>OY735143.1:2978199-5490179 GCA_963457615.1 Nicrophorus investigator
CCCTCGCGCCCGAAACCCTCCTGGTCTTATCAACCAAGTCCTGCCGGAGTCACACACACACATACACAAACACATATCCATACATTTACATACATAGAGACATAGTAAAGGAGACTTGGTCTGTGTCTTCCTTGCTTCCAGCATCCATCCACCCACCCACACATGTACACAAGCTCGGCCCTCGCACACCCGTCTTCTTCTTCTTCTCTTCCCTTGTCAGAGAGAACCCTTCTCTTGTACACACACACACACACACATACAAAATCCCTCATCCCGTCATCTTACAGCAACCCACCATCCCACCATACACACTCACAACCACCTAAAACTGAATACATCCGCCTGTAACTAACGTCACTGCATTGCAAACTCGCCTTCACACACACACACACACACAGCGATGACCACTTCAATTACATTCAGGACACAAGATTCGCATAATAACGTTGCATCATTAAAATGACAATTCGCCCAGTATCGTGTGCATAACGCACCCTCGAATCCCCAAACAAAGGACCGCATTACAAACGTTGCAATTCTTTTACATTTCAATAAGATTTAAAACTGATTTCACTGTAAACTTTCAAAACTACAGATTATAATATTTTCAATGAGATTTTCAATAATTTGATTGGAGATATTTAATTACAAATAAAACAACATTTTCACTTTTTACAATAATTACATGAAAATTGATAATAGATTTTTATTTTCCTTTTAATTCACTATCAAGATTTTCAACAAATTTAAATAAAAAAAATATTAATTAATTAAAGATTTTTAATTCCAAATAAAAGAAGAAATTATTTTGATTTTTCACAATAATTACATGATTTTCCAATAGAATTCATGAAGATTTATAATAGATTTTAATGTAATCTTTAAAACGTTAACCTTACTTTTAATACTAGATAAAAATTGATCGGAAATATTCATTTTTAAATAAAACATAAACAATTTTCTCTAATTTTCAAGAAGATTTACTATAGATTTAAATTTTCAAAGCAATATAATTAATTATATTTTTTGTCGATAAATAAATGAAATTTAATCATAAATTTTGATTTTCTAATAGAACATACAAACTTTTTTTCATTTTCAATAACTTTTAACTATAATTAAGTTTTTTTTTTGATTTTCAAGATTTTTAAGAAATTTCAGTAAAAACTTATATTTTACATTTAATAATTACATTTTTATTTTGAAATCAAACATAATACATTTTCTATATTTTTCAAGAAGATTTTCTAATTTTAAAGAAAATATAACAACATTTTTTGTTCACAAAATTTTTGTACTTTTGAACAATTGATCGCAAATTTTCATTTTCAAATAAAACTAAAATTTATATATTTAAAATGAAAGAAACTAAACTTTAATAATATTTGCAATAAATTTAACATTCTCTTTATAATATCAACTTATTACTTGAAAATTAATGGTAGATTTTGGAATTTCATTTTCAAGAAGATTTACTACAAAATACACATTCACTTTATACACTTTCACATTTATTCATTATCTCAATACTGAACTATAATTAATTGAAAATTGATTTCAGATCTTATTTCACAAATTCTGCATAAAAGTATTTCACTTTCAATACACAAAATTTTTACTTTTAATCAGTTAAAATTTATATTTGTTTAGTAATTTGTTACATTTCTTTACCTTTCAACTTTTAAGTAGTTTATATAAGCTAAATTTTAAATAAATTAAATTTGGACTTGCAAATTAATGCTAGATTTTAGAATTTTAACATTTCATTTTCAAAAAGATTTACAATTATTAACTATAATTAATTGAAAATTGATTGCAGTTTTTATTTAGAATATTCTACATAAAACTTTTCAATATTCAAAAATTTTCTTTTTACTTTTAATTAGTTAAAATTTATATTTATATAGTAACTTCTTACATTTATTTAACTTTAAACTTTCAAGTAGTTTCTATAAGTTAAAGTTTAAATTAATTATAGATTTTGGAATTTTAACATTTAATTTTCAAAAAAAAAATACACATTCACTTTATACTTTCACAGTTATTCATTATCTAATTACTGAACTATAATTAATTGAAAATTGATTGCAGATTTTCTTTTTACTTTTTAATCAGTTAAAAATTTTATATTTATAACTTTCAACTTTCAAGTATTTGTTAAAGTTGAAATAAGTTAAATTTGGTTGGAAATCGATTTAAGATGAAGTTTATACATACAAACATGCATGTAATGGTCGAGTGTTTATTGGTAATGCATAATTCAGCAGAAAATTTGAATTTCCTTCGTCTTCGGAGCGAAACATCGAAAGATCTATCCCCGAGTGCATTTGAACTTGTATTTGGGCGAGGAAGGGACACGAATCCCCGATTCCTGACCGTAAGCGTATGCAAAATCCCAGGTTCCTTGACCAGAAGGCCCAGTAAATAATTAAGGGGACTCGCATTCTATTTCCTTGTAAGACGTCCACCGGCCCTTTGTCGGAGAGAGAGTGCGTGTGCGAAGGGTGGCGGATGATGGAGAGTGGAGAAGGATGAGGAGGAGGGTTTCGAAAGGGTTGACGTCCGGGGTCCTTCCGAGTTGCCGAGCGAAGATGGGCGATGGGCGGTGGAAGGAAGGAAGGAAGGAAGATGCGGGGTCAGGTCACACGTATACATGAACCGTCGGGGGGTTGGATGGAGGTGGTGGCTGAGTTTAAAGGGCGCTGGTGCGAGGGAGGCGAATGTGAGCGAGTTCTAATTACAATGTATGATTAATTATCGGCGACTGCAGACTTCGCCGTTGGACGGCATCTTGTCCGATGTCTTACTGCAGGCCTGCCAACCACTGTCTTAGCTTGCTAATGTCACCGGCCCAGTTATATATCGTTCCCGACCCCAAAACTCGCAAAACCCACCCAACCTCCCACATCCTATTACATTACTCCTGCAACCTAAACACATCAACTCAACTTCAAGAACCGAGCGCGCGCGCGAAAACCCTCTTTAAAATATTATTCCATAACTCATCCGGTCGCCATTAATATTTAAATCCATCTTATCAAATCGTTTTATATTCCATATCCTTTCTTCGGAGCGCTTCGCGCTCAATAAGCGAACAGTTCATTTCTTCGCTCCTTCCACCAACTCCCAAAGAAACATCTTAATAATATCTTAATATAAACAGAGCTCTTCCTGCAAACAGATTTTATCCTTCCAACATCGTTTCATCAATTCCAAACCTTATAAATGACATTTACAAATCGAAAAAAATAATTCAAATTAGATAGTTAATATAACATAACTTTCAAAATCAAAGTCATTGCATTTTATCAAATTAGATTACCAATCAATTAATATTGAGACTTAATTAAACTAACGATGCGTAAATAGTTTTGCATTGAAAAGAAAAAAAATAATTTATAATAGATTCGATTAGAGATAGTTCTCCTGCGAATAATTAGATTAGATGGTAGGTGTCTTCGGGAATCAATGGTCTCGAAGATCATCGTTTGGATTGTGATGACCAAGTCGGTCTCGGCTTAATGAGTTTATAATAAGTGCGGCGTTTAGATCTTTGTTCTGCCGTGTATGTGAACTGTGTAGTTTATGGGACCACACATGTTTCTCGATGGAGCGGAGAGTTCCAATACTTCGTGTCTCGCACTCTATTTTCGAGAGCTGGTTTTGATGGGCTCCGCTCTTCCCAGGAGACGAGAAAAGAGACCCAAGAATAAGAAGAAGAAGAAGAAGGGTCTCGCCGCGGGAGTCCGCACGCACTCATTAGCAACGTCAGCGAACCAGGATGGTGGATATATGAGTGTGTGTATCAGAGATCGAGGATCAAGAGGAAGAGCTGATACCATCGGAGGCATCCATCTATCTACTCGGCACCGCAAACTCACATGCATTCTTGAAAGAAGAGTTCGTGCGCAGAGTGGTCCTGAATGATGCGACACACAGAAAGAGAGAGACACACATTCATTAACGCTTAATCTCCTCTCGCGCGAGATATTAACGAGCGGCGGCGATGATTAATGCCGCCACCGGAAGTGCCGGAGAAAAAAGTGTATCTTGAGGGCGAACAATGGGCACCAGTCTCTAAGATACTTGGCGTGCCGTCGCGACGCATCATTCTTCAGGCGCGGCGCAAGAAACGCCGCTGGCTTTGCCCTCTCTACGGCATTCACACGCACAGCCCGATGTGAAGGGAAAATTAGGGACGGAGACAATGCGAGAGGGAAAACCCAGTGCGTTACATAACCTCTGCATACACACACACACACATTATTCGGCACACGCACAAAAGCGACCCGCGTTTATGAATAGCTTCAACATATCATTATTGTTATTATCTCCGTTGTTGCTGCCTGCCTCTGTTCTTATTAAACAAAACTAAATACAATGAACACTTTACTACACAATCTCCGTAAACTTAAGCGATTATCTTTTTTTTTTGAGTTTACCATGAAGAAGTGAACGCACAATTTATGGAAATCAAAAATAAACTAATCTTAATCCTATAATTCAACTGAATATAATATATTATTCAATTTTATCATGAATTTAATTATAAATTTCATATTTCAATTTTATACATTTTTCTTGTTCAAATAAAATTATTTAAATTTTACTAAAGTTTCGATAATCTTGTAAAACAATTATATAAATAAAAATTACATTTTGCTAAACTTTATAGTTATAACTTTATAGTTATAATTAACCAAAAAAAAAACATACCGATAAATTCATTAAATATATAAAAAGTTTTAAGATATTTTAACATAATTTTTGAGAAATCGCGCATGTCTTAGAAAAATTTGATAACGAATAAGTTTTATTATAAATTTGCATATTCGATGATCCAATTATCATGGGTGGCTATCGAGTAACCAAATAAAAAGTGTTTTGTTTTTAAGGAAAAAGTGTCATAACTTTATAAAAAAAAGACATTACATAACCATGGTTACATAATCTATATTGCATATATCTATATATGCAATATGCTAAAATATGTACAAAGTATTAAACTTTTCGAATTAATAAAAGATTACTGAAACGTTAAAAAATTTAGGTATTATTAGCAATTAAAAATTAAAGGTACAAATTTGATAATTAACTAAAATCATTAATCTATAATTGTGCTATAAAAGAATTTTTTTTTTTAAATTGCGAAATAAAATAAGTGTTTGAAAAAATATTACAGATTTAAAAGAAAAATTTACATAAAACGTAACACTTATAATTTTCTGAATAAAATGCAATGTAAAAACCACAAATTTAGCAAACAATTTAAAATTTTCATTAAATAATAAAGAATAGCTAAAATCGTTTTTATTGCTATTATAAATTTTGATGTTATTAATTAAAAAAAACTAATTGGAATAAAATTTTCGAAAATTCTATTATATAATTAGCTTCCATGATAATTGAAAAATTACATAAATCATAACACTTACAATTTTCCCAATAAATTAAAGAAAATAGTAAAAACCACAATGGAATTTATAATTTTAAATTTTCATTAAAATAAAAAAAACTAATTGGTATAAAATTTTCGAAAATTTGAAAATAAATAGTAAAAATTTATTGTTGAAATTAGAAAACCGGAAATACCATAAATCTGTATCAAGTTGGTCGGAAATTGGATTTTAAGCGGTTTGCAAGTGTGCAATAAACCAGTTGAAATCCTGCGGCGATAAACGCGAAAGTGGATTTACCCATATAAACATATTCACCCAGAAACAGAATGATTGCGAGGAGGGGAGAGAAGGATGTCATCCCGTAATGGTCCTGTTTATATGTGCGGGAAAACCGTGGAAAAGACAAGCGCGAGGGAAAATGGAGTGTTCAAGTGTGTGCGACGTTTATTGCCGTTTATCGGTTTTTACCACCCAAGCGATCGGAATCCGATAGGGCGTCGAAGGGCGAACCAGCACCCTTCAATCACGTCACTTTTACCACCGCCGCCGCCGCACCCACGAGGGAGACCCAATAAAACTATTAGACTCTCATCGTCATCATCCATTGATATACACGTAAACGGGACGGATAAACACACACCAAATCAAATAATCCAATCCGATCGAAACACAATGTAAAAGGCATCATCACATCAACAATAATACGCGAAACAATCAAAGCACGCTAATGTCTTTCACTTAACGAAACAATGGCCGTTGCGTTACGACCAGACTCGAAACAATCATTATATTTCATATCCACACGATTCCCCGATTCCTGACTTTATTTTTTTATATTCATACTTTTTTTTTATATAATATCAACTTATTTACAACAATAAAACCTATTTTATAGCAACTATTGCAGCCATTCCATTGATTTATAGTTCAATTAATCATCATTGAATTATGAACTTTAAAAACTTTTCTCAACAACAACACTTTATTCTAAAATCTACTTTACAAAAAAAAAACTATATTTCTCATCTATTCCTCCAACAATATTTAAAAAATAAATATCCAATATCTCACAAATTTTAGTTTAATTAAATTAAAAATTATTTTTAGAGAAATTTAGTTTCAACATAAATTTTTCAAAAATGAAATTCTGTCTGTTATTTTTATATATTGATTTTTAATATTAAAATATATTTCTCATTCTATAAACCAATAATACTTGTAAATCTTATAATTTCTCTAATTTCTTAACATTTTTCTTAATAAAAACTAAATGTTAAGTAAAAAAAAATATGAAATTATACTGAGATTTAGGAGAGTAATTTTAAATCAATTAAAATAAAACTTTAAAAACTATTTCTCGAATTTCTTCTTATAATCCAGTTAATTTCTTAACAAGAACTAAATGTTAAGTAAAAAAAATATTAAATTATACTGAGATTTCTCGAGTTTCTTAATAAAATATTTCTAGTATAAATATATAATAAAATATATTTCTCGTTATATAAACAAATATTATTTTTCTTAATTTATTATTATAAATTAAATATAAATATTTCAATTTTCAATCAAAATTAAATGTTAAGTATTTAGTAAAAAAAAAATATATGTGAAATTATACTGAGATTTGGGAGAGCGTAAGAACAATCCGTTGTATTGGAAAGGTTAAGAACGTTAACAAACATCGAGCATAAGAATAGAAATAATGATAATATTTGCAATAATGATTGTTGCTGTTGTAATTGAATCCAAATAGTCGGAGGTGGAGCCGGAGATCGCCGCCTCCGGTCATCTCGGGCATACGCGAAGCCGAATCTTTTATTGTTCCATTATATCACAATCAGCGCTGGATTATTTATAGAATTGTTATTGCATCTACGACTCGAAGAGATGATGGAGATGGAAATCCATCTCCTTCCAATTCTCCACTCGATCCGCGCCGCCGTCCAATTGATTTCGTCTCTCTATTTGGGTCAATGATAGCCTCTCGAGCCTCACATTATCTCTTCTATCTCATATAGAGTACTGCTCTGCACACTCTACTTACCAAACAATCCAATCGCATCGCCCGATACAATCTTCTCCATCTTCATTTATTTATTTCCGTTTCTGCAAATTCATCGCAATCCATATTCGATTCCTCCGTGCTTCAATTAACATCACTTTTATATCAACCAAAACACATTACAGTTACCACTTCTTTATATAACAATTCACAAAGTTTTATTTTAAGAAATTGATTTTAAATTTTCATTTGTAAATCAACAAATCTATGAACTTAAGTAATATATATTTACTTTCACGTGCGATCAATGCAAAATTTATGCGCAAATTGTCATGCAGGAAACACACATTAAATCATCGTAATTAAGTTGTTCGCGTTTATTAATAATTAGCTCAGTTTCCGACGAACCGTGACTTGAGCTTTTCTGTGCAATTAATATGACTTTGAGTGCATATTAATCAACACGTGCAAATACATATCACTTATCTTAAATTTTCTCTTCAGCGATTTTTCACCTTAACTGGTGAATAAACTTTCCATCTGCAATCACTTATTATAAATAATTCTAGAAAATAATCTAGTTTTTGTGTATTTTCTTAATTAAATGAAATTAATAATATTTAATTTTTAATTTATTTTTAAATATTAATGAAATCAAGATAACTTTAATAGTTGCGTAAACGTCAAAATTGTTTGGTTACCATAACAATGAGTTGTTATTCAATTAAAATTGCGTTTTTTTTAAAAATATTTATAAAATTAAAATTGTTCCTCAATGGATTTACTTACAGACAGTCCATATTCACTCTATTCAATCTACATATCTAAAACAATTTTGATGATGATAATTATGAAGAGATGCGTGTTTGTTGGTTTGGAATGTGTTTTGCTTGAACGGTTCTGCGTTTCTGGACGGTATTGATTTCCATAGTTTCCATCTCTAATATCTTATGTCCGTGCATGTGGGTGGATTTTGTCGGTGGGGTAAGGAAAGTGGGGTTGTGGACAAGTGGGAGGTTTGTCTGAGGAAAGGGTGGATGTGCAGGGTGAAAATTAGCGCCCGTCCGGACATCGGTCATCCCGCTTCCGCACACATTCGAAACACGCTGCACCGCTCAGCTGAATCATTCCTGATTTCCGCAAACCGAAATTAACACACAAACTGATAATTTATTTGTCCACAGTCTTCGTCACCACAAACGCGCGCTTCACAATTTTGACGTTCACTTTCTTTGTTTTTTTTTTATATGTCAACAAATCGTACAGTCTACCAATATTATGGCACAAAGCTGTAAACTCTTACGTAATGGTTGTTGCCTATACGAGTAAAGTGAAAATTTGTGCGCCATCTACGAATAACCTACGTATCAGTAATAGAAATATTTAAGAAAAATATTTTTATTATAATTATATAAAATTATGGATAAAAAAGAAGGTAAATCTAATAATATTATAAGTTAATGATAAATTAGTCAAATGCATTGCATATACAAGTAAATTAAAAATCGTGGCGTCATCTATAAATAAACTTAAAACTATTACGGATTTTTAAACTTACTTTAAATATCTTTAAACAAAAAAAGAAAAATCTTAATTATTATATATTGTGATAAGTTTTAGACAGCCAAGTTGCATAATTTATCTGATTTTGTTAAGTTACTATGCCAAAAGCTAAAAGTGTTGCATATGCAAATAGATTACGCCATCTACGAATTCATTTAATACTAAATTATGAGAAGTTTTTGTATTGGAAAAATAGTTTTGTCAATAATATTTTGTTGTTGTATTTCTTTGGAGTTTCCGCCTCGTTGTTGTCTCTACGACATTTAATTGCGTCCGCAAAATTTAAAATAAAATGCATTGCGGTGTATCATTGCTCCGTCGGCCGTAAATTTATTTTCGACCGCAGCCGACTGCAGGTTGTCTGCTCTTCGTTGCGTTTTGCTTTGTTGGGGAAAAAAAAGAATTGCTGGAGAGAGATGGGAGTAATTGTGTGTAGAAAAGAGAGAAAGAGAGAATGAGGTGAAAACGAACTGGCGAAAGTTATTTTCTACCGTTGGACATTTTCACGGGTGATTTGCGGCGTGAAATAAGGGAAATTCACCGTACAAACTTCTACACATATATACGTGTGTATATCTAAAATAGAGAGAGAAAGAGAGAGAGAGTGGATACAGTAGCATGCAAAGTGGAGAGGTTTCTCGGTTGATGGTAACAGATTATTGGACTTGGCTCGGTTGTTGTAGCCGGGGCAGTGGTTTTCGAGGGGTTGAAGAGGCGGTGGGTGGTGTGCGGCAGTATGTAGTCCACCCACTCACCCTTCCAAAAGGGTGAGTGTTTGTGTGTGTGTATGAGAGTCGGGTCCGGCGAAATGTGGATGCGGAGGAGGCGGCAGCACGTGCGTGTTAACCACAATCTAACATCCACCCACGCAACCCTTGTAACGTAAGGAAACAACACGGCTACCACCACCACCACCATATATACACGCGCGTATATACCAACACATACATGCACATACGTATTATATAAGTATGCATGTACATGTTAAGGGCCGGAGGAAGGAATTCGCATATATTCCCTTACAGATTCCGTTCCTCGACATACACACACACACACACACGTACGTACATCCACTCAACCCATATTACCCTAAATTATTTATCACTCCAACAAGAAATTCAACATTTCCATGCTAACCACTCGAAACAAACTGGAAACTACGCGTATTAGTAACAGTCCGAAGTAGAAATCCACCGGATTTTGGTTTTCTTAGAGGAGAGGCGCTCGGTTTCCGGATTCACATGAACACGTACCGACGCCCAAGAAGCTCATCGAAGCCCATTGAAGTTGAAACTTTAGTTCACTTAGAATCCTGCATCTTATTGCATATCAATACACATCTTCAAATCGACTTGCCTAAAGTACACGAAAGTTTTAAGAAGAAACAATTGAATTTAGACAATTGAACAAATATCGATGAGAATACTTCAATTCCATATTAACCTTCAAAATTTTAATGTCAACGTCAATTTTAACATGTCAAATTTTAAGAATCTATAATTTTTTGACTAACAAATTTAAAAATAACTTTTCGCAAAAACGAAAAATTAGTATGTAGAATTAAATTATTTCGAATTTAGCGTGGGATTTTCTTGGTATTGAAGCAGATTCCTTAGGAAAATTAATGATATTAGTTCAGTATGAATTCAGGATGAATTATGTATGAAAGGATCGTAGCGTGCGTGCGTTATGTTTTGCATGTATCTATAATTGTGTGTGTGTGTTTGGTTGTGTGTATGAAAAGGGTTTTGGGAAAGGGTTGGGTGGTGGATGGTGTTCGATATATGAATAATATATGCCATTAATTTCAATCTACGTTCGGCTCGCATTCGGTGCAAGTCCCTAAAGTCTTAAAGATCCGAAATGCCCGCTCATAAATAATCCAAGTCATTATCCTTCATCCCTCCTCGTTTCGGTTCTTGGACGTGACTCTATGCCGCGGCAGAAGCAGTACAGTCCACCACCGATGCACGGGTGTATGTATGTATGTATGTGTATGTATAATCTAATAGGGTTGAGGTGGCCGATCTTCGAAGGCGAATTCCGTGTGTATTTATGGGGAAAACTACCCGAAACCCTCTCTCGGTCTTGGTTTTGGCCGAACCTTGTTGTTCCGATCCGAAACCTCCTTCATCCCCATCCCTCCATATGAATCTCTAATATGCGTGTGCAGATGTAAACTTGAACGTGCAAATTTCTCCTTCTCACTCCTCCTCAGTGTATGTGTGTATATCTCACTCGGTCTAACTTCATATATACATACATTAAATAGAGCATATTCCTAAGGGTTTCCTAATGTGTGGGGGTTATTATCGATTCTCCTATTCTCGAACCCCCTAAGACCAGTAGGTCCTTCCATGCATAAACACACACACCTACATATTCGATATGTATGCAGAATACACGTGCGTTTCCATGTAGGAATGCCGTGTTCGTGTGCCTTACTAATAATCTAAGGCCCTTAATGCTCGAGAGGCCTCCACCTCCTCTTTCTCTTCGCGTCATCCGCCACCCCCCGCCTACGCCTATCCTCTTCTTCCACCTCATTCTCCTCCTCCTCCTCCTCCACACGATGGACTTGACCACCCAACTATTCCACCAATTACAGCACAATTAAGACGTTCACCGCTAATTGCCGCCTTACATCATATACTTCTCCTCCTTAAGACCATAAATACATGAGTATTGCTTCGACGAAGAACCCAACGCTCATGCACGAGATTCCTTCGAAACGTCTACAACAAACGTCAATTTGACAACCAAACTTTCACAACATACCAAAATCGTTTTAAATATTTAATTTATTATAGACCAAAACCAAAATTTCACAATGTTTTAAATATTCAAGATTTAATATATTTATCTATAATGCAATAGAAATAAGATAAATATAGTTAATAATTTAATTTCGCGGCAATAACAATAACTTTTCAAAATAGTTGAACAAACGTGAATTAATTTGACAATCAACTTTAAAGGTGGTATTTGAAGCAAAATCAATACTTTATAAATTTAGATTTAGAACAATGAGAATATATTTTTTGTATGTTGATTAATTTAGATTGGTAGCACTAGAATTTTGTGTTTTATTTTACGCAAACGTCATTGAATTTGATGTTTAAACGTCAAAAAAAAATTCAATGATGTAAACTAGTAATTGTTTTTCTCGCTGGATAAAGTATGCAGATGATATGTATTTGTATAGACTGCTGTTGTGTTGTGTTGCATGGAGTGTGTTAAGGATGTATCCTGTGCTGCGGTGGTCTTAATTAGCGGTGGCCTCGCGCCCGAAATTGATTAGTAATTCAAATAACAATGGATGTGCGCGCCTCGCAGCGATTGTGAACTTAATCTAATATGTTGTGGGATCTGTCACGTTCCTGGTCAGTACGTGACCCCCAGTGGATAGCGAGCAGCTCGGAAA
This sequence comes from Nicrophorus investigator, assembly GCA_963457615.1. NCBI lineage: Eukaryota > Metazoa > Arthropoda > Insecta > Coleoptera > Silphidae > Nicrophorus > Nicrophorus investigator. The sequence continues at coordinate 2,990,588 of OY735143.1, forward strand.
GAGGACCATCCATGCCTTCCATGTGAAACACTCTCTCAGTCCTCTTCTCGTTTCCCTCTTCTCTTCATCTTCAACCACTCCGGTCTATCCCAACTCCCATCTATTGCACACTTACCACAACGCAACTAACGTTATTTACTAAAGTCTCAACAAATTTTATTTCAAAATTTTCGTTTCAATTAATAACTGAGATATAGGAAATTTTAAATAATAATTAGATTTAGTTTTAAATATTAATGAGATTTTAGTTTAAATTACTTATATAGATGGCGTATTAAAAATTACAAAAATTTTAATTTTTTAAAAAAGAGATGCAAGAAATAAACGTCTTTTAAATTAATTATTATTATTATTATCCTATTTTATGTTATTTTCATGAAATAATTTAAATGCAACGGTAATATTTGCAGTATTATCATTATCAGTTTGTGGTCTAAAATTGTATAATGTTGTGAGATAAGCAGGAAGAGAGTTTGAGAGAAAGAAAAAGAAGGTGGAGAGATCACGGCGGAATTCAATATGTGGGCATACGGAGGTAATGATAATGATTATTATTGGCTGTTATTGGCGTTTTCATTTCTGGATTGGCGGCGGGTCGAAGGAGCGAGCGAGTGAGTGAGTGAGGTTGGCTGGGCGATCGATATGCAAGATAAAGTCGGGGATGGCCGCACTATCTGGCCACTCGATCTGATAGGTGTGACTTTCAATAAATCATCGATGGTTAAACAATGCCCCAATCCGGTCCGATACGTCCGCACGTGGACTTTACATATACAGAAGATATCAAAAGAAAATTTAACAACAAAAAAAAAAATGTTACACACTTACAAAATTACACGTATATTTATACAGAAAAAAATATTTATTAGCCTAGATTATTGGAATTATTCATATATCATATTTATTTTATTCATAATTAACAGATTTAATAGTAAAAATATGTAAATAGTTCCTTGATGATCAATAGATGGCGTTTCTAAAATTGAATGAGAAATCAAAATTATTTTTGCCAAAAATATTATACAACGTTTTTATTCCTAAATTTGATTATTTTCACACTTATTTTAATTGTTTAATTCTTTGTTGATACATTTTGGAATATAAAATTAAGTAAGAAGTTTTGTGAAATGTAAATTATATTTTAATACTGGATTGAAGAATTCACTTGCAGTTGGTATTATAGAAGTAACTATAGGTAATTGAAATGGTAACGTTTCTTTTATGACATTGCAAAAAGTACATAATTACACGTATATTTATACAGAAAAATAATATTTATTAGCCTAGATTATTGAGAAACACTGGTGCAAATAATTTTGTTATTTATTATTTTAGCAATTTACTTTTCAATTTATAATTAACAGATTTAATAGTAAAAATATGTAAATAGTTCCTTGATGATCAATAGATGGCGTTTCTAAACTTGAGTGATAAATCAAAATTTTTGCCAACAATATTTTACAATTTAAATTTGATTATTTTTATTTTTTTAATTCTTTGTTGACACATTTTGGAATATAAAATATGTTAGAAGTTTTGTGAAATATAATTTACATTTTAATATTAAAATTCAATATTGAAATAAATATAGGTAATTGAAATGGTAACGTTTCTTTTATGACATAGCAAAAAGTATATTTTAAAATTAGATAGTTTCGTTAAGTATATGTAATGATTTTAATGTTTGGTTTTGTTGGAAATGTGAAATTGAGTTGGTGTTTATCGGAAGCGTTATTGATGGTTGAAAGGTGAAGCGAAGACGGTGAAGCAGTTTCGGTCGAATGTGAGGGTTAATCCGGTAGGGCGGTTCTAGCAGTTTATGTGTGTGTATGATTATCGTATATCATCATATCGTATTTATTTGTATACGTCGATTCAGCTTTCCTCGTCCACTCATTCCCGTCCAGCCCGGGTCCCGTCGTGATCTAATTGTGTTGTTGAATCTAATGTTTGTTTATGGCGCGGTGTCCGTAACGAGGCATGAAGTTAAATTGTTGATAAAAGGTAATTGTTTGATGCCGGTCGTGAGCAAACACGCCGTACAATTTAGCGACTCCAGCGGATGATTTTTGCGTTGGCTCGGAGATGCCCTTATCGCTCGTTCGCTCACTCCCTTCATCTACCCACCGTTCTTCACATCCATCCATCCATCCATCCAAAGCATGCATCGGTACGTACCGACCTCGGAGGAAGGCGTTCCGGCATCGTCGACATCGTTATTATTACACTCTCTCCTCTTCGAACTCTCTTCTTGCGCGCTTTTTGCCGGCGTTTGTTCCTCGCTCTTCTCTCTTCTCGGAATAACGAGACCAACACGACCGGGGCAAGAACCAACAACGGCAACAACAACAAAAAACATATAATAATAAAACGAAAAGAAAAAAAAAACGATCGAACGGACAGGAACGGACTTTGCAATATAATATAATGAAGACAAATAAAAACTCTGGCCCTGCACCAGATCTCCGGCAATCTCCACAACGCTCCGCGCTCCCACAGCACACCCACAGCACGTCCCCCAAGCTAAACGCCATCTCTCGATCGCAAATGCAACTGCAAAATTTTTCAGAAACCAAACATTAACTATTTATTATAATACTGTAGCTATTTTCAATTTTATTACAGTAATCATTAACTTAATTACATAATATCTGATAATTGTTAAATAATTGTTATTACACAAATACTTGTAAATCTAATCGAATTTGTCATGAAAGAATTGTTACCATTTAATTTTACCTAATTTTTTTTGTAGTTAATTTTGTTACAGTAATTATTAATTTAACTATATAACATTTCATAATAATATAATAAAAATAATTGTCATTACATAAATACAATAAATATTATTATCGAATTAGTCATAAAAGTAACGTTACTATTTCAGTTTATCTTAATTTTTGTTGTATTTAATTTATGCTATTTTTTTTACTTTAATTAATAACTTAACTAAATAATATTTGATAATTATATAATGGAAAATAACTGTCAGTTAAAAAACTTAAATAAACTAAATTACAATCATAGTTGTAATTTTTATTGAAAATGTCATAAAAGAAACGTTACTATTTCAGTTTATTTCCATCATTGTTGCAATTAATTTATACTATTTTTTTTTTATTTTAATCATTAACTTAACTATATTGACAATTATATAATAAAAAATAATTATCCATTATACAAATTTAATTAAACTAAAATAGAATTATATTTGTAAATATTATTTAAATTGTCATAAAAGAAACGTTACCAATTAATTTTACCTTATTTTTTTGTAGTTACTTTATACTAATTTTATTATAGTAATCATTAACTTAACTATATAATATTTAATAATTATATAATAAAATTAATTGTCATTACAAAAATACAATTATACTTGCAATTCTTATCGAAATTGTCATAAAAGAAATGTTACATTTTTCATTTTACTTCTATTTTTGCTGTATTTAGTTTACATCATATTTTTTTATTGTAATCATTAACTTAACTATATAATATTTCATAATTATATAGCAAAAATAATTGTCATTACACAAATACAATTGCAATTCTTATCGATATTGTCATAAAAGAAACGTTACTATTTCAGTTCACCTCCATCTTTGTCGTAATTAGTTTATAGTATTTATTTTACTTTAATCATTAACTTAACTATATAATATTTAATAATTATATAATAGAAAATAATTATTTATTAAACAAACTTAATGAAACTAAAATAGAATTATACTTGTAATTATTTTGGAATTTGTCATAAAAGTAACGTTATCATTTCATTTTACCTTTATTTTTGTTGTATTTAGTTTATAGTAATTTTATTACAGTAATCATAAAATTAACTAAATAATATTTGATAATTATATAATAAAAATGGAATTATTTGTACAATTCTTATTGATATTGTCATAAAAGAAACATTACTATTTCAAATTACCTTATTTTATCTTGTACTTAATTTATACCAAATTTCTTACTGCAATCATTGACTTAGCTACATAAAATTTAATAATTATATAATAGAAAATAATTGTTAGTTAAAAAAACTTAAATAAATTAAGTTACAATTATAGTTGTAACTTTTATTGAAAATGTCATGAAAGAAACGTTACTATTTCAATTTATTTAATTTTTTGTTGTATTTAGTTTATACAAATTTTATTTCTATAATCATTAACTTAACTGTATAAAATTTGATAATTATATAATAAAAACTAATTTTCATTTAAACAAACTTAATTTAACTAAGTTCAAAATACAATTCTTATTTATAATGTCATAAAAGAAACATTACAATTTAAAATTACCTCATTTTTTTTTGTACTTAATTTATACCAAGTTTCTTTTTGCAATCATTACATAAAATTTAATATTTTTATAATAAAAAAGAATTGCCAGTGAATTAAATTAAATTACAATCATAGTTGTAATTTTTGTTGAAAATGTCATAAAAGAAACGTTACTATTTCAATTGACTTCAATTTTTGTTGTATTTAGTTTATACTAATTTTGTTACTATAATCATTAACTTAATTGTATGAAATTTGATAATTATATAATAAAAACTATTTTTCATTAAAAAAAACTTAATTAAAATATGTTTGTCATAAAAGAAACGTTACTATTTGAATTTACTTATATTTAATTTATACGTTTTATTAAGTAAATAAGTGATTATCATTACGCAAGATTATTACGTATTCATTGCTTCGATGAGAATGCAATGACTGTGATGATAATGTAAAGGCCGTGTGCCGCCCACGTGCGTTTTTCTGCATATATACACACACATTTTTTGTACGTTTCTTTCTCGGTTTCATTCTTTTCCGAACTGTGCCTTGTTATTGTCCAGGGATGGTAGGAAGATGAAGGAGAAGAAGAAGTGGACTGCACCTTAGCGCACCGCAATCGGCCCTAAGGCCACCTCAGAAACCTTTCGCTTTTGCCACTCATTGTTTCCAACGCTGCAAAACACAGCCGCAGCATAAAACACACACACACATCACCAACGTCGAAGATTTCGTATTGTTGTTGTTCTTTCACCCTAACTGTTTCCTGTATTGTTGTTGGCTGTTGTTGTTGTTGTTGCTGTTGCTGCCGAGGCCGTTATTTCTTTATATTTACTTTTTTCGCGATGAATGGAAATTTGCGCCAAGTTTTCTGAAGGTGAGTGGATGTGGATGCTCTGGCTTCCACTCGCCTCGAAAATTTTAAAGTAAACATCCGCGCTGAATCCTAAGGTTAATTATAAAATAAACGAAAACGGAGCGGACTAGTTGTGTATGTAAATTATACCTGAGCTAATCAGAAAAACGAGGTGGTGGCTGCTGCTGCTGCCGGGTGAAATTAATGAGGGGAGCCGAGTAAGCGGAAATTATGTGTTTGATGGAATATTTGTTTTCGCCTCCGTCCGACGTCAAAACAACCCTCTTCTCTTCCTCTCTCTCTCTGTTTTTACCATTCTTTCGGTTTCGCTGATCGAGCTTCTCGCAGCACAACTTCCTGTTTGCTCTTCTTCCACCTCCTCCGCTCCATCTCTGAGCGCAACCTCCCATCACCAATCATATGTGTGTGTGTGCATATTTCTACGTGAGCGTGCAAGTCCATCGTCCTTTCTCCATCCTCGCTGCTGCTGCTGCTGCTGCATCAACTTCTTCTCGCGCGGAGGAGGTTCGCTCATATTTTTCTCCTTCATCTTCTTCGTTTCCAATTCCAATATCTGGCCGTCACGTTTCGCGGGCTCCAAAAGAATGACGCGAGAAGGAACAATCAACTGTCCGCTCCATTCAATTTGAATGCTGTTTCACCATTAACAATTCATTTCTCGAATGCAGGCATTTTCCCTATATGGACGCGAATCGGAATTCCCAGTTATTCTCTTCAATTCCGCACGAACGAAATATTAACCGCAACAAGAAGGAAATCTATTAAAATTTATACAAACTTTCAATTTGATATCAAAATTTTGATCAAGAAACAAAACAACAAACAACCCTTATTCAATTCAATTGTTTTCTCTGAAATTGGAGGTTATGTTCCAATTGGTACCACTGAAATTCTCTTATATAAGACCACCATTGCATAATTTTAATAAACTTTTTTTTATGGTAAAATTTATTATGATTTTATATGAGTCATTCGATTGCGTTCATAAATATTATAACTGAGAAAAAAAAATGGTATTAAAACTCAAATACTTAAGGGAATACACACAGAGAAGTCTTTGAGTGAAAGGAACGATATAAGAAATCAGCCCTCCGCGAAATTAAATTGTCTTTCTTGGGAGGCCTTTATCTCGGAACTGTTAATTGCCGGGGCCCAATATTAGAATCGTAAAATCTCTTCGTTTCTCCTTCTTCGTCCCATTACGTTCACCGTCTCTCCGTTTCATTTCTTTAAATGGCTTTTCCGAAAATGTGTGTGTGTGTGGAAGAAAGAGAGAAGTCGAAGGGGTGAAAAGTTCGCGGCGGACCGATAAGACCTTACAATAAAATTTGTTTTCCGCTGAAGCCTAAAACGCGAAAGGGTTGTTTCTGTTCTGTTACTTATTTTTTTCTTCTATTTCCTCAACTAACGAACTTGTGCCACGCTCGATTCAGTTATCAAACAAGTAAATCAAATATTTATTAGCTTCACTCAACTAAATTGTTGTTGAAATTTTCAAGTTTTTTCAAGATTTATATTATTAGAATTAATTGATAGCAAGACTCGGAATGTAATAGATTAACGTTTCAGTGTATAACTTAAAAACTAAAACACTTAGAATTATGGTTTATAGTTCAAAATAAAGCAGAAATTTCAGGTAATTTTATGAGAATTATGAAAAATTCGTTCCTGAAACTATGGAAGATCTACATATACATTTCTGGTATACCGAGAACTTTATCAAAATTTTAAATATGATTCTGATAAGTTTGAATCTCTTACAAGAATTAGTATACATTGAGAGTTTTAACATTATATTTTTATTACTTCTTAACATAAATTTATATAACGTTTTCTTCGTTATTTTCTTCAAATTAATAAAAAAAAGGAAGAATTTTTGAATCAACGTTATTTTTCACAACTTTCTTCTAAAAATACAAGACTTTTTCCTGTAAAAAAAATCAATTTCATTACTCAGGCATTCTTTTTTAAAATATTCATGAAAATGTACAAAAATTAAAATTTTATTACTTTTTAACAAAAATTTACTTTGATTTACTATTTTCGTACTTTTCTTCAAATTAGCACAATAAATGAATTTTTATATGAATCATAGTTAATTTTCACAACTTTCTTCTAAAAATACAAGAATTTTTCCTGTAAAAAAATCAATTTCATTACTCAAGCATTTTTTGAATATTCTTATGAAAATGAACAAAAATTTGGTTTATTTTTAAGTAAAATTTTAATTTTCATTATTTCTTCACATAAATCCTCTGATTTACGTACTTTTTTTTGAAATTTTTTGTCATCGTTATTTTTCACAACTTTGTTCTAGAAATTTATGTTTTTTTTTTACAATTTCATTACTTTTCTTCCCATAAATTTATAATTGTTTACATGTTCTTTAATTTCGGTCAGTTTTTGAAAAAAACTTGTAAAACTGTACAAAAATTAGGTTTAGTTTTAAATAACATTTATAAAACACCTAGAATTTAAGAAAGTAATTTAATGATAATATATTGAAAGTTTAAGTCATTGAATATTTTCAAGTTTGAAATAAACTTGATGAATTTTTTAAATATGATTCTGATAAGTTTGAATCTGTTGCAAGAATTAGTATACATATTTGTAATGTAGAGAGTTTCAACATGAAAAGGGAAAAGTAAATTGTATCGCTTTCTATGCGTCCAAAAACGTTGTTGTTTCCATAAATGCCATAAATCATAGGAACTCGCACGCACATAATTCTTTTTCCGTCTCCGCGCACTCGGGATCATATTTAAGTGATGGCTGCACGCTGTAAAAGCTATAATCTCGAAGTCGAGAAAACAAACAGAGAACGTACAAGGCGTAGAGTAGTAATTCGATGTTGAGCACTTCATTTTCTGGACCCGCGGAAGACGAAAGGCGAGCGCGCGCGTGCAGACCGTTTTCACATGATCCCGTGTTTATTTTAGAAAATTCAGTTACCCACAAGATTTACGATCAACACTAATAGTTTCGGTCATAATTCGAATCGAAATAAATAAAGTTTTCATCTTCATCCACGAAAGAACGACGACCCCAAAATTCTTTACGATGGTTGTGGTGGTTGTTATTCTTGTGGTGTTGCTGTATCCGTTGTTGTTCTTCATCTGCGTTCCTCCGCCCGCGTTTCAATGAGTCGCGAGTCCATCGAGCCCACATAAATCACATGAGGAATCGAGCCCGAGGCCGAGACGAGACTCCTCTCTGTGTGCTCCAATTTTTTTTTAATCCTCCTCTTCTTTACTTCTTCATCTTCCACTTCTTCTTCTCCTCCTCCTTCACAATGAGATTATCTCTCCTCTGGATGTATGCTATGCATGCGCTGCAGGAATGCATATAGCACCGCTCCGTATTTAATCTTGTATTAACAACTTTGCAGGCTCCGGCAAATTGCTTGCAAATAAATCAACCTGCACGGGATTTTATACGCAATTTATGTCATCTGATTGTCAAATTCCAGGGATTAACGTATCTCCGATCTACAATTTACTCCTTCATTACCAACAAAATTATACACAACGCAAAACGCATTCAATGAATAACATCTAATATCATAGAATGGATCAACGAAACGCTACATAATAAATATGTAACTTACATAAACATCATTTAAAGACATCAACTAACACTCAAAAATGAAATTTGACGTCTAATTTGTCAAATTTACTTATTTGACGTTTGTTACGTCAACATACAATTTTTAACCTAAATTATCACTTGATTGACATCAAGAATTTGACATTTAATATATAAGTTTTACATTTGACGTTTCGTTTATTTGACGTTTATTACGTCATTATTAGATTAAGCATTTAAAATCTATGAATTCAACTTAATAAAATCATCAATAAAAATAAATAAAAAATATTTAAACCTTGATTTATAAATAGTAATTGAAGTGAGCGAGTAACAAAATTTTTTAGAAATTAAATATAAATTTTTGAATTTGCAAATATTGTAGTGAATAATTCGGTGTATGAATAATGGGAGTTTTGAAGGTAAAATAAGTATGAGGAATTATCGGTTTTGCATCGGTTTTTTTGTTGGCACGTTGTCACGATCTGAGCGGAAGATCGAGAGAGGTCGGTAATAAATATAAATAAATAAATAAAAATATAGAAATAAATAGACGAGGAAAGAAATATCTGTTCGTAGGTAACAAAAGTAATCAAAGTGAATCGATTTTATGTAATTCATTTCACGATCTATTAACTTTTCTGATCCATTATTTATTCGAAGCGAGAAATCTATACTGTACACTCCTATATTCACATTTTTTTTTATTTGTCTTCTATATATAATTATGTTCCTGATTTTTTTTATTAGTTTTTTAATTATAAATTTTATTTTATTAAATAATATTCAAGTTTATAAATTTTAGTTTTGAGAATAATTCTTACATTTCTTTATATTCAAGAATCACATTTCTTCATAAATATAATTGTAGTTATGTTTTCTTGAAATTGACGTATTTTTTGAGTTTAATTACTTTTTAAAATAATTTTACTCAGTTTTACTTTTTCTTTGTACTTTTCTTTAAATTAACAACAAAAATGAAGATTTTCTATAATCATCGTTATTTCTTACAACTTTGTCCTAAAAATATATATTTTTTCCTTTAAAACATACAATTTTTACTTCATTTCCAATAAATTTATTATTGTTTACATTTTCTTCAATTTTATTATTTTATAACTTATTAACATAAATTTACTGTGATTTTTTTAATCATCATTATTTCTCACAACTCAATATATATATTTTCCTTTAAAATATACAATTTCTACTGGATTTCCTATACATTTATTAATATTTACATTTTATAAAATTTCAGGCATTTTTTTTAATAAACTTGTAAAAATGTACAAAAATTAATAATTTTGTTCAAAAATACTTATTTTTTTTTCCTGTAAATATAGAATTTGATTACTTTTCTATATATTAATTTATGTTTGTTTACATTTTCTTCAATTTAAAGCATTTTTTGAATAAACTAATAAAAATATACAAAAATTAGGTTTATTTTAAACTAAAATTTACATTTTCATTCCTTTTTTTCCAATAAATTTATTATTGTTAATATTTTTTTTCAATTTTGAACATTTTTTGATTAAACATGTTTATTTTTAAGTAAAAATCTACAATTTCATTCATTATTAACATAATTTTTCTCTTTTCGTCCTTTTTTGTAATTTGATACAATTTATTATATTTTCATCACTGTTTTTCCATATATAATTTATTATTTACATTTTCTTCAATTTGACGCATTTTTTGAATAAAACTAGTAAAAATGTATAAAAATCAGGTTCATTTTTAAGTAAAATTTACAATTTTATTACTTCTTAACATTAATTCATTCTGATTTACTTTTTTTTCGTACTATTCTTCAAATTAACAATACAAATGAAGATTTTTTGCAATAATCATTATTTTTCACAACTTTGTTCTAAAAATATATATTTTTCTTGTAAAAATTTCTATTTCTACTTCTTTTTCCTAACGTTTCTTATTATTTACATTTTCTTCAATTTTGAACATTTTTTTAATAGAAATGTAAAAATGTACAAAAAATTTTTTAAGCAAAATTTACAATTTCATTACTTCTTAACAAAAATTTACTGAGATTTACTTTCCTATAAATTGATTAAATTTGTTACATTTTTACTACTGTTTTTCCATATATAATTTATTATTTGCATTTTCTTCAATTTGACGCATTTTTTGAATGAAACTAGTAAAAGTGTATAAAATATACATTTAGAATATAATTTTAGAATCTGTTAAAATTGTAAGATTTGCGTAATATCAGAATCAATTCTATATGTTTTTCTCTGATCAATTTCGAACGAACTTCTTTCCTATTTTCTTTCTTTTGGCGAGATCGTGCCGTGCAATTTGTCCATCTCGAGTTCCAACTTCTTCTCCTCTTGCTCCTCCCCATCGTCCTGCAGAAGACCTATGGGAATCACCATCACCATTAGCAACGACCATCATCGTTCCTCTGCAGCGAGCAGCGGTGGTCCACATTGTTACCTAATGGATCCAATTTACCAAAACGTAATAACGCATGGCCGTCACATACATTTATATATATTTATATTGCACGGTCGTGATTTCCCTCCGCTCCGTGCGACTCTCACCAATTAGATAACTCTTCTCTCTTATTTCATCTTCATCCCGGAGCTTGTACTCATATTTTGTTTTTTTTTTAGTCCCGCTCTCGTTTTGTTTCGTCTTTTTCTTTTGTTTCATCTCTTTGTTCTTTCGCATTCTGTTGCTGGAGACACGTAACGAGACCAAACTGCGACCCACCACGAAACGTACTTAACAAATTTTATTACCTAACTAACGGCATCTTTAAATCTCTTCATGCTCTTATAATAAACCAATTTAACAATAACATTATATTAAACATACCTTTTAAAAAAATCTCTTTTTTTTCTTACTCTAAATTCCTTTCAAATGGAATTTTTCAAATTTTTACTATAGAAAACAAGAAAATTTCTTATTTCATACATTCTTTTAGAAATCAATCGAAATTATGTAATTATTAAACTACATAAATTGAATAAATTATATTATTGAAAATATAATATTTTTGTAGAATTTAGTGAATATGAGATTTGTTTGGATTGAAAAATGTTTTTTTCTTTTCTTTTGCAGTGTTTGAATGCTTGTTTTGTTGATGTGAAGTGTGTGAAGTTTGCAGAGGAAGAAATTGTAACTTTTTTTTTGTTTGTGGAAAAGTGTATTTGCCCACCCAGCCGGTCGCGAGAAGAATCCAATCATCGCGAGAGCATCGCCCGCGGCGATTCGCGCAGATCCGAAGAGCAAACAAACTGAAGGAGAGAGAGAGAGAGTGAGAGCACTACGCATTTAACACGCGATGGATTCTAATTAACCGACGTATAATTAAGTTAGGAATAAATATCTGCGTGAACCGGACAAACCGTCCGACGGGCATAAACGGGTCGAGAAGAGGAGATCCGCGCGCGTGTAGCGCATCGAGTGGAAAAGAGCGGAAAGCGGAGTTTATCTAGGATCTGCCAATCTCCGTGTGGAGCGGGAAAATGCGCGGCCACCTTCGTCCGTATGGGAGGAAAAAGTCGGACAATCGGTGGGATGTGTGTGTCTACATATATATGTGTGCGAGGCTGCATTTGTCTCGTCCTCGGAACCTCCTCCGCCCGCCGCCGCAGCCGCAGCCGCCTCCGCCTCCCACACACATATTTCTATGTGCGAGAGGACAGCTTTTTCTCGACGCTCCAAACTACGATCCAACCCCCCAAAAACCGAAAGGGGGAAAACGGTGTGCGCGCGCGAGCTCCGAAAAGCAAACCCCCGACGGTGATTTCAACGCCTCGTCAAGCGACGAACCCAACACAATTTTAACAATTCCAACATCATACACCCATCAATCAACTTCAAAAATAACATATTCGATACATTACTACAAATTAATACACATTTCGTTAATTTAATTTAAAAAAAATTATATAATTTTATTATAAAAAAATTCAATTTCTTAATTTAATTATAAAAATTAAAATATTTATCGCAGACTTCAACACTAAATTTAGTTATAAACAAATATTAACGAACAATTTTAAAATCATGCACTTAATAATCATTAGTCTACATAAAAACATACTTGAATAATGATGATTTTACTAATTTCAACGTAAAATAATCACAATTTTGTTGGTGATTTCAACGCTTTTTTATTTATACAATATAAACAATTATAAGCGACGAACCCTAAATACATATTCAGTTTTTGACATTTTAAACTTCAATTCAGAGTGCGAAAATGACATTTAAATTGTCAATTTAATTTAAAATTTTAATTTGTCATAAATATTAATTTGGTGTTTTGTGAATTAGTATTTCCTGCGGTTATTTGTCTTTAATTTGTGAGGTGATCAAATTTCAACGCTTTTTTATTTGCATAATATAAACAATTATAAGCGACGAACCTGAAATACATTTTTAGTTTTTGACATTTTAAACGTCAATTCAGATTTTGCAAATGACATTTAAATTGTCAAAATGATGGTTTATTGTCTTTTGCATGTATTAAAGTGTATAATTACATGATATTTTCTAATTGTAATGATAGTAATGATGTAACAAAAAATATTAATCTGGTGATCGTGAAGTAGTATCTCCTGCGGTTATTTGTCTTTAATTTGTGAGGTGATCAGAGGGATTTCGCCGATTGGATTTCCTGCATCGTAATTAATTGATGAATGGTAATTAAGTGAGATCGATGCATGGATACGTGTGCTGTAGCTGTTGTTATTGTCGTCGTTGTTTTCTGCTCTTACCAATTCTTGCGTTTCTTTATTTCTTCCTGTGGCTGTAACGTGAGGAGTTTTCTCATGGCTCTCGAGGAGATGTGTTGGATACAAGAGGCGAGTGAGCGAGCGAGCGAGCGAGAGAAAGACGGAGATCGAATCGAACTATATTAATGAGTAATGATGCACGACCGATCCAACATACACAATCATTAGTAACAGATAGCAGCAATAATAATGGCTACAATGATATATGTCGGGGGGGCCCAAGCGATCGTAATCGTATCGGCTTCGTGCACTTTGGCCCCACGTCTTTCCCCCTTCACCCTCCCCCCCAAACAACTCCACCAAGAAGTTTTAACCTCTTCTATCGCTTTTACAACTACCTCCTTAGAGGTTCCACATTCTTACAAAATTATTTATTTCAGTTTTAAAATCCATTTATTATCAATACTACATGAACAAATAATTCAGATATGAAATTTAAATTAATAGTACTTAAATCAACAAGAGAGGGCGTTACTTTAATTTAAGCATTTCTGGAAACTGAACTAATTTTCTGTAAAGTATAGTTGATTAAGTTAAGAAAACTGAAAAAAAAAAATGAAATTAATAAAAAATAAATAAATTTATTTACATGCGTACGCCTTCATAATCATCTTACCCATCATCGTTCTTTTATTTTTTTTGTATGTGTTTTGTTTCACGACGTGTATGTTGTACGGGGGCGTCCGGCGCGATGACTGACAGCGCCCCCATCGCACATTTCACCGGTCCCCCCATTATTAACGTTCGCCCGGTTTTGTTTGCCATTAACTCACTCAACTCTCGCCGCTCCACTCCCAGTCTTGTCTCACCTAATTAACACTAAAAATGTTCACGCAACAGCACGAACAAGAAACCAACAAGCAGGAATTCCAAACAGCGCAAAGTAAAAATATGGCGAATATATCCGCCGCTCTTTTTTTTAAGTTTGTGCATGAGGGTTGATAGATGTCGCTGACCACTTTGCGAATTAAGTTTACTAGATTTTAGGTGGTTGAGTCGTAATTATGGAATTTGATGTAATCATACAGAAATCATTAGTTTTGCGGAAGATTATTTTGTGATTTATCTTGATTGCGTCGTGTGTGTGAAATCCGTTTCGGAATCGGGCGTAACGTCGAATAATAATAATTCCCCTTGACATAATGCATCACACACACACGTAGTATATAGTGTATTCATAGAGAGTCTTCTCCTCGTGCCTTTTCCTGTCTCTCTTTTATTCTTGCATCCTTCTACCACTTTACTCCTTCAGCTGCTGCTCCTCGCAAGTTGTGGCAAAAGAACTTTGGATCAATGCACCTTGCGGAGCGCGGAGGATGTTGTGATTTAGTCACGGTTGAATGTGTAGCCTTCATCCATCCCATCCTCGTTCTTTCTTCTCTCCTCCACCTTCCCTCAACGTTAGTTTTTTTTTTCCTCTTTAACTCTTCCTCTTCTTCGTTCTGCGCCACCTCTTCTCGCCGTTCTAACACTGCATCTTCTAGAAGAGGATGAATCTCACGTGCATGCACGGATCGCGGATTAAAAACGAAAAATGGACACACAACGATCCGTCGAAAATCGATACAAGGAAATTCGCACACTCCATCTAAGCATACACACTCATACAGGTAAATACAATAGATGATTCAGTCTAAGAAAAACCGGGAACGAAAAACTTGCTTCCTCGTCTTTTCATCAATTTCTCCACGAAGAAAGTATACAAAGAATTTGGGAAAAAAGCGTGAAAACACTGCAATAAAACACATCAATTAATTACTATTTTTAAACTATTATTTTATCTTACTTTTTCATTGACATTTACTGAAAGAATCAAAATTATGAATTAATCAAAAATTGAAATATTTTTAATTAAAAGTTGTGTTAGTTCCTTCATGTGCAAATGAGCAGAAGGAGTAGGAAACGTGTATTTATGTATTTATATAGATATATATGTATTCTGAATAAAGACAGAAGAGCGAAGAGGAAAAGCGTAGGATGAGGACTAAGTTTTCCACGGGAAGCTTCATATTTCATCGAAACTGCGAGCGAGCGAGAGAGAATGAGAGACGAAATGCATGAAAATGATGAGTGAGAAAGAGACGGTTATGGAGAGAGGAAAAGAGATAAGTGGAGTGGAGCTCTCCGGCTGGGCATTCATAATTGACGATTTTCCCCGACGAGAGCACAATTCCAAAACAAAAACAAAAAACCCGATCTTCAAAAAAAAAAAAAAAAAACGATACGCCACCCCCGTCGTCACTTGTTTATATAAATATAGATATAGAAATACGTGTAGGTTGAAAATATTTTTATTTGCTTTGCTCAACCGGAGATTCCGCTCATTCCTCTCTCTCTTTATCTCTCTGCAAGTTAATTAAGCGCGACGTAATACTCATTATTTTATTAAAACGCGTCTCATCAATTCTGCAAATATTTATTAAAATATTAATTAACCGCCCGCCGTCCGCCATCTCCCGGTAAAACAAATTACTTAACGTGAACTGAACAATTGACGATCGAAGTCGTCAAAAAAGAAGGAGTGTAGATGCTGGGGGATGAGAAGAAGTAGAAATGTAATTAGCCAAAGCTAAAATATTATTGATGATGCGTTCTTAATCAGCAGGAACGGGAATATAAATCATTGTCGGAAGACAAAGTGTGCATAATATTTTGTCAGTTGGGCGTTGGGGGGAGGGCTGTATTTTCTTGGAAGTTAAGGGATGTAGATTTTTTTTTTCTTTCGCGAGAGAGAGAGATGAAGAAGAGAGGGCGAAACTACGTTTTAATTCTGATTTCCATTGGGGGCTCCGGCCCCGAGAATTAAATGCGAAATGAGAAAGGATTTGGGATTTTCGAATTCTTAATGTTACGAGGCGCGCGCGCGCCCCCGCTTTTACCCATCCTTCCTCCCAAACACTTCCTTTTCTTCGCTTTTCTTTCACTCCTCTTTGTTCATCATTTGTCCCTTCTTCGTTGGTCTCCACAGATCATCATTCCCTTACACACACTTCACTGCTGATCACTGCTGCAAATCCAGAACACTCTCAAATCCACTTTGCATTTTTCCTATTAATTAATAGTTTTTTTTTTATCAAATAACATCAAAATCTGAAGGAAATCTATTCTTTATTGAAGCATAAAATTTTTATTTTTCATAAATTTAGTACACCAAATAATTTATTTTAAGATATCCACTAACTACTTAATATTTGTCAAGTAACGTCTACTAAATCTATTCCTTAAAGAAACATCAATCATTAATTTTTATAAATTTTGTACACTAAATACTTAAGGTAGTTTATTTTTAAATAACTACTTGCTATTTGACATGTAACGTCCACTAAATGTATTCCTCAACAAACAAATTTTTTTTTTCATAAATTTAGTATACTAAATAGCTAAGATTATTTTAAGTTATACACTAACTACTTAATATTTATCAAGTAACGTCCACTAAATCAATTCTTTATTAAAGCATCAATTTTTAATTTTCATTAATTTAGTACACTAAATACTTAAAGACTCTACAGTTTATTTTTAGCTAGCTACTAACTATTTAATATTTGACATCTAACGTCCACTAAATTTATTCCTTAACAAACAAAACTTTTTTTTTTCATAAATTTAGTATACTAAATAGGTTATTTTAAGTTATACACTAACTACTTAATATTTATCAAGTAACGTCCACTAAATCAATTCTTTATTAAAGCATCAATTTTTAATTTTCATAAATTTAGTACACTAAATACTTAAAGACTCTACACTTTATTTTTAGCTAGCTACTAATTACTTGATATTTGACATGCTACATCTACTAAATTTGTTCCTTAACTAACAAAAAAAAATATTTTTCATAAATTTAGTACACTAAATAGCTAAGACCCTTATAATTTATTTTAACTTATCCACCAACTAATTAATATTTGTCAAGTAACGTCCACTAAATCAATTTTTTATTAAAGTATCAATATTTAATTTTCATAAATTTAGTACACTAAATACTTAAAGATTCCACAGTTTATTTAGCTAGCTACTAACTACTTGATATTTGACATGTAACGTCCACTAAATTTATTCTTTAACAAACAAAAAAAAAATTCATTAATTTAGTATACTAGATAGTTAAGACCCTTATAGTTTATTTTAAGTTATCCACTAACTTTTTAATATTTGCCAAACTTTTCAAGTAAAGTCCACTAAATCTATTCTTTATTAAAGCATCAATTTTTAATTTTCATAAATTTAGTACACTAAATACTTAAAGTGTCCACGTCCAATAAATTTATTCCTTAATGAAGCATACAATTTTATTTTTCGTAAATTTAGTATACTATATAGTTAAGAACCTTTTACTTTATTTTAAGCTATCCACTAACTACTTAATATTTGCCACTGAATCTATTTCTTAATGAATCATACATATTTATTTTTTTTATAAATTTAGTATCTATTAACTAAATTGATAAATTTTCGATTGTAATTTACTTAAATCTATATACTAAGTACTTGAAATTTTACAAGTAAAGTAAATGTGAAGGAAGTACTTTATAAATAATTAACTTGATATTTGCCAATTTTTTCTCTGAATACTTACGTTCTAAATATTATAGTCTGTATTATTGATTGTATCTGATTTAGATTTGAAAGATGTTTTAATTATTTAATACAGTGTAATTTATTGTAGAAAGGAGTTTCGTCGCAGGGAAGCAGTGAACTGAGGAGAGAAAAGTGCATCAACTTTCTGCGATGTGTATAACGTCCATAAACTAATAGCCGCAATCTCTTCAGCATCTGGCTGCAAGCGAACGAAACCCACGGAAAAAAATACGATAATAAAATAGAGAGAAAAAAAAGAGTTCTTTCGTGGTGATTTAAGATCTAACGTTTCCTAAGTATTTGATCATCGGAGCATTTATTCCTTTCGCATTTGACATATGAGTTTGAGGAACTTGAGGGGCGGTGGAAGGAGGAGGAGGTTTGGAGAGAATATAGAGAAAGAGAGATGAGATGGTTCGGATCGTTGAGGTCCGATAAGATCTGGATTAATGCATGGATAATAAGAGAGTCCTAGGCATGTCATCTTAATAAAGAATCTCGACGGCGCGGTCTTTCGCTCATTATCTTTGCGGCAGGATCGGAGGGCCCGCATACGGACAATGGCCGAGCCTCGCGCGCCTTGTCATACCCAATTTATTGGGTATACATCTTCATGCGTCCTCCTTGGCCCACACAACAACTCGAGAAACTCATCATCATCATCATCAGCAGAATCGTCATTTTCATCTCAGTTTATTGCATCTTCAACTACGATTTTGTATCCTATAAAAACTACATACAAATTAAACAAATCAGATTTTTTATTCAATTATTATAAAATTTAAATTATTATAAAAATGATGAATTTGACACGAAATTGAATCTCCTTAACGCACACGTCGACTTAATGACTTTTTCCTGCAAGCATCGAATTCTATATATATATTTTTATTTTTATTTTATTTTATTTTTCGAATTACACGAAGCGCAGGAAATGACCATGTGAAGATCGTCCGAACTGTCCGAGCATGAAGCGCACATGCACTGTTATTGTTGTGTGTCGGTGGAGTTGCATTGTCGTCGTGTCGTGTCGCGCCGACACCTCCTCTGTCAATTTGTCGGGTGTCGGAGAGGGACGCACAGAACGACCGACACCTGGCCGCGGCGATTTCACATTAGCCACACGCTCGCGCCGTGGGAATTGGAGGCAATCAACGCGACGAAAACTAATCACAGGTAAATAATATTGTTTAATGTTACGATCCAACGGTGCGCGAAAGAACTTACAAGAAAGACAACAACAACAACAACAAAAAGTAAATATTAAAACCAAAAGAAGATAAATAAATTGAATTAATAAAATAGATATTTAAATTAGATTATTATAAAAGTACATTTATATTTAGTTATTTTTCTCGATATTCGTATTTCACACAAATATCAATTAATACTCTTATTATAGGCAACTAATTAAGCTTTCAGACAAGTCTATAGATTTTTTTGCTGAAATTAGTAAATGTGAAAGTTGAAAATATTTTTTTTTAGTTTATAGAAAATCAATTTCTTCAACATATTTATACATCACACAATCTATATGTTATTACTGCAATTAAATAGACTTTCCAATTAATCTATAGACTAATTTGTGACTCTAATAATACTGTAATTAATAAAATTGAAAAATTATTTATTTTTTGAGTTTTAAAAATTTCTATTCCTTCAGATTTTGATGTTTTCTGAAGGAATTATGAATCACATTCATATATAATAATTCTACAATTAATTAGACTTTCTGATTAGTCTATAGAGAAATTTGTGGCTCTAATAATACTGTAATTAATAAAATTGAAAAATTATTTATTTTTTGAGTTTTAAAAATTTCTATTTCTTTACATTTTGATGTTTTCTGAAGGAATTATGAATCACATAAATATTTGTTAATATTATAATTAAATAAGTATTCCGATTAGTACATAGATAAGTTTGTGACTCTAATAATACTGTAATTAACAAAATTGAAAAATTGTTTATTTTTGTGTTTTCAAAATTTCTATTTCTTCACATTTTGATGTTTTTCCATAGGAATCATGCATCACACAAATATATGTTAAAACTATAATTAAATAGGCATTCTGATTAGTCTATAGACAAGTTTGTTACTCTTATAATACTCTAATTAATAAAATTGAAAAATTGTTTATTTTTTGAGTTTTCAAGATTTCTATTTCTTCACATATTGATGTTTTCTGAAGGAATTATGAATCACATAAATATTTGTTAATACTATACATATATAGATATTCCGATTAGTACATAGACAAGTTTGTGACTGTTATAATTTTGTAATTAACAAAGTTGAAAAATTGATTTTTTTTGAGTTTTCAAATTTTCAGTTTCTTCTCATTTTGATGATTTTTTTATAGGAATCATGCATCAGAAAAATATATGTTAAAACTATAATTAAATAGACTTTTCGATTAGTCTATAGACAAGTTTGTGACTCTAATAATACTGTAATTAATAAAATTAAAAAATTGTTAATTTTTTGAGTTTTCAAAATTTCCATTTCTTCACATTTTGATGTATTTCTTGCGAATTATGCATCACACAAATATATGTTAATACTACAATTAAATAGGCATTCCCATTAGTAAATAGACAAGTTTGTGACTCTAATATTACTGTACATAACAAATTTGAAAAATTATAATTTTTTGACTTTTCAGAATTTAGATTTCTTGAAATATTGATGTTTTTTTTATAGGAATCAAACAAATATATGTTAAAACTATAATTAAATATACTTTTTGCTTAGTCTATAGACAAGTTAGTGATACTTGTAATATTTTAATTAACAAATTTGAAAAATTATTTTTTTTAGTCCTAGAAAAAAATGCAGATTTTTCAAAATTTTATGTCTTCCTTAGGAAACATGCATCTCACAAATATAAGCTAATATTACAATTAAATAGACTTTCCGATTAATCTTTAGACGAGTTTATGATACAGATAATGCTGTAATTAATAAAGTTGAAAAAATGTTTTTGCCGTATTTAAAAAATGTAGATTTTAAAAAATTTCATGTTCTCATGTTATAAGTTAATATTCCAATTAATTAAGTTTTCCAATTTGTCTATAGATAAGTTTATGAATATAATAATGCTGTAATTAACAAAGTTAAAAAAAATATTTTTTTTTGAATCTTTAAACACAAAAATGTAGATTTTTCAAAATTTCTTGTTTTTAGTAAGATTCATACATCATTCAAATAAATGTTAAAACTTTTAACTAAATAGACTTTCCGACTAGTCTATAGACCAGTTTGTGAATCTTATAATACTGTAATTAAAAAAAAATTACAGTCTTCAAAAACGTTTTTTTTTAAATTTTATGATTTTTGTAACAACTATACAAATAAATATCAATACTTTAATTATATACAACTAAATACACATTCCGATTTGTTTAAGATGAAATCTCTCTAATTAAGCTGTAATTAACTAACTTGAAAAATGTTTTTCGAGTTATCAAAAAAAAAATGCAATTTTTCATTATTTCATGTATCCGCTAGATCTATACATCACATAATTATAATTGCATTTTTCTTATAATTTAACTATATTTAACAGTAATAGTTTTTAGTCCTACAAAAAAAAACTTCAAATTTTATTATTTTTATTAGTAACACGAATAACAGTATATTGCTAAAATCTAACCACAACTTATGTTATTAATTGCATGACATAAATGACAGCCGGAAATACCAATTCCTATTGGTAATTATGATGCTATTACACTGACATAAGCATGCAGAAGTTGTCAAAGTGACAGTTACGCAATTTACAGTGATCGATTTTTATATAATTCGCAGAGAAATTTAGAATCGTAATTAAAAGTTGCAATAAAAAAAATCAGCAGCATTAATTTCGTGTATCTTTATTACATTAAATAT
Organism: Nicrophorus investigator; assembly: GCA_963457615.1. NCBI lineage: Eukaryota > Metazoa > Arthropoda > Insecta > Coleoptera > Silphidae > Nicrophorus > Nicrophorus investigator. Next base: position 3,012,584 of record OY735143.1, read on the forward strand.
TGGAGTGAAATTCTCTAAATTTTTTTTTTGTAATTTAATTTGTAATCTGACAGTGAGGATCGTTCGGATTTGTGTGCAGAAACCGCTCCAAAACTCTCCTCTTCTTTTTTCCCCCCACGAAACTCGTGCGATTTCCACCGCAAACGAAAGAGAGAGAGAGAGAGAGAGAAAGAGAAAAAAATCCTTCCAGATATAAAGCTAATACAAATTCGAATCGAAAGCAGCGAATAAAATTGTAATCTCGGCCACATTGTCACGATCGCTGATTAATTGGTTCGCGATGAATGACCGGACAGAAAACAAGACCACAAGCATCGGAGAATGCAGCAGAGTAAGAGATGAGGATAAAGTGAAGAAGGAAGGAAAAAGTTACGTGATCGTGAAGGAAAAACGCGACGAGCGATCCGCTCCATATTCCAAAGAAGAATTAAGAAAAAAAAATCTTGTTTTTAGCTTTAACAAGAACTATTATAGATTATATAATTTTTTACAATCAAATCACGTAATTAATATATTCTTTCACCAAAAATTACCACGTCTTAAGCTACTTACCGACACCTAATTAAAACGTAATTATTGTTGCAACTGTATAAGGTTTTCCATTTTAATGCGATCTAAACTAATTGGTTTCCATTCAGCACATATTAGCCATATGTGAGAGAGCGTCCGGCGGATTCTCACGGTTCTCTCCCGACGTGCATTATGCAACCGCCGAAGAATCTTCGCATCACATATGGATGAGAAAGAAAAGAATTTAAAAAAAAAAATAATAATAATAAACAGACACATCTTAAGGAAAATAAAACTAAAAATTTGATGATGATGATGATGATGAAGAAGTGGAAGCAGGAGATTGCGAAGATGTGGAAAAATTTTTGCTGGGACGATGATGATTGTATTGTAAAAGCAGGTAGTGAAATGCACCATTGCATTATGTGTACGTGATCCGGCGTGTCTTTTATTATGATCACAAGGCGGTGGTCGGACGGTCTCTCCGATCCGATCATTCCGATTTATATTAATAAGGGGCACAAACATGATCACCAATATAATAACAACAATAACACCAGAAACAATACGAAATGAGCAACATGAGCAGTAACCAGTAGAAACGCGGATTAAAGAAAAGCGTTGTTGCGCGGCTTTCATTAAGTCCATCAATGGAATAACTTTATTATTTTTTGTTGTAATACATTTCATTTCCTTATTTATTATTAAAGCATGAGCATGTAGCTTGTAAATATCTTAAGTTTTAACTGTCGATTAAGATTAATATTTATCAAAAATAGATTTTACTTTTCAGATACTCAAAAATCATTAAGTAATTGTTTGTGTAATGTGTGGAAATTTTTTAAAAATTGATACAATTAAAGGAAAATTGCACAAATCTCAACATAGACTCGTTGGAAAGCCTAATTTGTCTTTAATTATAGTTTTTTTTTCTATAAAATATTTATTTAATAACTTTTATTTTGATAAATATTTACTTTAACAGTAAAGGAACGTAAATACATTTATTTAATCAACGTACAAGTACGTTTGACTTTTAACTGTTACTTTGACAGTTTACGAGATATACCATCATGATTACCTATAGAAGTTGGTAATTGCAGCTGTCATTTACTTCATATAATTACATAAGTTATGGTTAGATTTTAGCAATTTATTTTATAATCTCCTTTTTTTTCTTATAGAATATATAAATATTCAATTAATAACTTTTATTTTCAATAATATTTACTTTGACAGTAAAGTAGGAAATTAAGTTAAAAATATTAATGATTACATATTAATTTCTTGAGAAAACGGACGTCCCGTTGAGAGCGTAAAGTTAAGCAAAGATCAAATATTGTGATTTAGCAATTATGTATCGAAATGGGGGAGTTGTGATTATTATGATTGTTTGCATGTGATCATTGTGAATTGGAAAAGAAAATATATATGAATGTATCGTGTGGGGAGCGCCCATTGTTAGCGTGTAATTGAATTCTTAACAATTCGTTAAACGTCGGTTTTTTGGCAGAGTCATTTAGGACTAATTAAATTCACGTGTGTTTCGTGAGGTCGCACCTGTGAATTAAGACTAAGATCAAGGTCCAATAATTTTTAAGTGTATGTAAAAAAAAATTGAATTTTTGAAAATGCAAAAATATTTAGAATTAAATTTTCATTACAAAAAAATGTTATTTGGAAATTCAGAAAAACGAGTGTGAAAATTCTTAATGAAAATAGAGATGAGAAAGAAAATTGAAAATTAAATTTTGTAATGTAAATTGTGAAGAAAAGTTTATTTGGAAATTGCACATGAAATAAAAAATATTAATAAAAATTTAAGAAGATAATTGAGATTTAATTTAGTTAATGAAAATTGAATATGGAAATTTATAATAAAAATGCAATTGAAAACTTTGTAAGAAAATCTAGAACAAAAATTGTAAATGAAAATTAAAGTGATATAATTGGTAATAAAAACAGAAAAGGAAAATTGTAAATAAAAATTTATAATAAAAATGCAACAGAAAACCGAGTATCAAAATGTCAATAATAAATTGTAAATCAAATTTTGGAAAATTAGGTATAAAACTTGTAAGTAAAAGTTGAAGAGTAATAATTAGATCAAAAAGCAAAAACTAAAATTGTAAATGAAAATTGTCAATAAAAATTAAACTAAAAACATAGATTTTCATTATCAAAATTTGAAAATTAGTAATAAAAATTGTAACTGAAAATTGATTAGTAATAATTAGTAATAAAAAGCGAAAAGAAAAATTGCAATTGAAAATCTAATATCTAAATCAAAGTTTGAAAATATGGAATGAAAATTGTAACTAAAAATCGAAGAATAATAATTAGTAATGAAAAATTGTAAATGACAAAAATTGATTAGGAAAATCTAAATCAAAATTTGAAAATAAGGAATGAAAATTGTAACTAAAAATTGAAGAACAATAATTAGTAATAAAAAGCAAAAAAAAAATTGTAAATGAAAATTTAGTATGAAAATCTCAAAATTGTAAATCAAATTTTGAAAATTATGATGAAAAATTGTAACTAAAAATCGAAGATTAATAATAATTAAAAATATGCGAAAAAGAAATATTGTAAATGAAAATTGCAAATTGTGAAAATTGTAAATGAAAATTGTAAAGAAAAAAAAATACAGGAAATGTAAGATTTATGAGGGATGTGGAGAATCGCTTTTATTTGTTGTTTCGTTCGTCCCAATTTCTTCTCCTTTTTTTTTGTAATTGCAAAAGTGTAACGGAGGGTGGTTGCATAAATTAGGGTAAAGAGATATATAAGAAAGTTGTGTGTTGAGCCCTTAAAATTGCCGGGGGAAAATCCCGCCTCCCCCGCATCCATGTGGGTGGGTGGGTGTTTGGGGGGCGGCTGGTGCAGAGCCTCCGCGGCGTGCGTAACAAGATTTTTTAATTAATGTCAGCCTTCGGAGACATTAAAGATTTCGCCGGGGCGAAAAGTGTAAAAACTGTATTGTGTTGCTGTACCTACATTCGTTGCTACGCGTTGCCATGGGACGGGCGGAGGCGGCAGCGGCGGGGGTTGGGTGGTGAGATTAATTAAAGAAAGGGGGATGCTAAAACACAGGGAAAAGCCCTTCGTGCAAAAGCCCCCCCCGCCCCGCCGCTCTCTCGCAACCCGCCCTCTCTCTCTCTCGAGAAAAAGCAACCGCCGCCTCCAACATCTCACCCCTCGCCTCCTCCACCGCCGCCGACGCCGCCGCCACCACCACCTACTTCAACCACCCCCCCGCGAATGCTGGAAATAAGACGTAGATATATTGTATAGAAGAAGGATTTATAATGCGGGATGGAGAGTGTGGGTGTGTATGTGCTCGAGCGAGAGAAAGAGAAAGAGAAAGAAAGAGGGTCGGCGGAGTTGGATGGATGGAGAAAGAAAGGGAAAGAGGAATGAGTTGAATTTATTTTTGATGTCTCCGGGAAAATTTTAATTGTCTTCTCTCTTTCCCGCACCGAGAGGCGATGCCATCCAACCCGAAATGCGAGAGAACGAACGAACAAAGAATCAAGGGAAAGACGAGCAGATAGATAGAAAAAAATAAATAAAGTTTCCCCCTTTCGCGTTTCCTCAATTTTGACTCGTCTCAATCTTACGTTTACCTACACTTCTATATAACTCAACTCTAATAAATAACAATAATTTAAAAAAAAATACAAACAAAAATAATTAGAAAATTTTCAGTTTGAACTGAAAATTGAAAGTTTAAAATTATTTATGAATTTTATTAAGAAAACAAAGTTATTATTCATTGATTCTTCTTTATATTACAATTATGTTAGTTTAAGTTAATAATTTCATGAGCTGAAATGTAAATTTTAATTGTAGAAAATACATCAGTAATTCTAAATATACATTTTTGTCTTGATTTTTCATTTCTACTAATTTCAACACCTTTTTTCAATAGCTTTAATCAACAAAATTAATTAATAATTAATATAATGAAAAACGGAAAGCAAAATTGTGAATGAAGATTAGATATGTAAATTAGAAATGAAAATCTAGAATAAAAACGCAACTGAAAGTCGAGTAAGAAAATATTGAACAAAAATTGTAAATTAAATACAAAAATGAAAATTTCTATTGAAAATTTATAATTATAATCCAGATAGAAAATGCGTGTAAAAATTGGAAAAGGAAAATGAAAATTGTGTATGGAAATATCTAATGAAAATCTGCAACCAAAAACCAAAAAAGAAAATATGGAACAAAAATTGTAAATTAAATTCAAGAATGAAAATTTTGTAATGATAATCCAGAATAAAAATGCGTGTAAAAATTGGAAAAGAAAATTATAAATGAAAATTAGAAATGAAAATCTAGAATTAAATTAAAACTGAAAATGAAGTAAAAAAATTTAGAACAAAAATTGTAAATGAAATTCAATAATGAAAATTTTTAATGAAAATTTCGAACAATTGTGTATGGAAATAGTTAATGAAAATCTAAAATACAATTGCAACCAAAAACTAAGAAAGAAAATCTGGAATAAAAATTGTAAATTAAAGTAAAAAATGAAAATTTCTAATAATAATCCAGATTGAAAATGCGTCTAAAAAAAAGAAAATAAATTTGAAAATGAAAGTTGTGTATGGAAATAGTTAATGAAAATCTAGAATGAAAATACAACTGAAAATATGGAACAAATATTTTAAATTAAATTGAATAATGAAAATTTTTAATGATAATCCAGATTAAAAATGCGTGTAAAAATTGGAAAAGAAAATTGTAAATGAAAATTATGTATAGAAATAGTTAATAAAAATTTAGAATAAAATTACAACTGAAAACCGTGTAACAAAATGTAACAAAAATTGTAAATTAAATTCAAAAATGAAAATTTTTAGAATGATATCCAGATTGAAAATGCGTGCAAAAAGTATAAAATTTAAAATTAAATTTAAGTATGGAAATAGCTAATGAAAATCTAGAACAAAAATTGCAAATTGAAATAAATAATGATAGTTAAAAATTAAATTCAAAAATGAAAATTGCTATTAAAAATTTATAATAATTATTCAGATTGAAAATGCGTGTAAAAAGCGGGAAAATAAAAATTAGTATAGAAATTGCTTATGAAAATCTAAAATAAAATTGAAACTGGAAATCGAGTAAGAAAATTTAGAACAAAAATTGCAAATTGAAATAAATAATGATAGTTAAAAATTAAATTCAAAAATGAAAATTGCTATTAAAAATTTATAATAATTATTCAGATTGAAAATGCGTGTAAAAAGCGGGAAATTAAAAATTAGTATAGAAATTGTTTATGAAAATCTAAAATAAAATTGAAACTGGAAATCGAGTAAGAAAATTTAGAACAAAAATTGCAAATTAAATTCGAAAATGAAAATTGCTATTAAAAATTTAGAATGATTAAAAATGCTTGTAAAAAGTATAAAAGAGAATTTGAAAATTAAATTTAAGTATGGAAATAGCTAATGAAAATCTAGAACAAAAATTGTAAATTAAAATAAATAATGATAGTTAAAAATTAAATTCAAAAATGAAAATTGCTATTAAAAATTTATAATAATTATTCAGATTGAAAATGCGTGTAAAAAGCGGGAAATTAAAAATTAGTATAGAAATTGTTTATGAAAATCTAAAATAAAATTGAAACTGGAAATCGAGTAAGAAAATTTAGAACAAAAATTGCAAATTAAATTCAAAAATGAAAATTTCTATTAAAAATTTAGAATGATTAAAAATGCGTGTAAAAAGTATAAAAGAAAATTTAAAAATAAATTTAAGTATGAAAATAGCTAATGAAAATCTAGAACAAAAATTGTAAATTAAAATAAATTATGATAATTAATAATTAAATTCAAAAATGAAAATTTCTAATCAAAATTTATAATAATTATCCAGATTGAAAATGAAAATTTGTTTTGAAAATTGTAATTGAAAATCTATAATAAAATTTAAATTGAAAAGCGAGTAAGAAAATTTAGAACAAAAATTGTAAATTAAATTCAAAAATGAATTTTTTTTTAAATAAATTTACAATAATAATCCAGATTGAAAATGCGTGTAAAAATAGGGAAATGACAATTGAAAATGATAATTGCGAATGGAAACAGTTAATAAAAACCTAGAATAAATTTGCAACTGAAAAGTGAGTAAGAAAATCTAGAATAAAAATTTAAATTAAAATAAATAATGAAAATTTCTAATGATAATGCGTGTAAAAAGTGGAAATAAAAATTTGTATAGAAAATTGTAATTGAAAATCTAGAATAAAATTTAAACGGAAAATCTAAATCAAAAATTAAAAATCAAGTTTAGGTTAGGTTAAATTAGGTTAGGTTTAATAACAATTTTAAATATACAAATATTTTCTTTATTTTCTAATTAATACTAGAATACACTAACTTTTGTAAAATATTTAAATAGTGTCATTGTTCAGATCGGTTTCGGTTAAGTCTAATATATAGATGTTTTGCCTTCAACTACTTTCATCTGCTTTGTAAAGTGGAGGAAACCTCCTAACAGATCAGATCTATAAAAATGAAGATCGAGATGTTAGAAACAAAGAGAGAAAGAGAATGATAATGAGAAGGAGAGAGAGAGAGAGAAGTAGATATAAATAGATGGCCGCGATCAATTTCTTTAATTGTTGTGTGATTAGCGGAGGTAAAAATAAATCAATGATTAATAAGAGCGGCTCCGGTGATTAAGTCGATAGTTGTTAAGTGTTTCGTGCGGTTTGTTCTTCATCGTGCGGCACTGTTTTAAAGTGTGGCCGTTTAGCGTAATCGGCCTCGCAATCGGGGACGGGCCTCGAGCCCCAACAAAACGTTAATTATGCCCCCCTTTAAACTAACTCACACACATACACACACACACGCTACGTATACATACACACATACACACACACACACACGATCCGAGCACGGCCACAAAATAAATAGCCTTACGTACACATTAAAAATCGTAAAATAATAATAAGAAAAAAAAGATACGTAAAACCTGAGATACAACACCAATAGCCTGTTATTATACGAAGAAGAAATTTATATCTACATGCCCGTACATACGTACACATTCACACACACACACGCTCTCATATACGTATATATATTTACCCGTAAGGTATTCTTTCAATATTTATCATTTGCTAATTGCAGTTTATACAGCGGAGAACAAAAAAGAAAAACCTCAACACGACTTTGGCGGATGCGTAAAGCTTAATTAAATTTACTTCAATTAGAGGTGAGTTACCGAAATAATCGCATAATTCATCTAATTAAGTCTTTGTTCGCATCACCTCTTTCAATTCATTACGTTTATTATCTATTAAAAAAAATAACTTTTTTTTTGGAGAAGAGTAATTTATTATATGTAATATTTCTATAAATACGTGAGATAATTAGATCATCAATATACAAATTAAAGCTGAAAATCTCACCTTTCTAACGAGCATTTTATTAGTTTTATACTATTATTCAATCGTTTGCTACAAGCTGCGAAAAAAATTGTTTCTGAAAATGCATCGTTTTCAAGTTTTATTGAATTTCATGATAACAACGCAGGATAAATATATAATTTAATAATAATCGTAAACTAGAGACGTTCACTTTTGAATTGAGTTTACTGAAAATAAATGTAGCACTAATATTTAAATTTTTAAAGCGATTAAAAATTACTAAAATTTTGAATTAAATAATTCGATAACCAAGCCAGATAATTAGATCATCGAATATACAAATTAAAACTGAAAATCTCGCTTTTCTAACGAGCTTTTTATTAGTTTTATACTATTATTCAATCGTTTGCTATAAGCTGCAAAAAAAATGTAGTATTAATATTTCAATTTTAAAAGTGATTAAAAATTATTGAAAATTTGCACGAATTTTGTCAAATTTTATTAAAATCACTACTATATGATAGAGATTATCGTTTTCTTTTTTAAATTCAATTATTATGTAAATGCTTTCACAATTTATTACATAATTACTCGTTATAAAATAAAAGTTGCGCTCTGACGAGTTTTCAATTTGTATTTTTTGTATATCTTCATTGAATATTTCTATTGAATAACTCGAGAACTACATATGAGAATTACATCATCAAATATTCAAATTAAAGTTGAAAGTCTTACCTTTCCAATGAGCCTATTAGCATCTTTGTGTTATCATTTCTTCGTCTGTTACGAGTTCTAAAATTAATGAATCGATGCTGAAAATGCACAGTTCTTATGGTTTATTAAATTTCAGGATAACAACGCAGGATTAATACATAATTTAACAACAATTATAAATTGTAGATTATCAAATTCCGATTAAGTGCGCTGAAAATATCTGGCATCAATATTTCGATTTTTGAAAGCTTCTAAAAATTACTAAAATTTCGCAAGATTTTTTTGCAATTTTATTAAAATCGTTACAATAAAAAACTGATTATTGATATTCTTTAATAAATTAATTATTATGTAACACTTTTTACAATTTATTACATAATTAGTTATATTTTAATTTTTCTGAATTATTAATTTTTTTTTTGGGTTTTCTCACTTTTTATTAAATTACTCCACAACCACTTATGAATTTCTCGATAACCAAGTATGCTAATTACATCATCCAATACTCAAATTAAAGCCGAAAGTCTTACCTTTCCAATGAGCCTATTGGAATCTTCGTGCTATCATTTATACGTCTGTTACGAGTTGTACAATTTATCGAGGCTGAAAAACGGTGTATTTTCAGCCTCGATAAATTTCATGTTTTATTGAATTTTAGGATAACAACGTAGAATAATTACATCATTTAATAGTATTAGTAAACTAGAGACAGTCAACTTTCGATTGAGTTCACTAAAGAAAAAAACTAGCATTATTATTTGGATTTTGAAAATACCCAAAAATTACTAAAAATTATTTTGAATTTTGCGCAATTTTGTTAAAATGATAAAAATTTTAGATTTTCTTTAATAATTCAAAAATTAAGTAAATCTTATCAAATTTTATTACATAACCAAATGAAGACGAGCATTAGGAAACACGTATATATAATAAACGTTATTTTTTTTATATGTAACTTTTTTTAACATTTTTATTGTTGAGTAAGTTTTTATTTAATTTTTCAACAACCGCGCAAGATATTTAAATCATCGAATACTCAAATTAAAGCTAAAAGTCTCACCTTTCCAACAAGTCTATTATCAGCTTTATACTAATATCCATTCGTTTTTTATGAGATTAAATGTATCGATGTTGACAAAGACTATTTTCACATTTTATTTAATAATTCTACAAGAATGAAACAATTTGCTTTATATTTGGATTTTTAAAGTGCCTGAAAATTTAAAACTGAGTAAATATTGTCGAAAGTAAAACTTAATTAACAAAAGAATCTAAGCTTAATAGGTTTCTGTTTTATTTTCATTTAAGGAAGGGTGCAGAGTTAATTAACACACGTTGTCATCGATACGTAGAGTAAAGAAATCGATGACACATACTTATTTTGTTTTTTTTTTCTTATTATTATGCTTAGAGACGCACCCCAATTTTTTTTTTGTATTCGCGTTGCCTTGGTGTCAAGAAATACGAAACATTCGTTTGTTGTCTTAATTAAGTTTTCGCGATGCGCATTTGTCAATCGTAATGGAATTAATTAATAAAACGCCCGAGAGATTCGGATTTTGTTTTTGCTTGTTAATATTTTAGCATCCCGTGATGGGATAGGGTTTTCTGGATTTGGAACGGGGAGATGATGTAGATGAAGATGAGTATTTCCATTCCTTTTGCATCCTTTTTCGGGATGGATCGAGGGAAAACGACGTCTTCGTAGTAAGTAAGTATGAAGGCGTGCAGCGTCCAGGCGAATTATTAATTAAACCGATTTGTCGACTGGAATAATTACCGAGAGATACACTCACCTCTCCGGAGGAGAGACAACCAAAAGCATGGATTATCCCCAGCGAAATATCGTTGAAAATATATACAAATACCCCCGATGGGAATCGCAGCGTAATACCAAGATTACACCTGCCTTTCTTACGATCTCAATCAATTAATAATAAACTCAATAATTAATCAACAAAAACCAATAATATTTTTACGATTTTGAACGATTTTCAATTACGCCATCTATCGGTAAATATTGAAATCAAATTATTATAATGCAAATCCGGATAAGCAATGCTTTTTTCAATCAATTGGTGCAATTGTTTTAGTTGATTGCGATGCGCCATCTATCGAAAGTTGCGGGAAGCTTCTTTTCTCGGTTTATTTAGCATTTGTAATTGTGTATGTGTGTTTGTGGTTTTAAGAGATTGCAATTGTTTGGATGATAATCGGGACGTAGCCACCGCCGCCAGCACTTGAGTCTTCATCGTCGTCGTCATTCGAAACGAAATTAATTCCAAAGTTTCGACGAATAATAAACATATCCTATAGTGGAAGACGGCGGCATTTGATTAAGAAGACTCTCGCATTGTCGTACACCGCCAGCCACCACACGTATTCTTAGCATGTATATATATATATAGATATAAGAAGTATCTGTTGTCAGCCTGCATCGGAAAGATATACGCGAACAATGGAGGCCCTCCATGTTAGTGTTCTTCTTTACACTTTCGGATGTGGCAATGCGAAACGTTTCACTCTTCACAGAGGGAAAGAGAGAGAGGGATAAAAACAGTGTCTGTGAATAGCGTAAAGAGGCGCGAACGAAGTAGACGGTTTTTGGGGGGATGCTGTTGCATTCGGGGGGCGAATCCGCGACTCGCGAAGCGTTGAACAACAAACCGAAGAAGAAAGTGCGTTGCTTCGTCAAGGATTAAACACACATCAATCAAATCGCAACAATGGAATGCGACATTCTTTCGGGATCACGAGAAACAATAATATTAATTTCATCTAAACACAATTGCAAACAACATGGTTTTACGCAAACATCTTTAATCATATCTATGCGACTCTTTACTGTAAAAATATTTATGAAAAACTATGATCATTGTAAACAAGTTTTAAAGATTGAACATTTTACTTTAATTCGGTTGCTCAACAATGAATTATTCGTATATATTTTTCGAGATATAAACAAAAATATAAGACACTGTTTTATCGATGTTTAAAAAACACAGCTTTTTCGAAGCTTTATTAAAGTTTTCTTTAAGTTTGACAGCGTCTGAATGGCAAATGATACACGTTTTAAAGTGTAAACATTTAGCTTTAATTTCGTTTATAAAAAATGAATGTGTTATTTATACTTTTCGAGCTATAAGCAAAAATGTGAAGACACTGCTTTATCAAAGCCTAAAAAATGTTTCTCTAAGTTTGACAGCGAATTACGTCTAAATGGAAAATTATACAATAATACCAGTATACACATTTATAGAGAAAATATTCTACTTTAATTTATTGTATAAAAAATGAACGTGTTGTGTATACTTTTTGAACTATAAGCAAAAATGTGAAGACACTGCTTTATCGAAGCTTAAAAAAACGTGTCTCTAAGTTTGACAGCGAATTGCGTCTAAATTGCAAGTGATACAATAATACCAGTATACAAGTTTTAAAGAGTGAACATTTAGCTTTAATTTCGTTTATCAACAAATAATGTATAATGTATACTTTTAGAGATATAAGCAAAAATGTGAAGACACTGCTTTTTTGAAGCTTAAAAAACGTGTCTCTAAGTTTGATAACGAATTGCGTCTATATGGCAAATTGTACAATAATACCAGTATACACATTTTAAATAGTGAACATTTAGCTTTAATTTCATTTATCAGAAATGAATGTGTTGTACTCATTTTTCGAGAATAAGCAAAAATGTGAAAATACTGCTTTTTCGAAGTTAAAAAAAAAACGTGTCTCTAAGGTTGATAGCGAATTACGTCTAAATAGCATATTATACAATAATACTAATATACATATTTTAAAGAAATAACATTTAGCTTTTAATTTATCAAAAATGAATATGTCACGTATACTTTTCGAGATATAAGCAAAAATGTTAAGACACTGTTTTTTTTGTAGGTTAAAAAAAACGTTTCTCCAATTTTGATAGCGAATTGCGTCTAAATGGAAAATGATACAATAATACCAGTATACACGTTTTATAGAGTGAATGTTTAGCTTTAATTTCGTTTATCAATAATGAATGTGCTGTGCATACTTTTTGAGATATAAGCAAAACTGTAAAGATACTGCTTAAAAAAGTTTATTCAAATTTGACAATAAATTACGTATAAATGACAAATGATACAACTATACCAATAAATATATTTTAAAGAATGGATATTTTACTTTAATTTAGTTATACAACTATGTACTTGTCTCGCATACTTTTGGTAAATAATAAATTTGCTTTTCGAAATATGACCAAAAATGCAAAGACACTGCTTAAAAAAAGTTTATTCAAGTTTTACAATAAATTACGTCTTAATGACAAATGAAACAATTATACTAATAAATACGTTTTAAATAATAGACATTTTACTTTAATTTAGTTATAAAGCTATGTATTTGTCTTGCATACTTTTCGTGATATAAACAAAAATGTAAAGAAACTGATTTTTTTAAGGTTAAACAAGTTTTACGGTAAATTACGTAAAAATTATAAACAGTATAACTATACCAATATATACGTTTTAAAGAGTAAACATTTTACTTTAATTGAGTTGGCAAATAATAAATTTGTCTATAACGCTTTTCAAAATATAACCAAAAATGTAAAGACACTGCTTTTAGGAACGTTTTATTATTAACGTTTCTACAAGTTTCACAATTAATTACGTGAAAATGATCAATTATATAATAATACGTTTTAAAGAGTGAACATTTAGATTTAATTTGGTTGGTCAACGATAAATTTGTCGCTCATACTTTTCGAGATATAAGCAAATATGTAAAGGCACTGAATTTTTGATGTTTTATTTTGAATTATGTCATTTTTTTTTAACATAAATTATGCTCTGAAGATATATTTATTATTTTCTGTTTCAGATTATTATGAGATGGATGAATTATGAGCTCGAGGAAGCAATAGAATTAAGCCATCGATGTTGAAAGCCAATTTTTGTTTTGAGTCTTATTAAGACATCAACTAGAACGACGTCGTCGTTCATAATTATTTTGTTAAGAAGTTTCGGTGCTGTCCTAAAACAGTTTTGCATCTATATGTATATAAAATAATTGGTGGAGGTGGAGGTGGATCGTCGGCTGCGGCGGTCGGTCGCTCGCTTGTTTGACGTCGGATTCTTTAATGATTTTAAAACGTCTTTACGAGTTGCGTTCTCTCCGCGCCGCGAAATGTTTTTCTAGCAAATTTAAATGCATAAAGTGAGAGAAAGTAAGATTGCTGGGAAGAGAGTGCGAGAGAGACGGTTGGATGGAAAAAGGGAAGAAGGGCACGTAATAAAATAATAATCGAGTTTCTGGTGTATTGTCGTCGCTCGTTAGCGAAATAATTAGGGAGAGGGCATAAAATTGGAAAGTTTGCAATCGCCGGTTAAGCCCGGGCAGTGTGTGCGCGCTTCGTTCCCTCCTTTCTTCAACCCCTTTTCATCTTCGTCCTGAAGAGGTGGATTGCGGACGAAAAGAAATTAGTGCGTGCAAGGAAGCGCGGAAGAGACGGAAAAGCCGAAAATATAGTCGGATGGATCCTCACCCTTAAAAGAAAGGGTTTGAGAGTGAAAATCCCCCATCTTTCTTTCTACCCCGTGGATGGCTAGAGGGGGGGTGGTATCTCTTTTCTTATTTCCAAGTCGCTGCGAACTTCAACTTCGAAATCACCCCCCGTCGCATTTTCGTGGAGCGAGTAGCGCCGCTCCGCGACATACATTGTCATTTCTCATTTCGACCATTAAAAATATTAATGATTTCGCATTCTTCACGCGCCCTGCCTTTCTTAATTTATGCTCGACGCCATACATCACACCACCACCCCCTCCAACCTACAACTCTTCGAGCCTTTCGGGACGCAACTGGATACACACTAAAACGACAATTAACAAGACGCAAAGAAAATGGAAAGAAACAACGCCCTTTAATTATTATTCCTTTCCCACACGAAAATACGAAAACGTTTAGTTCGATTTTCTACCGTTAGATGGACCTCAAATCGAAAAGCAATTTATATTTAAATGTTAATCATTTCATAATTTCTTATTTATTTATAATAATTTGTCACGAATCAATCCGAAAAAACACAATTTTCTTTTATATTTAATAGTTTATAAGCAATTAGAAATAAGATAAAATCAGCGTTTCTTAACGTTTCGTTAAGCAGTGATTTTAAATTTGTGTTATTTTTAGAAATCAAAATAACGCCCTTTAATTATTATTTCTTTCGCACATAAAAATACAAAAACGTTTAGTTCGATTTTCAAACGCCAGATGGACCTCAAATCGAAAAGCAATTTATATGTAAATGTTAATCATTTCATAATTTCTTGTTTATTTATTACGAATCAATCCGAAAAAATACAATTTTCTTTTATATTTAATAGTTTATAAGCAATTATAAATAAGAATAAATCAGCGTTTCTTAACGTTTCGTTAAGCAGTGATTTTAAATTTGTATTTTTTTTTGTTAATGAAAAACATAAATATTAGAAATAAGAACAAAACCTTGAGGAACACCTTACTTAGTAGTTCATTGGTTGTTGATGATTGATGTTGGCATGTTGTAAATTCGATTTATTATATATTGAGATATTTTTGGAGTTCTTAATGCTTTTTGCGACGAGACCTCCGGACCCTTTTGCCCCCTTTCCGTTAAACGAAATCAACCGTTATTTCGACGGGGCAATAATGGACTTAAATTCTTTAAAAGACTAACGAAATTTTAAAAGGGTTAAACTGGGTTCGGTGTCGCGAAATCGTTTATTTTTATTTTTTTGTCGCTCAGTGTTTCGCCGCCCTTAAAATATACAACCCCCCCCCCCCATGCTCCAACGAAAACGAATTTATGGAGGGCGGCTTCCCTCAAAATCCCTTTAAAAAACTGCGATAGCACAGCGCTCGAGGTGCACTCGATGATGCGTGGGTTTGTGAAGAAGGAAAAAAAAAAACAAAAGAAAGGGGGGAAAACAAAAGAAAAACAAGGGCAACTAGGTTAAATATTTATCCAATTTAGTGGCCGTTTTCACCTCAACACTTTCACCCAATTAACAATTGCTGCGACGGCGCCGCCAACGACGACGAAGACGACGACGTCGACGACGCCCTCTCGATAATTGTTAAAAGTGTCCTCTTCACTTTTCTCCCGGAGCGGAAACAAAAAGCGGAGATGAAGGATGCGTATTGATCCTTTTTGCATGTAGAAAAAGGGGGGACCTTAGACCGCCCCCGGGCGAAAAGCGCAAACCCCCACCACCCCCCGTGCACCCGCCCTCAAAAAATAATAAGAGAGCGCCAATGTAACTTTGGATAATCTCTTTCCATTTAAGAAATTCACCCTTATGAGAGAACCCTTGCCTTCAACCGACCCCCCTTCAGCCACCCGCGAAACTCCAGGAACAACCCTTTTCTTTTCCGCCGCCCACCAACATCACCCTCCCGCGCTTCTTTTCCTCTCCTCGCATTCCCTTTTTCTCTCTCACTCTATCTCTCTGAGACTCGCAATCATTCCATCCCTTAAAATATATTATACTCACTGATTCCATCACGTAAAATTAGATTGAGCTCTGCGGCTGCAGCCTAATGCAAATTTTCTTACTTTTACAAAAATAAGAAGGGGAAAAGCGCGCGAGATGGAGTGAGATGACGAGAGATAATCCTGCGAGGTGCACAGGATGAAAAAAAAAGAAAGAAAAGGGCAAAGTAAAAAGAGAGTGAGAGAGAGAGAAAAAAATGTGGAGCAGGAAACGTGGAACTCGACTTCGTTTTTATTTATTTCTTTGCACTATTTCTTCGGCCGTACTCAGTTTATTAAATTCTCTGCATCGGCATTAATGGAATCCTTCCAAATTTGTTTCAACGAATAAATACAATTTATTAAAATCATATTTTCTTAAAAAAAATCTAAATTTTCACAACTTTTTACAACAAATTTTTATTTCCAATAATGAAATTAGATAACTCCAATTTATTTCTCATTTTTGATAACTTATAACGGACGAAATATTTTTATTACAAATTTGATATTAGAATCATTGGAAAAGCCATAGTTTTATCTTTAATTTCAATTTTCAATATTAAAATTATACAGCGTTATTATCGAGTAATTAAAAAAAATATGTGAAGACATTTTAATATTAAATTGAAATTAATTTCTCATTTTTGACAAATTATAACTGACGAATTATACATAACACAAATTTGGATTTAAACCCGTTGCAAAGGCTATAGTTTTAACTTTAATTTAAATTTTCAATATTGAAATTATGTAACGTGATTATCGAATAATTATAAAAAAAATTGTGAAGATATTTTCATGTAAAGCTGCAAATTATTTATCATATTTGAGAGCTTATAATTGACAAAATGTGGTTATTACAAATTTGGCTTTAGACCCATTGGAAAGGCCACAGTTTTATCTTTAATTTGAATTTTCAATAATAAAATTAGATGAATTAAAAAAAATATTTGAAGACATTTTGCTGTAAAGCTGCAAATTATTTCTCATTTTTGATAGCTTGTATTTAATGAAATATGTATAACACAAATTTGAATTTACACACGTTAGAAAGGCTATAGTTTTATCTTTAATTTATGTTATTATTATTAAAGAAATTAGATATCTTGAGAATTGAGCAATTAAAAAAATAGATAAAGACATTTTGATGTAAATCTGAAATTTAATTCTTATTTTTATCAGCTTATAATTGACAAAATGTGAATATCACAAATTTCATTGGATAGGCTATAGATATATCTTTAATTTGAATTTTCAATAAATAAATTAGATGTCTTGAGATTCGAATAATTAAAAAAAAGTTAAAGACATTTTGATGTAAAGCTGCAAATTATTTCTCATTTTTGATAGCTTATAATTGACGAATTATACATAACACAAATTTGGATTTACACTCGTTGGAAAGATTATAGTCTTTTCTTTAATTTGAATTGTCAATATTCAAATTATATGGCGTGATTATCGAGTAATTAAAAAAATAGTTGAATACATTTTGATATAAAGCTTCAATTGATTTCTCATTTTTGACTGCTTATAACTGACGACAAATTCATATTACAAATTTAGCTATAAATTTGTTGGAAAGACTATAGTTTTATATTTAATTTGTATTTTCAATAAAAAAAATAGATGTCTTGAGAATTGAGTAATTACAAAAAAAAATAAGTGAAGACATTTTCATGTAAAACTACAAATTATTTCTCATTTTTGATAGCTTGTAATTGAGGAAATATGCATAACGCAAATTTGGATTTACACTCGTTGGAAAGGTTATAGTTTCATCTTTAATTTGTATTTTCAATAAAAAAAATAGATGTCTTGAAAATGGAGTTATTAAAAAAAATAAGTAAAGACATTTTGATGTAAACTTCAATTGATTTCTCATTTTTAACTGCTTATAATTGACAAAATATGCGTAACACAAATTTGGCTTTAGATTCGTTGGAAAGTCTATAGTTTTATCTTTAATTTGTATTTTCAATAATGAAATTAGATGGCGTGATTATCGAGTAATTAAAAAAATAGGTAAAGACATTTTGATTTAAAGCTGCAATTTCATTCTTATTTTTATAAGCTTATAATTGACGAAATATGCATAACACAAATTTGGATTTACATTCGTTAGAAAGGCTATAGTTTTATCTGTAATTTGTATTTTCAATAAAAAAATTAGATGTCTTGAGAATTGAGTAATTGAAGACATTTTAATGTAAAGCTGCAATTTATTTCTCATTTTTGATAGCTTATAATTGACGAAATATACATAACACATATTTGGCAGTAGACTCATTGGAAAGACCTTAGTTTTATCTTTAATTTACATATTTGAAAACTTAAGTATAAGACGTGATTAATTTCGAAACGTTTTTTGTAACATTTATTGAATATTCTTTAGGTTAATACTTTAATGATATATTTCCGTGCATTAAAGCGGTTGAATGTAAAGAGGTAATTTGTGCGAACAGAGTAAATCGAAATGCAAATTGTTGTAAATTAAAACCTCGATTTTTCTTGTCTAATGTGCGCGCCGCGCCGGTTCGTCGATGTCGTCGGACCAATTCTCGAGTCGTTCGTGCAAGACTCTCGAAATCGCGAAAACTTAATGAGGTTAATAAGTCGTTAGCGGTGGCCGGATAATAGAGGAGCAAAAGGAAAGACCCAGCGAAAGACCAGACGATTACACCGGCTCTTTTGCCGATTGCGGCGAACGTGGATCAAATTAATTAGCAATCGGATGTAACGTAACCTTTCCTCATCCAAACGCACAAAGAGAGCAAAACAAGGCTCAGATGCAAAATCCCAACTATACAAAGATGATGACTTTGACGATGATGATTACGATGATGATGAATTAATAACGATAATGGTGGAGGTCAATTAAGGAATGCACAATCGATCTGTATCGATGTCCGATTCGGTCGATGCTCAAACGAAGCGAAGCCACAATACGATTCGAGCAGAGAAGAAACTCACTTTCGAATTCCTCTCGAAGAGCACAATTGAATTTGTTAATTGGAATTAAGGGATTTTCTCTCTTCCTCTCACTCTATTTTTTTTTTTTATCTATTTCCTAGTAAACTTATGCAGATTGTAAATCGACAAATTCGGATTTTGCAACTCTTGCAAATCATATTGGACGATGATGATGGAGAGCGGTGGTGTCTTTCTCCGCATCTCTTCGTTTACCGTGGGTTTGGTTTGCCTGAGGCTGCATACCTGGCGATATTTAAAATTAGATACCGCATGTGCAAATGTGTTCCGAAGGCGAAAGAATTTCATCTTCTTCGTTCGTTCGTTCATCCGTCCGGTCCACCCACGACGAACGGGAGGGAAAAGCCCAATCCATCCTCCTCGGTGCATTCTATTTTATTTTTTGACACCACTCAGAGTTATCAATTTACTTTCTGTATTCCTATAATAATTGAAATAATAAACACTAAATCTTACAAATACGAATACTGTATTAATCGTTTTGTGTAAGAGAAATTGAGAAATTACTTGACAAGTATTGAATTTTATTTAAAATTTTGAAACTTGACTAAAATTTGTAAGAATTAATCTCATATTATATTTGAGAAATTACTTGACAAGTATTGAATTGAAACTATTGACTAAAATTTCTAATAATTAATCTATTATATTTGAGAAGTTACTTGACAAGTATTGAATTTTATTTAAAATTTTGAAACTATTGACTAAAATTTCTAAAAAATAATCTAATATTATATTTGAGAAGTTACTTGACAAGTATAGAATTGAAACTATTAAAATTTCTAAGAATTAATCTAATATTATAATTAGGAAGATACTTGACAAGTAATAAATTTTATTTAAAATTTTGAAACTTGACTAAAATTTGTATGAATTAATCTAATATTATATTTGAGAAGTTACTTGACAAGTATTGAATTAGAATAAGTATTTACAAGACTAAATCTTTAGACAAGTATAATTTTGTGTTTGATATTTAGAAACTATTGAATAAATTATGTAAAACTAAATCAGTTTTTTTGTAAATTATTCAATACTACATTTCATAAGTACCTAAATTTGACAAGTTACTTGACAAGTATTGTAGTTTATTATTTGCTTTTTGAATGTAAATAAAAAAGCTGGATTTAGGGTTTATTTGAATTGAGTATGAATATTTTGTTGACTACGTAATAAAATATAGTTTAAATACGTTATAGTCGAGAGGGAGGAATCCAACAGTAATTCATTGCAAGAGCATTAAAACTTATTTTCCGGGGCTTTTATTTCGTCCCCCAATCTTTCCTCCTCCGACTCACTCAATTCCCTATCCTCTTCCTCGCTCGCATTCATTGCATTTTCGTTCAATAGAGGAGGCCTGCAGGTCTGTCCAAAGAACCGAAGCGCAAATATACAAAAGAAAGTACTCCCGGTGTGTGTTTATATTTTCCCGCATTGTATACGAGAATTAATATGGCAATATTTTACTCTACTTTAAAATATCAGCGCGAAGAGGAGAAGGACACTCCAGTGCAGCGGCGGGTTGAGGACAGGAAGAGCTTTCCGACTTCACCTCTTCCTTTTCCTCATCCGGTCAACCGAGTTATTTCCTACCCCAAAATGCAATATAATATAAAACACCCTCTCAAACCAACAACCCCCAGAGACTTTACCTCATATTTCAAACGCGCGCACTTCATTTCATCCTCCTTCCACGGTGGGTTTAAAATATTTGTTCTTTTGTGCACGAAATACCCTCGTTCGCAGTACACAAAAGTTGACCACCGCAAGATTTAATGCTGTCACAATGGACAATGTTATATTGCTTTCATGCAAATCCAAGACTTTCAATCTGCAATTATTAAATTCCCACTTTAAAACTTCACTCACGACAAAAATAATATCTAATTATAAAATTAAATATTCTGCACTACACGAATATGAAATTATAATTTCGATTACTCCAATAGCAAAACAATAGCGACAACTCGAAATAGTAACGTTTCTTTTATGACATTTTTCTAAAATAATTATAAGTTATATAAAACTCTGAAATTTGATGCATCACTTTAAATAATTATAAATTCAACCTAAATAGATAATTTACATAACCTACAAAATATTTTATGACATGCCATAAATAATTAATTTATGTGAATTACAATTTGTCATAAAAGAAGTGTTACGCTGATTATCTTTAATTTATTAATTTGGTAACAAGTTTTTGAAGAGACAAATGCTTCAATATGAAATTGAATGAAGTAAATTATAGAAAATTTAATTGAAAATTAATATAACCTCAACAGTAAAAATTTGGCGATAAAATAAAGTAGTAACACTTCTTTTATGACAATTCAATTTTTTAATTAATGATTATATAAATTGTGTTTACAATAGAATTTTAAATTGGATGAAGTAAATTATAAAATTGAATATTCCGCACTACACGAATATCAAATTATAATTTCGATTACTTCAATAGCAAAACAATGGCGGCAATTTGAAATAGTAACGTTTCTTTTATGACAATTTGTTTTAAATAATTGTAAATTCAACGTTTACATAACCTAAATAGATAATTTACATAACCTCAAATAAAACAAAATATTTTTTGACTGCATAAATAATTAATTTATGTAAATTTAAATTTGTCATAAAAGAAGCGTTACGCTGATTATGTTTATTTTATTAATTTGGTAACAAGTTTTTGAAGAGACAAATGCTTGAATATGAAATTGTATGAAATAAGTTATAGAAAATTTAATTGAAAATTAACTTATCTTCAACAGAAAAAATTTGGCGATAAAAGAAAGTAGTAACACTTCTTTTATGACAAGTAAATTATTAAATTAATGATTATGTAAATTGTGTTTACAATAGAATTTATGTAATCAAAAAACTCTTTCGAGAAAAAAATGGAATTACGGAGGGTCGAATTCGAAAAGGATTTGCAGGATTATTCGCTAATTGAGCGGATAATGAGCGCATTCAATTTTTAGAGTCTCGAGTGAGAGGATTCTTCTCGTATTCGTATTTTTTTTTTGGTCGCTTTTCACGAGCGTTTTTCATCCAGCAATCAAATATTTTCCCTCCTCTTTCGGGCAGGACTCGAGTGTGTTTGTGTACTCGAATGTGAGTAGGTTTGTGGTTGAATGGATTGCAGTAATTAGAGCGATTTCCGGGCGTCAAAGAAGTTGGAGAAGAGAGGATGGATGGAGATGGTCGTTGAACGTGAGGTAAAACGTGAGGCGCTGAGAGTGTGGGAACAAAAGCGTTTCTGTGCCGAATCTAATGCACTCTTCTTCTCTTCCTCGCTCCACATACTAAAACTACAACAACTGCATCAACTTTGCGGTTGTTCAAGAAAAAAAACTATTTTTCTTCATTATTTACACAAAACGTTAATATTCATCAATATAAAACTTTGTAAACCAACGTTAAGAATTTTTCATCATTCTCTTCTATTTCGAAGAATCTTAAATGATGTAACTGAAACCGAAATAAAACCTTAATACCAAAAAAAAAAAAACTAATTAAACAAAAACTCGATTAACGTAAGATGAAGAAAGTGGAAAAAAAAATTAATTAAATGAAATTCTCGAATAGTGAATGAAACGTTATCAAAGCGTTCGGTTTTGCATTCATGTTGTTTTCGTTGTGTTGTGTGTTTGAAAGTGTTTTTTTTTTTGCTTTCTTCTTTCGCTCTTTGTCTTTGATGGGCGTAATTAGAAAAAGATCAAATAAATGTCAGGCCGAGCGCTAAAATTAGTCGCCTTCTCGTATACGTACTTTTATTTATTTTTTTCGTTCTCTTTCCCCCATATTTTCTCCTGCGTTCCGCATCCTACCTTCTACACCCTCGATGCTCTCAAACATTCTTTCGCGAATGTGCGAAGAATTTTTCGCGAACTCACAGCATCCGAAGGGAGAAAACCGACCCCGGAAACGGAAATACCTTCGCAAAACAATCCTTGCAGCAACACATATTTGTAAATTTTACTCTTAATGTATACAAAAATTAACCCTTTGCGTACGTATTTTCATGTTATCAAAGCGAAACTACTAATTTTGCACGTTTCACAGCTCAGTCTCATACATAGTGATAAGGCGGATATATCCGCCGATTGTCAGTATTATGAATATTTTGTATGTTTGTTGTAGTATAAATCTTTTATAGCGTAAGATAAAAATTGGTGATGAAAAAATCACGTATTTTTGTATGTTATTCCCAAAGGTGTTGTTGTGTTCTCGATATTCAAGGGAATGGAAGAATGCGTTTCGGTAATAAGTGGAGGCCGTCTTCAAAGGCTGATGGAAGAGGGTGAGAAATGAGAAGTTTTCGCATTCCTGGCATTATCGGTCGCCTTGCATATTAAAATTTCCACACGAGAAAAGTGTATGTGCGAGGCGTGTGCAGGAGGAGTAAACTCTGGAGAAGATTAAGCTGGAGAAGAGGAAGACTATTACGTGTTGGAAGAAGAGGAAAAGTTGACCTGGCACACGAAGCTTTCGCTCCAGATCGATACTTTCGGGATGGGGGTGGAGGAGGAGGTGCGACTTAATGAGCCCCGCGAAAGAAGGCACTCTTGATGAGCTCACGCAGTAAACGAAAAAAAAAAAGAGAAGGGAATGGGTGGAGCGGAAAAGTTTGTCTTTTTCTTTAAGGTTTTCTTTATTTTCTTTTTTTCGCTACATGAACCAGGTGAAATATGGGGACACTCCAACAAAAGAGACCATTTTCATATTCAGAAACCCAAAAGTTGGTTAATCATAGCCGAAGCAAACGCTTTCACACACATAAATTAAACACTTCATTTAGACCATTAAATGTAAAATCACCATAAAATCTATTCCCTAATTAAAATATCTATTTATTTATCTTTAATTAGAATATTAATTGATATTTGTATCATATATATTTGCTGAGAAAACCTATAAAATGTAAATTTTTCACATTTTTTTTAAACTATTTTTTTCAATTAATTACAAGAAAACCGTATTAACTACAAATTTGAAAGTAGACTCATCAGAAAGATAATTTATTTATATTTAATTATTGTATTAATTTTTAATTGTCTGATGTATATTTGCTGTGAAACACGATAAAATGAGAACATACTGCATTTTTCACATTTTTTTAAATTTGATTATTAATTATAGGAAAAATAATTAAATTCTATTATTTTATTATTTTAATTGAATAATTATAAATTTCTAATACAAAATTTGGGGGATGCTAAAGAAATTTTTTTTTTTGATAGGTCAAAGTACACTTACTTGGGGTACCACTTTCATGTTTGTATGTAATTTAGTGTTTTGTTTATCTATTGGTTTTTTTCTTTTTGGTTTGAAGGAAATAAGGAAGATGGTGCACAGGGAATGAAACATCAAAAGTTCATAAGACAGGTGTCAAAGCAGCACGGTTCTTCTTCGTGTGTTCCGTACCGTGGTCTTCGATAGCCGTTTAACGGCTGTGGCATGGCATGTTCGTGTAATTTGTAAATGAGATGTTGCCATCGCCGAACGAAATCTAATCCCAATAAAACGACAACAGCAAACAAGGAAAGCACATGATGATGAGGACTAAGAAGGAAGGTGAAAAAAGCAACAACATCAACGGAACAACAACAGCAACAACATCAAGAGGATGAAGAGAAAGAAAAAAAACGTAATGCACACGAAACGCAAAATCCCATCCGCGAGAGGACTCTGTGTGCGCGCGATCCGGCAAAGAGAGTCCAAACATCGCTAATCGGAAATCGTGACTGAAAAATCCGATGATTTATTGGGATTCTAAATGTAATTGATGCTTCGATAAAATAGACGCGACACGAAAAAGCCGAAGCGCGAAACTTTCGCCGCACACCGCGCACGGATTTTTACCCGCATTCCACCCGCACGCCATCTATCCGTTTCCTCGCAACCGCACGTTACTTAACATTCATCGAAATCCGTGATTTATCGATACACATAATGTTGCTTTTGCTTTCTTCCTCGATCATAATCGTGATGGCAACGGCATACATTCCGAACCAATTTACTGAACGCCATCTATGTTCACTCACTGCATTAATAATAAATTAATAAAAATTAATTAATTAATTGACACAAATATGTAATTTGGTGATTTTTCACCCATTTCACCCGTACGCCATCTATATTCGTTATGTGAACTTCCCGATTTAGAATAGCAGCGATTTATTTCTCTGCAAATTCGTATGTATTTTTTTATTTGATTTTTCTTGCATCTTCCGCAGAAATATTTTGATGATGATGCTGACTGGTTAATAATAAGTGGAGAGCTCTCGCTGGAAATCATCCGCAATCCGAGAATTAATTCAATTACGAAGCGGACAAGCGTAATGCTCGTGAATACCGCGAAACGAAAATAATGAAACGTGGAAAATGAATAAATGTACGAGAGGAACGCGAATAATAGGATGATAATAAAACGAGACGGGATGGAAATAAATATTTACAAAAAAAAAATAAATAAAACGTATTTAAAAAAGGAGATGAAGAGGATGAATGGAAAATAAAGCGACGGAACGGTTCGAGCGGGATTGGGGACGCGGCGAGAGTCAAAAACTCACCTGCCCGAAAGAATTACCCCACGAAATCGTAGCGGTATTCGCATCTAGCATGGGGCGCCATCTCTTCGAAAGCGCACGCACTGCAATTGCCGTAAATTTAAAATTTAGTCAACTACATCGCTTTAGACAATCAAAACTAATTTATAGAACCAAATATTAAAAAAAATAATTAATAATCATTTTTTTAAATTTTAAATAAACTATATAATACAGATATTTTAACTACTTTGATCCAAAGAAAATGCTGAATAATTTATTCAATGATTTATTGCATAAAATCAGTGAAAACCATAAAAAACAACAATTTTGTTTAAGCGACATCTATTATATACTTAAGAATTAAATTTAAATAAATGATTTTAAATAACGTCCAACGAGTAATTTTAACAAATAATAAATATCAACAATTTTCATTCAATGATGACCATGAAAATCAACGATTATTAAGAATTTTAGACTAGAGACATCTATTATTTATTAAATGATTAATTAATTTTTTAATGTCTATACATTATTAACTGTATTAAAGCAATATAAATATGATAATTATAGAAAATCAACAATAATTATCAATTTTTAACTAGCGACATCTATTATTGTTTCAACAAATACACTTCCTTAAAATTATTTTATTGCAAACTTTTTTCGTTGAAAATTGTAAAACATATGGATTTATAATGTGTTTTGAATATAGGGTGTAAGGAATTTGCTGTGTAAACAAAGAGCAGGTCGCGAAAGAAAAATCTTCTTGGTCTTAAAACAAAGATTGGTTAACTATGTGTGTGTGTGTGTGTGTTTCTTTAAGTTTAGGCTCCGGATGTGCAGATGGGTTAATTATAATGAATTTTTAATTAAGTTCTAGAGCATCGGCAAATAGACAAATATTTGTTTAATTAGAACGTTTTCTCGGAATGAAATTTTTGAAGGGAATTAAAAGCGGAAACAGTTGCCACGGTGCCGGGATTAGGGATGTCAGGGGAAGAGGAAGGAAGGAGAGGTGAAAGAGGACGGTGGAGAAGGAGGAGGCCGAAAAATGTATTTATTATATGCGCGCAACGGAGTTGATGAGTGCAGGAGGAAAGCCGTTCCGTTCGCGTCGTTCTGCTGCGGGGGGTTGGTTTTGGAGGAGGCGGCGGAAGGAGGAGGAAGGGCGGTCGGAGAGGCAGCGAGATGAGGCATTCATTAGCGGCCGATATAAAACGAGACGGACTGCGAAATGAAGAAATTCTATCTACATTCCGAGGCGCAGCAGGAGGAGGCGGCAGGATACGCCGCCCCACTCACCATCACCACCACCACCACCCCCCTGAGGCGTGGAGCGCAACGAAACACGCTTTTCTTTAAGGTCGCGTCATCTCTTCGCTTTTCTCTCTTTCCAACATACACACAAACATATATATATATACACATTCAAATTAATTGCAAATAATCAAGCGGAATTTATTTAAATGCGACACGAAAATGTCGCCAACCCCGAAAAAGGGTGGAAAAGAAGGAGTTGGGAGAAGGAGGTGGAGGAAAGAAAGTCGCCGCTTCCTGAGTGATTTATCTGGGGCGCACGGCACAAACGGGGGTTGGGGGTGTTCCAAATTCCGGAAAAAAAAAGAGACAAGAGAATGGAACAAAAAAAAAATAGTGGAAAACATGGAATGGTGAAACAACAAGAAAAAAAATAAAGTAGAGGAGGAAAGCCGAAAAGCGAACACGGCGAAATTAGAGATACGTAGTTTGTGCAGACACAAACGAAAATGTGGGCGTCGAAACAAACGCGCGGATAACACGAAGATACATTCAATCAAGGCTGGGGTGAGGGATGGAAAAGTGGGTTGGTTTCCGGAAACGGCGGCCCGGAACAGGAATTGTGCACCGGGGGACACGACGAAGAAACACCCCGAACCCCCAACCCCCCCATTTCGACCCGAAAATAAATAACGGAATAGACAAAGTCTCGGGCGACGACGGAACGTAAGAAGGAATGAAAGAAATAAAAAGGAAAGAAAAGCAAGCAAATGCAAAACGCGACATTTACATTTGACGTTCCGACCGGATTTAGTGGTGGCGAAAAAGTTAAATCTGAGAAAGACAGGATAACATCCATGCGTTTTATGAATTAGCTCGATCTATACGATTATCCGATAAAACAGAAATTCGATTATGTTTCTGTCTTACCGATAGATGGCGTCCGAATTTTAGCAAAAAAATCACATACAAAAATTATCCAAAGTTGTAAAGTTATAGAAACTCTGCTACTTTAATAATCAAAATTTGTAATGTCACAAATTGAGATTTGTTATGTAACTAATAGTAACGGTTTGACAATTGGTGTAAGATTGGGGGCGAAAACAAGTGCAGATACATAAAACAATGAAAAAAGGGGTGGTGACGTAAATGGTATCGATTGGGCCCACGGCGAGGGCCCCACCTCTTTGGGACCGTTACTTCATAATTACTTTAATTAGTAAAAAGCAGGATAACCGGAGAAAAGCGGGGAGCGCGTATTGTTTTCGTTTTCGCTGCGGAACGTTTCCTTTTCTCGCTTTTCCAATGCACACACATACATCTGGGCCTCTTGAAAAGAGGGTTGGAAAACGTCCCTCCTCCTTCGAATCCTTCTGAGGAAAATCTACCACCACCCACGAGAGCCACTCTCGCCGCCTCCGCCCTCCCGATTTTAAAGGAAAAATTAGGGAAAACTTTCTTGGAACAATGTTGCATTATGTGGGTTGGGGAAAGTTTGCGGCGATCGGAATTAATTCAATTGCTTCAATTAAAACGAAAAGATTAATATATTCCCTTCCGTCGGCGACTCGCAAAACCGCCCTTCCTCCTCCACCTTGTTCTTTTTCCCTGCGTTTCCTCATCCAACATCCAACACACCCCCAGCGTCTTCCTCCCAACGAAGTAGAACTTAAATTAAGCGCGGAACGAACGGCGGGGGGGACTTAAAGAAGTTTAGATCCGGTTACGTTTTTGTTTATACTGCATGGCCCCAGCAGCAGAAGCAGCAGCCGACGCCTCTTTTTCGTTTCTCTCTTTTCTTTCTTTCCTGCTCATCTTATTTTCTTAATCCCGCTCCACACCCTTTGCATGTATGCTCCGACCCTTATAAATATAGAACGTAAGTGTATGCAGATGTATGTATTCAAGACCCTTCTTAACGACGACCCTCCTCCCCACACACACACACATAAGAAAAAAACAAAAGAAAATTGCAAAGACTTAACGCGAAGGACGGAGAAGGACAAAATTGTTTGTGCTTTTCTTCTCTGTTGCACGTACGAATAAAAAAAATGGGCAAACCACCCTCCCAAATGAATCTTGACGGATTTAACGATTCATTCTCATGAGCAAGAAAAGTGTATGCGAAAAAGAAAATAAGTCGCGTTGACGTTCGACGTCAAAGTTAATTGAATATTACGTTCCTTTTTTGCACTTTTGATGATTAAAATTAATATTGAGAAGAACGAAGCAAGTTTTATTAAATTTCAGATTTACAATCATTAATATCGATTAAGTACAAAAAAAAAACACATATTATCATTCAAAAATTTGACATTGACAATTAAACGTCAATTTTACTTGTCAATAAATATATTTCTAAAGTATAAAAGAAAATATGTTTGTCTTAATGAAATCAATTAGATTTTTGCTTTTGCTTTGCGTAATTAAAAATATTATCATTTCCGTTTAGTGGCGGTCCTCGAAGAAGGGGTTTCCTCCGGCACTTGATGTAATTTATTGTAAGCAATTAACATTAAAATCCGGTAATTGGAGCCCCCCGTTTTATAAAGGGGTTTTTGTGAGCGAGTGTTTTCTCTCGGGATTCCCTCCGCAAAACACGTCGCCCTTCGAGAGGTGGAATTCGGCGGAAAAAAAAATTAGAGACGAGATGAAGGGAAAAAAGCAATGTGCTCGCTCCGAATTCAATGAACACATTAAAAATATGAAAGGGATGTGAGAGAGTCGCGCGAAGAAGGAAACAACCCTTCCGTATTTCGACCCTTCCAAAAAATTTATAGTAATAAGGAATATTAACCCACTCCCTTTCGTGCGACATCTCCAATCTCAAATAATCCCCGAAAGAATTTTTGCAAGGGCGAATTCCTATAAATTATGCGATGCGTAAGAAAGTTAACAAAAAAAAGGGTTTTATAAAAGGATTTGACGATGATTTTTACAAGATCAC
Source organism: Nicrophorus investigator (assembly GCA_963457615.1). Lineage (NCBI taxonomy): Eukaryota > Metazoa > Arthropoda > Insecta > Coleoptera > Silphidae > Nicrophorus > Nicrophorus investigator. The sequence goes on from OY735143.1 coordinate 3,042,460, forward strand.
CTAATTAAGCTTATGATTAGAACAAAATTAAAAAAATTGCTTGTTTTTTTTTTTTGAAAGATGCCAGACGTCGAATCGCCATCTATCAATTTTATAATAAACTGATTCATTTTCGATTTTTTAAGTTGTCATACAATTCGTACAACTCTTAATTAATAATCATAAAATATTTTGACGTAACGTGACGTAGAGGTTCCGTGTAGCTGTGAATTGGCATTTTTCCAAAGACCGACCGCAGATGGGAAAAGAAGAATGTAGATGGGGGTAGAGTCGAAACTGGAACAAAAAAAAAGTGGATATCATCCCCTCATACAGCGTCGCGCATACACACGTACTTCGTCCTTTCTTTGCGATTCTTTAATGCGCGAAGGGGGGGGTGGGTGTTGAAGAAGAGGAGGAGGAGGTGAGGGCGGTGGGTCTCGGTGCGCCCCGGCCAAGGTTTGAGTTTTTGCCACAGGCTCACATGCGCAAATGAAATCGATTAAAATGCGAGTTTGTGCTTTGAAGAAGAAGTATTAATGGCAGGGTGGCTCGTAAGGGTTGCGAATGGGGGGAAAAAGTCCTCAAACCAACTCCCCCGCTTTCGGCCGGCGGCAGTAGACTTAACTAGAGCACGCGAGAAAACCAACCCCAACGCCCCCCGCGCGCGCGACTCGAGTCAAGAAAAAAGATTAAAAAAATAACGCAAGAAAATAAGGCGGTAAAGTGGAGAAATTAATCCCTTGTTAAAGTATGATACTTAAGATCCACAATGTATTCTGCAAATTGTTAATAACTATTTTGCAGGTTGCGTTTTGGAAAAAAATTGACCATTAGACGTCGTGACAAGAAGAAGCTGGTTGAGGTCGGTGTTGAAATCCGCGGCGAATCTCGGGCCTCGCGCCAATTTGCATCGCGTTTGCATATTGTAGAGATCGCGCTGGATGTTTTAATTCAATGACCAAAAGTCAAATAGTGAGTTACGGAAAGGAACGGACGTCGGGAGGCAAAACTGGAGAAATCCAATTACGCAACTATTTCGAGCGGAAGTGGCGAATCTTCTTCTCCTTCTGCTGCTGCTGCTGCTCCATCTTTTTCTCGCTGTCAAAATCGAATCAAAAGCAATTCAATTGTCTTACATGGAACAAAAAATAAATAAAATAGAAGAGAATTACCAGCGGCGTTTCGCGCTAATTAAATACGCCATCTATGAGCGACCACGAGAAATATTTGAGATTTTACAAAAGATGTGCCGCTCTCATCAAATATTTCGCTACTTTGTCTTTTTAATAACAGTAGTCTCCTGTGTAAATCATAGGACGGATATATCCGCCACATGTGCTAAAATGGAAATTATTTCAATAATGATATTTCTAAGTCACCATCTATTATTGCTTATTTTGAAGCTTTAAATTAAACATTAGCTCCCCGGCGAACGGGGAACCATTTATCCGTGGCTCAAATTGTTCTCTTCATTTTTTAGCCTTCCTTCCTTTTGTTCGTTATTAATGAGGAGAAAGTAATATCAATGCTAAATAATTGACGATGTTTCGATTCACACCCCATTAAAAAATAAGAAGATCGGCGGAGTGTTCGGAGGGGTTTTTCGGAGAGTCGCAGGAAGGAAAGTGGAGCGGAGCTGAAGAAGATAAGGCGACGTCCAGGGCTAATTTCGCGCCGTATCTTATCTCGCTCCCTTCGTTTCCTGCGGGGGCGGAGGAAGAGAAGGAGGAGGCGGCACATTCGGCGGGGGGGGGGAAGGAATGGTTTCTATATGTGTATATGTCTGCGTATAATTAAAATTCAAATGAGAACCCGGGCCGAAGCGACGCAAGAGAGAAGAGGCGGAAAAAAAACTTAAGAAAAAGGAAAAAAAGTTAGGGAGAGTGCGAGTTGAAACACAAATATATTACGCAAGGAAAAAGAATAAATTAAAAGAGGAACGCGTTCCTTACATGCTAATGTCCTTAGTGCACGTAACAATTTTTGGCAGACCGAACAAAACATCACATACGCGAAATGTTGACATCTGTCAGATTGTTTAATTAAAAAATACATTTGACATCTGTCATTTTGATAAATTGTCATTTAAGTAAATTAAGAATTTTCTTTCTAAGAAACCCTTACTAGATTTTGACATTACAATAAATATAAATTTATTAAAACACTAATTGACATCTGTCAATTTCAACAATTGTCAATTGACAATTGCTGTTTGTGCTTTTACAAACGCTATTCACATATAAAAATTGGCAAATAAATGATATTTCAACAAAAAATTTAAATATTGTCAGTTTGTTCAAATGACGTCATAAACAAATTCGTAAATATAAACATCCATTGACATCTGTCAAAATATTTAGTTTAGTCTTTTAAATTGTGTAAAATTATAAATTTTACGTATATTGACGTAATGTGACAGCTGTCATTTTGATTAATAATCAATTAAAACAAATTAAAGATTTATTTGTTAGTTAATATACAAATTTTGACAAATCCGCTAAATTTATGATCAATTGTCAATTTACTTCTTAATGATTGCATAAAGCTTCAAGAAATATGAAGTTAAAAATCAATTTGGAGTGATTCGTCATGCGAATGAATATATTGGTGGACACAAAAGGGGAAATGCGGTCGCATTGCCGAAGGGTAGGAAACTGCGATTTTATTTAAAAGTAATTAGCGATGTGGAATAGCGCAAAACTCTCTGCACTGTTAAGAAGGAACGGTTCAAAGCGCGAGGAAGAGAAGTACAGTTTGTGGCGCGAGGCGGCGATTCCATTACATTATCCGAGCTCGAGGAATTATTGTTGGAAAGGACGAGAATGACAAAATAAAAGGAAACGAAGTAGAGTTGGAACAAGCGGAGGCGGTTTTCCGAAGGAGAGAGGAAAAAAGGAAGGGAGGACAATAAAGGATAGGTCGAAAAAAAAAAAAAATAGCGGAGTGTAACTTCATTTCGAAATCAGTCAGAGCTTTAGAGAACATCAAAGTAAATTGGCGAAATTTTAAGTGATAAGAAAGCCTTTCGAAATTACAATTAGAAGCGCCAAGAACAAACCCTGCGCCGAAGGAATCGGGGCCGTTTCCAACCCCTTGCGTCCTATCCTCTTTGTGAGCCGTCGCCGCCGCTACTGCTCTTTACATCCATCGGGCCGCGCGAGAAAAGATGCGGGGGTAGCGAAAAGAATTACTTTTATTGTCGTCTTTCCGCCACCCTCTTCTTCGGCAGGCACATAAAATCCCTTTTCAGGCTGCGAGGCAAAAGGGGTTACCCAAATCTGACGCCCCCCTTCACAACCGAAAAACGCTCCCCGCTTTTTATCCACTTTAAATCGCGCCTCCAACCCTTTGTTCTACCATCAACAGAAAACGGATAAATCAATCGGACGTGCGAAAAATACAATTACTTTAATGAAACTTACTAATTGCATTAAACGTCACGTACACTTATCAATAGTTTAAATAATTTAAGCTTCATTTTTGAAAATTTTCATGTGAAATCCAATGATTTGGAAACTAGTAATCAATATTCACATGTTATTTCTCTACAAAACTCATTCAAACTTGCTTCAGAAAGAGATTAAGGTAAATTGATGTCTCTCCGTCCAATTATCATAGATAATAAACGCGCGAAAATTCAGATATAAATCATAAGGTTTTCCATATTCAGAAAGTTACCGAAAGTCGCCTGCAATTAATCCAAACTTATATATATATATATTGTCTTCCAACGCGAACAAAACTTTCCTCCTCCTCGTTTTTAATGTTTTTTTTTTCTATTTCTTTTCGTAAATTTTATTTTCACTGCTCGAACATCCTTTTATTTCTCCTCGCTCATCATCTCAACCCTCCGGATTATTTATTAACGAATGCTTAATGACACCCGACGAATCTCTAAAAACTAGGGGAGGCAACAACAACAAAACAAATACGAAATGCGGACGAATCAAAATTACGTATTTCCCCAAATATATGATGTGAGACGCGTCGTCGAGTTGTGGTGGAAGTGCCGGTTAGCTGTAGCTATTATCACGTACCGAAACTCCTTGTGTCATCGCCGAGAACTTATTGCCCGCACGATTCCAAAGCACATTTTCCTCGAAGATTTCACAATTTTGATTGCGGCACTTATCCTCAACAATTATGAAACAAAAATATAACTTTTTTTTTAATATTTTATTATTTTTAGAAACGCCATCTATGAAATAAAAATATAAGTTTAATTTGATTGTGTAATTAATATTTGAATTTAAGTAGTAAATGGATATTTTGTTGTAATAGTTGAAAGCATTAAATTGTGGACTAATTGATTCTGATGTAGTGGAAAGTTTCTGTTTGGAAGAGGAGGAGGAGGAGGAGGCGAAATGAAATATGAATTCGATGCAGGTCTTGGTGGTGAATTGTTCGGGAAATTCAATACATTTATAATAAATGTTTTGATTGTAGCCGATGTTGACCTAACGAATGTTATAGTATATAAATCGAGTGGAGGAGAGTGGATGTGTATGGTCCACCGGCTGGAAATTAAGATGCAGAGAGTAATGGCACCGCAGGGGTTGAGAGGAGGAATCTGTAATGCACATACATACATAGACTTAAAGGAACATTACTCCTGCCGAAAACCGCAAAACCAATCCAAACTGAGAAACTCTAATGAAACATAACGTAATGAAATACCCATTGGGTCGATCGGATGTGGGTATAGCGCATACAACCAGCACACTTACTTATTCGACCCCCCACCTCGCGACGAGGCTGGAGTTAAGTAACAATTACAGGTAACTAATAGGACTTTGGCTAATACGTGTTTAAAGTTTGTGCATTGTTTAGCGATTTGACCGCAGAGCCTCAAGAATAATGGGATATCGGGGGGATGGCTTTCGGGTGGCCCTCACGTCACCTCTCTCAACCCCTAAACCGAAATTCGGGGTTGGGGGTGGAGGTGCACCCGCAGACCGTGTGGGTCGACGTCTGTCCCCTCGGAAAATGGGGTGAGTGGAGTGGGTGAAAGGGAGGTAGGCGGAGAGAGTCAAACCAAGACAAATGGCATCCGAACTGGGTCCAGGTTAATTCCTGCCACCCTCTCTCGCATCCACATTTTCGGACTTGGATCCGAATTCCGCAAGTTTCAGACTAATCGAGCACCATTATTGCTACACTATATACATATATTCATCTATCTTTTGGCCGTCTCAACCCCACCCTCCCTCACCTCACCTCTCGCACAAACAGACGACAAACTGCCTCCGAACTTGCGTTATTATTGTCGAACAGGTGACCAATCCAGAGTGGACTTCGTTTTGGATTATAGCGAATTCCGGATTGTTTGCAAATTATCCGTCGTTCCTTCTTGTCTGTAGTCTCGTCCCCGATAAACCGATGTCGCTTAATTTCTTCGAAGGTGCACTCGAAGGAACAACCTCTCTTACGAATATATTACTAACCGTAATATTCAATCCTCCATTCCAGGAAAACCGTCGCAATTTATAATTTATCAATAAGATAAATTTCACTAATTATAAATACTTACCTTAATCTTTACATAATTGTTAATACCTCAAATAACGAAGCTAAAATAATTAATTGTGCGTATTTATGAGAATCATAACATTAGTATTTTTTATAAAATTTATTTGAATTATTATAGATTACTGATTTTTTTATAAAATAGACCAAAATAAACAGTTATTTCTCTAATTATTTTAATAATCTCAGTTTTCTAACTAAATTTTATGTACAAGAAAATTCGCTTCTTTTATGTCTAAATTATAAAGATTCAAAATTGTCATAAAAGAAATGTTACTATTTAATTTAAAATTCGGAGTTACATAAATTAATTTAAAAAAATCATACCTTCCTATTTATAAAAAAAAACTTCATAAATTTGATGACAAAATTTTCAATTAAATTTTCGTATAAGAAACGTTACTAATTTGTTTGTCTATATTTTTTTTATATTAAGGTTATTTAAATTATTAATTAGAAGTTACATTATGCGATTCATGAAATTTTAAATCTAAACACTATTTTTTTTTAAAAATGTATCGGTAATTCAAAAATAAATATTTTCTTTGTATCGCTTCTTTACGACAAATATGAAATTCAATTATTTTGTTAATTGTCATAAAAGAAACGTTACTATTTTGTATCGCCACCATTTATTTAATATTAAGGCTATGTAAACTGTAAATTTGAAATTACATAATGCGATTAATCAAATTTTATATTAGAAAACTTTTTCCTTTCTAAATGTATCTAAAATTAAAAATAATAAATAAATTCAACGTAACGCTTCTTTTATGACAAAATTTTCAAATTAATTAATTACTTGTGAATTGTTATAAAAGAAACGTTACTATTTTGGTTGGCCACCATTTCTTTAATATTAAAGTTATGTAAACTATCAATTCGAAATTACATAATGCAATTCTCCAAAGTTTATATTAAAAATCTTTGTATTTCTTAAATATCGTAAAGCTTCTTTTATAATAAAATTTTCAAATTAATTAATTATTGGTGAATTGTCATAAAAGAAACGTTACTATTTCGTCTTGCCACCATTTCTTTAATATTAAGGTTATGTAAAATGTCAATTCGAAATTACATAATGCAATTCTCCAAAGTTTATATTAAAAATCTTTGTATTTCTTAAATATCGTAAAGCTTCTTTTATAATAAAATTTTCAAATTAATTAATTATTTGTGAATCGTCATAAAAGAAACGTTACTATTTTGTTTTGTTACCATTTCTTTAATATTAAAGTTATGTAAAATGTCAATTCGAAATTACAAAAAGCGATTCATAAAATTTTATATTAAAAATTTTTTCCTTCTTAAATGTATCAGAAATTTAAAAAAAAAATTATTTATGACAAAATTTTCAACTTAATTAATTATTTTTGGATTATCATTACTATTTATATTGAATTGTCAAATGTGAAATCAATTTTTGTTTTGTTTATTTACCTCATATATATTTATTATCCCATTTTTTATTTCACTTATTTTCTCCCCCGTTACGTACTTATTTTTCGTTTCTCTCCTCTATTCCTTCATCTCCTTCCACGTTTTCTTCTTTTTTATTTTGTTAATCTCCCTGCAGAATTAGAGGCGCTTTCGCGACGGTCTTTCTAATACCGCTGATAAATTGAATTATTATGCCATCTCCCGACGCGCGAAGACCAAACTCTCATTCCATCTCTCTTCTTATTAACCAATTTCCCAACACTCCCTCTTTCTCGCTCGTAACCGACGTCGTGCAACCCACTAACCCTCCTCCTTCGCCCTTGCTTCGCGGGGGAATCCCCGTCAACACGAAACACATAAAAAGTAAATAATATTCACTTTGGTTGCGCCTTTTCTCTCCTTGTATCTTGTTTCTTTCTTTTTTACCTACATTATTTTTATTCCGCTGCGTGGATTCAATTTGCGGCTTAACACTGTTTATTACCCAACATTTATTCTCATTCGGATATTTATGTAACATTATGCAAGTTTTCAAAAAATATTCTTGCAATTTTTATAGTTTTCTTTATTAACAAAAATCGCATTTTTATTTTAAATATAATATAAATAAAAAGTTTTATATACACGTATTTTTTATCACACAAAATTTAACAATGTTTATTGCAAACTATTTGGATTATCGTCGTAGTAGTCTGAATCTGAAACAAAAATAAAAATAAATGAACAAAATTTTTGCTACAAAAAAATTATATAAATTTTAAAACTATTTTCAGTATTTGTTAATGAAATATTTATTTAATAATGAAATTGTAAATTTAATTGATTTTATCATTTTCTGTATAAATTTATTAAGATTTAAAACTTAAAATTTGTAATAAATCAATGGATTATATTGTATGAATTATTACGATTACTTCGTCACGTAAATAGGTTTATTTTCTCTTTATGAATAACAGTTTTTATCTTGTAAATTTTGTAAATCAATATATTTTTATCAATGAATCAATATTATCTTTACCAAAGGACGCTTTCAAAACCAGAATTGAACTCTAAAATCATTATTTTTGTAAATGAAGAAATGTTAAATGTAAATAAAATTTAGTATAAAATTGTTTTTAGACAATAGATTTTTGGTTAAAAAATTAAGAATTGTTTAGATAACTCACATTGATTTCTATCGCCAATTGGAATATCGACTAGGTAAGGCTGCGACTTGTCGAAGTCGTCTTCGTACTCGTAATCACCGAACCAATCGTTGAGTTTCTCCAGCAGGAAAGTCCAGTGCGTCTCCTCCTCCAGCTTAACAATCTTCCTGCAAATACCCGCAGCATCAGGTGCATGTCCTTTACTGCATCTAATATCCGGAACGACGAAGATGGATTTGATCGACTTATTGATGACCTCAGGTCTGGAATCCTCCATCAGCACGAATTTCTTTGCATTTAAAGGATGATCCTGCAGAGGCTTCACCGAAGGTGCACCACCCGCATAGTTCCAAAGCATCGCCGCAATCCACACATTAAAAATTTTCAGATGCATTTCGTACACTTCAAGAGCTGAACTGAGACTGGCCACTCCGGGTGGTGGTGGTGGTTTCGATCCACCAAAAACGTGTTACAGGAAAAGTTTTTTTTTTGTTATTGTTTGAATAGACGGCAACCTCAAAGTCAATAGCTGCATTTTAGTTTTTTCTCTTTCTCTCAATGTTCCTTTCTTTTGGTGCGATCTTTCGGAAAATATCACAAAGCCTTTCGTACGCCCCCTCATACACATCTGCTTCAATTTTTTTTTCCAACAAAAAAAAAATGGGTTCAATTTTTTCTGTTTTCTTTGAAGAAATGAACCGTTGTAAGGGTACGGTGTTACATAATAAAGTAGTTCATTTTCATGAAAGCAGTAAAGTGGTGGTCACGTTCCGAGTTCGCTAGTACCTGCAAGCGGAAGGGTTGTCGATTTATTTACAACTTTTTACTATTCGATGATTCCTGTCAATAAAATGTCAAAAATTTTGCGTTTCCGGTTGGAGTAAACAAATATTTTCGTTTAGAGCCGTCATTTATTTGTAACCATAGCAACAAGGGTTGTCAAAATTTGACTGAAACTTAAATAAGTAATGATAACCCTAGCAACGCGTATTTATTCGTGAGATCTAATTGCACGTGCAGGTAATAAGTCATTCCTCTTCCGTACCACTTGGTAGATGGTAGAAGGAGGATATCGACTTGAGCGTCAGCGCAGAAACTATGCCTGCGAAACAATTAATTCGGCTCCTCCGACCTCCGGCATCCACGGACCGAAAGACCCTTCCGATCGGAATCGGAATTAATAGCGGACAATGCATAATCTTCTCCTTCTTAAAGCTCCTCACGATATGGAAACGACTGGTCGCAGCAACTTCAATGCAGAACTTTGCGGAATCCACCTTAACAGTTGTCCACCCTTGGATACAAATCCGTTATGATAAATTATTGCGACCATCCCTCTCTCGCTCATCCCTCCTGCATCATCCCCCTTTTTGGTCCGGCTCCACTTCGCAACTAATTGACCGTCCGTTTGATACCACTTTGTGTCTGTCAGGTAGATGATTACGAAATCCCAATTCCGGTTGAGAATCCTCCTCCAAAAAGTCAACTTAAATATAACAGTAGTAAATATAATTATTAGCGAGAAGTACATTAATTAAAACACAATATTCGATTCATTACTTTACTTAATGGTTTACAAATATCTTTAATAAAATTACTAATAAATAAAAACTTGTTATAATATTAATAAATAAATATATTCAATCATATTCTATAAAAATGACAAAAGTGAAAAAAAAATATTTTTTTTAAACATGTAACGTCTTCACATTTTTTTTAATTACTCAAGAACTACGTAAGATAATTTAATAATTTTGTAAGCAAATTAAAAACAAAGCTACGATCTTTCGAATAAGCCTACTGTCATATTTGTGCAATTTACCGTTCTCCTGTAAAATTCTGTAAAATATGAAACTGCAATTTTATGATTAAAAACATAATTACTTATCATAAATTTTCTGATCACTTTATAATCAACACTTAAATCGTCAATTTCCTATTAACTAAATCACATGTACTTATAATATTAATAAATAAATTAATTTAATCATAATCTATAAAAATGTCAAAAGTGAAAAAAAATATTTTTTTAAACATGTAACGTCTTCACATTTTTTTTAATTACTCAAGAACTACGTAAGATAATTTAATAATTTTGTAAGCAAATTAAAAACAAAGCTACGATCTTTCGAATAAGCCTACTGTCATATTTGTGCAATTTACCGTTCTCCTGTAAAATGCTGTAAAATATGAAACTGCAATTTCATGATTAAACACATAATTACTAATCATAAATTTTCTGATTACTTTATAATCAACACTTAAATCGTCAATTTCCTATTAACTAAATCACATGTACTTATAATATTAATAAATAAATTAATTTAATCATAATCTATAAAAATGTCAAAAGTGAAAAAAAATATTTTTTTAAACATGTAATGTCTTCACATTTTTTTTAATTACTCAAGAACCACCCAAGATAATTTGATCATTTTGCAATCAAATTAAAAACAATACTATGATCTTTATCATGAGCTTACTGTCATATTTGTGCGATTTACCGTTCTCCTATAAAATGCTGTAAAATATGTAACTACAATTTTGTGATTAAAAACATTATTACTTATCATACATTTTCTTATCACTTTATAATCAACACTTAAATCGTCATTTTGCTATTAACTAAATCACATATACTTATAATATTAATAAATAAATTAATTTAATCATATTCTATAAAAATGTCAAAAGTAAAAAAAATATTTTTTTAAACATGTGATGTCTTCACATTTTATTTAATTACTCAAGAACCACCCAAAATAATTTAATAATTTTGTACGCAAATTAAAAACAAAACTATGGTCTTTCCAATAAGCCTACTGTCATATTTGTGCGATTTACCGTTCTCCTGTAAAATTCTGTAAAATATGAAACTTCAATTACATGATTAAAAACATTATTACTTATCATAAATTTTATGATCACTTTATAATCAACACTTAAATCGTTATTTTGCTATTAACTAAACCACATGTACTTATAATATTAATATATAAATTAATTTAATCATATTCTATAAAAATGTCAAAAGTGAAAAAAAATATTTTTTTTAAACATGTGATGTCTTCACATTTTTTTTAATTACTCCAGAACCACCCAAGATAATTTGATCATTTTACAAGCAAATCAAAAACAAAACTATGGTCTTTCCAATAAGTGTACTCTTATATTTGTGCGATTCACCATTCTCTTGTAAAATGCTGTAAAATATGAAACAGCAATTTCATGATTAAACACATAATTACTTATCATAAATTTTCTGATCACTTTGTAATCAATACTTAAATCGTCATTTTGCAATAAACTAAACTACTTGTACTTATATTATTAATAAATAAGTAAATTAAATCATATTCTATAAAAATGTCAAAAGTGAAAAAAAAAAAAAATTTTAAGCATGTAACGTCCTCACATTTTTTTTAATTACTCAAGAACTACCCAACATAATTTTATCATTTTGCAAGCAAATTAAAAACAAAACTATGATCTTTCCAATAAGCCTACTGCCATATTTGTGCGATTTACCGTTCTCCTGTAAAATGCTGTAAAAAATGGAAATATAATTTTATGATTATAATGTTAAAAATAACTAGCTTATAGTAAATGTTATTTTATTTCTTGTATTGTTATTACGCAATAATTATAATACGGGGGTGTAACTCAGTGGTAGAGTGTCTGCTTCGCATGCTGAAAGTCCTGGGTTCAAATCCCAGCTCCTCCAAAGTTACTAATTTTTACATAAATATGCATTCTTAAAATAGTATTAAATTCTATGAATGTTACAAAATTTTCGTCATGAAAATTTTAACAAAAAAATTACTCTTAAATTAGAGAAAATAAATAAATGATTATTTACTAATTAAAAACTATTTTGCTTTGAACAAAGAAATTAAATGTAATTTACAATCTCGATGTATGATGCACTAATTTTTCGAAGCACCGGAAAACGTTGTAGGCTGCATCTCCTTCCACACCGCAATTAGCAAAATATCAACTCTAAAGTTTCCGAACCCCGGAAACCGCCAAGATAAAACTTCCCTTAATTACAAAATTTAATCTAAACGAAAAAAGATTATTTGTAAATAACTCATTGATTCCTTTTTTAATAACATAACCATTATGTAAATATCAAATGTCATTTTCAAAGTGACACTTGACATTTAATACTGTCAGCAAATCTTGTCATCAACGCAACCAAACTATAATGACAGAAGTGTCAATACGAAATTGAAGTAATTACGAAATAGCAAACATTCCAATTGGTTGAATTTGAAAACATCAGCAATTAAAGTTAATTGATTTCGCAAAGATCCACAAGATATTACGAATGTAAATAGAAACGTGTGTACTAACTGTAATTACGATCCGAACTTGTGTGTATGCGTTTTTTTTTTAATTTCCTCTTTATTGAAAAGCAATTAATTCAGTCACTTTTTGAAGTTTCTCCGCGATTCCCGTGACTCTCAAAATCGTAATAATTTTATTAATAAAAGCAAATAAAACGGATTAATTGCATGTATTTATTTATATTTGAGTTATAAATAATTTTATTATTTTCATAATTTATTTATAGAATTTCTTGAAAATTTTCGATACATTTATTAAAAACATTTTGACAATAGAAACTTCAAGTGTAATTAGATTGATTATTTAGTTTCTATAGAACTTTTATTACCTGTTTTTAGGATTATGCGGTATGTTTCTTCATATTCTCTAGGTGTCTACCTACCCACCATAAAATAATTTCCTTTTGTCGAAGGTGTTACTTTTTTTTTTCGAAAAGGTTTAGGTTGAAAGTCGGTAGCGGTTTATTTTACCTCTTCGGATAATGGTTAGTACCTGTTGCTCATTGTCATAAAATTTCTTAACTATTTATTTGACATTAGGTACTTGAAAAGTCTTTAGGGTTGTTATTTCACCAATTCTCATTTTATGAAAACAGATTTGTAAAAGGAATTAAATTTTTTAAATTATAAAAATGTACAATATTTTTCAAGTACTCACAACTTTCAAAAGTAAATATTGCATTTGAAATAAATTCAAATGGAATCACACTTGCGACATCTGCTAAAGAATATCTGAATTAACAAGTTTGACAGCTTTCAATATTTATTTATGTAATATCTATTATAAAATATGAAAATTAATAAAATGCTCATCCAAATTAATTTTTAAATAAAAAATTGTAATATTAAGTTATATATAACTTTAAGAATATTTACACTAGATGTCACTGTGTATCATTCCCCTGAAAATCCCATTAGATTAATTTTTTGACGCGAAAATGTTGAAAAATTATTTTTTCTTAATTTGATTGCAACACTAATTATTTTATAGATATCATTAATTCTAAAACATGTTTTTACGTATCAAATAACATTATATAACATTTATGCTGCTCATTTTTATTAAAAACCTGTTTTTATAAATAACGTTACTTCTAGAATATAGAAAAGAAAATCATTATTAATGATTAATAATTACAGTAAATGCAGATAAAAGTAAAACAGAAAATATGTCCATTTTGGAAAACAACTAGCGACATCTCTAGTAGTTATCCATCATCAATTAATGGAGGGAAATATTACAGTTTGACGAAGCTTAAAGGTTACATGATATTTAAGTTGCCTATAGAAAATTAAGAATTTTTTATTTATTTTAATATATACATACAATCACATAGTTTAATTTGTAGTAATATTTATTATATAAGTGTGCATTAAATGATTAAATGTTTTCTTTTTTCATGAATTTTCTGATGGAAATTTTTTAAGGTTAACAATCGACACATGAAATATTATTTTTATAAATTTATACACTAGATGTCATTTCTGGTTATCTTCAAAATCCTATTAGATTCATTATAAATAATAGAAAAATAAAGGTTGATTACATAAAAATTTGATTGCATAAATACTGATAATAAATAATTAAAATAAATACAATTTATGTAATTTTAGAAGTCTGTATACGCCTTTGGATGATCAGTGGTATAAGCGTCAAGGTTATATGATATTTGGGTTGCCTAAAAATTTTATCTGTTTTATGTTATTTTTGTTAAAAAAAAAGCAAATATGTCATATTTAGTTCGTGAATTACTCAATAAAATCTATAAGGAGAATAAATATATCAATTCTGACTAAAAATATTTGTGAAATTCTCAAAGAAACTGCTATATTGAATATCAACCCCAAATGGAAAATTTTAACCTGAAAAATTTGATAAGGGTAGAAAAATAAAAATGATAAAATGTTCTGTTTTTAATGGATATTTATATTTTAATATACATTCAAGATATTATAAGTTACAAAATTGCTATATTTTATTATAAATTATTATTTTACACAAGAATAAAAATTTTATACTTACAAATATTATATAGAAAATTATAAAACGTTTCTTAAAATCTACAATTTTTGTTATATTCCTTCAACGAATTTATATAAGTTACTTAACTTTCATGATTATTACTTAAATGTGAAAATTACTGTATTTTATCATAAATTTCTTATAATCTGATCGAAAAATCTACATTATATATAATTTTATTTTCTCTCAATTAATATCAAGCTTTCATAAATATGAATGAATATTACTTAACAATTAAATTTACAGTAAAATTTTATTGTAAAATTTGTTATAATTTATAATTTTTTACATAAAAATGATCATTTTTTTACCGTTACAAAATTTTTACCTATCGATGCACCTTTCAGAATTGAAGCAAAAAATTACCCCTAATGCAAAATTTAATCTAAAAAATGTTATAGGAAAGCTACAAACGTAATTTTTTTTTATAACACTACACATAACCCTAAAAATTCTTAAAATTTATAAATTTTTACGTAATAAAATGAGTTTTTCTTACCGTTAAAAAAATTTTACTTATGATGCACCTTTCAGAATTGAAGCAAAAATTTTTACCACTAATGCAAAATTTAATCTAAAAAATGTTATAGAAAAGCTACGAACGTATTTTTTTTTTTGTAAAACGACTCGTTCTTATAATTTATCAATTTTTACGTAATAAAATGCATTTTTCTTACCGTAAAAAAAATTTTACAAATTGATGTGGCACTCAGAATTGAAGCAAAAATTTTTACCGCTAACACTAAATTTGAGCTCAAACCCCTTGTAGGAAAGGTAGGAACGTAATTTTTTTTTTATATAACAGGTCTACCCCCCCTCTTTATCGACCGACCGTTTGACTGTACCGTCGACACCTTATTCCAACAAAACGTACCAGATGTCGCCAACTAAAGTCTCTAGACTCGTTCAAAAAATTGTTATCACTTAATTAAGCTCTAGAATATTGTTTAATTATCGCTTCTCGGCCCTAATGGCTAAGATCAAAGTGTAGTATCTGTTCTTATCAGCTTAATATCTGATACGACCCGCATGCGGGTCCAGTATATTAATCTGATTTTTGGAAATGGATAGAAGGTAGGGGCTTGCTCCACTTCTATCAAGGGTTGGCCCGGTATTGCAGTACCTCCGGGATCGGCCCACGTAATTAAACTTAAAAATAAGAGTAGCTTTTTAATTTGGAGCTTTTTGGTAGCTCAAATTATTTTTTTTGTGAAAAAACTGCAGTGATAACGCACTGCAGAGCTTTCAAAATTGTAATGTAACGTTAAAGTATTCGATTCGTGAAGGAATGTGTCGTCTAAACATATTATTATTTTCTTTTCGAGTACCTAAAATATTTTATTTTCAAAAGAATCCGATGCATTTCATGTTAAATTTTGATTCAGGTTAAGCAAAATATATTTTTTCCGTTTTAAAAATTATTTTATCGCTTTTCTGTGAGATAAGATAGCTAATAATAATTTTTATCTGAAGTAAAATTTTAACCTTGAGGGTATAATTTTTGTTTTAATAAATATACACTAGAGGTCGTCGCATGATAACAGAACGTATTGGTATTTTATTTTGGTCCAAATAATCTATTTATAATAAGTAATATGATTTAATTATCAATCTTTTACTTTATTAAATTTTTCTATTTGATATTTTTGGTCTAAAATGTTTTAGTATTTTATATTTTAATTGATTTATTGTGAAACGCCATCTTAAAAGACTTTTCGTTTATAAAAAGTACGGTAGATGTCGTCGCAGAATACGTGGCCATCTTTAAAGCCCGTTTCGAAGATACACGACCGATTGATCATCAAACGATTCGGGTGGCCGAAGCTTCAAGGTTACGTGATATTTGGGTTGCCAACACTTTTAAGTCTTATTTATGCCATTAAAAATACAGCAATTTTAAGTCATTTAATAAATAATAATTTACATAATTAATCAATTGATTATGTTATTAAATAAACAATTATTTTGTTAACTACATTAAATTACGAATATTTACTGTGTTTATATTTCAACATTGGTAAAATATTTTAGAATAATAATTGCAATTAGTAAGAGAACATTTTTTAAATTTTTTCTACCCTTATAATATTTTTCAGGTTGAAATTTTCCAATAGGGGTTGATATTCAATATAACTATTTCATAGTAAATTTTACAAATATTTTTGTATTAGAATTGATATGTTTATTCTCCTTATAGATTTTATTGAATTATTTACCAATTAAATATGTCATATTTGTTTTTTTTTCAACAAATATTTTACTGTGCTTTTATTTCAACATTGGTAAATTCTTTTAAAATAATAATTGCAATTACTTGTTAAAAAAAAAAGATTTTATAAATTTTATTTTTCTACCCTTATAATATTTTTCAGATTAAAATTTTACAATAGGGGTTGATATTCAAAATAGTTATTTCACTGTAAATTTCACAAATATTTTTCATTAGAATTAATATGTTTATTGTCCTTATAGATTTTATTAAATTATTTACCAATTAAATATGTCATAATTGCTATTTTTTTCATTATAAATTTTACTGTATTTTTATTTTAACTTTGGTAAATTATTTTAGAACAATAATTGCAATTACTTAGCAACAGAAGATTTTATATTTTTTATTTTTCTACCCTTATAATATTTTTCAGGCTAAAATTTTCTAATAGGGGTTGATATTCAATATAGTTATTTCGTTCTAATTTTACAAATATTTTTTATTAGAATTGATGTATTTATTCTCCTAATAGATTTTATTGAATTATTCAGTAACTAATTTTTTTTTCGACACAAAATTTTCTTTTTTTATTGCAACATTGGTAAATTATTTTATAATAATAATTGCAATTACTTAGCAACAGAAGATTTTATTTATTTTTTTTATTTTTCTACCCTTATAATATTTTTCAAGTTAAAATTTTCCAATAGGGGTTGATATTCAATATAGCTATTTCATTGTAATTTTTACATGTTTATTCTTCCCTTGTGGATATTATTGAATTATTCAGTAACTAAATATGACATATTTCCATTTTTTGAACAAAAATTTTACTGTTTTTATTTGAACATTAATAAATTTATTTTTCTACCCTTATAAATTAAAATTTTCTGGGGTTGATATTCAATATAGCTATTTAATTGTAAATTTTATTTTTTATGGGTGACATTTTAAATGACAGTTATTTCTAGTTGTAAAATGTCACTTCATTTTAATAAAAACATTAAATTATAAAATTTTTAATTTTTAATTATGTTTTTAATAGAAATTCAATATTTTTTATAAATTATTTGTATTTATGTTTTTTTAATGGAAGTTCAATAAGATTTACGTGATTAATTTTTTGGTAATTTTTTTGGAATTATAGAAATGACAGTTGATATTTGGTTATTTTAAATAAATATTTATTGTATAATTCATTTTCTTTTTTTTTATCATACATGGGATACCATCAACCGAGTAACAAGTTAAAGATAATACATAATAAATGAACGTAGTAGTAGCGTAAGAATAAAATAATTTACAAAGAAATCATAAATAAATAGTTAATAAACGTAAGAAGAGTATTAAACTTTCTTGCATTTGCTGGCCGATCGTCCGTCCGGTTGTTGTTGTTGTAATTTTGATAGTGTTTGGATAAGTATTGATAAAATGGTAGTTATAACGTTGGATTAGAGAGATAGATACAGCTTGGCAGCAGCAAAACAGAAATTAACTTTAATGACTTTGTGCTTAATAGCCGGCCAATTCGGCGAAGGTGGAGTCCATCTCGTCGGCCAAAGACTTGTATCTGTCCTTGTTGATTCCAAGTTCGTCTAAATAGAAAAATAAAGAAAGAAGAAAAAAAACGAGATCAGTATTTTGAATTTTACGAAAGACACAATGAGATCAGTTTAAAGGGGAATGTTAAATATCAATATTGGTAATACTGTCAATTTTTGACGTATTAGTTATAATTATCTGTCAAATTTTGACATTTATATATATTTTGGTTAAGTTTTTTAAAATTGTTATATTTTGACGTTTATAAACTGTCAAATTTTAATTAATATATAGGAGGATTTTTGAGGTATATGGTTTACCTTAATCCAAAAGCGGTTGTTTTAGAAAAGCGATTAGTTTAAGCTACTTTTTTTGTGCTAAAGTGTGTTAAGTAAAGTGTGTAGAAGCGGTTTTGTGTGTGAGGCAGTGTATGTAAAAAAATAATTGATATGCGTGTGGATGGAGCGGAGAAGCGAAGCTTTTTGGTAGCCTATTTTTTTTGCTGCGAAGACATTTCGACGAAGGTCTTGTCAATGTCAGTGACAATGCCCATGTATTTGGCCTTCTCGCGCAAAACGAAATCTGCAAACGAGCGTGATTAGAAGAGAAGAAGTTTGCGTTAAGAAGGTGGAAGCTGCTGCTGCTGCTGTTGAAGTAAGTTTTTTTTTTGTTGGGATGCTTAAAGTCACCTTCCAGTCTGTCGACTTCCTTCTGCAACTTCTTGACGGTCTTCTCGGCGAACTCGGCGCGAGCTTCGGCTTCCTTTAGCTTGACGGTGAGGGTCTTCAGTTGCTTCTTGAATTCCTCGACTCTCTGGTTGGCCTTCTCCTCGGATACTTCCAGAGACTTCAGGGAGTTACCGACGACCTTCAATTCTTCCTCGAGCTCCATGATCTTGGCGTCACCACCCTTGACACGATCTTCAGCTACCTCCAACTCGTCTTCAACGAAGGCCAGCTTGCGGGAAACTTCATCGGACTTGTTGTCGGCGTCTTCGGCGAGCATGCGGGCTTCCTTCAGTTGGTTGGTCAATTGGTCCATGCGTTCCTCGTCTTGTTGGGAACGATTTTCCAATACTTTGCACATACTGCACGCAATAAAAAAAAACATTAATTATTTCTGACTTAAGATTTATCGAAAGTAGAGTAAATACCGCGAGCTTTCGTCGGCAGCTTGGGAGGCTTCAGCGAGCTTGGTGGTGGCGGTGGTGAGACGTTCCTCAGAGCGTTCCAAATCCTCTTCAATGAGTTGGACTTTACGGTTGAGGGAAGCTACTTCAGATTCAGCCTGTGATACACAAAATCATCATCAATAATCATCGAACATCATCAAACAACAACAACAAACTCACGTTGGTGAGAGCCTTCTCCTTCTCGTCAAGATCCTTGTTGGCTTGGTCCAACTTGTTCTTGTTGAGGGTGAGATCTTCCTCAACCTGCTGCAACTTCTTTCCCAACTCGCGGACCTCCTCGTTGACCTTTTCGGCGCGGAGGTTGGCATCCTTGGCCTGTCCTTCCATCGCGTCAGCTTTGTCGGCAGCATTGTCCTTTTCAAGCTTCATGGCTTGCATCTTCTTCTTGATCGCGTCCATGGTGAATGGGTTTTTGGTTGGGACTCTCTCACGAAGAAAAGGAAAAGATTATGTGATAGCTGCAACAACAACAAATTATTAACAACACGAACAATTTTCTTTAAAATCCCAAATAAACTATTTTTTTTTCATTAAAATCGCAGAATAAAAGTATAGTTTATTTTGGATTCGATCCAAGCAGTTCATAA
The DNA here is from genome assembly GCA_963457615.1 of Nicrophorus investigator. NCBI lineage: Eukaryota > Metazoa > Arthropoda > Insecta > Coleoptera > Silphidae > Nicrophorus > Nicrophorus investigator. The sequence continues at coordinate 3,062,458 of OY735143.1, forward strand.
AAATAAGTAATTTTAGTTCAATTGCTTTTGGAACTTTCAAAAATAAAGCGAACGTCTATTTTTAACAGTTGAATAACGATAGCCACAAATTACTCATTTTATTTACATTTTTTTTTAGGTTAATTAGTCAAATTTTTTTATCATTAAAATTATACTTTTTTACTTTCCTCAAATACCTTATCTTTTTTACTATTAAATAACTAAATATTTCAGTCTTTATTCATATAATTTTAAAAAAATATTAAAGATTTAGTCTTTTTAAATGAACTATTTGATGTTAAAAATAGAATTTTGAAAATATTTTTGTTGACAGATGTCAATATGTGACAGTTATAATAATAAAAACAAAAGATATTTGAGCCATGGAAACCTTTAATTAGGAATTTGCTTGATTAATTAAACTTAAATTGTGGTTAAAACCAAAAAGTAAAACTGAAGTGTTGAGATGAATGAATCACGAGATGCTTGAAGCTGTAACTGAAGCCATATGGCGCGGAACGGTCCAAAAACCGTGCGTGCATTTCGATGCGATGATGATACCAAAACGTGATCATACAAATATTCGGTTACTTCTTCCATTCATTTCATTGTTTACCATTCATTTGATTTTTTTTTATTTTTGGGCCGTTTCTCTTGTAAATAATGGGCAATTGTAAAAACAAATGCGTGCGGGGGGTGGCCGTCTTGTATTATATAAATATTTTCGAGATCCTGCGAGCGAGATGAGGATGGGCGCGCGCGGCGCGGGTTTCCCCGGCAGGACGGAAATAGTCCACTCCTAGTTTAGACCGAAACGACGCCGACGCCGAAGCCCGACGCCTCCGACGCCCCGAAAAAAAAATCCTGGGCCCCGAACGAACGGCCGGACGTGGGCGTACCAGAATCGCGCATCCAGAAAGAGAAACAAACTTATCCAAAAAGAGAATAAATATTAAGACTTGAACATCGCGTAATTGATTCCATTTAAGCAAATCCAGATTTGAAGATGTTTCTTAATGAAACGTCTTCCTCTGCACGTTTCAAAAATAGAATAAAAATAGACGCGTTTTAACGCTTTCCACGTTTTGCGTTCCGCCCGTTTTAATACGCGCACAGTTCAATATTCTTTCGCAAAACTCTATTTTTAGCAAACTGCAATTACTTAAATTTAAACGCAAAAATAAAATTTATTTTAAGTATTATATCCTCAAAAACTTGACAAAATTGTAAAAGATTAAAGAATTAAGAAATTTTGCTTTTTCATGTATTGCAATTCTATACGGGTCCAGGATTTAAATCCCGTTACGTAAATGAAGTGGGGAAAAATAATTTAGATCTAGTGAAAATTATATAAATATATCGCGTTGGCGGGCGCAGGAATTTTGTTTACGTTTATGCAACAAAGCGTACACGAAAATCCTGGGCAACGTTTATTTTTTGATATAACTCGATTTGCAGACCTCATTTCTTCAAGGATAAACTATTATTTGCAACACGATAGATTCTTGCCTTATTTTTTCACAAATTTACAGTTTTCTGATCAGATTTTGGTCGAATTAAATTAGATTCACCTATGGTCAAGAAACACAATATGAGAACTGTCAAATTTTTGACATGATCAACATTTTGCAAATCAAAATTGAAAAATTATAAATGTCATTTTTTCGTAATTTTATATATTCATAAGAATCATAACTGTCAAATTGAAGTTTTAAATGTCAAATTATTACATTTATAAGAAAAACATGAAATATATTAGATGAATTCTTTAGTGCAATTATCGTAAATTTGGGAACTGTCAAAGTGACGTTAAGAACAAATGTCAAACTTGAAATTGTAGATCTAATATATAATTAATGTGCAAGAAAATTTATAGATTTGAAAATTAATAGAACGTGATCTGTTTTAAGGACAATATAGCTTAATCTAAGAATAAATTGGTGTTGCTGAGTAGATCACGTATAAATATAAAGAAGTCAAGGCTATCTCCATTTAAGTCACCCAAGTCCGAAACTGTTTTAAGTGGATCATTGGATATCCAAAAAAAAAAACTAATAGTTAGTTAAGTTATCTTTAATTGAACGTTATAGCTTAATCCAAAAAGTTCATAGTTTTGATAATTTGATAATTTTTTGACAGTTTGACCTACAAAAATTAATGTTGACATTTGACGTTAATGTCAAATTAATGGAAGCAACTATTGTGATTGTGACATATAAAATTGAAAATGTACAATAAAAGAAATGTTTGGATTCGGATTCGATTACGTCGTTAATCAAAGTCGATTTTTCGGATATATTTTTAGACAAGGTATTTATGTGAAACGGAAATCGTGTTCGAATCGACGGCCGCAACTATTTTAGTAAAACGGGATTGCCCAGAAAAAGTTTCAATTAAAAAATTTTTTTTCATCAAAATGTTTACTTTCTGCTTTACTATTATTAATAAATTACAAAGCGGTTGGTACTAAATGACAGGTGACAGTTATTATTTTTTTTTGTTTCAAACGCTCATTAAGTTGGTAATGGAATTCGAAGTATTTGGGTCATTTATTAATAAATTTTTGCGCATCCCGCTTTGTTTTGACGTCCCGACGTTTGACGGTATTTATGGTGGAGCGACGAAATTGACGGATCGAAGCAAAAAAAAATTGGTTATTAGAAGAAATTGGATTACACGAATTTTCACACTTATAAGGGCGAACTACAAAAAAAAACTTGATACGAAAATGTTGAAAGTTTGAGGGTAGATAAGTTTTGTTACCTCCTTAAATATAGATCAAGTCTTGGCTGCGCGTTCACTGTTGTAACGCGATAGCGTTTTATATTTATAAACCGTTTCACAATTTCTATCCGCTATTCTATTTAAAGCCGAAGATTTTCTGGTTCGGGTCTGTTTCTTTGACTAACTTTTTTTTTTTTTTCATTCCGACTCGAACCAGAAACCCTTTGTTTCGTTAATTGTTACTATGCTTGTTACTTTGCCTTGTTTTGCGATGATGCTGATGATGATGATCTTCGAAGAGGACGATTGATAAAGAAAAAAACTTAAGTCCTCTTCTGGTTTGAGTAAGTCTCTTGGGCTTTAGAGGATGAGTTCGAACACACACACACGCACCTACCTGTGGCCGTTGGCGATCAGGAGCTGCTGCTATCCTCTCAGCTACAGGCGTCGCGACGCTTCCAGAGCCCCCTTGTCCCCCTTCTAGCTAACGTATTCCCCTTATCCCCACTATCGCGAACCATAATTAAAAATAATTCTGGCGCTTCCAAAACGGTTTTCCTACGAAACACATCCAGGCGACCGCTTCTATCCATCTTCCCACGTACATTAAAACAAACATCAATTTAAACTATTTTAATCTATTAAATTATAACTACAAATATATTAATAACTATTTCAAGAAAAGTAAAATTATGACGTTAATCAAAGATTTCATTGCCCCACGTTGGTCGCCATAATCTAAAATTATTAGAAATATCGAAAGAGTGACGTTAATTTAATTACCTTATTAGAAATTACATTGCCCCACGTTGGTCGCCAAAATATTTTAGTAATGTTTTCACAACTTTCTCCATAATCATTATAATGCAGTTAATTTGATTAATATATTTAACCTATAAAAATACATTTTGACATTTGACGTAAATGTCAAATGAATAAAGTTATATAACAATTATGATTATTAAGAACACAAACATTTATAAAACTTTTGTAAAATTAGAATACTAAAAAAATATAATTCCATAAATTTTGATAATCAAAATAATTTTAATGATTAATAGTCAAATCAAAAATTGACGTTAATTTATTATGAGTAATAATTTTTATTTGTAAATATAAAGGCAACTTTTCAAACATTTTGACAACCAGAAAAAATTCAATGACAGTAAATTAATGATTAATAATTTTAACCTACAAAAATAAATTTTGACATATCAAATATCAAATTGAAGTTAGTCAAAGCAATTGCTTAGGAATATATCTTTTCATATTAATTTTGAAAATTAAGAACGTGATTTATTTTAAACGATTTGAAAACTGTAAACGTACTTTCTTAAAATATTTTGAAGCTGTAAAAATAGATTAATTTCAGTTTTTTATTCTTTTCTTGTTGAAATTTTTAATGGTTTCCACTGAAAATCATTGCTTTTGTAAATAGGAAGTGTTTGTGAGAGTTTAATTGATGATCACTTTAAGTTTTTACGGTCACAAAACGGTAATAAAGCCAAAAAGTATAAGAACAGTCACAGTTTTTTAATTTCTTGTATAAAATTTTTATATATAATTTTTGAAGTGAATAGTATTTTATGCAATCAAACTAAAAGTGTAATAATTTTATTGCAAGAAGAAGTAATAAAAAAAAAGCGAAAGCAAAAGCGATCGACGACATTGAAAACATGCTGCGACCCAGTAACCAAGATGCGAAACACCAACGCAAATGCGTCTTGTCTGTATGAAAACCACCCCCAAATCTCCGATTTGCGCAAAAAAAATGCGCAAATCTGAATCTGCGATGAGTTAACGTTAGAAATGCGTTGAAATTTTCGCGAAAAATGGATGGGTATAGTGGAAAAGGCGATTTTATTCCTAATATGGTAAATTAATTTCGGTTGAACTGATTTCGGAATGATTGAAACGCTGCTTCGTTCTCCTGGATGAATCATCCATCTCGACGATGTTGCATCCCGCACGGGCTTACATAAAAACCCATAATGGAACAAATAACCCGTTTGTTGTCTCTTCAACGTGCACTTACTTATGTTCAAAGAATTCGCCTTCCCCGGCATACCAAAACACGAGAGAAAGAAATATCCGTGCTGCACTTTATTATTTTTTTATTTATTTTCTTTCGACGCATTCATGGCCTTAATACAAACAACTCCAATAGCTTTAACATCTTCAACAACATATGTTTAATACTTTAAAAAATATTTATTTAATTTTCAGTTTAAATTAATTTTAATAAATTAAAAAATTCAATAATATTTTACTAAATTATTTTTTTCATATTTTAAAGAACTCCAATAGTTTTAACATCTTCTACAACTTTTATTCAATAATTTAAAAATATTTATTTAATTTTTAGTTTAAATTAATTTGAATTGAAAAAAAAATATTGTAATATTAGTAAGTAATAATTTTCAAGTTTCAATCAACAAAACTTTTGTGAAATTACGTACTAATTATTTTTTTTAGTAATATTTGGATCACGTCTGCACTAAAAAACAAAATGTTTTAATTGATCTGTGAATGTCAAATATGTTTTGATGAATTTACGAATCTGGAGAGTTCACGTGCACGTACTTGTTGTGACATAAATAATTGTAAGTGTGGAAAGAAAACAAACTTTTATATAATATCAACTAATTTTCATGTTTCGATTAATTATGTTATTAAAAAAAATACTGTTGGTAATAGAATTACGTACTAATTATTTTTTTTGTAATATTTGGATCACGTCTGCACTGAAAAACAAAATATTTTAATTGTTCAATCAACGTCAAATATGTTTTGATGAATTTACGAGTCTGAAGAGTTCTCGAGCAAAAGTAGTGGAAGAAGCTTAAGTTTTTGGAAATTATACTTATAGTAAAGTGAATCTTGGTAAGTGTAGATAGAAAACAAACTTTTATATAATATCTACAAATTTTCAAGTTTTGGTTTATAATGTTACTAAAAAAAAATACTGTTGGTAATAAAGTTACTAAAAGTAACTTCCAAATTTAGTCAAATGTCAACGTCAAATATGTTGTGAGGATTTTTTCGAATCTGGTAAGTCCGAGTAGAAAATATGTGATAAAAGCTTGAATTTTGGAAATTAAGTGCAACTAAAATAAACTATTAATGAATAATATGATTCCAACTGGATTTGTAATAACAACAAGAAATTTAAACGCAAAATTATGGAGTCAAAAGTTGGACTTTTTTTCTTGATTTTTTTTTATATTCTTGATTATAATAGTCATCACTATGAGTGCATACTAATAATAATTAATTCAAAAAAGTCTTAACAAGCAAAGTTTCAGAAATTAATTTTTAATTGAACTTTTCCAAAATTATTTTTTTAATTATAATTTTAAAGTTTTAATTAATTTAATCTTCATATTTTCTTCTTCTATTTTTTATCTTAGTTCATTTAAACTGAAAAATAATAGGTAATGGTTACTGAAGATATTTGAACTTGAATTTTTTTTTACAGATTCAATTGTGGTGATCTCGTTTCTATGGAGAAGGTGTGGAAGTGGGGAATTGTCGATGGGGAAAAAAAACATTTTGAGGATCGTCGGGTCTGCGTCTGAAATTAGCGTCGCTATTTCTGGAGGTACCGATGGGGGGGTCGTACCCGGTATGGTGTGCTCTACGTAAACTGATAGCTCGCACCTAGTGTTCAGTCGCCCCGAGACCGTGTGCTACAGCCGCGTTCACCGTAAGTACACCTCCAATTACAAATCTCCATATAGACATTTACTGTGTATCCATATGAACCATACACCATACCATAAGCAAACATATTTCAATTATATAAATATATAAATACAGAAAACGGCATTAATCTCATCTCCTACACGCACAAGTATATATTTAGTTTATACGCGCAGCGAGCGGATAAATAACACAGATCTTACGTAGAAAGCGTAAACAATACAGACACCCAAAAGAAAAAACCAAAAATAAAGTCGCGAAACGGCATTTATATATCATCAAATCCGTTTCGAACCGAGAGCATTCGCGAGTGAACAGCTTCGACGAGCGGTTCTCCTTATTTTTAACCAAAAAAAAATCCCTTCAGCCCAATATACCTTCAAGGTAGGTACTTGAACAAAAAATTACTGAAAAAAAATTAAAAAATCAATTTTTTTAAATAAAAATTTTTAATTTTTCAAAAACTTTGTTTATCATCAACTGTCAAAAAAAAAACAAATTCGCAGTCAACTTATGCAACATTTACACAACACTAATTACAATAGTTTATAGTATTTAGATTCTAAACTAAACCAATTATATTTGATTGAAATTCATGTAATTTTTTTTTGTTATTGAAAACTAAAGAGTTTTTGTTTGCACTACATTCGTGTCAGTTGTGCTAAATTTGGACTTCTGTATTGAGTCCAAAGCCAAAAATAACGAAACTAAACACATCGAATTCCCTAAACAGATTTTTTTTTATATAAATCATCAATTTTATTTTAATCCTTGTGAACTATTTAACAATTTGATATATAGATTAGTTTCTAATAGTGATTCTTAATTTAGTATAATTTTTAATAATTTTTTATTTATTAATTACCAAATAATTTCTTGGTATAAAATAATCTATTTAGTTTAGTGAAAAATTTGAGAGAGTTTAGAGTTTCAATGAAAGAGAAAGGAAATGTGTGTATAAAAATAAAAATGAATGCAAAATGGAAATTGTGCCGCACAAATTTGGCGATTTTAAAAATAAATTTTCGGGCGGCGCAGCTCGAATTATATACATTTTTTTTATATATACATCGCCGTGCATCAATAACTTTTATATTTTTAACAAAATAGTTAAATTTATAAAATATTTCATTTATAATTTTTCTATTTTCAACAATTTTATTTTACATTAATTTAATTTCTTTTGTTTTTTTTTCTTTTATTTTAATTGATTTTCAAAGCTCGTTTCATTTTATATTAAAAAAATTTAATTTAATCCAATTTTCTCTAAATTAATTAAGTTTCTATAAAATTATTCAATTTATACAGAATTAGTTTCATTTAATTTCATAAATTGTATGAAAATTTACTAATTTGTACACAAATATTTAAGAACTTTGCATATAAATCGGCCAAAACTTATCAAAACTTACCCTTTCTTTATTTTTTTGTGTGGTAAAAATAAGATAAATTCGTTGAGTAAATGGAAAAAGAAAAACTAAAACTTGAACCAAATTTCGAAATCTGATGTAATTTTTTGTACTTGCAAATATTGCTATTGTGTGTTCGATGAAATCACCGATTGCACCAAAGTCTATGCTTAATTGCCGTCTGCGAGTTTCGCAATCCGCGGACTTAACGTGCAAACAATGCACGTGGAAATGCATAAAGTGCGTACGTCGCTTTCTCGATCGTTTAGCAATCGTTCAATTATTGAAAGAAAAACAATAAGAACAATGCAATTCGCAATCAAAAATTCAATATGTATTTCCATCATTTAGTTTTAGAAAAATTTTGAATTTGCCAAATTGAGGATTGGCGATTACTGCAGGAGAGATTTATGTAACGATATTAAATTAATTAAGGCTGAATTCCTGCGTCCATTTGTGAATGTTAACAATTTCCTTCGGATTCTCGTAAGCAATTGGTTTAGTTGGAAATCCTCCGGTTAACGGAGCTTCGACTCAGTTCATTAATTGAATCACTAAGTTTGATTGATTGTTTGCAATTTTTACACGTATTTAAATCAATTATGTAATTGTGAAGTTATTTATTTCTTCTAATTTTTATGTTTATGAAATTACCTTATGTAATTTGCATCGCGTAGAATCACGGATTATTTACTGTAAATCTGTGAATTATCAATAAGTGCCGATAAATCAATTTTAAATCGAGCGGAATTTGCAGATTATTTGTATATATTTAACGAGAGATGCAATTGCGTAACTGTGGGAATTATGCAAGAATCGGTGTAATAGATGCGTCCTTAAATGGGTTTCTTATTGATGGTTGATTATTAGAAAGTGATGGAATTAATTTTTTTGTTGCATGAAGGGAAACTAAGTGCTGTTATTTTTTTGCTTTGCTTCTTTTGATGGTGGATGGATGTTGAAGTATGAGAGAGGAGAAGAAGTGTATTTGCATCCAGTTTTGGGCATGGTTTTAACGAGCCGCGCGGAACGAGAAATGTCGCTCCAACAGATGGCTTTTCTGGACTTGACCCAAAGACTTCTGCTGCTTGCACAGTCGCAATCTTTGCACGTATCGAATACCTCATTTAATCCGGATCGGATTGCGTAACTAGAATTTATTGCTTTACCTCGATCAGTCCGAATTGATTTAAAACTTATAGTTTTTATCTTCTGAATCATAATTCGAATACCTCGTTTAGTCCGAACTTTCCTTCAACTTTAATTGATATCAAAGATTAAATATTTCCTATTTCTATCATTAAAATTGTAATACTAATTATGTAATTGTTGATATTTCAGGTATCTTTCTTCCGTAAACCCCGAAGACCAAAACAAACTTAGCAGCCATGGACGCGATCAAGAAGAAGATGCAAGCCATGAAGCTTGAGAAGGACAACGCTTTGGACCGTGCCGTCTTCAACGAGCAACAGGCCAAGGATGCCAACCTTCGCGCTGAGAAGGTACGGACTCTTTAATTCTTCGATAATCCTGCCACAATTTAATATAATCTTCATGGATTTAACATCCTGCAGAAAGCTTAATTTCATTCATTTTTGAGTCTCTTCAAATCCTCAATAATCTCACATTTATATTAATATAATCTTATAAGACTTTAACATCCCTTAAATCTAATATTTCTTAAATTAATCAGGATATTAATTATCTAAAAAAATAGCTTTTTTATACAAAATTTTCTTGAACATTCTTGAATTCAAATATTATTATTTTTTTGTTATAATTGATTTGATATATTTGTAATAATTGCATTGATGTTTTTAGGCTGAGGAAGAGGCTCGCTCCCTCCAAAAGAAGATCCAAACCATTGAGAACGACCTTGACCAAACCCAGGAGCAACTCATGCAAGCCAACGCCAAGCTTGAGGAGAAGGAGAAGGCTTTCCAAAACGTAAGTGAAAAACTGAAACATTTTCCCTTCGTCTCTCTGAATTTTGACGATTTAGCGTTTAAAAATGTTATCAATCATAAAAGCAATTTATTTTGAAGCAATATGAATTTGTTTGAAAGACTTCTTTGTCCCTGAAGAATTATAATGGAAGTTATTGAATGCTGCTGCTTGTTCGGACGTTTTCAATTGATTTCGGTTTCCCGTGAGGGTTTAATGTTTGCTCCAAGCAGCTTCTCCGCGTTTTAGTATATTAATCTATAAATAATACACGGATTCGGTTCGCCCCGCCAAATAAGGACGCGCCAAAGACGATCCGGATGACGCAACTCACACAGCGTTCTATATATACTCGCATAACATCGTTCTGTGTACACACACGCATACAACACCAGATCCGCACCATCTACATCTGCAGATCCTTGCTCATTTCGCACTTCAATTAAAAAAAAAACTCTAACATCCTTGCTCCTAAAGAGATTTATTCTTAAATCGTTATTATAAACATGTAATAAATGCTCATGTAACGAAAACAACTGGAGAAACGCTCCAAATATGTATGACATATGACATAAGGCAGTCACGGAACGACACCGTGCGTGATGTAAAAAAGAGATCGAATTTCGAGTCTTGAAAATGAATTTGTTTATATGACTTTAAAAAATAAACGCGCATTCTCTTCGCGTATCCTTATTTTACTTATTTTTGAGTCTTGGCAGGAGAAAAATTCGTCTAAAAATATCTCGTTTCTGCTGGAGTTCTTAAATAATTACATTTTATTACTGATTCCATATATCAATTACATTTTGATGATTCCTACTTTCTGTATTTTGAAGTTTTTATAAATTAACTTTCACTTTTTGAAATGCGGTTTACGTAATGAGTTTATTAAACGTTTATTTCTGTCGATGCATATTTTTTTTGTGGAACGAAAATAATATTTTGGAATTTTATAATTCATTGTTTCAAATTGAGAAATCCTTAAATTCTAATTGAAAGTATATAAAATTAATGGTTAAATGTATATGGAAAGTTTATAAGTTTATTAATGTTATATTTGAACATATTGTACAATATTTTGGAATGAGATATGTTAAAATTATGTAATTTTTTGAGAATATTTAAGAGTAGAAAATTGTTACATTTTTAAGTTATTTAATGAGAAAATATGTTGTTTGAAAGAAAGTTAACGTTTATTTGATATTTCTGCTATTAATTGAATATGATAATTAATTGGTGAGATGAAGATTGAAGGGAATTGGAAAGCGTTACCATGAAGGGTTGCAATGTTGGTTGCATAGGTTACGAGGTTGTAAGGTGTTGGTGGGGCATTGAGGTGGGCGTTGCGCGTGCGCGCGCTCTTTTTCGGCGAGCGCGGGGTGAGAGCGTGTAGTTTCTGCGGCGGCCGGACGGCCGTCTCAGCGCTAGTATTGGCCAAGATGGCTGAAGAAGTGCTCATGTGTTCGGAACGAGGAGGAGGAGGAAGTGTGTAGTAGTTCAAAAGTTTGAGGATGTCTCAACGGGGGGGCCCTGGTAGCACCAGGAAAAGGGGTCACCAACATCATCCCCGTAACCAAGGCGCTCGAGGGTCTAGGGCCCCGCTCGAACCAACCAACCACCATCACCTGTCACAGTTGACAGATGACCTAACCTCAAAGTCGCCCCGTGGGGCAGTCACCACGAAAACAACAACAATAACAACAACGTCAACAGCGGCTGTGATCCCGAGCAAAGAATCCCTGAGTGATGGCAGCAGCAGCAACAATAACATCGTAGATCTAACGAATTGTGATCAGCAGAAGGTGGATCAGCCGGAAAAGTCAAAGTTATCTAAAGATGCGGCAAACAATAAGTTACGCAGACCGTCCAAGAAAGGTAGCCACGAGTGCAGCAGTTACTGCAACAAGGCTAACAAGGACGACATGTCTTTGGTGTTTCGACCCGCTGCGGAGGGCTCGAGCCAAAGCGATCAGGAGACAGAGGATCCTGAAACAGAAGAGTTGTCACGGTTGAGGTGCACCTCTGAGAGGACTGAAGTCGTCGCCGAGAGGGAGACCAGGAGGCGGCGGAGATGCGCGGACTATCCGGGTCTTGCGTTTGGCAGTTCCATATTCAGCTCGGACACCCTGATGAAGTTCTCGATTATCAAGAATGAGATACAGAATATCATGAATACGCAACTCAAGCGGGTATGTGCCAACATGTTCCTACTTATATTGGTGGGTGACTGGGATCACACTAACACCCCTTCGCAAACAATATCCAATCGGAGCATTCCACCATGCTCCAACATGAACAATACATATAAAAACCTGGCACCACTCTTAATATTTTCTTTCCTTATTCATAGCCGAACTATTTATTTGCATTTGCCAAGTAAATTTCTAAACTTAGACTTTTAATATCCAAACAAAAATCTCCTGTGCAGGCAAACAATTATTTCAATTATAATTTATTTTCTTTTTAAAACATGCAAATTCCTCGATACAATTAAAACTTTCCATCGCAACAATCTCAATTATAAAACAATTAATAATGAGACTTTCCTTTCTCCTGGAATGCAACGAAAATCCACAATTAGCTTCAAATTTACGAACTAAGTAAAGATTTCCATGGAAACCATTTCAATTTCCGGCGTGTAACGCACAAAGACGAGAATAGAAATTGTGAGAATTTCTTGTTCCACCAATTAAATGCGCATTAGCAGTAACGAAAAATGTTATTCAATAATATTTGATGATAAACGAATCCCAGAAGACGGAAAACTGTGTTAGATAATGAGGTTTTAATTAGTAAACAACGGTGATAATACTTTGACCCGCTACGATTTTGGAATGCCGATGATATAACAATAACAACCGCGCGCCTTAGAAAGAAGTCCCCATTCACGGCTCAATTACGCAATTCAATGGGCATCAGTGCCTTTAATTTCTGTTCGCTCTTGTACTTCATTTTTATCCCTAACGGAATCGACGTTCCGAAACAGAAGTCGGCATTAATTGTGCCGCTCTAATTTCCCCCTTTTACTCGATGCAAACGTTTCGAACCAAATTCTCATAACAATCATATTTTTATTGTTTGCATCATGCTTAAATTTATCTTCTACGTAATGCAATAAACAAATATATTTTGAAGAGCTTTCTATAATTAACGTTTTAAGTCATATTCTTATTAAATTTATTACAATTATTATCTTTGCAGATAAAACGCTATAAACTGAATCATACATTTGTATAGGAATTTTAATTAAAAAATTGTTAATATATATTGCAATCGTTAAATAAGCAAACTGTATTTGCTTATTGAATTTAATGAGTTTTTCTCTAAATATTTGTTTTGTTCGGAAATATGTTTTCGTTAGATTGTAGAAACGTTTTTCTCCGAACTTCGTCCCCCCGAAGTTTCGGTTTATTTTTACTTTCATCTCGGGTGGAGAGTTTCTGGAAGATTGCCATCTTCCCGTGGTTCCCAGAGGGATGAGATTTGTGTACGTTCCTAGTCTATATTTATAAATAGATGCTCGGAATTCGGAAGCCCTCTTGTCTTCTCGCATACGCTCATCTCCGGACGGAAATATACGTTTGATTTACGTTGTGGAAATCGTGTAAATAAATAAACTGGAATATTTACTGATTTTGCTATAAATTGTAGGAAATAATGCAAAATTGCGAACATCCTCGAATGCACTTAATTGAAGCTATCTGCTCTTTTTAATTGCAGTTGGAATTTGAAGCGTCGATAAACTTTGTCGCAGTTTCGCGTATTTGAATAACTGTATATTTCCTGCTTTTACCATATATTTCATTTCGCAGACTTTAGCCGCACAGATGACGACTGTAAATTGAAGTATTTAATAAAAATAATAGGAATAACAACAACTTGTCGTAACGACTAAAAATAGACTCCTCTTTCATAATAATTTATCTCGCTCCGCTATAACAAAAGTGTTCTGTATTTTGTTGTGTCTCTGTTACTTGTTTTTTCAATATATTATATATATTTTTTCACCTTTCTACACGTAGCCGCATAAATGATTTACCTATATTTTTCTTATGATAATTTATTTGTTGTTAGATTACAGTTTTGGTAAGTCTTGTAAAGTATTCAGTCCGTAGTGCGCACGTTGTTTTTTGGTGTGATGGTATTTTTAGCCGCGCCGACGAAGCTAATCCATTTTACGTGTGGCGATTTTTCAGATGTTTCCAAGGTTTCTTTCGTTGGAATAAGAAATATCAAATTATTTGGTAATCGCCGCGGGTCAAAAGAAATGGTTGTACATATGCACCAGTTAGAATAGTCAAAAGAAAGCGGTCGCTCCGGATTTTCGAGACAAGAAACGAAAATTAAAATTATAGAAAGTTTTTGCACAAACGCGTTACATCTCTCATATATATAATTTTTTTGCATTCATCTGGTCAATTAGAGGTGGGCCTTTGTGTCGCCCACCCATGCAACAACAACAACCTTCGAACGGTTTCTTTTTCCTTCCAACGAATTAACACTTCGAGTTTCTAATTTCGCGCATTAAATTCGTTCGGAATTGAATCGAACGCACACGCAGCTTGTCGCATCATGCACTATTTCCCAATAGATTAATTTCATAATTACAATTTAATTATTGCACGCTCTTTAATTTAGTTTTGCGCTTGATGAGACCCTTTGCAAACCGTAATTGGGTTCCTCCTTCGTTTCCTAGCAGGTTTACGTATGGTTTCTTTCTCATCAATTGCGCGTAACTCGAAGGTACGACAAGGTCGCATCCCATTGGGTCAACAAAGCATCATTGTCTATTTCTGTCCCAATTACAAAAAAAAATAACATTAACTTCATCGTTGTTAGGCAAACCTCCGGTGTTATAATGTGTATTTGGTTGCCTACAGCAACGCCTGTCGAGTAATTCCACGATATCCTCACTGTTTTTTTTCTCACAATATCAATCTATTTATTACCGTTATCAGTGTTTACCTTCTCATTATCTTTGGCTTATTCAAATTTACGCCCACCTTCCTCGAAACTCCATTTCATTTTCCTCGTTTAAATCTAATAATCAATAACAGTTGTTCGATTTAAATTACATTTATTTGCTCTTAATTCGTTTCGTTTTTTAATGAACTTATCGCTCTTGCTCATTAGCTTATCGTCGCGTTCTCGAAAATAGATATGATGCGTTTCTAGAGGCAATTAATTACTTATCTCTATTAGTTTATGAAAAAGACAGTTGGCAAATGGGCGCCCTTCATTAAAATAATTATTACAGTTTTCGAAGCGTAAAAAACTTAATTTTATTATATTCTTAAGTTAAATATTGTTGCGTATTAATGGATTTTCTCGATAATTTTTCCATAAATTGGAAATCATCGGTTGGGAAAATGCCATATGGCGACTCGTATCATTGTGACATTCGACCTCATTACTGTAGTCCATATTTGGCTAATTCATGTGTGCTGCAAAAGAACGTTCGTTCCCATCTTTAAAGCTTCTTGTAAATTTTGTTACATAATTTGCGATTATTTAAAAAAAAATGGATGGAAATACAGCTTGATGAATCACATTCTTAATATGTAACCGGAAAAAGATTATCTCTCTTATTTATTTACATTAATTTGTTTATGTTGACATAATTAGTTTTTGTTGCAAAATTGGAGATAATAGTTTTCGGATTATGATCAACATTCTTCAGTTTTCTTTTTGATAAATTCGTAGAAATTTTGATCAGTTTTCAGAACAAATTCAGATTTAGTTTGCAGTAATGAAACATTTAATTTCTTCGATTATTTTCATTTTTATTCACGTATCAATATTTTTCTTTTTTTATAAAGATAACATTGTAGGTATATTTGCATAATGAATCATGGTTCATTATCAAATGATAACGCTGTAAAACTCATTGTTATTGCTATATAGAAATTTTCTATAATTTTATAAACAGAATTGTGCAAAAGCTTGATGATATTTTATGTTATCATAATTATTGTAATGAACGTTTTCAATGTACATCGAAAATTATCAATTTTATCTTGATGATAAGAGTTTGTGTGTCGTCTTGCTCACCCAATTCCTGCAATATTTTCCGTGAATCATTTGTTTTATCGTAATTTAATCAAGAAACCTTCGAATTCTCGGTGGTTTAATTTACTTCGTAAATATTTCGATAATCGTTATAATAAGTTTATCAAAATTATTTACAATTTTAATTTTTATGCAATAGGAATATTATCATTTATTGATTGAATCACTTCACCGATTGGTATGCAAGTTAAGATTGATTGAATGATTCTTTATTAAACGTATTTGTAAGATAATTGGTAATTTTGGTATGAAGCGGGATGCAGTTTTAATTCAAATTGCGTTGTCTGGGGAGACGCGGAATTTCGATGTGTTACCAACAACGTTGCCGATGGCATGTGGTAGGTTAGTAACCGGTGTGTTGGCAACGGTGCGCGTCTCGACTTCTTCTTATTATTCTTCTTCTTCGGTTGGGCCAAAAATTTTGTACGCACAAATTAACCGGTTTGAATGTCGCTTTCCTTGTTCCTCTTGTAGGTGCGGATGCGATGCGTCCCCTTCGCCGTCGGTCGCCCACCGCCCCGGATTTCGGCGGATTTGAAGAACCGCGCCTTAATTTGAAAACGCACAGGAAGTGGTGGCAGGTGGTCGGGCGGCGCATGCGCCCCCCGTTCCGGCCATCTTGGTTGGCCCGGCTCGCCCAGTCGTTTGTCGTCGGGCGGAAAGATCGTGTATACGTCTGCAGGTTTCGATCGCGGGTTCTTCCATTTGCAAACCACCGTTTTCCATTCTTGTTTTTGTTCTTGTTCGGGTTCTTCGTTTCTCGTGGATCTCTCTCCGTCTTCGTTTCATTCAAAAGCGCGAGTAGTGCCCATTCTTCCGGTACCGGCTGCCGCACGTTATTACATAAAAAAAGAAATAAAGATATCGAAGATGACTGCGAACATACCGCAAGGATCGCTCCTGGATGTCCTCAAGAAGAAGATGAGGCAGACCAAGGAGGAGATGGAACGTTTTAAGGACGAGTGCGAGGAGTACAACAAGCGTCTGAAGGGCGAAGTCAACAGGAGGGAAGAAGTAAGAGAGAGATAGAGGACGCCTTCTCGTCACCATCACCTTCATCCACCCTTTTGGCAGCTCACCCATCCCGCAACTTGTCCCTCCATCCATCGAAAATCGATGCACGCGAACCACCACGCCACACGCGCTTTCCTTCCCCATTTCTTCGCATACATAAATCTTTTTTTTTTTCCATGTAATAGTAGACTTTATAACTATATAGTACAGCGATTTTTTCGTCCGTCTGTTGCATGTCACGCCCGTGGCCCAAGTATGTAACACATACAGTGCGTTGCCCCGTTATTGATTTTTCCAACGGGATGAAAAAAAATGTACTCGTTCTCGAAATGACGTGCCCAAAAAAAGCACCAACCCCGCAATAATTAAACCCCAAACGTTAAAATTCATTATGTAATAATTTCCATGGCCATCGTCGCCTTTACCGATTGCTGTTCTTTTTTTTTTTCGTTGTATTTATCACTTTGTTTCATCGTATTTTATTCCCGCATTCCAAACCTCACAAGTCACACTTCTTAACTTAACCATATTTTCGTTATGCAAATCTGTTTACTCCCTTTTTATTTATTATCATCATCGTAAACACTCGGATTACGTTATCAATATTTACTAGATCTTTTATTTTCCTGCATATTTGCGTGTTTGTTTCATCTCTTTTGGTAAAAGCGTATCGCCGATAACGATAACTCTATAAAACTCTTCTTGTCTGTTTTGCTTGTTGCACCTCTGCAAAAAAATATGTAAATAAGCACAATCGGCGATTCTTTGATTATAAACTACTGTTTCAGTCTTCGCTGCATATTTCGTTTCGATTCAACGAAAACAAGAATTTTCCCACTATTTTGCTTACTAAAACTGTTTGTTTCCTGTAAATTCCTTCGTTGATTTAGAATCTGATTGGAATTCAAACTTAACGTTTTAAAATATCTTATAAAAATCGCTTAAAATTTACATTTTTTTAGTTGAATAATATTTTGATTCTTAATTTTGATCATTGATCATAATAATATCAAATTATTGATTAATTTTTAGTTAAATAATGATTTTTATATTAATTTTGTTCGAGAGTAAATTTTTTGCAATAAATTTGTTACAATTTTGAACTAATTTAATGCAGGTTTAAAACTAAATACATCATTTATTTGAACTACTTTAGCGTATTATATACCTATATTAGAAAAGCACGTATTGTAATTATCATACATTTGAATTCCGGTTTTAGATGAATCATAATTCGAGCACTTTTTAAATGATTTTACTTTGTATTATTGGAATTTAAATTAATAGTGGCAATAATTGCAACGAGTAAAAGTCTTCTGTAACCTTGCTTAATTAAGTCATTTTTAGTTATGACGAGTCGCATTACGGCAATTTACATTTGATTACGTAGGAATGCAGACTAACATTTCGTTCGCTAAATCGAATTCACTTGCAAATTGAAAGATTGTTGTTGACTTATTGTAAAGAGTAACGTTTTCTAAGCAAACTGAGCAAAGCGAAATGAAAGTTTATTTTTTCCTCTATTTATTATTTTCCTTTTGAATCATGAAAGGAATTGTGAAGAAAGTTACAATTGAAATGGAACGATTCACGTGAAGTATTGTATATTATTAAATCTATACTGCAGATAAAGTTTGTCGCGTTTCCCATTTTAGTCATAGTCGTTGATGATGATGATTCATAGCGAGCGAAAAGTCGAGTTTCCCCATTTCTATATTCGTGACTACGAATAGTCCGTTTTTGGAAAAGTGAAAAAAAATAAACAACAAAATTTGAATGGATGATTAATAATGTAGTCGCGCCTCGGGATTTACAGTTAAAGTGGATGATCTCGCTCTTTATCTAACTATATTGGTTCAAGGAAGACCATCATCATCTGGATGGATTTAGAGTCAATTGAGAGATCGTCTGGTCTCTTCGCTCTCGGGTCAACAACATCCATCCAGTTTTTTTTTGAAACAATGCTCGTTATTATCACCATACTAATTAATTGAGACAAGTGGAGGAGGAGGTCCCAATTAATACAAATATTTGTGTGTCATTTGATCACTAATTACGAAACAGTTCTTGTTACAATTAATGAAGATTTGTTGTCTTTTAACTGTTCATTTTTAATTAATTTTCAGAAATGAATTTTTGAGTATAAATTCCAACTTCTTTATTTCATCGGTTAATTACATCGGATTACGCCTGAATCCGTTCAATGGGATAATATCATCGCTTACGCAACGCTCCGCAGTGTTGTTGGCCTTTGCGTTACGTAAAATAAAGTCGGTCTGAAAATAGCGTTCAACGTAATACACACATTCATAATCTCTGACTTTAGTGTTTTTATAAAGACAATATTTGTTCCACCACTTTGACCCATCCCGTGCAACGCCACGGTCCTTTCAGGTACAATTAGGATGCTTTGATTTCTTGTGGAAACACCGATTTTCGGTCTTTAAATATAGACCTGACACACTTTTTAACTGTTGTCCGTCGTCTCGGTGAAACGTTTTAACATTGAATCTCTCTCGCCGTTCGCGTAAAGGTCACGCATTCGTTTGAATACATATATTCATTCTCGCCTTCTCTCCGTCTTTGGCTATCTCGTATCGAAGAAGTGAAAGATCCCTTGCGGCCGAAGGCGATTTCGCAATTATCATTCGCAAACGATCGTTAAACACTTAACATGATGATCATCTCTAATCATTCAGTTTTCAGATTTTTTGCAATCTACGTTCATGCAACGCCATTTACTGAAATTTGTTTATCGTATTTATCGATAATAGTTTGATTCATTTGTTTTCATTCACGTCACAGCAACCATGACTTACATTCTTTTGTTTAACGATCATCTTAGTTACATTCTTTACACGTAACTCAACAATTTATTCTAATCATTTTTTAAAAATTTAATTTATACGTTTATTTACTATAATTTAATTATTAAATCATAAATTGTTTCATTTTTTAGCTATTTAGACACAGTTGTTAAGTGGAAAAACCTTTTGCATAAATGTTAAATAAGAATCGATGAATGAATGAAATTTGTATTTATCATCATTTTGTGGTTACTCATTTGATAAATATTTAGTTCTGAGAAATCGGTTCTGCTATCATCATTATTATTATTTTCAGTCAAAATTATTTTTAGATCTGTTGGTAATCTATTATTTATTAGTTCTTGAGCATTTTGTAATTTATGTAATTATGAAATCTTTGTTATTATACTAAAATTTTAGATGAAATCACCAGTGTTATTTTTAGATGTTTCAGTAAATCTAATGTTTGTAAAAATTGATGATAATTATGACTGAAAATTTGAATTGAGGAAATTGGACTTTTACCAATCGGTTATGGGTCGGTAATTAGTCTTTCGCACACGGTTGTTCTTTTTTTGTGTAGTTGTTGTTGTTGACTTCCGGTTGCGGTGATTCATGCGCCATTGTTTTCGGGTGCGTACTAATCCGTGTGTGTGTATCCTTGATGATCGAAGGTTACGCATTGCGCTTGTAAAATATTAATCGGTTCCCATTGATGATGATGATATTGTGAAGAAGAGGTTAGGATGATGATGGGATGTTGATGAACCTGAGGTACGGTGGAAGGTGGTGGCGCGACCTTCCAAGGTCGGAGCAGAACCGGCTCGACCCGTCATTGTTGCATCTCGCCTTTGGGTTTCCATTTATTTCTCCCCTCATTCCGGTTAATAGTTGTTGCGGTAGCTAACGCTGATTACATTTGTACATAAATGTGCGCTCGGAGGAAGCGTGGCTTCGCGCGCACCGCACTTCCTTCCGGTTTACGCTCGTATTATATTTTTTTCGATGTTACCAAATTATACAGTTGTAATGGACTTGTTTCTAACTGTTTTTTTCTCTCTTTGATTGCAGGCCGAATCCGAAGTTGCCGCTTTGAACCGTCGCATCCAGCTTTTGGAGGAGGACTTGGAGCGTTCCGAGGAGCGTCTCGCCACCGCCACCGCTAAGTTGGCGGAGGCCTCTCAGGCCGCCGATGAGAGCGAACGGTTAGTGTCGTTTATCCTGTGTACTTCTACCGTACACCTCGGAAGGACGAATTCGTCCTTCCATTTCTTTCAGCAATCGCGTTACCATTGACGAATTTCAATTGTTTTCGTTCGTTCCCTCTTTTGTTTCCATGCGGACCTGCATCCGTTGCGTCATTGTTCCAAAAACTGAATGACATTTGCATCGCCACCTCCCATGCGTGTTTGTGGATCTACGTCCAAATTTGGATTGAGTTTTGTTTTTATTCATTGAAACAATAACGCTTCCTATTTTGGACGCATTACAATACATGTCACTCAATCGTAACTACACCCAATAAGTGTTGAATTTGTTATGTAACAATTGGATTAATCAGTATCTTCCAATTTTATTTACTTTTTGAGAATTCAAGCATCAAAATTTTAAAGTTTATTCTCTTGAAAAATTGCATAACGTAGATTTTTCAGTTTGTTTAATATAAACGAGGAAAATTTTTATAGAAAAATTTTAAGAAAACAACATTATTTCCTGTTCTTCTTAAACTCATAGAATTTGCATAAAAGAACGATTTTTTTTTGGCGAGCGCATTGTGTCATTCTTCTGGGAATTTGTGTATTTGCATGTACCAGAAGCAAAAGTAAAGTGTCGAGCTCCAACCATCTCGCATCTGCTCTCTCTTCTTGTGGCCATTCCATTTTACGGCGAAACATTTTCAGAGTTCATTCACACCATCCGTCCGTATCTCCTTCCAACAGCGAGAATGTAAATTATTCTGGACGCAGAGAGGACGAAGAGCCTTTTCAAAAATTCATACCTGGCCTTCCTTCAAAAAAAAAAAAAAATCACCACACACCTGGTTTGAAAGACTTAAACGGACATGAAAAATGGAACGAACATATTCAATTTTCTATAGTTGCAAAAAAGATCATTTATTTTATTTTAAAACTAAATCTAAAATCAATTAGTTGAAAACAGTTTTACTTCGAATTCGTCAATGGTACCACAGCGATCTTTCAATTTCAGCGATTTTATGTAATTTCTGCGAATTGATTTATTTAATGTACTCATTTTTCTTCTTCGTCGGACGATTGTACCAAAGAAAAAACGCTCCAAAATGTTGAAAAAATGCGGTTTTGTTTCCCGTCTCCTGTGATAAGGTGCACGTAACACACAATGGTTTTCTCTGATTCATCGGAAATTGAGGTTACCGTGGACAATGAGGGAGTAACGAATTATTCATACCACTCTTTCGATTCAACAATCATCATCGATAAAACACCTCAGCGCTCGACGATTTTATCATGCCATTAACGTGTCGAGTTTGTGAATCGTATTTAGTTATTCAATTGTTATTCTAGTTTCTTTTGTTTCTATGACCTAATCAATCCCAGAAGTTTCTAGATTATCATTCAAATTTCTTCTTTACAATATATTTTTGTATTACTAAAATTTCGATTTAGTTTTTAGTATATCTTACATAAAATTCCAACGCTATTTGCGTCTATGATCCATTCAAATTTGTATATACAATTTTTTATTTAAAGCAAATATTTACGTTTGCGGAAAGACGCAGAAGCGTTCTCGTTTCTCAGATGCCGACTCTCTGCACTCTATATATTCTTTTTCTTTCTCTCCACCCATATGTTATTAATTCCATTTTATTGGAATCCGTAGAAATTCTCCTTTCCCCAACATATTACATACCTTTTAAGCTCGTTTCGTTCCAACGTTGCATAACGAAATTAAATTGAAACGGGAAACCATGTTTTTTTTTTAAACTTTTCTACTGCTGCGTTTATTTATTCGTTCTCAATTCAATCTATTTCTATATATTATTTTAATTATTCTTATTTTCTAAGTTTAATATTGTTTTATGAATGGAAATAAGTTTATGAGGAAAATCCGTTAGTTTCTTCCAAAAAAACTACTTTTTACGAGCGGATGGTACAATCGTCTGATGTTAAAATAATTCCTTTGCACTACTGTTTTTTCTCATGTTCCTTTTAGGTCTTGCACACTCGAAGTTATTCAAACAAAATTCTGACAATATTTACATTTAAAAAGTAGTTTTATAATCATTTTCACAATAATCTTGAATTTTTATAAATTGTTTTTAATTCACGATCATCAAAGTTTTTCTTAACTGAAATTTAAATAATTATTGATTTCAAACAAAAAAAAAATTGTTAACTACAAATTTTTATATTATGAAGATTTGGATTATGAAAATTGGAAATATTTTGATGATTGTGTAAAAATTGTGGCTTCGAGTGTGTGAAGATCGTTTCATTTGCTATTTTTCTTGTTGTTATCTTGATGAACTTGTTAGGATACGCAAAGCGTTAGAGAATAGGACCAACATGGAGGACGACCGGGTGGCCAGCCTGGAAAGCCAACTAGCTCAGGCCAAACAAATTGCAGAGGAGGCCGATAAAAAATACGAAGAGGTACTTACTGCTTACCACATTCTTTCCATACGAAAACTGTTGCGCTCTCTCTCTCTCTATATCTTTATTTCTCCTCATCTACTGTTGTCTCTTTAATGTGTACGAAATTGTTAGATGAATTTGATTTAGGTAGGACGCATCCCGAGGCCGTTCGATGATGATGATGACATCAGAAGTGGACCGGGGATCATCATCAGTGATGATCCTCGCGCCCACGCTCTTATTTTTATGTGTAGTAGTTTATTATTTAGTGTCTCGTGCAATTTATTTTGTGTATTAAACGTATTCTTTCTTTTCTTTTCTTGGTTATGTAATGTAGCGCCCGCAAGGTTCTCGAAAACCGTGCCTTGGCCGATGAGGAGCGCATGGACGCTCTCGAGAACCAGCTGAAGGAGGCTCGTTTCCTCGCTGAGGAAGCCGACAAAAAATACGATGAGGTCCAGACTTAGCGTTGCTATTTCTTTGTTGTTGTTGATGTTGTTGAATTTTTTTCTCCTTTGATTTTGTTGTTGCTGTTGGTTGGTTGTGTTTTATTTTTGATATAACTTACGAAGAGTGGTGACACACTAATTTCGAGTGCCTTCTACCAAACAAAAATCGACGCAATGATGAAGAGAATGAAAAAATGATATGAAGCAATGATGACGAGAGTCGGACGAAGACGACTGCTACGACTACGACGAGATGATCTGTGCTATAATAGTTTTGTTCGATAGTTGACACACAAAAATAACGCTTCTCCCCCCCGCAATAGTTACATCGGTTTGTTTGTTTTTTTCTCTCTTTAAAATTGGTTAAATTTCTATTTTCTGTTGACTTGACCTTTGACTCATATACGAAAAATTTATTTTTGACGAACGCCATGGAACGCTTCCGGAAATTCACGTATTCAGTGCTTATCTCCAGTTTTTTTTTTACAATTTGTTGTTTGATGTGAAAAGTGCGCGATCTAATCTCCAAACGGGTGCATATTTAAATAGTTTAATTAATTAATTAACCGAGTGGTGGTTTTGTAATTTATAAAGCAATTTTCTTGTTGTTCTTCGATCGTTACCAAAAAGTGCCTTTTTTTGATCGAAATCGACGGAGCGGAGCTGTTCTCCAATCCAAAATGAAAGTGCGCGTTGTTTTTAAAGTTTAAGTCGGATTGTTTCCTTCTTGTTGGATGCAATTATAATTATAGATATAATTCTTTTGGTTGCTGTTTGTTGATTGTAATATTATAATTATTATTATAATACTTGTTTTGGAATCGATGTGTCAGGGAAAATCGATGGGCCAAGGTCTGTGGCTACGTATCAAGATGAGTACGTTCCATGGTGCTCACTAAATTTTAGTGAAGTTTATATTACATAATACATATATAGAGTACATTTTGCACACAAAGTCCAGGAAAAAAACGGAGTAAGTTTACGTATCCAATTTTATTTATATTTTATCATATTGCATTAGTAAAATCTACATTTTATATTTTCTTCACAAATATGTTATTTAGTCTGTAAATAATTGAAAAAAAGTAAAACTATTTTCATATAGATTTATGTAAAATATTGAAATCAATGAAAATATTTAATGTTTTCTATTTTCTACACACAAAAAAAGTTTAACTCTTAATAATTTGTTAAAAAAACTATATAAAATATAGTATTGAAAAACTAAATAGTTTTGTTAATTAATTTAAATTAATATTTATTTCTGTTAGTTTTCTTTATTGTATTTTGTCACCAAAAATAATTTAAATATTTATATCAAGTAAATTGAATTTTTCGCTTCAATTAGCGACGCATAATTACTACTTTACTCCGTAGAAAAAAATGTAATTTATTTAAGTGTAATTCATGAAAATTGTGTAATACTTGAAGTTATAAAAAAAATATTTTTTGAGCAATTCACCAATCAACTTTAATTGATTAAATTGTGGACAAAAATTTGTGGAAGTTAGAGTAAAGTCGATTCTAATTGGATACGTAAATTCACTCCAATAAATTTAATTCATTTTTTCACGTTTTGTAATGAAAACAAAATCCGATGTAAATTTGTTGTTGTTTCTTCCATTTCGTAATTTTTTTTTCAGCTAAAATTGTATGTTTCACACATAACCGAATTAACGCCAAACTTACTTTGTTTCTTTATTTGTTTAAATTTGATTTTTTGCTATTTTTTTTTGATGATGATGAATTTTAACGCATGCTTCGTTTAACAATAACCCACTTTACTCTAGTTTCGTTCACCTCACGTTAAGTTTCCATCGCATTTTTAAATTTTTCTTTATATTTTTTTTCATTTTCATTGGTACAAATATTTAAGCATGATTGTGATGCGTTTAGATGTTCTGACTTTAAATTATTAAATGCGTTTAGATTAGATGGAAACTTGGCGCAAAAGTGAATGGATTAATTAAAGTAAAGTAAGCGCTCGGATTGGAGACGATTTATTAGTTATCGATTTCAATCCGAAAAGTTTGCTGAATGAAGTTCCGTATCTACTTATTTTTTAATTAAACTAAAAATTATAGGAAAAGTTTAAACTAATAATAATGTTTTTTTTTCGAGTATACAAATAAATGTGCTTTTTTGATTCGACTTAATTTAAGTAATTTGGATAATCTATTTTTTGATGATGATGAATGAATCGGTTCAATAAAATCTGCAAAATTCTGCCTTGGATCTTTTCAGTGTTTTTTGAGAAAACCCCAAAATTTTCGTGGACGTCCAAATTATTTACGTGTGCCGGAGGGAGAGGAAAGCTATTACATTAAATTTGTATGTACGAAACGCGATTCTCACTATTTATTTCGTTTTATCTAAGATTAGAACGTTTGCTTTAGCCGTCTAATCGTGTCCTCAAGTATTTGTTTTTATGTAATAGGGTTTTCCTCTCTCTGTTAATTGAATATATGTGCATTTTAATACACACGTATATTAGATTTTTAGTGCGATAAGATATTTAACTAACTACATTTTAAATTTTCGTGAGAATTATCAGCCACGCATAATCCGTGAACATGAAATCCGCGTTTATTGAATTAATAGAAGAAAAAAAGTTGCCCTGAAAACGTGGATTTCGTGTTCAACCACTGCCATCTATCGGGGGAAAATTCGCCCCTCCAAAGTTTTCCAAATATACAGGGTGTATCATCGTTATTTTGTTATTGTATACAGGTCGCCCGTAAATTGGCCATGGTTGAAGCCGATTTAGAAAGAGCAGAAGAACGCGCCGAGGCCGGCGAAAAGTACGTTTTCCTCCCAAAAATCCACCAACAAAAATTCCAATTCCCCTCTATACTGTTGTTGTTTTTCTTTGGTTTTTCGCTTTCTCACTAGTTTTTCGTTACGTCCGCCTGCGTTTTTATTTATCGACTTAATCTTTGCTTAGTTTAAGTATTTAGCTGTAATTGCCAATTCCATCGCAGCAAGCTCAGAAAAAATTAAGTCAAAACAAATGTCACAAATTGACAACGTCAACTGTCAAATTCTAAGCTCGCTGTTGGATTGTGGTTTTAGTCTTGTGCTTGTACTTATTTTGATAGTTGCATGTCCGTTTTTTTTTCTTGTTCTTTCGCTAGGTTGCCCGTAAATTGTATCTGATGGAGAAAGATTTAGAAAAGGCTGAGGAAAGGGCGGAGCACAGCGACAGGTAGGGTTGTGGGCTTGAGCATGGCGGTAAAAGTAGTTTTGTTTCCAGTAGTTTCCTCCACGCTCCTACACATTTTCCTTTGGGACTTTGAAAAAGGGAAGAAATAGTTTTGAAATTCTACTGCGCTTAAGTCAAGTATTTTTTGTGTTTTGGTGAGAGCGGGAATTGGGTTTGAGAGCGAAAATATCGTAGGAAGTAAATGTTTGCTAAAGGAAATCCGGTAAAAGTTTCCACCGCAAAATCATTACAAACATTTAATATATTTATGATTAATTTATTTAAAAATTCGATTCACTAAACGCAACATTTATTTAAAATTTCAATGTCATATTAAAAAAAATAAATGTCAATTTCAGTTACGTCAATCACATTTATGAAGAAATGTCAATGTCACTTTTTCAAACTGTCAAACTTTGTTTTTAATAATTGATTATGAAATTTTCGTTTGCTTGAAGGATAATGCTTATAACCAATAAAAAAAGTTTGCTTGACTTAAGTAATTTTAAATAAATAATTGACTTAAGTGTTTGTACAAAAAACTCGATGATGTTGAAAGCATTATAAATTATTTGAGAGAAAGTTAAAATCAAAGAATTTCATCAATACCTTTCCTTTTTTCTTTCTTAGTCCATCAAATTTAATTTATGAGGTGAAATGTCACCTCCGAAGATGCAATTTCTAACGTACGATTTTTTTTAATTTGTAGCAAAATCGTCGAACTTGAGGAGGAACTCCGCGTTGTAGGCAACAACTTGAAATCCCTCGAAGTCTCTGAAGAGAAGGTGAGAAATCCAGAAGATTAATTTATTTCAATCGAAGAATGAGTTTGACAATAACGTGGGCAAATTTGTATTTTGTAACTTAAGAAATTACAAAATGCATAAACGTTTATGTTATTGAATTAATTTTACGAAGATGTACTAAAATAATAGATAGGCAACTTCATGTGCAGACGCGTGTAATTCTAATGTACTTTCAAGATTTAAAGTTTAGTAATCGTTATTTTAGTATTATCTGATGATTATAAATGATGTTTATTTTTCTCAAATTCGTGATAAATGTATATAGGCCAACCAACGTGAAGAGGAATACAAGAACCAAATCAAGAACCTCACCACCCGCCTAAAGGAGGTATTTCGCTAGGGCTTTGCTCTGCAGTGATTTGACCCCTTGTTGTTGTTATTTTTGATTGGCATTTTCAGTCCTAAACTAAACTTTAACTTCTCCCCTAGCCGCTGTATTTACCAAATTGTTGTGTTGTGTTTTCTTTACTAATCATTGGAACAATCTAGGCCACGCAGAGGGAGGAGGAATACACGTACAGCATAAAGTCTTTGGACAATCAGCTGAGAGAGGTAAACCCCAAACATGCACCAAAAAAAAAACGAGAACGAGAGGATTCGCGCCTTTCTCGTTCGCTGTACATATGCAACTTCTCTAGGACTCTTGTTGCGTGTAGCGCTCGAAACTATTTTTAACTATTTTTTTATAGGGCTGCAGTTGGTTTGGTCTTTCTACCCCCTATTGTATCTCATTTAATATTATTGTACAGACAATAACTTAAGAGATTTCCGCCTCACAAACTATATCTGATAGCATGTTCTCAGCCTCTCTGTTTTTTTTTTGTTTTTTTATATGTTGCCAACTTAGGCCGCTGCCACAAGAGACGATTGCGAAGATAAAATTCATACTATGGGCGATAAATTGCGTGAAGTAAGTTTGCAGTCTGAAGACGCAATCATAATTCACATTATTCTATTTTATTATTATACAACACTTTTATCACACGTTACTAGTAGATATAATTTTAGTAGTTTACATTATTTAGTTAGTTCACATTATTTAGTTCAAAATTAATGAATGAAGGGAACGAAATTTAATTTAAAGGATTTTCAATTATTGCTTGGGAACTATTTCTTCAAACTTTTCGGGATTCTTAAGTATTTTGTATGTTTCTTGCTTCAAAATGATTTATGTAAGTTGCTGTATTTTTTACGTTGGGTCAGTTCTTTCTTTAAAATCCTTTTATTTCTCTGTAAGTATTTTGCTGTTGTTTGCATGAAACTGCGTGATTTTCGGTGTGCTAAAGCGATCAAAATTCAGAAAGAAGCTTTTAAAACGTGTTTCTCTAACTTAAAAAAAATCTTGAGATTCGTTTAATAATTTAAATTATTTTACTTCAACATTAAAAAAAATTAGTCTATAAGTTAGACCAATCTCAATGCATTTAGTTTTCATCACTAATCACCAAATTTAATATAAAAGCAACAAAAATTTAACATTAGTAAATTTTTAACTTATTTTTAAAAAAGAAAATTAATAAATTTGTTGCTTTTGTATTTAAAAATAATTTTGTTTTTTTTAAGGATATTTTTTAATTTATTCTTGTGTTTCCTGAATTTAGGCTGAAGCCCGCGCTGAATTCGCCGAGCGTTCCGTGCAGAAGCTCCAAAAGGAAGTCGACAGGCTCGAAGGTGCGTATTCGCGGTGGAAGCGACAAAATGTTGTTCACTTTTCAGCGTTTCAAAAAAACCAACAACAAAAATTGAGTCTAAATCTTTCACTTTAATTTTGCAACTCAATTCAATATTATTAGCAAATTCGTTGCTAAGTTACGGTACCGAAATATAAGTAAAGTTAATTGATAAGACTAATCCGAAAAACAAAGCTTAACAACAAGCAGCGTTTGTTTTTTTTTTCGATGTTGTTTTTTTTTTAAATTAACCAATCGTTGTTTTTTCGATGTTAATTTGTTTTTTTTTTTTTGGTTTTGCTTTAACCCCGCCTAATATACTCTTGCAGATGACCTATTATCCGAAAAGGAAAAGTGCAAGCTGCTAGCTGACGAAATGGAAGCCACCCTGAATGACATCCAGAACATGTAGAAATCTGCATATGTGTTTCTTTAATTACATCCTCTACAATTATTTTCTCTCTTCCTCCTCCTCCTGCTCATACCTTCCCTCAACCGAAAAAAAAACGCAACCTTTTAATTTTACCACGCAATTCGTTTCTCTCCCACAAAAATCCATCAACAACAAAAGAAAAATATTTGTATCCTCCACACACATTTTTTTTTTATAAATTTGATTTGGAGTAATCGAAAAGCAAGAACGAAACCGAAGCGACGACGAGACGAGACGACACGATATATACTTCTTCCTCCTCATTCCAAGAACATTCTTCTTCGATCGACCACATTCGGAACGAGCACATTCCTACATGATTTCTTTTATTATAAAATACTAATCAATTGTTTTTTTATTTTATTTTGATGTTGTATTAACGCATTTTGTTTGAAACGCTTACTTGATTATTATTGTTTCAAATCGATCTTCCGTTTAAAACATTAGATTTACGCAAACATCTCTTGTTTTTCTTCGTAAGGTGCTTTATTTTTCTTTTAATTATTTTTTCTTTTCCGTAAGTGGAGAGAGAACGATTATTATATAAACTCATCAATACAATATCGATGTTGTTACTTCGAACAGCAGGCACAAAGTTAATAATAATTAAAAAAAATAAAATATAACATTCCGCGCGAAATTCAAACTTGTTTCGGTGATTATTACTTACTCGTAGATAGGAATTTTCAATTAATTTAATTTCCCCCCATTCTATTATTATTATTATTATTTTTTTTGAATAAACGTAACGTTTATTTTTCTCTATCTTTTTTTTTGTTCATACATAAACACGTATGTCGTTCAGGACGTCCTCGGGATCAAGATCAACACTGCCATGCATTATTTTCAAAAACAAAACAAAAATCGATGAAACAAAATCTAAATCAATAATTTTTCATTGCGGAAGGATCGTTGCGCGATTGTTTTCTTAATCCCATCAACTTTAAAAAAAAAATATTAAGATTCTTGTGCTAATGGATGATCGTTTCTTCCTTCTCTTCCTTTTTTTTTTATTTGTTTTGTTTCATAAACGAGAGACATGGAATATAATACTTATTAATATCAGTTAGGATGCACGAAGGAAAAATTTATCAAGAAAAAAATAAATTATAACAACCGCTATTATTATTATTATATTACATTTTTTTCCTTCGATATTATTATTTTTTTTCGATTAATTTATATTTGTATTATAATTATAAATAAATAATTATTGAACGTTTAGTCCAGCTTTCGACACCTACCTTTTTTTTATAATAATATAAAGAAAAAAATACAACAACAATATACACGTATTTATTAATTAATATTATTTTAGCGATTTTGTTGAATATTTTATATTCCTGCCTATATATTTTTTAATTTCTCTTCTCTGATCTTTCTTGATGAATTGAGATATATATATATATTTATATATACATAGTATTATATTTTTTATTAGTCCTGTTTATATAATTATTATTATTATTCTAAAGATTATTGTAATTTTTAACTGAAACTAATTATAGTTTATACATTATAAATATTTTAATTTCCACTTTTTATTTTATTTATTTTCTAATAGTTTTAAAGAAACGCTGTTTTCTATATTATTTATTTGCATGGTTTTCTATTGATGTACGTGATTTTTGCTTTCGTTCCATTAATCTAACTAAAGTGAGTATTTTTTTAAAGTTTTTTTTTTACAACATTTAAGTCCACTTTACATCATAATATTTCGTTGCAACTCGCAAACGAAAGTTTGACATATGCGAGTATAATGCAATAGTTTACATAGATTATGCAAATTGAATTATTATACCAAAAAGTAAAGTGTACTTAAATTCTTATATTAATTTCGACGATTTTATTTATATTTCTCTTCCCATCGTAATTCGACTCTATTATTATTATTTACTATTATCTTCATTTAAGTTTGTATTATTTTGCGACGCTATAAGAAATTTGAAACTTTAATTTAATTTTTCACATTAACTTAAGTTCAGATCACAATTTTTGCGAAAATTGGAAACGTCAAATTAATAGAAACGTCATTTCTTAGATTTGTTTTGTTCCATTTTAACAAATGTCAAATTTTTGACGTTTATGTCAAATTTCTTATAGTTGAAGCGCACGAGTTTTTATGATTTCGTTTTATTTATTTATTTTTTCTTTGCCGCACACAGACGACCTTGTCGCCGAGAAGGAGCGTTTCAAGGAGATTGGAGACGATTTGGACACCGCCTTCGTCGAGCTCATCTTGTAAACGAATCCCAAATCCAAAAAAAACAGAAAAAAACCATCACCATCCTCTTGTTATATTTGTCAGACGTGTTCTTTATTTTCTTTAATTTATTTATATTTATTGACCGGCCGTGGCTGTCACGATTAAAGATGGTCCGGACGTGAGGGGAATCCCCGGATGTAAGGACGATGATACATCAACACGAATGCGCTTGCAAATGGTTTCTCAGCGACTCAAAAATATAGAAAGAACACCAAAATTTTCACTGCACACAAACCCAAGCGATTCACTCACGTCCAGCGATCCAAATTATATACTTTAATCAACATTTTTTTGACTAATCCAAAAACTTGTCTATAATCTAAATATTTTATGTAAATACATATTTTCAAAGAATATATACACCAAAAAAAAAATCAGTTACTACTTTATTCAACCTTAAATCATTCGACGCTAACAGTAACTAATTTTTTATGAACTTGAAATAAAATTTTACTTTTTCCACGCTAACACTTAACACTTCTTTTTTTGTAGATGATCTGATTCAAGAGAAGAACAATTACAAGGCCATTGCGGATGATATGGCGGATCTGGCAGCATACTAATGAAACGGAGAATTTCATTATAAACACTTTTTTCTTCTGGTTCTTCAAAAAAAAAACCATATTTTTACTGCCCGCTGAAATTTCGATGGAAACCGAAAATTATGTGTGTTCAAAAAGAAATCTTGCTTCAACGATGAATCCATTTATTTCCTGAAGTGGTTTCTTTGAATTATTCTTTTTGGTACTTGAATTTTGAGATATTTTATGGAGGATATTTAGGCGAAACAAATTTTCACTGTGATTTAGAATGGGGGAGGGTTTCTCTTTTGTATCCTTTACTTTAGATATCTAGAAATTTAGCTTAATTGTCAATTTCGTGACATTCCCTGTAGCTTCTTCAAAGATTTAACAAATCAGGTTTTGATACACGTATTGTTTTTGTCATCATATTTTTTGAATTAATAATGACAGCTGTCAATAACATCAATTTTGTAAACAAAAATCGTATGAGAGTCATACTAATAATGACAGCTGTCAATATTGACATTAGTACGGTTGTCAAATGTGACATTTAAGAAAATTGACAAATAAAAATCTGATTTGTTCTGAATCATCGACATTTTCTTTAAAGCTTAAGCTCTGACAACGTTTGTATTTGCTTTATATTACGTTCGTTTCTTTTTTACGAACAAAATTATAATTCTAATATTATTATTACGTATTTATTTCGATGACTTCGAAAGACGACTGCCTTAGAATGTTATGTAAATAATGTCCAAAAAAAATGTCATTGAGTTCGTAAATATATTTTGTACGTCCGGAGAGGTCCATTCAAATTTGCGAATCCGCAAAGATGATGATGAAAAAAATCATTTCACAAATTAAGACAGAAATGCATCGCGCGTGTTTGAATTGGAGGAGAAATAAGAAATATTTAAAAAAAAAAAAATATGAGAGAAATAAATAAACGAAAATGCTAAAGATTTTTTTTTGTAATTTATCCCAACTTCCTTTATTCCTTTATAAAAAAATTGTTCAAAATCTTTTAAATTTAAATATGAAATTATTGATATTAGATTAGTTTAGAAATTTTAATTAAAAATTATAAAAATAGATATTTTTCTCATAAATTTTTATACCAGGATTAACTTTCAAGGAATTGGGACTAAAATTAATTGAAACCGAGAAAATATGTAAAAAAAGACATTGAATACGAAGGATGATAAGTTGTGGGTGATGTTGGAAGGTTGCGGACTACGTAAAACTCGATACAAAAAAATGTATTCCATTAAATCACCTAAAAATAGGAATCGTATCTTTCGCTTCGTCGAAGAGAGAAGTGTATGGAAAAAGAAGCGTTTAAAGATTATTGCGGAAATGACCTATAAAGGCAACGGAAATGTAAGATACTTCGCAGAAGTGTACAGATTTATATTCAATATTGACAAGATACGAGGATATATTCTTCGCTCGGAAAAGTTAGTCTAACTATCTGCATTCGCGCTCCGGTGAAATTCAATGTATTTTAGGAAGATTTTATTTCTTTATCATAAGAGTTTCGCAAGAAAATGAATTATGCATGTTGGGTGAATAATGGAAGAAAATTGTGTTATTTTTACAATTAAAAAAAAAATCAAATTGGTAAAAATTCAATTTTTAGTAGAGATTATTATATACTATATTCCATTTTCATTTCTAAAGTTGGTATAAAAAAAAATAAATGAAATTGTTTTGAATATAACTGTAAAATTGGTGACCAACGTGGGGCGAATTAGTAAAAAATTTCTAAAAATATTTCATGAAAATTTTGAAACATACAACATGAAAAAGACAACATTATTCAATTGGTCAGAATTATTTTTTTTAACTATAAATGATGGCTTATTTCTATGTATGCTTCGCAAACATTTGCTGGTTTGTTTCTATTTACTTTTAGTATTTTCAGTAGTCTGCTGAAACTACGTAATCTGCGCGAATGTAGTGTATATATGTGTGTGTCGAGCGATTTTGAATTATTCAACCGTGTGTAAACCTAACGACACAATTTTCCACTCTCTGTCCGCACTTTATGCACGCTCGCGCTCGTAAAAATGAATGTTTTATTGGACTTGATACATTTTGCGGTCGTTCCCGAATAAATGCATTCACCACAAACCGAAAGAGAAATACAAATATTTTTATTTTTTTTTGGGAAATGAGAAGAATTTCATTCATATTTCAATTGTATAAGACAACGAAAATCGATGATGTCTACTTACGAGGAAGTAGCTGCAGCTCGTGTCAATCTTCATTTCGCGTTCACGAAGATTCATTACGAGAGACGCTCCACTCCACTTAACTTCATATCCGGTCTGCAAAGAGAACGATGCAATTTATTAATGGAGTTGAGAATATTTGATGGTTTTCTCTAATTGTTATTTGTTGCGCGTTTCTCTGGTATACTTCAAATGATTTATTAGTGTTTTAAACTTGAACAACAGTTGATATGAAAAATTACAAAAAAAAAAAATGTGGATAATAAAATTTTCAAATTGGTGATCAAATTTACAA
This sequence comes from Nicrophorus investigator, assembly GCA_963457615.1. Taxonomy (NCBI): domain Eukaryota; kingdom Metazoa; phylum Arthropoda; class Insecta; order Coleoptera; family Silphidae; genus Nicrophorus; species Nicrophorus investigator. The sequence goes on from OY735143.1 coordinate 3,097,599, forward strand.
ATTTACAAGCAACATTTGTAAACTATTACTAATTCTCAGTATAAAATAAACAATAGTCAGACATAACAAATTAAGTTATGAAAACATGATTATTGACTGATCTAATTGAGGAAACTAAGTTTATTATTGATAATCACGGTCGGAAAAAATAACTTTTAATTGGACCGTGTTTTTCAATTATGCTCGCGCTTTCGTGCGTATTTTAAGACGCTACCGGCTATAAAACTTTACGATCTTTCCGACTGAACTAATTACCCGTTCGTTAAGTATTACATGTTTTTGTGCACGAAAATGTGCACAAAGTAATTTTCCACTATGTTTCAGCAAATTCTTCTATAATATTTAAAGAGAATAAAGATAAAGTTTCAAATGTTATTAAAACATTGTTGTCAACTTATTTAGTATTTACTTGGAATTGGCCCACCAATGTGGGTAAATTATCAAATTTTATTCTTTTTTTTAAATATTTAGAATTAATTTAAAGCTTATGAAACTTTAATTATCATTTTGTAAATATTGATTTCTCAAAGAAAATTTCAGACTGTTTCTAAATTTATCTGCAGATTCATGTGATCCTAGAAGGTCAGCAAATCACAAAAAGAAAACATCCGAAAGTCGTTGTTATTCTTTTTTTTTTTTCTTCTTATTCTTAAGCCATGCATCACCTGCGTAGATTGCTTTCCATATCGGAATAAAAAAAATAAAGTAGGAAAGATGGTAGGAAACCTTTGCAAATAAATCTCAATTTAAAATGTCAATCTCGTCCGGAATGTTTGATCGGCTCCTGGAAATTTATTCGGAAACTTATCTAATACGTGTTTGGCCCACACACACACAAAATTCAGCTCGAAAATCCAATATTTATCTCTTTCGCTGCTGCGCAAATGTTTGTTTGCCGTAAACCCACTTGATTTTTTTTTTAATTCACTCCAGTTTCAGTTGTTTCTTTTCTGAAACCCTCTTGATTATTTTTTTTGTTTACAATTTCAATTGTTTCTTAGCCTACTTGTATTTTTTAATTAGACTATAATTATAGTCTACTTATTGCAATTTCAGAAAAAATTTAAATCAATTTTTTCATATTTTATAAATTAAGAAATATTGGAAGAAAAATTTTTTTTTTTTATTGAAATTAATTTTGTAGAAGAATTTAATTGTTTAATAACAATGTTGTGTTATATCATAAAGGATGTGTATGTTACATTTAACAAACACGTTAATTAACAAACAGTGGTTTTGCGCAGTCTCTTCCGACCTACCTCTCAACAATGATTCAATTAAACACGACGGGGATTCCCCGGGAAAATATCGATGCGTAATTAAGCAGACATAAAGGCTTTTGTTTCATTTGTTTTATGTTTAATTATTATATAATTCGCTTTTTATTATGTGCTTTTTTTTTGTTGGTAATGAAGTGCGTGTAATTATAAAATCGATTTGGATACAAAACGAAATTTGAAGATTGTGAAAAGTGTTTCTTCTTTAATTTTCTGTTCGTGTGTTGTCGTATGTAAATTATGTAGGTGCGTGTAATTAACTTGAAAGAAAAGGGGATGATGCGAAAACGGCGCGTAATTAGCGGAACGTTGAGCATCTGGGCGTGCGCAGATCGATTGTGTGTGGAAAGACGCGCGTTTTATCAGCGACGCCGAGCGTCGCGCTCAGTCCTTGTGCAGGTGGCATCGAGTAGGCGATGCGTCGCGACGACCACGGCCACCCAGGAGGATCACGCACACGCACATTTTTACAGGTAATTCCTTTGCCTATAAAATTAATCTAATTAATTAATTAGGGGAAAGAAACGTGCAATACACAGTAATCTAATTAGGAAAAACCTAAAGCAAATTTATGTACAAAATATTTTATATATTTTTTTTAATAATGAAATTTTCATATAGTTTTTTTTAACAATCCCTTAAATATGAAATGTCTTTAAAAATGAAATAATCAGTTTTCTAAATAGTAAAAACCTAAAGCAAATTTATGTATAAAATAATTAATTAAGAAAATTGTATATAATTTTTTTAAATAATGAAATTTTCTTATAGATTTTTAAAATACTCGCTAAAATGCAACTGCAAATGAAAAATTGATGCAACTTAATAAAAAATTATCATTGTTCAATAATTATGAACAATTTTAACATAAATTTATTAATTTTTTGTATCATTAATTAAAAGTGTATAAGTATTTCATTCTCAGAATCAAACAATTTTGTGTAAAATATTGCAAAAATTGTTCATGAAAATTTCGAAACGTTTTCATAAAATTGTTCTAATTTATATTATTATATTATAAATATAATTATTACTTATTTTTTGAAGAATTATTAATAATTTTTGAAATTTTTAATTTGAACTTTAATTCAAACCGAAAAAGATTACGTAAACTGATTTCTTCTGTAATCTTGTTTTAAATGAAAATTTTTAACTTAATTCTTTAATTAATCCAATATTTTTATAAATACTTTAAATAATTTTGTTGATTTCAATAAATGCTTAAAAAAAAATAAAGAAAATCTGTGTATGAATTTTTAAATTTCATCTGCAAAACTTTTCTCGATTCTGCATTAATTATGCATTACCAAAGTCATTAATTACATTTTATAAGCTTGTACATTTTAAATTTATATACATTTCACAAAAAAAAAACTTGTTTCTTAACGAGAATTTTAGAAGAAAATTATATTTACATTATTTTATAATTTCGACAATATTCTCATAAAATATTGATTATTTTCTTTAATAATTCACATGAAAATTTTTAGATCTTTTTTCATAATTAAATTTTCATTCTTTTTTAGAATATTTTTCTAAACATAATTTCAATCAAAAATAGTTTTTTTCATTGATTAAATTATTTAATATTTCAATAATTTTTATTCTACGATTCGTCGAAACTAAATAAACTTTTAATATTAAAAAAAAAAAACATTTTTAATCAAAATGAACTAAATTTTATATAACATTTCCAAACACGAAATTTTCAACCAGTTTATTTATATAATAGTATTTTTCAATATTCGTCGTGTGCATCGAAATGTTGGTTTACAAAAACCGATGCGTACACACACGAAATAACCTGACAATTTATTGGAAACATCGTTCCACTTTTCACCATTCCATTTAATTCCGTTCGGCGCAAATATTATATTAAATGAAATGCTAAATTTTTCATTTTCGGCGCATATAAAATACAAATATTTTACGGACGTGTTTTTCTGGCAACGCTTTTTCCTTGCCGAACCGATAAATTTCAAACGGGAACCGTAAAGTGTTCATCACGTCGAGTCTTTGGTACTTGATATTTCTTCCATTTTTTTTTAATACGCAGATTTAAAAATAAATAAAGAATATTTCGAATCGCGAAAATACCGGCACACACGCACCAAAAAACATTGAAATTGAAGATTATTGAAGAACAAAGTTCTCATTGCTTAATGTTTTAAAAATTAATTTATTTTGTTGATATTTTTTCACAAAAATGTATTTTTTTGGGGATTATTTCACAGATTATTAGATAATTATGAAAATCATGAAAAAACTTATTGGAATTAAGTAAAATGTTGAAAAGAAGCGCTAAAACTAGATGAATAATTCTTGAAACAAATGTCAACGGAATTAATGTAATTCTAAAGACGGAATCCCGATTATCTCATATTTTCCATCGGATTTTGTGTTCGTAATGCGATGACGGTAATTACGCTCACAATTCGCAATTCCTGCGCGTCGGCATGTACAGAATGACGCTCTCACCCCTCATCATCATCGTCGTAGAAGCTAATTGAATGAAACTCATATTGAATTATTCATAATCGCGCGTTCTGATTTGTTGCGTAATGATGAGAGGGCTCGTCGGACGGAAGCGGCGGATGCGATTGACACATGGCCTTTCCGGCCCTTCTGAATTATTCAAAATCCTTCTTTTTATTGGAGAGCGAATAAATATGAGTGGCGTATAAATATGAGTGGCTTTCATCATTAATTAGTCATCAGTTTTATCGGTGGAAAAAAAGTGGATTGTAAATATTCATGCTGATACAACAGAAACGCAATTTCCAGTTAGAGGATGAGAAAAAAAATATTGGAATAAAATCGATTTTGTATGTATTTTCCAATAGCTATTGGTTTTGGGATGAAAGAGTAGAATATTTTACATAGTTTTGACAGAAAGCGAAATGTTCTTATCTTATTTGTCATTTAAAACGTCAAATTTTGTGTCGCTTTTGATTACAGCTGAAATTAATAATATGACAATTATAACGTCATTAGACGTCAAATATTTTACAATATTGGAATATTTTTATGTATCTAATTATTTTTATACATTTTTACTCAGTTTTGACAGAAAGCGAAATGTTGTTATCTTATTTGACATTTAAAACGTCAGATTTTCTATCGTCGTTCATTAAACCTGAAATTAATAATTGGACAATTGAAATGTCAAATATTTTACACTATTGGAATATTTCTATATATCAAATTAATTGTATACATTTTTACTCAGTTTTGACAGAAAGCGAAATATTGTTATCTTATTTGTCATTTAAAACGTCAAATTTTGTGTCGTCTTTCATTACAGCTGAAATTAATATTTTGACAATTAAAACGTCATTAAACGTGACATTCCAAAACGTCATTAATAATTTGACAATTAAAACGTCATTAAACGTGACATTCCAAAACGTCATTAATAATTTGACAATTAAAACGTCATTGATGTCTGATGGTCAATCTGAAAAACTGTTGAGCATAAAAGTTATAACAACTAGATTATTCTCGTTGCATCATTTTTTTTCTCTCTAAATTAATTAAAACTTATGTAGCCCAGCTGGTTTTAATGGTCTCGTTTTTTTTTTTGTGCGCTACTCATTCGGTGGATTACAGGCATTAATTAACGTGCTGCATCCGAAATGTAGAGAGGCTGAGAGAAAGAGAGAAAAAGGACCTCAAAAATGTTAAAATCGCTTTAATTAAATTCACTAAATGTAAGCGACATTCGCGTTTCTGTATTTTTTTTTTGGTACGTTTTTCTTATTAAATCCTAATTTCAATTATAAAACATTTAATTGGAACATTTATAACGTTTCTAGAAACCTAACCTAAATTAATTATTATAAATCTAAGCTAACTTTTCAAAATCTCCTTAAGTAAGACAATTGAAACTAATAGAAAATAATATAAGTTAATACATACATTATTATTATTACACAAGTTCTTTCAACCTAACCTAAACCTAAGATTTTCGAGTTAATAATCTATACAAGAGTATTACAGGCTTCAGCGGTTGCAATTGTGTCAAGTTATATAATGTTCGCACAGTTTACTTTCAATTACTGCAACGACGCTTCTCCTGTTTGCTCATCGTTTGCGTGTTCGCAAAATTTCAATTTGCGTTCGACTAAATCAAATAGAAAAACATTTATGAAAATAACACTTACAAAGTATACGAAATACAATAATGATGTCGAGGAAAGTTCTTTTTTTATGTGTGCTGTACTTGAACGTTTCATGAATGAGTGATGGACGTGTAGGTAGGAAGGGCCCGACTGCTCCTATTAATAAGTGGAATGAAACCTTCGCGGATGAATAATTCCCAATACCGAACGTAATAATTGTTGTTACATCGGGTCGAGTAAATAAATAATACCGGAGGGTTTTAACAACGCGAATCGATCACGTTTTTCCACTCACGCCATCTGTTGCATCAATTACGCAACCGGAATTTGACGTGACGTTTACAGGTTAATTCATTACGATATCACGTTGGATCCCAAGGTTGTCAAAACGTAAATGGAGCGTTTCTCCTTGACACGCCATCTGTTGCACCAATTATGCAAGTGACTTGACCTCTACGATATTATGACAGTTTTGAAGGTTAGAACAAAAATAGATTTTACAATAAATTGTTTTCGTTATATTATAAAAACGTTTAAGAGATGGCGTAATTTTTTGTTGACCGATTTTAGCTGAATGCCTCTCTAATTATGAAGCATCGAAATTTGAATATTGCGCGGGAATTGTTTGCTGGGATTCGTATAATTGAAAGGGGAGACGTCAGAAGGACAAGGGATGCTACTTGCCGGTTCATTTGTATTTATGATCACGACCCGGGGAATCGCACGTGGATTAGCATACGGAAGAGGCGTCGCGACGCCCGTTTCGTTCTCCACTCAGATGATGCGTCGGCATCGTTAAAGGAAATTGGTTCTGAAAGAATAATTAGGTCTTACGCGTAAAACCCACGATTTATATCTCAAATATTTATATAATGACGCAACAACATCAAATCCTCGAACCAAAAACAAAAGCTACTGATAACAAAGTTGACGCCTGTCAATTTGACAAAAAAAAAACATATTTCCTTCCCGTTTGCGTGGAAAACATACAAAAGTAATTACAGCTGAAATTAATACTTTGACAATTAAAACGTCATTGGACGTCAAATATTTTACACCATTGGTTTATGCATTTTTACTCGGTTTGGACAGAAAACGATATGTTGTTACCTAATTTGGCATTCAAATTTTATGTCGCTTTTGTTTACAGCCGAAATTAATAATTTGACAATTAAAACGTCATTAAACGTAAAATTCCAAATCGTCATTAATAATTTGACAATTAAAACGTCATTTAATAGATTTCAATCATTTCCTGATGGTCAAATTGATTCACTGATGAAACGATGAAATTTTTTGCGAGCATAAAAGTTATAACAACTGGACAAAGTTGACGTCTGTCAATTTGACATTCATCTAGTAAACGACAAAGCGATAGATGGCGTTACTAAAACAAAACATATTTCAAAAAAAAAAAAACTTCATGAGAGATCATTAATTATTCGCTCGTCACGAATAGATTATCCATCATGAATTAATTCGCTTTATTTCCAATTTCCTATTTTCTATTTTTTCGTTGTCTCGCATTTAGTAAACACGGTATTTAGTTCAACGAAGATAATTCGTTTAAACTCATTACTGATTCCTCGACAACAGCCCCAAACTACGTCCCACGGATACTCTGACACGTGTACAATTCGTAAACAACTGACGACGACGTCGATACATCCCAACTGACAAGCTGTCATTTCTCTTTTGGTGAATTTCCACGAACACGTCGTATCCACGTCAGCAAATTAATACTAATAAAATATTTGAACACGGATGGAAATTACATCGTCGGCATTATTGATTTTGCGCTGTTTGTTCAATGCATTGAGTAATTATTGTAATGTGCATTAATCATTGATCATTTTTATTTTACAAAGTAACAAAAATTTTAATTACACGAAAACTGTAACAATCACAAATCTATATCCAGACTCATCGGAAAGCTTATTTATTTATGTTTAACTCACATTTACGCGATTTGTGGTTACCGAGTAAAACAGTACATTGTTGAGTCTTTAAAAAAATATTTTTTCAATTTTGACGGTTAATTATACACAAACCGTAATAATCACAAACATATACGTTCGATCATTGGAAATTTTATTTATGTATCTTTAACGTGCAGTTAAAAGTTGTAAATATACCAGAAATTTGCTTATTTGAAATTGCTATTTTTCGTGATCAGGAGGAAAAAAAGTAGTTAATATAATTTCTAATTAAAAATTCGCTTCTCCCTCCGTGGAATAAAGAAGTGTCAGAAGTGAGAGATTTGCAGATGATTCCTTTTTTTACTTTGAAACTATTATTAATGGAGGGGCCGGATAATTGCTGCGAGGGAAATTAGTGGTGCGGAAGTTAATTGTCCCCAAATTACGACGACCCCAGAGAAACTCCAAATAGTTCACAAACACAAAATGAAAGAACGAATCGCAAGTAATATTCTCGCAAACTTCGAGATGCCGCACCGGTAACCCCAGGTAACAGCAGCAGAAAAATCGTAATTAACGATGTGTAAACGGCATCGGTGAACGAAAACAAACGGACATTAGTTTGTTGGAGGCTAACAATGTTTGCTTTAGTTCATTTTCATTTGCAAATACGTTTCTAAAGCTTCATAACAAAAATGAGTTAAAAAAGAAATAGGATAAAGTTGAAACATTAATCGATTTATACTGAAATGTAATATGCAGAGCGAGGGAGAAAATTGTTCGGAACTAGTACTTAGCAATTCGCAGCGAGCATATTTTCAAGTGTAATCTAAAGATAAAAAGTAAACTAAACTTGAATGACTGTCTAAAAGATATGGCGGATATATTCGCCATCATCCAACAAATGAATTTTCAAAGTTCTTTTTTAAAAATAATTAATTTTATCTGTTTGTATTTTGCGGTGAATAAAGAATTTGATCCCACGTACGTCGACTTGGGCACGCCGCGCGTATACGTGATTTTCCGCGAGTTTTCCGAAGCCGTTTCATTATTTTCCCCTCACGAATTTGAAGAGGACGGAAAATAAAAATGCGAGACTACAGGCAACGCGTCAATATTGTTCTTTGCGGCGGGAGCGAAAACTCGAGGAAATAAACACAGAGAGAATAGTTTCGTTCCGCAACAATTAAAGCTAATTTGCATGAATCGATTTCAACTTCACAGAGAGAGTGGTTTAATGTACGTGTACGTCGATGCTTTCTCGCTCGCTCCATTTTCCCGCTGTCGCGTTTTCCTTTCTCTCCACTACAAAGCCTTTGGTTAATATACATTTGCATATGAATCCCGGGTTTCGCGGCGACAGAGTGAAACAATGCTACTACCAACAACATTACCACTTCTCAAGAGGGTCACGGAATCCCTAGTATGCAAAATACGTTTAACGTTGAAATCTGTAGTCGCACGTAAAAAAAATAAAATTAAATACATTTTATACGGATTTAGCTCTAGTTTCGAAACATTTACTATTATTGATCAGTCGATCAGCTTCCATGAATATTTATAAGGCAATTCGGGATTCAATTTGGACGGGAAGGAAACACAACACAACAAAAACAACCTAACGTACACACGATTTCAAAAAAATAGGAATTTAATTAAACACACAGAAGTCAATTCGAAAAGGGATGATCCGCCCTTCACTTTTTGTATCCTTCATTCGTTTGTTTTTTTTTCAAAACCGCCTACAAGTTTAATCGCAGAAAAAAGTTTCGTCTCTAATTTACGTGAATTTAGTTGAGTTCCCTTAAAAACATTAAATTATTCATATTTTATTGATGGAATTTATAATATAAGTAAAGTCTGCACTTTATATCGAGAACTACACGAGCTAATTAGATCATCGAACACTCAAATTAAAGCTGAAAGTCTCACCTTTCTAATGAATCTATTATATACTTTGTGACATTATTAGTATGAGCTGTAGCAGAAATTTAAAAGTGTTAATACCGCTTTAACGTTTTATGAAAACAAAAATTACAAAATTCTATCATTAAGTCAAATCATAAAGACTACATGAATTTATTATATAAACTACATCAATAAAATTTAAAAAAAAGTTTCATTAATTTGTCCGAATCAAACCAAAAAATTTTTTTTTGATTATTATTATAGACTCGACTGGTAGACTAGAAAAGACAATTCATAAGTCATACTTTATTCAGAAACACGCGATTCCACTGAACGCTACATATAAATACGACTGTCTACGAATTATATTTATGCGAGTTTCGAATGTCTGCAAAGTATTTCGGTTTTATCTTCTGGATTTTCACCGCTTGTTTATGTTTCGTATCAAATTTCAGCGTTCATTCATTGCATTGGTGGATGCGCCGGATCATTTCAAAACATCATTTTTGTATTGTTTCCTATTTTTTAGTGTTTTTATACCTGGCGGATATATCCGCCTTATTCATTTTAATATTTTTAGTTATGTTGAGGTTATGATTATTCCACTTGTTACCAAATTTGTAAAAAAATTGTATTTCAATTTTCATGGTAAAACGTTATTTTTCTAAAAAATTGAAGCGCATTTCTTCTAATAATGAATTAAACTTTGCTTGCGATATATTTCTTCTCGGAAAGTTGTTTTTTCTTTCCATGTTTCATCTCTCTTATTTTTTTTGCGTGAACTTTTCTAACACACATTTTCATTTATTACTGTATTCTCTCTCCATTTTTCTTTTTCTCCTTCTCTTCATTTCATCCACCGGAATTCCTTCCGACCGGCTCACGCCATTGTATCTCACGTTTATTAAAGCTGCATGCCCTTTTTCTCTTCATCTCCACAAGCGAAACGTGCTTTATAAACACAACAAAAATAGAAAAATTTATATACATGTTACAAAAAAAAAGTAAATTCATCATTTCCTTTTCGTATTATGAATATTTGACTGAAGAATAATTAGTCTTCATTTATAATAAACAAAATAGGACAAAGTATAATTCCTTGAGGAACTCTTAATAAATCAAATATTCCTTATTTCGTTTCGTTTTTTTTTGTGAAAAACAAAAGTATATCAAGAAAATAAATTGAAGTGTGCTGCGAAAAATAATTGAATTGAAAAAGAAGTAATGAAAAATAATTTATTTACTTGTTTTTTTTTTTGTTATTTGTGCACAGGTAGAATATTATTTGTGGCTGAGAATGCAAGAATTCCTTTCTCTCTCCCAGCTTGTACTTTGGGAACTTTCGTTGAATCAACAACAAAACAAACAAAGCTGAAAGAAACTTGGAGATTCGAAGAGCGGATTTGGCCTGCGCTCGGATCGCGTCTTCTTATATTTATATAAATATAAATAGGATGAATTTTCGGATGAAAGTGTGTAAAAATAAAGACGCGCGATGCGAAAAATAGAAAGGTAAAAAAATAAGAGGTAGTAAAGATCTGAGAGACAAACGCGATCAAGAGGTCATCCGTCAGTGGCGGGTGGAGGTGTATCGCGGCTGTATGCCAAAAATCTCTTTCAAGAAAGACAAGAAAACCAATAATTTATTGGCTAATTACGTGCGCGCGGTTATTTTCGGATTTGAAATATTTGTATTTATTTTTGCGGGCGAAGAGATTCAGAAACGTCGTCGCTCGTTTGTTATAATTTTTGTTTGTTTTGTTTTGTTTTATTCATTTATTTCTTATGCGATCTTCATTTTTATTCCCGCTTCGCTAAATTGGAGCAGACGTAAAAATGCCTTTGATCTCGCTTCCAGGTACATTTCTCACAATGGAATAAGTAGCCGATATCTTCCTTTCATCGAAAAGTATACAATTTTTATTAAGTCCAACATTTGTCTTCATTTATTTTATATAAAATTATTTAAATGAAAAAAAAAAAACATAAAAATATAGTAGGCTACGTATTATATAATTTTTGTTTTAAAACAAAACAATTATTTTTTTTACATTTTTTGACATAACTCGGTAACCATTAAGAGTTCATAAATGTTCAAACTATCGAATTAAAGCCAAAAGTGTAGACTATCTAAATAGAACAAATTCATTTTTGAAATATTCACAACCTTTATAAAATAAATTAAATTAATTTTGAATCTTCAAAAAAAAATGTGCATTGAATGTTTTTCTTATAATTCGATAACCAATAAGAGCATTTACATACTTGAATATTCAAATTAAAGCAAAAACTATAAACAATAAAATGCAATTTAAATATTTTAAATAAAATTAGTGGTTTTACTATAATCAATTAATCAATTTGCAACAAATTTTGAAAAATAAAATATTTTTTTTATATAAAGTTAAGATTATAAATGCATTTAAATTGAAAATTATGATATTTTTGTTTTTTCTGTGAAAAAAAAATAAGAAAATCTAAATAACATATTTTGAAAAAAAATGTGTTTATACGATTTGTTACATAACTCGATAATCGCGATGCGCATATAGATCATTCTGTAATCCAATTAAAGCCAAAATTGTGAGCTGCGAAATGTGTGCGGAATGATATCCGTGGTTTTCCTGAATATTCCACATCCAAAAAAAAATGGGTGATTTTACATTTTGACGTATAACTCGATGATGTGCGATGAGCACATGGATGATAGAATAATCCAATTAAAGCCGAAACTATAGGCTATAAAACGTGTTTAGTGACGTTTTCGTAATTTATGAGGTTTTCCTGATAAAATGAAAACTGACGAAATTGTTATGGTTTTTTTATAACACGATAATTACGATTTAAAAATGGAATTAAATTTTCAATTATAAGTTTTAAAAAATTTGATTAATTCAATTAAAACTAAAATTAGTGGATATGAAACTTATCCATTGGAATGTTTGTGGTTTTCTGTTTAATTTTATTGGCATTCAACATTATAAACTGTATGTGTTGTTGAGCAGTTGCAAGCAGTTTCCATGTTGAGTTCGCATTACATAATCCGAAAATTGTATTTTGCAGGATATGAAATAATGATGACCGTCGAGCACCAGGGAAGGCATGTTCCTACCACACCGGAGGAGCTGAAGCGCAGAGCGATAATCCAAAAAAACGATCTGATCCTGCACGAAGCGGTCATCAAGAACGAAACGGATGTGGTGCGAATGATCCTCAAAGAACCAATAGACATAAACAGCAGGAACAATGTGAGTGGTAGAATATTTTCATTTTTTTGGATTCTCGTGCACTCTAAACTTTTTACGTCTCCGACAAAAATGTTTGAACTACAGACGACGCGTTAATAAAGTTAACAGTCTCTTTTCGCAGTCCGAAAAGGCTTTCAGCGGAGCCCGCGTTTTGCATTAGTTAAGATTTGAGCGCGCCCCGGGGATTCCCCGTCCGTCAAAAGAGACTGCTTCCTCTTCCGTGCGGTTTCACGTGCCTTGAATTATTAGCAATCAATTTCGAGCGGAAGCACCTGAAACGTTTCCACTCTCATCACAATATCATTAATAATTCAATGATACAACATCATGCAGCAAGAGCATCTCGCAAAACACTCTCATCATTAATTAACTTCACTGTTTTACACGAGAAACGTCAAAACAAGCTAATTTTTTAACTGTCAATGTCAAATGTGTCAATAACAATATCAATTTTACATATGTGTATTTTCATTCTTTTTAATATTTCTACTTTATGTAGTAATTACTGTAATCAATAATTAACCTCAATGTTTTATTACAAGAGAAACGTCATAATAAGGAAGTTGTTTTAACTGTCAATGTCAAATGTGTCAATGTCACATACGTCAAATGCGTTAATGTCAAATTTTAAATTTAACATTGACATAAGCAATAGCTAAATAATTTGTATAAAATATGACGTGTCAACATGAAAATCTCTACAGCTTTAACAGAGATTTCCCTTTCACCTTTTTTATTATTCCATTTTATACCTTCTAATCTCATTTCCAGCGAGGGTGGCGCAAATCCCCGGAAACTCTGTATGCGTTTAGCGCTAGATACGGTCCTGTTAGAGGAGATTTAAAGCGAATGTGATTTTCATCCACCAAAAAATACTTTCACGAATTTTCCGGACAAATTTTCTCTTCTTTATTTTTCTTAACTCGTCCCATCTTTTCGTCCGCTCACGGAATACTAACGAATCTCTTCAACAACAGTAAAGATTGTCTCTCAAATCTCCTTTTGGAGGCGAATCACGGATTTTATCTGAAAGTATTCTATTTGTAAATGTTCTAAATATTGCACGAGTATTTATGGAATGGAATAAAAGCGGAAAATGTTTATAATAATGATCGTTAAATTGACGATAAAAATTTTATATAAATATTATGCGTTTATAATATAAGTTAATATTACTTTCAGTATGGCAGAGCTCCAATGCATTGGGCCGCATCGCGTGGAAATCTGGAGATCATGGAGATGCTCATCGCTGCTAATTGTGATATCGAAGCCAGAGACAAGGTAATTCATACAATTATTCCTAAACTTTTCCAAATAAAAATGCGATTTATTTTTTATGAATTATTCAAAAACTATAACTACCGCAGTCATAAAATCCTACAATACTAATTCTATATAGTTTTATTTATAATATTTGTGTTAGTTTACATAATTTTCGAGAAATATGTTGAAAAATGAAGACATTTTTTTTATGATATTATTACTTAATGAAGTTGAATTATTCACAACTTTAGAGCTAAGAATTTTCAATTAAAATAACGCCTTGCACCAAAAGTTATGTAAGCCATTTTCCTTCTATTGTTGCTCACACATAACTCGCGCTTTTCGAGTTGCGGCTTTCACACGAAAGAAACGAGCTGCGACGTCTCTTCAAGCAAAATTTAATTAACTTCCAATTTGCTTCCTGAACTTTCCGAGTAATTTATTTCTATTTGCAAAACCGTCTTCCACTCCTCCAGGCAAAAAAAAAACGAAACAAGCTTTTCTTCCTTACTGTAACAAAAAAAATTGTAACCAAGAAATTCTTGTATAGAAAATAATATTAATTAAATAAACTGTCCGAAAATTGAATAAAAGTTTGAATTAATTATATTTGAAATGTTAAAATATGGAATAATTTTGGAATTGAAAATGAATTCGATTCGAGTTGAAAACGTAATATTCAATAGATTTCGTTCTGTGGATTCGCTTTACAAATTGCATTTTATGTATGGTTTTAATGAAGGTATTTCCATTTTGTAGTCGAAAATTAATTTTCGCTGTTCGTTGAACGACGTTTATATTACGCATTTAATTACGTGCGCTAATTGGAAACGAGCTTTTCAAATACTCAATTTAATCATTTTTTTGTTAATTACTATACATTTACTGCAACAAATTATAATTTTTAGTTTACAATATTTTTAATAGAAAATTATAGACCACAAAATTAATAAATTTTATTAAGAATTTTTATATTAAATTGTAATTCGTGCTGTATTTAATTTATGGAAATTGTAATATTGTTGATTCGTGATGTTTATTGTAAAAGCAGATGGATTATAGTAATAGCGTAGCGTGGAGTGCATTAGTCGACGAGCATAATTAAAATAATGGGTTGTTCGGATTAATCGCGGCTTCGGCCTTCGTTACGGCTAATGATAATAAATCCGGTGCCAAACTGGCCGTAAAGTTAATTCAGGCCCTAACGACACTAATCTTTGACTTTCGTCCCTCGTAAATCCCGCGTGCGTACATAGTGGATCTACATACAACCTTTTACAAAAATTTCGTTTCGCAAGAGTTTGTTGATGAAAAACTGTTCAAGTTGCTAAAATATTGCAACTTTATATTTCTATAACGACGCTTATTACTCAACTATTATTAAGAGCAAAAGAGAAAAAAGCAATCAAAATTAAAAATGCAGTGTCTTCACGTTTTATTTAATTACTCGAGAACCACGCAAGCGAATTAAACTATAAAATATGCAAATTAAACAGA
Organism: Nicrophorus investigator; assembly: GCA_963457615.1. Classification (NCBI taxonomy): domain Eukaryota; kingdom Metazoa; phylum Arthropoda; class Insecta; order Coleoptera; family Silphidae; genus Nicrophorus; species Nicrophorus investigator. Next base: position 3,112,832 of record OY735143.1, read on the forward strand.
AAACTATGGCCTTTCCAATGAACATATTGAAATATTTGTGATGATTCCAGTTTTTATAATATACAAAAAAATGCGTCAACTTGTTAAAAAATGTAATTACTCAAATATCACCGAAGTAATTTAAATATTGTAATTACATTTTTCTTCAACTAAATTAATGAAGCATTTAGAGAAATATGAATATCATTTAAAGCACAATTTGTGGCAATTACTGATTTTTCTCTAACAAGTTATCAAAGTTGAAGGTGTCTTCACGTTTTATGTAATTACTCGAGAACCATGCAAGCGAATTAAACCATCAAATACGCAAATTAAACATAAAACTTTGTACTTTTTAATGAGTGTACTAAAACATTTGTGGTATTTCCGGTTTTCATGATATACAAAAAAATGCGTCAACTTGTTAAAAAATGTAATTACTCAAATATCACCGAAGTAATTTAAATATTGTAATTACATTTTTTTTCAACTAAATTAATGAAGCATTTAGAGAAATATGAATATCATTTAAAGCAAAATTTGTGGCAATTACTGATTTTTCTCTAACAAGTTATCAAAGTTGAAGGTGTCTTCACGTTTTATGTAATTACTCGAGAACCACGCAAGCGAATTAAACCATCAAATACGCAAATTAAACATAAAACTTTGTACTTTTTAATGAGTGTACTGAAACATTTGTGGTATTTCCGGTTTTCATGATATACAAAAAAATGCGTCAACTTGTTAAAAAATGTAATTACTCAAATATCACCGAAGTAATTTAAATATTATAATTACATTTTTTTTCAACTAAATTAATGAAGCATTTAGAGAAATATGAATATCATTTAAAGCAAAATTTGTGGCAATTACTGATTTTTCTCTAACAAGTTATCAAAGTTGAAGGTGTCTTCACGTTTTATGTAATTACTCGAGAACCACGCAAGCGAATTAAACCATCAAATACGCAAATTAAACATAAAACTTTGTACTTTTTAATGAGTGTACTGGAACATTTGTGGTATTTCCGGTTTTCATGATATACAAAAAAATGTGTCAACTTGTTAAAAAATGTAATTACTCAAATATCACCGAAGTAATTTAAATATTGTAATTACATTTTTCTTCAACTAAATTAATAAAGCATTTAGAGAAATATGAATATCATTTAAAGCAAAATTTGTGGCAATTACTGATTTTTCTCTAACAAATTATCAAAGTTGAAGATGTCTTCACGTTTTATGTAATTACTCGAGAACCACGTAAGCGAATTAAACCATCAAATACGCAAATTAAACATAAAACTTTGTACTTTTTAATGAGTGTACTGAAACATTTGTGGTATTTCCGGTTTTCATGATATACAAAAAATGTTAAAAAATGTAATTACTCAAAAATCACCGAAGTAATTTAAATATTGTAATTACATTTTTCTTCAACTAAATTACTGAATTTTCTCTAACAAATTATCAAAGTTGAAGATGCCTTCACGTTTTATTTAATTACTCGAGAACTACACAAGCGAATTTAACCATCAAATACGCAAATTAAACATAAAACTTTGTACTTTTTAATGAGTGTATTGAAATATTTGTGATAATTCCAGTTTTTATAATATACAAAAAAATGCGTCAACTTGTTAAAAAATGTAATTACTCAAAAATCACCGAAGTAATTTAAATATTGTAATTACATTTTTCTTCAACTAAATTAATGAAGCATTTAGAGAAATATGAATATCATTTAAAGCAAAATTTGTGGCAATTACTGATTTTTCTGTAACAAGTTGTCAAAGTTGAAGGTGTCTTCACGTTTTATGTAATTACTCGAGAACCACGCAAGCGAATTAAACCATCAAATACGCAAATTAAACATAAAACTTTGTACTTTTTAATGAGTGTACTGAAACATTTGTGGTATTTCCGGTTTTCATGATATACAAAAAATTGTTAAAAAATGTAATTACTCAAAAATCACCAAAGTAATTTAAATATTGTAATTACATTTTTCTTTAACTAAATTAATGAAGCATTTAGAGAAATATGAATATCATTTAAAGCAAAATTTGTGGCAATTACCGATTTTTCTGTAACAAGTTATCAAAGTTGAAGGTGTCTTCACGTTTTATGTAATTACTCGAGAACCACGCAAGCGAATTAAACCATCAAATACGCAAATTAAACATAAAACTTTGTACTTTTTAATGAGTGTACTGAAACATTTGTGGTATTTCCGGTTTTCATGATATACAAAAAAATGCGTCAACTTGTTAAAAAATGTAATTACACAAATATCACCGAAGTAATTTAAATATTGTAATTACATTTTTCTTCAACTAAATTAATGAAGCATTTAGAGAAATATGAATATCATTTAAAGCAAAATTTGTGGCAATTACTGATTTTTCTGTAACAAGTTATCAAAGTTGAAGATGTGTTCACGTTTTATTTAATTACTCGAGAACTACACAAGCGAATTTAACCAAAAAATATGTAAATTAAACATAAAGCTATAGCCTTTCCAATGAATCTACTAAATCGTTTGTGGTATTTCAAGTTTTCATGTAATTAAAATATTTGTGAAATCAATCACATTAACACGTTTTATTCAATTTCTCGTAAACAACAAATGTTAATCAAATACCCGAATATAGAAATTAAAGAAGAAACTGTACCCTTATTGGTGATCTAATTCTTAATTTTGTGATATTTACCGTTTTCGTGTAATTTTATTTTTTTCAGAACGGAATGCGTCCGCTGCTGATGGCCGCAACGCACGGACATCGGGACGCCGTCGAACTCTTAATTAACACCGGAGCTTGCACAAAGGCCACCAGCAAGGTGAGCAAACATCCTAGAGTTTTAATGAATTCACAGACTACAACAAACATAATATCTACCATCATCATCATCTGGTTACATGCATTTAATTAAAATTTTAAATTAAAAACAACAAACGCACACATTACAATAACATTCCATGAAATATAACAATTGTTTTGTTTTTGTGTACCAACTTAAAATAATAACTAAATTAAAATCTCTAATTTATTAAAAAATATCTTGAAAATAATAATTAAACAAATTCATTTTTTGAGTTTGTTTTCGTTTTCAATTATTTATTTGTGTTTGTGTTTTGTTTTGACCTGAAATGTTTTGTTTTTGTTTCGTTTTTGGCGACGCGATGCGTCGCGACGTCGGCTCTAAAGCAAACAATGCAAAGCGGTAAAAATAATATTTCGGGCTTTTAATATTTATGGTTTTTTTATTTTGTTGGGAAGATAAAGTGGAACGGAAAGGACGGAGAAGCACGGTGGAAAGTGGAGATGGAAAATGTGCGAAAGGTCGCGCTGTTTAGTCTGGCCTTTTTGACGAAATAATATTTGCTTCAGTTTTTCTCGCTCGTTCCGTTTAGCATAACGGATGCTAGATTTCTCGCTGCTGGACTAAATCTCTCTCTCTAGATCCAGTTTGTAGTTGTAGTAAACATTTTGTTTTCATCAATCTTTTGTTTTGCCATTGTTTTTTCGCGTTTCGCTGGAAGCTTCGGTGAGTTAGCGTAGTCCGTGTTTTCGTCTATTTACTTCATATTAAATTAAACCTAACCTAAATTATGCGAATTACCTAACCTAATCACACGTCATTTAACCTAACGTAAACTAATTTGTAATAACCTGATTTCACAACTAAAGTAACCTAACCTATCCAGTCACAATCCAAACCTGCAACACTTGAATATCTACTATCTTATTTTTTTTTTCAAATATTTAAACTTAAATAAAAAATAACGATTCGCTCGATTCCTTCGCTCCTGAAAACAACTCTTTTCGATTTGTTTATTTTCTATCCGCATCGGTTTCCTGCATCATTAAAATCCTTATTTATCGTTGCCAGCGGCCGAATTTCCCCGTTTGTTTTTCCCTCTTGTTTATTTTCTCGTTTCCTCTTCGGGCGGATCCGGAAAGGAAAGTCGAGTATAGATAGCGTTCCTCCCCCGAAAGAGGAGGAAAAAAAAACCGGAACTGTTTTACGCGACCGAACAAAATTCGCTGTTTAGCGATCATTTAGGAAGCGTTTTGCGATGGTATTAGGGACGCATTTTTATTTATGTTTGTTTTTCTTTTTTCTCCATCTGAGCCGTGTTTCCCTTTTATTATTTACTGAAAGCTGCATGAAAGTGGTGGTGTATAGGTGGTATTGATTGGAAAACGAACCCCGAAGGGGACAGGTTGGTGGGTCGACCAAAAGGGCCCTTTTCTCTCCACCTACCTCCCTTTGCTGCTGCGTTCAAACTCCCTTTGTGTATTTAATTATAGAGCGGACATTCGACAAATAACGAAAACGTAATTGTTTGTTTTGTATCGTGCTATATTAACTAAAGGACTTCATTCGCTTCATTTGATAATTTTTTTTTTTCGAGAAAATCAATTTCGCAAATGTAATTACATTTTTCATAATCTCAAACACCTTCAATATTTATTTGCTTATTTATTTTTTATTAATAAAAAAAAACGCTTTCATAAATTCATTCAATACTGTTTTTTTTTAGTGCAATCCAATATTTATTTAAAATCTGTTCGCTTTGAATTTTTGGTAAATTAATTCTCGATTCGCAGTTCACTGAATTCAATTGTTTCCATATAAACTTTTAATTTCAAGTTGGTAAATTTAATGTTACCAAAATCTAGGTATTTTTTTTGTTATAAAGTTTGAAACATGATGTTGTTGTTTTCAGAAGCAACACACGATTTTGATATGTGCGGCTAAGAACAACAGACAGTGCGTAATAGATTTCCTTCTGCAAACGTTGGAGGATATTGACATTGATGCTTCCGACTTTGAAGGGCAGACGGCGCTTTTTCACGCAGCAATGGAAGGACACGCGGTCGTCGTAAGGAAACTCGTGGAGAACGGCGCTTCTTTGGATAAAAGGAACAAGGTATGCAATAAAAAACACTGTTGTGTAAAGGTGAAAATAATTCACTCAAATAAGTTACTAAATATATTATTTAAGTTGGTAACATAACACAACAGCTGCTTGGTAACATAACACAACAAAACTTCAAAAGCAGCTGTTACTTCAGTTGAACTGTCACAGCTGTCAACTGATTGCATAATTAGCAACTTTAAAATGTTAGTTTGGCGCTTTTGGCAAAAATACATATTTTAGAAAGTAGCGCCAAGTTTGAAACTATATATCTGCATAAAATAAACATCTATATATAAAAATGCAAATAATTCAGTCACTAAAATTAAGTTACTGTGAACAAATTATTTAAGTTGGTAACTTTTCTAAGAAAAAAAAAACTTTATAAACAGCTGTTACGTCACATTTGACATTATTGACATATTTGTATTAATATATTTGACACATTTAATTAAATATTATTATTTAGTAAATCTCGTTTTTCAGACGCTTCTTTCACAAAAAAATGATCAAACGTTGCTACTCTTCTATATAATTATCGAAGTGTATTATTTCGTGCTGGGAATTAATGAAATGTTTGCGCGGAGGTATAAAAAATATATTCAGTTTTATTTTTATATTCACTTCAAATTCAATTTTACTTCTATTTTTACGAGACGACATGCGATCCGCACTTGATAAAAAAAATGTACGATTATCAAATAAAAACCCCCCGACTCTTCATTACGTAATTACCCTGGAGATTGTGACTATATTTTGCCGTTACCGTTGTTTCAGTCTGCATAGTTACAAAACTTAATTTTAGAATTAACAATTTCAAGATTATGAAAAATATATAATTTTCAATAAAATTTAATTCATTTTTAATGAAGTAAATTTAATTGAAAAAACATGTTTTAATATTTGAGGTAAAATGTATATGAATTTTTAATTATTTGTCAAGTAATTAATCAAAAATAAACACGTTTAAATATTTCTAATTAATGAGATTAAATTAATAAATGGGATTAGAAGTTTTCGTTGTGTGGGAAAAAACGCCATCTGTCCGATACCGAAAATACCGCGACTCGTCTATCCTATCATTACATTCATTTGTTTCGTAGCTATTATCTTTTGTTTTTTTTTTCTGTCAACTCTTCGATCGGAAGGGCGAAAGGTTGAACCCGTGCATCGAATTACTACGCTCAAACACACGCGAAACACATCGGATTTATCGTTCGTAATAAGTTAACGTTAGAAACGGACGCAAACATCGTTATTGCCACATTACGTAATCGATTCTCCCCATTTGCATCGAACAAAAACATCTCACTTTTTTACGTCATCGATAAATTTGACACTTGACGTATGACAGATAATATAATATAGTAAGACCCACTTTGATCGTCAATAAATAAACGTTATTTTGTTTTGTTGCCAACGTTAGATATTATATGTTTTTACGTAATCACTAATATTATACATTTAGGTTGATTTTCGTTGGAGAAGAAAGGGTTAATAGATTTACCTTTGTTTGCTGCGAAGTTCCAATTAGTCCAAATTGCTTTATTAAGCTTTGAACGTGTAATTTTAGTTAATTTTATTTGGCATTTCCACTAATACATATTATTTTACTGTTGAAATACTCAAAATTTCTGAAATTTAATAATTATGTAAAATATTATTTAATTTTACCCGGCGCATCCACCATCCATTTTTTGTGGAAGCGCCGGGTCATTAATTTTTTTATTATATAATAATGATGTAACTGTTTTTTTTTTTTATCGATTGGATTCGAATTAGTGATTTTAACGAGGGAAAATGTAATAAAAATGTCCATTTTCATTTAATGGATTCGAATCGATGGTTTTAACGATGCAAATTTACGTTAAATATTTATTGCTTCGATTTCTTGAGGTGAACGCAATTAGTTTGATGTCCATTTCGGCGGTGAAAAGTGGGTCAACTGTTATTAAGTGCGCGTCCAATTGTCATGCATTGACTTGATGATTTATCGACGGAAGCTTTGAAGTGGGATGCAGCTCTCGCCTCAAACGTATAAATCAAGCTGAAGCTAATTAGTCCGGTCGAGTGAGTCATATTTACTGCGAGGAGCGTTTATTTTCCGACGCTTTCCATCCATTAAGAACGCAAATGTTTACCTTTGCACACTACATCGATTCAATCAAATTACTTAATTACTATTATGTAACGTGTTTCACACTGCATACTAAGAAGTTATTAACAAGTTAATTACAACGGGAAAAACTCTTATAATTTAGTAAAAATATTAGTTTTGAATTAGTGTCCGAACAATAATTAACATCAATATTACCGCATTTGTAGATTATTTTTGTCTAGAGTTCCTCAAGGTTATGTTTTGGGTCTCTAAAAATAAAACTGAACTAAATGAATAATTTGTTGGCGCATTAATCTTGGAAGAAAGAAAATGTTTTATGGAAAAATAAATAACAAAAAAAAAAAGTGGCGGGCTTTTTGAATAATTTATTTGCGTACTCGAATATTCAAGTAGAAACGCGCGCGAATTACATTATTTCCGTATCCAACGCTTCCGGTTGTTTGAAGATTTATTCTTGCTGACTATTTTTTTTTTCTTGCAGGACAGCAGGATGCCTTTGCACGTGGCCTGCGAGAAGGGTCACGTCGCCGTTTCGGAATATCTCTTAGCGCACGAAGCGGATATGGAAGCTGCGGACACTTCCGGTAACAATCCGTTGCACATAGCCGCGCAGAACCAGCAGACTAAATTGGTGCAGATTTTGTTGGAATGCGGAGCGGATCCGGACGCTGAAAATTCTGTAAATATTTAAATTTTTCGAGTAAATTATTAATATATTTTATTTTTCTTTGATTCGTAGAAAGGTTCGACTCCGATGCACATAGCTTGCAATCTTGGGAGCATCGGAATTTTGGATCTTCTCTTGCATCACGGAGCTTCGCTTAATAAGCAAAATAAGGTAATTTTTAAATATTTCAAATCGATTTCTGAAAATAATCTGCGTTTCATTAATTGGTGGTATTCCGTGCGGCGTCGATATGGAAACCTATTGTGCGGTGTTATTTAATAGTAATTAAATTTCGGTTGCTATGGAAATTCGTGATTTCGGTCGAATATGACGCGAAAATGCAATGGTTTGTGCAGACAAATGTAATGAGGCGAAAGGATTCGGGTGGATGCGCCGGGGCTTCATTAGCGTACTTTACTTTAGAGAATTGCGCACTTTCAAACGGGAATTGTTGAAAAAAAGAAGTAAAAACACAAAGCTCCATCGATCGGATCGAAGTTTTCTTTGTTACGAGTGTTGTTAAGAAGTTTTCTTTTTCTATATAGTTTCAAAGCAGTTTTTTTTTATTTCAGCTTAAATTAAGTACTATTATATAAATTATATTAAGTCTAAAAGTTTATTAATGATAATGGTGATAATAGTTACGTTTATGATTTTTTTTTTAATAAAATGTCATAAAAGAACCGTTACCTTTTAATTTAATTTTTTTAGTTAATTTCTTCTTAATATTCAGCGAAAATTTTATCTATATAGTTTTTCGTAATATTAGATTAACTTTTAGTGTTTTTTTTATGTTTAATATATTGAGCATAAAGGAATGGCGGTAAATCGAAATGATAACGTTTCTTTTATGACAATCTCAATTTTTGTAAACAAAAATTGTTTGTTTTGTAGACGGGAAGTACGCCATTGCATTTGGCGTGTCAGTCGAACGTTGTGGATACTGTGGAGATTCTGATTTCGAAAGGGGCTGACCTGAATTGCTTGAACGAGGTGAGAGCGTTCGTTTCGGACACATCGAGTAAAGTTTATTATCAATTTTTATTATTATAGCGGCTCCAATCGCCGATGCACATCGCTGCTGAAATGGGACACACCGATATCTGCAAGCTTCTTCTTGCTGCTGGTGAGAACTTTTTTTACCATAAATATTATCCATCCTTCTACAATCCATTACACTTTAATCCATTTCTGGATAACGCCGCAATTGGTATTCGAAATTAACTGTAACACCTGCGGATAACGAGCAGGACTCGGTTGCGGCGTTATCTCCTCTTCCTGCGGTTGGAAAAGCGAGCGCCGTTAACCGCGATCATAGGTTTAACGTTCGAAATGTATGTATTAAATGTGTGATAGGAGCGAACATCGAACAGAGGGAGCAAGGGGGAAGGACGCCTCTTTACATCGCGGCCCGCGGCAGCTTTACGGCCATTGTGGATATGATCATCAAGACCGCTCGACTGGATTATCCTCAGCAAGTAATTAATAGCAACAAACTGACCCATTTCTGACCCACATCTATACATTACACTTACATTTCATTCCCCACGGTATCTTTCATAAATACACCATTACAGTCTTCAGTAATCCAATATTAGCTTATGCAAATAATAGTTTTTAATCATTTCCACATTTTCTACAAACTCTATAAAACTATAGTAAATCAAGATAGCTAATAATTACATTATATCTACAAATTTCGCAAACGCCATCTATACTTAAATTATGAGAACTTTCTCTTTAATTAATGTTTTTTCAATTGTTCCCGAAATGACAGCTGTCAAAAAATATTGTATAAACAATTGGTTTTTAGTATTTGATTTAGATTTGTATTTTTTGTCTTGATATGTATGCAGGATGAACCTATGAATAATGGTAAAAATGGGAAGAGAAACAGCAGCGGTCTTAAACCTGTGTTGAATACGGCACGACGGAAGTGGAGATCCTCGTCGAAGGAGGAGAATCGTTACAAAGAGAACGAGAGACTTCGAGACGTCCTCTACAAACTGTCGTACAAGCAGTTGAGTCCCGGCGAATGGAAACGTCTGGCTCAGCATTGGGCTTTCACCGAGGAGCAGATCAGAGCCATAGAACATCAATACACAGGTACACTAATTAACTCCGAGTAAGATGTTTGCTTTTATATCAATTAACTCAAAACTTTATTGATGCGCGCAAATACTGTCTGCTCTCGTTTGCGGCCGAGGATTGATTGTTATTCCGATACGCGTCAACCGCAGGATAAGCTGCAAAGCAAATTGAAACGTCGCAGGCAGATTAGTTTTCTTGCAACATCCTCCCTTACATAATTCATAATGAAATTGGTGGACAAATTATTAAAATGTTGACTAAGTAGATGCCCCTCGTTGGTAACCAAAATTTAAAAAATCTAATTTATATAATTTTTAAGTAATTTAATAAATAATTTTAAGCTACTTTTTTTTTTCATTCTGTTTCGTGTCTTGTAGGTCCGTCGAGTTTCAAGGAGCACGGTTTCAGGATGACACTAATCTGGGCGCACGGCCTCGCCTCGGACGTTAATCCAATTAAGGAGTTGTACGAAAGCCTAATAGCTATAGGGAAAAGGAACATCGCAGGTGAACTTGTGTTTTAGCAGCCGCAAAGCTTATAATTTCTTTTTTGTAATTCTATTTTTTTCCTCTTCTCTCGTTATGTCGCAGATGCGTTACGAAGGAAATTGGATCAGGAAAACGAGGAACGGCTGAAAGGGAGGAAGAGGAGCTGCGCCTCGTGCAGCATCACTTAGGTCTGCCGCATAATTGTAATTTTTTTTTTACCCCATTTTTCGTTTCTCTCTTCCTTCCGTCATTTGTTTCTTCATCATCTCCAATCAAATATAATTTACGAAACAAAAGAAACAACAACAAATGTCAATTCTAGTCTATAGATTTACGTGAACGCCCAAAATCAAAGTAATAACCTTTTTCTGTCTTTAATTTTATTTAATTATTTTTTTTATATGTACTTTTAACTTTTACGTTTAAGTTTTCCAGTTTTAACGAGATTGTGCTTCGACAGAAAAAAAAATTAGATTTATAATTCCTCTCAAATATATCTCTTTCGCACTATCGATGTTTTTAATTGTAAATATACAAATTCTATGAAGACATTAAAAAAATACAAAAAAAAATCAATTTTTTTTAGTAATTAAGTCTGATTATTTGTAGGTTAGATACTTGACATTTAGGTTAGTTTTAGTAATTGTTTTATAACCTCATTTACGGTAACCATGGTATCTTATATTATACGCGCGATATCATTATTTTCACTCGTAGATATAATGAAATCTTCCGTTGCCATGGCTACAAAAGAGCTTACGTTACATCTTCAATCTCTTTTATGATCGATTTCAAAATGATGACAAAAAACAATTTTTAACTCGTAATTTTGTATATTTTATTTATATTTTTTTGTTACATAATCTCATAACTTGACGTCTACAAATTGAATCTTTGGAATAAATAAATAGATGAATTTGATGGACTCAATTGGGCCAATAGTAATCCCGCGCGTTTTCGAATTTCCCGCCCGCCTCTGGCTCCGTCTCGTACCGGAAACGCTTTCGGTTGTGCACCCGGTTGTAGTTCTCGTCGTAGTCCCTCGGGCCGTTGCTCATGTGCTCGGGTCTCTCCGCGCTTCCATGCAAATTGAGCAAAACTTCCCCGACGTTTCCGCGATTGCCTTCCGGCCCGATCTGAAGACGCAACAGAATTAAAAGTTAAGATCAACACGAAAAGTTGAAGATTTACATTGTCGGAGATCTGAAGGAGCCATAGACCGCGAGACCCTTCGCCCCAGGTCATCACGGACATGAAATTCCAATCCCTAAAACCGTCTGCAGATTTATCCAATTTCCTCGGTCCCAGCAATTGGATTTTGGTTCCTAAAATAATTTTATTTCAACTTATATTTATGCCAAGATAATATTAAAAAAAAAACCTTCAGGTGATGTTAGATGAGCTTCCAGAGCGCCTCTCAAAGTGTAATTTATATTGGTTTTAACTACGACGTGTTCCAAGAAGTTCACTTCGTTTTTGGTACCTTCACAACCGGTAGTTTCTATAGGAATAGTTATTGGATGTCCATAAGAAAATGTGGTGTTAAATCTACATCGAAAAAATTAAATTTAAATTCAAATCGAAATATTTCGTAATGTGTTTACATTGGTAAAGATTGCACCGAGCATATGGACCTCGCAGGGACTCTGGTCCAATTCGCGGCGGCTTTCACGAAACCGAAAGCGTTCATCAAACCGAACCCGAATCTGGTATTAACCCATAGCCCGGCACCGTTCAGTTGCCAACCGGGATTTTCAGCAACCGGAGCCAATTCGGAAGTCCAGACAATCAAATGTTGAACATCCCTCCACGTCAATTTGGGACTAAAATATTAAAATTAATCAGAATCTTAAATTCATAACTAATTCACTCACTTGACTTCCAAAGCTAAAGCTATGATGCCGGCTGCAAGAGGAGCGGAAGCTGAAGTTCCCGTATGCTTTATGGTGCATTCGTTGTGTAAATCGGTCGTTGCCTAAAATTGCAAAAATGTCAATTGGGTTTTAAATAATTATTAATAAATACTGACTATCATTTGGTCTTGGTAAGCTCCTGATGAATAGGTCACAGCTAAGGTCGAAGCGCAGGCTTCTCCGTACCAAGGGAATTCCCCTCGTTGCGAAGCGCTGCCTATTGAAACGGTGTAAGGACTTGCTAGGTAACCGTCGCAGTTGCAGTTGTCGCCTTGACTACCGCCGTTACCAGAGGCCCAGACGTAAATGGATCCGAGACCGTTTCGTCCCTAAATAATATTAACATTGAATATCCAGATTAAGATTTCTTGAATAAAACTGTACTTCTCTAATTCCACGCTCCAAAGCTTCTCTCGCCAATCTTCCAGGTCCGTCAACAGTTTTACCATCATCGTTCGGTCCCCAACTTGCGCTGTAAATATCCACCAAATCTTGAGCAAATCCCAAGGCGGTTCCTTCTATCCTATCGTTAACCAAACCGTCCAGAAGCTTAACACCGCCGATTCTCGCGTTGTACGCTATGCCCACTCCGCACTTCCTGTTATCCGCCATCATTGCCACCTCACCTGCACACCTGGTACCGTGGCTATTAGCCCTGGATGGTTCGTATCTAGGCAACGGATCATCATCGTCCTCGTTACAGTCCCAACTTATATCGGGATCCTAAAACAAACGATTATAGATAAAATAATTGATAGTTGCTAGGAGACGAACGTAATTGCGTTTCAGGTCGTCATGGGTGTATTCGATGCCGTCATCGAGGATGCTGATCCTGACGCCTTTTCCGGTCACTCCGAGTCTGTACAGCGGAAGCACGTTGAGGTCGAGTTTCGGTAAATCCGGTCTTGTTCTTGTATCTTGCTGCAAATTTGAATATGGGTTTAAAATATGGAGATTGAAGGAATTCGTTTTGGAGATTTTACCAAATACCATTCTTGGGTCCATAATTCATCGTTGAAAGTCCTATCGATTTTCGGAGGATGAGATCTTCGAAATTTCGTGTAACTTTTGCGCGGATCGGTAGGGTAGAAATCGCGTTTCTGTCTTTGTTTCGTCTCTTGATGATCAGCCCATAAAACCTAATATTTAACAATTATTAGATGGTAGCAATGGTATTTTTAGTTTGAAATGACAAGAAACAACATGAAACAAAAGATAAATTACCCTGTCATCATCTGCAAGCCTCCTGGATTTGTTGGCTCCTCGTTTGAGATGTGTCGGATAGACGCCTTCCTGATCATCTATGGGCAGGAGGATGTACGTGTCGGAAAAGCCACGAACCTAAATAATGGAAATCGTAAAAGTAAACTGGAGAAAAAAAGCAACGAAGAAGGAAACACATGCGGGTTAGACTGGAAGTGTGAATAAATGTAATGAGGTAAAACGGATGCAAAGAGAGGGAGAGAACCGTTACGTGTGGCATATGGGTTTAATGTTGTTGCCGTAATACCAGGTGTTCCTCTAGTTCGACGAGGGGGTTCCCCTATCGTAACCGAGACTCGTTCTCTCTCGCACTCGCATCTCCGAGCATCGCTCGCTCTTCGTCGCACCCGCTCGGCACGTGCCATTCGATTTTCGATCTATAATTAAATTTTGACCAAACCGGGGGGGCGGCTGGAGCATCACGCCGTCGTCTATTTTTAGGGGGTTGTTGCCGTCGACCTCGTTGTGCTCCTGGTTTCCTGATACACGGCGTCCGTTTTCGCGCGCCGGCGACGCCCGGCGTCGTCCAAATCGATGGGGGAGTCGCGGACGGCGGCGCGACGCTCTGACGTCACACCGCCGCCGCCGTCGTCGTAACGCACGTGCGCCGATCGCACGCGTCCCACATGTTCGTCGCACGCTTCACTCCGCTACTTTTCCATAAGCTACATTCCTAATTTCCTGCCTACAACTATGTCCAATTTTCTACCTTTATCAAACGTTAATTATGCTGTAATAAGTAACTTAGAATTTTCAAAATTTGTCAAATTATCTACGTTTATCATGAATTTTACTTAAAATCAAAGAAAAATTGTTGTTTTATTAATTTTGTAACTTGAGCTTAATTTATAAGTTTCTGTACATTACTTATAAATTAAGCTCAAGTTACAAAATTTTAAAATAAAATTCGTCAAAAAAAAACAAAAAAATTATCCAAATTTGCAATTTTTAAAATTTTGTCATAAAAGAAACGTTCCTATTTATGAATTTCCGTTGAAGTTATGTCAATTTTCATTTAACTTCCACTTATTGTAGATTATAAATGAACATAATTTCAAATAGATTCTGAAAATCAAATATTTAAATATTTTGAAAAAATATAAATATAAAAATTTGACATTTACTGTTATTTCTTTAAATAATTTGAAAAATTAAAATTTCAAAAAAGAAGTATTAAATTTTGTCAAGTCTCTTTAAAATTTGAACATTTTCATGATGATATTCAGAAAAATAAGTTAACTTAAATAAATAATGTTTTCTGTTATTTTATCTAACGCTTTGTTAAAATATTTCTAAATTTAACAATTTAAAAGATTCTTAAGACTTAGATCTTCAAGTACTTGGAAATGTTAAAATCCTAATATCTTTTTTAAAAACTTTCTTTTTAAATTTAGAAATGTAACAAATTGTAAAATAATGAATCTATTTTTGTGTAAGTTATTGTTAGAAAACAAACAAAAAACTTTGCGTAAATGAACGTAAATTGGTTGGAAAATAAAATAGGGAGAAAATGCGGCCAATAGATGTCGATTTAATTGAGAGAAACGAGGGAGTGCGCGACGGGACGTCCATCCATCAATATCAACACAACAAGTTAGAATCTACACCTTAATCAGATCAGGTCTGATTTCTTATCAAATTAGTATTTAAGTAATAAACAAATCATTTTAGATTACTAAAAAAAAAATTAATTAATTGCATATTTTTTTGTAATATTATTTCGTGTTAATCGAGATTACAGTATAACTGCCATATGCGGATAATGAAAAAAATCTCGTATCTGCTGAAGCTCAATTGATTTCGTACCGAATCAGTTAATCCACTATACGATTTATTCTTTTTTTTCTCCTAACATAGTGCACGTTATTTTTTGTTGAACGTGCGACTATATTTGCGCTGCTTTCAGCCAGATAATGCCTGAAACGTGTGAAAAAAAAATGAGTGGATGACGAAAAAAATATATTGGAGAAAAAGGGAAAACAATGCGTGCGGGGGAGTTAACAATCAATCAATCAATATTCTCTTTATATCTATTGTTTTATGGGGCCACTCCATAAAAGCCTGAACCATTGTTACTATATTTTCGCGTGTAATTTATGACGGTGTTTATTATGCGCCCTATCGTCCTATCGCCGCAGATCAATCAATATTTATCCGATGTGATAATGAATGCGAAGTGCGGACTCGAAGGGCACTCGAGAACCGCATATGGCGGTTGTGCATACACAACAAATTTTCGATTTTCAATTAGATTTTTGCATTTTTGTCTTCACCTCAATTCACCTTCAATCAAAAATTAACTATTTCATAATAAAATTATTTGAGCTTATTATTTTTTTTTAAATTTGTCATAAAATAAACGTTACTATTTTGAATTATCACCATTTACTTTCTGTTGAAGTTATATCAATTTTCATTGAACATTCGCATAGAAAAATTTATCAAAATTTTATACGAAAAGTTTAAAATATTAACTTTGAAAAATTAATGAAAAATATTATAATTTTGAAATTTTGCAACTTTGTCATAAAAGAAACGTTACTATTTTCTTTTGACGTCATTCCGTTTCTTTTCAGGTTATGTTAATTTTCTTTCAATTCGCATAGACAAAATTATCAAAATTTATTATAATAAGTTTAAAATATTAACTTTGCTTAACTTTGGAAATTTAATAAAAAATATTATAATTTTCAAAATTTTGCAACTTAGTCATAAAAGAAACGTTACTATTTTCTTTTAAAGTCATTCGATTTCTGTCGAGGTTATATCAATTTTTATTTAACTTTCAATTAGTAAAGATTATCTATTTTTATCATGAAAAGTTTAATCTTTCAATTATATTCCATAGTTATAAAAAAATATTAATATAATTTGAATAATAGTTGTTAATGATTTTATTTCTGATTAATTTTCATTTAAAATATGTTTAGTAAAAATTACTTAATTTCACCATGAAAATCTGATAATTTAGATTCAGTTGTCATAAGTATAGTTTTAATGTAAAATTTTAGATATTTTAAATTGTGTTTTGGTAAATTCAATTGTGAAGTAAAATTGGAATTGTTTAATTTGAACTAATCGGTTTTTGCTTTGCATTGTAGCCCGCATGTATAGGGAATTAGGGTCGAGGACCAAAGGCGTTTTGCAATTTAGACCGTATATGTTTTTTTTATCTTTCTCTTTGTGCTAGAGTTTAGTTCGAAGACTCACTTGACCCTCGTAGAGGAATCCCAATTCGTAGGCCAACCTCTGGGCCATCGAAGGACCTCCGACGATCCTAACGACGATCTCATTTTCTTTCGTCGCACCGAGCACTTCTCCCCCGAAGGCGAGCAGCAATGACACGCACAGATGAAGAGCGAACAACCGACCGGATTGGATCATGACCAATTGTGAAAATAGTCGGATGGAAATTTAGGGATTTTCCCCAGTATTTAAAACAGTGTCCATTTCCACCACCATTTCCACAACTTTCTTTCTTTCTCTCACTGATTAGTCCACTCTTTTATCCTCGTCGTCACGCCTCTCCGACGCACGCTGGAAACACGACCGACGAATGAAAACAATCTGCTTTATCTCTGGGATCAACAGGGGATTAAGGATATTAGAGGGATGGATACACACAGACACGTACAAACATACGCGCGGCGCAATCCTGGAATTGCGTGACGTTCGCAGGACGCGAAGACCGGACATATGAGGATCCTGCTGTATCATTCGTGCACTTTTCGACCTACATTTCAAAGCAATTAAGTCTTGATTCGCTTTAACCGAATCGGACAGCTTAATC
Organism: Nicrophorus investigator; assembly: GCA_963457615.1. Classification (NCBI taxonomy): domain Eukaryota; kingdom Metazoa; phylum Arthropoda; class Insecta; order Coleoptera; family Silphidae; genus Nicrophorus; species Nicrophorus investigator. The sequence continues at coordinate 3,130,068 of OY735143.1, forward strand.
GAGTTTCATGCGAACGTTCCGTTTCGAACAAAACATGCACATACACACACAAATACGATGTTCAGACCACTTAGGTGCACGTATTTGCAATTTCAAAAGCACTAAGAATGCAATAATGTTTATATGAAAAATATTCTTAATAAATATGAAAAGTTGACTGAGATTTAATTTCTATGAATTTTACAGAAATAAAAATTTAACATACTTTCTTAAAAAAAAAATACAAGAAAAAGATTTCATTTATTTTTAATTTAATAAAATTATCTATTTAAACGTTAAAAAAAATTCTAAATTACCAAAAAAGTGAATCAACATTTTACGTTCATAAAAAAAAATATTTTTAAAAATATTACAATATTTTTAAGTATTTGATCATTTCAAATTCGCGCACCTAAGTTGAAATATCGAAAATTTAAATCAATTAAATAAAAAAGTTTATTTCGAGAACATAGTAAATTTATTCACATTTTATTTTAAACGTGTTAGTTTTAATAATTATTGTAATTAGTAAGTGAATTTGTTATTTGCTGCATAAAATTTTCGAGGTTATTTCAGAATGTTTCCAATAACGCAGATAAAACGTTTTAATCGAATGAAAACATTCTGGATTTGCAATAGCAAGGGACAATTGCAAATTGATTTTTTTATATACATTATTTTATTCAAAGCCGAAGATAAGCAGACATTCCAAAGCAATCATCCGTCTGCAGATGATTCACATCGGGAGAATGAAGAACAAAAATAACATACAAATAATAATGCAATTGGGAGTAACGATTGCAAACAGAATAATCAAACATTTGCTTGGGTATAAATACACGATCATCGGATGCTGCAGATCATCACAACAGTTCCACACGTCGAGAAGACGACTACAGGAGCAAAAATTAAAATTCAAACGAGTAAGTCAAGATTTTCAAGCTAAAATAAGTAAAAATAATTTTTAATTAAACAAGTTATAAAATGATTAAATCTGTTGGATTAAAATGAGAATTGAATGTTTAATTGTGAAACAAGAGTTTCGTTATGTAACGCATGAATGTACGTCAGATAAACGGTCGAAGAGTTCAAACTTGCGACATTTGAGAGGTCAACTTTGCGATAAGAACCGTTCGATCCAATTTTCTATTTTAACGTACTTGTTAAAAAAAAATCACCTTGTTGCAATGAATTGTGCAGGTGTGTTTTAGGCTTTAGCGTTAATTGCGATGTGTTAATTGGTTAGATAAAGCTGCGAGAATGCGTTTTGTCCGGAGATGTTTTCTTTTATAAAATTGAAGCCGATGTTGATAAGCTGATAAGATTTGTTGAAAGGCGCGATGTTAGTTAGTTCTGGTCGACCTTCCGACCGATCAACTATGTCTCTGCTAGCGCTGCGCTCCCCCGTTAAACTCTTCACCTTGTCCAACAGATTCTTCACCAGAGCAATGTCTTCCGAATACCTCATCAACGATTCGAAGTATTCCTTCTTGAAGGAGTTAGGCTTGAGCGCCACTAACGGTGGAGTTTACGATGGAGCTTGGAAAGGATCCGGAGAGGTAATTTTTTTTTATTAATTAAAAGAAGTTAAGAGGGTTTAATTGTTGATTGGTTTTCAGACCGTTAAGTCGATTTGTCCGAGCAACGGTAAAGTAATCGCTGAAGTGAAATACGGTAACACTTCCGATTACGATAGCTGCGTTAGGGCTTCGGAGAAAGCTTGGCAGGTTTGGGCCGATCTTCCGGCTCCGGCGAGAGGCGAAATCGTCAGGCAAATTGGCGACGCTCTCAGGGAGAAGCTGGTGCCTCTGGGCAAGCTCGTATCCATCGAAATGGGTTTGTAAACTCGTCCAAACGTTTGCTGCAATAATTAATTTCTAATTTAATTGCAGGTAAGATCGTTCCCGAGGGTATCGGAGAAGTGCAAGAGTACGTCGACATCTGCGACTACGCCGTCGGTTTGTCCAGGTCCTTGTCTGGATCGATAATTCCTTCGGAGAGACCCGGACACGTCCTTCTGGAAAACTGGAATCCACTTGGCGTCGTCGGAGTCATCTCCGCTTTCAACTTCCCCGTAGCCGTTTACGGTTGGAACAGCGCCATCGCCATGGTAATAAACTTATAACAAGTAACTATGGAGATGTTTTAATTGTGTGTGTCTATTAGGTGTGCGGAGATACCGTTTTGTGGAAGGGCTCAGAAACCACTCCTCTAGTTTCCGTAGCAACCACCAAGATTGTTGTTGATGTCTTGGAGAAGAACAAGCTTCCAGGAGCCATCGCGACTCTTTGCAGCGGTCGCGCCGATGTCGGTAAAGCCATGGCCGCGGATCGCAGAATCAAACTTCTCTCCTTCACCGGAAGCTGCGAAATCGGTAATTTGGTTGGTGTCGAAGTGCAGAAGCGTTTCGGAAAGCACCTCTTGGAATTGGGCGGAAACAACGCGCTCATCATCGACGAAGACGCAGATCTTAACATGGCCGTGCAAGCCGCGGTCTTCGCTTGCGTTGGAACCGCCGGTCAAAGGTGCACCACGACCAGAAGACTCATCCTCAACAAAAAGGTATTATTTGTTTAAAGAAAACAAATAATTTTGAATCATCTTGAATTTTCAAATTGCAGATTTCCAAGGAATTCTTGGACAGGCTCAAGAAAGCCTACCAACAGATCTTGGGAAGGATGGGCGACGCTTTGACCGACGGCGTTTTGGTCGGACCTCTGCACAGCGAGGTTTCAGTGAACAAGTACAGAGATACCATTGAGCAGGTGAAAAAGGCTGGTGGAAAGATCGAATTCGGCGGTAAAGTCCTCGACGGTCCCGGCTTCTTCGTAGAACCAACAATCGTCACCGGATTACCGCACGACAGTCCCATCGTTCACAACGAATGCTTCGCTCCGATCGTCTACGTCTTAGAAGCTAAAGACCTCAACGAAGCCATCAGCTTCAACAACGAAGTCAATCAGGGTTTATCCTCCAGCTTGTTCACCACCAATCTCGGCAAAATTTTCGAAGTAACAACAACAACAACAAAAACTTCTTAAAAACAAATATTTATAAATCGTTAATTTTCTTTGCAGTGGATCGGTCCAAAGGGCTCCGATTGCGGCATCGTCAACGTTAACATCCCCACGAACGGCGCAGAAATCGGCGGCGCTTTCGGTGGCGAGAAGCACACCGGTGGTGGAAGGGAGTCCGGATCTGATGCTTGGAAGCAATACATGAGAAGATCGACCATCACCATCAATCACTCCAAGAACTTGCCGCTCGCCCAAGGAATCAAATTCGAATAAGCAAAACTGAAAAATTAATATTTTCATAATAAAAAAAAACACATGCAAAATTACTTCCTTATTTTAGTCCTATCTTCGGACTTACACGCATTGTGTAATAATATATATATATAATAATAATATAACTTATCATTTATTCAATTAGCTAATTCATAATTAAAATTAATTTGTAAGAACATTACATAACAATTTCATATAATTCGTAGGCAACCAAATATACCTTTTAAGTTCAAAAACTTTATTATTAAAAAAAATGTCAAGTGCACAACAATGTTAGCAATATTATCTTTTTAATATATTTTTTAGTATTATTAACATCAATTAAACTTAATTAAGTGCTAATTTTTTGAAGACAATTAATCCCATAAAAATATAGTACACAAATTAATTAATTATACAATATACAATAAGTGTACTCAATGACAAAATAATTAGTGAGTTTCTATGAAAGGTGAAAAAAAAAGTACAAAGAAATCTTAATAATATTGTTTTTATTGCTCTTTATTTCATTACACTTAAATCCACTAGAATGCAGAGAAATCATCGGTGCTAAAATAATAAATAAATAAGATAGAAATAAAAATAAAATTGTTGTCCAGTTGTAAAATATTCTTGTTTATTTTCCTGATACATTCCAAAAAGAAAAAAATCATCATCGTTATTTTCACGAAACTTTAACCGTTTTTATCTCTATTTTCTGTCCATCATTTTAAACGTGATACAAAGTTTAATATTACAAAACATGAAATGAAAAGTTCATTCATTTTCGATAAAGCAAAACCAAAAATGAACAAATAAAACGTGGATTATTAACAATGTAACATTCATAATATCAACTACTAACAGATCGTTCAACAAACGCACTAGAGGTGAGTGCTCATTAAATATTATCATTAATATTATTATATTATTCAAATATCATCAATTATCATTATTATCCTTACAATACACACCATATTTTTGTCGACTTTATTTAGTTTTTCTTTTTAACTTTCTCCTTAAAATCATCATCATTATTATTAGTATATATTTAATTTTTTTTAATATATATATATATTATTTTATTTTAATATTTTACAGACAGTGTAGGAAAATTACAAAAATACGATCCAACGAAGAAATTCAATAATAATTATAATATAAAATCAATAAAAAAATAATAATAGTAACTTTTCTACTATAAGTATAACAGTCGAGCTAATAATAATAAAAATAAGTATAAATACGATTTTTTTCTCTCAATTTAAAAAAAAAATCAATTAGTTATCAGTTTAATAATTATCGTTCATATGTATAGTTATTTTTTTATTATATATACGTAAATTTTGTGCATTTTCTGCTACTATCAAAAGTCAAAAAAAAAAACTTTACTTAATTTAAACTTAAACCGAATGGTAATTGATGTAAATCATAGAAGCTTCGCAAATAATGAAAACAAATGAAGATAATTTCGTTTTGGATTTGGTCCGAAAGGGGGCTCCGCTCGATGATAAAACAATAGCGACACAAAACATAATAACATTTAGATTTTTACGTAATTATAATAATTATAACAATAATAAATACTGACTAGTGATATTCCCTACGAACGTATCCGCACTTTAGTGTACGTGCGTGCGTCGTCGGGGATCGAGAAAATTAAGATTTAACAGTTTCCAACTCATGTTTGGAAAGTGGAAATAAATATGTATATTTATTATTTGTATTCGTTTTTTTTTTGTTGTTTTGTTTCTGCCGTTTTCATCTTTTCGAAAAGAGCGTGCCGTGCGCGTCTACTACCCTGTTGAAAAGGGCACACTCTTCGTCGTCGCCAATTTTAGTTCTTTTCTTGGGATTCAAGATTTTCAAGAAGATTATTGGAAGTTGTCGGGGAAAAAAGAAACGTTGGTCGAAAGGATACGAAAGTTTGCTTCTTATCACATTATTGTATTACTTATATCATCCTTATCCTAAAGACTTTCTCTTGTATTGCATTTGTAGACGCGTTGTGCGTTTCTCCCCGCGAGGAAAGGTGAAACTTTCTCAAAATAAGGATACTTCAGTTCATCCGAAGTGAGATTCTGAATACTGAATGATAATATATGCGAGTGTCCTAGGTTCGCGGCAGCTTGTTTAGGCCTACGGAGAGAGTTACGGTGAAGAGCCTTCAATCCTCTTTCTGTTTTTGGTCGGAAGGAGGAACCAGTTTTTTTCCAAAACTTCCGAGGATCCTTGCGCAGCGCCAAATTTGCTAAATATAGAGATATCCAATCCAACAAACTACTAATGTCTATGTACAATATATGGGTCGCTGCACGTGCATCGTGGGAGATAGAGGCGGCTTCAACTCTTCGTCTTCGTTATCCCTTGCAATCCTTAATCTTGTCTTTTCTTCTTACTCTTTTTTTTTTTTGGCACTGGATTTATAAATAATTTACTTCTAAGCTTAGTATCACACTGGCACAATGCACTACAGCAACGTCGTCTTGTCTCAGGAAACGTCCCTGTGGCGCGTCTTCTTGTTGCCTCCGAATGTGAACCAGGTGCCCACCCTCCGACCCAAACTGTTCGAATTCGAGCTGTTCAGCTGCAGCGTCGATCCCATGTACGAAGCGTCCCTCTTGTAGTTTTTATCACCTAAAAACAACAACAAATTATTAGCAAACTCCTCAAGAATAATAAGCTTCAATCTGATTGAGTTGCACGTACTTCTGACTTTTCTCGGTGGTCGCCTTTGACACCTCGCTGCAATTTTCGCCAGGTGCCTGGAGGACGCCGCAAAGTCCAAACCATCGTTCTTATCCTGAGCCACCAACTTTCGTTCGTCCGCGAAGGCCTGAAGCCATCGTTGCTTGTCGTTGGCTGATCTGCAGCACACCAGAAGCCATTTATCTCGGACGCAGCTGTACAGCTTTATCGCATGTCTCACAGTTACGCCTAGATGAGGATCTGTAAAATTATATTAAAAAAAAAATCATTATTTTTTTGTGATCAAATTTGGTCAAAGGAAATTTACCTTTTCCGTCCGGTACATTGATTAATTCGCTAGTGTCCAAACAGATGCGACCCTTGTAGACGTAGGTGCTGCGTTTCAGGATGTCCTGAAGGAGAAAAAAAAATTAGAAATGGGATAATTATGGTGATGACGTTGTTATTACCTTTTTGCAGTAGACGAGCTGATGGTCGAAGAGGAAGAGGATGATGTTGGAAGTCCAGATACCCGTAGTCACTCGCACCACCTCTCCTTGATGGATCAACTGCGTACTTTGTTCGATCAAATCATCACCCTGAATAAAAGAGAACATTATATTTAGGAAAATTGTTAAATACTTTTGAAGAATTAGTAATTTACCTCCCATCCTTCGACTCTTTGTTGCCAAGCCTCGATCTTCTCTAGACTTTCCATGCGTCTCTTGCGCTCGTTGATGAGTACGGCGACGCCTCGCATCGCGTCTAAAGCTTCGGTGATGTCTTCGTAATCGTCGTGCTCCGATTTGGTGTACTTGAGGAGCTCGGCGAGCTGCAGCGGGTACTTGCAGATCCTCTGGACTGGCGTTAAAAGGTAACCGTCGAGCGGAATCTCGATGAGACCGCGCATCAGGCGACAAGCCTCGAAGAACTTGCTGTAATTGTTGAACTGGTAGAGCTCCTGCAGGGTGGCGGTGGCCATCGGATGGCTGTTGCAGTAGTCCGAGTACATCGTGAATCCGGCCTTGTGTTTGATGAAGCAGCTACCGATGCAGCTCTTGTGCGGCGCCTCCCAATTGATGCAGGATTCCAAATCCTTGAGGAAGCCCATCTGGAAGCGCAGTATCTCCTCCAGATTGATGAAGATCGTGTCGATCTGCTCCTTGGAGAACATGTCTTTACGTTTCCTGCACTCCGCCATGTAACCTTCGGCGACGTCCTGCAGCACTTTCACAAAATCGCGCTCCGTGTGCACCAGCTCGCGCACCACACTAGTCCGCACTTGGTCATTGGATAATAAAGAAATACTGGTCCTTCGTCGGATCTGGCTTTGCGCGGATTTGCCGGATGCCATCGCCGCGAGGCAATCCTCGACGGTGTCTTCTTGGCTCACACGCAATCGCACCGAATCGGCGGGGAACCATCCGGTGCGACCTGCGGCCGAACCCCACCACCAGTCTCTGTTCACCGTCTCGAGCACCTCGATCACGTCGCCGGCGCGGAACGCCAACTCCTCGGCGTCGATGGCGACGTGGTCGAAAACTGCCTCGGCGAGTATAACCATATCCTCATCCATCGGCAACTCCAGCGACTTCTTGCGTTCGGTCAGCGAGGCGACGGAGGACTCCGAGTCGGACATCATCTCCTCGTCGGAGGTGCCGACGCGACCGTCCTGCTCGTCCTCGCTTACTGCTACTCCGGTCATTTTTAAACCTAAACAACAACAGAAAGAAAAAAACATTAATCATAAAATTGCAATCACTAATTCAAGAAACTGCAAAATAGAAAGAACAAGAAAATGAATGAAAATATAAGCAAGATAATCTTTATTAACAAGACCCGCGTCGTCAGTCATAAAAAAAAAGAACGCGTACATTACGCAATGAATCACGTTAAATTGCTGGAACGCACGTAGTAAAAGCAATACCGAAGCTATCATTCTATTTTCGAACACGCTCATTTTTTCTTTCGGTGCAGTAAACACTCTCAACATCTTTCCACTAATCCTCGACGCCTCATTAAAAACATATACTTTCTTCTTCAGCTCGTAGACCAAAAAACAAATACTCCTCAATACACATAACTTTCAGTATTTATTTACCAAGTATCTGTTGGTAATAAATACAAATAAATTTAGTCTACAAACTTTAATGTGAGAATTTAATCCAATGAGTGTAAACTTAGAGTAAACAAAGCTTAAACCCTTTAGACTAATCATCAAATCTTAATCTTAAAAATCTCAATAATTCAAACACGTTTTTAACGGATATATTCTTTGAAATGATATGTTTTGGAAGCGATCAAAATGTTTACAATAAAATGTTAAAAAAAGTTATTTACTTTTGGTTCGAAAGATGAAAGCTTTTACATTGTGTCTGCGGAGATGGAAATGATGCTAGATCGGAGATAAATTCGTTCCAAAAATGAACGAAAGCTGATAAGATCGGTTAAGAGATAGTGGCTGAATTAGCATAATGTTTGAAGGATGAGGAAGGCACGTTCCCATAAAAACATGTCGTGCATGTGTGGGCGTATGGTAGATAGATGATGATGAATGTTTTTCTTACCTGGAGCTTTGGGTCTGAGGATGGGCGATAGCTTGTCGATGTCTAAGGGCTGACTGAGCGACCTCCGCAGCTGCCCTCTCCTATATAGCGGGTGGCTGCGCAGCTGCACTCCAGGCGGCCCGTTGCCATCAGGTGGTTTCTTGCGGGGACTCTGAGGGCGCGCCCTCAGCGGGGCCACGGGCAAAGACATCAGGCGCCTGTAGGACGCCTTCGAATCCCACTGGTAGATCCGCTGTCCACCCAAATCCGAGTGCGTTCTCCTCACGTGCTGATGTTTGTGAGCCCTTGAGCGCAACTCAGCCTTGAAACGAAAACAAAGAACAACAACTTGTTTTATTAAAATAAATAAACCCTTTATTTTGTTTACGTTCTACATTATTCATGGTTCCCGGAAATTACTGAAAGATTCCTCAACAAATTCTAAACATTACGATTCTCTTAAGATTACTTAAGATTAAATAATATTTGGAGCTTTTATGTTTTTAACAAAAATATTAACTATACAAAATTGGTGAAAAATCTAAATTTAAATCTTAAAATTAATAAAATCTTATTGGATTCAACAGAAACAGAAAAAAATGTGTTTACAAATTGTAAATTTTCAGCAATTCTTTTATTTACTTAAAAAACTAGATGTAAAAATTACTGAAAATTTACCAGTTTTCAAAATATCTTTAAGAATGAAGACAGTAAAATTCACTTTCATCAAGTTTTTGTAAATTTTAGAAATTCGTCAAAATGCAAAAAAAAAATTCATTAATTTTCAAATTAATTGCTGATAATAAGTGTAAAATTTTAGAAATTACTTACAAATTATTTCTAATATTAAAAATACAAAAACAATCTTTTTAATATATTTTTCTATAGAATTTAAATATAATAAGTAATTATTATCAAACTGTAGAATTTTTACTGCCTGCGTGAATGAGATAAGCGGTGCGTGAATCATTCGCGTCGGAAAGTCCTGATTACCACACGATTCACGCAGTTTTCCACTAAAAAAAATAAATAAATATATAACACAGTGCGTGCATTGTGTGTATTTTTTTTGAGGCGGCATTAAACAACGACAAGTTAGGTGGTCCTCAGATTAGAATCTGGCCACCGGAGAAGAAAAGGACATCATAGCTTAACGCCTCCACCACTTCTCGATCCACTCGAGAAAAAAATAAACGCAATTTTTATGCTTGCAGAGAAGAATCTCACCAGATAATCCAAGAGAGCACCTCCGATGCACATAATTAAATTCAACACAACAACAACAAAAAATCACAACAAACTCACTTACAGGCACATTCTTCCTGTTTTCAGTGTAATGTTTGTGTGTGTTGTTCACAACCTTGGCTTCTTCTACAATTGGCGGAAGCGCGCGATAAGCAGCGTTTGGAACGTGCGACGCCTAGACCTTCTAGCTTGCGCTTACAAGCTCCCCTCCTTCATCACCCTTGTAACCGTGGCAACGAAACAGCTGCCGGTGAGTAAAGAGGATGTGGCCATCCCTTTTCAAAAATAACAACTGCGGTGGAGAGAGAGAGAGAGAGGGTTTTCGACTTGAGTGGAAGGAAGGGAGATTGGTAAGGGTAGACCCTTCGATTTCGCGCTACCACCTGCCTTCGGGGCTCGCGCGCCGTTCCCCTTCGAGAAACCAAACGGAGCAAAATAATGAGAAAGAGTGGAAAAGAAAGGAAGAGAAAGACGGGAGACCAGACATCCGGGACGCAACTTCCTGCTAGGCTTTGAATCACAACTAGCAGTTATCAAGGAACAACAAAAAAAATGTGGAATACAGCGCGCACTCTACGAACTATGCGATACAATTTATGGCATATATATAATTAGTAACATGTAGGAGGATGCAAAGAAAAAAACTGTGAGGATGTAGAGGTATAGAAAAAAAGCAGGTAGCGGCACTAAATCACGGGATAAGATAATTTTCGGCAGATGGGTAACAAGTTTTTGGGAGCAAGCATGTGCGCCATTGAGATGAAATGAGATGAGATGGTGGAAGTGAAAAGGGAGGATGATAAGAGAGGAAAAAAATGCAGACAGTTGTTGCCTTTGTCGGGGTTTATACTCGGAACCCAATTTTAGCTTGCATCCATGGATCACGTCGACGACAACAAACAACAACAGCACAAAGAAGACCAGGTGTTGTCGCTGTCGCTTGACGTACGGATCCATCCATAATTGACACTTAATTAAGTGTCCTCGACGCGTGTCATTTATTCAAGAGAAAACTGTGTCGAAACGAATTCTAAACGGTCAATCTTCATTACTTAACATCAAAGCACACAAACTTTAAGTAAAATAATTTCAATATTCTTCATTTTTTTGTAGTTTTTTTCATTAAACTTTAACACATTTAACTCGTTAATAATAATAATCAAAAATTAAATAAATTTTTGAAAATAAATTCTGAGGTCCCACAAAAAATAATGTTTACTAATATTTCTTCTTGCAATTTCAGTCTTAATTTGCATATTCAATATTAAATCTACATAAAAAATATTTTATAATATGGATTATTCAAAATTAATACCCGAGGTCCCACCAAAAATAATATACACTAATTATTTTCTTTGCTTTAATTTTTGGTAACTAATATTTGTATGCTCCATTTTATAAAAAATGTAATATTTTTTCTTTCCTTACCCTCAAAATAAATCTTTAGTATACGTTAAAACAATGGTTAATAATCTCTTTTTATTTTTCTTCTCTTCTTCCATTGAATCAATTTGTGTTTAATACGATTACTTCTAAACTTGTGTTCTCGAGTTTCCGCAAACTTTACGGACGAGTTTTACATTTATCTTTTCGCAGCGAGAAGAAAGAAACTTTTCAATGATGTTTCCTTTAACGTTTCCTCCGTCCAAAAACTTTTCCGCTAATTAATTTCGTGGAAACCGCAGGTAAAGAAATAAAAAAATCATCTTTTGATGTGTTATTTTTTCTTCTATTTCTATTTTGTGTCTGGAAAATTTTTCCACCTCTTCTTCGATGCAATGCAATTATTGTCATTTAGGTGCGGGTGTGCCTCGAGGACAATAGGACTTTTGTGTATTCAACTCACGCGGCTCAGGGACAAAAATTATATGTTTTTTCTTTCGAAGCATTCAAAGTATTATTCGGAGACTTCCAAGAATCCTTACGGAAACCGTACTTTTCTGAATGGCAAATCATCAAACATCCAGCGGGATTCCCCGCCGCATTATCAAATCAATTGAAGGTAATTAACGGACAGATTGAGATCAATTCATGCATTCATCATCATCCGATGATTTTCGCTGCGTTTCGAAAGTTCGAGATGACCTGAAAATCGAAACGTTTGTTCCATTGTTCCATTCCAATCTAAATCTAATTACTCGTACGATGATGATAATTTCAATGTGCACTTTCACCTCTCATTCATTCGATTTGTTGCAGCACTTCATTTCCACGTCGATAAGAAAAGAATTAAAACCAATTTCAATAGGAAAGCTTTTCCGATTAGAAAAACCGCATTTTTTTTTAACCTATTTCTCAAGCACACAAAAGAATTGCATACAAATTAAAGCTAAAACAATAATCTTAAATCAAATCAAGTTTTTAAATTTATAAATTTCAAGATTTGCGAAGAAAAAGAACAAATAGTTATTCAAAATCATTTGAGGTTGAAGAAATTGAAATTTCATAGTTATTTTTATGACGTAATTATAATTTAAGTATTTCTATGATTGTTTTTCCTAAAAAACTAACTGGCTTCAATGTCTCTCCTGAGGTCACGCATTTATGTACACTGTAAGTGAGTTAATGAAGAGTTAATAATCCATTCAACCCGCATATGCGACGCTCGGAAACCATAAAAATTATTCAACGAATCGACATCACAAACATTGAAGAGAGTATGAGAATCGAGAATATTAAAGTTTCATTCTTAATACAATTTCTTTATTTTTTTCAGAATATCAATAACAAAAAAAAGTTAATTACTCAAAATCCTAAAGAGATATAAACATTAAAATATTTTCATTACATTCCCTAAAGTTTCAGCTTTAATAAAAATACTCAATTTTATTTTAACTATTAGTAGTTTTAAAGAAACACTGTAAAATGTAAAGTGACTATTTTTTTCAGAAAATCATCTTAAAGACAAAATCATGAATTTATAATATAATCAATTTTCATTTTAATATAGAATGAAAATATATTATGAAAATTAAAAAAGAAACTCATTCAAGTCATGGACTAATTAGAAGCATTAAAACTTTTACATCTCTCTAGAAAAGTATGATAATTTATGAAATCATCAATCATCTTTAATATTTTACATTTTCTTATTACATTCAGATATGAGATGATAATTATAATTTATGCAAATTTTCTTCTATTCTCATAACATTTCTTAAATAAAGATTACGTGAATTTTAGATAGAAATAATTAAATTTATTGAGGAATGTGCAACCTTTAAAATACGCGCATAACAGGTTAATTAAATCCTCGCCAACAATAAATCCAAACGTTTGACGTAAACACGACGACTTACTTAATCTCACCTTTTCGTGATTAACTGATAACAAAAAAGAAATAACCGGAAAGAATATCTAAACTTGCACCAACAACAACCACAAAACAGCACTAACAACACCTCCGCGAGAGATCTTCAAGTGAAAACCCGCAGTTTTATTTTCGTGCATTTTTCTTGCCCCTTCTTCCGTTTCAACGTAAACGTTTTGTCGAAGCCGATTCGAATGTTATCCAGACCGAAGGAATTGCATAACTCGCGCAAAATTAAATATTTACTTTGAGAGATTCTAGAGGTTTCTTTAGATTACCGCACTTTATTTTTTTGTTTCAGTCTTTTTTGTGTGTAAATTTAGGAATGCAGTGTTCTTACAAAAAATAAAAATAAAGAAATTCGTTTGTTGCTGCACGAGGAACGCGATTCCTGCCGGTCTCGCGTCTCGCAGCCGTGTGATAAGCTAAATCAATACAAAAGGCAACGATAAGTGCCAGAGGGGAAGCTCCCACGCAGGTTCAGCAAAAGGATAGCGAACGGTGGTGGTGGGAACGCGTGCAGAAGGAGCGAGACGGATTATATAAACAGCGTGTGTGTAGTATTATATACACACCAAACACACGGTGAATGCAACTTGGAAATCCTACAAGTGCGGCGAAGGTGAAATGGCGAAAAGTGCGGATGCAATGTATTCCATTTCAAAAAAAAAAAATCATGAAAAAAATATTTATAAATTTTCATTGATTCTTCTCCAGAATATAAATATTTCATTAAATTGATTAAATTCGAAAATTTTCTATTTTACAATTTTTAAGTTACTTTTTTTATTTGATTCAAATGCAATATTGATATTTTCTTCAAATTTTGCATTTTCATAGTAAAATAAATAAATAAAAATAATTTCTTGTATTTCCAATTCTGTCAAATTACTTGAATGTAAAATATTTATATATCTGTGTAAATATACTGAAAATTCTTATAAAGTTGTAGTACATAAAATTTCATTTTTGATTGATCAAAAATAAAATAATAATTGTACTTAAAAAATCTTGTAATATTTAGCATACTCTTAGATATTTCCGATATTTAAATATTTTATGTTTATCAAATGATTTATCAAAATTAAATTAAATATATTTTTAGAATTTCATCCACGCTATGGTCGATTTAAGGTGTACCAACTATTATCTGTGACAGCTATTGTGTAAGTAGTTCGACACTTCAGATATAAGCGTTGTCATGGTAATATAGGTATAACAAATGTTGAGCAACACGTGTTTACTTTATAGTTGTCATGATAACAAAATAAATGTCTTCTTCTTACCTTGAACCGATCAATGAGGATCTGATTGAGGAGGTCCGAATGTGGTCGAGTGCCGCGGGGTGGGCCACCCCTTCTCCGGACAGTCGGCGGGCTATCCAACTCCTCGCCCGTTGGGTCCGTGTCGTGCGACTCGGAACTGTCGCCACCGCCGCAGCCGCCGCCGCCTCCGCCGCCGCTGCCGCCGTAACCGCTCCCGACACTTCCGCCCCCGCCGACCATCCCCGACGCCATCTGCAACAGACGAACGAAGCTACCGTTAAAACCCATTCAGCTTTCACATTTCATCTTCGCCGCAAAACATCGACCGCAAACGAAACACAAGAATGACCACAAGACTACTTTATAAAGTCGCACTTCCACGGGAAGCCAAGAAAACTTTTAACGCAAACTTTGCTGAAACAACACGTTCGAACGCAAAGTTTGCGCAGCCTCTCTCCAATTACTAGAGCTAACACGCACAGTGGAGAAAAAAAATAAAAACAAAGAATAACACTACATAAATCATAAATAAACAAAATCTAGTGGATTAGTAGAAAGCTGATCACAAAAAATATCTTCAATTAATTAATCGATTCATTACAGAGTGAAATAACATCGTCAACCCAAATTTGTATCGCCTAACAAAACAATGTGATGAACGAAAATCTCAACAAATCTTATGCAAATTCGTATTGTTCCACAATCATTCCATTCTATTCTATTGCACAATCCGCGACAAACGAAACCGGATACGGAATAGCATTTAATCGCTCAGAACCTGATACCATGTTTATAATTTGATACGCAAGGTTAGAGCATAGTTTATAAACGCCACTTCCATTTATTAACATTAAAAACTATAAAAAAAAAATAATCTAAAATTCTAAATCTAAAATTAAACTGTTACCCAATTATTTACACATCTAGTTAAAATCAATTTTTTTTTAGTCTACGTTGTTAATGGAATTTGCGAAACTGCTGCTTCAGCTGCGACCGTTTCACATTGTGATTGGGATGCATTAAATCGGTTTTCAATTCGGGTTAATGGTTGATCGTGCCAAGTTTCCTAATTATTCCCCAGATTCTCACCCGCAACTCCGGCATCGAATCCGACGAGGCGAAATCGAGAAAAAGATTTTGGTCGATCGAGAAATTCAGGAAACTATCGGCAATTCACTTAAAATCTCTCTCCAGAGTGGAGGAAATCCAATTACCAGCATAAACTAAACGAGTTCCTTGATTTTCATAATATACAATTCAATTGTTATTACAAACATGGCGGATATATCCGCCGGTGTCGCTGAAATTCACTAAAATAATTTCGTTTTCGTTTCAAATATTGCATGAAAGTTGCGACAGTGTGCACGCGGCGCAACATTAAATAGAGATATCCCTGTAATGGGCGGCAATAAATGCGTTTACGAAATAAGTGGAATTTACTGCTGGAAATAATAAAGTTTCGATATTCGGAAGCCGGAGGCGGCTGCATCGAAAATATCAAAAGTTGTAAATATTTATTACCAACCACTGTTCAATATATACACCCAAACGTATAAATATTACATAAGATGTAACATTTCTACGCAAACAATTACAAAATTGCTTGAAATCATTTCCCAACATATGCAACCACACGTACAGATGAAATTGAATACTTTTCTTAACGCTTTTTATAAATTAAATTAATTTGCAACTAATGTAAAGCAGAGTTTCCCAAACTTTAAAAAACAAATTTTAGGGGGTGAAAAATTTGAAAACTAAAATTACTTGTATTGATTCCGTTTGTAAAAGTGTTAGATATAAATACTTTGAAACTTTCTCTTCTATTTATTTCTCGTCGAGTAGGACAATTGATTTCTATTTTTTCTTCTTCTCTTCTCTCTCCATACAAACTGTCCGTACTTAAGCGTATGCAATTCGGTTGACTGACTGACACATTTCGATATCAAACTTTCAGATTTAATGAGACTCGCTTATTTATTACACCAGACGCACCTACAAAAAAATAGACACTGCGAGAAAGGCGCGCACACTTCAATTATAACACTTTCCTAACACATCCTGTGACATTTTACAATTACAAGAATTTGATCAAATACAAATAACATTCATAGAAAGATCACGTGTACATTGAGTTGCATACAGATTATATAATTATCTAAATACTTCAATTTCTTTAAATTTACGCACGAAACAATTTAGTGAACTAATTTAGAAATAACTGAAAGCTTTTTAGGTAAAATACGAATATATACTAGCTAAATAGCAAACAATCACACGTGGACTCACCTGAATCGGGTTCAGCTCAAAAAAATTATTTACACATAAATTACACGACAATACAATTAATTTTTTTTTATGTTGGAATATGCTAGCTGTAAACAAAACGAAGAACACTGTCGCATAATTTTAATTAAAAAATTAAACTCGGCGAGTTTTGATGAAATTGCAATAATTTGAAAGGAAACAAGAAATTAAATAATTGACGTTGACGGTGCGAACCCTTCGCGTAATTGCTGCATGAATCGCTAATGAAAAGAACACAAACATAATCCGGCAATTAGGCCAATAAACTGATGAAACTAATTAACCTTTTTACAAAATATTAACAATTTTATGATTAACGAACGCGAATTAAGGGCGAATTTCACTCTGCAATGCAACGTTGTTGGTTGACGGGACCAAAATTAAAATCTATTCCGAGTTTCGATTTTGGACCAGACGAAACTGGATTACTGATACACACTATGTACACACTACTTGGAACTGGAGCGCAGCAACAATGCAAATGGGGGAGACCCGAGAGGATCGGTATTGTCGGCACGAGCAAATATTTACTGGCGCTTCGGTATTATTAATTACTGTTTGATTTACGATAAACGCTTGTACACTTTTATTTGGGTATTTCTCTTATTTTTTTTTGTGCAGTTACTTTCAGTTGGTTTCGTTCGAAGCGCAGCGCAGAAGTAGGCCGATTACATTAATTCCATTGTTTATGGACTGAAAGAAACAAACGCGCAACGATGTTTCCATTTTGTTTTGCATCGTTTACGCGAAACTGCAATACAAATTTGATTTTTACAAAAGTCCACTTTAACACATCTGCACTACAAATTTTAGTTTGTATACTGTTTTAAAAAAAAATATTATTTATTATAAAATAGATATTTGTAGGTGTATTGTTTGTAATTTTTTGACACGTTGACTTAAAGTGACAGCTGTCACAGGTTTTTCATTATTATCCATTGACAATAAAATTGGAAATAGAAAACTATTTTTTTTGTCTTGCAATTATTCGAAATATAACAATTTCATAAAAAGTGTATGAAACAAGCGTTTCTCGTGTTATGTAATACCAGTATAAAATATTTTTTGTCCGTTGTTCTCGAAGAAGCACAGTTACTATTATCTCCAGTAAATAAAGACCGTCGCCGAAGCAATCGCATTTGACATCTGTCACTTCCGACAACATCAGATTGTGACAGCTGTCAAATTGACGTGCAACCGAGATGAGATGGGAGGTCGTATGGGATGTGTGTGGGGACGTTCTCTCCGAAACGATAATACAAAAAATTAAATAACGAAAGGGTCTCACAAGAACAAAACGAAAGAAGCACCAACTCAGTTTACACATCGATTAAAACGGAATGAAAATATTAATTACCAGAGAGAAAGATACAGCGATAATGAATGGGAGGAGATGAATTATGCGTTTGTTATATAAATTTACATGTATATTATAGGACAAAAAAAATCTTACCAAGCTATTCTAGCTGCAGCCTATCAAAAATTTATCAGAGCATTAGTCAAAAATTTGATGGACTTTTACAAATTAATTTGTTATTTAGATTATTGTTGCGCGGTGTTGTTGTTTGAGAACAAAACCAATAAAGAACGGAAAACCAAAAGAGAACTCGGAGCAGCAAGTATTCTGATGTGGGGTTAAAAAGAGGATCGAAGGTTCGAGGAGAGAATTGCGGATGGTTTACCTCTATCTGGATGCCGCTGTCGCCGGAATTGCACTTCATGCTTCTCGCAGCTTTGTTCAGCTTCTTCCTCTCCTTGCTCGAACGCCAAATCAACGGACCGAACCTAACGAATTTTAATATTTAAAAAAAAAAACAATAATGATTTTAATTTTCAAGAAATACCTGTGTTTTTGCTCAGTCTGCTCGCCCTCCTTGGGCTCGCTCTGAAGGACCTGGTGCTGCGGCGAAACCTCCTCCTCCGAAGGCTCCCCCAGGATCTCCGACAGCGTCTCGCCTATATCGGAGGCGCAGCTGCTCTCCTTGCTCCCTTTCTTCTGGAAGCGCAGCGAAAACGTCTTCCTGAATTTCTGCAGGACACTCTCCGTCGCATTCCCTGCAACAACAACAACAACAAATTCACTCAACGAAAACCACAACAACAACTTTTGCTAAAGAACTTTTCCGTTTGCTGAGGAATCCTCGCAACACGTACACATCCAACTCGCACATCGCGCTCACAATCAAAAACATACACACGATAAATCTTTCTTATCTTTGATGCGCTCTCTTCGCAAAACGTAAATAAAAAACACCTATATTCATTCTTGCGCTTTCCGTTTTTACCTCCCCTTCTTTACTGCACCCCAATTAAACCAGAGAACTCGTAACTACAAGCACATTTTTAACCGTCGCATTTTATGTGTCATCCCTTCAATTCCACAAATATTGGTTTCAATTAAACGATCCGAAACCGCAACAACCAATTCCACGTTACAAAAATACGCGCAAAATTTATTGCATATATTTTTTGATGTTTCAATTTTACTCGCATTTTTAGCATTACATTCCCATTGTTTACAATCAACAATGCAATTCAAACTATTACAAGTCTGCATTATTTTAGGAAATATTAAACTTCTTTTTTTTTGCTATAAATATTTTACATTATACAAAATCACATTAATTCCTATTCGAATTTATTGCAATTCCATTGTACATATTTCTATAGAATCGATAATTAATAATATAACAATGTAAAAATTGCAATTCAAAACAATCCATTATTTCCATATAAGTTAATTACATTTATTAATAAATTTCTACAAAAAAAAAAAATTATAAATGAAATTTGCTAGAAATTTTAATTTCTTAAATTATAGAGTTAAAAATTTATCTTTCATAATAATTAATACAAATAAGTGAAGCTTATAACGTTTTTCTTACTGTAAAAAAAAATAAGTAAAATTGTATTGCAATATTTCTATAAAATTAATTTATTTTCTAATTACGGTTAACAGTTTATATTAGTCAAATTACATAACTAAACATTTACTCCCCCAAATAATAATTATGCAAATGCTCTTGTGTATTTGTACAAGAATCAAGTATAAAATCGGTAACTTTCCGCAGACGTTTAAAAGTGTATATTTACAGTTCGTATTTACATTTGCAACCCTTTGAAAATATTCAAGAAACTCAAGGGATTCCTATGGTTCCTCTGAAACTTCAATTTATGAATCAATTTTTAATCAAATTTTAGTTATAATTTCTAAATGATTTCTTACATTTATTTTAGAAAATACAATTTTGAATTTGCAAAAGTTAGAAAGTTTAACGAACATTTGTAAAAATGTGTTTTTAATGGACGCAGCGAGTCGTCAATCCCTTGATGGGATTATCCGAAATACTACTACTTTCCGGTCAAAAAAAATCACTTTCCAAGAAACACTACTATTGCATGAATGGACAACACATTTTCTACAAACGCTTTACTAAAGTTCCGGTTTAAAGAATACATAATTTCTAAGAAAAATTGTCTTCCGGTCAAGTCATAATAAATTTATTTGTTCAACTTAATGGAAAACTTAGGTTCCGTCTTTCCAGGAAAAATTTTTCGAAGCAGTAATTTGAATACGTTTTAGAAATATGTTCTCAAAAGATTGAAAGCTTGTTGAAGATCATAAAGCCATATAATATTAGCATGGAAATATAAATAAACTGAAGGAGGAAGGATTTATATTCAATTTTCCTGAAAAGTTTAACGCGTTTAACACTTGAATACATCTGCAGAAATGCAAACGAAAAAGAAACCGTTAGTGATTTACGGGCTTTGCGAAGTGCGCACCACCGACTGTTGCATCATGAATGGCATTACCGAGAAGACATGTTGTATGCATGCATAATGCATGTCCGTGCGCCTTTATATACACGTTTACTGTGGATATGCAAGAGTCCTCCCGGCAGATGAAGAATAGGACTGTTGACCGCAAAACCGGAGAGAGAAGAGAGAGAGATACGAGGCGCTTTCGATGAATGGAAAAGATATTCCAATAATAGAGACGACACTCGAGATTTTAATTTTTCTCGAGAAAAAAAAATAATGAAAGAAAATCACTTGAAAAGCGCCAGAATCTAGGGACACAATACGCATCGGCATATTCCATTTTAGACGTCCATTCAGTCTGAAGTGCTTATTATTATGTCTTTCTTTGTAGGCTTTCCCATTCTTCTCCGATTCGTTTGAATTTCATGAAAAAACATTACGCGATGATTAATCATAAGCAATTACATATTTAACATCCATATTTTTTTAAGAGTTGTTCTAAAACTTCTAATACAATTTTCTTCCAATCAAATAATGAACAAAAAATAATAACGCGCAGGGCCTAAATTTTATTAATAAGTCTAGTTGGAGGAAAGGACGAAAACTGAAGAATAAAGAATCTTCCATTTTCGCGAAAAGGGGCCTTTTTAATAAGTACTCCAGCTCATTATACCTCTTAGCGATGGATTAAAAGCATCGTCGACGATATCGTTAAACCTCTTACATCCGTGATGCGCGCCTTCAAGAGATGCTCTCTCTCCTCCAATCCTTCCACTTGAACCTTGAATCCTTGAATCCTTTCCTCACAGTACACAAAGTTTCTCACAATAATCCTTAAACCCTGCGATCATCAACCATTGACGAAAATACACGGTATTTCATTTTCGATCAAATCATAAAATTTTGTTAGATTTCATGAAAAATCCAATTTTCCTAAAAATTGCAAAAAAACTAAAACTACGGTGCTAAAATTCTTAATTTTCGCTTATATCTCGCGAACCAGGTAAGATTGAATAACGATCAATACGTTATTAGTTGCGCATTCAATTGCTCTTTCCTAAGCAGTTGAACAAATTACATAAAGTATTACGGTTTTCCTGAAAATTGCAAAAAACGAAAACTACGGTGCTAAAATTCTTAATTTTCGGCTTATATCTCGCGAACCAGGTAAGATTGAATAACGATCAATACGTCATTAGTTGCGTATTCCAATGCTCTTTCATAACCAGTTGGGAAAATTATATAAGGTCTTACGGTTTTCCTGAAAATTGCAAAAAACGAAAAAAAAAAAGTTAATAGGATTTGGCCAAACTCTTAATTTTCGCTTATATCTCGCGAACCAGGTAAGATTGAATAACGATCAATACGTCATTAGTTGCGTATTCTAATGCTCTTTCATAAGCAATTGAGAAAATTATAAAAAGTATTACGGTTTTCCTGAAAATTGCAAAAAACTAAAACTACGGTGCTAAAATTTATAGCGATTTTTGAAAAATTTATAGCGATTTTTGAAAAATCAAAAGTTAATAGGATTCGGCCAAAGTCTTGATTTTCACTTATATCTCGAGAACCAGGTAAGATTGAATAACGTTCAATACGTCATTAGTTGCATATTCCATTGCTCTTTCATAAGCATTAGTGAAAATTAAAAAAATTGTAATAGTTTTCCTGAAAATCGCGAAAAACCTAAAAATTACATCATTTTTGTCAAATATCTCGATAACCGCTTAAGATTGAATAACGTTCAATACGTCATTAGTTGCGTATTCCAATGCTCTTTCATAAGCATCAGTGAGAATTGAAAAAATTGTAATAGTTTTTCTGAAAATTGCAAAAAACGAAAACTACGGTGCTAAAATTCTTAATTTTCGACTTATATCTCGAGAACCAGGTAAGATCGAATAACGATCAATACGTCATTAGTTGCGTATTCCAATGCTCTTTCATAACCAGTAGAGAAAATTATATAAAGTCTTACGGTTTTCCTGAAAATTGCAAAAAACGAAAAAAAAAAAAGTTAATAGGATTTGGCCAAACTCTTAATTTTCGGCTTATATCTCGAGAACCAGGTAAGATTGAATAACGATCAATACGTCATTAGTTGCGTATTCTAATGCTCTTTCATAAGCAATTGAGAAAATTATAAAAAGTATTACGGTTTTCCTGAAAATTGCAAAAAACTAAAACTACGGTGCTAAAATTTATAGCGATTTTTGAAAAATTTATAGCGATTTTTGAAAAATCAAAAGTTAATAGGATTCGGCCAAAGTCTTGATTTTCACTTATATCTCGAGAACCAGGTAAGATTGAATAACGTTCAATACGTCATTAGTTGCGTATTCCATTGCTCTTTCATAAGCATTAGTGAAAATTAAAAAAATTGTAATAGTTTTCCTGAAAATCGCGAAAAACCTAAAAATTACATCATTTTTGTCAAATATCTCGATAACCGCTTAAGATTGAATAACGTTCAATACGTCATTAGTTGCGTATTCTATCGCTCTTTCATAAGCATTAGTGAGAATTGAAAAAATTGTAATAGTTTTCCTGAAAATTGCAAAAAACGAAAACTACGGTGCTAAAATTCTTAATTTTCGGCTTATATCTCGAGAACCAGGTAAGATTGAATAACGATCAATACGTCATTAGTTGCGTATTCCAATGCTCTTTCATAACCAGTTGAGAAAATTATATAAAGTCTTACGGTTTTCCTGAAAATTGCAAAAAACGAAAAAAAAAAAAGTTAACAGGATTTGGCCAAACTCTTAATTTTCGCTTATATCTCGCGAACCAGGTAAGATTGAATAACGATCAATACGTCATTAGTTGCGTATTCTAATGCTCTTTCATAAGCAATTGAGAAAATTATAAAAAGTATTACGGTTTTCCTGAAAATTGCAAAAAACTAAAACTACGGTGCTAAAATTTATAGCGATTTTTGAAAAATTTATAGCGATTTTTGAAAAATCAAAAGTTAATAGGATTCGGCCAAAGTCTTGATTTTCACTTATATCTCGAGAACCAGGTAAGATTGAATAACGTTCAATACGTCATTAGTTGCGTATTCCATTGCTCTTTCATAAGCATTAGTGAAAATTAAAAAAATTGTAATAGTTTTCCTGAAAATCGCGAAAAACCTAAAAATTACATCATTTTTGTCAAATATCTCGATAACCGCTTAAGATTTAATAACGTTCTTCAATACGTCGTTAGTTGCGTATTCCATTGCTCTTTCATAAGCATTAGTGAGAATTGAAAAAATTGTAATAGTTTTCCTGAAAATCGCGAAAAACCTAAAAATTACATAATTTTTGTCAAATATCTCGATAACCGCTTAAGATTGAATAACGTTCAATATGTAATTAGTTGCGTATTCCATTGCTCTTTCATAAGCATTAGTGAGAATTGAAAAAATTGTAATAGTTTTCCTGAAAATCGCGAAAAACCTAAAAATTACATCATTTTTGTCAAATATCTCGATAACCGCTTAGGATTGAATAACGTTCAATACGTCATTAGTTGCGTATTCCATCGCTCTTTCATAAGCATTAGTGAGAATTCAAAAAATTGTAATAGTTTTCCTGAAAATTGCAAAAAACGAAAACTACGGTGCTAAAATTCTTAATTTTAGGCTTATATCTCGAGAACCAGGTAAGATTGAATAACGATCAATACGTCATTAGTTGCGTATTCTAATGCTCTTTCATAACCAGTTGAGAAAATTATATAAAGTCTTACGGTTTTCCTGAAAATTGCAAAAAACGAAAAAAAAAAAAGTTAATAGGATTTGGCCAAACTCTTAATTTTCGCTTATATCTCGCGAACCAGGTAAGATTGAATAACGATCAATACGTCATTAGTTGCGTATTCTAATGCTCTTTCATAAGCAATTGAGAAAATTATAAAAAGTATTACGGTTTTCCTGAAAATTGCAAAAAACTAAAACTACGGTGCTAAAATTTATAGCGATTTTTGAAAAATTTATAGCGATTTTTGAAAAATCAAAAGTTAATAGGATTCGGCCAAAGTCTTGATTTTCACTTATATCTCGGGAACCAGGTAAGATTGAATAACGTTCAATACGTCATTAGTTGCGTATTCCATTGCTCTTTCATAAGCATTAGTGAAAATTGAAAAAATTGTAATAGTTTTCCTGAAAATCGCGAAAAACCTAAAAATTACATCATTTTTGTCAAATATCTCGATAACCGCTTAAGATTGAATAACGCTCAATAAGTCATTAGTTGCGTATTCCATTGCTCTTTCATAAGCATTAGTGAAAATTGAAAAAATTGTAATAGTTTTCCTGAAAATCGCGAAAAACCTAAAAATTGCATCATTTTTGTCAAATATCTCGATAACCGCATAAGATTGAATAACGCTCAATACGTCATTAGTTGCGTATTCCATTGCTCTTTCATAAGCATTAGTGAGTATTGAAAAAATTGTAATAGTTTTCCTGAAAATCGCGAAAAACCTAAAAATTACATCATTTTTGTCAAATATCTCGATAACCGCTTAAGATTGAATAACGCTCAATACGTCATTAGTTGCGTATTCCATTGCTCTTTCATAAGCATTAGTGAGTATTGAAAAAATTGTAATAGTTTTCCTGAAAATCGCGAAAAACCTAAAAATTACATCATTTTTGTCAAATATCTCGATAACCGCTTAAGATTGAATAACGTTCGATACGTTATTAGTTGCGTATTCCATTCCTCTTTCATAAGCATTAGTGAAAATTGAAAAAATTGTAATAGTTTTCCTGAAAATCGCGAAAAACCTAAAAATTGCATCATTTTTGTCAAATATCTCGATAACTGCTTAAGATTGAATAACGTTCAATACGTCATTAGTTGCGTATTCCATTGCTCCTTCATAAGCATTAGTGAAAATTGAAAAAATTGTAATAGTTTTCCTGAAAATCGCGAAAAACCTAAAAATTACATCATTTTTGTCAAATATCTCGATAACCGCTTAAGATTGAATAACGTTCAATACGTCATTAGTTGCGTATTCCATTGCTCTTTCATAAGCGTTAGTGAAAATTGAAGAAATTGTAATAGTTTTCCTGAAAATCGCGAAAAACCTAAAAATTGCATCATTTTTGTCAAATATCTCGATAACCGCTGAAGATTGAATAACGTTCAATACGTCATTAGTTGCGTATTCTATCGCTCTTTCATAAGCATTAGTGAGAATTGAAAAAATTGTAATAGTTTTCCTGAAAATTGCAAAAAACGAAAACTACGGTGCTAAAATTCTTAATTTTCGGCATATATCTCGAGAACCAGGTAAGATTGAATAACGATCAATACGTCATTAGTTGCGTATTCTAATGCTCTTTCATAACCAGTTGAGAAAATTATATAAAGTCTTACGGTTTTCCTGAAAATTGCAAAAAACGAAAAAAAAAAAAGTTAATAGGATTTGGCCAAACTCTTAATTTTCGCTTATATCTCGCGAACCAGGTAAGATTGAATAACGATCAATACGTCATTAGTTGCGTATTCTAATGCTCTTTCATAAGCAATTGAGAAAATTATAAAAAGTATTACGGTTTTCCTGAAAATTGCAAAAAACTAAAACTACGGTGCTAAAATTTATAGCGATTTTTGAAAAATTTATAGCGATTTTTGAAAAATCAAAAGTTAATAGGATTCGGCCAAAGTCTTGATTTTCACTTATATCTCGAGAACCAGGTAAGATTGAATAACGTTCAATACGTCATTAGTTGCATATTCCATTGCTCTTTCATAAGCATTAGTGAAAATTAAAAAAATTGTAATAGTTTTCCTGAAAATCGCGAAAAACCTAAAAATTACATCATTTTTGTCAAATATCTCGATAACCGCTTAAGATTGAATAACGTTCAATACGTCATTAGTTGCGTATTCCATTGCTCCTTCATAAGCATTAGTGAAAATTAAAAAAATTGTAATAGTTTTCCTGAAAATCGCGAAAAACCTAAAAATTACATCATTTTTGTCAAATATCTCGATAACCGCTTAAGATTGAATAACGTTCAATACGTCATTAGTTGCGTATTCCATTGCTCTTTCATAATCATTAGTGAAAATTGAAAAAATTGTAATAGTTTTCTTGAAAATTGCGAAAAACCTAAAAATTACATCATTTTTGTCAAATATCTCGATAACCGCTTAAGATTGAATAACGTTCAATACGTCATTAGTTGCGTATTCCATTGCTCTTTCATAAGCATTAGTGAAAATTGAAAAAAATGTAATAGTTTTCCTGAAAATCGCGAAAAACCTAAAAATTGCATCATTTTTGTCAAATATCTCGATAACCGCTTAAGATTGAATAACGTTCAATAAGTCATTAGTTGCGTATTCTATTGCTCTTTCATAAGCATTTGTGAAAATTGAAAAAATTGTAATAGTTTTCCTGAAAATCGCGAAAAACCTAAAAATTACATCATCTTTGTCAAATATCTCGATAACCGCTTAAGATTGAATAACGTTCAATACGTCATTAGTTGCGTATTCTATTGCTCTTTCATAAGCATTAGTGAAAATTGAAAAAATTGTAATAGTTTTCCTGAAAATCGCGAAAAACCTAAAAATTACATCATCTTTGTCAAATATCTCGATAACCGCTTAAGATTGAATAACGTTCAATACGTCATTAGTTGCGTATTCTATTGCTCTTTCATAAGCATTAGTGAAAATTGAAAAAATTGTAATAGTTTTCCTGAAAATCGCGAAAAACCTAAAAATTACATCATCTTTGTCAAATATCTCGATAACCGCTTAAGATTGAATAACGTTCAATACGTCATTAGTTGCGTATTCTATTGCTCTTTCATAAGCATTAGTGAAAATTGAAAAAATTGTAATAGTTTTCCTGAAAATCGCGAAAAACCTAAAAATTACATCATTTTTGTCAAATATCTCGATAACCGCTTAAGATTGAATAACGTTCAATACGTCATTAGTTGCGTATTCCATTGCTCTTTCATAAGCATTAGTGAAAATTGAAAAAATTGTAATAGTTTTCCTGAAAATCGCGAAAAACCTAAAAATTGCATCATTTTTGTCAAATATCTCGATAACCGCTTAAGATTGAATAACGTTCAATACGTCATTAGTTGCGTATTCCATTGCTCTTTCATAAGCATTAGTGAAAATTGAAGAAATTGTAATAGTTTTCCTGAAAATCGCAAAAAACCTAAAAATTGCATCATTTTTGTCAAATATCTCGATAACTGCTTAAGATTGAATAACGTTCAATACGTCATTAGTTGCGTATTCCATTGCTCTTTCATAAGCATTAGTGAAAATTGAAAAAATTGTAATAGTTTTCCTGAAAATCGCGAAAAACCTAAAAATTACATAATTTTTGTCAAATATCTCGATAACCGCTTAAGATTGAATAACGTTCAATACGTCATTAGTTGCGTATTCCATTGCTCTTTCATAAGCATTAGTGAAAATTGAAAAAATTGTAATAGTTTTCCTGAAAATCGCGAAAAACCTAAAAATTACATCATCTTTGTCAAATATCTCGATAACCGCTTAAGATTGAATAACGTTCAATACGTCATTAGTTGCGTATTCCATTGCTCTTTCATAAGCATTAGTGAAAATTGAAAAAATTGTAATAGTTTTCCTGAAAATCGCGAAAAACCTAAAAATTACATCATCTTTGTCAAATATCTCGATAACCGCTTAAGATTGAATAACGTTCAATACGTCATTAGTTGCGTATTCTATTGCTCTTTCATAAGCATTTGTGAAAATTGAAAAAATTGTAATAGTTTTCCTGAAAATCGCGAAAAACCTAAAAATTGCATCATTTTTGTCAAATATCTCGATAACCGCTTAAGATTGAATAACGTTCAATACGTCATTAGTTGCGTATTCCATTGCTCTTTCATAAGCATTAGTGAAAATTGAAGAAATTGTAATAGTTTTCCTGAAAATCGCGAAAAACCTAAAAATTGCATCATTTTTGTCAAATATCTCGATAACTGCTTAAGATTGAATAACGTTCAATACGTCATTAGTTGCGTATTCCATTGCTCTTTCATAAGCATTTGTGAAAATTGAAAAAATTGTAATAGTTTTCCTGAAAATCGCGAAAAACCTAAAAATTACATAATTTTTGTCAAATATCTCGATAACCGCTTAAGATTGAATAACGTTCAATACGTCATTAGTTGCGTATTCCATTGCTCTTTCATAAGCATTAGTGAAAATTGAAAAAATTGTAATAGTTTTCCTGAAAATCGCGAAAAACCTAAAAATTACATCATTTTTGTCAAATATCTCGATAACCGCTTAAGATTGAATAACGTTCAATACGTCATTAGTTGCGTATTCCATTGCTCTTTCATAAGCATTAGTGAAAATTGAAAAAATTGTAATAGTTTTCCTGAAAATCGCGAAAAACCTAAAAATTACATCATCTTTGTCAAATATCTCGATAACCGCTTAAGATTGAATAACGTTCAATATGTAATTAGTTGCGTATTCCATTGCTCTTTCATAAGCATTTGTGAAAATTGAAAAAATTGTAATAGTTTTCCTGAAAATCGCGAAAAACCTAAAAATTACATCATCTTTGTCAAATATCTCGATAACCGCTTAAGATTGAATAACGTTCAATACGTCATTAGTTGCGTATTCCATTGCTCTTTCATAAGCATTAGTGAAAATTGAAAAAATTGTAATAGTTTTCCTGAAAATCGCGAAAAACCTAAAAATTACATAATTTTTGTCAAATATCTCGATAACCGCTTAAGATTGAATAACGTTCAATACGTCATTAGTTGCGTATTCCATTGCTCTTTCATAAGCATTAGTGAAAATTGAAAAAATTGTAATAGTTTTCCTGAAAATCGTGAAAAACCTAAAAATTACATCATTTTTGTCTAATATCTCGATAACCGCTTAAGATTGAATAACGTTCGATACGTCATTAGTTGCGTATTCCATTGCTCTTTCATAAGCATTAGTGAAAATTGAAAAAATTGTAATAGTTTTCCTGAAAATCGCGAAAAACCTAAAAATTGCATCATTTTTGTCAAATATCGCGATAACCGCTTAAGATTGAATAACGTTCAATACGTCATTAGTTGCGTATTCCATTGCTCTTTCATAAGCATTAGTGAAAATTGAAGAAATTGTAATAGTTTTCCTGAAACTCGCGAAAAACCTAAAAATTACATAATTTTTGTCAAATATCTCGATAACCGCTTAAGATTGAATAACGTTCAATACGTCATTAGTTGCGTATTCCATTGCTCTTTCATAAGCATTAATGAAAATTGAAAAAATTGTAATAGTTTTCCTGAAAATCGCGAAAAACCTAAAAATTACATCACTTTTGGCAAATATCTCGATAACCGCTTAAGATTGAATAACGTTCGATACGTCATTAGTTGCGTATTCCATTGCTCTTTCATAAGCATTAGTGAGAATTGAAAAAATTGTAATAGTTTTCCTGAAAATCGCGAAAAACCTAAAAATTACATCATTTTTGTCAAATATCTCGATAACCGCTTAAGATTGAATAACGTTCGATACGTCATTAGTTGCGTATTCCATTGCTCTTTCATAAGCATTAGTGAAAATTGAAAAAATTGTAATAGTTTTCCTGAAAATCGCGAAAAACCTAAAAATTGCATCATTTTT
Source organism: Nicrophorus investigator (assembly GCA_963457615.1). Classification (NCBI taxonomy): domain Eukaryota; kingdom Metazoa; phylum Arthropoda; class Insecta; order Coleoptera; family Silphidae; genus Nicrophorus; species Nicrophorus investigator. Next base: position 3,160,101 of record OY735143.1, read on the forward strand.
GTCAAATATCGCGATAACCGCTTAAGATTGAATAACGTTCAATACGTCATTAGTTGCGTATTCCATTGCTCTTTCATAAGCATTAGTGAAAATTGAAGAAATTGTAATAGTTTTCCTGAAAATCGCGAAAAACCTAAAAATTACATAATTTTTGTCAAATATCTCGATAACCGCTTAAGATTGAATAACGTTCAATACGTCATTAGTTGCGTATTCCATTGCTCTTTCATAAGCATTAGTGAAAATTGAAAAAATTGTAATAGTTTTCCTGAAAATCGCGAAAAACCTAAAAATTACATCATTTTTGTCAAATATCTCGATAACCGCTTAAGATTGAATAACGTTCGATACGTCATTAGTTGCGTATTCCATTGCTCTTTCATAAGCATTAGTGAGAATTGAAAAAATTGTAATAGTTTTCCTGAAAATCGCGAAAAACCTAAAAATTACATCATTTTTGTCAAATATCTCGATAGCCGCTTAAGATTGAATAACGTTCGATACGTCATTAGTTGCGTATTCCATTACTCTTTCATAAGCATTAGTGAAAATTGAAAAAATTGTAATAGTTTTCCTGAAAATCGCGAAAAACCTAAAAATTGCATCATTTTTGTCAAATATCTCGATAACTGCTTAAGATTGAATAACGTTCAATACGTCATTAGTTGCGTATTCCATTGCTCTTTTATAAGCATTAGTGAAAATTGAAAAAATTGTAATAGTTTTCCTGAAAATCGCGAAAAACCTAAAAATTGCATCATTTTTGTCAAATATCTCGATAACCGCTTAAGATTGAATAACGTTCAATACGTCATTAGTTGCGTATTCCATTGCTCTTTCATAACCATTAGTGAAAATTGAAGAAATTGTAATAGTTTTCCTGAAAATCGCGAAAAACCTAAAAATTGCATCATTTTTGTCAAATATCTCGATAACCGCTTAAGATTGAATAACGTTCAATACGTCATTAGTTGCGTATTCCATTGCTCTTTCATAATCATTAGTGAAAATTGAAAAAATTGTAATAGTTTTCTTGAAAATCGCGAAAAACCTAAAAATTACATCATTTTTGTCAAATATCTCGATAACCGCTTAAGATTGAATAACGTTCAATACGTCATTAGTTGCGTATTCTATCGCTCTTTCATAAGCATTAGTGAGAATTGAAAAAATTGTAATAGTTTTCCTGAAAATTGCAAAAAACGAAAACTACGGTGCTAAAATTCTTAATTTTCGGCTTATATCTCGAGAACCAGGTAAGATTGAATAACGATCAATACGTCATTAGTTGCGTATTCCAATGCTCTTTCATAACCAGTTGAGAAAATTATATAAAGTCTTACGGTTTTCCTGAAAATTGCAAAAAACGAAAAAAAAAAAAGTTAATAGGATTTGGCCAAACTCTTAATTTTCGCTTATATCTCGCGAACCAGGTAAGATTGAATAACGATCAATACGTCATTAGTTGCGTATTCTAATGCTCTTTCATAAGCAATTGAGAAAATTATAAAAAGTATTACGGTTTTCCTGAAAATTGCAAAAAACTAAAACTACGGTGCTAAAATTTATAGCGATTTTTGAAAAATTTATAGCGATTTTTGAAAAATCAAAAGTTAATAGGATTCGGCCAAAGTCTTGATTTTCACTTATATCTCGAGAACCAGGTAAGATTGAATAACGTTCAATACGTCATTAGTTGCGTATTCCATTGCTCTTTCATAAGCATTAGTGAAAATTGAAAAAATAGTAATAGTTTTCCTGAAAATCGCGAAAAACCTAAAAATTACATCATTTTTGTCAAATATCTCGATAACCGCTTAAGATTTAATAACGTTCAATACGTCGTTAGTTGCGTATTCCATTGCTCTTTCATAAGCATTAGTGAGAATTGAAAAAATTGTAATAGTTTTCCTGAAAATCGCGAAAAACCTAAAAATTACATCATTTTTGTAAAATATCTCGATAACCGCTTAAGATTGAATAACGTTCAATACGTCATTAGTTGCGTATTCCATTGCTCTTTCATAAGCATTAGTGAAAATTGAAAAAATTGTAATAGTTTTCCTGAAAATCGCGAAAAACCTAAAAATTACATCATTTTTGTCAAATATCTCGATAACCGCTTAAGATTGAATAACGTTCAATACGTCATTAGTTGCGTATTCTATTGCTCTTTCATAAGCATTTGTGAAAATTGAAAAAATTGTAATAGTTTTCCTGAAAATCGCGAAAAACCTAAAAATTACATCATCTTTGTCAAATATCTCGATAACCGCTTAAGATTGAATAACGTTCAATACGTCATTAGTTGCGTATTCCATTGCTCTTTCATAAGCATTAGTGAAAATTGAAAAAATTGTAATAGTTTTCCTGAAAATCGCGAAAAACCTAAAAATTACATCATTTTTGTCAAATATCTCGATAACCGCTTAAGATTGAATAACGTTCAATACGTCATTAGTTGCGTATTCTATTGCTCTTTCATAAGCATTTGTGAAAATTGAAAAAATTGTAATAGTTTTCCTGAAAATCGCGAAAAACCTAAAAATTACATCATCTTTGTCAAATATCTCGATAACCGCTTAAGATTGAATAACGTTCAATACGTCATTAGTTGCGTATTCTATTGCTCTTTCATAAGCATTTGTGAAAATTGAAAAAATTGTAATAGTTTTCCTGAAAATCGCGAAAAACCTAAAAATTGCATCATTTTTGTCAAATATCTCGATAACCGCTTAAGATTGAATAACGTTCAATATGTAATTAGTTGCGTATTCCATTGCTCTTTCATAAGCATTAGTGAAAATTGAAAAAATTGTAATAGTTTTCCTGAAAATCGCGAAAAACCTAAAAATTGCATCATTTTTGTCAAATATCTCGATAACCGCTTAAGATTGAATAACGTTCAATATGTAATTAGTTGCGTATTCCATTGCTCTTTCATAAGCATTAGTGAAAATTGAAAAAATTGTAATAGTTTTCCTGAAAATCGCGAAAAACCTAAAAATTACATCATTTTTGTCAAATATCTCGATAACCGCTTAAGATTGAATAACGTTCAATACGTCATTAGTTGCGTATTCCATTGCTCTTTCATAAGCATTAGTGAAAATTGAAAAAATTGTAATAGTTTTCCTGAAAATCGCGAAAAACCTAAAAATTACATCATTTTTGTCAAATATCTCGATAACCGCTTAAGATTGAATAACGTTCAATACGTCATTAGTTGCGTATTCTATTGCTCTTTCATAAGCATTTGTGAAAATTGAAAAAATTGTAATAGTTTTCCTGAAAATCGCGAAAAACCTAAAAATTACATCATCTTTGTCAAATATCTCGATAACCGCTTAAGATTGAATAACGTTCAATACGTCATTAGTTGCGTATTCTATTGCTCTTTCATAAGCATTTGTGAAAATTGAAAAAATTGTAATAGTTTTCCTGAAAATCGCGAAAAACCTAAAAATTACATCATTTTTGTCAAATATCTCGATAACCGCTTAAGATTGAATAACGTTCAATATGTAATTAGTTGCGTATTCCATTGCTCTTTCATAAGCATTAGTGAAAATTGAAAAAATAGTAATAGTTTTCCTGAAAATCGCGAAAAACCTAAAAATTACATAATTTTTGTCAAATATCTCGATAACCGCTTAAGATTGAATAACGTTCAATATGTAATTAGTTGCGTATTCCATTGCTCTTTCATAAGCATTAGTGAAAATTGAAAAAATTGTAATAGTTTTCCTGAAAATCGCGAAAAACCTAAAAATTACATCATTTTTGTCAAATATCTCGATAACCGCTTAAGATTGAATAACGTTCGATACGTCATTAGTTGCGTATTCCATTGCTCTTTCATAAGCATTAGTGAAAATTGAAAAAATTGTAATAGTTTTCTTGAAAATCGCGAAAAATCTAAAAATTACATCATTTTTGTCAAATATCTCGATAACCGCTTAAGATTGAATAACGTTCGATACGTCATTAGTTGCGTATTCCATTGCTCTTTCATAAGCATTAGTGAAAATTGAAAAAATTGTAATAGTTTTCCTGAAAATCGCGAAAAACCTAAAAATTACATCATTTTTGTCAAATATCTCGATAACCGCTTAAGATTGAATAACGTTCGATACGTCATTAGTTGCTTATTCCATTGCTCTTTCATAAGCATTAGTGAAAATTGAAAAAATTGTAATAGTTTTCCTGAAAATCGCGAAAAACCTAAAAATTACATAATTTTTGTCAAATATCTCGATAACCGCTTAAGATTGAATAACGTTCAATATGTAATTAGTTGCGTATTCCATTGCTCTTTCATAAGCATTAGTGAAAATTGAAAAAATTGTAATAGTTTTCCTGAAAATCGCGAAAAACCTAAAAATTGCATCATTTTTGTCAAATATCTCGATAACCGCTTAAGATTGAATAACGTTCAATACGTCATTAGTTGCGTATTCCATTGCTCTTTCATAAGCATTAGTGAAAATTGAAAAAATAGTAATAGTTTTCCTGAAAATCGCGAAAAACCTAAAAATTACATAATTTTTGTCAAATATCTCGATAACCGCTTAAGATTGAATAACGTTCAATATGTAATTAGTTGCGTATTCCATTGCTCTTTCATAAGCATTAGTGAAAATTGAAAAAATTGTAATAGTTTTCCTGAAAATCGCGAAAAACCTAAAAATTACATCATTTTTGTCAAATATCTCGATAACCGCTTAAGATTGAATAACGTTCGATACGTCATTAGTTGCGTATTCCATTACTCTTTCATAAGCATTTGTGAAAATTGAAAAAATTGTAATAGTTTTCCTGAAAATCGCGAAAAACCTAAAAATTGCATCATTTTTGTCAAATATCTCGATAACCGCTTAAGATTGAATAACGTTCAATACGTCATTAGTTGCGTATTCCATTGCTCTTTCATAAGCATTAGTGAGAATTGAAAAAATTGTAATAGTTTTCCTGAAAATCGCGAAAAACCTAAAAATTACATAATTTTTGTCAAATATCTCGATAACCGCTTAAGATTGAATAACGTTCAATATGTAATTAGTTGCGTATTCCATTACTCTTTCATAAGCATTAGTGAAAATTGAAAAAATTGTAATAGTTTTCCTGAAAATCGCGAAAAACCTAAAAATTGCATAATTTTTGTCAAATATCTCGATAACCGCTTAAGATTGAATAACGTTCGATACGTCATTAGTTGCGTATTCCATTGCTCTTTCATAAGCATTAGTGAAAATTGAAAAAATTGTAATAGTTTTCCTGAAAATCGCGAAAAACCTAAAAATTGCATCATTTTTGTCAAATATCTCGATAACCGCTTAAGATTGAATAACGTTCAATACGTCATTAGTTGCGTATTCCATTGCTCTTTCATAAGCATTAGTGAAAATTGAAAAAATTGTAATAGTTTTCCTGAAAATCGCGAAAAACCTAAAAATTACATCATTTTTGTCAAATATCTCGATAACCGCTTAAGATTGAATAACGTTCAATACGTCATTAGTTGCGTATTCTATCGCTCTTTCATAAGCATTAGTGAGAATTGAAAAAATTGTAATAGTTTTCCTGAAAATTGCAAAAAACGAAAACTACGGTGCTAAAATTCTTAATTTTCGGCTTATATCTCGAGAACCAGGTAAGATTGAATAACGATCAATACGTCATTAGTTGCGTATTCCAATGCTCTTTCATAACCAGTTGAGAAAATTATATAAAGTCTTACGGTTTTCCTGAAAATTGCAAAAAACGAAAAAAAAAAAAGTTAATAGGATTTGGCCAAACTCTTAATTTTCGCTTATATCTCGCGAACCAGGTAAGATTGAATAACGATCAATACGTCATTAGTTGCGTATTCTAATGCTCTTTCATAAGCAATTGAGAAAATTATAAAAAGTATTACGGTTTTCCTGAAAATTGCAAAAAACTAAAACTACGGTGCTAAAATTTATAGCGATTTTTGAAAAATTTATAGCGATTTTTGAAAAATCAAAAGTAAATAGGATTCGGCCAAAGTCTTGATTTTCACTTATATCTCGATAGCCGCTTAAGATTGAATAACGTTAAATACGTCATTAGTTGCGTATTCCATTGCTCTTTCATAAGCATTAGTGAAAATTGAAAAAATTGTAATAGTTTTCCTGAAAATCGCGAAAAACCTAAAAATTACATCATTTTTGTCAAATATCTCGATAACCGCTTAAGATTGAATAACGTTCAATATGTAATTAGTTGCGTATTCCATTGCTCTTTCATAAGCATTAGTGAAAATTGAAAAAATTGTAATAGTTTTCCTGAAAATTGCAAAAAACGAAAACTACGGTGCTAAAATTCTTAATTTTCGGCTTATATCTCGAGAACCAGGTAAGATTGAATAACGATCAATACGTCATTAGTTGCGTATTCCAATGCTCTTTCATAACCAGTTGAGAAAATTATATAAAGTCTTACGGTTTTCCTGAAAATTGCAAAAAACGAAAAAAAAAAAAGTTAATAGGATTTGGCCAAACTCTTAATTTTCGCTTATATTTCGCGAACCAGGTAAGATTGAATAACGATCAATACGTCATTAGTTGCGTATTCTAATGCTCTTTCATAAGCAATTGAGAAAATTATAAAAAGTATTACGGTTTTCCTGAAAATTGCAAAAAACTAAAACTACGGTGCTAAAATTTATAGCGATTTTTGAAAAATTTATAGCGATTTTTGAAAAATCAAAAGTTAATAGGATTCGGCCAAAGTCTTGATTTTCACTTATATCTCGAGAACCAGGTAAGATTGAATAACGTTCAATACGTCATTAGTTGCGTATTCCATTGCTCTTTCATAAGCATTAGTGAAAATTAAAAAAATTGTAATAGTTTTCCTGAAAATCGCGAAAAACCTAAAAATTACATCATTTTTGTCAAATATCTCGATAACCGCTTAAGATTGAATAACGTTCAATACGTCATTAGTTGCGTATTCCATTGCTCTTTCATAAGCATTAGTGAAAATTGAAAAAATAGTAATAGTTTTCCTGAAAATCGCGAAAAACCTAAAAATTACATCATTTTTGTCAAATATCTCGATAACCGCTTAAGATTTAATAACGTTCAATACGTCATTAGTTGCGTATTCCAAGGCTCTTTCATAAGCAGTTGAGAAAATTACATAAAGTGTTACGGTTTTCCAGAAAATTGCAAAAAACAAAAACTACGGTGCTAAAATTCTTAATTTTCGCTTTATATCTCGCGAACCAGGTAAGATTGAATAACGATCAATACGTCATTAGTTGCGTATTCCGATGCTCTTTCATAAGCGGTTGAGAAAATTACATAAAGTGTTACGGTTTTCCTGAAAATTGCAAAAAACGAAAAAAAAAAAAGTTAATAGAATTTGGCCAAACTCTTAATTTTCGCTTATATCTCGCGAACCAGGTAAGATTGAATAACGTTCAATACGTCATTAGTTGCGTATTCCATTGCTCTTTCATAAGCATTAGTGAAAATTGAAAAAATTGTAATAGTTTTCTTGAAAATCGCGAAAAATCTAAAAATTACATCATTTTTGTCAAATATCTCGATAACCGCTTAAGATTGAATAACGTTCGATACGTCATTAGTTGCGTATTCCATTGCTCTTTCATAAGCATTAGTGAAAATTGAAAAAATTGTAATAGTTTTCCTGAAAATCGCGAAAAACCTAAAAATTACATCATTTTTGTCAAATATCTCGATAACCGCTTAAGATTGAATAACGTTCGATACGTCATTAGTTGCGTATTCCATTGCTCTTTCATAAGCATTAGTGAAAATTGAAAAAATTGTAATAGTTTTCCTGAAAATCGCGAAAAACCTAAAAATTACATAATTTTTGTCAAATATCTCGATAACCGCTTAAGATTGAATAACGTTCAATATGTAATTAGTTGCGTATTCCATTGCTCTTTCATAAGCATTAGTGAAAATTGAAAAAATTGTAATAGTTTTCCTGAAAATCGCGAAAAACCTAAAAATTGCATCATTTTTGTCAAATATCTCGATAACCGCTTAAGATTGAATAACGTTCAATACGTCATTAGTTGCGTATTCCATTGCTCTTTCATAAGCATTAGTGAAAATTGAAAAAATAGTAATAGTTTTCCTGAAAATCGCGAAAAACCTAAAAATTACATAATTTTTGTCAAATATCTCGATAACCGCTTAAGATTGAATAACGTTCAATATGTAATTAGTTGCGTATTCCATTGCTCTTTCATAAGCATTAGTGAAAATTGAAAAAATTGTAATAGTTTTCCTGAAAATCGCGAAAAACCTAAAAATTACATCATTTTTGTCAAATATCTCGATAACCGCTTAAGATTGAATAACGTTCGATACGTCATTAGTTGCGTATTCCATTACTCTTTCATAAGCATTTGTGAAAATTGAAAAAATTGTAATAGTTTTCCTGAAAATCGCGAAAAACCTAAAAATTGCATCATTTTTGTCAAATATCTCGATAACCGCTTAAGATTGAATAACGTTCAATACGTCATTAGTTGCGTATTCCATTGCTCTTTCATAAGCATTAGTGAGAATTGAAAAAATTGTAATAGTTTTCCTGAAAATCGCGAAAAACCTAAAAATTACATAATTTTTGTCAAATATCTCGATAACCGCTTAAGATTGAATAACGTTCAATATGTAATTAGTTGCGTATTCCATTACTCTTTCATAAGCATTAGTGAAAATTGAAAAAATTGTAATAGTTTTCCTGAAAATCGCGAAAAACCTAAAAATTGCATAATTTTTGTCAAATATCTCGATAACCGCTTAAGATTGAATAACGTTCGATACGTCATTAGTTGCGTATTCCATTGCTCTTTCATAAGCATTAGTGAAAATTGAAAAAATTGTAATAGTTTTCCTGAAAATCGCGAAAAACCTAAAAATTGCATCATTTTTGTCAAATATCTCGATAACCGCTTAAGATTGAATAACGTTCAATACGTCATTAGTTGCGTATTCCATTGCTCTTTCATAAGCATTAGTGAAAATTGAAAAAATTGTAATAGTTTTCCTGAAAATCGCGAAAAACCTAAAAATTACATCATTTTTGTCAAATATCTCGATAACCGCTTAAGATTGAATAACGTTCAATACGTCATTAGTTGCGTATTCTATCGCTCTTTCATAAGCATTAGTGAGAATTGAAAAAATTGTAATAGTTTTCCTGAAAATTGCAAAAAACGAAAACTACGGTGCTAAAATTCTTAATTTTCGGCTTATATCTCGAGAACCAGGTAAGATTGAATAACGATCAATACGTCATTAGTTGCGTATTCCAATGCTCTTTCATAACCAGTTGAGAAAATTATATAAAGTCTTACGGTTTTCCTGAAAATTGCAAAAAACGAAAAAAAAAAAAGTTAATAGGATTTGGCCAAACTCTTAATTTTCGCTTATATCTCGCGAACCAGGTAAGATTGAATAACGATCAATACGTCATTAGTTGCGTATTCTAATGCTCTTTCATAAGCAATTGAGAAAATTATAAAAAGTATTACGGTTTTCCTGAAAATTGCAAAAAACTAAAACTACGGTGCTAAAATTTATAGCGATTTTTGAAAAATTTATAGCGATTTTTGAAAAATCAAAAGTAAATAGGATTCGGCCAAAGTCTTGATTTTCACTTATATCTCGATAGCCGCTTAAGATTGAATAACGTTAAATACGTCATTAGTTGCGTATTCCATTGCTCTTTCATAAGCATTAGTGAAAATTGAAAAAATTGTAATAGTTTTCCTGAAAATCGCGAAAAACCTAAAAATTACATCATTTTTGTCAAATATCTCGATAACCGCTTAAGATTGAATAACGTTCAATATGTAATTAGTTGCGTATTCCATTGCTCTTTCATAAGCATTAGTGAAAATTGAAAAAATTGTAATAGTTTTCCTGAAAATTGCAAAAAACGAAAACTACGGTGCTAAAATTCTTAATTTTCGGCTTATATCTCGAGAACCAGGTAAGATTGAATAACGATCAATACGTCATTAGTTGCGTATTCCAATGCTCTTTCATAACCAGTTGAGAAAATTATATAAAGTCTTACGGTTTTCCTGAAAATTGCAAAAAACGAAAAAAAAAAAAGTTAATAGGATTTGGCCAAACTCTTAATTTTCGCTTATATCTCGCGAACCAGGTAAGATTGAATAACGATCAATACGTCATTAGTTGCGTATTCTAATGCTCTTTCATAAGCAATTGAGAAAATTATAAAAAGTATTACGGTTTTCCTGAAAATTGCAAAAAACTAAAACTACGGTGCTAAAATTTATAGCGATTTTTGAAAAATTTATAGCGATTTTTGAAAAATCAAAAGTTAATAGGATTCGGCCAAAGTCTTGATTTTCACTTATATCTCGAGAACCAGGTAAGATTGAATAACGTTCAATACGTCATTAGTTGCGTATTCCATTGCTCTTTCATAAGCATTAGTGAAAATTAAAAAAATTGTAATAGTTTTCCTGAAAATCGCGAAAAACCTAAAAATTACATCATTTTTGTCAAATATCTCGATAACCGCTTAAGATTGAATAACGTTCAATACGTCATTAGTTGCGTATTCCATTGCTCTTTCATAAGCATTAGTGAAAATTGAAAAAATAGTAATAGTTTTCCTGAAAATCGCGAAAAACCTAAAAATTACATCATTTTTGTCAAATATCTCGATAACCGCTTAAGATTTAATAACGTTCAATACGTCATTAGTTGCGTATTCCAAGGCTCTTTCATAAGCAGTTGAGAAAATTACATAAAGTGTTACGGTTTTCCAGAAAATTGCAAAAAACAAAAACTACGGTGCTAAAATTCTTAATTTTCGCTTTATATCTCGCGAACCAGGTAAGATTGAATAACGATCAATACGTCATTAGTTGCGTATTCCGATGCTCTTTCATAAGCGGTTGAGAAAATTACATAAAGTGTTACGGTTTTCCTGAAAATTGCAAAAAACGAAAAAAAAAAAAGTTAATAGAATTTGGCCAAACTCTTAATTTTCGCTTATATCTCGCGAACCAGGTAAGATTGAATAACGTTCAATACGTCATTAGTTGCGTATTCCGATGCCCTTTCATAAGCAGTTGAGAAAATTACATAAACTCTTACGGTTTTCCTGAAAATTGCAAAAAACTAAAACTACGGTGCTAAAATTTATAGCGATTTTTGAAAAATTTATAGCGATTTTTGAAAAATCAAAAGTTAATAGGATTCGGCCAAACTCTTAATTTTCGGCTTATATCTCGCGAACCAGGTAAGATTGAATAACGATCAATACGTCATTAGTTGCGTATTCCAAGGCTCTTTCATAAGCAGTTGAGAAAATTACATAAAGTGTTACGGTTTTCCTGAAAATTGCAAAAAACGAAAACTACGGTGCTAAAATTCTTAATTTTCGCTTTATATCTCGCGAACCAGGTAAGATTGAATAACGATCAACACGTCATTAGTTGCGTATTCCAATGCTCTTTCATAAGCGGTTGAGAAAATTACATAAAGTGTTACGGTTTTCCTGAAAATTGCAAAAAACGAAAAAAAAAAAAGTTAATAGAATTTGGCCAAACTCTTAATTTTCGCTTATATCTCGCGAACCAGGTAAGATTGAATAACGTTCAATACGTCATTAGTTGCGTATTCCGATGCCCTTTCATAAGCAGTTGAGAAAATTACATAAACTCTTACGGTTTTCCTGAAAATTGCAAAAAACTAAAACTACGGTGCTAAAATTTATAGCGATTTTTGAAAAATTTATAGCGATTTTTGAAAAATCAAAAGTTAATAGGATTCGGCCAAACTCTTAATTTTCGGCTTATATCTCGCGAACCAGGTAAGATTGAATAACGATCAATACGTCATTAGTTGCGTATTCCAAGGCTCTTTCATAAGCAGTTGAGAAAATTACATAAAGTGTTACGGTTTTCCTGAAAATTGCAAAAAACGAAAACTACGGTGCTAAAATTCTTAATTTTCGCTTTATATCTCGCGAACCAGGTAAGATTGAATAACGATCAACACGTCATTAGTTGCGTATTCCAATGCTCTTTCATAAGCGGTTGAGAAAATTACATAAAGTGTTACGGTTTTCCTGAAAATTGCAAAAAACGAAAAAAAAAAAAGTTAATAGAATTTGGCCAAACTCTTAATTTTCGCTTATATCTCGCGAACCAGGTAAGATTGAATAACGTTCAATACGTCATTAGTTGCGTATTCCGATGCCCTTTCATAAGCAGTTGAGAAAATTACATAAACTCTTACGGTTTTCCTGAAAATTGCAAAAAACTAAAACTACGGTGCTAAAATTTATAGCGATTTTTGAAAAATTTATAGCGATTTTTGAAAAATCAAAAGTTAATAGGATTCGGCCAAACTCTTAATTTTCGGCTTATATCTCGCGAACCAGGTAAGATTGAATAACGATCAATACGTCATTAGTTGCGTATTCCATTGCTCTTTCATAAGCATTAGTGAAAATTGAAAAAATTGTAATAGTTTTCCTGAAAATTGCAAAAAACGAAAACTACGGTGCTAAAATTCTTAATTTTCGGCTTATATCTCGAGAACCAGGTAAGATTGAATAACGATCAATACGTCATTAGTTGCGTATTCCATTGCTCTTTCATAAGCATTAGTGAAAATTGAAAAAATTGTAATAGTTTTCCTGAAAATCGCGAAAAACCTAAAAATTACATCATTTTTGTCAAATATCTCGATAACCGCTTAAGATTGAATAACATTCAACACGTCATTAGTTGCGTATTCTAATGCTCCTTCATTAGCAATGGATAAAGTTGAAAAAAGTCGAACAGTTTTCATAAAAAAAACATTAAAAACCTAAAAGTTTAAGTTTTAAGTTTTTTGTGAATAACTCAGAATCTATGTAACTTTTGATTGTTGCATAACATGCGAGCACGAAATACGCAACATGCTATTTACGATCACATGCAACACCTTTACAACGTGTTAACATAACTTTTGACATTTTTGACTATTTAAGTTTTTAAGGGCAAAAAAGGTATTGTTAAAAATTGGATTACCTGAGTTGCCCCGACAGACTAGAGACGTCGAATTCGGATTTCGGAGTTAAAATCAAGACACAAAGCACTTTTTTGTTGCTGTTGTTGTATTGTCGTCTGTCCTTGCAGCATCGAGTGGATACAATCTCGTTACACCGTTGAGACACAATAAGGGAAATATCCAGAAAGGATTTCATTCCATTACGAAAAAAAAGTTATAAAGGAAAATAGAGAGAGAAAATTGTCGAAGATTTATTTATGGGGCATATTTTATTGGTGCGTTTTTTTCCTTGTCGCGTTTACTTTGACATCTTTGAAAGCTACGAGTTTTCTTTTGCTTGAATTCAGAGAAAAGTTAACGTTATTTTATTACAAGTTTATCGTATCTCTCTTTGTCGCCAATAGAAAGAATTATATTACATTTTTTGATTCCATTCATAATACCATGAGATAATACTAAATTTTAAAAATATACTAATTTTGTAGCATATTTCTCATTCAGAATTTTGAAGATTGCTACCTAATTAGTTTACTTTTAATAATTCGACAAAATTATCTAAATTATGAAATTTTTCATAATTTTCTTGAAAAATAATTTATTGATTTGTTCAAAACTGTGCTTATTTGCAAACATAAATAGACACATAGTACTATTACGTAACCGATGTATAAAGTGTGTCGCAGGTAAATATTCCATATTCCCTTCTCGTTTGCAGCCGAGTCTGGATGAAAAAGGGAAACACGTACTTACTTATCATTAACAGAATGATCAATATTTGTAAGACCCAGAAACCTTGTGTTTACACCTCCATTCCACCTTTTTCTTTGAAAATAGAACTTCTTATCAACACGTAAATCCAGAAGAAAAACACTTTCACGCCATCTAATCTACCGCAAATAAAATTCTTCCTTCAGATATCATAATCTATTGCATTCTTCGTATTCCACTAACCTCAATAACAAGCAAAACCTTTACACATTTCTGAATACATTTCTATTGATTTTCAAACCTATGATATATTTATTTAGTGAATTTTATTATCGTTGAAATTTATTATTTCCTTTTAATAATTTATTTAGTAAAAACTTTGAATACTTTTAATTTGATTATTGAGAAATTTACTACTCGAATTATTCTGTATTACTTTTTTTTTCTTTAGAAAATTGAGAATACCGGAGTTTCGTAACGATGAAACGCTCCACAAAGTACACACGCGATGTACACATTTTTTCTATACCAATTTCATCTGATAATTCTTCATTAATTAAGCATAAAAGAAACATAATTACAACCATATTATATCATGTATTAGGTCAATAATTAACTTGATCTAATAAACTAATTTATCAGTCAATTATTAGGTTAGGTTAAATAAGGTTAAAAATATTTAAGTTCTATATTTTCTTTATTAATTTTTACTGAAATTTGATTACAAAAGTATTAATTGTAACAAAAACTGACGTATATAAAATAAACGAAATAATTAACAAAAGGATATTTCAAAGTTTCATTTCGTCTTATTACTTTAATCTTTGGTGGAAAAGATTGATTCTGTCGGTGGATTATATATAAATTGCGCCCGGTGCGACCAATAATCGTCCTCTCACAGGCTTTTAAGCTAACGAGAAATAATGATATAAACTTATCGATATGTTTCAATTAAAGGACACCGTAATTACTTCCACGACGCAAGTCTTAACCACATATATAAAAAGCTCGAGCAGAGTCTGATTGATGATGGTGAAGGCATCATTTTCTTCCCCTCCTAATTAGCATCATCTTGCATAATCTAAACGCAAGTAAAACGCGGGATAATTCAAAATATTAAAAAAAAAAGTTAAAAACGTACCTGCGATGCTTTTACGATTTTCCTTCGAAGCATTCTGATTCTCGTTGCCCTCGATCTTCCACTTCCTGAAAGCATAAATTTTTCATAGTTAAAGTTTGCAAAATTAAAATGCAGTTTAATTAATTAAAGTTGAATAATTAAAGCGAATTTAATAATTTCAAATTATTTGCGCAAATGACCCAACCGAGTTATTCGACGAGCAAATAATTGGATCAAAGCCAAATCTAATTGGGACAAGATAAATCGCGGTATCAGGAATTCTGATCAATTAGGCAACCAAACGGGCTGTGCATATGGCCCGCGGGCCGCAATTTGCCCACCATTGATGCAGTGGAAGAAACGGCACCATTTGCATTTATATAACACAATAATGCATTATTGATGCACCACGGACTGACCTGTTTTCGGCTGCTGCCGGATCCAATAGGAGCGGCGTAGACGTGGCCTTGACCCGGCGGGCGGCTCCATCTACCGGCGACCTCCGGCGGTTGCTATCGTGCAAGGGCTGAAAAAGAAAACATACAAGAAAATTAATATCTATTCGTTCTCGGAATTCGACGTTTCCGGTTCCGCCAATTTTTTTTTTAAATTTCAAATTCGGGTCGCGCGCTCGTGCCACAAAAACAACGCACGTATTCACGAAATTCTCCATTTAAAATTTACAAAAATATCATCACTTTTGTTTATTTAAATGATGTTGGTAACATGTTCGGAATAAACTAAACATTGAGCACGTATTGTATTGGAACGATGTCATTACAAACGCATGTATCAAACAATACTTTCCAAGTCAAATACTTTTCAATCGACGTTCCGCAAGTAATAAGTAATAATTAATAGTAAACAAACGTAATAGAATTAGTGAAAATTTAATAAAATTGCAAAACATTTTATCAAAGATAATATCGTTCCGGTGATAAAGAAGAAACTGCGCGAGTTAAAAGAAAATTGAGTTTACGCAATTGCAGTTTTCCTCCCATTCGACAGCGGATTGCACGAGTTTTATCGATACAAGACATCAGAGCGAAAAGTTAGTTCAATCCAATTTAGAAGCTCGTTTTTTTTTTGAAACCAGTTGAGAGAACATAAGGTTGCAGCGACTTGAAATTAGCTGGTGAATTATGATAGCGGAGAGATCCGAGATAAGCGAAGCAATTCCAGCTGGAAAATGGGAAGTCATTAGCTGCATTTGTCGGAATTTTCAACAATCTCGTTTGTGAAAATCTTATTTTGCATGCGCAAAAATTCCGTCTTCGAAATCGGTATCTTTACGAGCGTGCATGAGGAGATTCGCAAAACTGGGGTGGATGTGTTTAGAAAATTGATGGAGGCGAGGACAATTGCTTTATTAAGGATGTAGTGCGAATATACTTCCGATACGCGAATTTCCGCGTTCAGCTGGAATATGGTGGTATTGGATTGCAGCGATGAAACGTGAAAATCGTCGTTTTCGATGGAAATTTTATACACACTTCGGCGTATAAACTATATATGGGATGGATGCACGTGCGGAGAGGCGAAGCTTCCAGCTATACGTACCATTAAGTGCATCATATCGCGCACGAAAAATGTATAGATGATGTAACCATTATTTTTCATATTTTTTTCGCAGATCATTTAACCAAGCCAAATGCAATATATTTAAATTAGATAACAAAATAATACGAAATGTAAATTTATATTTTATAATATGTGAAAATCTAAGGTTTTTCTAAATTATTTCTACAATCTTGTAAATATTTGAGACAGCGATTTGCAATGCAAAAATTGCATACAAAATTGAAAACCTAAACACGTGCGAATTCATAAAACCTAAAAAATTAGCAATCCTAATATGTCGCACGAGCAAAATACAAATTTTGATTGGCAGATGTCCGAAAATCTATGCAGACCCATGACCCATATTTTTACTTTTTTTTGGTCGATCATTTTTGGAGTCATCTAAAAATACGCACATGGTGTTGAAATAAACATAAACGAAATACTTTCTAAACGCGGAGAGGAGACTCACATTTATGAATTTATATATCCAAAAATGGTGCAAACATAAAGGAGGGAAAAAAAAAGAAAGAAAAAAAAGAGGAAGGAAGGCTTCAAGGATGGAGAACCGAAACCGGCGCCGCCAGAGCGATTAATCTCTCCGAAAGCAGTTGTTTATAATGTATTGCATAATCAAGGTAACCTTTTCTTATTCCGTAGTTTAAGACAGAAGTAACAGTAGTGGAATCTGTTATGAAATTTTTGAATACTGATTTTATGGAGTATTTCTCAGAATTTTTTGTTGTGTCTTCAGAGATAAAAATATATTTAAATCTTATTTTTTACAGGAAAGTTTACGAAAATTGAACGTTAAACTTTAGATAATAAAACATTATATTGCAGATGGTGCAAAGCAAATAATGCACACCTATGAATTAGCTAGTAAAAGCCTTATAACTGAACGTGGGCAGTCGTCAATAATTGAAAATAACGCGGCTACCAACTAATACTCTATTAATGAACGAAATAGGTTGTAAATTGCAGTTGGGGAGCAGCAGCAGCGACAGTTCTCCTCTCCTTCCTTCTCCATCTGGAATTATTGGCCGACAACACGAGGCTTTGGCGCAGGAAATGAATTCTAGTGGAAACACGCGATCGAGCGGAAAAGCTGCACGAAACCATTACACCGTGGAGGAAGATGTTGAGAGGCGAACAAAGAAAAGAAAAGAAGAAGAAAAAAAAACACGTACCGTAATTAAACAAATAGTTCTCTCCGGCGATCCGAAAACTTCGGAGTTATTAGTGTACGTTCTCGTTATACAACTAAATTACGTAATGGTGGTAGCGATCTGCTCGTTATAGGAAACACAACTTAGAAAGTTGGAATTTATATATTTTTTTATTCAATCTAAAATTCTAGATATAATATCATGTATTATTATTATATGTTTGCAATGATTGATTGAAAACTATTTTCATGCTGGATTTTCCATAGTTTCGGTTTTACATAGCAAATAATGAATATCGGCGTCGTTTCGTAACGAAGCCACTTTCAAATTAATAGTTTTGCAAAGTTCCGCACACTCCAATTTCCCAAGTTACCTAATATTCTACGTATCCTAACAAAACGCAATTAAAGGCATGAACAATGCCATAAATTCCCTTCAATTACGCGCAAATTACTAGCAAACATTCTACACTTTCCACTTTGGTCATTAGCGAATCCGTGTTTATATAAGTCTACATTCTCACGTATTCAATATATATATTATGTCCATAAATCTAACAGATCTTTCAGTAATCTAAAAGTAACTTAAAAATGTTTTTTTTCAGTAATAAATTCATGAAAAACACAACACAAATTTGCCTAACCTAAACGCGCACCTTAGAATATTTCATAAAATGTATCGCAAAAATATGCACCTAGAAGTATCCACTTAAAGTTTTATCGAAATCGCTCCACGCATTCAAAAAATAAAATTAATTTCACAGCAATAAATTCAAACAGTCCAGATATGAACGTTTCAGCGCTAAATAAACTCATTTTGCACGCAAATTTCAGCGCTGTAACTACAGTTCTTCTGATCCGTTTTGAAAAAACGAACATTCATATAAACGTTTAGGGTCTATAATGGTGAACTCAGAAACTTTTTAGGATCATCCCCTGTGAAGAAAATAATTAAATTTTAATCAAGAATTATTTGTTATTTTTATTATAGATCTACATTAACGATTGATTTTATTTAAAAAAAAAATAAGTAATGTAACTAAATAAAATATAGTTATATTTTTCAAAATTAAGTTAATTCAAATGATTTAATACTTTTTGCTGAAACCTTTGAAGAAATAAATTGTTAAGATAAATGCATGCCGGTGAAGGGATTCCTATCAACAGGTAGCCATTTAAATTGAAAAACTAGACTAGAGTTCCGCGCGCACTGAAATTGCAATCTAAGTTTCAGCAAAAAACGATTGCGATTAAAGAAGAAAAGTTGAGTTACTTACGCAGTAATACAAAACCATGTTCAAAAGACATAATCCAAGAGAAAAGCGCACTTTATTAATATATACACATACACGCACAGCACACTCTAGGGAAAAGGGCAAAAGATAAGGGAAAACAAAACAAAAAACGCGATCGATGTAGAGCGTTCCGTTCGCGGAATCTCACTGATCCATCCAGGCCTGATACCGTAACGGAATGCCGGAGGAGGAAAGAGGGAAGAAAAAAATAATACACATGAACGAATTACTCATGCATTTGGGTAAGTAGCGTACACATACCGAATACGTGATTGGGAATAATAGAAAATAACTACCGGAGGAAAGAAAACGAAAGAAGAACGCACAGAACGATCGACGAACGGGTGGAAAAAGGAAAACAATCGTGTTTATGGTCGGGCCTACGCCGTTCAAATATGTAATTATTTGTAGCTTTTTTTGGGGAATGTTTTTAATTTTTGGGATGGGTGTAGGTACACCTTTCGGTTTCTTCTTCTCGATTTTTTTTATTATTGTTGTTGTTTGGACGGAAGCGAGAGACGTCCGTGCTTTGAGTATATTCATAAGTTTACAATTATAACCGCTGTGGAGCTTTCGGTGATTTTGGAGGAGGCATGAACACAAATTACAGTGTCTGGTCAAATGGGGTCTGTTAGGCTCAGATGCCGTTTAAATTATATGCATCGAAATTTATGGGTTTGTCTTTGGATTGGACAGATGTGCGAATCTATCTATATATTCCCAAAGCGTTCTGCAACTGTATTTTGAAACCAACCAGATAATACATTGACCCTAACAATTGTAATTTCAAAATTAACTTCCCTGAAAATTAAAAAAAAAAGATATCCCTAGCATCGATTTCAAACTGTGTACACGGATAAAGAGAAAGAAAATCGCTAAAAGCGTAGTAAAATATAGAAGGGAAGACTTTATCCCTGGGCATTAAGAACTTTTCGCCAACTTTGCATACGCCCAAGTAAATATCGTTTCACGATGGAATCATACTTTCAGTAGTGACTTTCGGTAGATTACAGAATTTCCTGCGCGATGGAATAAATAGAAGAGAAAAAGTGTAAAAAAAAATCCCAAACTTGGGCATAAATCTTTTGATGTCTCATAAGCTTCATAAACTTTTAAGCAAATATATATCTTTTTTAAAAAAAACTTTTTTGAAATATCTGTATAATTGTAAAATATTTTTTCAAATTGTAATTGCAGTTACTCATACTTAATCATAACATCATCAAAAACACAACTTTAAATTTAAATTTCAGAAGTTTAAAATTTTCAAATTACAAAAGTGTGAAATTCAGGATTATTTTTTTCAAAATTCAAGTTGAAACAAAACGTTGTAAATCATGGTTGAATGGAAGTTAATTACCGTTTCATTTCAGACTGTCATAGAATAGCGCGGATCTCTTCTGCAATGTACATGATTCGGTAATTAGACGTAGACCGTCGTCTCTAATCAACGTCATGTAGTTGAACGCTTTTCGGCTTTAGGCGCGCCTGAATGCGCCTAATTAAATTTGAATCTACCTGAAACTACTACGATACACACGACGACGATGCGCCGGATGTACGTGTATTAGCGTATCTACGTGTAAACACATAATGCTTAAATCATCATCCACAGCCGGGATTACGTGTGGAATAGACACCTCCGACTGTAAATAACACACACAGTGCTGCTGCTGAGCACCAATCGACATTCAGTCCCTCGTGTTTCGCGCCTCCGCAGATATCAAATTGCAAAGAAAATCGAACACGATTCGCTGGATTTCATGCCCCGTTTAACGTCCCTTCAAATGAAAAAAAAAACAGAACTTATTCTTTTCTAATTACGATTCAGCACATTGAGTTGCCTATCAGACATTCAAATTTATTTCAACTCCATCTGAATTTAAATTATTCAAATTAAATAAACTGTTAAATTTTAGAAAAAGTCCATGCAATTAACGAAACATCAATCACACAGATTAAGGAGCGAGTAATAAATCATTCATACTATAGAAATCAAATATGCATAATAAGACTTCCTTAGAAAACTAGAACAAAGTAATTACAAAGTTATACTTTACAAAAGAAAAAGAATACTAGAAAATGAGAGCATTTATAAAATGCTTCCCCTATAGAGTGAAAAGATGCTGGAAGTGAAAAGATGCATGCATTATATAACGAGGAAACTAAATTACCGGATAAAAATTGGATTGGGGAGGAGAAGTTGTTTCGAAAATGAGGAGAAGAGAGATGAAATGTGATTAATGATCAAACACTTTCAGACAATTTAATTGGCTTCAACACGTTTTAATACCGTAACGGATCGCACGGATTTCACGCTTCGTTTAACGTCCTTTGCCTGAGACGCCGCCGAACACCCGTGTTCCTCCAAATATTTGTCGAGATATCCCATTTAACGTTGTTATGGAGCCGCATTACAGACTCAAAACGCACAGTAAGCATATGTCATACCTCCAGCAGATTACACAAGAAAATCGTTGAAAAAAAATATTTAATTGCACTATTTTTCTCTTTTGAAATATAATAGTTTGCATAATAATAGGGATTTTTCAAAAATCAATTATCAATGTTTTTTTATTTGCTAACTCTTTATTTACGTAATGAAAACCGCCGATAAAATGCAACTGACAAGCAATATATTCAAGCTATAAAAATTTCAATTCATCAACAAAAAATATCATCGATTTTGACTAATTGAAAAATCCATGCAATTTCACTAATAATTTTAATAGAATTTTTCAATATAAATTCGTTCAATATTCATAATTAATTAAAAAAATATCGTTAAAAAAAAACTAGTTTATAAATTATTGTAAAATTGCATCCACAAAAAATGTCTGCTATTTGATCATCGATTTTTACTAATTGAAAAATCCTTGCAGCTTCAGTAATAATTTTAGCAGAATTTTTCAATATTCATAATTAGTTAAAAAAACCGTTAAGAAAAAACTAGTTTATTTTTGTAAAATTGCATCATCGATTTTAATTGAAAAATCCATGCAATTTCACTAATAATTTTAGCAGGATATTTTTAAATAAATTAATTCATAATTAGTTAAGAAAAAAAAACTAGTTTATCAAACAATTTCTGCTATTATATCATCAACTAATTGAAGGTCCTTCGTTTCTTTATTCGTTTTAGACAATTGAGGAAGGGAAACAATGGAAGAAAAACAAATGGACTCACCGTAACAGGGGCCGTCTGGGATGTCTCCGTCGGCGTCCTCCTGCGCAAACCAGGGGAAGAGCTGAGACTTTCGGTGCCGCGTCTCCTCCAAGGAAACTGTCCGCTGCAAAAGAGAAAAGACAAATGCGAAGATGTAAGTAATGCGATGCGAATCGTGGAAAATAAGGGGTGGTAGAACAAAAGGGCGCATTGTTTTCGGGGGTGTGTTTCGCAGATGAAGTCTTGATCCTAATTTTTCCTTTGTCTCTCTTCTACGAAACTTCTCATCTCATCATTGTTTACGTCTGCCCTTCTGCACAACAACAATTCTACAATTACTCGCTATTTAATTGAAATACGTTCCACGTTTAATTGCCTTTGAAAATCAATGTACAATTATATTTAAAAAATAATTTTCAAATTAAAATATTTATTAAAATTAATTTAAAAACCCAATTGTAAATATTTAAGAATTTCTCAACAATAAAAAAAACTGTAATTTATCGCTCAAATTGAAACACGCGACGCCTAATGGATATAATTCGTTTCCTATATTATTTTAAGTATTTTCTCCCTAGCGTTAAAATTTATTGGATTTCGCTCTTCGTTTCTCTAATTTTTTTCCGCCCTTCCAACCCATAACTTCCTTAATTTCAATCAGCAATAAAACTGGAGCAGAACACGCCTGCTCACCGAGATTTATTCGCGA
This sequence comes from Nicrophorus investigator, assembly GCA_963457615.1. Classification (NCBI taxonomy): domain Eukaryota; kingdom Metazoa; phylum Arthropoda; class Insecta; order Coleoptera; family Silphidae; genus Nicrophorus; species Nicrophorus investigator. The sequence continues at coordinate 3,182,879 of OY735143.1, forward strand.
ATCCTTCCGAGCAAAATAAAATTTAATAACTTCAAATGAAATCCGATCAAATTTTTACGCGACGCGACATTTATTTTTGTTGCTTCCAAGCAAATAATTTTCGCAACTTCGATTTTTCACTAAAAACTAACAATTAATGAATTTATTTTACAGCATATTGAAAAAATCATAAGAATATGAATTTAAAAACCGAACAAAGAGCGGAGAAGAACCTGATTAAAATATTTATGCAACATCTTTATCGTGGCTCGCAGGAATCTCAGCAATTTCGCGACATCGAGGAATGCAACTTCGTTGGAAGTTTACGCACATGCAGAGACTGGAATTGGAAAAGACGCGTGGATAGCATTATTTTTCTCGACTCGTATTCTCTTCATCCCAACTTTATCAGTTCTTTTTTATGTGTGTTACGAGAGAAGGCGTAGGTTGAAGCCCGTAAACATGTAGCCAGAAATAAAGAAAGAGAGTATCTTCAAAGACTATTTATCGGTTAATTAAAAAAAAGCTTTATGAATAAAAGTGCGTGGTCTCGGAACAAAAAGAAAATAGAAGTATTGCACGAACGAAACGAGAGCAAAGGCAATTTACTTAATAATTGCAGCTTAGCGGAATGAAGACGGAGATGGAACTTATAAACAAAGCGGTAATTGCCTTCTCTCTGTGTTTCGCTTTTCCTTTCTCTTTTTTCTCTCTTATTCTCTACCTCAACTAACCACGGAATGCAACGCGCTTCATCTACAACTCCGAGTCGTGATTTAAATTTAAATTAAGAATAAAATATGCTCGAAGCTTTTTTGGTACAGCAATGATTATTATTGTGAAACTAAAAGATTAAACGTGTTTTCTTCACTTGTATCTCCATTTTCGGATTAACTTAATCTTTATAAGTATTTTTATTTATCATTATATTTACAAAATTTATTAAAATCTTTAATTCAATATTAAAAATTACCAAATTCAAAATTAAATTTAGAATTTTTAATGATTAAATAAAAACCACAATTATTACCAAATTCCTGTGAATGATTAAGTGAAGCCAAAATTTCGTTGATATCTTTATCGTTTTGCTGAGGTTTCTCAGTTCAGATTAATAATTTAATAATCATTTTAATGTATTTCGTAACAAACTTGCAATAATCTAATCTTTTAAATAATTTAGTAAATTAATTACTAAAATAAAAAAAATTGTATAAAAAAATCTGCAAGTCACAAATTATCATTACTGAAAATAAAATAAAAACGTTACATAAGCACATTTGATATTGTGTTTATACGTGGTTAAGTCCACGTTTTCTGCTGATAACGCATTTAACAATTTACTATCGCTCATAAAGTCCGCGCAAAAGCAAACATTTTGCTAAAACAACATACACCGATTTTCGATTTAAAATAGGATTAATAATTTTTCGGTTGAAAATTTATTAATTTATTATATAATAGCATTTCAATTTTGGACGTCGAAAGGTCGCCGCATCATTCAATTATCAAAAAAAAAAACGAAAGAGGAGAGAAGGAAAAAAAAAAGTATATGAATCAACGCGATTCCAAAAATCCCATCCATCCGGCCCTTTTGTGCGCGTAACTACCTGTCTGCTCACTTTAGGTCCACTCGACGATATGTCCTCTTTTCGAAGAGGGGTAATTTATTTTTTTTGTTCTATTTTTTTTTCGGCTGTGGAAATATGTGTACCTATATATACACAGGGTGATCCAATCATACTAAATATTACAAATAATCTAAATTAAATCAATATTATTAACAAAAAAATATTTTGATTTTTATATAAACTTATTTTGTTATCTAATATTATAAACGTCTATATGTAATAACTTAATTATTAGAATGATCCACTCTGTATATACACTTGAACAGTCGTTTGTTTCGGATGGGGCGGTACTTTGTCGAGACCATTGTTTTCCAAGGATAAATTGATGACGTGTAATTGTTTTTTGTGTTCACTTGTTTAAGGGGCGGCGGAAATCAAAAGAAAATATTGCGTAAATTTTCATAAGCTGCACCAAATAATTCCAGAGAACAGAAAGATGATTTTCGATTTTCGTGTATCCGCGTGTTCACATTGCTCCGGGAAACGGGTTTTAATGAAACGCCAATTAATTGGAAAATATGACCGGGCGGGGTTGGAAACTAATTACCGAAGTTGCGGCGCCGGAAACCGCACCACTACCCTCACTCGCGTATCAACAGTTATGGATATTTATGGTTGGTTTTTATTCCAAAAACAATAAATATAAAAAAATAATACCATCATATTCCTGCATCTTTCATCGAAAAAAAAAGACACCGAAGCACCATGAATAAAACATACGAACCGTAATTGGCCTCAGGGATATTTAAAAGCTCGTATTTATTTCATTATATTCCGTTCCAACTTTCCTCAACCGATTTAATAATATTCAAATTTCATCGTCGCACTTATACGAGAAAGTTTCCAGAGTAAAACGAGAGATGGCGTAGTAAAATTAATGTATTGCGCAAGCGCCATCTATCAAACTTTTAATTCTATACTAAAATTTAAATTTGCATTCAATTTTCGTCGACTGTAAAACCTTTATTTTCAGAAATTACATTGCTTCAGCAGGACACAACAAACAAAAATCACGCATACCACACTAATGCGGAATTTTATACGTGTTGTTTTCTTGTTTTTTTGCTTAATAATGCAATTGTTTTTAGATGTTGCGGAGGAATTAATTGAGTTCGTACCGGTGCGGAGGAAACCGCAGCCAAGGTTAATTGCTTTATACGATATTGCGCGCCTTCGTTAAAATTCAGAGCCGAGAAAAATAATTGGTTTAGTTTATTTCATTTTCTCTCCGTCTCTCTGCTGCGTTCTGAAATTCTCTTAATCCCCAACAATTAATAAATCTCTTCTCGGAAAACGATTTCTGCTCAGAAGATCTGAAGGCACGAGCCTCAGATTTTAAATTGAAAACTCGATAGTTTCAGAAGATTTCATGCAAAGCAAAAATAACCTATTTACACTTAAGAAAATTAATTAGCATTCATTAAAAGATTAAATAAAATTTTTAAATCTATGCAAAAAAATTATCAAAAATGTAATAATTTCTTAAGAAAATAGAAGAAGATTGATTCTAATTGAATGCGACTGCCACAAACGTTAATCTACTTTCTTTTCGAAATCAAATGAAGATCTTAACATTCCATCGATCTATCTGTAATGGAAACGTTTCTAGGAAATGCCGCCAGAGATAAAAAAAAATAGAGGATTTGTCAGTAAAACCTTTTCGATAGAAAAATTACCAAAAATAAAAGTAGATTCATTAAAAGACAACGTAAATAGATTAGCATAAATGAAGAAAAAATGTATTGGAACGAGTTAAATCACCTACAGCCATTGACCTAATTCAACCAGTTTTCCTGCAGCAGACGCACATCATAATTGCATCACGTAATCTTCAAAAAATTCTAAACCGGTGACTACTCATAAAAAAAAAGAAAAAACAAAGAAAGTGTTACCACAAGATAATACCTGTAATTACGCATTTCCTCACTGATAAAACCGACTCGTCACACACATTAATGCGTAATAAAAATTAAAAGATATTTAACATTTTCAAATATGAATTTTGAAATATTTCATTATGAAAAATCCCCCTTGGAAAAGTCCGGTTTTTAGGTAATTTCAACCGAATAAACTAATTGAACCGCGAAATTACGAATACGACAATGACATCGCAATTACGCCGCGCTATTATTCAATGGAAATTTTTTGTGAAAATGTAATTGATGCGTTTTGGCTAATGGATGAAAAGTCGAGGGTATAAATGTTGAACTAATTAGTGGTGTAAATTGCGATTAAAGAGATAAAAGTGTAACAAAGTTATGTAAAAGAAGAGATGCAATCATCTCTTGGAATAACTCCGAGAGTCAAGTGCATAAGTGGCGGTTGCGTAACGTTTGCTCGCGTAGATTAGAATTGTAAATTACGTGTTTACGAAGAAACTAGAAGGGCATGCCATCAATCACAGTTTCATAAAGATGTTCACCACCTAAGTGAGTGTCAATCATGAAACTCATTCAAATTCAACTTATTTCAATTAATATTTTAGTGATTTCAGAAAGTTCAATGATCCTTCAAATATTTGACTATTCTTTCGAAATCAAATAAAAATCTCAACATTCCTCCCGAGGATCTGTAATGGAAATATTTCTAAGAAATACCGCTACTAAACCAATTTGATTTTAGTCAATTTTATTGAAGAAAATACGATTTTTCTGCAAATTATTTAATTTAAAGTACAGAATCTGGATTAAATCATTGTGCATTTACGTTAATTAAAAGCATAAAATCAAGAATTGCATGTGATTTAAACATGAAACGAGGATGATTTCATCGACTTTATTTTTCCTGGCGATGATTCATTCACGTGTTTCCGTGAAATAGTACAAAAACACACAATGAGGACCATCTGTGGGAGCGATTAAAGACCATTACGCATTCATTGTGGAATTCCAATTTGTTCGGTGATCGATTGCTGCAACGAATGAAACGAAAAAGGATAAATGAACGAAACAAAGGATCTTCAGGATAAAACGAACAAAAAAGGGAGCTGCAGCTTTTAGTAACCCGAGCTTTTATTTGTATATTACATTAATTAATCCCTGGAGGCTTCCCGGTCCCAGGGACCCAAAACTTAATTAGAAACACCTCATCTCCGGACAGAACTTCCCTCTACCCTTGTCCTTCGAACGTGCGAGATCGATAAGCCACGAATCGGATGTTTTTCGCCTCGAAAAACTATTTCCCACGGGAGAAGGAAAGAGGATTTCGGTCTCCACTCTTGTCACTTAAGCTAACCGTCCGAAGATCTACTAATTGAAATCCTTCCAGGAAACAAAGTTCCAGAAACAATTAGTAACTCAATCCGAAGAAGGTCGAATCACTTTACCGTCCCAAAAACTTTAATTTAAAAAAAAAAAAAACGAGTATTCGTATCAACAATTTTCATCACAAGATTAAGACAAATTTCAAACATTTTCACAAGTTGTATTGAATCTGAAAATTACATAACAAAGAAAGAACCGGAATAATACTTGTAGGAAGAGGAAGGCCAATTTTTCGGTCGCTTTGATTCTTTCATTTCTTCTTCCATTTCCATTTGATGAGGATTTACTGGTCGGATGAACAATCAGTGAATAAAACGCACGGAGGAAGGAAGAGAGCAGAAAATATTGAATAGCATCTAAAGAGACGAGAGTGAGTTAAAGAGAGAAGTTGTGAGAGTGCAGACAACGTTCAGAGAATTTAATATTTCCGCCGACGTCGCCACTTCAGGCATTGTCCAAACATTATTCATTCATTCAAGAAGAGAATATCTCCCTTTCTATATACATACGAAGCAGAAGAAAATATTAAAAAAAACTTTGCAGTAGAATCGAGATTGGATATATTTCACACAACGAAATAAAAAACCAAAACAAATATAGCGAAAATACGAAAAGCAAAAGGGAAAATAATAATAAAACGATGATATAAAAGAAAACGATTCAAGTGGCAATATATTTTCTTCAATAAATGGAAATATATTGGACTTTCCTAACCTTTCCATGGTCAAAACAACACAATATATTTCATATAAAAATTTAAAAAAAAAATAGAAATTATGTAATCAATTTGGAAATTTCATTGGAATTAACAAAATTATTTTTTCATTAAATTTCAATGCAATTTTCAAAACGAGTTTTCTGAGTTATGCGACCTTCAATTAATTGTAAACAAACATATAAATATAGGATATTTGTGAAGCAATATTTGAATTGATTTAAACGGATGTGAATCAAATCAAATTTGTATAATTCGAACATTTTACATCATTTGCAAATATTGATTACAAAATCAGAGAATTTCAATAAATGTAATCAAAGTATTTCCGTTTAGCAATTTTGTACATAATAATCCAATTATAATTGCAAAACCATTTATATTTATAATTATAAGCTTTTAGAATAATTACGTAACATTGATTATCTAATTAATGGATTTCTATAGAATTAAGCGAGTTAAGTAATCAATGAGTTTCTCTAGAATAAAACTAAACTTATTCTAAAACTAGTTTGGACGTAATTTTCATAACAAGTTATGGCGTGGAAAGAGATAAACAAAGATATTAATTATAGATTTGTGATTGTTAAGAATTTAATGGTGTTAACAATTCTACTTTTTATTCAAAAACATAATTAAACTTGTATCAAAAGTTTGTTTTTTCTCTCATTGAAAATATAACAACAAAATTGTTTCATTCATACATTTTTCAAATTACATCTTTTCCGAATCTTCAGCAATATATTTTTTGGATGAATATAACGAAAGTTGTGATCTATTTAAATGATTGAAACATTACGTTTTTAGTGAATTGAAAGTGAATTTATTAAGATTGAGAACTGTTAGTAACCGAGATTGAAGAATGTTGTTTGTTATGAAACAGCGAGGATCGAAGTGGAAAGGTGCGGATTGTGGTGGCGGTCGCGCCGAGGAATGGGATCCGGCGATTCGAAAACACATTTTTTGGAGCGAGCAACAAAGAAACAACAGCAACAACAACAACGCCAAGGAACAACAACGAGTTTCTGGCCCAGGTGAGTGACATTTGGGTCTCTCGAAGCTGGCCCAGGCTCATGCCACTAAGGCCGATCCCGTCTGGCAGATGCACGGCTCGCAGTATAAATAGCCTTACAATTCCAGCCCCGAGGGGCCAACGCTCCCATCATCATCATCATTATCATCCCCCATATAATATTTCTATCTGTATGCCAATCAATCGTTACTCCTTCGCTTTGCAGCAAAATTCACAAACTTGTTGTTGTTGTTGTTGTCCGTTTTAGCTGCATAAGGATCGAAGGACCATGACCTGGAAAAAGAGCGGTGCATTTCCTAGCGGCCCGTTTAAATATTCAGAGGATGTACAGCAGCTCCGCCGTCTCCTTAGCTTATACCAAGTGGAAATATTCCACACTGACCTATCGTAATCAGGGACGGACTGGCACTGCATCAAGATGAACTGTATGTGGTAACTTCCTCAAGATGTCGATGAAGGCAAACTCACTGATAATCCAACAACTTCGACGATTCGGTAACTACATGAAACGAGCAGAAACACGACGACCGTACATACAATAATTTGGCGCAAAAACGCGTCCGTCGGCAGCTGCTGTCCGGTCGCAACTGGTGGAACAGTTGTGCGAGTGTGATGTTGTAACCTGGCCTGTGCTGTGTGATCTCTCTGGTCAGAGGCACACCACTCACACAAGAGATGACTCCTCTGCAGCAGCAGCAACTAAAGGTCATCCTCATCCTCAACCTAATCCTCTCCTCTGCTGCACTGCTCTACACGAATATCGATGGATTGCGGTTTCGGGGCGCATCTCGAATGCACAACGGTAGTAGTACTAGTACTGGTAGCAGTAATGGAAGCCCTCCTACCGATGAATAAATAAACCGGACGGCGAATCCATTAATCGAAATCGATTGATTTATGCATAATTCAGTCGGCCAACACACGCTAGTTCCTATCCAACTGCCCTACCATGTTTCTCTATTTGCATAGGAAACACGTACATCGCGAGGCGAGAGCAAAGGGATTATCCCATTGTTCGATATATCTTTCACAAAGCTACACTGCATTTTTTTTTTACAAATTTAAATATATTCAAGTTGATTTTTTTTCTACTAATTTTTCATACCGTGTAATTGGAGATTTTAAAGGTTTCCATTGTGAATTGCTTCGTGAAAGGGCAATGACAATAATAATTTCGATGAAGCAACAATAGCAATCAAATTAAGATTGCGTTTGGGCTACAAAATTAATAGAGACGCGGCTGTATGTTTTCCTCGGCTCCCTTTATAGACCGTATCGTCGGGGTATCAAGTGGTCTATAAATAAGGCAGCGAATAATGGGTTTAATTTTATTTTGCGGCGGAACGCGTTTGTCGGCGCATCCCCAACGGAGGGGAACGAAGAAGGAAAAGGCAGCAACAGCAGCAGCAGCAAAAGGACCTGTTTAAATATGGAATAGGTGGGTGGAGAGGAGAGGAAAGGTCGTCTCTTTTGATTGTACCCAGGCGAGTCTCATCCCTTACCAAAACTCTCGTACATTATTTCGGGTCCGAAAATCCGGATGGAAACGGAAAATAAATTACGTCCCTTTGACACGATTAGCGGAGCGCAAAAAAAAAATACATTCGGGACAACCGAAAAGGGCAACAGTTTTCCTCTTGAAAAACGTTCGCTAATTTACAGTTGGCAATTTAAAAAAAAATGGTGGTGGCAAAATCAAAGCGCTAATAGGTGTGGTTCAATAAATTCTTGATCGCGTTTCGCAAATAAATGATGGATGTATACTATACTAGACTATACTTTGTAGCGCAACGTCCGCATTTTCAGCGCCAATATATTTTGGTTACACGATTTTAGCTTTAGTGGAATATTGAATATGCATTTCGTGATCAATAATCGGGTGTCATAAAAGAAACGTTACTATTTTCAATATTTTTTTTAACACATAAAAAATTATTTGCAATACTTTAAAATATTTCTAAATTAAATTTTATAGTCCAATCTAAACAATTATGAAATTATAATTGATATAACCATAAACGATAAAAAATGACAATACAACAAAATAGTAACACTTCTTTTATGACAAACTTAACGGTAACCAACTGTCAAATGAAAAACTTCTATAACCTCAAAAAACAAAGTTTTATGACGAAACAAAAATTTTTGACATTTAATATATAGTTTGCATTAAAGCACTAAAAATGGAAGTACAAATGCATCAATTAAGAAAAGAAAGATTTGGTAATAAAATTGAAACTGCGGATAGTTAAATGCAATGGGTAATTTTAAAAATATAGGTTAACGAAGAGTCAACCTGATTTTCCAGCTGGAATGTTTCGTATACTTTTACGACGAGATAAAACTATGCGAGTTAATCAAAATAAATAATTTTAAGTGTACAGAAGATACTATTTGAACTTTAAACTTTTTCCGTTATTTTTCTTTTCATACCGCCACAGAAAAATGTAATTATTTGATAAAAGTTTCGCTGTTTATTAGAAATACTTGGGGATAAAATTAAAGATATACGAGTTGTAAACGGACCGAAACAGGACAGAGCCAGTGCAAAGTTTAGAAATTTATTCTTCGAGTTTCCCTTCGAGCGAGTTATAGTTGCAGTTTTATAACCTCCTGTATGAGCATGTGCACACGCGGAATTTACGACCGTTGATATCCCCAAAACCCTTATATAATTGATAGCTGTTTCATTTAAATGTAAATTAAACTACGGAAAAGTTGAATGGCAAAAAACTAAAATAACGCTCTCCAAATTCCCGTGATTTACGAGTCGCGCTTAATTGAAACGTAAACATGCAGATTGTGTTTTAAAGTTTAAAAAAAAATTATGTAAATATATCATTCAGAGTATAAATAAATTAAATTCCAACCCTCATCAGTCAATCGTTTTGTTAAGTATCCTTAAAGCCACAAAAGCGAAACATAAATCCAATGTGTCATATTTAAAAAAAGCGCCCCTAATTTATAACTTTCGTCGAGTCATCTAGGTGTACTACAAAACGGCCTTATCCGTGGACTTATCTTTTACCTGTGTCTTGAATTATGACGAACTTTTTATTTTTTTAAATTTTTCTGAACAACAGGAGACACCGACAAAGCCCGGACTGGAGAGATGAAGCGGGATGATTAATCCCCAAGGAAAACAAGAACAAGATACGAAATATATATGTATAACAAAAAATAAACACGAATCAACAACAACAGCGAGAAATGCATTCAATTCGGAGCATGAAACGAAACGAAAAGTTTCGCTCGTCCGAACGACGATAAGGACCGGACAATGCTGTGAAAACTACGATGAATACGGTTTTATCTGTACTTTGTGCACTATTTGTTTTTTTTTTGTTCCGGAAATTTTGGCGAAATACGGACTACTCTGTACGTGGGAAACTCAGCTTCGTGCGCATTTCGGACAAGATAAATACGAGAAATTCAATCGCTCCTTATTATGTTACTCGCTGCAGACGTGTACATTTGAGAGGAAGGTGAAGAAAAGAAGACAAAAAAACAGGAATGAAGTGCGTGAGTTTGTAATTTCCAAGATCTGCAACTGTTTTCAATTCAAAAACCGTAGAAAATGCAAATGCAAAATAAATCTCAGTCACCTATCCAAGTATTAATGTATTGCTTAACTTTAATCAGTATTGTTGTATTGTTTCAGTCACCAATCCAACATTGCTTAACTTTTGTCAATTATTCAAACTAGTAATAGATTATTTCTATCAATTATAATCAACATTTACAAAATTCTTTTATTAATCAAAACATCAATAATATTCATAAATTAAAAATCATAAAATATTTCCAATTCAATTAAGTTTTTTTTAAATAAAATTGTAATTTCACTGATCAAATTTATTCCTACATTTTCCGGCGCACCTGTACATAATTTAGACTTCCCCGAAAATCAATCCACCGCCAATTGGAATTGGCTTTTTTTGAGTAAATGAGATCGACATGAATTGTTCATTGATCAACCTGGAAAAAGTGCACCCTTTTCGTATTTTTTGAAATGAAGCTTCGTTCCAATTCCTTTTTTTATATACATTTTTGATTGGAAATGATCAACAAACATGGTAATAATTCATGAGGGCTTCGCCGAACGCAAACACTGGATGATCATGATGAAATGCGATATTTGATTTGCACAAATCGAATATTTCAGCAGAGTTCTGCAAATTTCAAGCAATTTTACGTTTAAGTTTATTCAAATTTCCAAATTTGTTAAGGAAATTGTAGACAAAAACTTTCAATTTTAAAGCGTATTTGAAAATATTTTTTAAAAGACATTTAATAGGAATCGAGGCTGTGTATATATCCTGATGCGACCGTAGGGAAATGGGATAGAGAGGATAATCATGTTCGGGCTAGAATTTTCCTGTACCGCAGTCTCTCCGATGAATTCAAAATTCGATTTTGGTATAATAAGATTACGTGCGGCGAATTCGTCACGTTTTGCAATAATCGAATAATTTCCATTAAAAAAGCAAAAACAAAGAAAAAAAAAATATAGATATTAACGAAGAAAACCAAAAGACGTGTTTTAACGAAGCCTCGATTTTTATGGAATTAGGTCATATTGCATAAGCTTCTCCAGGATATTCCATTTATTCTAGATAGAAATTTTCATTTCTTCTATGAATAAATCAAAATCTTGCATAATTGCATCACGTTTTTAATTTGTAAAATTTATTAATATTTTTTTACACCTTTGATTTGTCTAATTTACATGCGTGATTATTGAGTAATTTTATAAAATATAAAGACTACATTTTTCAACAATTTTTCAATGGGAGACGAATTGTTAGAAAAGAGAAAATAAAATAAAATTTTTAAACCCTAATTTTAATATTCAATTTTGAATATCACTATTTTCAATTGGAATACTAGAATTGATTGTTAAATCATTATCGTGCACAAATATCGAGGATTTCCATTCGTTCGACTCGCAGGAAATGAAGTGGTTTTTCATGAGATCTGACGTTGGGTTAAAAGTACATTTTTCCTCTTTCGATATTGGAACTTGAACAATGGCTCTGCAAGGAAATTGGATGATGCGGATGATGGATCGGTTTCTGGACACATTTTTCCCTTCTCAGCGTTGCAACGGACCGGTTACATGCACGTTGCATGTGTATAGCGAGAGAGAGAGGGTGGCGCGTTTCCATTGCATTTCGCTGGCAAACTGGAAGCGAAGAGCATTGTGCGAAAAGGGTGGAAATCAATACTCCAGTCTGGAATGCTCCCCGCGTTTAAGGGTGGTGGGCGGCAGCTGCCCATCCGAAATTGGGGGGCGGTAGCACAGACAATACATGAATTATTTAGTCAAATTTTCAGACGTTAATTTTTGATGCGCCGACTGCAAAGTGTCGGAAAAACGAAACGCGATGAGAAAAGGATTTAGCATATCAATGGGGTCAGGCTGCGCCGCCCCCGCGCCTTCACCAGCAGTAGTAGTAACTCTTGTTGCTGGGTATTAAACACCCTTTGTGCATTGGAATTTACGACCACCAACACCGAGCCGCAAACCATCAACAAAGGAGAAGAGCGAAGAAGAAAAAAAAACCTCAACAGGTAAATAAGTATACTTCTTGGAAATAAAGAAGTACCTGAATTTTCGAAGAGGTACCACAAATTCTCGATTCAATCCAAAAGAAATTAAATTTACACAAAAAATAAATAACTTCGCCCTCAATTCCATCCCCTATTTTGCTTAATCATTAACTCCTTTGTTTCGCAGTTTTTTTTTTGTTTAATTTCCATTTGTTTCGGTGAAATAGAGAAAAGCGCAATTCGTAATCCTCAGCAAAAAGGTTAATTCCAAACAAATTTCCATCGTCTCATTACTATTTAAATATAAACATAAGGATTTGTATTTCAATTTCAGCATTGAAATAACGCATTTATTTAAAGCTTAATGAGCCGGAGTTGTTGAAGTTTTGTTAATTAACTGATGTTTTGAGTTCTCTGCATTCGGATTTAGTTTAAGCTGGAATTTACGCATGTTTACGTACATCGATCCTCCTCCTCATTCATTCAATTTAGGTAATTTGCGAGTAATTAATGTAATTCTCATTAATCGCCCACACGAAACATCAGTCCCAAAGGTCAGCTCTTTGACGATCTCCATTAACATTTTCGCAACTAAATTAAAGTTTCGTTAATTAAATAAAATTAAAATTTGTTATTACAAAATATTATTGAATATTTTACAGCACTTTCAGTAAAAGCAATATTTTTTTATAGTTTTGTAGAGTTCCACAAGGTAGCGTTCTAGGTCTGATTGTGTTTTTAAAAAAAAAATAATTATAAATGAGTTGATAGAATAATTATAAATCAACGTTCCAATAAATTGTTGAAAGAAACGTAAAGCGTAAACCCGTTCCAGATAAATCAGATTAAAAACTGTGACGGTTTCGCATTGAATGAAAATACCGAATCGAGGAAACGATTTTCTTTCGTCAAAATCGGGTCATCGCACCTGCAACGATTACTTGCAGAAAACTAGGATCAAACAAAACTTTGATTGAGCGAAATGCAACAATTCGAAAAGTAAATAACGCGAAACAAGAATGAAAGTGAAAATACCCACAGGATACACGCTCGGTGATTATTTGCATTGAAAATTACGAAAAACATGAGAAGAACAGCCTTGACTCCATCCTTCCTCCGTTCAACATTTCATCGCAAGAAATCCTAGATGGATCATGATGATAATGAATTCTGAAATACAATTTGCGTTTCTAGGAATGCGGCCCGAAAACGCCTAGGTTAGGTTTTCCTCTTGCGAAACGTTGCATAATGATCGATTGCATGCACACTTTCACGTGGATTCGTACATGGTAGATCTCTTATCCCGAGCGGCGCAGTGCGCATTATTGACCTGCAATTCATCAAGTGAACGTGCAGTAATTCCGCTGGAAACCGTGCCAATGATTCATTAGAATCGGACCCAATTATTCTCACTTCCTCCGAGAACGAAATTAAGATTTATTATTAATCTCGTGCTGTTATAATAGCATACAAATCTAGAATAATTGAAACAAATTTAAAATTACATCTTACAGTTTTGGAAATTTTCTATAGAAATAAATTAATTAAATATCATAATTTTCATAAAAAATCTGATGTTGCAATTGCATAATTACATCAAGTTTCAGTAGATTTAGAAACACTGTTTTTTATCATTATTAAAGTAATTCATAAATGGAATACCAAGGAACATTATTAAATTTAATGTGCGATCTTCAAATGGAACCGATAAATCGCAACTTTCCAAACGGAGGAAATTGCAAATATTTATGCGATCCATGTCGACTCGGCATTGCCGTAAACTCGATAAATAGAAACTTAATTTTCTAAATATTTTAAGGTTAACACAGTGGTATTAAACACCCAGCGCCGATTGAAACCAATTGTCTCATACTTTCACAGCAAATTGATGAAATTATTACATTTTTTAATCAAAATTGTGATTTACGTTATGCAAAATTATGATATTTACGTTATGCAAACTTTGATGATTGATACGATTTGTGCAAACAATCCGTGTTTCCGACCTACTGACTTTCCTTAATTAATCGTGGATTACGTAGAATTTCATTCAACCATAGCAATATTAATTAATTATAGCGCAGGAAGAGTTTATGGTCTAAAGGTTTCCACATAGATTTCAAAAATATTTATTGTTTCCCGTTGAAAACATCCTTTCTTACATCATCACCGCATTCCTACTTCAGGTCAAATGAGTGCAAACCGTAGAGCCTTACTTAATTGGAATTTATTTGAATATTATTTTAGCTTTAACACCTAAATTTGAAAGATTAAAAAAAAATAATAAGTCAAATTAACCAATTAGTTATAACGCCATCTCTTATGATGGTTTGTACTAAAGTTACAGGAATTAATTGTTCATATTATTTTATATTTAAAGCTTCTAACAATTAATTTAAAAGTTAAATTTGAAATCAAAATATGTATTTATACAAATGTTAGATAAACGCCCTCTCTTGATCTAATTTGTATTAAATTGTCTGGTTTAACGTATCAAAATCCACGATTTCAGGTATTTGAAATAATGAAAGCAGAGCACTTTTTAATTAAAAGTTGGTTTCTGTACATTCGCCTTTGTAAATTAATTAAAAAGCAGGAAGACCGATGTCTTTGTTACTCGCAGCTGTTAATTGCACGTTTCGTAACCACATCACCGGAATATAGGACGCGGAATGTTCCCTCTATTCGTGGTGACTTTATGGCATCGGAAAAGTAATCTTCCGCTTCGGTGGAACGCAACGGTATTTCCATACTCGAGATACGAATTGGTCGTAACTCAAGATAACAATTGTTTTGTACGATTTTTGGAGAAGAACTCACATTGTGGCACGTCGGATCGGCGTGGGTTTCGTCTTCGGCTTCCGGTCCGCATCATCTCGCGGTGTCGGCGCATTCCAGCATCCGTCGACCGGAAGCAGGCAGTCGACGGACCGGAAGCGCGGACTACGCTTGGCGCCGTCCACCGGCAGCATCGTCTTCGTCGACGTCGCGACGCACATCAATCACGGCACGCGCGGCGCCGGTCGCGCTACAACTGAATCCGCAGCTTTCAACGCCGACCGACAACATTCGTCAATAACAACAACAACATCGGTGTCGAGCAATTACAACAACAACAACACGAGAGCGCGACAACGACCACGAACAACTCGAGTCTACGGCACGAAGAACCATCCACGTCTGTGTACGATGCAGGTAGGGCGAACCGCGTTCGGCCCATCGGAAACGCTCGGAGTTCAACACACAAATGCCACCTGCTAATTACCACTTAATTGTTGTCGCGCCACAATCGATTCCGAAAGGTGCGCGAAAGGACGATTATGCGACTTGTTGATTGAACGCAAAAAAAAATTGTAAAAGAATCATCATCATCAGCATTCCAAGAGGGAGAGAACGAAAAAATGGACGGAAATCGCGAGGAAAACGGATTTCCCGCGACGACGAGTCTGCGACGCCGCTTTGATCGTCGGAGCGTGGAAACACGACTTCTCGATAAATCGAGGGACGTTTCAACAAGTTCAAAAGACCCTCCAGACCGAGAACCGAAGCAGATCAATTTCGAGTTTGATGCTTAAGCTTAAGTGATAACAAACCAACTTTATACTCGGTTACTCAACACTCTATTCATAACCCTATTTACCTCCAAACTACATTTACATCTTAACATTTTTTCGAATGGTTTCGACTATTTTTATATAAAGTTAATAAAATAAAAGTTATCAATTTATACAAAAAAATATATCAAAATTAACCACAACAAAATCATTTGTAATATTTCATTTTCATTATCGAGTTTACAATGAAAAGTATGCAAGACTTCAATACACGTTACGGTGATTGAGGCGATGACAGATGACACCTGTCGGATAGACTTGCGATATATTAATTGTTGCCTCACACGAGGTGCGTTTCCGTTGATTACGCGTTAACAGGAAGCGGCTGTCGAATGAACGTCAAATACGATTACCGGGCAGATGATTCCGGTACAACCGAGAGCGAACGCGCAAGATATTACACACAAAGTAAACAGTTTTTAGAGTATTTGTATATTTCCATCAACGTTCATTACTGTTGATACACGTGTAATTGTTTAGACTTTAACTTCACTTAAACATATTAAGCTTAATGAGAATTATCAGAAAAAAAAAAACATTTAATTCTCATTGTATTTTTCATTTTCTGGTTGGGAAATGAAGATTGAAAGGATGGAAATAAATGAAGAGATTCGGAGATATTCTAATTAGTTTTAATTCGTGCCGTTACATTCCCGAAGGGAAGGGGACGTCCCGGTTAGGTTTATTCGGAGACGAAACCCGGCTTTAACCTCTTGAACTCTTCATTTACGACCAGCACCAATGTATTAGGGTAATTACCACAAAATGCCAGAACCTCCCCCTCACTTTTACATCCACGACGACGACGACTTCGACACCAAATGTTTTCTTAACCACTACACTGCTTCTCTCGCTCCGCACTTTACGTAATTAATGTTCCAATTAAGGATCACGCGAACAAAGAAAATAAACAACAACAGCAACTGGTGAAATAAGCAGATTTTAACTTAATTTAGACGAGGTTTAAAATATTAAGAAATTTTAATATAGTTACAAACAGAGTTGTCGGTTTTTGCAAATGGCTTGTCGGTTTTACTTAAAAACATATAGACTTGTCACTTAAGTAATGTTTCAAAACAAAGTTTTGTGTAATTCAATTAGTTTTAGGTTATTGGCGAATGAATTGCGACTGCAAATATTTACTTTGAACTTTGCGGAGGGATACTTAAAAATACCGCGAATGCAATTTAGATATGAAGCGTTTCAATTAAAACTTGAACGTATCAAGCGCACAGTTGACGTGCATTTAAAGTTTTCCAATTTATTAAAATAGTTGTGGGGAGGCGCCTGCGGCGGCGTCTCGGCGCCAACAACAAAATATTCGACTCGAAATCCCATTAAATGTTTAAAGTTTCTCACACGATTATTATAATGATTATTATTATTAGAAGTAAACGAGAGGGGTGTTGTGTGCCGTTTTCAATTATCGCAGAGGGTTGCTGGAATTTTGGACGCCGTGACCTAAATGATTTTAATACCTTCGGGACGTCTTTGGGCCGTAGTAGGCCATGAATATTTTAATGCAAATTTACCGCAAAACCACCCTCCCGTATGGATTTATTTGCAATTCCCTTTAACACCCTCATCAGAAAGAAGATAGATGAAACATAAAGTTGCTTTTACAGCATCTTCATTTTCTGAACGTGAAAATATTTTACAGTCTTGTTTTGTTAAAAACAAAATACAATATTTTACTGAAATCAATTTCGTCATGACACCGATTTCCAGATCAAACATAAAAGAAATCCGGATTCGCTTAAACATTCGTCGTTGTCGGTTGACGGGGATGCCTGAAGAACGTCGGAGATGCTCCAAGAAATTGATTTATTTATTACGTGGGAGAGACAGCGACCCATTAGAAATATTGGAATACATATCGAAACGTCGTCGGAGCCAGACAGGGGATTAGGGTTCGTCGACCGTTTCGCTTTACTTCCACTGAGAGGAGAACCTTTAATAAAACATGATGAGAGGGTTTGGAAATCTCGATTGAGGACGGAGAGACACACAGAGCAATAATGCATGAAACATGGTTGTGAATACACGAAAATAAACCCACCGTGATTCCGACAACAACAATTGCGAAAGCTACTTCAGAAATCAAGCTAATGGTCGCAAATAATATATTCGTAATCCCATTTCTGATTTTTGCAGATTTGTCTAAATTGTCATTTTTGTCCTTTAAAATGGGTTGTCGGTTTTGCAAATTCAGATGTTAATTTTTAAAAATCACTTGTCGGTTAAGCAAGCAAGTTGTAGGTTTTAATATTTGATGTTCGAAATGACCTATAAACGAAATTTGTACACTAAATATGTACACTAAAAAATATATCATTTTTTTTATTGTGGAATTTCGCATAGGAATCAAAGTGGAATAGAACATTGCATGCGAAAACTGTAACATCAAACGTTCAAGTTGAGCTTTCTCCCTCGACCCAGAAACCGGCCGATCAAATGCGGTTTCTAGGTACACCGAGAGATTTATGTCCTTGCCCAGCGAGCGGCGTTTGCGTAACAGTTTCGCAAAGGGTTTTCGGAAATGAAGACGCGTTCCGAGCGTGCGAGGACAAGGACGATAAGGGAAAAATGGTAAATTTGAGGGGAAACAAAAAATATAGGAGCGAGCGACTGGCATAAGGACGAGGGCAGGTGTTCGCCATTTGTCAGGCCACCATAATTACATCGCACACTCATAAACCGAAGGCACCATAAATAACGCAATTCACTTCGCCTTCATACTCTCTCTCCCTCGCCGTCCCTTTCTCTCGCACATGCATCATTGGCAGCCTTAGAAAATCAATTATTCAGAAACTTAAACACCAATTCGTTTGATTACACACGTAATTTAATTACCAGTTGCCTATTTGTTTCTGCAGGTTTCCATAAAGCCTACTTTGGAATTACGACACGTACCATTCTTCGATTTTCACTCGAATTGCTTCATCCGCAAAATCATTTTCAGGCCGTACATAGATGATAGAACTTTTTTATCATATTCTACTATTATTTCAAGATTGCATTAGGATTACCTCAAGGAAGTGTACTTGGTCCTGCGATATACTCAAGGAAATATACTTTATCCTATAATTTACATCAATTCATTATTGTTATGAGTAGTTTATTTGAACGCATGTAACATTGAATTGGGGATGTCAAATCCATCTGCTCGCTACCTCTCAATGCCGGATTAGCAATTCCAGCTGTTTTTCGTGCGTATTTTGAAAGCAGGAAACGATCCTTGTGGCTCTAAATATAATTTGCATGCACGTGCCATTCGCAACATGTGGTCTCTCGTACACCATTCTTCTCTCCTTCAACGCCCAGCAAAAAGGTCAACAGTTTCGAGCGGATTTTCGTTTTAGGTCTGCCCATTTCGACGGGTTTATACTGCCGCGGTTTCCGCAACTGCGGCTTTCATTCGGGCAATTCACGTAATCAGTCGACCTTATCAATTAGCAAAAGCTCAGAACCAACCCTCAACTAATTTGTTACAGACCATTTTCCCAAAAACAAAAATTGATCCTCATATCTCGAAAAAAATTTACATATTTCAAGGTGAAATTGCAATGTTTTCAGAAAAATTGTTATGTGCACGATACGAAAGCGATGCCATTGAACACAAAAAGTATTTCCGGTGGTTTTTAAAGGAAATGCTTTCAGTCAGGTGCGAAACTGAAACTGGTGCGAACCGTGCAGCTGCGGGAGGGCATCGAACGACCTTAACGACATCTTCCGGTTGCAAAGAATTCTTCTGGGATATCTCCCTATCCCTTTATATCCAACTGGAATTCCAGAGTCCATTTGTTTGGGAATCCATAAACCAATCAAAGGCGTATATTCCTTACATCTGTCCATTTGAGGGTGCGTATTTTCTATATAGGTCGAGGTAATAATTAGCGACCGACTCCCATAAACTATTTCCTTGAAATGCTTTCAATTACCGACGAGCGTACCTTAACAACATACTACAGCAATCCCACACACATTCACGTTTTCCTTCCACCGCAGCAGCTCGAGCCGAGGAGGCACGTTCACGAATCCATCTCTACAATTCTCTATCTCTCTTTGTGTTTTACACGTGCATAAAGACACCTAAATTATCTTTTGTGCCCCTCCGCCGCTCGCAACACAAAACTTCACTTATTCCTTTGAATTAGTTTAATTAAATGCAGACAAACATCCATAATTACGTCTGCCAGTCGAGCATTTCCATTCGCTACAAATTCGACACAATGATCAACGATCAAAAGCCCAACAATAACACAAAAATATCAAAACAATTGCACTAATTAACGTTTCGTAATTATGGAATACAAAATCCATAATGATTTTCACTGACGAAATCAAACAATGAAAAAAATGTCTTTCTCTAAAATTAGCTTAAAGCTTAATTTTTATATTTAACATACAAAATAATCTCTTGACTTTTTTATACAATTGGCAGCTTTCTTATGAGCATTCTAATTAAACTCGAATCGACCCCTGTTACACAAGTTTGATCTCTAATATTAAATTCCCAAATTGGTTACGGATCTTGGCTACATATGAATATTAACAATGTTTGAATGTTCGGAATTTTAGTGATTTCATTATAAAATATTTGCATTAATTTAATCCATCCAAATAATTTATTAATTATACAATCCGTTAAACTGGTTAAATAAACTCAAATTATTTCATTATTATATGATATTACCTAAAGTAAGACATCTAAGCAATAACACTAAACTAATTAATATAATCTCCATAAAACGCTTACATAATAAACTTTTTTTATTCTAATGAATATCCATGCAGTGCCATCAAAAGGCAGTTACACGTTCGCCCCGGAAAATTTTAACTGAACCTTTCCCAATGTATTAAATATATCGAGCGGACACGACCGAAATCCCAACAGAAAAAAAAACCGCAGGAAAAGACGTGACTTTCTTCTGCACCTCAACATTTGAAATTCTTTCCTCCAATTTACCAAAATTAGCATACACGTACTGTAAGTTACTCATCCTCAAAGCACAGTTTCATCAAGAACAAAGTAGTTTTCCAAAAATTGGAACTAAGTCAGTTTTCTTTTTTAATAAATTAATAATAAGAAATAATAACCTTTTAAAGAAATGTTAGTTTTTTTTCACAATCAAAACTAATATTTCCATAAATTAACCGGACTTGTATTATTACTGCGGCCGCTCACGTAATCCGCGCGCCGCTTTGCATAATGAGTTTAATAACACCTCGCCGCCTGATCCCAAGGATAAAAGAAGAAAGTAAATCCGCGCAAGACGTAGGCAACAGGCCAAACTCCGGGCCTCGCGAGGAAGCCGACACGCGTCTTTCAATCTCCCGATTAACGCACCAAACTTGTAATTAGCTAATTACAAATCACAACGAAAACTTTGCCCTCACCCTCCTCTAATCCCTTCTTTTGACTTCAATTCTCATTAACGTTTTACATATTCAAAACTTTCCGAAACAATTTCCATTAATTAATCATCAACAAAACAAACAATTAATTAAAAATTAATTGTGCTCTAAAATGAAATCAGAAAACTAGTTCGTTCCCACCTTCTCGCTTCGTGTACTTGGTACGATATCCAAGGTAAGGAAACCATATGGTCGGAGTCTGAAGGACGTCTCGGGAAACGCGAAATTCTGTTTTCTAATTGAACCGAATCCGAAATTGTAATAAAAGCGACCGCCTTTTAATCCCAGTTTCACTCTTAACTCCTCTAACGCAGATTAAAATCCGTATGAATGCATTAATTAAATTAGATTAGATATACAAATTAATTAAATTAAATATGCAAAAACGCAAATTCCGAAATTTAATTAAAAAATAACGCAATGGTGATGATGATCATTAAACCCAAAGCAATCAAGAAAAGTAAATAACTTAATAAATTGGATTTGTAATATTAACCCTTATTTACAATTCAAATTTATTAAAGATTTAAATTTTTAAATTCATGTTCTTTTATCTTTCATAATTATCTCAATTATTCCCGAAATCAAGTAAATTCCACTGTAAAAATAATGAATATTCAAACATTTATCAGCACATTCTCGCAATTGTAGCGCCCTCCTAATTGAATAAATAATTAATGCAAGCGATTTGAGAGAACGGCGAAACCCTCCATCCATTCACTCCTCTATTCACCAACGAATTAAGCGAGTCTAAAATCCTGAAGCGGATTAAATCATAACAAATTAACGATGAAAAACATTCGCATCTTCAAAATTTTCATCTCAATTCCTCATTTATAATACATTTTATTATTGGATTATTCCTAATTTATACGATTTTCATTGCGGCTTTAGAAAAAATGTTTGTTCGGAGTGCAATTTCGAAATTGCATTTTTAACGAGAATTGTACATAAATGAGAGGCAATTAAAACGTTTCATCATCTAATTTTCATGCGCGATTTATTTTTAATGAATTGTCTGCTCTCACTCCAATTTCAAGTTTACACTTTGCGTTAAAATCCTTAAACCGCGTAATTAATCATCATTAAAAAAATCATTAACAACAGGCGCTTAAGAAACGCATCATGTTAACAAACGGCTTTGATGAAAAGGTATAGCGAAGAGGATTAAATTAATTGCGAGATTACAAACTGAGTGCTCGGGATTAAAATTGCCACTCTGGAAGCTATGCTCGTTTTAGTTTTCTCGTTGTTGTTGTTGTTGTTGTTTATTTTTCCTTCCTTCTTATTACGTAATATATGTTTCTTCTTGGGGAGAGACGCTTCGTCTTCCATAAACGTTAAATTACTGGCATTAAATTCGTTCTGGCACGTTTCAGACTCCGAGGCTTGACATTTGAGGCCCGAAAATGGATATTTTAACGAGCGCCTAAAAATACTTCTCTCGTCCTCCAAGAGTACACATACACATTAGTTCACTTCACCTTTTCGATACAAAATATCCATAACATCTATTTGCTACGACAGAAATTATTCTACATTTTATATAATAAACACATTCGTCGATTACAATAGTTGCGTAACATTTTAAATACCATCAATAAAATTTTCGTTTGCGCACGGAAGGATGTCGAGAACAGTAAAACACAGTAATCTGGTTTAAATTCGCGCCAGTGCAATTTGTACACTCTGTGTATCTTCAAAAAACCCATCTCTTCCTCTCACACATAAAAAGATATATGTTCCATCTTCGCTTCGCAGAAACGCGCTCCGAACAGTATTTATACTTGCAATTCAGTTTGCTCCTCGTTTTATGCACACGCCAGTCGCTTTTATTGTCC
Organism: Nicrophorus investigator; assembly: GCA_963457615.1. NCBI lineage: Eukaryota > Metazoa > Arthropoda > Insecta > Coleoptera > Silphidae > Nicrophorus > Nicrophorus investigator. The sequence continues at coordinate 3,205,923 of OY735143.1, forward strand.
AAGAAATAAAACCACGCGCGCGACTCAAAACTAAAGACAAAAGCGGAGAAAATCCGAATTGGAGAAACGACTAATAATAAATGGATGAGAGGAGCGGCGGCATCGATCCGGTTAGCAATTAAAGTCGAGATCGAGGATACATCTTGGATTTTGATTTACGCCCTTTTCGGTAAAATTCGCCCCAAATCCTCATTTTACGGGGCGGAATTGAAAATGCCACAGGAGACGCACGTCTGCTCCATACTGGTATTTCTTCCTCCCTCTTCAAGAAACTTCTTATTTATTCAGCGCTAAATTATTATAATTAAATTCCCTCGCGGACCGCGGTTTACTTAAGGCCCTAATTAGGAAGGGCGGAAACACTTGCAAAAGGAATCTTCCACCTTTCTCGCTCTTCCTTCTCCAAACAAATTCCGCATTTCATCAGGAGATTAGAAATGCTATACGTATTAAGCAAAGAAACATTAATCATCTTACAGCAATCATTAAAAAGGAAAATAAATATTAATACCTTATTTTTGAAGATACAACCATACCAGTGCACACGTTTTACAGAGTGAAAAGTTAACTTTCCAGATATAAGCAAAAATGTAAAAAGCTTTTATTCTATTTTTTTCAAAATTGATAAATATTTTACAAAATATTAAAATAACAGAAACGCAATAATAATAATAATACAATGTGAGGCACATATTAATATTTATCGAAATAAATAAATAAATTTAATATGAATGCATTATTTTTGAAATTGGAGTGCCATTCAATGAAACCGAATTTTAAAGTGAATGCAAAAAAAAATAACAACGACCGGCTAGGCTATTCGAATATTGCATTTGTCAATTATAAAATTGTATGCTTTATTTGTAATCACAATATTATTATTAGTATTTGTATGATGCAACAAAAAACGTAGTCCAGTTTTGCAACTCGCTCATTAATTTCATATAGAATTTACAACAAAGTAATTTACATTAAAAATTTATTTCTTTACAATTAACAGTTTATTTAAATTATAGATTTTCGATATATATTATAAATTTTTCAAAATTACTAAATTGTATTACAGCTATAACTGTTTAACCATTTACGGATAATCGGCGGATATATCCGCCCTATCATTTGCGCAAGAGGCTACGCTTATGCATTCTAAAAATTTGTGAAATAAGACGTGAATTATTTCTATTTTATGTTTTTAGAAAATGTCTGATGAAAACTCTTAGAATGAAGTGAAATTACCAGATGTAAATGTTGTGAAACGACTCTCACTGCTCGGAATGAGCAATCCTCGACCACATTCAACCAAATTTGGACCACACGTCGGAGGAAAGAATTTGGTATAAAAGTGAACATTGATGGAACGATTTCAGGAAACGGTTCAGGTCAATAACCGATTTTGCAAAATAACAAAAAAATATATTTTCCTTACTAAAATAACGTATTTAGGATTGAGTATTTATTAAGTATTTTTAAGTACATTTCCTTGGAGTACTTCAAAAGAAATTATGAATTCTTCTTAAATTTTATCCGATAAATAAAATTATTTGCATGAACATAAAAAAAATTACCAAATTGATATAAATTTTACAATAACATTTCGTAATAAATTCAGGTGTCTCTCGATGTGTACATAAACGTTTGAATAAACAAAACGCAAACTATAAATAAATAAATGAAATACGACAAATTGCAATATTGAATTGATATCTGACTAATAATAAACCAATTTTCGCGTAAACTAATTTCCTGCAAAACATTTTTTATTTGATTTTCGTTTCATTACTCTCTCGTCCCATATTTCAAATAATTAATTACAAAAACTGCGTCAATCGCATCAATGGAAAATCGAATTTAAATACACATTAAAAAATAAACACGGATGTAACTAAAACGCAAAAATGAAATCGTCATTATGTAATTTTTATTTTATATTCGTAATCGTTCGGAATATTGCTTTTAAACGTTGCGCTTTAAAGGTCAGAGGCTCGGAAATTTGAATAATGCAAGGAATGTGTACGTTTAATAGGTGTGTGTGTCAGAGTATTTTTGTTGTTTTACATTTATTTTTTTCATTCCCATGAAACGATCCAGTTTAATGCTGTTTCTTTATTATTTTTGCAGGATATTTTGGTCTTTCATTGCATTTGCGGCAGTAATAAGGGCTCTTAATGGGTATTGCGAGGAATGCGAATAAACGTACGGCGATAATAAAAAAAAAATAGGGAAATGAGAAAATGCAATAGCTGTATCAAATTAAGTTCAAAATACAATAATTTTCTTTGTTTATTGTTTAAAAAAATCATTAATTAATTAAAATTTAAATCAGATTGAATTAAAACTTTCATCAGATTTGTTTTTTTTTTTCATAAATTTATAATTTTCCAGACGGAAATTAAATTTGCAAGTAAAGTGAATAAAGTCCGTCGAAACTTTCGTTGCGTTTCTGGGAAAAACGTCTCTGAGAAAGGAGTGAAATTCAAGCTAATTCCGATACGCATCTTGCATAACCAGTCTCGCAAAGATGAAAAGAAAAACAACAAAAAAACACTAAAATCCATCACGTTAATCACATTGTTGTTTGTTGAAATTATACAAATATGAAATAAATCAATCAATTTTTGAAACAAAATATTATGATTTGTTACCAAAAATTAACTAAACGCAAATTAAACTAAAACTGTTATGTTTTAGAGCTGAACATGAATTTTTATAGTAATTGCAATGATAGTTTTTAAATAAATTATTATTTGAAGCGTACGGAGACGAGGTCCTTTTGGGGACGACAATCAATTTTTTTTCTTGCTCGTTCAGCGACGATTTGAAAGCGATTGAATAGCTCCGATGGAAGAGCAGAGTAAAACTGGTGACCGTATATGGCGTTGCGTGCGAAAAAGAATGGAAACAGGAAACTCACCCTTGCCTGGAGAGGAACGACTTCGGTAAGGACATCGACCGCTGCTGGGAATCCAAGAAGCTGGGAGCATTGTTCCCATTGCCGGGGGCACTGCCTGGTCGAGTCAGGATCACTTCGCGCACCACTTCCTTGGCCACCACGGAGGCCTCCTCCACGTTCACCGGGGTCGTAGCACTCGGACTGCGAATGGCGGCGCACGCCTCGGCGACGGCGGCGGCGGCTGAAGCGTTCACGTAAACATCACTGGACGAGGACGACGCACTTTTTCGATTCGGACTCGGTTTTCTCGCTTTATTCGAATTGTTCCTCTTCTTCAGCTCCATCTGAGTTTTTTCAGACGGTACTTCAAGAGATCTTTGATGTGTGGGATAGCTTTGTGAAGATCTCATCATCGGTTGCGGCGGAGCAATCGCCTGCGGCCAACACTCGACGGAATTGCAGATGCTGCCTTGCTTCGAGTTGCTCAAGTTTGGTGTTGTGGAACCTCTGACTAACTTGCTGGGTTTGCTGCCGTTTCCGACGAAATACACGTTGTAACCGTTGTTGAGGATTGGAGGTTTCGGTGGATCTTTGATCTTTTCTTCGCGATTGTTGTAGCGATGCATTAGGAGCGCTTGAGCGGCGGCTCGGCTACGGGAACCGTACAGGAAACCCGTGACGACTTCAGCTTCACGCAACATATCTTCATCCAATTTCTTGCTGGGAACTTTCAAGACTATTCTGTGCGATTCGGGATGTTGCTGCTGAGGGCTGATCCTGTCACGGTAATTTTGAGTTTTGCGGTCTGGAAGTTGTAGGCTTCGCGAACGCCGAACGCGCGAGTTCTGCTCCTCCTGGTAATTCCTCGAAGGCGGAGTGCGTCTGGATGTACCCGAAGGCGAACGCGATGGGAATTCGTTGCTGCTCGACGAAGAGGATCCCGGCGAGGTCGGTTTTGCATCCGATCCAACTGGAGATCTCCTGATCTGGTTCCTGTAAGTCAAGCGGCTAGTGCGGTTCGAAGGCGATATCTTCTCCCTAGGTCTTTCCAATTGATTCGAACTTTTTGGTGGAATGCTGATATTCAATGAAGAGCTATTATTATCCTCTTCATCGGCGTCTTCATAAACGTCAATGGAAGAATCCGTGTTTTCCGAGAGCCTAGGCATCGCCTTGCATCTGGGAACGTAACTGTCCAAGCTTCGAAAACCCATAGAAGATGACTGCGAACTGGATGAAGAGGATTCTCCGTATTTTTGCACGAAGCGCGATCTGCGAACTGCCGAAGTATCTTCTAATGACTTGGTTTGCGGTATGCGCGGATACTTTTGGGCTTCGGTCATTGGCGAGGCCGATTTCGATTTTCGTTGTGTCACCGGGGGTAGTGAGGCGGTTTTCGCCGTCTTCCAAGTCGGAGGCGGCGAAGGCGGAGGACTCACGTCGCTATCGATGATGGCGTTTGATCGTGGTAAAAACGGAGGTTTCCCGAAGAACGTCCGGGTCTTCGTCGATTTATTGCGGTCCTGGAATGCAGGTGGCGGCGATATTATGGGTGTGATCGAGGGCGGCGGAGAATCCGGTGGACCTCGATCCGGCGACGGGGTGCGGCTAAAGTCTTTGTTCTTCAGGGGAAGATAAACGGGTCTCTGCGGTTCCTGTTTCATCTTCACGTTATTGACGTGCTGGTATTCCGCCAACTTTAAGCCGGTTCTTCGGGAAGCTGTAGTCTTATCTGACACATAGCTGACCCTTCTGCTTTCATCTAAAGATCTCTGCTGCACCTGCACCCAACCCGATCTTCCCAAGTAGACACCATCAACCTCCCGATCGCACCATCTTACTGGAGACAGTTCTCTGCGACAGCTGCTGCTTCCCAAGTACATATCTGTTGAAAAGCTATCGCTTCTGGGATGCATATTCTGTGAATGCTTGTAGGACTGCGAGTAGTTGCTTCCCAGAGACTGGTGCTTCGTGAGAGATGCTCCTGCGGCGCTGCTCCTCCCCGAAGAGTACGACCTCGAACTTCCCGTGGACGTGGTGAACACCGACGTGGGGCTTGTCTCCCATGGCTCCGAGGTGCTCCTCAGATGAAGAATGGACACGTTCGGCCCCCTACGACAAACAACCAAATTTAGATGGGCGTCAAATTAACCTAACTGTAACTTCCCAAGAGATTCAATAAAATACCAATACGTATAGATATATTTATGCAAAGAGCAAAGTGTGCGTAGTCGTAATGTTTATTCAAGGATCAGCATATAAGGGGGGTCCCGACCCACGGAGTTCTGCTGACATCAGCCTGCAAGACCAAGTTCATTGTCCACGCCGAAAATCCAACATTTTGCGTCTTCGCGATTATTTAATTATTCATCCGTCGCCGTCCTTGTCCAATTACTTTCGCATCGGTCATTATTTTATTTATCGTCGACAAATTTTAATTCACACCCGATGAACACAACCATTCCGACCCATTTGCATACGGAATTCGCGGAATTTCGCAATGCCGAGAATTTCTTCGCGAAAAGACGCCATCTCCCTAACACTCTTTACACAAACAAAGCAAATACCGAATAAATACCATAAAATTATACTAATTACTATTATTATCTTAGCTATACATTCATTAACTTCTATTAATAAATTTAAAGTTGATTGGTTTTCAATTTTGATATTTACCGAGTAACTGTATTAAAAAAAAAACTGAAATTATAAATAAACTAAAGCAATTCACCGTAAAAACGAACAATTACGAAATTCATTTAAAACCCATAAAGTCGCACGAATAATCCAATTAAAATGTTAATTTGAGACGAAGAGTTTGCAGGAAGCGTTTAAGAATCAATGAATCAACGAAGAACAGTAAATATCTGTTTAATGGAAATGGATGGAAATGCAATAAAAATTTAAATGCCATTTTCGTTTCCATTCCAGACTTCAACTTCAGTTCACGCAATAAAAACTACTACGAATTAATCAAATAATTAAATTCAATTTTCACAGCAATTTCAGTTCTGCTTTCTATTAGATTCGCGTATAATTTAAACACATTAAAGTAAAAATAAAGTTGCAACTCCAGATAGACATTTCCTCAATTGAATTTGCATATCAGAACCTTGGATTATGTTATTATTATTATTATATGTGAAACGAGATACATAGAATGTAACATAAATGATCTGTTCGCTTTCAAGATTTCAATATGTTAACAAGATAAGTGATTTTCAATTATTCGTTACAATAATTATTTTGAAATACCGAAATTGTTGATTGGCTTTAAGAAAGTTGCTAATGGATTTAAATATTGAATCAATTAACGTATTGCTAAAATCGCAATTTAAAAACTAAATTGCTTAAAATTGAAATTCTTGTTAATATAATAAATTATTAACTTTAGTTTTAAATAAATTATACATTCAGTAATGACAATTATTCGAAACTATCTTTATAAAGTGTAATATAGTTTAAATTCAAATTGGATTCAATAATAATACAAAAAAAATGGTGTCGAGTTTGAAACCTTGGAGTGTTGTTTCAAGTATGAAGAAAGAAAAATAATGAAAAGGCACGGCGCGCACTGATCCAAAGTTTAATTCAAATCGATCTCTTACCTTTTGTTATTATTGAAATTATGTATAAAAAACTGAAGTGAAGCGTGGGACCGAGGAAACGTAACGAGAGCAACAAAAAAAACTAAACGATTCTTAGAGCGCGTTCTGCTTAATGTCTGTTGAAAGTCGGAAAACTGGCTTTAACTTCGCGAAATGCGCACATTCGTCCTCACAAATGCATAAAATTGCGTGTATAACGGTACCGGGTTAAGGATACGAAAGGATCTAATTTCGATGTAATCGCCGCGCGGTATCGGTTTACTTGCTCGTGATCTTGAAGGAAGAAAATAGTTTAAAGAAAAAAAAATTCTCTAAAGTGAATTGCTGTTAATATTGTTTTAATATAAGCGAATTAGTTTAGTTTATTTAGCGTAGCAGAATGATAGGTGTATTTACCTTGTTGTGGCCATGTCGGGCTCGTTGCTCGGACTGAGCCTCGTGGATCGGACTGGTTCCTCGACCGCCCACCGTCTTTCTGTCGCGTTGACCCTCCTGTCTCGAGGCGCCTCCAGCACGCTGTCCACACTCCTCTGCAACAAACAAACATCAATAACAACAACAATACAAGCAACAACAATAAATGGAAACACAAAAAAATCGTAGACGAAATGCGTTTCGCAAAAGGAACCAACACCTCATCATCCTACTCAATTCGTTAGTTGCTTCACATCAAAAATATATTCGTATAGCATTTCATTATGTCATCTCATCACTTAGTTACTACTGGAAATTACATTTTTCACCTAAAAATACACTTTTTCTAAATTATTTTAGAAATTACTAATAATTATTAATGTAATTTAAAAAAAAATTCTATTTTATATCAAATAATTATTTACTAACAATTTCTCTTTGTTATGTCTTAATTTTTATTTATTTTTCATTAATAAATATTTATTTAAACCAAAAATAAAAACATTTTTTTACATGAAAATTTCCATATTTTATAAAAAGTTTATAACTAAAAATTTCATTAATTTCTTCTACTGTCTCAACTTAAGACAAATTTCTACAAAATATCCATACATAATTAATTATAGTAAATTGAAAGATTATTTGATTAAATAATAATAATTCTTACAGCATCAAAAAAATAGTTTCTCTTAACGCCTCTTCATATTTCAATCTTTCACCTTTAAAATTGTTATCTCACACATTTTTAATATAATTCAACGTTTAAATTAAACATATTGCAATTTAAATTGAAAAAAATAATTTAAATATTTCTAAAAATAAAATGAAATTCCTTAATGTTTTGTATCACGTTTAATAAATAACATGCATTAATTTGATAAACGTCTGTTGTAATGTCGCGCATTTAGTAAAGCAGAACTATTATACTATTTGTTGCGTAAATATTTGCACAAAACACGTACAAATACGTAGGGCCGTTTACGCCTTTCCCAGAGTTTAACAGCTTCAAAGCAAAAAGGACGCGTTAAAAGGGTGTCCGCATCCTGCAAAGTGATAAAATATGTTCGAAGGCCCCCCCAACAAAAAAAAGACGAAAGAGAGAGACGAAACCCAAGGGCTGCGAATTCTCCGAACACAGCTTCTCCATTTTGATCGTAACTGAACGCGTGCTTCTTTTTCTTCTTCTTCTTCATTTCTTCAACGTGGAGAATATTGCGAACGTGCTGCGATCGGTCCACGCAATCACCGCAAAATGAAATTAGCTTAATCGGTCTCTTGCAGCCGGATGGAACAATGTTAGCGTCAATGTAAACCAAAGATGTCTTCATCGGTGTAATGCCATCAAGATGTTAATCAAATTTCGGTCGTCGTGCGAAGAGGGATTAGCGCGGACGAAGGAAACCCGCAGGCTAAATTGGCTCCGCCGCCACGAAGTTATGCTAATATCACTTATCCCACTCAACGGATAATATCATTTGCATATCGAAAACATTAAGATTTCCAGCTGAATCGAATTCAAGCGCGCACACACGCATAGCACACGAGGAATCTATTGATCTTGAAAATAAAGCAAACAGCGAGATAAAAAGACATTTATCTTGATTGTACGCAGAAAATGGGGAAATAAATTCTAATGAGTGGGAAAAATTAGATTATTAAACGTTGTCTGCGCGGAGTGCGATGATGATTAAAGAAAATTGAGAATAATTTAATCCCGTATAAAAACGGAAATTGCATTTTTCCAGCCGCAGGAAAACTGCAGCTACCCCCTCTTGGCCGCATTCCATCTAGCATAATTCATCTCTGCAATTTCCTGCCGATTGGTATTTAAAAGTTAATAGACCTTTATTTTGTCTAAACGTTACGTAAAACTTATCAAATTATATTATAATATTTTATTATTATTAATTAAAAATTATGAATTACAAAAATCAATAAGAAAATTGAATAGAAAGAATGAATTCATTCATTTAAAATAAATTTGATAAAAACGTACTATATTTTACGAGTGCAAAAGAATGCAGCAAAAAAAGCGCAGATGTTCGAAACACGCACAACCGATGAATGAATATGAATGAAACGTAGTAAAAAAAGATGTGTAGAAAATTCCAGTCTCGCGTCTAGACGATAAGATAAGATATAATTTATTCCCAATAAAACTGCAACAATAAAAAACTGCATACATTATTTCAATGTCTGACCCATATTTTTTTTATAAATAATTTCATTCTTCTCCTTTTTTTATTTTTTTTACACAAATTGCGTAACGCGTATTGACAAGTAATTTATTAAAGTTTTCATATCATCGACACGCTGCGAGTATTTTAACAAGTAAATATACTTGGCACGTTACTTGGCAAGTACTTTGTAGTTATAATATAAGTGTCTTTTAACAACGAATTGAATATGAACAATTGTATTAAAGTAAATATACTTGGCACGTTACTTGGCAAGTACTTTGTAGTTATAATATAAGTGTCTTTTAACAACGAATTGAATATGAACAATTGTATTAAAGTAAATATACTTGACACGTTACTTGACAAGTACTTTGCATTTATTAAGAAACTCTATAATTTGAGAATGGAACTGGAAAATTTAGTATCAAAAAGAAACTAAATAGCAAAAGAAAAGCAAAAATAAATAGTTCCATATAACTCGACGTTTTCATTCAGACGTCGTCAATTAACTGCGAAAAGCCGGCGGAGCTCTTTCTTCCTTTCTAATTGGGATTAGTTAAGGTAGTTTAGAGTCGAGAATCCGCGCGGCGCGTCTAAGGGAGCACACGAGTCCACTCCACCCGACCGGAAGCAGTCAATTAAATCCTCGTTCCCGTTATTTTTTTTTGCGTCTCCTTCGTTGCGTAACCTCGGGTTATGCAAAATTTCATCGCTGAAAATGTATATGCAGGATTCGAGGTTCGCATAATATGCATCCGTTCGCAGGATGAATAATTGATGGGACAGCAGCAGCAACAGCAGCTTTTGAAGCTAGTCCTTCCCAGAATCGAAAGTAGCAGTAGTTTCAATGATAACCGGAAGTTATCATTTAGTCGGATTATGTATGTTTGTGTGTGAGTGCACGAGGAATCGATGCGGGTGGATAACTAGTGTTATCATGTGCATTGATCACGACAATCTCGACTGGCTGGACACAGTTGCATAACAGTGTATATTCTCTGTCTCTGTATCCGTTACATGCACCCTCCATCTGTTCATCTCTCTTTGTACATTTATTGATGTTTCGGTCAGGCCTGTGTGGTGTTGTGCATGCTAACTGAATGTGGGACAGACAGAGCGCAGGCCGTGCCGTGTCTTTTATTATTCCATTATGCAATAAATAAAGCAAAATGAAACGCGCTTAACAGTTAGGCGCCCCGGGACGCAATCGCACGGATGGATGGACGAATACTTGGGATATGTGCACTCTAACCTTTCTGGACTGAATCACACATACTCCAAGAGAGAGAGAGGAAAAGAGCGTTTATTCCAACCAATAAGGAATCGATGCCAGGAAATATATTTATCAAGGGAATGCTTTTGAAAGCTTGCGTTCCATTAATATTGAGCAAAATTCCATCATCCACTTAACATCTCATAAAAAACTCTAGTCTAATTTCAAAATATTTTGAAAAATATTACAAATAATTTCAATAATTGTTAAAAAAAAACTAGTGGTGCATAAATGTACTTCGTCCGCAAATTTCAAAATTAGTATAAATCTTAAATTAAAACTTTTGATATTTATCTCTAATTACGTCAGTATTTTCATATACACTTACTATACGCTTTGCTATTTCTAACTGCATTATATTGGAAATATATGTAACTGCATACTAATGTCTATAATCATTAGTATTTGTTCATTTTAACGCATTTATACCCGCATTTGCCTAGAATTTAATTTATCAGTTTGTAACTGCAACATGCCAATCAGTATTTGCCTGGATTTGTCCTTATTTACTTAGTAATCCGATATTAGCATATTATGCATTTCAGCTCTGTCTAATTGTATTTGACTGTGTTTTTGATTAAATATACACATTTTTTTTATCTCAAAATTTTAGTATTCCTACATATTTCTATTTATCTGTCTCTTATAAGTTTTATATACATCAAAATCTACTAAGAAATAATGAAAGTTTTTTGCTACATTTTATTTTTACCTATCCATATATATCTTCATTTTTATATGTCTGCCCTTAGTGTATTTATTTGTACTTTTTTTATGACTGTCCATATTTGATATATGGTCTGTATCTTACAATATATATTGAACTGTTTTCATTTTAATTTCATATATGTTTCTTATCCTATATTTTCTGTACCTGTCCAAACATATACATTTCAATCTCAGCGCATTTCTAATAAAAGTAATGCAAGATTTCTCATCCTCCCTAACGAGATCAAAACCACTATATAGATATAAGATTGAGTGCAATACGTGCATCGGTGATGAATGAGCTTGATGTAACAACCAGAAGAATAATAGCACTTCGATTTTGATAGATCGAATCGTGAGAGACAGAGACACAAGACTTTACAAGTCCGAGAGAAATTGGTCAAAAAGTCTGGCGCAGCGCGACGGTTTAAGATCCAGTCAATAATCCCATCTTTCATTTCCCAAGTCGTCGGCGCAGCCCCACTTATCTGGAAGATAAACAATCCGGGGATTCCCGTGTTTGCCAATAAAACGCTGGCCGCATCCGATTCTACAATCTCCCCAGATCCGAGGATGAAGGAGGAGGATGGGTCAATTTTTCATTTACTTTACCAAAACGCCTTAGGCAAGGCAAGGAAAGGAAAGAAGAGATATAGAGGGAGGTGTGTATGTTGTTACCCTTAAGACGATCCGGGCTTCGGTCCAAATCCACCCCGCTCCGGCGGAATTACATTTAATAACATTTTCCCTTGCTGGACGCAAATAATTTACCCTCTGTTTCTAAACCCACCGCCAACACCCATGATTCATTCTTATTTCCGCTGTAATAAGTTACCCGGACCTTCAGCGCAGATTAATCGGCAACGCCCTCCCGCGGGACGCAACGGAATGAAAATAAAAACGAGCAATAAAAAACACAATTAATTAATATTTTCTCCCTCTGCTAATTTCCACCATGAATTCCGCAGCCGACACCAAAAAAAAAACACAAAATAATAATAATAATTCGATATGCATTCAATTAATTAATTTAATACAAGGTGAAATGCGAGCATTTGAAAGTCGACTACACCTACATTTTTTTTCATTCTTGTGTTCGCATATAAATCTTAGTTTTTCTTTAGCTCTCCGAGGGGAATTCACGTCTTCGAGATATTATGAGACCTTAATAACTTTCCACGTTCCTCTATAATCGCTATTCTCACTTACACTACTAATTACTTTATTACGCAAGTTCTTGCAATTCCTTTTTCAACACCATAATTTTCCTCAACTCAATAAAAAAAATTATAAAAATACAACGGCCTTTGCATTTCAATAATAATCAATTTTTCTTGCAATAATATAGTAAATAGACTAAATACTATAATTTAACAATAGATGGCGTACCAGATTTTCAGCGTAATTCGACTTATGCACAAGAACCAAATTGAACTGTTGCAACAAATCGCAATAACTTTCCGGTATTTACGACTTGTTGAATGAGAAACGTCTGCGCTGCTGCGATTGTTAAAATATTGCGCTGCAGCAAGCAGACGTATCGAAGGGAGAGCATGATTCCAATTAGACCGGCCCCAGGATCGATTCCCGAAAGTAATTTGTGTTCAGTCGAGTTTGCAAATTAAATTTGTCGGATTAAAGCGTCTTTCTGGTCTGGCTGGAAGAGGTTGGCACGCCTGCGAATTTACGGGGCGCGAGCCTTTGGGAACGCCGCCCCACAAAAAACCTAAATACCCACCCAAAAACGCACAGATATTTCGGGCCAGTTCCCAGCAATTACGAATATTAACTGCGATGGTTTTTGGCCAAAACAGAAAAAAAAAAAGGAAGGCGAATCGATTGTTCCCGGTGTAAATGTGAACACCACACTCCAGTACAACATTATTAATCGCGTATCGATTTTAATAACAAAGTTGGAAACCCGAATTCGGCCTGAATTAATAACGAAACTTCTCCCCGTTTCGCATATTAAAATATCGCCAATTTTTCTGTCTGCTAAATGAAATATTTCGTTGACCTGAATAATTTATATCTAAATACAGTTCTCGTTTCTTATTTTATTTTCCAGGATCGCTTCCAAATAAAGTTAAACGAAATATTTCACGACGAAGACGCCTCAAGACGTTATTGACCACATGTTACACAGTTGTTTATGTGTCTAGTTTTTGCCGATACTCGAGGGAGTCTTTTGGCAACAAAAACATTAAGATCGCGAAAATACTGTAAATATTTATTAGTAATATAGATTTTTCTTAAAAATTATTCAAATAAAACTAACATACAAAAAAATACAGACCATGTATTCGGACAGTTTGAAAATACGTTAAATCTAATATTAAATTGGATTGAATTTGAAATCAGATTTCTACGAATTCTATATAAAACATGCATAAATGATTATTGAATATACATTTTGGTTATGCATTGAAATATCGAATCTCATTATATGCAGCATGTAATTTCAGACACTAGACATGATTAATATCGAACGATCTTCGAGATTAAACCCATCCCGGTCTGAGTCTTCGGAGAATATTAAGCGATCCCGCATCTACGGAGAGATCCATATAAATATGTTCATCAAATACGGTGCAATATTAAGTTGAATATTCAATATTGAAAACCCGTTCACAGTCAATATTGCGAGAGGAGTAGACCGCAGACCTCATGCAAATTTAATCGCTTCCCCTTTAAGTCCAGATGTAATCTCTGCGAGATGTATTCAAATTCGAAGCGAACGCCATCCATTGTGCCATTGTGCAACCGGCTAAATATTACACAATTAGCCTAATCTATTTACGAGAACTTAATTACACGCAAATATTTCAGCACGGGGCAAAAAAAAAAATGGAATTGGCTGAAAAGATGTGTTTGCATTTCGCAAACGTTTACTTTTTATTATAGACTTTCCCCTACGGGTTTTCACTTTTCGTTTTTTTTTTTCGTTAGAGGTTTAAGGACTTGGACTCACATTGATCGCCGTCGGATTGGTCCTCGGTTTCGGCGCGTCGCGATCCGCAGATCTCTGCTGGAGGTGCCTGCTGAGGGCGAACATCTCGGCTAGTCGGGATCGCGTTTTTCCTGCTGAAGGCAAGATCGATGGTGACACCTGCTGCGGATTCCTCTTCCTTCCCGGAAACACCAGGTGCTCGATATCCGGCGTGTAACTGGGATCCATACGCACGAAATCCTGCAAAATCGCAAGCAAGAAACCAACATAGTTTAGCAAGATTCTCGCACAGTCAATTATCTTCAAACTTTATGTCTTAACTTATTCAAATTCAATTTTACAAATTAAGATGTTCTTTTTTTTAAATTAATCCATTTCCCTTCGTCCTTGACCCTCTTCATTGTGAGAGCTTTATCCTTTTTTTTCGAGGGTTAGGAAGAACGGAAAAGAACTTTTCAAGGCTCCGAAGGGCCAATTTCCTTATATTCTTTAGTTAGTCATTCGAGGCAGCGAGTTCCGTAACCGGATTACGCAACAATTTGGAAATTAGGCGGAGAGCACTTTTCGTGGGAGGCCGACGCCTCAATGTAGACCGACTAATTGGGTTAGCGTTACGTAAACACTTAGCGGTCCGACGTGTTTATCGGCCGGTTTAACGGCCAGTTAAATAGCAGCGCAATAATAATATATGATGGCAAATATTGAACGTATGCTTTTAATCTCATATCATTAATGCATGTTTGTTTTTCGCCTAGAAAATGGGAAACCGCTGCAGGAAATTAACGGAAAAAGGAGCGCCTATTTACCTATGCGTTTCGAAATGATTGATCATCCGAAAAACGGATAATTAAACGGAAATTACCGCTGTTTGTACTGGCCTTCAATTAATTTTCCATTAAGAAACCGCCGACCGCCCGGCGCATCCACCCGAACATCGAAGTTGCAGCTGCCAACAAAAAACAACGGAGCAACGATCGCACTTGTCATCATCCTTGGGGTCCGGAAATGTTTATCGAATTATTTAATTGTAATACGGGTTTTCCGGTTCCGAACGTAATACGCACGTTTTCGTCGCACTTCCGGCGTTGCTAATTTTTAAACTGATTACACTGTATTACCTTAACAATACGTGATCTGCACGGGCACACGCGAAACGTCATGCTAATTTCGAGTTAATAAACAAACAAAAACAAGTTCAACCAACTGCACAACTGAAAATCCCCAGCGGATCCTGCGTTTCGTTTTGTTTGCTTTTCGGTTTGTTTCGTCCGTTTGTTATGCGGGAAAACTAACAAAAAAATAAATATTTCAAAACGAGAATTTGCAATTACGATTTCACGTCAGTTTTCCACTCAAATTTTAAAGTTATCCATCTCCTGGCTCAACTTTTTTCAAAGCTGACATTTTAGATCTGATAAATTTGTATCAACAGAACTACTTTTTAGATTACAAAATGTACCAACATTTAAATATTCTTAATTCTATTAGTAATTAATTATTTTAAAAAGAAACAATATGTTTCCGGAATAATTTACTCATTTTTTTTAGATGAAGTTTCGCAATGTTGGCTTATGCTAATTTACAAGCGCTCCGTGTTTCGCGCGCGTCAAATAATTTGAAAGAATTACGACACTCCGCTAATTAAATTCCGCCTCGACCTGTCCGGAATTTTCGCCAACGAAACTTTCCGCCGTCTCCGGAACAAACTGAACTGACGTTTCGAATCGAATATATTTAATTATATTTTCTTTATTCAATCGCAGTTTAGAAAATGAAAAGTTTTTGAAAATTACTAAATTCAAATCAAATTTAAGTTATTTGGGTTGCATACAACAATCGATAATCATTAATTTATTTTTTCAATTTTAGCACTTATTATAAGTTGTCACTCTTTGCATTTCTTGGTTGATGAAAGAAAATGTGTCCGAGGTTCGATTAAACTTAATAAAATATACAACGCGGAGATGGCGGATCTTAATGTAAAAAGTTGGGTTCTCTGGTGAAAGTTTTAATGAAGCGAGCGGCCTTGTTGGAGGGTGATTAGGCGGGATAATTAATTCCTCGCCGATACAGGCACGCAGGATTCGATCCTGCGGAGAAGAGGCGAGAGCCCTAATTGAATGCATTGCAGATGATGAAATTTCTATTATCGAATGGACAACAGCTTTCGGCGACCGCACGCATGCAGTAATCACCGTGTAATCCGGATTGAACGTGCAATAAATCAATTGGAATTGTTTCGTTTTAATTGCTTTTTATTTTTACACTTTGCACGATTCTCAGAAGGATTACATTTCGATACTCCACATTTTGGCGTGATGAATTATGGGAACTTGGCCTCGGGTTTCACGTAGATGGACTCGTTATCCCTAATTTACTACTCGGATTTTATGTCCCCAGATCCTGACAAGTCCAATAAATTTCGCACCGTTCCTCTTTACAACTAGTGTACAATTTCATTAAGTAAATTTCCAAGCAATTCAATACCATCTGTTGGTATTATATCATCTCGTTAGACTCTCGTTTTTATTTTACCTCATTTATACGTTACATTTAATTGAATAGCATTGGAAATAAATTGACTGCAGCTCGAATAACTCCATTGCGAAATTACTATTTATAAGCTTAAACGCTGGTCGACATTTGTATAATTAACATCTATACCGTTCAATCAATTTCGAATTGCAATTCAATTAATAATCACCCTTTTGTAACTTTGTGTTCATATCGATAATTAAATTATTGAACTCTACAAGTGGATTTCGAAAGCGCCATCTCTGAGTAATTTTATAAATTTTAGTAATTGTTCCTTCACGAAGGAACTTTCCATTTTGATCGGTAATTGAACAGTTATTTGAAGACTTGGACGAGGCAATTAGTGAAAACCGATTAGCCCGTTATTATGCAAGAAGCATAATTACGCGTGGCTTTGTTTGGAGGATTTACCTGCATGCTGAGCTTCGGCACGGGAGGTCCGCCTTTGGAGTTCTGCTTGTTGATCGATTTCCGTTTCACGTTGAACGGCTTCGTCGATTCCGCCAACATCATGAGTCTATCCCTTATGTGCAACTCGTCAGCCCTGCTCATGTTCTGCATACACTCTTCCTCCACTGCTGCTCCTAATGATCACACGGATCGGGATCATCCTCGGACATACTTTCAGCTTCCTGAAACCAATAATTTTAATCAGTTTCTTAAAAATCATTTTTTATTATTCCTTAAACATTTAACTTTAATATTTCATTTTACTGCAATCGAATTGGTTTCATAGTTCTTGAATAAATTACAAAATACTAGAGTACTGCATTTCAGTTTCACAAAGTTTTATAGATATTTGGGTTGCATACCACAAAGCAATTTAATGAAAGCGACATCTGTTTATCGATGATTTATTTATTTATCTGTTGTTGAAACAACTTTAAAATAGTTTTAATTCATAAATGGTATCAACGAAACTTTATTAAATCAACAAAACTAGTGAATTGATATTCAAAGTATTCAAAATATTTTTTTTTTCAATTTCGTTTTTATTTGGTGACATTTTTTTCGAGGGTGTTGATATTGAAACATGAATGCGAAACACGGTTGAATTCGCAATCCACGTTGCGTATTTTTTTTTTGCTGTTATTGTTGGTTACTCGTTGTTTCTAGTCGGATTGTGTATTTGTTTGTTCAATTTTTTTTTTTTCCTCTTTCGGACGCTTTTACGTTGTTTTTTTTCGGTATTGGATTAACAAATATGAGAGTGGAAATACACCTCGCTTTGCGATGCGGGCTTCGGGAATCAAACGTGAGGGGACTGCAATCGCAGGAATTACTTTTGAACATTTTACATTGAACATGAAAAAAAATAAAATGTTTGTGGCAAAGAACGGATTATGGGATAACAGAAAAATGTTGTCATATCGATCGGTTGCATAACTGGGAGCAAATACGATTGGATAATTACAGTGTCCATGGAAACCGCTAAAACGTCCTTTTCAACTTTAAACAACTGCAGCCGCGATAGGAAAACAAAGGGTGCCACGTGAACAACTTTACACGCGTTGCTGATTTCCACACAAAACATGTGAATAACGTCGGATACGGTCCAGAAATGTGCGGAACACCTCGCTCGCTCATAAAGGAAAACCTCAACGACTCTACTCTACTACTTTTATGTAGTATTTCTGCCAAAACGTTGAAATAATTAACAAAAATAAATTAATTAAAGTTAAAATATAAATATAGAAGAAATTGGTGATAAAATCAAATAAAAATTGACTTTGAAGGAAGCGAAGAAAATGGGCTGCCATAAAGATAAGAAATGCTTTGGCGCTGCTCAAGTCATTATAACTGATAACATATTTTTTTTAATTTATTTGCTTTTATATATAATGAGTAAGATACTGAAAAATAACCATTGTTTAGGAAATAAGTGCTTCATTGTCAAAAAAAACTTATGACGTTTATCTAAAAAAAAGTCATTCCATTTATCTCAATTTTTCTTAAGGGGAAGATGAAATAATTAAGATTCTTGCAGATTTCTACTTTTATATGTATCAGATTTGAATTAAATTCGCAATTAAAGTAAACGTTTTAAATTTGAATATATAATTAATCAGTATTTGGTTGCTGTTTATTAAACGAGATGGTATTTGGGTTGCATGCAATCATCAATTTTCCTGAAAGCGACGTCTGCGCTTAGGAATGCAAAGTAAACGCCAGTTTCCAAGATGCAACTTTCCGTCGCTGATTGGAATGGAGGAGACCTCGGAGAGGCGTTTCCGTTTCCGCTTCCGTCCTGCAATTTTCAGCAGAAATCCCACCAGCGGGAAAACCCTCTGTTAGGCATCCGCGTTATTACACAGACGCATCTCAATATTTCAGTGGGATCGTCTGCCGTTGCGTAACTGCCCGCTGTATTATTCAAAGGATTGATGCCATTTCACCTGTGATAAGGGCGTAATTCACCTGTGATAAGCTCATCCCTTAAAAGCGAGAAGAACTCATCAAATTTTAAACTTTTTATGTTCCTCATTTCAGTCGAGAAATGAATGACGTTTAAATATTGACATTACGCATTGTTCTGTCAAATTTAATATTGAGATTAATAAGAAATTTAATATCTGAATTGTGACAATTGACAGATGAATGACGTTTCAATATTGACGTTAAATATTGAGCTTAATTAGTCGACTGTTTGCTATCAAATTAATGTTACAAAGCGGATTAAACGAACCGAAAAATCTAATAATATATTAACTCGAATGTATACAGCACACAGGCAATTATTTCAAACAACAAATTCGTCTCTGTACGTTTGTTTCTTTGTTGCCGTAGATCAAAGGGTTTTATTCGTGTTTCACTCGGCGTTTCAATAATAAATACATATGTTTTTCATTACATTCATTATTGCGACAATTCGTAATCAAAAGGAACCCCCGGAATTTGGTTGCTTTATTCCCATTAATTACGACCCGATCAAAGGGCTTCGATTAATCACGTACATTTATTTATGGGAATTAAATCCAATCACAGTTGTTTACTTCAATGTACATTTTTATCATAAAATATGTAATTATGCAACACGTTTATCATCAGCGCCTACAACTTAGCATTGGGGTGGTGAAAATAATGCAAGAATTGATACTTGGGTTGTATACAACTATACTTTTTTTCATAAGCGACATCTCTGATTAGTAATTTTTGAATAGTAAATATTGAAGAATCTAAAGAAAATTATATTTTTTGTGCAATTAGAAGATGCTTATAAATTGATTTACCACTTAATGAGTAATAACTAAATTCGTTTGAAGCAAAAATGGAATAATTGCATCGACGATAAACCAATAATAGTTGCAATAACAATCAATTAGCATGTTTCCAATCGCGTTTGTTTCCAATTATATTAAATTAATTGTTTGCGAGTGGGTGTAGATTGAGGGGATTCGGAAGTGTGCAAATACCGTGTATTTATGGTGTCTGTGTGTGTACGATTCAGAGAGAGTGAGAGAGGATAACATCCGGAACGTTTTAAATTAGAGCCAAGAACGACGTAGTGTTCGGATCCGAAGAGGAAGGCCCCAACGGGGATTGATTGATGCTCCCGCGAAAGGGGAGACATCCTAAACCCTGTGGGAGTGGATCCATGTGTCGTAGCCGTACACTATACACACAACTAAATAACCATATAGTGTACATAGTGTATATTTAATTTGTTTTGGGGTAGAATTTGCGCTGAAAAGCAGAACCGGTCTCAGATTTCGATCTTTTGTAGTGCGGATGTTTGATGGCCAGGATAATGAAACTTCGATAACGCGAACGGCGCTCCTGCCCATAAACCAACCGGATGATCCGGCAGGAAAAACGGTTTTATCGCATACATAAAATCCAGGTATTTGGGTCATGCCTAAAGCAGGAAACACACACACACACACACACAAAAATACATCGTTAAATAATAATGCATTCAGCATTGTTAAAAAAATCTTTTTTTTTTTCAATATATTAAAAATCCTGTGTCAAGATTAGGGCGGATATATCCGCCGATTAACTAAATTAGTAATTATATTGGATTATATTGGATATAACTACTGATTTCGTTTAACAAAAGTAAAGTCTGTGATTTGCATCCGCAACGGAACGTCACAGTTTACGTCAAAGTCTGGAAGATTTATTATTTTTTTCTGTACACCCGACGTCCGGATAACATGTTTTTGAAATTCTTCCGTCCGCTTGCGTAAAGGTAATAAAAAATAAATAAAAATATGGTATAAGTCTTCAAGATGCGGACAAATTGCGTGTCAAGCTCAGATCAACATCAGTTGCATAAGCGCGTCGGTTAGAGGGGGTGAATCCATCCTTCCCCAACGTGACGACAATCATATTTCTCTTTTGACAAAAAAAAAATCACGTTTTCTCAACGCACGCGACAACCTCATGTACGCAAACAAAATCCAGATATTCAAAGATGACGTCCATTTGTCAGAAAAGCCAATTATATACAAAAAAAATATATACTTCTATCAAGCAAAAGAATAATGAGAAATGATAACCTGTCAAATTTGACATATTAAAAAATAATTGACAGACGTCAAATTAAAAAATATATATGCAAGCATTGTTATATGTGTAACGATTAATTAATAAATAATCGTTGCGTTGTAGATTTACGCTTCTATTATGAGTAATAATTTAACAAAAAAAAAAAGTAATAAAAAAAAAGTTAGGCCGTAAATTAGCTTGAGCGACGGACGGGTTGGGGGGTCAGATTGCATAACCTGGATTAACGTCAATCACCTTAAGCCGGGTCGCAGCGAAATTGATGGAACGTAAAAATAACAATCATCGATTTATTTAACATCGGTAATAAACCGCTCAAATAATAATAATAATAATGCGACCGAGAGGGA
Source organism: Nicrophorus investigator (assembly GCA_963457615.1). Classification (NCBI taxonomy): domain Eukaryota; kingdom Metazoa; phylum Arthropoda; class Insecta; order Coleoptera; family Silphidae; genus Nicrophorus; species Nicrophorus investigator. Next base: position 3,227,340 of record OY735143.1, read on the forward strand.
AAAGTGCGGAGCCACGTGGAACATTGCAGCAAGTTTGCAAGTGTAAATTGAGCAGGAATTAAACGGCAAGTGAAACAGTGATGTTTTCCTTTCGGCTAAGCGCGAAAATCCCGTCAGAGGAAAACACATGTCGAACTAATGGATTGTGGAGGCCAAAGGTTTACCTGAGTCCAATTAAAATCCGCGGTTTAACAGATTGCCGCCGGTGGAAAAAGGGGATTTTCAATTGTACCGTATTTTCGATGAAAAGGCTCTCTCGCATCCCATTTTAAACGGCGGATTTTAATTACGAAACGCCCTTCAAAACTCGCATCTCGCGTTTGTATATATATTTTCGCTTTGAATTTAATATAAATAATACGCGACAAGTTTGAAGAAGACTGCTCCAAAAGATGTCGCAGCAAATATTAAAAAAGAGTTATGCAACCACATTTTCCAAGTGATAGATTTAACAACAAAAAATCGTTGTCGATACTGAATAGAGGTATTGAATCCAACAAATACAGGTAACTTTGTTAATTTCATCAATCAGAACGTGCTTTCCGTGTAATTGAATGGTAAATAATTTGATTGCGACTAGTTGGAACACAAAGGTTAATTTGGTTTCGGTAAAAACCGTAAAAAAAAACATGTGGTTCGCTAATCAAGTATGCGTTTCAATTAAAGCTTGCCTTTGTTTTGAGTTCTCTTTTTTTTTTTCGTCTCTCACTCAAACGTACTTCTATTGTTTTCAAATAATTCTGTGTTATCAACGAAACGGAAGAAAATGAGGCGACGTTTCGCCTGAGCTTTTCCACGCGAATATTTCGTAACGGATTTTGTGCAGATTCAATTCGAAGCATCCATTCCATTTCTACTTATTTCTATAAACTTCGAATATGTGCAAAACGGAAACTGATGTTCAAGTTTTTTTTTTGTTGTTGTTGTTGCTGAAGACGATCAATGCACGTCGGATTCCTTCACTCGTCTCCTTGAATTTTCATTTGTGCGGTGCATTTCACTCAGCATTTCCACAGAATTGAAAATTACATAAAGCGTTTCTCGTTTGATTTGGTTGAAAATAAAACATATTTGATTTATTGTCAAAAATCATTACCCAGAGGCTTTCAAACTGACAGTTTTGACGTTAAAATGGGTTATGCAATATTAGATACAATGTGCAATTATGGTAGTATCATCATTGACAACAGAACATATAACATGGCTGCTGATTTAAAATTATACTGTTATTAATCAAAAGTTTGAGGTTATTAAAAATTGGCCATTGACCAAACTGTTACCAACTTTCAAAAAAGATGTCAATAAACTGACTATTAGAAATATTCATATAAATATATATATATTCTTTGGATGTAAAAAAAAATGTACGCAATAGTATTACCTTCAAATTAAAAATTTACTAAAGTGTACTTGTGGGATTTCCTTTTTGTTAAGCTTTTCAGATGAGAACAATGAAGCAACCAATTCTTTTGAAAATACATTTCCGCAAAACCCGGAAGGGACTGAACAAACGTTTGCGGAGAACCTATCGTGTGGATTCAGTGCTTTCCGCTAATCCGCGAAAGCCAAGAGCGAGCGTCTGCCGCGTATATAAATTAGCATTTGGAAACTTGCAAACAAACATTTTTTCTAACATGAACTATTGACTTATTTAATTTTATGAAATATGCAAAGATATTTGAATTGAGATTCTGTTAAGGTATGCGTTAAGTGATTTAATTGCATTTAGGTGCGGCAGGTATGAAGTTAATGGCTGAAGTCCGAAGCTCGAATTCGGAATTTGCATGGTATTACAGTAGATTCGGGAAATTCCGAATTCGGCGTATTCGCATCACAAACATCGGCGTGCATTAGTTGATAAATATGTACACGCTTGCGTGTACATGCATACTATATAGTGCGAGTGTGCAAATGTGAAGGAGGTTTGAGTATGAGGAGATTGAACAAGTTGTAGTAGTGGTAGTAGTAGACGACTACGACTGTTTGGTGTAAGTATCGACCGGCTTTTGCCCGGCGCTTCCGCCACAATTTCGCGCGCACACACATTCAACTACTATATATATATACTATAAGTATACTACGTGAGACCTAGACAATGCAGACGGGCTACCACCACCTCCGCCGCCGCTCGTACTATTATTTACAGTTCAGACACTTTGTTGTGTCACAATATTTACAAACGCTTCCCGACCATCCACCACTCACAATGTACTGCACATACACATCCGGCGTACGCCCCGATATCCCAACCACACTTTGATGTTTCATTCAACTCCCCTAATCAACGCTACAAAATACGTTACAATTTTAATAAATTCAAAGCGAATCTATACATTTTCCATTCACGCTGTACCACAATGAAATATAATTAATTAATATAGTTTATAAAACACAAAGTTTCAATATTATTATATTAATTTTAGTTTATTAAATTTAATATTATTTACATATAATTATGTAAGTTTTATATTTTTTGTCATTTTTGTCAGTTTATCTATTGGTAATTTAATATTGAAAAAATATAAGAAGTATCCATTGGTTACCATATTTGTTTAGTGTTATATAAGATTAATTGAGGTTATGTTAATTGGTGAATCAAAAATGTCATTTTATTTTGTTTTTTTTAAAATTTAGTTTAAGTGACAAATCTAATGTCAATTATGAAAAACAAGGTTAGGTTATTGAATATGTAATTGATTCGACAGAGATTCTTCCTTATAAAAGTAAAATACGATAGTTTTTATTACAATTTTTTTTTTCATAATGGAATTCGAACTGTGTCATAAAGAGAAAAATCCCCATTCTCGTTGTTATAAAAATGATGGAAAATAATAACGCCGTAAATTAGAAATATCTCTCCGGAGAGTGTTGGACAACAATGGGGATGCAGAGTGCATGGGTGCTTCGAGGAACGGTAATAATGCCGCACAATAAACCGTGCGGCAGTAAAAACCGGTTGCATCCAGGAATTTTTATTGTCCGACGGGTGTAAGTAAATCGAATAATTTCGGTAACGCACATGACCACATTTGCAGAATATATATCGTTTTGGCTTCGCTTGATAGTTGATATTTTACAAACGCGCGGCGGATATATTCGCCATATCGTTGTCGTCAAGTCTTAGTTCAACGATAGCTTTTTGTGAGGCACCACTAGTGTTTTTCAGGCGGAGCTGTTAAACGTCATTGGTATGCTTTTTTTGGGTTATGAAACTTTGTTTACCAATAAACATCACTGCAGTTTAAAGTAATAACCTTTTAAATAATTATAGTTAAAAAACGTTTTAAATGAAATTACAATTTTAGTACACAACCAGAATTTCGATTTGACATTTTCATTTGTATGGTTACCAAACTGTTGCCAACTCACATGAAATGAACTATATTAAACTGTCAAAAAAAAATGTACAAATTGCTCGTGCTGATGCTTGTGTTCGGTATTGCTGACGGCCGCGTTTCGTGCGGTCTGATGAACGGTAGTCCCATCCAGTCGTACGACGAGATCCCATTCATCGTTGCCCTTTTTGTGGTGCGGAGTCACAGCTCCGTGGAGATGGAGGTGGCCCATTGCGGAGGAACGTTGATAGCCACCGATTGGGTAATAACGGCAGCACATTGCATCACTCCTCTCTCGATGTTGGATCCGTCCAAGGCGAGGGTATGTCACAAGATCTTGGAACCGGACATCGGCAAGTGCAAGTCTCACGGGAAATTCATCGTAATGCATCCGAAATATAAGGAGAAACAACTCTTCGCCAACGACATTGCAATGATCCATATCGTGCCCATTGATACGCCAGTCGCGAAACTACCATTCCTCGTCAGAGCCCAAGCTCTGCGCGGCAAATACCTCACCTTCGCCGGATGGGGCAACAGCACTACCATAACGAAGACCCAATTGATGATCGGACATAACTGCCACAATGATCTATCAATATGCACTTCAAGCGACGAGAATCAAGGAGTTATCTGTAAAGGTGATTCTGGCGGTGGACTCTTCTACCGCGATAACATCATAGTTGGAGTCGCCTCTTTGGGCCATTCCACCTGCATAGACAAGGCCGCTCTATCGAATTTCGTGATTTTCGTCGCCGTCGACAAATATATGTTATGGATAAATGGAGTTTTAAACGGAGCCCACAAAATCGCAAGCAATATTTTCATAATCCTTCAAACACTCATCCTAATTACAATCAATAAAATTATTTGTTCCGTCTCCTAAATATTTTCAGACCTCAAAAGTGTGTACTATGCAAAAATAATTTTCCTTTTTATATTTGCATTTACAGTTACGTATTTTTAATTAACAATTATTTGCATTTGCAAAATTTGAATGTGAATTAAACTGTATTATCAGCGTTATTATCGGGAAAGTTTCGGATGCGTTGCAGCGCTTGAGCTTTTCGAGTGTCGGAATTTATGGGGTACCCCTAGAAACCACCCTTTTCGAAAAACCCTTTCCAGTCTAGCCCGACGGTAGTGAGAGAGAGGAGAGTTTAATATTTACCCGATCCGTGCTTCACTGTTTCAGTTTAAATTACCTTTATTTAGTCCGGGGCGTTTCGGATACGCGCGCGCCCTATTACGGATTAATTCGCTTCGAGCCTCCGAAACTTGCGGGCATCCCCCCCCATCCGCACGAAGAAGACAAAAGTGAGTAGACTTTGTTGGAGTAACCGAAGTTATTAATACCTCGGCATTTGACTGGCACTTCGTTGCTCGAATAATAAGAGGCTTACCGAACATCGAGAAAATTTAAATACAACTAATAATAATCCAGTTTCCAAACATTTCCAGCAAACTTTTTTTTACAAAATTAACTTCTAACACATGATTTCATCAAATTTGGTATAAAAACAAGACTTACTTACAGTAGATTAACTTTTTAGATGATTGGCGGATATATCCGCCTTCTTCTATAAACAAAACTTATGCAAGTCGCAATCGAAATTCAGTTTAACGGTTGCTCTTAATGAAGCGCCACTACTCTTTTTCTGAAGAAAGTGTCAAACGTCAATGATTCTAACCATAAAGCCACAATATAATAATACACATTTTTGACAGTTTCTATTAGAAAAAAAACAATTATAAGTTATTAAAATCACAAAATTTCTTAAATTGTATTTAAATAGGTCCCAGAGGTTAAACTTGAGGTACTTTATTTATAAATTATATCAACTAATTAAGTTTATTGTTTGTTTAAAGGTTATTATACAATTAGTGATGATGTAATATGGAGGCTGTATACTATATCTCTATTTACTCGTTTACTCGCTGTTCTCAACATCTCACTACAAAGTGCGCTCTCCTATTTATACGAAAGCGCTCAATTCCCAAGCTCTGAGCTCTGCGAGTCTCGCGCCTATTCAATTATTTAATGGAAGCAACAACAACTACTCAAAAATATGAAAGAAAAGGGAATATTTAAAAAAAAAACTAAACGGAATATTCAACGTACGTGAGTGCCCGTGATCCAAACACCGGTTGGTTACCATGGAGATTTCCGTTGACAGTTGTTGACTGATAGATACTGACTGTTGTCATGACTGCATTTTAAGAAATAGTGTGACGAATGTTTCGCTGTAAGTACGGACCTGATGCGAATATGAAATTCGCAAAATGTAAACTTTGTTGTTGAACAACGTTTGTCGGCGGTCGATTCCGACGGACCAGGCAATCCATCACACAAAGTTGCCGCAGAATGACAGACTTCCCTCCTCTCTCGTCCCCTTTCTGCCGCCGCCGCCGCCAACACCCAATTCCGTCCCCGAAATGCATGATTATGTAATCTCGTCTGTCTCAATTATCTGCAAACTAAGTTTCGGCTTCTCTCTCACTGATAAACCCGAATAAATTCAAATTACGAAAGCGGTTTGAGGGTGAGTTAAAGAGAGATAGAGAGAGAGAGAAAATGTGGGATTAAATAGAAAAGAAAGAAAACACCGAAGGAAACAAGGGAGGTTTTGGTAATCTGCAATCGACGGATTATAATGGGGAGATAAATGGATCGAGGACGAGACGAAAGAGTAATTAAAGATTGGACCGACATAATGGTCCTGGGTTTTGCGGAATACGCACGGGATTCCCACGAGGATCAACACTTTGTCCCACCAAAAAAAAAACGTTTTTTGTACAGTTGATCTTAAAGGCTGATCAAAAACAGAATTCATTTAAAAAATTAACTTAACACAATTTAAAATTAGCAAATTTAAATTAATAAATTTTATTAAGTTTAAAATTTCTTCAATAATTATGTATTGAAACTGATGAGAAATCTTGGATTATATTTATTAAATCTTGCGATTTATGTGTAACATAATAGTTGTTTGTTGGATTTTGTAAAAGATGGTAAAAAATTAAACGTTAACAAAAAAGGGTGGATGCGCCGGGTTATTACATAATTTCCTGTAGAAGACCGCAAATAATCGTTTCATAGAATTGATCACAGCATAAATAAAATCCGACACAGTTTCCTCCCAACCCTTAAATTATTTTCGCGCTGGCCTCAGGGCTTAGAAAGAGGATGAGGAAAGGTACGAAATTTCGATGCGAAAGCCGAAACTTCCGGATGTGGGTCACTTTATTCCCTTTGACGTAACGGACAATAATCCCCTTCTGTTCGGCCCCAAAATTTTCGGTCCGTTCCACATTAGAATAAGTGAGTTTGAGGATCAAACGTTGCCCGCAAAGACAAGTTAAAAGTGTCTGAAAAATAACGTTAAAAAGAAACAGTTCAAAAAAAGCAGCGACAGCTGTCCAAAGCAGAGAAGAAACTTTTGCGAACAAAAAGCGCAATTAATAATCGATAACAAACAGGAAAAAAAACTGCGCTGTAATTCCTGGAGCGATTCGAAATGCAATTGAATGCGCTTTATGAAAATACGTCTCGAATTGAATGCATTGAATTTGTTAAAGTACGAAACCGTGTTTTCGAAAACCCTTTGCGGCAGCAACTGCGAAATATTCCTGAATTAATCCACAGTTTTTCATTAAAAACAAACCCTAATAGGGAAAACTAAAGAAAAGTGTACTTTAGTTTCTGTATAAATCACGCGAGAACAATAGATTTATTTTTTTTGTGTGCGGGTGTTCGTTATCAATTCGCGAAAGTTTAAGAAGGTTCTTCCGCACTTTATTTCAGCGGCAATAGATAAAAAAAAAATGGAATGAAAAGAGCTGCAATGAATAATAAGGAAAACTCGGAACAAATTGGCCCGCGCTTAAGGAAAAACGCTCGATTTTAAACCCCCAATTGGAAAAGTTTGGGGGAGGAAAAAAAAAATGTATATTTAAAACGCGCAGCTGGCAAACTTATTGCATTTCTTTATCGTTTCGCTGCTTCGGCTTTAAAAAGAAAGAAGTTAAGAATATTGCACGTCTCTGCATAATTGAAGGTGTATCAATCATGCAAATCTTCCGGTCAACGACTTTTTAATCGGGAAAAATCTGGATCATCAAAATCGTTAAATTTTACAGCTTCAGCGAATATTCCAATTCCAATCGTAATTAATTGGTGAATTAGAAAAGTATTGTTAATTAAACTTTTCAGTAATCAACTTAAATTTAACATCCAAAAACGATTCACGCAATTTTAATTTAAATTATCTGATTTCGCTTTTAATGTAAAAAAAATCATTTTCGAATAATCAATTTTGTCTAAAGTTTGTTTTTGAACTTTACGTACAAATTTCAAAGTTTTTAGTGATGAACATTTTATGTTCTTGCAGAAAGTTGTGTCGAAACGTCGTCCCTTGTCCCAACTTGAGTTAAAACATGTTGAACTTTGTGAAGTGATGATAAAACACATGGAGTTTCGCAGCACCAGAAACAGGAATTACGAAAATCCGCTTCAACTTAAATTGAAACTTAATTTCCTTATGAATATTTTCTTATATTTTCAATTTTAGATTAGATTTATTTACAAAAATAAATATTTTTTTATATTTATAACATCCGACGCATCCACATTATTTATTAAAAAATTCAATAATTTTTATTGAAATCAAGATTTTAAGCCACTTTTTATAAATTTTTAACATAATTTATAAAATAAAATAATTTTTCAATTATTGAATAATTTCATGGAAAATATCACAAAATTTCTTAAATTTAATAAAATTTGTTTAATAAAAATTAAATATAGTTTATAATGAGAATTTATTATAAAAATTAAAATTCAATACAAAAAATTTCAATGACCCGGCGCATCCACCAAAAAATAATACGTTTTTTTTTAATAAATTATTTTTATTTAAATAATTTAAATACCTTTGAAACCGGAACCGGAAATTTGCGAAATTGAACAAGCTGTGTATATGCGAAGAATGAACAGTAACTTAATATTGGTGCGTCTCGAACGAATTTAATTTCTCGTTTATTTTCGCGGAAACATACACCAAAAAATGTATACGCGTTTCGCATATTCTCGAAGTCCCCTCGGGAATTTTCATTTGGAATTTTTGTGACGGCTTGGCGAAACCTGCCTCTACATATTTATAAATATGATAGAAGGACCAAAGGGCTTTAGGATCGATGCGCTTTCAGGAGCAAAAATTGTATCAGAATTTTTTTTTGGCTCTAATCCTTTTATAAGTTTTCTCTTCTCAAAAACTGTCGATGCGTGTTTCAAGTTAAGTTTTAGTTATTCAGATATTTACGAATTATATCTTCAAAACTATAAAAAAAAAACAGAATACTACAAAATATTTTCAAAAGTTGTCACGAGTTTGCAGAAAGAATAATTAATTTTGTTGATAGATTTCTATTATAGGTTAAAACTTTGTAATCTACACTCTATTAATATGGAATGAAATTTTGAATAAATAAAATAGGAGAAAGATTATTAGCAAATAAAATAGTAACGTTTCTTTTATGACACAATTTTAATTCAATCAAAATCATTTTGTTAAATTTTCATTAAATAAATAATTGATTTTGTTAATAATATAATTTGTATAAAATAGGATTATTTTCACAACAAGAAAATTAAATTAAATCGTACAAAAATACAATAGAAAAAAAATAATCGTAGAATGAATTAGTAACGTTTCTTTTATGACAGTCCACAATTCCTTTTAAAACTCTTATAAATTCAATAATAAAAATATAATTATTTATTTAATAATTTGTTTTAGACACACATTATATAATGGATATAGCAGACAAGAATTTTCACAAAACAGATTGATTGGAAAAAGTAAAGATTTCTGTCTTCCTGTCAAGTTTATTGTCGGATTTTTGTGGTGGAGAAGAGAAGAAAATTGGGAAAAAACGCGAAGGGTTTGTACGAAGTGAGAGAAAAAGAAAAGTTGGAAAAGTCGTGATGGAATTAGGATTACGAAGCGTAAATTAATTGTTGTTCTTTTTTTATTTCTTTCGCAAAATCGAAACGCTCACGAAACAAAAGGCAAACGGATAAAACAAGAGCAAATCAAAACAAAAATAAACAACGGAATTCATCGTTTTTTTTCTTGTTGAGAATTTTAGGTTATGTAAACTAATAAATGTCACTTTTCTTGTTGCCAACTGTAGAAGATATACTATAATCATAGCGTACAAGTACAAGTAAGTTATGATTATTAGAATTTGGTTTTGGGATGAATCCAAGATATTTGATACTTGGAAACGGGATTATATCAAGCTGATTGAACGTGATATGAGATGAGGGAGGATTAAGGACGTAACGGTTTTGTTTTAGAAGGGTTTAGTGAGGGTTGTCATAAGATACAGCAAGATCTGAAGCACGAGGATTATTCGAAGACCAAAAGTCTTTACTACATGGAAACACGATACCAGAATTACATAATAGATATTTCGTAACATGTAGAATTAGAATTTAGTATACAGATTTAGATAGATGTAATATTAATAAAGATTAAATCTTAATGCAGTGTTCTCAAGTTTTGTCTTATTTCATAGAAACTTATAAGTATGAGCACTTAAATGAAAGTTAAATATATATTTTTTAATTTAAGTATACTTTTTTAGCTATTAAGTTTTAACTTATAAGCTAGTAAATTAAAAAAAAAAAGCGAAAATATAGTGTCTTCACGTTTCATCGTATTACTCAACAACTTTGCATGCTAATTATAAGTATGAGTGCTGAAATATTCCGGCTTTAGTATGAGTACTCTATAAAACTAATACTATATACCGTTTTCCTGTAATTTACATAAAAAATAATACTAAAAAAAGGAGGAAATTATGCAATAATTTTCCTTCATTTATGTTTAACCACGTTTTATTGTGATGATATTTTCCAACACGATTAATATACAAAACGGTTTTGTTGTAATTTAATACAGAAATAATGCGTTACATTACGCTTTGTATTTCAAATAATGAAGAAAAAAAGCAATTACGCAAAAAGCTAAACCAGCTTTAACACAAATTTTAACTCTCGCGTGAAATCGCGTTTTCGTTTACGCAAAATTCAGTTTAATAAGTTTTAATTTAAAAAAAAAATCGTGAAAGAATTTGTCAGTTTTGCAAGGCACAAAGCGATTGCTGTTTTCTGCAGTTTCGTATTATTTATTCTTTTCTTTAGGAGAAGTTGAGATTTAATTAAAAAATAAATTAATTGTAATTTTTTGAGACAGTTGCAGAAGAATGGGGTACAGGAAAGAAGCGAGTGTCTCCGTTTCGGCTCTTTAATAATTCAGAAAGTGTAAGAAGTTTTTATCAGTTTCCGCACTTCGATAGCTAATTTATGGATGGGCTTCGGATACGTACGTACTTTTAATCGATTTACTTTACGGGGAAGTCTGCAGCCCGCAGGATTAGTTTGCTTTAAGTTCAACTCGGAAACAAGCGTAAATAAGATTAAGTTTATAAAGGTGGACGGAAAAGAAATATCGACTAAATTTGGAATTTTCGAATTAATAAATATATTTTTTTAATATTTTTTTTACGGTTGGTATCATGAAAAAATGACATTGATATAACCTAACTTATCTTACTAATTAATAACCCTATGACAATCTATGAAAACGTAACCTAATCAATCCTAACCTATATTATTCTATGTTGGCTCATTAATTTGAAGAGTACTTAACCTAACCTATCTTAGTAGATCATAGCAAATTCTAAAAATTGTAAAATAATATTTTTATGATTATTAATAAGAAAATAAAGTAGTAAAGTATTAATTGAAAAATTTTATGTCTCGAATAGTTAAAATATTTAAACGAAACCGTGAATTCTCTTTAAAACATTCATAATAAATTTTATTTTTGAAGCGGACGATAAACTTTCCAGTTTTATGCGAAATAAATTGGAAAACCTGAACGACAAACAAATATGAAAATAAATTAAATCGTAAATTGAAACTTTTCGATTATTTCAACTGAATTTTTTTCATAATCTTCAATATTAATATATTTTTTTTATAAAATGCAACATAATAAGTGATGCGAGAGGAATAATCCGAAAAATAAACATTGCGAGTTGCACACACATATTTATATTAAAAAAAAATATATATTTCGACCAGTTTCAGGAATATTTCAAACTTTAGCAATTTCTACATTATGTAATGTTTATTTATATTTTTTATGCATATTTAAATAACATTATAAAACAGTAAAATGTTTGCAGTGAATTTGCAGAAAGATGGATAGAAACGAAAAAAATATATATTTGGTTGGAATATTTTCGTATTGATTTACAACTGTTTACCTATCGTTATTTATTGCAATAACACGACTTTACGTGAATAGAGAGACAAAAAATATGAAGCAAATAAAATAACTCGCGTTGGAGGGTTTAGAAGCGAATCGTAACAAAAAAAAAATCGGGCGGAATGGAATATATAAAGGTCGCGCCCCATTCAGTCACCCGTGGGATGAATAAAATAAATATGAAAATCGAGAGAAAGAAATTTCACAATTTTCATTGTTTAATAATCGAATTTGTAAATGAAATAAGCGGAGAAAATCACTTTAGATAATTTTTCAAAAATTAGTAAACTTTTTCAAAGTAATTTAAAAAGTATAATCAAAATCATTTTAATGAAAGAGAAAAGTTTAAAAAAGTCGTAAAACGATTTCTTTATAATAAAAAAAATTAATTAAACTTAGTTAGCAACACTTTCGTTTTCCGTGCTTTTGTTTTTAATTGTCATTAGCAATAAAACTGTCATTTTTTGACACATGAAATATTAAAGAATGTATGTTTCAATTGCTTTTGTTTTTAATTGACGTTAGTAATCAATCTGTCAGTTTTGACAGTATAATATTACAATTAAAAGAGAACTATTTTGACAAATGAATTATGTTGTATGTATTTGGAGATTTACACCAATTTAAATTTTCACCTGACATTTACGCAATTTATAGTACACGAATAGTTTGGATTTGCATGTGACAATTTTGCGTATGCAACAATGGCGTTCATTCGGGTTATTTAAAGGTAATTATTTTGGGTGGGGACAACGCAGGAATTTCGAGCGCCATTAGGGTTTCAGAATCCAATATTGAATAACAATCACGAAATTTCGACCGACATCCGCACCACCGATCATCCGAAACTAAGCTCAGCGGCACTAGTTATTCCCATCAAACAATCCAGCTTTTCCATGGAAACGTAACTTTTTTACAGTTTGCCAGTTTTTGACAATTTGTAAAAAATATCAATTTTATTACAATTACGTCAAATTTTTAGATTTTATTTTTGATTTTAGGTTAATTATATAATATTCATTTATTTAATTGATGAAACGTTGTTTTATATTTTAATTGACATTCATAATAAATATGTCACTTTTGACAGATGAAATAAAATCAACTGTTTGATTTAGAATTATTACTTTATAGAAATTTAGTAGAAATTAATATATTTATTCATAAACTTAATTTAGTAATTGTAATAAAAATGACATTTAATTTGATTAATGGAACTTCATTAATTGCGTTTGTTTTTAATTGACATTACTAATAAATCTGTCACTTTTGACAGATGAAATAAAAGCGACTGTTTCAAATTTGTAATTCATTTTCATTACTTTTAAACCAATTTATTTGTTTTTAATTGATTTTTTTCATAATTAATATTAGTAATAAATCTGTCGCATTTCACAAATGAAATATAATTAAAAGTTTGTTTCAGCATTGAATTATTCATTTTCATTAGTTTCAATTGATTTAAAAAATATTATTTGATTTATGAAACCGCTGTTGTTTTTAATTGACGTTACTAAATGTAAATCTGTCACTTTTGACAATCGAAATATTTTTTGACAATTGACATTTTGCTTTTATCTTTTAAAAATACGAAACATGAATGTTCGTCTTTCTGACGTTTCAGGTTTTTGACGTTTGAAATGGACGAGAGTAAAGGTTATATAAACAGGATGGAAGGAAAAGGGAAAAAAGAAACGAAGCGGATTCGGAGATGTTTGACAGGCACTCCATCAGGAATATGCTGGACGCCTCTAAAGAACCGAGACTTACTCAGTTTAAAAAAAAGTGGATGGGGAGAGAGAGCACAAAAGGATGGAGGAAAAAGGGTCCAAAAGGCCTCGAGAGAAATATCCAATTATCCCGCTGGAATTTACCGAATCCCGGAGAGTTAATACATACATAAACCAAATGGGCATTAAGATTTTACCACCGCGTTTTTTTTTTTCATATGCTATAAACTCAGTCCAAAAAAAAACATGCAATTAGTTCATAGAAAATTATGGTAAATAAAAGACTGCCGGTGACACTGACAGTGACGTACGCGTCCTTTGGCAACTCACTTGTTTTAATTGCGGCTTGCGTAACAAAAAAAAACATGAATGCCAACTTATGGAACGTAAATGAATTGCATGAAATTGTAAAACAGGGACTCGAAACGTTTCAATTCAGGACGGTCGAAACAATCCGCACGGGGATTCCCCTCGAAAACACCCCAAAAAAAAAAAGGCTAAGGCTTCAAATGGAATGCGAGTAATCAAACATAAATCCTGCGTGCAATTAAACAGAAGCAGCAATCTACTTAATGGATTTCAGAAGCGATTAATATAATCACCCAAGAAGACGTTCCCTTTTTCTTTTTTCTTGTACTTTATTTCAGTTTTTAATCGATCTCGTTTATTCATCCGGAACGGATTTTAAAGAATTTGCGCAAAATTAGTAAATGGATTATCCACTTAAGATCGTGCGAATTAAGAGAGTTGCTGTACGTAAAGAGTCGAGGCGTAAACAGTGGATTTGGGCGAACCGTAAAGAAGGGAAAATTGGCAGAAGGAAGAAAGTTGGAATTGTCGACAAAACGCGGAATTGCCAACCTTTGAATGGAAGTTTGCCAGAGGATAGGAAGTACGTATTTATTCGGCGCACGCAACGGACGGGATGAGAAGGTCTATATTTACAATACTTTTCTTTTGGAAAAGGTCTTAAGAATGCGCACGTGATTCCAACCCAATTTGCTAGATACAAACTCAAATGGAGCGGCCGGAAAGTAGATGAGGATTGAGTGCAGAGGAAAGAGTGAGTGTGTGCGGTGGAATGATGGGATTTCCTTCGCTCCGCTCGTTGCAATTATCAGGACTATTTTGGTGTTTACAACTTTTATGAAAATTTATCAGTTTAAAAATTTTCTTCATATTAAAATAATTTACATTATTTTTTTTTAAATTTATTTCCTATTTCATGTAAGAAAGTTTATTTAATTACATTTCAGAAAAAAATATATTCGTTTATAGTTACATAAATCTTTTATTTGGAAATCACGCAAAGTGTTATTTTTAACTGAACACGAATGTGTATTTCCATCATAGCAGACAATAATTTATAGTCCGATTTTGCGCGATCCTCAAATTAAGCAAATTAGTTACCTACAAGTTTCAAGGTTGAGCTTATTTCTGTATAATCCACGTATTAGGGAGTGTACATTAATAATTCGCTTAGTAAATCAATCAAATAATATGCAAATATCATTTACAAATTTGTTAAAATTTTCATTTTTTAAAGTGAAAATTATTAGATTTTCATTTGTTTCTTAAAATTAAATAAATAAATGATGTAAGGATTAAAAAATTATCATTGAAATATTAATTTTAGATTACGCCATCTATGATCTGAATTTGAACATTCAATTAAAAACTTTTATATTTAAATTAATTATGATTATTTTTAACTGGTTTTTATTTTTAGAGTGCTTTTGTGAGTAAACTTGATAAAAATGTATATGTTGTATGCAGGATTCAGCGAAAAATTTAATTATTTATTAATTAAAAAGAAAGTAGTCAATGCAATGCTTGGCGTAAATTCATTCTACTTTTGAGATTAGTAATTGCTGCCATCTCTCGTCCAGCACTCCGACCATCAATTACATCCCGAAACACCGTATGACCCAGAGAGCGCGAGGAGGCACTTTATCACTTTGCAGGACTAATAGTCGCAGGACTCGTAAATCATTCCTAATGAAATTTATATAAATATATCAAAATTAATGTTCCGCAAGAGTAAATACGAAGACATTTCTAACATTTTCGATAAAAACTTTAGATGTTCAAAAATCCTGAGACGTGCACTATTCCACTCAGAAGAAAAAGCCTCTTCAATTTTCCCCGAGGCTCCGTGGCGCTACACCAGGTGTATGTATGACATCTAAATAATAGATTAAGCGTATCTCGGAGGTGCCCTTCTGGATTCATGTCTGAGCCTTACAAAATTGACTTCATCGTGGAACACCACTATTTCAGCAAAATTAGATCAAACTGCATTAACCGAAGCGTAACTTTCAAGAGTACTTCAATAATAACGTGGCAACTTAAGCAAGTACTTACGTCACAAATACCAACTTAAATTATTCAGTTACTTTTCGCATTTTACAACCAATAAGTTACTTGACAAGTAACGCGTAGAAATTAAGGTTTATAAAAAAATATTCTTCAATTACTTTGATACGTTGCTAATGATGCAAGTTCAATGTTATTTGTATAGCGAAGTCAATGAGACATGCAGACATCGTGGAAACCATCGTCATGGTAACCCTGCAAAGTAAGTTTGTGCTTTATTTTTGGTAAGGTTGGATAAAGCGCGTCGACCCATGTCTTGCTCCAGACGTAGAAAACAAAGTAAATAAAATTTGTCTCTTTCTTGCAGTACTTTCAAATTTCAGTCACTACTTAAACCCAAATTTAAGAATAGTATATATTGACAATATGTCAAACTGTCAAAATATTTGACAGTTTGACATTTTGAAATGTCGTTTATTTTCTAGATAGGTTAACAAACAAATTTGACGTGCATTCTGGATGGGTAAAATTCCTCAATGTGATTACGACCGAAAAGAAAAGTCCGGCACGCTTTCCATTATAAGTTTTCGTTTTCCTTCGAGTTTCTTTCCGCCTCTTATTGCTGCGAGTGCAAAAAGCTGTAAACTTTTTTTTTACCCAAATCCACTTTTTTTTTACTTAACAAAATATATATATATAAAACATGTAACAACGTGGCCGCTCAATATTCCCATCAAACATTCGTTACGTGTCGCATTAAATAGTTAACAGTAAGTTTTAGATACGTAAATATTTATTTCGAAATCGATCCTCGAGGTCAAATGTTAATTTTCGATACATAAACCCTTAATTTTAATATTAAACTAAAATTCGATGTCATGGCGGATATATCCGCCATTTGAAATCAAATGAATTTTAATAATCATTTATAATGGAAATATTCGATATTAAAACCGGAACATAAATAACGTTAATACGTTAAATTTAATAACTGTAATTAAATATTTAATTGCGCTAATAAAATTCGCAATCAATCATTTTTCCAGCGTTTTCGCGCACGACGATTAATAATTACATTACGTTGGCAATACGAAAAATGTCGAATAATTCAAATAAATTATGTCCGTCACGGCGGAAGTTTTGCCAACCGCAGACCGTTATGCACGTAATTTATTTATTTATCAATAATAGCAAATGTAATCAGTATTACGTGTTTAATAATTCTGTAAAGAAACTTGGGGATATTTATTTATCTGTCAGAGTTACCAATTCGGACACTAGTTGCTGTTAATATTGATGAAGTGACGTAAACGTCAATTCAATGCCATAACCTACAAATAAAGTTTTAAGTCAATTATTGCAAATAATGTGAGTACCAACTTTGATTATCAATTATCCGAAATTGTTGAGTAAAGCGAAACCATAGCGATCCTTTTTAGTTATTTATTTATTTATTTTTCTGCATCCATCCCATATTTTCTGATTAAAATTTATTACGAAGCTCAAATTTTTACCAACCATAAAAAAAAGCGACGGCGTGACGCGGCCACATATTATATAAAGCTTTCAAAAAAAAAACAATAAAACTAAACAAAACACTGATTTATGGCAATTGTTAATAATCAATTTTCGAACGGTCACAGCGGAACCATTTATTTTCCCATGCATTTTTTATTTATATTTTTTTTTTAAAGTCGAGGGTTTATTATGTGATCGACGTTAATTTTGAGGCTCGAAAGATTTAAATATTAAAGCGCAATTTCGCTTAACGTTTTCCTTCTTTTTTTTCGCTTTGGTCCCAGCGAAATTCGTTTTCTTTTTCGACGACGAAAAACGAGGCTGCGACGGTGGCGGAGGCGCCGGGTTATTATGTAATATTCAATTTCTGTGCGCGCGCGAATTTAAATATTATTACCCTTCGGGAGTTTACCAAAAGAGAAATTTCTTATTTTTTTCTTTCTTATTTACTTTCGTATTTGCAATTTATTATTCCTAGCTCATTGGGGATGAAAAATTTTTGTTTTAAGTTTAATATTAAATTTCTAGGGTTTTACGATTTTGTAAAGAAAGTAATTACTAATAAATGAAGACTATAGAAAAGTCTAAATACAAACTAAAAAAATAAAAGTATTTAAAAAGAAGCTAAATATAATTTAAGAATTTTAAATTGAATATAAAGATATTAATATGTAACTTTCATATAGATCAATCCAGTTCTAAATCTTTCGAAGGGAGAACGCGCACACATAAAAAAGCGTAATAAAAATAAGGGTGAAAGGGAAAGATTCGGCAAGAAAGCGAGAAGTCGAGGAGATAAAAACCTGACAAATGGTTACCAATCGCTTCTTGGGCGGTCATTAATCCCGAGCGCGAGAGAAGAGGGAAAAAAAGTAGAAAAAGAAGGATATTAAATCTGTACGTTTTCATTTACCTGTTTCGTTTCGAGTTTACGGGTAATCCTCTTCAATCCTTGCCGAAGAAGGAGAAGCGGAGCGAAGAAGACGAAAAGAAAAAGAATAAAATTCAATTAATCCGCGCGCACTATATTAATTCACCGGAAGCGCGCTTCTTCGGCTACTGGTAACATCGCATCGTTTCCGTCCTTCTTGACTTTTCTCTTTGTCTCTGTTCCCTTCCGGTTTGCAGGACAGAAATGTTAGTACGCACACTCACACACATAGACTTACACCAAAAAAAAAACTCAGAGATCTTTTACACGCACACGTGCGGCGGCAGCTGGATTCCGGCCGCCACTCAGTCTGCTGCCGCCGGAGGACTGCCTGCCGCTTCGTCCTTTCTGCCGCCCCCCTTTTCAGCAGGATCCTGCAGACTCGTCCCGTCGTGTCGAGAGGGCGCCGCCGCGCGAGCGAGAACAAATCCCGAACGTTGATGATGATGATGATGCTGCTGCTGCTGCAACTGTGCCTTCGTCCTTCGTCCAGACGGCAGCAGCAGCAACAGCCGAAGAGGCGAGCACGCGAGAAAAAGGATGCGACCTTCGTCCCTTTCGCGTTTTGCGTGCGTGCACGTCTCTCTCTCTCCTCTCATAATCGAATTTGCAGACGGCTAACGAGTTTACTGAGTTTATTAGATTTCATCGTAATCCAGCTGGGTTTGCATTAAGCATGGACGGGCCCTTGACCCTGAAGCATTAAAAAGAAATGAGAAGATGAAGACTGGATGATCTCACGATGATGATATTAGATTAGATAAAATGAGGTCATCTCAAAGGACATTTTCAAAAGAATTAACGCAAAGTCATCCCCAATTCTAATCCTTCGCTTTTATTTAACTTACTAATTGTTTTCAACTTAAAATTCGCATTTTATATTTCATGCACTATACTAAAATTCCTACAATTCATATTTGTTACTAAAAACAGTGACATTTCTAGCAACTATAGTCAGTTATTTCTAAGTTGGTACATATGATATCAATATTTAGTAACTATTTGGATCTTTCCAAGTTGGTACTTGTGATATCAATTTCATACATTAAACAACAACAAATTGGAAAGTATTGCGTAATTTGTGCAAATGACATTTCCTTTAAAAATTTAAAATTCTTCAACTTTTACAATAATTTGATAAAACTGCAATATCCCAAAAATAATCTAACTTAAATTGTATATAGACAAAGAGTATTAAAGCTTTCCTTAATTAACTAAATTCCAAACATTTTGAGAAGCTCAATAATATAAATCCTCCTAATGAGCAAAATATTCAAATACAATCTGACGATTCCAAATTCCATCAACTTTATTATATAGTCAAAATCGTCATTTAATACTTCGAAAGTCTTATTCAAATTATTAAACTTAATTTCTGTGCAAACTAGTTATTTATCAAAATAGTCAAACTTTTTCTTGTATACAAATTCAATTCTATTATTCGAATCATAATAGAACGCAATATAATATTGTATTATTTCGGCACGAATTATTCTAAGTATAAGCGTATACAAATTTGATAAACGACAGTGCAATGAGTTAACTAAATCCCTATACTCAAAGTTTCAACTAAATTTGTGTTTATCAATACAGTTTCAATAACTACAACAAACTTTAACAAAAATGATAATAATTACTATTAGTGAATTGTTTTGTTTTAGTTTTCATTCAAAAATAATTCCCTTAAAGAAAAATATTTCTATCCATATTGATTTGAGTTGGTATACATCAATGACAGCCAATGATTACCAACTTCAAGAATTGTGTTGATGTTTTAAACTTTAAATAAAATTGTAGGTTAAAGAGAGCAAAAAGGTTGGTAACTGTTTAAAAAAAAAAAGGTATGTATGGAAGCGCTGGCGATTCAATTAAACCGATGAATGAAAAGGGTGAGAGAGTTGGTTGTGAGGGGGTGAGAGAAGATATATTTATAGGTCGCTTCAATTGGATTAAAATCGATAAGCCAATTTCTGTAATTAGATTACAGCGAAAGAGAGCGCCCCGCGAATGTGCATTATTCCCCGCGCTATTACTTCCATTTCATTGTCCAATTTTTCATTTTATTTTTTCAATATAAACTAGTGTGTGAATTTTTTGCTTCCCTTTCGTACGGAAACAGACGGAAAAAAGGGGGGGGGATGAAGTAATTAAAATCAATTTTTCCGAAAGGCAAATATAATGCGCTTTGTTTGAGCGGGAGGCGGCGGCAGCGTCGGCGGCAGCGGTTGAAACAGTGTTTCCCATTCATTTCGGAGTTATTGACCTGGCTGGAGCACATCGAGCGGCGCGAGGATGAGGGGTGCTGCTGGTGGTGGTGGTGGTTGTGTGTTTCGGATGGAGAAAGATGGAATTCAACTGGAAACGTTCAACTCGCGACAATTTCCAGCCGATTTCCATCAAGTATTATGAATGTTATCCGAGCAGCAGCGCGCATTTCGATACTTCCCACATTTGCTTTCGAGACTCACCTGAAGCCTTTCATCGCTCGCGTTAATAGCACCACCGAATTTCGATGACACGTGTGGACTGTCACGTTTGACGTTTCGCACGTCACACGCGCTTCCGATTTTCGCCCACGCAACTTATCGCCGCGTTCCGCGTCACTTATCATCCACAAAACCATCGCTCCGCGTCATTCCGTTACCATTTACCAAAAACCACTTCGCAACCTGTGCGCTTCAATTCTTCTAATCAGATCCAAATAGGAAATTAATTTTCCATTGAACCAAAGTCTCAACGCCTCTCTGTCTTCCCAACCCAACAACAAGAAAAGTTTTTCATATTTTGACACATTGAAATTATGACTTCTCAAAGATTAAAATTATTTAAAATATAATAATTATTGTGCATCTGTTACATGTTCATCAATAAAGAAAAGAGCGAATTGAATCATTTCTCCAATATGTTCAATCTTTCATTAATGCTGAACCAGATATTAGGAATAAGCAAAAAATAAGGTTAGACGATTTACTTTCATCCCCAGATGAAAAATAAGAAAAAGCAAACGTTTTTTCTTCTTCTTTTTATGCAAATCTCATCGTCGTTGCAAAATCCCCGATGAAACTCAATAAGATCGTAGACGTTTTTATTCCATCCCCGACCTGCATCAATTCATTCATTCATTCGTCTCGGTCCGTCTGTCCGCATCAATTTCGTAACCGTTTTCTCGACCCCCATCTATTAGGTAATAATGAAACGTCCAATTAAATTTTCAAATTCTTACTTAATTCAATATTGATGATTTAAGCTTTGTCATAGATAGTTAGCATATATTGTATATCATACACAAAAGTTAAATTAAATTTTTGACAGTTGTCAAAAGTAAGGTTAAATGATGGTAAATTTTAGATTTAATCGAGGTTAAATTACAATTGACAGATGATGATGGAAAATTGACTTTTTTTATGAGTAATTTTCTTTTCATGTAGTGCCAGGAATGCACTCCAATCATTTTACGATTCGATTGTGCTTATGTTTACGACGAAGTGGGTTAATTCGGTTTACATTTAGGGCTTGGATCTCGTCCAAGTTTGATGGAAATAAGAAGAAGCGAAAACATTGGTTTCGTGCTATTTGCACTAGAACATTCTCATATTATGCACTCTTTATTTATGATTATTTTGGGAAACTTTAAATTTCGATTTGTGGACTTTTTTCTCTCTTTGTTTTCGTGTTTTAAAGACTAATTGGATGGAATGGTAAAGAGGATTCAGCTGGCGATACAGTTGCTATTTCTATTTTAGCTCGAGAGCAGATATTGTAGCCAACCGAGCGTAATTGCAGCCACGGTTCAAAGCACCTACGGCGATCATCGAAGATGCGCGTTTATTTCGGAATGAAGCGACGCAAAGACACACGCATTTTTTAATTTTCATCTCTGTTAAAAGAAAATATTTACAAGTAGATACTAAAACTTAATTATTAGCGAATACTAAAACTTATTAATTACGCCATCTATAGTTAAATCAAGTACTAACTAACAAATATCATTACGTTTAACTTTAATACTCAATCACAGCTATATACAAAATTCGAGGTGCACAAAAAGCTATTTCCTCAAAATTCGATTAAAAGAAAATAACTTGGGTGCGTTCGTTCCTCTCCTCTTCCACACCGCCACACAAAGTTAAACATTTTATGTTATTTTTCAATCATGGGACGTTTTTTCCGGTTTTACACTTCGTTTCCAAAAACCGATACGTTCACTTCTCTCCTATCTCCCGCACGTTTATTTTTCATCCTTACATAACAACATATTACATCTACTGATTATAATACTTCTCAAAGTTTTGTCTTTAATTTCCATATTCCATTAATTTCACCGAGTAATTAAAAAAAATGTACATGTTTGAAACAAAATCTAATTAATGATTGTCAAACAAAATTATAAAACGTCAATTTTGACATTTGACATTTATTTTCAAGGCTAATTATCATATATACGTTTTTGTCACTTTTTCAATAGAATTGTGTAAATTTGATTATAATTATTACTTATTAATTAAATAATAATTTTCTATCTTAATTTATACGTTTTTCTCGCATTAAAAAAAACAAGAAAACTTTTTATTATTGTATATAAAATGTATGTATTCATAGCTGAATAAATTATGAAATGTCAATTTTGACAGTTGACATTTGTTTTAACGACTTTTCTATAAATTTTGAAGTTTGTCTCACTTTTCAAGAAACTAGAGAAAACAAATATTATTGAATTTAAGAAAATAATCGTGAAACCATCATATTTATATGATATTTCCCCCAAACTTATATATTATTCTTAAGACCTCTTCATCTTTCCATTTCTATTCGCCTCATTTTTTTCATTCCTATTCCGACGATCGTATTTCATCCACCATCCGACACGTAACGCAATCATCTTTCATCCCTCATTGTTATTCATCGCTAATTCAATTTACCAGCTTCGAACCGATCATATTAGATTAACGATGTCTTTAACTAAAATTTACTTAATTTAAATACGAGTAATTCCAACGCGATTATCCATTATTAAATAATACACACATCATAACAATACGTATTTTTACACCGTGAATAATCACATTGCGGTTATGCAAAGTGCGATCCGTCCGATTTCGAAAGCAAATCGATTGCAAAAGATTCCAAAATAGAAACTCTTCCATTTTGTTCACCCACACGATCGTTCCCCCAAACCGCATTTATTTTTGTTATTTTTCTTCACATATATAAAAAAAACTGCGCAATTGCATCGCTCTGTTCGTCAAAGTGGAAAGTTTGCAAGAAATTCTAAAGATCCCACTTTGTCAAAAAAATAATAATTAAAATTATTATTACACAATGCTCAATGGAATTATGATGCAGCGGCGCATTAATTATTGTTTACATTTTAGAAATCCGGATAATCGCGACGAAAACGGTTCCCTCAACGCTCCAGTTGGCAAAAGCAAATGGAAAAACCTTGTTCGGCGTTTGTAAATTTCTTCCTCTTTTCGTAGTTTTACATTAAGTTCAGTGTGTTGCAGTTGTAGTGAAACTAGGTAATTAGTTAGGAAGCATTACGTAAGTGCACCACTCGCGAGGTGGATTGCGAATTGAACGGTGAAAGAAATGAAGGAATTTATTGGGATTTACATTTTTTTTTCTGTTGTATTAATTAAAAATTTAAAAAAAAAGTTATGAGATAATTACGAAAGCGCGAATAATAGTTTCCAAACAGTTCCACGGTTTGAAACATTGATGTAATTATAATAATGTAATGCAATAAAATTACGAATAAGATAAACGTAACGGTTGTTATTGAAAGTCGAGGGAAATCGAAGTTCGGTGATATTTAAGAGAAAAAAAACGTGAATAATTCAATGTAGGAACGCTCGTTTCGTGTAGATTTTTTTTTTCTCGAAAGATACATATAGCTAATGATGTAATATACAAGACTCAGACCTTTTGTGCCCGACCCTAAGGAGCGGAGCTGAAGTGAAGAAAAAAAAGATATAAAGTCGAGATCATATTTCATTGATGGCAGGAAAATCGATGGAATCACTTTGCATCCGAGATTTTTTTTATTTCGTGGGAAGCGAAAGACGACAACGTTAAATATTTGAAATGAAGTGCGTTTGCTATAGAAACTAGTAAATTTGAGCATACCTGGTGGGAACGAAATTTGGGCCGACTTTGTGTATCGAAACTGGTCTAATTCCAATTAAAAGGGGCATTAATCACGAATTGGATAAACAGAATCACAGAAAAATAACTTTGATGATGATGAGGAGATGGTTAGACTTTAGGTTCTCTTCGGTGAGTTAATTGGCGACTGACTTAATGGAACACATGGAGTTAGAGAATAATTCCCATCGGAACACGGGATTCATAGTGGTGGGAGTTCCGAGCAAAAGGTGCACACAGATATTCATGAATGACGATGTTACGTCGCCGTCGTCGTCGGGATTGTAATTACGACTCGCTGCGTTGCGTAATTGCCGCTCTTCGTTGCGGTTCGCTGCCAGAAGGGCACGCAAGGTCCATCAAATCGTGCGTCTGGATAGTTTCTTTGCAGACTTTCGTTCAAAGTGCATGAATTGTGTATACAAATATGTGCTGCTAGCAAACGTTATTTCATGTATATAAAAATTTTAGTAGACTAAATCAATTTTTTCAAAATTATGATTTAATAATTTCATTAAATTTAAATTACACTAAAATATGTGAAATTTGTATAAATTTTGTATTTTGTACTACACAATTTCAATATTTTAAAAATTTCAGTTGAATATTTGAAATGTATGTAAATTATGAAATTTCTATTCTATTTTTTTTTTGTAAATTTCAATAGATTATTTCAATTTTTATGTTTTAAATTGTTGCAGATTTTAATAAATTCATCGTGACGTATAGACGAAACGTTTTCCTTTACATGAAAAAACGTTAAAAGTGTATAAAAATTTATACGAATTGATTCTCACGAAAAATGTGAATTTTCTAAACAACATAATTACAATTTTTATAAATGTAACTACAGGTTTATTTATGCTACAATTTAATTAATTTATAATTTTCAAATTAATGCATTTCATAATTTATAAATTCAAAAATCAAATTAATTGAAGCAACATTTAACATACTTTTTTAATAAACTAATCTAAACAAAATTAATGAATTTAATGAATTGATGAAAATATATTATCTAGAAATAGTTTCCTGTTTAGAAAAATTGCTTCTAAAATAATTTATTAAAATTATTTTAACGTTTGAGAGTCGCACCTGCAGCTTATAATTCTTCGTGGCGATTCGCGACGTTTCGTTAATTTGTATTAGCTTACATTTATAGCAAAACGTGCGAAACGCACTATTTTTGTGCCCAAATAAGGATTGTTTAAACACGTGCAGCTGCAGGTGTTTCATCGTGTCCTAATCTCTTAATTTTTATTGCTTTTTTATCGAATTATAAACAGCGCAAATCGTCGAAAAATTATAAAATTACAATTATAGAATTTCATATTAATTAAAAAAAATAATTAAGATAGAAATAATGTAAAAAATTTGTATTATACTATTTTTAATACACAAATAGCATTAAATCCAGTAAATAATACTCTATTATCAGAATGAAATAATAAATATTTTATAATTTTTATAAATATAATTACAAGTTTATTTATGTTGAAATTTCATTAGTTCAGCTAATAATAATATTATAACATTTAGCAATATTTAATTTTTTCAAATATAAAATAATACGATTTTTAGAATTTTTAATGAATGCATTTCATAATTTATAAATTCAAAAATCAAATTAATTGAAACAACATTTAACATACTTTTTTCATAAACTAATCTAAACAAAATTAAAGAATTTACTGATTAGATGAAAATATATTATTTAGAAATAATTTTCTGTTTAGAAAAATTGCTTCTAAAATAATTTATAAAAATTATTCCTACGTTTGAGAGTCGCACCTGCAGCTGATAATTCTTCGTGACGATTCGCGACGTTTCGTTAATTTGTATTAACTTACATTTATAGCAAAACGTGCGAAACGCACTATTTTTGTGCCCAAATAAGGATTGTTTAAACGCGTGCAGCTGCAGGTGTTTCATCGTATCCTAATCTCTTAATTTTTATTGCTTTTTTATCGAATTATAAACAGCGCAAATCGTCGAAAAATTATAAAATTACAATTATAGAATTTCATATTAATTAAAAAAATAATTAAAATAGAAATAATGTAAAAATTTGTATCATACTATTTTTAATACGCAAATTGCATCAAATCCAGTAAATAATTAACTATTATCAGAATGAAATAATAAATATTTTATAATTTTTATAAATATAATTACAAGTTTATTTATGTTGAAATTTCATAAGTTCAGCTATTAATAATATTATAGCATTTAGCAATATTTAATTTTTTCAAACATTAAATAATACGATTTTTAGAATTTTTAATGAATGCATTTCATAATTTATAAATTCAAAAATCAAATTATTTGAAGCAACATTTAACATACTTTTTTAATAAACTAATCTAAACAAAATTAATGAATTGATGAAAATATATTATCTAGAAATAGTTTTCTGTTTAAAAAAACTGCTTCTAAATTAATTTATAAAAATTATTCTAACGTTTGAGAGTCGCACCTGCAGCTGATAATTCTTCGTGACGATTCGCGACGTTTCGTTAATTTGTATTAGCTTACATTTATAGCAAAACGTGCGAAACGCACTATTTTCGTGCCCAAATAAGGATTGTTTAAACGAGTGCAGCTGCAGGTGTTTCATCGTGTCCTAATCTCTTAATTTTTATTGCTTTTTTATCGAATTATAAACAGCGCAAATCGTCGAAAACTTATAAAATTACAATTATAGAATTTCATATTAATTAAAATAATAATTAAGATAGAAATAATGTAAAAATTTGTATTATACTATTTTTAATACGCAAATTGCATCAAATCCAGTAAATAATTAGCTATTATCAGAATGAAATAATAAATATTTTATAATTTTTATAAATATAATTACAAGTTTATTTATGTTGAAATTTCATTAGTTCAGCTAATAATAATATTATAGCATTTAGCAATATTCAATTTTTTCAAATATTAAATAATACGATTTTTTGAATTTTTAATAAATGCATTTCATAATTTATAAATTCAAAAATCAAATTAATTGAAGCAACTTTTTAGATACTTTTTTCATAAACTAATCTAAACAAAATTAATGAATTTAATGAATAGATGAAAATATATTATCTAGAAATAGTTTTCTGCTTAGAAAAATTGCTTCTAAAATAATTTATAAAAATTATTCCTACGTTTGAGAGTCGCACCTGAAGCTGATAATTCTTCGTGACGATTCGCGACGTTTCGTTAATTTGTATTAGCTTACATTTATAGCAAAACGTGCGAAACGCACTATTTTTGTGCCCACATAAGGATTGTTTAAACGCGTGCAGCTGCAGGTGTTTCATCGTGTCCTAATCTATTAATTTTTATTGCTTTTTTATCGAATTATAAACAGCGCAAATCGTTAAAAACTTATAAAATTACAATTATAGAATTTCATATTAATTTAAAAAAATAATTAAAATAGAAATAATCTAAAAATTGTAATACAAAAAATGCTATTTTTGTATTAACCAATTATTTTATAATTTTTATAAAAGTAACTAGAGAATAATTTATGCTACTATTTCATTAGTTCTGCTAAAAATAATATTATAGCATTTGGCAACATGAAAATTTTTCAAATATTAAATAATACGAATTTAGATTTTTAGCATTTTTAATTAATGCATTTCATAATTTATAAATTCAAAGATAAAATTGGTTTAATGTTTTCAAAAATTACTTCTATTGTAGTAGAATATTTAAAATGTTTATAAATATGAGCAAAACATTCCATTTTTCTTGAATTTCAGTAGACAATTTCTATTTTTGGAAAATGTCAACTAATTAGTGTAAATATTAGTAAATATTATTTTTTTTAATATAAACTAATTATAATTATAAAAAAATATTTTTTACCTCAACTATTTTGTGTATTTTGTGACCACAAATTGTTGATTACTTGTTTCTACGCTAATAATCATACAAAACACATATTCTACGTGCATACCTGAGCTTAATTTCCCTTGTCCGAAGAGGAAGGTCGACCGCAAAAAACTTTTCCTAATTTCCTTGCTCACCTCGTCGAGTTTCGTGCGGTTTTCCTGCAGAGCCGCCGGACGACCGAATTTAATTAAAACCGCGCGCGCTTTTGAAATCGACCGCGGCGGCGATCCCGCATCGGCGCCTTCCCAACAATCCCTAATTTAAATACACACACACACATTATATAAATATAAAGAGAACATCCCGCATTTAACTACCTAGTATATACAGCCAGCATCAACATCATTTCGCACGTGTTTGCACAGGACATGATCAGGTGCGGCGCTCGGAATGTTCCGGATTACCGAGATTACTCAACGTCCGCCAAAACTGTCAGGTTCGTCACTCGAGAAAGATGACTGAGCGAGAAGAGGAAACGGTCCAATTCCAAAGAAATATGATTTATTTTAATGAAGTTTTACACTGCTTTAATTTCTGTCTCAAACAATTTGCGATATATTTGTTTAAATATGTAAAGTATTGTAAAACTATTTCAAATTAGTAAAATTTAAGTAAAATATTTTATATTTGAGTAGTTTCAATTTTTATACCATTGAAATTCAATAAAAAATAAATTAAATTTTTATAATTAGTTGATACTACTTCTAAATTTAAGTAAATAGAAAACCAATCCATTTTTGTTGAATTTTAGTAGTCAATTTCAATTTTTGAAAAATTTCAGTAGAATATTTCAAATTTATGCAAAGATGTGTAGACATTCATTTTTGGAAAATATGTAAAGTAATGTAATACTAATACTGTAGACTATTTCAAATTAGTAAAATTTAAATAAAATGTTTTAAATTTGAGTAAATTCTTTGTAAAATATTTCAAACTTTTAAAAATTTCACTATGTGAAATTTTAGTAAATTAAATTTTTTCAAACTTTCAGTTAACAAATTTAAATTTGTGTAAACTTTAGTAGACCATTTCAAATTTCTATTAATTTTAGTAGACTATTTCAAATTATCAAAACCGAACATAAAATAGTGTACATTTTCATAAAGTATGTATATATAGTATAAATAACAAAAACTAATTAAAAATTATATAAACGAAACTTCTAATAATAGAACAAATAGCATTATAACATAGACAACCAAATACTCCTAGGTGTCAAATATAATATAACTTATGTAATATAATTCTTTAGTAGCGCTTATGTCTGAAAGTAACAATTAATGTTTGTAATAATTTAGAATTACCTCAAAATAAACTATCTAATTCTTGAGTATCGAATTAAAATCATTGAAATAGTTTTGTGGATAAAAATATCAGTTATAATTTAACTTCTATAAAATTATGAATTAGTTTGTATTTATGTGTTTACTGCATAAATAATATATTTTTTTATAGTAATAGTTAAAAAGTTAATTTTGATGCAGGCAACCAAATGGACGTAATTGTGTTACATGATCGATGGACGATGCCCTCAATCCATAACAATGCGATTACCATCGGGCAAATTTAAATTCGATGTCGATGGGATGAGGGACCAGGAGGGTTGTCGAAGGATTATGGAAACGTGGGCAGGAGGGTGAAAGGAATCAGCTGATCGCGACGGACCATCTGTGGGCGTCGAATCGAAGCGACGCGAGCGTCTTGCGATGGACGCATGCATCATCCGCAACGTTAAAAAGAGATGCGAGATGGATGAAGCGTGTGGCGTTGAGGTAGCTGCGCGAGGATCGGACCCAGGCGGAGCGAGTATGCAGGCCCCAATCCTTCTCCAGTCAGCTGTCAGTTTTGGGTGTACGATGGCCGCTGGTTGTTGTGGGACGAAAAAGCAGAAACTTAACAACATGAACAATTCGATCTGCGTCCCCTCGTGCAACGGTTCCATACTCACGAATGGATGTTCCAATGGCGTGGAGATGGTGGCCCAGGCCGACATGTGCTTCTTCTGCTTCGACGTCCTCTACAGCCAACTGTATAACCTCGATCCACCGAAAACCCCGACGTTCAGCAATGACGCATAGTAAGTTCATAACTTTGCAGCAACATCTCACTCAGCTGCTTCCCTACAACTACAACAACAACAAAGAAAGAATATCATTAACTTCGGTCGCATCGAAGATCGGTTGATGACCTGATATTTCGGTAGCCAGGGTGATGATCGTCGCGGAGCAGGTCATTCAACTGTCTGCGGGGGTCGAAATTCCCTTTGTTTGCTTAATGAGTGTCTCCTCGATGAACGGGCACAAAATACCAATGACGGCCACGAAACAAACTAACGAGACTCGCGTTTATTTTTGTTTCAGCTGTTTTGCACGCTTATCCATTGTTCGAAAAACGTATACATTTTTTTTCCAACGCTTCCTCGATGTCTCTTTGTTTCGGTTCTGGTTCTGCTCAAGTTCACTTTCCAATTGTTCACGTCCATTCAGTTGCATATTGCTATTACCTCGTGCAACAATAACAATATTTGCATCAACAAAATATAACACATTTTCAACCGAATAGAAAAAATGTCTTCGATCTTAATACGTGTCTTTTAAATTCTAGTTTATATATTAAAAAAAAAAAACTACAAAGTCTATGAAACTATCCTTGATATACACCAAAGTGTATTTCAAACATGTTTGCAAAGTACAGACATGCAAGCAATAAATAATTTCAAGGTTCCATTTTTGTATATAATAATTTCATACAAATACAACAACTAATCAAGCTTCTTAGTCACCAATGAATCAGCAAACAAAGCTTTTTATCTCTATTTGCAATAGATATTTGTAGGATGCACCAGCTATTTTTATGATTTATTATTTCAATGCCACGTCTGAAGAACGCTTAACTGTGAACTGTTCAAAACAAATACAGACAGACGAGACAATAAATATTTGCAAACAATAACATTTTTTAAATAGTTTGTTAAAAATATATTTATAACTATTGGATAATAAGGTGCAGTTTATTTTAAACGATCTTAAACTCGTGACTTGAATAAAATCAAAAATTGATTAATATCAAAGGTCAAAGATTTGTTTTAAAGTTGATGATGTAAATTTTCTTTTAGTTAATAATTGATTTGGAGACATGTGCAGACTATAAATAAGAATAAATTGGATTGAATTTTTGATGAGCGGTGTTAATTGTAGCGAGGGTTAAGTTTCTTTTTTTTTAACACAATCAACATGTATAGTATATATCTAGAATCCCTGATTAATATTTCCCAATTGGTTTGCAGATAAGTGTGCTTGAATAAATAAAAATAGTGCATCTGAAAGAGTTTGGTTTAACAACCTGGGAAGAAAGATGTTGCGGCTGTTGCAAACAAGCGCACACAAAAACAATGTACATGACAATTGCAGATCCGGTAAGTGCCTAACTGCAGTTTCCTTGGACAATTGATTAGAATGAAAGTTGAGAGTTCAAAGTTGCTTGGGTGTGATTGCACTTGATCGGATTTCGATGGAGGCGAGATATTCTTACGCAACTAATGCCCGTTTTCTTTCAACCCCGCGTTGGGTTTTTTGCAGTCCGCTGTTCGTCACCTGGAAGATCGGAAAGGACAAACGTCTGAGGGGCTGCATTGGCACGTTCAACGCGATGAATTTGCAGATGGGTCTGAGGGAGTACGCGATCACGAGCGCCTTCAAGGACTCCCGCTTCAATCCGATCACCAGGGATGAATTCCCCAAGTTGAGCGTCTCCGTTTCAATACTGCGGCACTTCGAGGAGGCGGCCGACTATCTGGACTGGGAGGTCGGCATTCACGGCATCCGCATCGAGTTCATTAACGAAAAGGGTAACAAACGCACTGCCACTTACCTGCCGGAGGTAGCCCCAGAACAAGGTCGACAATAATCTGCATCAAGACCAAAATTTCGTTCTCTCTATAAAAGTGGTGCGTGTGCTTACAGGTTGGGATCAAATACAGACTATAGACTCGCTTCTCCGCAAGGGCGGCTACAAGGCCATGATCTCCGCCGAGATGAGGAAGAGCATCAAGCTGACGCGCTACCAAAGCGAGAAGATCACCATCACCTATCAGGACTACATGAACCACTGGAACAGCCAGCGTTGCTAGCAACTAATGTGGGGGCGCAGACCGCCTCCACGTCATGCCCATCACAATAATCATCATCCTCCTCCTCCTCTTCAGCATCATCATCATCAGCAGCAGCAACATCATCATCACGCTCCGCCGCCCTTCTTGACGATGCGCCCTCCGCCCACCACCTACACGAATCCGGCCTACGTGCAGCAGCCACCGCCGTACGTACCGGCCCCGCTCTGGTGGAACTCCTATCCAGGACCATCCTATCAGCAAGAGTTCCCGCTCTTACCTCCGCCCGAGATGAACGGATTCCATTCACCGCCGTTCAGGAAACGTAAATAGGTTTCACACTACTTCATCACCTTAATTTGCTGGCGCGCCAACCACAGAAGGAAGCATTTACAAAGACGTAATTTCTATATATAAAACAAACAAAAAAAACACACACAATTAGAAACAAATCATATTTCAATATAACGAAACTCACCTGAGCTGAAATCGGAAAACCTTCAGTCCAAGTAGGCGTGATCGAAGCTCCGCCCTTCCATCGAAACAAACGGACGCGTCGTTTCCAAATATGCCAAAAATCGTTTCCACAAATCCACAAACGAAACTTATTATATCACAAATACCTGTGTAATGGATGGAAATGAAAGGAAAACGATATGAAAGTACGCTCGATATAATTGATTACTTACATACAAACCCGTATTCGTTGGGATCTTCACGAGATCAACCACGCGCTCACTTCACCTGTCAACCGCAGTAACGGGAATTATACACGATTGGTTTATTTCGCATATCATTTGTCCCATGATATGGACCAATTGAACGCGTCACGACTAAACGTTGTTTCCATGGAAACGCAATGAATACGGCAAATTTATTACTTTTTACTTACGAATGACAAGGTTCGAAACCGGACTGCTACGATCAGACTATCATTATTGAGAAGTGTGTACGTACCTATAATCGTTCGATTTCCGTTTCAATTATTAGGTCTAGTTTTCGGCTACGTTCATAACGATCGCGAACAAAATAAAAGAAGAAGTAACAACTATTTTTGGATATTAAAAGTAAAAAGAAAATAAATAAAATAATAATTAATGAAGGACAAATGGTGAATTTAGAAAGAGACAATTTTAGAAACGCTCGTCGAAAGAATTTGATAATAATGATAAGTCTATTTTCCTAACGCTGATGATGATGTTGAAGATGGAAAAATAAGTTCAAATAACAACAAACAACAACAAAAAAAAAATTGAAACGTTTAGGGTATTTCCTAGCTTTAACAAATCGATTAGTAATTATTGAAGAATATAACGAAGAGAAAAAAATAACCTTGAATGAAAAAAAAATGTTTGTCGTGTCTTTCTTTCGCAATTCGATTTTAATTTTGTTAATAATTTTCGTTTAATTGCTATTATTACGTCGAAACGGAAATTTGGAGTGCATAGCGTTTCGATGCAGATGCAAGAGAGAGGGGAAAACTAAATGAAATCACTGCCATTTTTTCATCTTAATTAATTAAAAAACAATTAAAAAAAAAAAAGTAATAATAATATATATATATGAAATATGAAGAAAATATATTTAAAAAATAAATATATTAATTAATGATATAGGAATACAAAGTATATATATATATATTATAAATAAATTAATACAAAATATATATATAATATACAATCATTTGTTGTTATGATGCTCAATGCAAAGAGAGGTAATGAAACAAAAAATAGAGAGAAATAACATGAATTTAAAATTGGATCGAGTTGGATGATTTTTTTGTCTGATGTGTGCGCGATCTCGTTGCTGGTGCATCCCGAAACTGATTTATTATTTTTGTTTGTCTTTAACATTTCCACGATTTTCTGTAAAATTCGTTTTTAATTTCCGCATAAAAAATACAATAATAAACTTTTAGTTCAATTCCCGCTTGACCCGGTCTTCATCTCCCGAATGAACTAATTACACGTCTCGACTATTATTATTAATTCGAGTGGGCGTAGTCATTGCTGTTTCATTGGGAGTTGATCACTGTTTTATTGTTATTTTCGTTTCTAAGCGACTGTGATTATGATGTAATCCCAGCAACCCAAGTAAATAATGAATCCGGAGAAGCCAACTAACTTAATAATCTTAAAACTGTGAAGGGGGCTAATTTTAGTTTTTGTTTTGTTCAATACGAGTACTCGATTTCCTCAGGATAAATAAATGGGAGCGTATCAGAAAAGAAAAAAGAAAACGCTTCGTAGGAAAACTTGTAAAGAGATGGACTAGGTTACTGTTTTTTTCTTTGTGTGTTTTAAATGATTTTCTTTTGGTTTGAAACAAATCAAAAGAAAGAAACAATTCCATGGTAAAATCAAAATTTGTTCCTTGTCCATCGCTCATATCTATATAGTGTATGTGTTATGTAAATACAGTTAATATTAATTTCCTAAACAAAAAAAAAGAACGGAATACAATAGATTAATTAATGTTTAAACATTTAACGTTATATTTTTTCAAAGGTTTTTCGAAAAAACACTTGATGGCCTACGAATGTTAAAATAAAAATTACACTTAAAGTAATTTCGAAATACCTTTGAAATATCAAGTAATTTTTATTGTTTTTAAATATGTGCATGTCAACTTTTCCGGTTTCCATGACGTCCAAAAGGGAAACGTCTCCTCTGAGACACGATCCACTTCCAATAAAAAAAAAACACGAAACAAACCGGACGTTTCCCTTTGGACTTCGAAACCCGAATTTCCAATACTGATTGTTTAACCTAAATGTTACTGTGTACTCTTAAACGTTTTCATATGTATCATTGGTTTTGTTCTCTTGATGGTTTTAGCTGGAAGACATACAAACAAAAAAAAAAAATAAAAGAAAATAGACAAAAAAATGTATATTAGATTATAATTGGGTGTTACAATATCTAGTAGGATCTCAAATGTGCGAGAAGGAAAAGAAAGAAAATGATATGAAAAAAAATACGAACACGATTTTATTAATAAATTACGTTTTATTATTTTATAAAAAGATGACTACTGTATAAATACCTTTTCGTTTAAGAATGCTATGACAACAAAGTGAGCGATTTTTATAGTACTGATTCTGCGTTTTGCTCCAACTCGCGTTCCCATTGGTCCAATTTCTTGTTCACCGTATGCACAGATTTGGCTTCGAAATAGGTCACGCCCATCGCCAAAGCCGCTTGACCCAATATTATACCGAATATAGTCGTCGATATTGGTTTGGTCATCTTGTTTAACAGCTGCAACACTTTTAAAGGTTCTTTGGAGACGTAAGGAACGTTGAACGTTCCGTATTGAACTGCGAGCTAAAATCATAACAATTTTAATATTATTTAAGAAACGTAATCCGTCATTCTTACGGCCAATGAAGATAAAGCTCCTAGGAGTGGTGGCATAATGCCACCGAACGCTGCTTGCAGGGAGGCGGCCCTCAGCTCTATGCAAGTGGGGCAGGAGACGCCCAAGGTTACCTTGGGAAGTACAGCCTGTAAATATTGATTCAAAGAACTGAAAATCCTCTCTTCATCACCTATTCTTTACCTCAGTATGTAAAATGAGAGATAGAGCAGCTGGCATGAACACAATAGGCATATAAGAGGAAACCCTTCCATAATGCAGCAGCTTGAACTTCATCCGGTAATGGCTGTTAAAGTACATGCCTGCAACAGCGCTTGCCGAAGCTAAAATAGATGATCCATATTTAAATGCAAATCTGCAAAAATTTACTACAATTAATTTAAAGAAATACAAAAAAAAAACTATGAACTTACACATCGGTTGAATACTTCCAATTTCTTAGAAGTTTAACCTGATACTCCAGCGCCTCTTTCTCGCTAAGCAACACTGCGTCGGAAGGGACTTCGGATAGCTTCCCCTTAATTAAAGCCATTTCTCATTTACAAATTTGATATTAAAACACAGAAAATAACATAACCTATTCATTAATTTAACCTAAAATAAAGTTTCTAATTCAAATTTGACGTTTGGTTTGTTTGAAGCGAATACGATAGATGGTGCAGCTGCTAATTCAATATTAAATACTAAATTCATAATAGAAATTAAACATTCATACATAAAATATTAGGCAAAGGATAACAAAATTCTAAAAGATCAATGTTGAATAAAGAAAACTTTTTTATTTTAATATTTTGAGTTTAAAATGCTTAACACTTAAGAGATCCATAGCATTTTCAGTTTAAAACAGGTGCAACCTCGTGGAGGTAAATGCGTACGGTCTTGCATCAATTCAGAGGCTGTGTATTGCGCTTGAAATGATACCTGGTTAACATCTTCATAGGAAGATGATATACCTTTTGCACCTGGACATGGGGCCACGTGGAAATCGCTGCCCTCATTCACAACAAATGAGAGAAAACGCGTGACCGCACACCCGGAGAAATCGAAAAGAAAATAAGGAAAGTTTGGAATGAAAGGAAATGCTATGACCTAACAGGTATACTAACAAAAATAATAGATCTAAGCTAACCTGAAACAGAGAATACAATGATTAGCACAACATGAAATACAATAATATTAAATCCAACCTGAAACAGAACACAAAGAAATAACACACATAATGCAAAATATACGTTT
Organism: Nicrophorus investigator; assembly: GCA_963457615.1. Lineage (NCBI taxonomy): Eukaryota > Metazoa > Arthropoda > Insecta > Coleoptera > Silphidae > Nicrophorus > Nicrophorus investigator. The sequence continues at coordinate 3,264,272 of OY735143.1, forward strand.
ACATAATCTATAAAATTGCATTGTATAAACATCATTATAATAATTATAGGAGAGGATTAATTAGTGTTTGTTCTCTCATCTTTTTTTTCTTTTTTTGTACATGTTTTATATTTGTTATTATTTTTTTTGTAGATATAATTTTTGTTTTGTCTACTTATATTCATATATTATTTTATATATATATTTTTTTCATTTATTTTATATCATATTATTTTTTCTATATTATGAATGTGTAATGCAATGCAATTCAGCACAATATAGGCTAATTGTACTATGTTCATTAGCTATCCGGCATTATGACATTTTACTTGCGTCATGTTATGACTACTCTATAGACTCTGAGCAGCTGCCGAACGCCTTTACAACAATCTACAAATATAAATAAATTACAACCCATTTAATTCCTCAAAATTTGGGGCACAATAAGGATATAGAAAGGAATATAGGGATAAGTCGAACCGGAGACTCGCGATTCTTGGAGGGGACGGAGAGTCCTCGGATTAGGTATGATTTTTTTGTGAGTGGGTGTAAACTTAAAACTAGGAGGAATATTGACAAAATGGGCGCATTACAAATATAACTAAACCTAATCTAAACCTAAAGAGAACAAACTAATATAGTAAATTGCACTCTACTGTATGAATTAGTTCTCTGGCAATGATATTATCATAACTGCCTAATGGGACATTTAGGATAATCAATTGCAAAAGTTATTAAGTATTAAGTATTTATTGTTTATGGTTTTTGCTGTGTAATTCTATTGTTTGGTCCACCTCTGAAGTGCCCGACCCAGCAGCAAGACCTGAACATTCACAGCAAAAATGAACAGATCGAGCGCAACAGTCCAGAGGTGAATTTTATCTGCTGAAAGAAAAACACGTGAGGATACGTTAGATCCCCACAGACATGGATTAGTACAAACGACATATATGGTAAATGATAGGAGAATCACTCGAAATAATATAAAGCAACAAAAATGAATTGGAGTGAATCGTGAGCCAAGCAAAAGCTCATTCGATCCATACTAAATACTAAATGCCTAAACTTAACCAGGAAGTCCAAATGAAGTTAATAGCAAACTTCGCCCGAGCGAAGAGAATTCTAAAGTATTGAAATGGAAAATGGTTAGAGGATGAAGGAAGGTGTTGGGACCGGCAGAGACCCTGTCAGTAAACTGACTAGTCTGCGGAAGTACCGGCACCCCCAAAATAGTCATAGCAACAGTTAAGGGGGGACTCGCGGCGGACGGGCGGAGTGAAGGGAACCAAATGCCAATCAAATACTACAGATTTCTTTACCACAAATTGAAGCTACTTTAATAATAAACTTAATGCAAATATTTACGGTTGAATTGAAAAGACGGAGGGCTGAAGGTGGATCGTGAAAGTGTGCAACCATCTCACAATCCTGGGGATATTTAATTATCAAAAACTATGTAAACCTTGAGATAAGCTCAAAGGGGATGGGCGAGGGTACTGAAACATCCTCCATTTAATACAAATCTAAAATCATGCATAGAGAGTCTACCAACAAGTCTTGTTGAATTTAAGACTGCTTAATACAAGACTCTTTCTGCACGACTTTCGAGTGATTTTCGGGCACGGTGGATACGTTAGATCCAGCTGAAAGCAAAAAACATGCAAAAGCCGACAAATACGTTAGATTTGCCACTAACTACTCATGCTTATTAATCGCGAGGCGACACGAAATCACCATTGACTGAAGAAGATTTAAAACTAATATAGTAATAATGAAAAGTTAATAAATAGAAAATTAATCATATTGATGACAATTTCCATTATTTGAGAAAAATAAAAATAAAAAACGATATAAGATAGGAAATAACAAATGTTTAATTAATTTTGATTGATAAATAATTGATAAAAATAAATTAATTATAGTTCAAGAATTCTATTTAAGCATCTAAAAACTAATTGAAAATGTTAATGAAGATTTAACATTTTCTAAAAACCTATCGACATCTCAGCACAATCATAAAAGTAACAGCATTCAATCACACATATCATTCAAAATCAAATACTAAATCGAAACACTTGCTCATACATACATACACAAACAAACATTTGCGAGCTCGCATTGATTCATACCAAAACACACTAACATACAATTTTCAAATTTTGGAAATATGAGAAAGTTTCCAAAAACTGATAAAAGACTAATTTGCTTTAGGGTGGCCAACCTAGAGAATTTCCTGAACTATAATATTTTATGTAATAATATAGGAAAGATGTAAAATGAATATAATGCAGATTGCAAAGTATCTGCAGCTTGTAAACATTTGTTATTTTTGGATAATTTGGTGAATTGGGAGTTGTTTGAAAATAATAATAATTAAGTAATTATGATTCCTTCTACAATGAATTAAATATATTGAAGCCATTACAACTTCAAAATAAATAACACATATGTAGAATTAAAATCAATTAACAAAACTATCATCATTACAAAACTAATATTAAAATAAAAAAAACAATGCATTGAATTGCATTAAAAAATGAATTAAAATCTTCTCCAAATCAATAGTAATTTAATGCAACCTAAACTAAAACATCTCACATTATCTAAGTGGATGTATAAAACGGAATTACGGACAAGAACAAAGGGAATCAAATAATTAATAAATATTAATATTAAGGCTCAGTAATAATATAAAAAGTTCAAAACAAATTAAATAAATTTAATAAATAGACGCAATATGAATTAATAATTTTGAATAGACGCTGTAATAATTAAAAGAATGAAAAAGCTAAAATCAAATAAACAATATATTTAGGTTGAGGTGGGAGGGCTAGTTGTGAATCCCGTGTGGTATAAAATCACTTACTACTTGATGTTTTCATCGCCATCATCTGATCTCTCCATCTCAGCCATCACCTACATCTCTGCCATCTCGTTGTTGGCACTCACTCCGAACACTCGCGATAAATTATCAAAAATACGCACAAAACTCCCGGAAATTTAACACTCCCGTGATTCTAATATAATTAATAATAAGTTTATAGAAAATTGAGTAACGTGAATTTAAAGTATCTGCAATCAGTACCGGTTGAAGAACAAGAGCCGAAGCCTTAAACTTGTCTACAAAATAACGCACAAACACTTCACTACAGAATGTAAGACTAAGTTTGGTCAAAACTTTTCTTAACGACATTCGTCGCGATAGATAAATTGATATTTCGGGGAAACGCGAGCCCCTAGATCCGCTGTGATCTGTCGGTTGATTGCTCGTATATTCGAATACGAACAACCACCTCAACGGATGCACCTCGAGAAGGTTTTAGCACAGACGGTCTTGCCATCCTTTACGTATCACTGAGGACGTGATAAACACAAAGTATGACCTGGTATTTATAATACCTTGCATCCATATAAATAACGAACAAGTATACATACATCATAGGGAAATAGCAAATTAAAGTACTCACGGCACTAAAAAGCAAGGAAAATCAATTAATTCTCAATAGTTTTCATCAATTTCTAATCGGAACAAAGTTAACTTAACAAAGAAATGTGCACTACTGTGGCTTGGGTACGCCGCGATCGTGCCAACTTTAACCAAAAAATAATATTTTTTTGCAATAAAAAAAAACGCTGCGTAAAACAAAAAGAAAGAGGACGCGTCTCTTCGCCATTTTGAACGCGACGCAATTCCTAATTAATTTAGCGATTTACTTAATTGTATATTATTTAATTAAACAACGCATTGCGTAATTAAGTCATTTAATTAGGGGGACGAATATTTTTAAGAACGGATTATTTTTGTTATTTAAAATTGATTGACTGATTCACTGTTTTTGATGAAATTCTCATTGGATTAGCTCCTCCGATGAAGGATTTAGCAAATCGCAAGTGATTTCTTTAGATTTCGTCGATTTACACCACGAATTTGAACATTCGAAACGCAAACTTCTTAACAATCGAACCACGACTGAACGTACCCACGCCGACGCAATGCATTGAATTACCAACTGATGCGATTCAAATTCGAATTGGAAAACGACATCTAGCGGTGCATTTCAAATACAACTTAAGTTATTAGGATTGTTTGATCTACCCGACTTTAATTAGTTAAATATTAATTTATAGAATTATTAATGCAAATTGGAATAAAAGAAAACGCTTGTAGATTGATTAAAAAAGATCTTATTCTAAATTCTATTATAATAAATTAATTTTAACATATATATATATATTTTCTTTTCTATTACAATATTCGTAATAATAATTAATAATATATAAATAACTCTCGATTGTTCATTTTTTTTCTTTACGCAGCAACGATTATTACTAAATTAATAAAAGAAAATAAAAAAGAAAGTAAGTGTGATCTGAGAAAATAAATACATCAGAATACGAATATATTTATATGGTACTTGAGCAGAAAGTTGTAGTTAACGAACGGCAAGAGAAACAAAATCAAAAAAGTAATGAAGATTTTCCAAATCTCTACATTTTTCTTATATTTTTTTTATCATAAATCGTTTCTTCATCCAGTGTACAAAAATATGTCCATCGCACGTCGCAAATCCATCTCTTAAAGTTGATGCTCTGATTTTCAATCTGATGATTCCAAACTCTCCAAAAGAAGAAAATTTCTCTTGCGTGTTCTTTCGCCTCGTCGCAATATACGTAAATATATTTATACGAAATTTATATATAAACAACAAAAATTATGAACGTCTTCTCCTCGCAGCTCCGGCCCTCTTAACAATAAACTATCGACTTTTTTCTCAACTAAACTCCTTCCTTTTGTTTGCGTAACGAAAACAGACAAAACAAAACAAAAATAGAATATAATCAACAGGGGGGCAAAAATTAAATGAAAATAACGTTTCCAATAAATTACAAGAAACTGTAAGAAAACAACAACAATAATATTGTTAACGAAACGGCGCGGGAGGGAAAAAACGAACCGATCGCGTTTCTTATTAATTTGATTTTTAACTAGTGCGGCAGGTACCCACGTGCGTGTGAGGATTGTTGTCCCTTACTCGGTAGCCCATGTTCATGAGCATCGTCTCGAAAGGGCTGATCTTCATGCGGTCCTGGTTGGCCCGGAGCGCGTTCCACGGGTCTTTGCAGCGATTGGTGTACTTGGTATCATCCTGAAAAACAACAGTACAATCGCCAAAGTCTTAAATATTATACAATTACTGAAGATATAAAATAAAATTATTTGCATGAAAGGGAATAAAAGCGTTCTAAAATTAAGAATTCTATTTTACCTCATCCTTAGGTGCCCAAATCTTGACGACCGGATCAATTCCACTCGAAGCTATGCAGCTGATGCTGGGATGCGGCTGCACGCAATTAACGATCGATTCATCAGCTTCGAATCTGGTGAGAAGATTGCTGGTCTTCCTATCCCAAATAAATATCATGCCATCATCAGATCCGCCGCATATGAAGTTACCATCATCGCCTATAGCAAACAAATAAAAAAAATACATAATATAATACGTAAATAGCAGCGCGCATCGAAAACATTAATTCCAACCGACCCATGAAGTTGGCCTCCTTTATGTCCGTCGTCGTGTTGCAGTGTCCAAGGTACCTCGACTCGAAATCGATCGAGTTCAAACGCATCGCCTTCTCCTCATCGCTCACCGTCAGAACCTCCATCACCTCGATAGTTTCGGATACCTCGTCGGCAGTGGGTTTCGGTGAAGCGGTCAGCTTCTTGACGGCCATCTGCAAGTAATTGCAGATCTCCGAGTTGTGCGGGAACTTCGCCTGGAAGTGATGTATCCAGTTGGTAGCCTCTTCGGCCCATTTGAGGCTGATCAGACACTCGATCAGCCCGAAGTATGCCATCTCGCAATCGGGCCACTGCTGCACGGTGTGCAGATAGTCGCGCGCTGCAAAATACATATCACCAATCCTATAACAACGAATCGATCGCCAATTATATAAGTCTTGTCTTTTTGATCTCTAGATTTTTGGGGAGGTGAGAGGGGAGAAAGGAAAATTGAGAAAAGAAACGAGAGATAATAAAAAATGAGAAAGATTCTCACCATTTTCTCACGAACAGCCGTCTCGCTCGACATATATAATCGCAGGCGCACGCCTTCTTATTCACTATCTTGTAATTGTACTCGTGCTCGGACTTCAACTTGTTATCGTCTTTCTACAAAGAACAAGGAATTTAGAAATTAAAGCTCAAAACACGACCGAGAGCTTTACGGTGAGACAGCAGGGCTTGATAGGCGGTAGCTTCTTCGGTTTCGGCAGGTATTCCGGTGCGCTCATCTGATTCACGTGACGATTATCGTTTATGTTGAAGAGGTATATGTGTTCGCCGCCCATGTTCACCAAGAGGTCGTTCCCCGTCGAGTCGAAGGTCACGTAGGTGGCGGCCAGCTTGTAGCTGTGCTCACCGCCGTTATCCTTGGCCAGGTGTCCGGGTGCGTAGTATTGCACGCAGTTCGCATCCTGGAATTCGGACGAGCGAACGCCCATCCTCACTTGGCACTTCGTTGTCTTGATCATCCTGCGATCGTAGAGCCTCACGTAACTGTCGTTCGCTCCTGCTGCGATCAGATGGGGCTTCGTCGGATTCACGGTGATGCATTTCAGCTCGGTCACCTCGCTCAGATTTACGAACACCGTATTGCATTTCAGGCAATCGTGCTGCTCCCGCAAATCGTATTGTCTGCAAAAGAAAAAAATAAATAAACTGCACTATAACAATAATTTAGCAAACTTACAAATTTCTTCAATTCATAAGTTATACTGATAAACTTTAATTGGTTTTAAAATTGATTTGTATTATAACAACTAATTGCTCATTGATTGAGCAAATAAAAGCTACTTGTAAAGTTATAATTGTATAGTGGCAATTGATTTGTGCTGTATTTCCCCACAGACTATATATTGTCATTCAAGCAATTAACGTTTCGTAACGTACATTATTTTACTAATTATTCTACAAATAGCAATAATTGAAAAGTTCCTAATACAATCAATAATCAGAGAAAACTAATTATGGAATTGAAAATGTGATAACACCAGAGTTATCCGAAGCGATAAAGCGCGGTCAAATTGTTTTTTTTTTCTTCTTCAACATATACTCACAGAATTAAGCCATCCTCTGCTGCAGTCCAGAACAAATAAGGCTGATCAGGTGCGGTGGCCAACCTTTTGACCCTCCCAGCATGACAGGTGCAGTCCATTAAAGCCTGCTTCTCATTATCCTCGATGCTCTGCACAATGACCTTACAATCCCCAGCACCAGTAGCCACCATAGATCCATCACCTACAAACTGTAAAATTTTTTGGAATTATAGATTTGTCAGATAAATTGAGTTTGATGATTTGCTTACTTTGACTGAAAATATATTGCCAACATGTTTGGTGGGTATCACATTCAAGCACCTGTTTGCAAACGGATCCCAAATCCTGACATTGGTGTCATCCGAGCCGGATGCCAGATACCTGCCATCGGAGCTCCACTGCAAACAATTGACACAGCCCTGATGCCCCTCGAGCTGCAACTCCAAGGCAAACCTCTTCAGCAAGGAAGTAGTGAAATGGAACTTCTTCTGCATCTTTCTGCCCCTATCATCACCAAGTTCCCTTCCGGCCAGGAGCCTTGCAATGTTGGTGTTCACATTGACTGTGTCCCAGAGCAGATCCAGCTTTTCCATCTTATCCATATTTAAAACAAAAATAAACTGACCAAACACAAAAGCGAAGACAAGGAGAAAACCGAGACAGCAGGCACACAATGGTGAAACTTTTTGACAAACACTGCTACCTCGTCTCTGTCTGTTTCGCTCTCTCGCTCTCTTTCGCAATCATGTATTTTGTTGTTTCGATTTTCTTTTTTTTTTCTCTGTCGTTCTCGCCTGTGCGTTTTGCGCGAAGATTAGAACTCGAAAAACAACCTCATTATGCGTCGTCGTTCAGTCGAGTTGTCTCGCTATAACGTTGCATCGATGGCCATCTGGAGCGATCCGCGATGTCTCCTGTTGCCGTTCCACGACCTCGGTGTATTTTCCCTATTGGAATTTCGACGATTTTACCTGAAGAATTGGAGAGATCAGCACTAATGTTTATCACCCTTCATGACACTCGATGACACATGAAATGTCACAACACGCAACATCGTCTTCGATGGAAAGTAGTTGATCGCTCGACGTTGTCAAGTCTGAAACGAGCCAACTTTGCGTCAATTTTAACTTGTTATTTCAGTAATCGCAAATGGATTTCAAGGAAATTAACGAAAATACCAATTTCCTCTCTCGACATCTGCATTTCCGCACCTGCAAAAAACAACGAATTAAAAAGGCGACAGCAGTTTTAAAATCATTTTCTTAACAATAATTGAATTATAATCAAAGAATATATTGGAAACTTTCTTCGTGGAAGCACCAAAAGCGAAATTATTAAACTTCAAAGCGCGTATATTAAGTTGCAGAAAATAAGGCGCAAAAAACAACGTGCAGCGCCTTCTTCCTGCAAACCATTAAATCTTATAGTTCAGCAATTTTGGCGCTGCTAAAAACAAAATATTATATATAGGCAACCAAATTAAGATATTATTTATAATCAATAGTTAGTTGATAAATTTAATAAACAATAACAGCTCTTCATTATAATTACATTAACTAATTAATTTACCATCATTAATATATTCTTGGCAAAATTTTTGCAGCAAAGTATACAAATGATGTAATTTTGTTTAAGAATATCTATATTAATCAATTAAAAATATGTATGAAATTGGACGTAATTATAGTTGTTTGCAATAAAATTTGAACAATTTGTAATGAAGATTGGAAAAATAAGTATTGGAAATTTGTAGTAAATATTTACTGCAAATTAGGAATTAAGACGATAAAAATCTTAATTTGAAAATACTAAAGACAAATTAAAATTGAATGAAGTATAATTTAGAAAATTACAAAAATTGATTAAACAAGTTTGGGAAAGAAATTAACAACTAAAATTGTAAAAATTATGTAAATTAGTGTAAATATATGATTTTTTTGAGAAATGAAAATTTATTTTTTGTTTTAATTTGTAGTAAGATTGTATATAAAGATGATCTAAATTTCATATAAACAAACATTCGGAAAATGTGATAAACACTACGTCTTAAGAATTGTAAATGTTAAATACTAAAAAGAAGTAAACAGCAAGTGCGGATGTTGTTTGTGAACCACGAAGATGCGACCGTTCGTCTGAGCAAGTGTTGTTTATTGTTTCGCGTATTTTTAGAGTCTTCGTAAAAAGAGTGTGTAGAATGTAGAGTTAAGTTGGGCGATCGGTTAAATCAATTTTTGGACGCGGTTCGTTGGAGCTCAGGCGCGCAGTAATACGCGAAACGGAACAAGTCCCAAGAATGTGTTGTTAATATTAAATTGTGGTCTAATGTCAGATGGTGCCGGTTTCCATTGTATTAACTTTGTTCGCAGCGTTTTACAAAGCACCAAAAATCCGAACTGGCAAACCGACTGACCAGAGCATCGTTCCAAGGCTCCTGTTTAGCTGCAAATAGCAATATAGTGGCGAGCGCGACTTCCCTGCCAGTACACTACACATCTCATCTCATGTAACACCACACACACACACACACACTCATACTCACAGACGCACATTTAGACTTAGAGATACACACACACTCGCAAACGCACGATAGATAGTTTTTGAGCAGACGAATCGGGACTTGCAGAGCAGAGCATCTTCGCGAGAGACGAAGAGGAGAGTTATGAGTTTTGTGAGGAACATTCTTAGCGGGAAACTGGGTGGCGGTAGTGATGTTGTGCCCTCAGCCAAGGAGGAAGCGGACATCGAGGATGAAGATGACGTTAGCGAGGGCACGACCTCATCCACGGATTCCGCAGATACGGGCATCTTCAACTCCAGCGATTTGGAGTCTTCGGGACATGCTTTAGATGCGGACTGCTCTGCCATCTCCAACTTCTTCGGCTACTGGTAAATATCTTTCACTTCCTTATTCGTTAAACCAAAACAAAGAAGAAGAAAAACGAAACTGCATACCGATCCATTGGCGAACGTCCAAAACTCTTCTCCGTTGTTCCCGCTCCTCCGGCGCGGTTTTCCCCTTTTTCAAACGAAAATAATTTTCGCGTATCTCCACGATCTTCAGGAACCCCAAATTTAGACTCAATATTTGCATTATACTGTGCGCTTCGCATCCCCAAACCACCAATATCCTAGCTCCAATGAACATAACGGTTTTCTACAAAAAATTATGGTGAGTTCGATTATTCAAAAAAAGAAAACAATGCAATTATAAAATTTTACTTACATTAAAGAATTAATTCTTCTAAAACATAATTATCTTATATTTCTTGAAAAATCCTTAATTCATAATGTTAACCTTTTGGAAGATGTAATTATTCAAATATCACTTGAAAAAAAAGGAAATTATTATTATTATAGTATAAATAATTACTTTAATGAGATTCAACTTTAATTTGTGAAGAAATCGTAAAATTTACGAAAAATAGGACCTAGAACACTTCCCTATGGAACACCTGAAACTGTTAATATTATGCAACCAAATTTACTTTTTATATTTTGCAGGTAAAACATTTAAATTAATTATTGTAATTTCGTCCCGTTCGATCAAAAATTACAGTTTCAACTTTAAAATTCAAGAAATTCATTATTAAAAATTTAACAAATTAAACTTTTACTTACAAACAACATTTTAAAATAGTTTCTTATTGCATCTATCTTAAAACATAACTAATTTATGAAAATTTATTTTTAATAAATTAATTCTTTAATTTTTGCTTTTATATCAGAAAATACAAATATTATAAATTCAATAATTCTTACAAAAATATGAATTGACCAATGCGGAAGTGTGAAAATATTTTTTTGTATTATTTTCTTTATCTTCTATATTTAAAATTTGATCTACCTGTTTGCAGTTTCGAAATAATTTTAATAAAAATAAAAATCGCTGCAAAGAAACAGGTCAATTTCGAAAATACAAAAGCGAGGTTTTTTCTTTGCATTATTCATGTCTTTTTGGCACCTTTCGAACGAAAAAATAGTGCAATTCCACTAATTAACTTTTAACGCAACATTTGCAAACCAAAAAAAATAACCTGCAGACAAAATAAACAAACAGATAAAGTGTTCCAAGGTTTTAGGTCAGAGACTCAATTAGACAATTAGCCTAAAAATATCAACAACAACAACAAATAGAGCAAAAAATTCGTCTTCTCATTTTATACTTAGGTGAATGAAACGTTCATTTTATGAAAACATTATTTTCGTATGTACATTTTGCACAAAAAGGAGCCAAAAGGTGGTAATGAAAAGATGTTTTCGTACAGGATTAGGCGTAAATCAGCTGTTGTTGGCAGCGCGCTCTATTTCAGGAATTCTCTCGACTTTCCACGTCTAATTTTTCGCGATTTACGCTTTTTTTGGCTTTAAAAGCGCGTGCGGCATGTAAAAATAATCAAAACCTAATCCCCGATTTAAATTTACACGAATCGCGTGCATCAGAGCGATGAGTTTCATCTTCAAAAATCGAGCCAATTTCTACACTTTCTCATTATTTTCATTTCTAAAATTCAAAATGTATTAACATTGCTTTTATAACTTTAAACAAAGTTTTTTTAAAGTCAACATTTTGAAAAAGTATCGTACAAGTAAAGTTCATGTTTTGTACGAATTAGAGCAATTTTATGAAGATTTCTTTGACGTCCTATAACGTTTCTTGTTGATCGTAAATGTTGAATGCGTTTGATATACAAAGAGGTGTGTAAACATAAATACTAAATGTTTATACGGTTCAAATAAACTTTGCGGTGTGAAAATGCATCTTTTAAACTTCTTTTGGTTGCACGAAAGTGGTAAGGTAATATTGGCCACCACCGCAGAGGATGATGTCGCGTTAAAATTGGGCCTGAAAGTGCGGACTATTTGCGTCCGACGGGTCAACAGTCCAGTCCTGAGGACGAAGAGGAGAGAAGAGAAGCGGAGCGGTAAATCGCGCATTCCCGAAAGATGTCCTCCCTTTCTATTTCTTAACCAAGACAGACGAGAAGAAAGATGCTGGAGCGAAATGGAGGCTGAAGGAATTAGAATAAACTAAAAATATCCGTCGTCTCGTCCGATTTTTTTTTTGTAATTGCCAATTTCGCTGCGGTTGGAAATGGAGGAACGCGAAGAAGCGCATTTATTAAAAGAAAACGGTTATTTTTTTTATTTGTTTGTCCAAAAATAAACTACTACAACTGGAGACAGTTGTGCGCGGACAGTTTTATTCCTTTGGTAATTAAGGTCCAAATCGTTTAAAGAATGTGAATGGAGATTAGATAATTGTTTCGTTTCATTTTGAAAGGAAATTTACAAAAAACTATTTTAACTCTATTATATCATAATTTAATTAAAATATAGAATAGTTCACGTAATTTCAATACTAACTGATTGATATCTAAAATTAATCATTGATTTTCAAAATTTATCATAAAAGAAACGTTACTATTTCATTTCCTTCTCATTTTTTAATCCGAAAACTTTATTGCATCATGATTTTATAATAATATAGTATAGATTATGTAATTTCAATACTAACTAATTGATATCTTAATTTTAAAAAAATACCAAAACTCAATAGATTACAAAAATGGAAAAACTGTCATAAAAGAAACGTTACTATTATTTTTCAGTATTTTCAAGAAAACCTTTGTTCATTCACTTAAAACTAAAATTTACTTTATTCCTAAGAGACTCTCTTATTATTAATTTTCCTTTTTTATTATTATTTTTCGGTGCTTTGTTCTTTCATTCTCGAAGTCGTTTATAAATACCGTCGCGGATTTATTCTTGGACGGTCGCTTGGCATGGAGCGACGGAACGTCCAAACAACTTCCAATAAAACAAATATATATGTATACGTATATAAAAATGTTCTTTATGCTTTATTCTCAAACACTTGCATAATTTTCACACGCGGAATAAATCACAAGCCAATAATAAATCAACGTTTTTCGTGTTTACAATTTAACCACATGAAAACGACATTAAAATGTGCACTCAATGTATTCCTTCAAGTTTCAGCTGTCAGCAATAAGTTAAAAATACGATCACCGTTATTTTTTTTTCTTCAAAGTTTCAAAGTTCAACTTTCACTACGAATTACGCAAAATTCTGGAAAGCTTACGTTTTATTTCATTTACTTCTGAAAATAAGTAATCATCTTCATTTTGGTGACTATAAATTAGTTGAATTTTGGCAAAATTTTCGATTACTAAAAATAGCGGATGGTTATCGACCTAGTCATGTTTAGATATTGAGTTTCATAAAGATTTAAGTATTCAATTCATCTAAAACTGTAGTACAATATTTTTCATTAATTTTGTCGGATATTGAATTAAAATTGATAATTATACTTTTTGAAACTAATTTATTTGGAAGCTTTGTTTCTTGAAAATTAAATTAATTGTTTTTTGGCAATTTTTTTTGCAAAACAAAAGCAAATATTGTTGCTAAGCAAACAAAGTTAAGTAACATTAAAATTTGTTGCTATGGAAAAAAAAGTAAAATAAATGAAAAGTATTAATTGAAAATCCGTTGCTAAGGAAGCAAAAATAAAAAGGATCTATTAATATTGGATTATTCACGAGCTAAATTTACGTTCACATTTGAAAAGCAAACAGGAAGAAAACAATGCTCGTTTTTATTAAATTTGGATGTTAATATAAATAAATTACGTAAGTTGCGTCCATTCACGAAATATTTTGGAGTCCAGATTGCGAGTTGGGAGGAAAAAGTGAGAGGAAAGAAGATGAGGTGTGCGTGCATCGGCGTCAGAGCATCATCGTATTCTCCTAGTGGTTTTCGTGCCTTTCCCGCCGCTAAATATAAACTGAAGTGATGTTGGAAATCGCGACTCTCGGGGGAAATATTTAGTAGTGTTTGGACATTCGCCTCGAAAACATTTTCCCCCTTCGAACACCATCTCGCACACTCACTGCACACGGATCGAGGCAAATCCAAAGAGAGAAGAAAACTTTCTGTTTTGGTCTTCGAGATTTGAAGAAGTTACGGGAAGACGAAGGGGAAAAAGGATGCTGGTGCAGTGAGTTAAATTGTCTTCGCGATGTTCGGCTTCTTCAAGAGGTCGAGACGGGAGGAAGGATCCGAGAAAAAATTGGTGAAAGATGAGGCCGGTCGTCCCACGCGAAATTCGTTTAAAAATAATTTGCCGCAAGGTGGCATAGTTTTGGCAGGGAACGAGGATTGTCGAAATAGTTGCAATGGTGTAACAACTATCGACGACCAAACGAACGAAAAACCAAGAATGCTCTCCTACGCCGGAACGCTGAAGAAGACCGAGGCGAAAGGGCAAAACGTTAAACCGTGCGGACACGGAACGGTGGCGATTTCGCCGAGAGTCCCATTGGCCATCTCCAAGAAGAACGAAAATCAGCAGCAGCAGCAGCAGACGCCTCCGCCGAGTCCAAAATTGGACTTGAAGAACAGCAAATTATCGCCAACTGCAGCAGTGGTTGAGGTGAAACCTACACCTAGATGCAAGAAGAACGAACGCAAAGGTAGCTTGAAAGAGAAGAACCATCATCATCCGGTGGCGGATGCTAACCATCTGAAGAGGCAACACAGCGCCGACAATCCTCCTCACGCAACGAACGGACAAACGCACGAAGATAAAGATAAAGAAGATGACACGTATGTTTATATTTTTCTTTTCATTTCTTGTTATTCTTTGCGATCGAATTAACCCAATTGACGTCCGTATGCAACGCGAACTCCCACTCGCTTTTATAATTAGAATTTCCCTCTTCAGACGAGACGCCGTTTCTTGTTATCAAGACGTAAGCCGCCGCCGCCGCCGCCGTCTGCTAATTGAAAACCAATGATTGATTTATTAGACTTTTGCACAACCGGCTAAATATACGGACTCTTCCTGGAAGAACACTTGTTATATGTTTACCACCTAGATTATGGGAACTTCAACAACTGAAGACGCAGACGAAATCAAATAAGTTTCTTGCTTTACAATTTCTTTGTAAATTTGTAAAGATTAAAAAAACATACTGCTGATGCCAGCAATAATCATTATTTCTTAAAAATTAACACACCTCAAAATAGTTCTTATATGAACTGAAGACATTTAAATAGATGCTAGATAATAGTAAATGCTTATGATCATCTTGGAGGAATTCTTGCTTCATGATTTCATCCACCTAGATCAAATTTTATAAGAAATAATGAACATTAATACATCTTGTGATAAAATTCACGACTGAAAATAGACAATCAATTGAAAAAATGTATACATTATTTTATAGAAATTCTTACTTAAATGTAATTAATAATATAATAATATTCATCTACCAAAACATTTCATAATAAATTTACTATTAGAAAATGTTGAAAGTAAAGATGCAATATCTTGTAAGAACGTTAATAATCGATATATGGAAGTTATAGGAATATATATATATATCATCTTTGAGAAAATCTTGCTTCAAGATTATCACTTCCTAATGAGATCAAACAATGTCAAGTTCAAATTTCGTTTCGAATCATGAAAAATATAAATATGAACAAAGTGTAGATATAATCGATGGTAAATAGGATCATAAACTAATGTTTGTTCTGAATGTGATTTTTGATAAAAATATATACATTTATAAATATTTAAAGATTAAAGGAAAAACCAGATGCTGGGATTTAATCTCAATTGAGATTTTTTGCAACAATTTACGAGCATGTTTTCTCGGGACGCTTTGCCAAAATGTATTAGATTATACATTCAGTTGATTACAATTTTGAATAGATTCAATTACGTTATTAATAGAACAAGAGTTCATATGAAATGTTTATCTTTTTTAAAATTAACGTGGTGTAAAGACTGTATGTTTATGAAGAGAGTCGATGATTATGTTTCTATTTCAATCAATTATGAATTGGTAGTTATTTCTAAAATGTAATTTATGTATGTGTTTAGGAAAAATTTGATAAATCAAGAGGCAAAATTCCAAAGTCAACTGAACGAACTGTCGAAGCAGCTATCGCAGAGGGATGGAGAGGCGAACAAGCTGCGGTTCCAGCAGGAGGAGCTGCAGAGGGACGTATTTGCCAAATCGGCAGGAATGGACCGTAAGTCTTTTCTATTTCCCATTGTTCACACAATAACACTGAGCGAGCGTATCGCCGTCGATAATATAACTAATATAGCAATCACCGATAAGGGCAAATATTTAATCAATGACACCGAAGAGATAAATAGCACTAGCAGCAAGCGCATTGCATTACACGAAACATAATGGGGCCACGCATTTCACATTTAGGGCTCCAGGCCGAACTTCAAGCAGCCCACAAGGAATCCGAGTACGTGAAGCAGAGGCTGAGGAATCTGGAGGATGATCTGCAAGAGTACAGGAGGAAGAATGATGAACTGTCCGAGGAGATCACCAATAAAACTGGTAATTTTGAAAAGTTTTGAAAGGAAAACGAGTATAAACGAAAGTTATTTGTTGATGTCTTTTTTTGTATTGTGCAGAGAGTTTCGCAAAGAAAGAAACTGAAGCGGGAACGAGAATAAATGAACTTGAGCGTGTGATCGGTGAGCTGAAGGTTAAGATAGGATCGCTGGAAATGCAGATCGAAGAATTGCAAAGAGACAAGAGGCAACTGGAAATGCAGCAGGAGGCTATTTTGGCGGAGCGAGAAAAGGAAAAGCAGCTGGTGGAGGTCGCGCTGCAGGAGGCTCTTAAGGAAAAGGAGAACGTGAACAAGAAATGGGAGGAGGAATTCGAGAAGCTGAGGACGGTGAGCATTCTGAAGGAGCAGCAATTGCTCGACGATTTCGAGTGGAAGCTCAGGGAGGTGGAGAAGACCTGCAAAGGCAGGTTAATCGAGAAAGATAAGACCGTGGACGTGAGGATTCAGGAGGCGTACAAAGATGCCGAAGCGAAGATGAAATTGGCGCAAGATATGATGGACGAGGTGGAGCATCTGAAGCAATGCGAAATGGAGATGGGCGAGCTCAAAGATAAATCGAAGCAGCAGGAAAAGTCGCTCGAGTTTCTGAGGGAGCAGCAGGAGCAGATGCGTCTCGTCGAGCAGAGCTTAAAGGACGAGGCGAAGAAGTTGAGGAGTTTGATCGATTTGGAGAAGGAGAATCTGCAGCACATGCAGCGCGTCCACAATCAGGAGATCATCGATAAGGAGCGTTGGCTGCAGAACACTTTGGACGAAAAAAAGACTGAGATTGCCGTTTATTGGGAGGAGAGATTGCTGCACGAGATAGGAAGATTGAAGTACGAACTGGAGCAGCTGTACTTCGAGGAAAAGCAGACGGCCGTCGAGAACGTCCGAGTGCAAAAGGAAGAGGAGTTCCAGGAGGCCAAAAAGAAATGGGAGGAGAAGGTGGAAGAGTGTCTCGGGGACATCGCAGCGCTCAAGAAAACCCTCGATGATAAAGAAAGGATTTACCATGAGGATATGGTAACCCAACAGACTGTAACCGATCGCGACATATTGGAGCTGAGGAGGATCATGGATAAGATAGATAACGCTCACCACGAGCGCTTCGAGAAGCTGATGATGGACAACGAGAAGGAGATAGGTGAGTGTTGGCTTGTCAGGGTTTTTTTGTTGGCATCAGTAACGAAACTAATTCGTTTCAGAGAGGATCAACGAGGAGCACGATCTTAGAGTCAAAGAGGTCGAGACAAGCTGTCAAAATCAGATGTCTTCGTTGAGGACCACCCTGGAGTTGGTCAAAGAACAGATGGAGCGCGAATCCCAGCAGAAGATACAGTCCCTCATCCAACAGCACCGATCCGAACTAGGTGAGCGATTCTATATTTAATCGGGCGCGTTGCCTCTGCCAAACTGCGGATTATTATTAAATGCGCTGCGGATAATTTCAGACGCGCAATGGGACAATCTGATCCATCAGAAGAGCGAAGCGATCAAACTCGTCGAAGATGAGTACGTCAATAAATACAAGACGTTGGAGGAGCAGTTCTACACTCAGCAGAAATCGCACGAGGCTCGCGAAGTTGAACTTCTGAAGAGCATAGATAGCTTGAAGAACGACGTGAGCAGCAAATCTTCTACCATCGATGATCTGCAAAACAACGTGGACGTTCTCGAGGGTGGAGTGCAGGTTCTGAATGAGGAGATCGCGAATCAGGGCGAGCAGCTGGAGAAGAACCGCAAGGACGCCGATCAGAAAATCAGGTGATGAATCGTATGATTGAAACGACGACATTCTACTTCACAGCGAGGACACATTTAACTAATACAACTTTGAACCTCTCTAACTTTAGAAACACTAAGGGCATATCGCCGGATACGACCTACTTAGTATTTCTCTTCCCGATCGTCGCATACCTCTTCCAGACTTGCAACGCCCTCACGCTAATCTTCCTCCTCTGCTCGGCCATCCTCTACAAATACCAATGATCTTTCACATACATTTATTTTATCCAAAGCATTTATACTACTATACTACTACCACTGCCTAACAGAGCATTTACCACCAACCACTTCACTAACCCTTTTTTATATTTTATATTATAATCCACACCTCCTAACCTCGATTTTATCTTTACCACGGCCAGAGGCCTCCAGGACGTCCTCATCAAACTACAGGCGCTTCAAGCCCAGGAAAAGGAGGAACTCCAGATGAAATTCAACCAGCAGCAGAAACAGTACCAGACGACAATAGATCATCTGCAGAGGAAATGCACAACGTTAACGAAACTGTGAGTAGAATGATTCTTGGCTCTACTCTTCTAAATTATTAATTAATCTCTTCTTCTGTAGTTTTGAAGAGGTGAGAGGGCGATACGAGAGACGCGATTCGCGGCAGGAAGATCTGAACCTCATCTCCGACCTGCGGCAAGTCATAGCTGAGCAGGAGAAGGACATGGCCTGCATGAACGAGGAGAAGAGGTTCTATCAGATGAAGCTGTTGAAGCTCCAGAGGAGCATGGATGGGGAAGGCGACGATGAGGAGGATGATGATGATGATGAACTGGAGGAAGGTTTCCACACACCCCCCAGGTTCATCCCCAACCAATACACGCAACCTCAACCCATCAACAACAGCAGTAATTGCAGCATCTCTATTCCACCCACAATACCAGAATGCGATGACTGCGATGAAGAATAAGCTTTAGAGCACGGCTTTTTCAATTTCTATTCTCTCTCACCACGCCCCACGCACTATTTATTTTTTCTTTCGTTCTCCACCACACTTTTATTATATATATTATATATTCTTAATGAAATTTGTATTTATTTGTATAAAACAAAAATATTTGTTTCCAAACTCGACGTATTTACAATAAATATTGATAATAATTAAAATTTATTTCAATTATTCAAAACTGTAAATAAACTAAATTCTACGAGATAAATTTGTAAGGCCAAAATATGTTGATTTCCTAGTATTCATCGTCGAATGGGTAGAATTTATGCGATTTGGCACTAAAATAGGATTCCGTTAATACAATTTACTACGATTAATTTACCTTAAAAATGCATACTCTGCGAAAGCGCAGGTCCTTCCGTTGCAATCGAAAGTGTCCAGATGCGCCATGTCTTCAGCGGAGAGCTCAAAATCGAAGATGTTAAAGTTCTCGGCGATGCGGGATTTCGTCACGGATTTCGGGATGGTGATGAGACCCCTCTGCACTTGATATCTAAGAACAATCTGGGCTGCGGTCTTGCCGTACTTGGCTCCCATCTCCTTAAACTTGAGATCGTCCAATAATTGAGGATCACCTGGTTTGGCACCGGGCCTGTCTGGAGATCCCAAAGGACTGTACGCTGTGATGGTGATGCCCTTGGATCTGCAGAATTCGATCAATCTCTTCTGATTAAAGTACGGAGAGCATTCCACCTGAAATTAAAACGTAAAATTAGATTATAAAAATTCAACAATTTGCTTGTCTTTCATTACTTGATTGGTGGCCGGGACGATCTTCGCGGACTGCAACAGCCTCTCGATCTGGACCTTGTTGAAGTTCGAGATTCCGATAGACTTGGCCAATCCCTTGGCGTTCACCTCCTCCATGGCCTTCCAGGTGTCCACGTAATCATCGTCGGCCATATCGACGCCGGAGTTATCTTCCTTCATCGGGAAAATATTTTCTCCTTCCTAAAATAGCTTTGCATTAGATACATTTAACAAAACTGCTGTTAACATTACTTTGAAACCGAAAGGCCAATGAATCAAGTACAAGTCCAAGTACTCCAGACCCAGGTTGCTGAGGGTAACTTTCAAGGCGGGTTCGACTGCTCCTGGTCTGTGGAAGGTGTTCCACAGTTTGCTGGTGATGAACAAATCCTCCCTCTTGACGACTCCTTCAGCAATCTTGGCCGCAATGGCTGCACCAACTTCCTTCTCGTTTTGGTAAACGTGGGCGCAATCGATGTGCCTGTACCCAATATCGATGGCATCCTTCACAGCTTGAGTAACTTCACCAGGCTTCGACTATAACAAATCCTTAATACATGAAACCAAAACAATACAAATGTTTACACGTTAAGTGTTTAATTACGAACACAATTTCTATTCGTGCGTCCTTGAATTACATATATTGAAAAATATTCATAAAATATATATGTCACATAGCGAAATTGTTATGAAACAGTATATTAGAATAAAGAACAAATAACTCATTATTTTCTTATCAACAATGAATATATGCTATATATACTTTTTAATTTATTTTTGCTTATAACTAATTTAAGATCAAAACTAATGAATCATACAATTACGTACATTAACATTTATGTTCTTATTTACTTTTCCTTAATTTGATGTACACTATCTTATCTATATAAAAAAAAAATCAAGTACTAGATAGATCATAGAAATAATTTTGATAAAGAAAAGATTCACTATATATTACTTTCTATTTGTCAATTCTCAATTAATCGATTGAAATTAAATATTTTGTTAGAATATATTTAAACTAAGAATTATTTCTTTTTTATTATCAAATAAAATTGTAAAATATTTTTTTCTTAACTTTGTGCATTTCTTTTAATCAAGAATTTTATCATTATTTACATTTCACGGTATACTTGAAACTATCATTTTTAAGTAACTCTTCATTAATTTAGATCTTCTCAAAACGAACAAGTTTATCAATAATTAATTTAATTAATTAAATAATTATATGGAACCTAATTCTTTCGGCAATTTCATCAATATCAAATATTTGTTGATTTAAAGAACCTTCACATATTACAAAAATAATTACGTTTTACATGAATAATTATTGACTATTATACAATCGTACTCGTATCGGCATTGCTGCAATCTTAAATATGAAATATATAATTTATTTTACCTTCCATGTGCCTAAACCGAAGAGCGGAAACTCCCTTCCGTTATTGAACTTGATCTTGGGTACAACTTTTGTTGCCATGTCTGCTGCTAGCCTTCTCTTCCTTGTTGTTTTACTCTAACTGTATACTCGCTCCACGCAACGAATGAAGCAATAAAACAGCGAATCGTCGTCGCCTCTTACAATTTATTTATAAGCGAATTCTCAGTGCGCAAGATTGTCCATTCCCCACTACCCTTTAACTCCACGTCATCTACTATCAATTACATAATCATATCGAGAAGAGAAGTTGAAGATCGATGAGGATAGAGCGGGAAAGATAACGGATTTCATTAGTTGTTCAATATTTATTATTTTTTACTCGACACTACGCATTTTTACAAAATAAAAATTCTTCTTCGATATGATACACTTTGTAGGTCATTCTCGAACGGATGGTGCGGATGACCCAAACCTATTAATTGTTATATTTAATTTAAAAAATTTAACGAATTTTACTCGACACACTACGCATTTTTACAAAACATAAAGAGTAAAAGGGTTCATTCATCTTAAAACGAAACACTCAGTAAGCGTCATTCTCGAACGGATGGTACGGATGACCCAAAGCTCTATAAAAACAATACACAAAACAAAATTGCATTTAAAAAAAAAATCATAATCATTGTACTTAGTATGTCCTTGGACATACTATATAATATTTGGATTAATTGTAGCAAATATACTGAAATGTTTTGTTGGATGCATTAATGGAAAAATTCTAAATTTAAATAATAAAATTAATCCCATTTGTTTTTTTCAAGAATAATTAAGATGATTTATACTTACGGTGTCATGGGACAGACTCTACCGTTGCAGTCGAACGTGTCCAAGTATTTGACGTCGTCGTCGGTTAGGGCAAAATCAAAAACTTCGAAGTTCTCGGCGATCCTCGACTTGGTCACTGATTTGGGAATGGTAATGATGTTCCTTTGCACTTGGTACCTCAGCAGAAGCTGGGCTACGGTCTTATTGTACTTCCCAGCTATTTCCTTAAGCTTAGGATCGTCCAACAGGACCGGATCATCGGGCTTCGCCCAAGGCCTGTCCGGCGATCCAAGGGGACTGTAAGCAGTCACCAGGATCCTATTCGATCTGCAGAAATCGATCAATCTCTTCTGGTTCAAATACGGATGACATTCCACCTAAATTTACTCGCATTAAATCACAAATCGAAACTATGAGAAATACATACTTGAAGGTTGACCGGTCTAACGGTGGCCGCTTTCAGTACCCTCTCGATTTGCGATTTGTTGAAATTGGACAGACCTATCGACTTGACGAGACCCTTCCTGGTGCACGCTTCGAGCGCCTTCCAGGTATCAACATAGTCCACCTTGCTGAAGAGCATACTGCCATCCCTATTGGTGGGGAATAAAGGACCCTCCTCCTGTTTAAATTCAAATTAAATGAAATTAGTTTCTTTTTTCTCCTGAAAAATCAATTTGAAAAATGTTTACAATTTTGCGATTTTCAAATTTAATTTAAATATAGGTCTCATTATCGACGATAATCTCAGTTTTCTTCTTTAATAAAAATGAAACGCGCGTTATCTTAATTGAATCTGATAATCATATAAACAAACCAAATATCCAATTGGCCAATGGATGAGATAGAGATCCAAATAGCTCAAGCCTAGATTTTCGAGAGAATCCTTTAATGAGCCCTCAACAAGATCTGGCCTGTGAAAGGTGTTCCACAGTTTGCTTGTAACAAAGAGATCCTCCCTCTTGACCACACCTTCATCCACCTTCTTACGGATGGCCTCACCAACCTCCTTCTCATTCCCATAGATATGTGCACAATCAATATGCCTGTAGCCAATATCGATGGCATCCTTAACAGCTTGGGTCACCTCTCCAGGCTTCGACTGCAACAAAGAAAGATCAACAATCAGCAACAAAATAATTTTTATGCAATTCCATTGATGCGTTTACCTTCCAAGTGCCTAAGCCAAAGATGGGAACCTTGCGGCCGTTGGAGAACTCGAGTTTGGGAACGCAGAATGACATTGCTGCTTTCTTTGCTGGATGTCGAGATACGAGTGTTGAACGGCTCCGTCAGCTGCTGCTTTTTTAAACGGCGAGTCCTTATCAGCCGTTCCGAAGGATGAAAGATCACTCTTCCCACTATGCACGCGCGATGTTTACCGCTTCGGCCGGGTCGAGTCTGGGTGGCGAATTTTCGCACATAACCTATACAAACAACAGACGATGATAGCAGTACATTGCGGTAAGAATTACAATATTTTTAATAACTATCAATGAATTAATTACCATTTCGTTCGGAAGGTGCCGGAAGTCATTCTCCCAAGCATCATGTTAAATACAATAAGCTGTGCAGCAAAGCTTGCAGGGCTGGGATGGAGGTGATCAAAGCCGGCGGAAGCGCCTTGGATGCCATCAGGGCTGCTGTAATTAGTAAATAATTAACTTTAAATCATTGTAATTCGTAGGATATTTACTAACCTTTCTAGTGGTAGATAGACAATCTTTTGCTTCATTGTAAAAAAGATATTCACAGTGAAAAGTACTTGAATTAACACCAAATAATTAGTAAAATGATTGTTGGTGACAATTACTGTTATAAACAACTTTTGTTTTTGTTCTAGTTACTGTGGTTACTATAGCTTCTTTGATTTAATATAAAATACAATTATCACTAACAGTAAATGTCATCAACCAATTTTCTAGTTTAGTTCAATTTGAATTCATTATATTATTATTAACAGCACTTTTAACAGAATAATAGACTCATCATTCAATTTGATAGAACTGAATGTAGCACAATCGATGTTTGCGCAATTTAAAATAAGGATTTTCCTAATTGTTTTAAACAATTTTGTGCATTAATTCAATTTTATAGAATTCGTTATAATTTTTTATCTTATATTCAAAGTACATGTTTGTTTATAGATTGTAGATTATTTAAATTAGATGAATGAATTCAATTAATTTGTTTGATAACATAAATTTGTATTATTGTTATCAACTTGCAAGATTGAATTTCATGTGATCTATTAAGACTTATCTTCAATTCATTGCTCAATCTTATATAAATTAGTTATTTAATTGAAAAAATAATCTTTTAATTAGTTTTGGAGAATGATCCGCTTTCGAACGCCGGATTTGGATCAAATCTGACCGTGGAAGGTCGTGTCGAGTGCGATGCTTCCGTTATGAACGGCGATAATCTGCTCTTCGGAGGTTGCGGATCGGTTCCGAAGGTCAAGAATCCCGTGGCACTCGCTTACGAAATCTATCAAAACCAGCTGGTGGAGCAACCTTCCGGTCTGGTGGCTCCCTCGCTACTCGTCGGTAGCGGCGCCTTGAAGCACGCCCGCTCCAAAAGCCTGAAGATTGTTAAAAACAAAGACCTGGTCTCACCAAAAGCCGAGCGGCAGATGAGGAAGTACCTGGGTATAGTCAACGTGAAGCTGGACACTGTCGGCGCCGTGTGCGTGGATTCCACCGGATGCGTAGCATCCGCCTGCAGTTCCGGTAACTATCTGCTTAATAAAAAAATTATTAAAAATATTTAAATTGAATGTTTGTACAGGTGGATTGCTGCTGAAGAGTCCAGGAAGGGTGGGTCAAGCTGCTCTCTACGGTTGCGGCGTCTGGGCCGACAGTTGGGCGAAGAAGTCTGAAGATTCCGTTGCTGTGAGCACCACCGGATGCGGTGAGCATCTGGTGCAAACGCAATTGGCCAAGGAAATTTCCGAAGATCTGAAGAATTGCTCATGTCCGGTCACAGCTCTGTACTCGTCGATGACCAACAAATTTATCAGTACGTTCATACTTGTTTCTTTTTGCGTAAATATTAAAAAATATGATTTATGTCCAAAATAGATTCGCGGTATCTGCATAGGATCAAAGAGAAGAACGCAGGGGCTTTGGCCGTGCACGTTTCCAAAACTGGAGAAGGAACCGTTCTCTGGGGTCACAGCACCGAATCCATGAGCGTCGGATACATGAGAATCTCGGATGCTAAACCAAAAGTAAATAACATTTCAAACAATTAAGATAATAAATAATGATTTAATTTGCAATTTTCAGACGTTAATCTCGACATTCTCAAGCGACGAGAGGGTCAAGATTGGCAGCACGGTGACGGTGGGCGGTAACAATTTCAACCTATCAGAATCGTCCTCTGACGCCTCGATGGAGCTGCAACCGTGATGTAACCAAAAGACTGGATATTATTAAATAATTAAACTTATGTAACGCCCCAAAACTATTTTTTTTTTGTATATCTATCAATATATATATATTTATTTTCTTGATTAGCAAACACTTTTATCTAAATTATTTATATAAAATCGGTATACAACATGGAAGATCAATTCCTAATATTGTCCTTTGTCTAAGTTTAAAAGAAAAAAACCTTCTAAAATACATTTAAAACTCATAATCACGAACAGAATAAAAACTTGTACATTGTCTGGATGTATACATATATAAATATATATTTAAAAAAGAACACTTCTAGTAAAATTGGATGGAATCACATTTTACAGAGTTCGCACTTAACTAGACGGGTTGGGTTTAAAAATTAGTGTTTCAGTACTGTGGTTTTTTTTTGCGTTATAAATAAACCTAAATGCTACACCTATTTAGTTAGTTGCTTTGATTTTGATTGAATTAGGCAAGAATAGAGAGCGCGTCCTAAGCACATAAATAATAATACAGCCGTGGTTTAATAATACTAAATGCTAATATAGAAAACAAAGAGAATACTTTAAATTTAAGAGGAGGAAGAAAAGCACTTAAAGCGTATATTTTTTTGATTTTCGTTACACCCGCATCTTACGTCATTTTTGTTTTGTTAAGTTAAGGCCGTAGTAAGGCATTCGTGGTTTCTTTTTGTTTTGTTTCTAATACTAAAATGGTTAACTTTCGAAGACCTAAACTGCACACGGAGGAGATCAAGGAGGAAGAAATATGGAAAACATATATCACACATACTCGATGAGCCAGCGAAATGCGTGCAGGAAAGTTGGGGATCGAGATTTGAGGTAAATATTGGTGGTGCCGGATCCGTCCTTCCGAATGTTCGCGTTTTCGATGATTCATCTTGTATCAAGAAAAGTAGGCACTATACGAAAGATAGAAAACTCACGGTGCTATCATTCTAAACGCACCCATACTCGAACCAGGTTTCGTTCTCTTTGGCGCCGTCCCCCTTGGGTTTGCGCTCGGTCGAGACTTCGTGTACCTCTTCGGTCTTATTCTGCTGCTGCTGGTGCACCGGGGTGGACGTCACCATCTGGTTCCTCTGCGAATCTCCGAAAACGGAGATCTTGTTGTAGACCATGAATGGAGTGTCGTTTGGATTGTTGGAAGAAGTGTTCGTCGGCGTGCTCGGCGCTGGCGGATCATCCTCCGACAGGTAAACTGTCCTCCTGGTGCCCACGGATCCCAAGCTCAGTGGACCCTGTGTTTCTCTGGCGTAGACTTGATCACCTAAGCAAAAAACAAAATATTGTACTGAAGATTTAACTTTGTTGGTGATTACGACTTACCAGCTACGCTGTTTCGGTGTGAGGTCAGGTCACGATGTGACCTCCTCAGAGCAACCTCGTCCCTGGGCTTCTGACCGTGCAAACTACCCACGGAGCGCTTGAAAGGTTCACTCCTTGGGACCTGTGGATCCTCAACACTGTTGTCGGAATCGTTACCGGCGGATTCTCCGGAACCCGCGCCGACGATCATCAGCTGCGAGGAAGACTTCTGCGCATCCTCGTGCCATGACCGCCTGTTCCTCGGGCTCTTGCTAATCATGTCGCTGCCAGTCTTCCTCAACTTCTTGATGAGGTTAGCGCCAAAACCACGCTTCTTCACAGATGCGTTGTCCATTTTTCTATAGTGCTCCATTATCTTCTCCTCGAGTTTCTCCTTCTGCCTGCACAGATTATTGAGCCTATCTGTGAACATCTTCTCCTCTAAATGAAAGTGCTCTTTGTCCTCGAGCGAGTGCAGGAGGAGCGAGTGGTACTGCGCCAAGAGCTTAGTAACTTGATCCATGAGCGCCCTGCGATCACCGTCCAGGGTGGTGTTCATTTCGTAGAGGATGTCGCACCTCTGCTGCATCGATTTCATGATGTCCATTCTCGCATTCAACTCGGTCTCTACATCGCCCTTGGATAACCGCAGTTTACTAGTTTCAGCTCTCAGGCTCTTGTTTTCCTCCTGCAACGCCCTGTACTCTGTCTTTAACCGTTCGTTCGCCGTGAACAGATGTCTGAAGTCATCCTTCAGCTTGGAATGCTCCGTCCGCAAATTGCCCAAACTCTTAGACTCGTTTTTCAGCGCATCTTTTTCCTGCTCCAGATTTGCCACCTTCTTCTCTAACCCATCGTTCGTCTCTTTGGTGTTGCGCGCCTCCGCCCTAGAATCGCGCAATGTCTTCTTTAGAGTCTCCTGCTCCTTCTTCGCATCCTCGTAATCCTTGCCGAGCTGCTCGTGAAGATTCCGAATGGTGCTCAAGTCCACAAGCATCGCGTCGTAGGTCAAACGCTTTGCTTCGTTCTGCTTAGCAAGTTCCTCCTTTTCCGCGACCAGTTGACTGTTGGCTAATTGGAGCGCTGTTTGCTGCGTCTGCAGAGAATTCACCTGCGAAGTTAACGTGGAAATATCGACTTGCATTTTAGCATTTTCATTCTGCATGGTATTCAAATCGTTGGTGAGCTTCTCGCATTTCAAATCCAACTCCGGATCCCTCTCCACCTTCACCGGCTTCTCCAGCGACAGTTTTTCTTTGGCATAAGTTACTATGGTCAAAGCCAAATCAGACTTCTCAAACATGCGCTCCACTATAGTACTAACGTCGGTGTCCAAAATATCTAAACCCAGACCCATCTTCTCCAAAATACTCTTGCACTTCTCATTGACGACTTTCTCACCAATCAAGTCTTTCTGCAGAGTCGTTATTGTTCCCAAATGGACTGTAGTCTGCGAATTCAGTTCTTGGTATTTTTTCTCGAACTCAGACAGCTTCTCGCTTTGACCCGAAAGGGTTTCCAAGTCTCTAGTTAGCCTGATGATATCCTTCTCCTTTTTCTCGCACATTTCCGATTGCGTATCCAAAGTTCTATCTTTCGTTTCCAGTAGCTCCTTCAAACGAACCACTTCCTTTTGAACAGTAGCGTGGTCCTTCTCCATGGTGGTAATCTTCGCGGTTAAATCGGTGGATATTTGTTCGAACTCTTTGCTTTTGCTGGCGGTGCTCTTGAAATGTTCCAAGGAGACGTTCGCTTGCTCCAAGCATTTCTCGACATCGTCAGCTCTGCGTTTCACAGTTTCGCATAACGAATGCACCCGTTGCTTTTCCTTATTCAAAACGTCCAAATTCTTCTCGAGTTCTTCAACTTTGATACGTTCGTTCTGCAAATCCTGCGTCTGCTTATCCGAGTTCACTTTATTCGTATCTATGACCGTTTGAAGCTTCTTGTTCTCTTGGATGGACGCCCTGAACAGCTCCTCCAGTTCCCTGTTCTGCTGCTTGACGCGCTCGCAACTCTCCACTAGCTGATCCTGCTTCAATTCCAGTTTTTTCTTTTCCTTCTCTAAATCTAAAATACGCTTGGAATTCTCGTGGAAGTTGTTCTCTTTAAGCGAATCTATGGTCGATAACAGTTTCTGGTTCTCCAATTCCAACCTCAGTGCTCTGGCCTGAGCATTGTTTGTCAATTGATCCGATAAACTGTTATCTCCCGAATTACCAGATTCCTCTTCATCGGTTTCAGTCTGCTTAAAGTTCATCGTTTCTTGCAGAGCGGATTTGGTGACCTGTTGCAGCTGAAAATTCTCGTCCATTAAATCGGTCATCCTCTCCCTATCGGCGTCTCTTTCCTGAAAACAAAACAATGTTGAAACAATTTGAAAATGATATTTTGAAGAGAAATGTTACCAGTGTGATGTCGTTAATCGCTTGCTTGCTAGCTAAAAGTTCCGCTTCCAACTCTAATAGACGATTGGCCTTCTGCCTGGCTCGAGCCAGATCCGCTTCTAAGGTTTCTCGCGACTCGAGGAGGACGCGATTATCCTCCCTAAGCTCGGCCACCGTCATCTTGTAGAAATCGGTGTCGGCCAAACGTTCACGATACCGCTGCACTTGCGCTTCCAATTTTTCCACTCTGAGAGCCTTCTCGCTCATCGCATCCACTTCATCTCTGTACGCCTTGGCCTTCCTTGCCTCAGTCAACAAATCGCAGTTCTGAAAGATCAACAAACGCATATGAAAACGCATTCAAAGTATCGGAGCTTTGCATAATTACCTCTGCTTTCAATTTGGATATAATGCATTGCGAATGGTCGAGTTCTTCTTTGCACTCTGTGAGCAGTTCAGTTTTCTCCTCCCTGCAAAGATGAAGATAACATTTAATTTGCATCGACTACCGAGTCCGAGACTTACAATTCCTGTCGCTGTTTCCGCAGCCTTGCCTTCCAATCAGCTAACTCGACGGCTAAATGATTGGACTCGAAGCCCTCGGGGTTGCCGCTCGTGGGACTCAAACCGTGCTTGTCGCCGTTGCTTTGAACCATCTCTTGGCCCAAATCGGTGACCCAATGCTGGAACAGAGCATCTCGCTCGTTCGTCAGATCCCTCAGATGAAGATACAGCTTCTCTGGCGTCTGGTTGGGCCAGTCGAGCGTCAAAACAACCGACTGATCATCGGTCACCCGCTTAATGCACTCGACAATCTCGTGCTGCACATCTAAGCCGAGCTCCTTGATCCGGGCTATGAAGATCTCCTTCGTCGGCCCTTGCACGGCGCAACCGAGCAACAGTAGAATGATCAACTTCAGCTGCTGCAGAGCTTCCTGCGAGGAAGGCGATCGCCCGATCGTCACGCAATCTGGAAGCGCGACCACGACCTGCCCCAATTCCGCTTCGTAGATGGTCTTGATGTTCTTAATAATACTGTGGAAGATCTTTATCCTGGAAGCTGTCACACTGAGACCCTGCAGATTGGTTAGAACTGGCACAGGATGGGAGGGCTCTGGATCTATCTGCAGGAGCACCTCATTGATGGGGCTTCCATCAAAGAATGTTTCATACACATGCAGTGTCTCTGGTTTCTTGATGCATGTACTCAACTGCAAAAAGGGGACAATCTTATAAACATCCACAATTCAAACGCATAGATTCAAGTTAACTTACCCAAGTGACGAGGGGTCCAGAGAGGAACTCCTCAATGTTAGCTGCACTGGCTGCCACCATCTTTGATCATGCACTTTCTTCTTCACTAGGATAAGATCACAGAAAACCCACTCTGGACATGATGTTATGACATAACCAACAAGCGAAACTCCGCCGCCTACGAAGATCCGATCATCTGTGAAATATGCCCCTTCTGGAGCACCGATTTCTCAAGTGGTACTTTGAGGCCCAACGGAAAGGAGAGAGTTTTACCGTAACTTTAATCGCCTGCCGGAGATCATCTGACACTTGTCATCATCTTCGAAATTCTCACGGCACGAATACCGATAACAATCGGTGATGAAGAGGTGGAAGAAAACAATGGGCAAAATACGCACCGCTCCGCATTCGAGTCAAGGCCTTTTCTGTCAGACGACCAAACCGGAGCTGTCAAACTATTTTTAAACCCCCTTTCCCTTTTTTAATTGCAGTTTATTTATACCTCCATTCATGAGAGAATCGTAAAACCAATTTTATCTTCTTAGTTTTAGTTAATTCTTAACATAAACTATTCAAAATTAACAATCATTTTCTACAATACATCTTTAGGTTGCAATACAACATTCGAATCACTAAGATTTCAATTAAAATCATTTGTTAATGCACTACATTAGAAATTCTTAGCTACTGCTATATAACAATTGAAGTGGCGCCTCTATACTACTACCATTAAAGCTTCAAACAAAACAAAGCTACATAACCTCAATATGATAATTTTAATGTTATAATTCATATATTATATTAATTGTAAAGGAGTATAATTATTTCCATTTACTATTTATTAAAATAGAATATTTTAACTTTGAATATTTGTAAAAATATTTTTAATGATTCTAGTGGCGCCTCGTTGAACTAAGATTCGATGATTGCGCCACCACTGTAATCATACAACAAATATTTCGTATACTTTTAAAAAGACTTCACCTCCGGTCGATATTTGTGTTGCTTTGACCATACTTTCAGCAATGTTCTTTAACTTCTAACAGAAAAAAGCGACAATTAAAATGGCTTTAGCAACGTTCACTGGAAAACTAATTAAAACGGACGTGACCGCTGTAAAACTCCTCGAAAATTACATACTGTGCGGTATGTAATAACATTTTAATAGTTTCAAAGATATGTTAGGTTATGAGCAAAGAAATATATAAATATTTTTTTAGGTATTGGAGATGTTTTGCATGTGTTCCAAATAAATGAAAAAGCTTCATCAATTTTGCAAAAAGTAAAAGTTTTCGATGGAGTCAGGATATATGGGATACACGTCAGTGAAAGTGGAGATAAAGTATTATTGCATGCAGAGAACAAGATGAAAGTGTGTTCGATGAATGATAAAATGAAACTAATGGAAATTGCAAGTAAAGACAGCACTGATTGGGTTTTGACAGCTAAATGGATTGATTCCGATGAGAATATAGTTACTATCTCTATGCACAATGTGATTGAATGTTACACAAAGAATTTGGAGTTGAAGAAGACAGTAGTTTGCGAGGAAAGATGCATTTTGTACTGTGCAAATCTCAGTTACAACAATTGGGAGGATTTGGTGGTGTTATCTGGGACCGTTTTTTCCGAAGTCTTGATTTGGAAACCCAGCCATGATGAAGGGGCTGAGTTGTGCGCTGTTTTGAAAAGATTGACTGGGCATAATGTAATATATTTTTTGGGTTGTTGTTTGTTGTAATTATTGTGTTTGTTATTGATTTAAGGGAGTTTTATTCTCGATACATCACGTGCCTGGAATGGAAGTAATATGCACAACGTCTGATGATCGTTCGGTAATTTTGTGGCAATTCGATGGGGAATTGCTGGATGTTTTAAAATTGAACGAAGAGATCAGATGGAAGAAGAAAATGTACGGGCACAAGGCGCGCGTGTTCGGATGTCAATTGTTAACTAATCATGTGGTTTCGGTAGGTGAGGACGGATTCATAATTGTATGGGATTTGAATGGAAATCTTTTGAGAAAATTCGAGGCGCATCAGAGCGGATCGATTTGGTCGATAGCTTGCAGCGAAGAGAGGAACATGATCATTACAGGTGGAGGAGATTCTGGGGTGATAGTTTTTACCGTAAAACCGACGGTGACTGTCGATCATGTGAAATTCAAAGAGAAAGCGGTACCGAAGCACGTCGTTCTCTTGGAGAATAACGATATCGTGCTTGTCACTGAATCCGGATATCTTTACCACATGAATGCCGAATTGAACGGATGCGAGTTGATCGGGACTTTCGACGACTTTCGAAGCTATTCGCTTATGGAAGTTTCCAGTTGCAGAAAAAGGATCGCTTTGGCTGGTAACGAATTCGCGATTAAGATTATTAGTTTTCGTTTGTTTAAATAATAAAGATTTTAAAAGGTTTCGAAGGAGTCATCTGCGTCTTAACATTGAACGAAGCCACTGGTAAACTGAAGGCAATCGCTAGTCATCGAGGATTCCCCACCGAAAGGACATACTCGTTGCATTGGCTCAACTGCGACCACTTTTTAAGCTGCGGCTTGAATGGTTTGCTGAAACTATGGAGGATCGAACATGGGCTTTTGATAATCGTGAGGATGTTCCAATTACCCGAAAGCAAAGAGAGATTTTCAACCTCTGCCTGTCTTTGCGGGTACGGCTTAGCGGTCGGAGACAGAAATGGCCACTTGCATTATTTCAATCGCGTTAGAATGCCTATACAGACCTTCAAACGCACCCACAATCATCTAGGAATCACCAATTTATACTACGACAATACCACAAAAATACTCACAACCCTCGGGAGAAATTCTAGGGTTTGTAAGTTCAAACTTGATTTGCACACCAATCAATTGGAGTTAGTGACCAGCGATAAATTACCGTTCGCGTGGTTATGCTCGGTGGTGAAAGACAGAAGCTTAATCACCGCATTTTCCTCAAACGATTTCATCCTGTGGGATTTCAAAACTAGACGTACCATATTTCAATTCGATTGCGGCGGTGGTCACAGGTCGTGGGACTTCAATCCAAATGATAAAAAATTCGAATACGTTTACATCAAGGATCAGACGGTAAATGTGCTGAGAGTAAATTGGGACGATATAATTTCTCGCGATATAATCGAAGGTTTTCATGTGAACGTAATAAATTCCTTGAGATTTTTAAAACGTGATGGATGCATTTATTCTTTGACCGGCGGTGAAGACACCACTTTGAGAATTTCCAAATACGACGGTCACAACTTTAAGACCATCGACGTACTGAAATCGCATCTATCCAGCATCAGATGCTTAAACATGTATCAACTCGAAGATGAATCGAAATGCTTGGTGTTTTCTGCAGGAGGAAGAGGACAAATCATTCTTTGGCAATTGGATTTAAACGCGAGTACCATCTGCAACCAACTCTTCTCTTATTACGAGGCCGACGATAATCAATCCGAAGTGCGCGTCATGGATTTGTGCTCCGCGAAGGTAAATGATGAACTAATGCTATTTGCTGCTTGTTCAGATGGTACAATCAAGATTTATTCGGTGGAAAACAACCAGCTGAAACTCGCCAAAACCTTGAATTACACACTCAAGTGTATTCTCAAAGTCACGATTATCACATTCAACGATGATATAATTGTGGTTTCCATGGCTACGGATGGTTATTTGATGTTTTGGGACTATAAGACCGGATGTCGGTTCGGTCAAATTAAAGCACACGTTTCCGGCATCAATAGTTTCGCTATTAGAAAGATAAAAGATCTCTTCCTAATCTTAACCGGAGGAGACGATAACGCTCTGATGATGAATCTGTTCAAAATAGTGAGGATCGAAAACGGGTTTAGTGTAGAAATTATTTCCGATTACTCCAATAAAGGGACTCATGTGGCGCAAGTGAGTGGAGTTTTCTTGGACGAGGATTATTTTTTGGCCACCTCTTTGGACCAGAAGATTACCATCTTTAAGTATCACGTATTGTATGGTAAAATTGTGGTAAAGTACGCGGGCGTATATAACACCAACATTGCAGATATTAAAGGCATGGAAGTTATTAGAATGAGGAAAAGATATATGGAAATTATTGTATACGGTTTAGGAATAGAAATAATAAATTGTTATTTCAGATACTAATAATTATAATTATTGTAGCAGTCACACAAACTACAAAATTCGTATAATAATAATAGATAAATCAAAAAGTGTTACAAACGGCTATTAACCTTTTAGCCCGGGAAATAACTATACAATGTAAAATTGATTTCAGATTCAAAATTCTCCTTTAGTTCAAACAATTCTTCCTACAACAGGATATCCAAATTTATTATTATAAAGAGATTTATAATTGTTGCAAGTTTAGAGTAGAATTTTACATCGAAAACCAAATATTACAGATCGAACATGAACGATTTCCACATTTTTCCTTGTAATTGTGCATAATATTAAAGAGTGAAAATATATGCATTTTTTTATTCAATCATTTTTGTTATCAATTTTCAAAAGAAACAACCAACAAACTTCCGAATGGAGCAGAAAATTATTATAGATTTCATCATTACTTTCGGATAGTTGTGCAAAAGTTATAATGAAATAATTATAATTGAAAAGTTTGAACAGCGCCAAAATGGCTGAACTAAGAGCTTAAAGAAAACAGGTACTGGTGGCGCTTTTAACAATAAACAAAATGTAGTTATAGGTGTAAGCGTATAAATTAAGAAATTGATTAATTACTCACTGTTAAATGCTCAATTTTATTTGGAGGATGATCTGTGGTAATGAATTTCAGGAAATGCAGGATAATTCTCTTGATTTGCAGGATATTTAGTGCAATTTTTGATATTCAAACCGGGAACGCACGCAGACGTCATGAGTATCGCATGTCAAAAGAACGTAACCCACGCCGACGCCGATGCAGTAAAAGTGCAGCCAACTGACTCTGTTTTGAATTCAAATGTGACACGAGGGTTGCGAGTTCGAAACTATTTAAATAAATAATGTTAATATGTTTTATTGATGAATCAAGAGTTATGTTTTAAGGTTTCAATATAAATTTGTTCTTAAAGTACTAATCTCACTATAGTTATTTGGTTATCACAATGATACGGTTAGAAGTCGATTCCGAAGGGATAGTCGCATACGGATCGCTGGAGTCCGAGCTGCTGGACGTAGAGTTGCGGCGAGACGAGGACAAGCAAGCAGGTGCACCTCGAGGCCATGATATAAAACTTTTTGCGGTCTTCGCTGTCTTTAACATCGAAATCGTCATCGTCCATGGCGATGATTACCACTTTGAACTCTAGACCCTTGACGCGCAGACCCCAGCAAACAAGAATCTGATTTGCTTCGCGATCGCAGACGAACGTCTCCACGTCGTAAACGCACTTCGGTCTGTATCCGTTCTGCACGAAATACTTGTCGATGCCGTCGTTTATCTTTTCCGGGATGTACTTGTCGTTGGTGAGGAAGGGTAAGACGCAGATGTCGTTCGGTTTGAAGCCTTTGGTGGAGCATAAATCGATGATGACTTTAATCAAAGGTTCGGCCGAATCTGCGGAATCTATCCAATAGATGGGAGGACCGATGACGTGGTGACCCAGGCGAATGTCAGGAATGCTCACTTGCGAAAGTATCGAGGAATGAAGTGAGGGCATCGGTAAAGTGTAGAACTGCTTGAAAACGTCGAAGATGTTACCGGTTGTCCTCATCACTTTGGAGAGGACTATGTGCGGAGTCTTCAGGATGTTGGGAGAGTGTTTGGGGAGGAAAAGAGACGCCTGATTTATATCCACCAAGAACCAAAGTTCGCCCCAATCCGTCCAATCGTGCTTCATCAAATTATCTTCGTTACCAATATTTTTATATTGGCAATCGCAATTCCCATCGTGGTATCTCTCGTAAATTACCGTGTACATTCTCTCCATGATGATCTTCTCGAAGACCAAACAGGTCACTTCCGCTTCATCGATGAAGATGTGCTTATAAGGTTTATTATTCCTCAAAAGGAAACCGGTTTGCGAGATGTAGAAACGCGCCGTGTCCACGAATTCGCTCAAACCAAAAGTCTTCAGCTTCTCCTCAACTTCGCATCTAAAAAAATCACAATTTAAATTTATTATAAATAAATAGCAATAAGAATTACTTGATTCCAGGCCAATAGCAAATGTACAAAGCCCTATTCTGTTCATTCAGTTTTCCCGTTTGATAAAGCATCTGCAGCTTCCTCAAGATGAGCCAAGTTTTTCCGGTACCCGCGGCTCCGTGCACCACCAGAGGTTTTCCCGTTTTTTGACACAGCTCCGAATCTAAGAGCTGCAGTTGCTCTTGCGTGAGAAGCGCTAAAAGCCCGTTGCGGATTTCGTTCACGAAGAAACCGCAACTTAACACTAAATATCTAAAAGAAAATTTGTAAAAAATAATTTTTTAATTTTGAGATTTTAAAACTTGCCTGTTCATTAATTTCAAAAAGTTGTCTTCCTGGAGCGATGCGCCATTTAAGACGTTGCTAAGGAACCATTCGTTGAAGAGATGTTGCTTGGTGAGGATATTTTCGAAGACGTGCAGATTCTTATCTTCCTTCCAACGCTCGATGACCGTGTGCTTTGGGTCGGTGGTCAAGGCTCCGAGGAACGGCCAGAAGATGTACTGCTGAATGCTCTGCACCGACTCCGTCATCAGCGACTCCAAGATCTCGCAGTGTCCCTGCAGCTGGTGCATCGCCGATCTCTTGTTGTTCTTGATGACCTTGGCGTAGCTGATGATGGACAAATCGGGGATCTGCGTGTTGCTATCGTGCGTAGACTTGACTTCGATCAGAGCCACATGGAATTTGCCTGCAGGGATGAACGAAAATTATACCACAAATTACACGAAGAATGCGGACCAGCATGCCTGAGTGTCTGATGAAGAGGACGAAGTCGTGCTCCCTGATCTTCAGCTTGCCGATGGTCTTGCTCGATCTGCCGCCATAAGAGACGTTATGGACGAAGAGCATCCATAAGTCGTCTAGTTCGTTGAGACCGTGCAGCCTCTTGAAGGTGATCTCTTCGGCGAGGCTCGCCTGTTCTTCGCCGAAACGACGGAACATCTTTGGAACGCTGTAAACGACATTCCTGTCATCAGGAAATTCGCGTTGGATGTATCTGCAGATTAATTTCAAATAAAAAAAATAATTTACAACAGTCCAACATTTTTCAATAATAGTTCAAAATATATATAATAAGTTGTCTCAAATTAAACAAAGTTAATGCATGTAATTTTGACTTAATTAGACAAGTAAATTTCAATAGACTAGATTGGATGAGGTAAAGTAAATTGGTAACCTTGGAAACCAATCCTCCTCACCCTATCTCTGCATCAAGTTTATGAATTATTCTTGACGCGACTGCGGAGAGAAGCTGTCATGCCGTCGAACGTAGAGACAATTCATTATGCATGTTGATTACACGGCAGATCTGGTTCTTCTGGCTCATCGACAACCAACAGAAAAAAAAAACGAAACAAAGAAAGAATATCCGGTCTTCGAAGAGGAGGAAAATACGGATAAATAACATCGAGGAATATATATCAAAAAAAAAAGGCGATCAACGAACAGGTTTTCCTTTCTAATTGCTTTTTTTTCTCCTAAAGTTATCTCTTTTTTTCTCGAGATGAAAACTGTTCTTCGATCGAATAAACCAGCGTTTCTCAACCCCTTAGTAACGCGACTCAACATTTCCGTTTGCAGTTGCGACGCAACCCAATAGTTTGTGACATATGTTTTTGACGTTTCAATGACAACTGTCATTTAGTGAACTTTTCAAAATTTAACTAAATTGATTGAAGGGTTGAGAAACGTTGCAAGAAACTCACCCATTTAGATACTCCTTCAGATCGGCGCCATCCTTCAGCGAGGGCAAGTAAACTCGATCGCAGATGCCATCCATCACATCCTTCCCACAACAAAACAATTGAATTCACAGGCAATCTTCGATCATCTTAGCTTTAGGATAATCTCGACGTGTATCGTTGCGCGTCCTCCGCTATTATAAAATACACACATTTAATATTATTGTCGCCTCGTCCTGATAACATCTCTCTCTCTGTCCCTCGATCTCTATCCCTCTCGCTGCGTTATTATTACGTTTATACGAGGCACTCGAGATAAGCGGCAAACAAAGGTTGGGATTCGATTTTGGAATTTGCTTTTATTTTCACTCGCGAAACGAATAATTCGCAGATCAATTCTTATCAACGAACGTTTTATTTACATCCACGATTATTCCTTAATAATCAATTTTTGTGTGCGAACAACATAATCTTTGTTATTCCTCGAAACTATATAGATTACTTAGTAACGTTTTCTATATATATTTCATTACAATTTAAACTTTTAGGTGAGTCTCGAGTTACGCAATTTAATTAAATTACATTAAATGCAATTCTCGAATCTATAAATCTAAACTGATGTAAATTGTAATATTTCGTTAAATCGATGTTGTTAATAAAAAATTATCGCGTTTGGAATGGTTTATTAGATAAATAATGCATGGGACGTGACGTAAGATGCAATGAATAATTGAGAGCGCGAGGGAATGCAAGAACTCCTTCGCACTAATTAAGCTAATAGATGGATTATTGAATTAATTACATTGCGTTCACGGTTGAACAATATCGATAAACTCGATCGATCTGCACAGATAATACGTGCATCATTCAACCGTTAAATAACTATTTGCAACAATAAATCGAAATGTTAAATTTCACAAATTTCGTACAAATTTAAATAATTATATTATATACATTTTATTCTCTATAGTTTTAGCTTTAATTTGCTTACTTAATCATAAATCCATAATTAGTAATTATCGAGATATTCACTAAAACCTGAAGCTATGTTATTTTTTTTTGTGTGAATTTCATTAGCATTTAATTTTTTATTAAATTTATTGTAAATAGCTCTAATACAAATCGCATTAAATTTTCAAATTAATTTGTTGCCCCTAGTTTTAACTTTAATTTGATTATATAATCATTAATGTATAATTAGTACTTATAGAGATATTCAATAAAAACTAAAGCAACTTCATTTCTTAAAAGTAAATTTTAAAAATTACTTATAGAAATTTCATGACAATTTAATTTAATACATTTTATACTATATAGATTTAGCTTTAATTTGGTTATATAATCATTAATGTATGATTATTACTTATAGAGATATTCAATAAAAACTAAAGCTACTTCATTTTTTAAAAAGCAAATTTTAAAAATTACTTATACAAACTTGATAATAATTTAAACAAAATAATTTAATACATTTTATTCTATATAGATTTAGCTTTAATTTGATTATATAATCATTATTGTATGATTAGTACTTATAGAGATATTCAATAAAAACTAAAGCTACTTAATTTTTTAAAAAGCAAATTTTAAAAATTACTTATACAAATTTCATGACAATTTAAAGAAAATAATTTAATAAATTTTATTCTATATAGTTTTAAATTTAATTTGGTTATATAATCATTAATGTTTGATTATTACTTATAGAGATATTCAATAAAAACTAAAGCTACTTCATTTTTTAAAAAGCAAATTTTAAAAATTACTTATACAAACTTGATAATAATTTAAACAAAATAATTTAATACATTTTATTCTATATAGATTTAGCTTTAATTTGATTATATAATCATTATTGTATGATTAGTACTTATAGAGATATTCAATAAAAACTAAAGCTACTTAATTTTTTAAAAAGCAAATTTTAAAAATTACTTATACAAATTTCATGACAATTTAAACAAAATAATTAAAAAAAAAATATTCTATATACATTTAGCTTTAATTTGATTATACAATCATTAATGTATGATTAGTACTTATAGAGATATTTAATAAAAACTATAGCTACTTCATTAATTAAAAAACAAATTGTAAAAATTACTTATACAAATTTCATGGCAATTTAAACAAAATATTTTAATAAATTTTATTCTATATAATTTTAGCTTTAATTTGGTTATACAATCATTAATCTATGATTATTACTTACATAGATATTCTATAAAAAGCAAATTCATTTCTTTTTAGAGCAAATTTTAAAAATTACTTGCACAAAATTCTTGACAATTTATACAAAATAATTTGATACATTTTATCCCTCATAGTTTTAACTTTAATTTTCTTATTTTGTCATTAATATAAGATTAATAATTCTCGAGATATTCAATAAAAACTAAAACTTTTGCAATTCTTATTGAAATAACTATATTGTATATGAAATTCCACTTTATAAAATGTTTAGTTTGTGACTTACACCAGAAATTAATTAGTTAATTAAATTCGAAAATAAAATTGTTGATTGTGATTTTTATATAGGAAAAACCATACTTGTAACAATACCAATGCATTCATTGTTCTCTTTATAAATTTAGCTTCAGTTTGTTTATTCAGTGTGCGTACTATGATCAATAGTTGTCGTGCAAAACGCTTCGAAATAAATGATTATTTTTCATTCAAAGAAATTATTTTTTTTCAGTAATTTTATCTTTAATTTATTTTTTAAATATTTCAGTTTATAACAACATTAACTATGAAAATGTACAAATAAATATTGAAGTTTTATTTAAAAAATGTATATGTTGGAAGTTCCACATGGCAATGTTATGGGTCCGCTTTAAAATTAATTATAGTTAGGGAAAGTTAATTGAAACAATTGTAATATTTCGTTTATGAAATCTTTGTTTGAAAAATTTGAAAATGGAATTCGTTGCCTACGTGCTTGGAACGTTATGCGTTAGCGAACAAATAAATACGAATTGGAAACACGTTATTTACGGTGCAAGTTTCGAAGTTGCAAGGTTCCCTCCGCATACACACACACAATACAACAATTACATAGTGTATTTGCATAGCATTCAATAACGTTCGCTGACTTTTAAACTATACATAAATCATGAAAATGCATTGAAAACGACTCTGCAACGAGTGGAAATGGACAGAAGGAGAAGCCAGGAAGAAATACGTACATATACACAAACACACGAGCGGCGATGTTACGTAACGCTATCTCAACTTGACAGATGGTGGAGTTTCGGCGCCTTCTGCCACGTCGAAACCTCGCAAAAGGAAAACTCACGGTGACATCTGTCAATACAGACAGGTGTCTTATAATTCCTTTGTTTGCCCAAGTAAAAATACAATAAAATATTTACAAATTTCTGTTGCTAGGAGACGTGCAAAACAAATAATTCTATCATCTGTCATATGTCACTTTAAATTTATGAAATTATGTTGCTAGGAGACATGCAGGTATTCGGTAGGCATTAGAAACGCGTGTAAATGATTCGAGAGGGCATTCGTAATATGCATTAAATCAATTAATTATGCTTGTGTAATAAAGAACCTTACTTTGTAAATAATTATGGAGCGTTTAAATTATGTTTATTTTTTTTGTAATCGACTTTGTTTCAATGTTGCATAATCAGTGCGACTTACGTACTTTATGCTAAACCTGATGTAATTGATCTACAAACGAAACTAGAGGTCATTTCCTTACAGAATTCTGTACATATTAATGAAAATCGCATTCATTCAAAAAAAAAAATTGATTTGGTTCTTCTTCTTTTTTTTGTATGAATAACTTAAGAGTTGCAACTGCATTTCTTGAAGTTATTTAAATACAAATAAAAAATCTATTTATATGCAGCGAATTTCTAAAAATAAACTCTGAATTTTATAAATATTTATCCAGTTTCCACGTAGATTTCGTTGTTAGATTTAAAATTTAAATTCGAAATAAAAACGTTCCAAAAATAAATTGTA
This sequence comes from Nicrophorus investigator, assembly GCA_963457615.1. Classification (NCBI taxonomy): domain Eukaryota; kingdom Metazoa; phylum Arthropoda; class Insecta; order Coleoptera; family Silphidae; genus Nicrophorus; species Nicrophorus investigator. Next base: position 3,306,623 of record OY735143.1, read on the forward strand.
ACATTCAAATTGTATTGTATTCAAATTGTAAGTACATGCTTGATACCAAATTGAATCATTGACAGAATAAAAAAAAACAAACAAGTATAATTTTTATTTGACAGCTTTGACAGCAAAGTGAAGTAACTTATGTCTAGTTTAAATGAATTTGACTTAAATTTACTAAAATTATGTAACTTAATAATTAGCGATTTATAATTTTAAACCTTGAATAAAAAAAGCATCTTGTATCTAATGAAAATTGGAAAATATTGTTATTAACATGAGCATGTGGAATGTCACGTAACGTTGGAAATAATTGATAATTTTTCTTCGATCTTCTCTATTCGTAAATAATGATTTTTAATGATTGTGTTTTTTTCATCTTCTTCAAATATCAAGTGGAAACAATAACAATAAGTAATAATAATTCAATGAAAATAGATGCGAACATGTTTGTTCTTTCACGTAATAAATTTGAATAGTTGATAAAATCTGGAAACACCTTTTCAATGTTCCGCAAATCCTGCTATATCTATACAAAAAAAAAGTTATTAAACTTTGATCGAAAGAGCGAATGCAATTATTTTTTATGAAGCAAAAAACTGAAATATTATTTTTTTTTAAAATAATTTTACAGTGATATAATATTATTATTATAATGCAGATGAGAATTTAATAATAAAATGTGCATTATATAAAGTAAAAGCTTAAGTGGACTTAAAATATACTTTTAAGTCATATATTTGTAATTAGCATTAAGTAATGGTTTGAAATGCCAATAAATCATTGCATTAACCTTTGTAAACCATTTAAGATGTGTATTATATTTGTATAGATTCTTAACATTAATTTACTTTTACTTGAATTGAGTTGTCTTGAATTTTTCATCAAAAATTAATAATATTTTCCAAACCTCTCAACAAATTTCAATAAAATTTTGTATATTTAATGACGTAATTAAAATTTGTAATATGTATTAAAAATTTGTTAACACTAAATGATTTTCATTGAAATTACTTTTCATATGAATTTTTAATTATAAAAACTATTGAAAAATCTTTGTGAATTAATTTTCATACAAAAATCTTAAATATCTTTTAAACCACTATACACATTTTAATGAAATTTTGTATGATTACTTAGGATGGTTCAAGTAATTAATTGGAATAATTAAAATTTTGATATCACTTTTATTTAAAAAAATATTTTTTGAAAATTTTGTCTATATTTTATATGAATTTTTAATAATAAAATAAATTATGAAATAGTAATTATAAAATTTAATAGGTAAAGGGTAAAGTGCAAAAGTGATTTATTTAAGTGCAGACAGTACGAAAATCGCGTCGTACTTGTCATCATGTAATAATCGTATGGATTAGGAGTATTGCGGAGATAGGTGCGGATTATGAGATTAGCTTATCGCACGAGTGCGTGCGTTATCAATTGAAACGCAAATAATAATATAAAAAAATAAATTAATGAATAAAGTTTTTAAAGAAATTGCAAACATTTTACGTGAAACTCACCATGAAAGTCGCCGTCGGAATGACGCGAAAACGTAGCTCGCCCGCAGTTGTCATCTTTACGCGGCGAGTGATTTCCCGTCGCCGTTTCCTCCGGAGAAACCAAAAAGCGTCACGGAAACCTCAAGATTTCCCCCGAAAACGTCGGTTTCGCAAATTCACTGAATTGCAAGATTTCAGCAGCAGTAGAGTAGACAGCGTTGTCCGGCTGCGAGATTGAGGAACTCCTCAACCGCTGGCTCTTTTTAAAAATCACGCCAACGGTGGTGGAGTTACCACTTCTCACTGCTTCAGAAGAGCTGCTGAATTTCCAAATAAAGAAAATTTTCGTGTTTTTTTTTGCCGCTTTTTGCATACAGAGTGATACACGTTTCCTCTTTTCATTGTTTCGTTTCCTTCCATGCGGCCTCCGGTTCTCGGAAGACGCGGTGGTTGTTGAATCAAAAATGGTGGAATGTTAGAAGACGAAGAAACGACGGAGGTTTTGCAGATGATGATGGTTTTTTTTTCTGCGAGGAAGGAGGGAAGTGTCGTCGTCGTCTGGAGGCACGACATGCGAGGAGGTGAAGTGAAGAAGAAGAAAAAAAAGAGTGGAAAGAAGGTGGTCACAGAGGTGGTTATTAGAAAGGTTGTGTGGATGGAGCGAGCGAGTGAGCGAGGGAGAAAGAGCGAGTGATGAGGAGGGGCCCACGGCCTCGGCATCGGCGGAGGTAAATGGCATCAAGTTCACGTTCAAGAATCCAGGGGCGTACTTCTTCTTGCGACTCCGCTTTTCGCATCGGTGTTTTTTTTCTTCTTTGATTATTTTGCAGTCGGAGAAGGATTGCTGGCGCCGAAGACCGGTGATGGTCGTTGAGCTCGTCGAGATCGATCATTCATCGAGAGATGTAAATTGATGCAACAATTTCAAGTTTTATCTTCTTACGATTACATACGCACTCGACTTAATTAAGTCACCTCAAGAAAATTACCCGGACGACGATTATGAAAATAACGAAGAAAAAAAGAGATTGCATCCAATCAAACCCATAATTAATCTTCATTCCTCGCTCTGAAATTTATTCAGACATCTTTTTATTAAATCAATCTAAAAATAATCAATATTAAAATTGTTGTTCAAAAATATTTTGCACATAATATTTAATATCATAGCAACGCATATAAACAAAACAAATAACCCCAAACGATTGTTTCAATTTAAATGACATTGACATATCGCAGATAACTAATCCATTTTTATCCACAAATAAAACACAAAATAAAAATGTCTGTTCAAAGATCAGTTTCTATCAAATTATTAAAAATATTTCAAGAATTTTCAAGAAACAAAGTGAATTAGTTATTCGTTTTATTACAAAATTCGTAAGAATAATAAAGAGATTTAAATAATAATTTAGGTTATTTGCTGCATATTTTTTAGTTTGGAGCTGTTAACCTTTAGTTTCGAATTTATTCTCATATTTACTTTATTTATTTATGACTTGTTGCAAGAATGTGTATATCTTAGAACAAAAAAAATAAGTTTTTCAAATTGAAGAATCAAAGTTTGAATCTAATTGGTAAGTCGCGATTAATTTCCTAAATGACAGATACAAATTAGTTTTTGACGTTTAGTTAAGTAACCTAGGTGATTCCATCAATCATTGTTTTTTTTTTGTTATATTATTTAATACAGGAAAAACAAAAATTTAACATAGTCGTAAAACGAAACCAAGTAAAATTAAGTGCTACCGTGTCTTGTGTGTTCCCATCACACAAATAAATAATTTACTTCCTTTTCGTTTCAATTTCAGGTAATTTTTGCAAAGGTCGTTCGCTTTTATTTCCATCGAGGAATGAGGGAATTTTACAAATTTTAAATCGGCGGAGCGAGGTAATAATACGTGTATATTTATAATTCATTTGTAATCCATTTCCTTATATTACAATACGCGTGATTAATGCAATTCAATGACATTTAGATTGCGCGCCGAATTTACATTTTAAATGTCAAATTTAACTTGCCGTTTTTCATACCGCATCTGACATTTATTGTCGACGTTGTTTCCATGACAATTCCAATTTTGACTTATCAACGCGCGGGTTTGCGAAATGCATTATTATCAAACGATACAAAAATTATTTATATCGAAATCAATTAGATTGCATAAATATTGATAACGTTTATGTTTATATTTATGTCGAGTTTAAAGTTTCAATTTAAACCAATAACATTAATAGCGTTACTATGGAGATGACAATTTAATTTAATATTAGTAATAAATTTAATTAACTTTTTAATTAATTAAACCTTGGATGTCGAAGATGAACTTTTGAGGATACTTTTCAATCATTTTTTTTTCTCTTCATCTCAAGGTTCGACGGCGAACCCTTTCTGCACTTTAATGAAATGCCAGCTTAATTGATGATTAGCGAAAAGAAACCTTTAATTAAAGCAGACCATTAGCTTAATTCCATTAATTGACGCTATCTCGCTTAATTAAATATGCCTCATTATAAATCTATGTTATGTAAAAGGAATTAAAAGAGTTTAAAGAATAGATGAGGAGAGACAACTAAAAAAAATATAAATAAAAAGTCGTCTCACGTCATACCTGCTCATGAGTATGACCGGCGTGCGTCGTTATGTAACAACAGTCGGACACATGGAAATGCATCGCCTTTTCCCGACATCTATGGGAATGTTACGTTCTGAAACAAAGAAATTAATCGAATCGTTTAGACAATAGAAACATTCAGACTATAAAATGCACTCGCTTATATTACTAAATAAATACCAATAAGGAAAAGCAAAAGTAACTGAAATTTTTATTTTTTTGATTTATTGCTAATTACATAACGTTTGCATGTAGTTATTGTTATAATTTAGTGCATAACAAATTTTAGAAGTTTATTATTTATATATTCAGATTTTAGTTAATAATATTCAAAATTCATAAACTTAAATAACTTGTATTTTTTATAAATTGGTAATATTAACGTGTTTCATTAATTTAGTTTTAAATGTGATAATAGATACCAATGCAATTTAATGAAAAGTAACTAAGTTTTTTTTAGTTCATTGGTGATTTATTAGTTCAAAAGTAACCGAAAAGTTTGTTATTGGCAGTTTGGTAATATGAGTAATGTACGCGTTGTCATGTAAACAATAAACAAAAATTTATTTTATTCGGTTTCGTTCGATCGCGTTATTCTGAGTGTGTGTGTTATTGAAGCAGCGAAGATCATTGCCAAGGTAAGAACATTATATTCAAACTAATTATACAACGAACGAGGTAAATTTACAATTATTGCGATATTCATAAACGCAGATTGTTCATCAAAAAAATATTTAAATAAATTCAATTGGAAATATTCATCGTTTGACATAACTGCAATTTTGTTTTTCAAATTAAAATCAATTAACTAACTTGATCGAAATAAAAATTATTATTATTATATGAAAAGAACGTGAAAAAGCTGCGATTTTATCTGTAGGAATGAATCTGATTGGCATTATAGATAGTTCGATCATGCCCCGGCTTCGTTTCCAGCCGAATGAACTTTTGAAACCGCCAACTAAACTTGGAAATTATTATAATTATCCGTTTCCTCGTTGCTCTCCTCGTGTACATTAAAATACAATGGAGTAACCGCAACGATGGTTGTTCATCTTCGCGGCATACCTAATCACAGTAATTCCGCTTTTATGATGAAAAAAAATAAAAAAAAAATAAAAGAGAAGAAACCGAAGACAGAGAATTGAAAACGTTAATATTAAAAGTTTACTATTAGAATGATAATTATACAAATTAAATTGTTTCTTCATGTAACCGAAATTTAATTGAATATTTTCATTTTTTGTATTCTTTACAATTTCAGCTGTAGTCTATATAGTTTCATCTTTAATTGTCATTTGTGTTATGATTTTGGATATTTAATTTTTCAAAATTAATTTTCAGAATTTCAGCTTTAAGATGAATTTTTTAAATTTAGTCTACTATTTGTTCTCTGTAAGAAATAGACTAAAATTATTGATTTCGATCAATACTATAAACTTTAAACTTTCTTAAAAAAAGTACAAAACTAAAGAAGAAAAATTTAATTAGGAAAATGAACAGTTTTTTGAATAAAAAATCAACTATTTCAATTATCGTTTGTAAATTAGCAAGTTTGTGTAAATGTCTAGAATCGGGACTTGCAAATAAGCGTTTCGCGATGCTTGCAAATATAAATGTCGCTTTAAAATGCTGTGGAAATATTTTGTCGTGCTGCACCTGTTTACGTGCAAATTAACCTCTGCATTGTTCTTCATCTTTGCGTCCGTCTCATAACTTCATCATCGCCAAAATGTCTTAACATTCACTCGCAAAGTGTGAACTATCTCTTGCAATGTCGAGACTTGCGGTTTTTCAATTGCAAACCGATACTCCAAATGCAACACAATCCGAGTCGAGCAATCCAATGCAGCTCAAAAGAAAATATTTGTGAATGTAAATTAAATCTTTCAGTTTCTCTTTGTTTTGATAATTTTCGGTTGCGGTTGATTGCGGAATTCGCGCGAATGGATCTCGCGTTTATCGCTCGACCGTTTCCGCAATTAAGTTAGTTTAATGACTGATTCATATATTTTAATGGAAATTGCAGAGCCGATTGCGGGGAAATATAGCTCTAGGTGGAAATGAAACACGCGCCTCGATCTTGACTCATCGACCTCTGCTATAAATAAAAGCAGATTGTTATGTAACGATTTGCAAAAATGCTTATTTGTAATTTTAGTTATAGTTTTATTAAAAAAATAATGATTATGTAAATTCAAATTTAAAATAATTAGACTTGAAATTAAATATCGTCACGAAAATGCAAAATAAAATTAAAATTAGAAATAATTTAATAAAGTTAAAAATAAATTTAAAAAATTGAATTATAAAGTATCTATTTTTTTGCTTTACTCTCAAATTTAAATTAATAAATTATTATTTAATTCAAGATAAATTACTGTGACATTTGGATTCTGTTATTGTTTCTTGTTGAAAATTGCGAAACGCGAACATAATTGCAGAAACACACATCTCGTATTAATTAGCCATTTCCTTTCGAACCCGTCGTTCCCTTCCTTTTTTTGTGCATCTTTGAGAGATGGGGATTGCAAGAATGATGGTGAGAAAGAGAGAAGGCACATTGACTAAGACGACGACAACTTTGCCGCATTTGATCCGACGACTTCGGTGAAACTATAAAATCGAACGGCACGAATTAATTGGAAGAGATTAATTGGAGTTTGTCCAGGAAGCGATTCGAAAATGTACCGATTTAATTGATGATGGCAGTTCTTGGACTTTGCGGGTCGTTGACATGAATGTGAATAGATGAGAATTAAAAAAAAAAATGTATATACAGGTGACATTGACTTTTGCACCGAAAACAAAGAGTTCTTTCATCGGTAACGCTTGTTGTTATTGTTGTTGTTGTTGTCATGTAATGAGCTCGATATTTGCACAGGAAGTGGGAAAAAAAAAATAACAACAACGGAGAGGTGCGAGGTTGAAGGTCTCGTCTCTCGTTAGGAAAAGAGACATTGGATGGATGCAAAGCCCAGCCCATTCAGCAAATGCATGTATCAATCGTTTAACGAGAGATTAGAGCTTGCTAATTGCCCTGAGATCATGTAATACCTGTGTCGTACCGAGCAGCGATATGTTAATTAGCGATCGAGAACGCGAGTTAATTCTGAGAGAGTCTTTCGCGTTCGCGCAGAAACTTGCATAATGATAAATCATTGGAGATCCATCCTCTCCGCTTCGCTTAGTTTCGACGCGCGGAATGCATCCGACGTGCGAATAATGCCAAGATCAACGGAGTCGATCGATTATTATAAATCGTACTACGTAATTACATCATCGAGATCGCAGCTTTCAGCGTACACTTTATCATTCCTACTAATTTCCCAGAAATTTTTATTAATTAATTTACTTGCGCCAAAATCAAATTACAAATTTATTAGAAAATTAACTAAACTTCAATACAAAATCAAAATTATTGATAAAACTATATTATATAATCTTACAAATTTCTAGTATTTTCAGTTTATTGTAGGAAAGAAAACATTTTTTTAGTTCAAATAAAAAAAATATTAATTAAAAATTTATTAGAATTATAATAATAATTAATTTCAGTCTTTCGCAAATATCATTATAATTTCGTACATCAACTTAAAATTGAAAGTTTATTCTTTTAATTTAGTAAAACGTTTCTAATAGAATCTAATATTAGTTTTTTTTGAGAAATTTTCAATTTTTTTAAATCATATTTTCTTAGCTAAATCTTAACTAGTAGTTAAAATTTTCAATCCTTTTGTCTGCATTAACAAAACATATTCCTAGTAACAACAGCAAATAATATTTCATCTCTATGACAACAAAGCATAATTTAAATATAGAATTATATAACAAAATAATAATAAAAAAATAGATTAAATTAGAAATCTAACTGAAAATTAATTATAATTCAAATTTGCATTCCATTTTCAAATACTTATTTCTCGTAGCTCAAGGTTCATTTTCATTTTTATTTTTTCATCTTTTGCCGCTAATTGAGATTTATTGCCAATGCAGACACCATTAAGTAATTGCGTTCGTTCCGGATTTCTTCAGAGTCCAAATCTCTTTTGACCTTAGCCCGGAATCGAACGCGTTTAGCACGGTCTCCTTATGTAACCAAAATATTAATAACAAGTTCGATACCCTTTTGATTGCGATTTTTCTATATAGAAAAATGCCAACGAAGGCCAACAGCTTCATTTTTTTGCCGCAATTTGTCTGTTCTTTCTTTCTATCATCAACTTTTGCTACTTTTATTCTCTAATATTTTTTTTTATTATTATCGATTTTTTCGCTTTATTTATATTTTTTATCATTATGTTACAAATATAAAGTTGTTGCAAGTTTTAGAAACACTGGATTAGATGAAATGCGTGCAAAATTTGATAAACAAAAATTTGTTGCTTGGCAACAATATATAACAACGAAATGAAAATGCAAGCTACGTTTTTCTCTTGTTGTGTTGTGTTTTCTTTTGTTGTGCAGGAAAAAAAAACCTTGAATGCTTTTTTTTTCCTTCCAGCGTTTATTTATATTTAACAACTGTACATACGAAGAGAGAAAAAAAAATGGTTCTGAATGGTGAATGGCGAAGGCGACACGGAATGCGCGATGATTGATGAAAGATGAAAATTTGCAGTGATTGAAACACTTCGATAAATTCAGAACTTTTCGCTTCGTCGCGCAATTGCGAATCGATTTGAAACTAATGCGGTGTGAAGAACACGTCGTCCATTCATTGAAAGCCCCAGATTGAGCCATTCATGAGCTCAATTATTGGCGTTACGCGAATTACGTAATTATCAGGAAAAGTGGTGATAAAAACATTTTTTCAAGAAAAAATATTAAAATTTAAATAACTAATTAATAAATAGTTATTAATTAACAAACATTTATCGATGCATTCATCAGAAAATGTGTTCATTTTATATTGCAATTTGCAACGTAATTTATCGATCGGAGTGCAATAAAATAAGCGGTAATCTTAATAGGTTCAATTAGAATTACGCATGCAAATGGCTCGGCGTTAAATAAATGAGATGGAAAAAAGTATGGCTTAAACTTCTGCAACTTGCATAATGGGAAACGCATATTTCTAAAGCCTGAAATATGATCCGCAGAGTTCAAGTTCGTCTTGACTGCTGAGTAAATTATCAATTATTACTTTTGCTTTATTTTCACTAGAAACGTTCGAATTATTCTAATCTTATTTAAATTATTTATTAATTATGGAAACATTTATTTTAATATATTAATATTATTATAAATTATTACTCAAATAATCACATTATCTCCATGGCAACCAGTTAAATAGTTATTAAACACATCTAATAAGTCTAAGACTTAATTAAGTCAAAGCGGTAAATGAATTAGAATAAAAATAAAATAAACATCATTTCCATAACAACCGCTTTGACATGTATGCATTTTATTTGTTTGAAAAAGTGAAACTATTGAGCAGTATAAAATTTTTGGAGAGTTTAACGATCGATCAAGACGTGAACCCGAAAGGAAATCTCGACTAATAAATTTATGGTTTAATAATGATAATATAGTATTAAAACGTTGGATAACGATAATTATCTGCAATTACGATTATATAGAATTTGTAATTCAAATTAAAGAAGTGATTAACTATTTATGAATTTCAACGAAAAAAAAAACCGTTTGGTTTCAAATTACTGTTCGAATGTATCTCATTCGTTATATTAGTTTGTTTATTAAACAATTCTGTAGAGTTTGTTACATAATGCTTAATTAAAATCGTTAAACGTTTGCAAATCGTATGCAATAATCAATTTAACATTTATCATTGTAAAGACTTATTTCCAATTTATGCATGTTTTCTTTATACAATTCTATTATTGAATTAAATCACAATATTTAATTGAAAAATATTAAATTAATATTTAGAAGTTTATTTATGAAATTAAATTGATATATAATTTTGGATATAAATCAATAAAATTTATTAACATTAATATTAGTTATTAAAATTGTAAATGTATCAATGAAAGTGAAATGAATTTTTGAAAACTTAAACAACATTTATGAAACTATATTTATAGCATTTTTTACTGTCTTAGTAAAATTACTTCTTTCTTTTAACAATAAAGAAAATAATAGAAGAAATATAATGATTTTGTATAAGAAAATATTAACTTAAAGTTTGAGAGAAAAATTATTTAATTTTTTTGAGCATTTTTGTTATACAAACGTTTGTTTTGTATGATTTTGAGTTATTTCAATAATTTGCAATAATAGTGAAGAGTAACTTAAAATTTTACAAGAAAAGATGAAAATTTGTTACTTTTGAAGCGGATTAATTCATATTTAATTTTATGATTGTAAATTCTTTACGTGGAAAATAATTTATGTGCGCTTCTGGTACGAGACATACGTTTTGTAGTGAAATATAAAAGAAATGAAGGAAAGAAATAATGGTTGATGGTGGATAAGGTATGCGAGGAAGGAATGGTAGATAGATGGAAGAGGTAGAAGCCGTTGTGCGTGAGGAACGAAGAGAAAGAGGGACGAAAAAATGAAGAGAATAAGAGAGAGAAATAGTGGATGTTGGTTCTTGGATGAAGAGGGATGGGTGAGAGAGGAGAGGAGAGACAAAGAGCCCCCTTCGACCTCCGGCAGGTTATTGCCAGCACACCTGACCTTGAGAGGCCAACCCCACCTGCACTTAATAATCCCACATTATTATGTTAATTAGCAAATGCACGTTACAATAATATTAATAATGATGATGATGATGATGATGATAATAATATCATAATTAACGAATGCTTTTATTCATTTGCGAAAGAAGTGAATATAATTTGAAAATAATAATATTTTGGATGTGCAGAATAAGAAATTTGAATTGATAGTGAAGATTCTTGTGAGAATCGATTGTTAAAGTGTTCTTACCGGTGGCGTTCGGAAGAGAAATGAAGAAAAATCGTCGTGGCGTGGGTCGTCTCGCCGGCGGAAGTCGTTGGGGATCTTCACCGTCGCACTATCTCGCTCACTATCTACGCAAGAAGAGGAAGATGAGGACGTCGACGAGGACGAGGATGTCCTTAAGGTCCTTCGTTGGATGTTCCGGTGTATTTTTCGTCCAAAAGCTCAGGTTAAATCGATTGTAAACGATCAGACACCAGAAGTCGACTGCCCAGGTATTCTGTGGCCGGCCAGAGAGCAGTAGGAGGGGACGCAGCCGTGCACAAGAATGAAAATAAAAGAACGTGTGGTAAAAAGTCAAGCGGCCGAGACCGGTTGGCTTATTCTTATATGCCGATGACGTATCATCCGGCAATCATGGTGGCGTTCTCGGCTAATAATAATAAGACAACACACTCACACACACTAACGCTCAACCACTAACGCATACATACACACGCACGCTAACACTAACGTAAAGACAAAAGCGCGCCGAAATGGGGGAAGAATAAGGCGAAGACGCGCTTGGGTTTGCCTCCCCCATTTTTTATTGTTTTAAAACAGTAAAACATTCGGTCATCTAACGCGTTTTCCGAACGGTTGGAACCCCTTCAACCGGAAAACCAAAAGGAAACCATTCGTTTCTTCCAACGGTCGAAGACTTTCTACCTTCTTATAAGAATTATTGTTTCCAACCACTTACATTATATTTATATACATTTAACTTATATCTAAAATAATTACAATTAACAATAGATTGTAATTAGTAAATTTTCTTAAGTATCAGCTTCAAAACACCATTTTCTCAGTCCAATGCAACAGCAGAATTCACATAAGAATGATTATTTTCATTCATTTTTTAATAAGAAAAATTATTGAATTGTTTAAAAACTTAAAATTGTAATGATTCTAAATACTTTTAGGAACAATATTTTAAAGTTTACAAGAAATTAATATTAATTAATTTTGTTACATTTATTGTACAGTATTTATAGTAATTTTATATTTTTTACTGGCATTTGTTGTTTAAGGAAATGTTAAAATGTAATTTGAATAAATATTTTATTTAGATTTTAACTTGCCGTTAAGATACGAAATAATATTTATTACAATTTTGTAAAAAATATATTTTATACAACTTATAAATAAAGTTTTAATAATTATTAATAAGCTACAAAAAAAAGTAATTCGAGTGTGCTTCTTGCTCACATATTAAAGTCTCCAAATATGCATTGCTTTTCTATCTTAAACTAACTTGGTTTTAAAAAAAATATTTAATGTATATGTTTAGAATAAGTTTTTTTTAAAGGCTAATTATATTCCTTATAAATTTTGTGTTAATTTACATATAATGCATAGTTATTTTTTATCTATGCATTTTTACGTTCGGGTTTGTGTCTTCATCGCACGTTAAAATCTCCACATATAGATGCGTCCTTACAAAAACCTGAAGTATCGTAACAGTATTTTTGATTATATTTATTTAAGAAATTTATTTTTATAAAATGTTTCTAATCTAATTGAATTTATTTAGATTTATTAAATATTTATGTTTTATAAACATTTAATAATAATTTATTACTTTTATTTTTTATAATTTATGGAAAACTAATTGTTCACAATAACTAAAAATATTTAATAGAAATGTATCTTAGTATCTTATTAATATTTTTTATTTTTTTCCTTTATGAATATGAATAAATGTAAGAACATAATCAATTCCAAAAATCATAATCTTATCTAAGAAAAAACATTTGAATATAGATGTGACTTTTTTGTATTGGATAATTCTATTTAAATTCGGGTTTGCAGTTTTGTCGCTCGTTGAAGTCTCATATAGACTGCGTTTTTAAGCAAATTTAAATTAATTTTGATATATTTATTCAATGATTCTTTTTCTAAAATCATAATTATTGTTAAATTAATTAGGTTGAAACGTGTTTTTGTTATATATTTGTATTTAAATTCAGGTTTGTGGCTTGATCGCGCGTTAAATCTCTAAATTTAAATGAGTTTCTATAGGAATTCAAACGATTTTTTCTGTTAATATTATTAAATAAATCACTGAAATAGTTGGATTAATCAATTAATACTGATATAGACGTTTTTTTTTTTGGTAAATAATTTCACACACATCTTAAATAATTTAATTAATTTTGATGTGTTAACGTTTTAATTTGTTACAGGAATTACATTTGTTTGTAAATAAAGGAGACGATGTTCCGCCACTGGTGAAATTAAAGTGAATTACATACGGCGGATCCGAGCATGAAAGTAGCGAGTCGAGGAGCCGACCGAGCGGTTGCCATGCGAAAATTGAGAAAGAAGCGAAGACACATTTGGAGTCTTCGGCGGAAAAAAAAATAGAAGAAGAAGAACAGAGATTGATCCGCGAAAAGCGAGCAGAAGTTGAGGTGAGTTGAGTTTGAGGATCGGTGCGATGCGGTGCGGTGAAACGAGAGAGGAGCGGGATGAAATGTTTAAAATGCATTTAGAGCGAGGTTTGATAAATATTACAGATAATGATTTAGTATTCAGATGGAGGTCCTCTTTCACCTCCTCCTCCTCCTCTTCGTCCTCGTCTTCTTCTTATTCTTCTTCTGGTTGTGGCTCTTCTTATTCCCTGCGCTACCTCTTCGTAGTCTTCGACTTCTTCTTCTTATTCTCCTCCTCATAGCGTTGTGCTTTCTTTGGTCGTTTTATAACGCCGAGTTTGAAAATGTTGAGAATCTGTTGCTGGGGCCGAGTCGAGTCTGTCTGCAAGATGTTGAGGAATGTGCGTATTCCTAGTACGATCATCCCGTGTGTGAGTGTTCATGATCTTGCGTCGATAAAAACTTGCCTAGACATTTTAAGTCTTTGTCATTTCAAGTTTAAGTATCCTTAAAGCTATATAAGAGAATTATCGATTGTTTCTCGGTAGCTTTTATTTTATATATATATATGAGCGAGTCGCGGGCCGCGGCGGAGTCGACGATCGGAAAAGTCACTCATTAAAATTCCCTTTATTGCCCCTCACCAAAGACGTTTTCGCTCATTCCCATTCTCCCTCACTCACTCTAACTCGCATTTCTTCGAATCATCGCTTCCCACTTTATCTATTTTTTTCCCTTCTCCTCCCCTGAGTCCTCGCCGCATTTAACGGCACATTTTCAAACGCGAAACGAAATAAATTCTAACTGCCGCCTGCCAACAGCTCTCAACCTTTCGAAGGAAATGGAAGAGGTAACAAGAAATACCAATGATAAATACAAAAATAAAGCAAAAATTGAAGGAAAGAAAAAAGAGGAATATAGAAAATTGTAAATGGAAACGGCTACAACTTCTAACTGGTTTCCTTTTAAAATGCACCGACTTCTTTTTCCTCTTCATCCTTTTTTTCTATTCCAACTAAGATCCAATTTTGGTAATAATACTTAACACAAAATGAACATGAAATTTATTTAGCTCTTAATCGTTTTTCAATAAAAAAAATATAAAAAATATGTAGAGAATGTTATAAAGTATTTATTTTTTGCGAAATACTTACAAATATGTTTTTTTAATTCAAATTTAATAGAAATCAATAAATCTAAAAAATTATATAATTTTATCATTATAAAAATATGAATTTACAAAGTTTTAGCTATAATATTTATATTAAATCTTGTACTTTTGAGAAATACACAAAAAATATACTTTAATTTTATTTGTTTAATTGTTTCCTATAATTTTAGCTTTACTTTCGTGATTAGATTTGAAAATTTAAATTCTTTAATATTATAATAATTTTTATAAAAATATATATTTATTGCAGCAATTAAATTGTAAATATATTTTTAGTAACGGTTTAAAAATGTAAACTAGAAATTGATTAAAACTGATTAAAATCTAATTGTTTCATGGAATTTGAAAACATAATCTAATTATGTAAATTTAAATACTGTTTCTAAAGTTTCAGATTATTCGGTGAGATCAATAGCTTTAAATGTATTGAAGATTTCTAATTAGATGATTGTGTGAAGGTGGGATGCGGGATGCAATCATCGGGAAGATGAAAAGATGGATTGAGTGATTTACAAGCTGAACGTGTGTGCACGAATTTGCGTAAAGTCGTGTCCACGAAGTTTTGAGGTAAAAACGACGAAAAGCAATTGAGACACGTTGGCAATGAACTAGACAAATATTTGCGGTGCAGGTGGAAAGAAAAAGAGAAGAAAAGAAGGTATTGGCGAACTATAAAAATGAACTACATGCAGATAGTCCTATGTGTAGAGGTAATTATTATACAGTATAATCGTCGCGGCAGTCGAGGCCAAAGTCTGACAAAGGTAGGAAACCGGTCTCCGTATATATACTCGCCTCTCCGACGACGTATTAACTTAACTCCTCTCTACATACATACATACATAATATATATACGTACATAATAGGTACATACAGAGAGATACAAGACCGAAGAACAAAAAAAAAAGTAACTAAAAGAAGAGTAGAGGGAACGCAAGAAAGAAAGATACAAATGAAGAAGAAAAAAAAAAAACTGATACGGGCCTGCACTGAGAACTAGTATCTGCATCCTAATAGATTCCAAAAAGAAACACCTTTTCTTCGATATTGACCTAGGTTAAGAGTTTCGTTGGATCTTAGCTTTAAGCTTTTTTCGAAACTGTTATAAATCCACCCTTAATTCTCATTGGAATCTTTCGGTCCATCTAGAGATCAAGAGAAAGGGGATATAGAAAGAGGCTGGGTTTTAAGAAGAATAAGAAGATGACGATGATGAAGAAGAAGAAAAAACAAATTGGTATGCGATGGTTGATGGTTGAGAAAGGACTCGAGAATTTCGTGAGGCCGATGGAAAAGTGGTGAGATAAAGCCGAGGCGGAGAGGAGCATCGAGGCCCTCTGCTTCTTGGGACGGGTCAAGGACACCCCCCTTCAAGAGGATCCTCGCCAGCGGGGCGTGCCTCACTCTCTCTCTTCATCTCTGCCTCCTCTAATTGGATTAGAAGAGAAATATCTTCACCCGGTTTTCACACACACACACAAATTGTTCAAGAAAACTTATGAAAAACTACCTTCGAAAGGACAAATTCCACAATATTATATTAATTTATATTTTTCAATTGAAATTCGCTAATTGCCACGAAGCGCTTTTAATTGCGCCATAATCGCACAATTTGCAATTAACTCCTTCCGCGGCTTTTGCAACTGAAGAGTAGGTTTTAATGGAATGGGAACGTTTAGCGGCGCGAGATTGAACAATAATGAGAAATCCGTATGGAGAAGGTACCGAGACGTTTTCGTAATTGCATTTCATACATATATACGTCCATTTTTTTTTTAATTAACTTCAAGCTCAGACACCTTTTATTACAGCCCAGCAGAGGAACGCATCTCGCATGGAAACAGACAACACTGTCATAGTTACCATGCAATTGCTATAGCAAAGCGGCAGTTGTCAAATTTTCAAAAAGGAAAATCGAAATCAATTGATATAAAAGTCGATGACAGGAATTGTTTCAAAATAGATTATTAGTTTCTGTAGCAACTAAAATAATTCGAAGTTGTCACAGTGATTTATGAACAAAAGAAGTGTAACTGAAAGTGGCAGTTATAAATCTTGATGGAAAAAGGTTCCTTTTTTTTCCGAATTGCAATCGAACAGGAAATTGCGTGTACTTTTCGAAACGAAATCAGATTCCATCGGCATCGTTCAATGCCAATGGCAGACGCAGAACGGCGCGTTTCACGAGTACCAGCAGTTAGCTCAAGAATCCTTAAGCATCCTTGAAGTCGAGAGTTTCTTTTTCTCTCCTCGTATATGCGTGTATGTGTGTGTGTGTGTGTGTGTAAATTCGTTTGCTGCGGCCACTTTTTTATTCGAGGGCATATAAATTCCTTCATCCTTCGGAGGAGAATATTTGTTCTGGTATGAGACGACGAGGTACAAACGAAAAATAAAACAAAAATCGTATGTATCAACAAAAAAAAAGTACGCCGCGCTACGATGCGATTCCATTGTCGTGTGCAATTGAAGAAGTTGCATTCCCTTTCAAAGGAAACACATTTTTTATTCCAAATAGACTTAAAAAAAAAACATCACAAACTATTACATATGTAACATAAACTTGATGTAGTGTATAGTGTTTTTTTAACACTGCAATTGTCAGCAACGTTTCTTGCATTTAATTGGTCTATTATTATCTAATAATAATAATAACTTATCTGCAGAATAATAACTTATACATAACTCAATATTTATTTGATGGTTGAGTAAAATAATATTTTAAGCTAACTTTGTTTTTAAATTGTGGACTAAATCACGTAATTAATTTTCAAATTTAAATTGCATTTCAGTACCAATTCCAAACGTAGGTGGCGCGTCAGCTACTTTTGTTTGTTTCTTTTCGGGTTAGTGAATAACATAACCTCAACATCACACGTTGATTAGAAACCAGCTTTAAGAAAGTGCTTTTTCCGGTATACGCGAACAACAATCATGGATTTCGGTGAACTGAAGGATGATAAAGATATACAGACGAAGCTGTTGAATCTGCACAAGAGCGTGAACGAAATAGAGCACATCCTGGATATTGCATTCAACAGCAAAATTTCGGAAGGTCTGAGCATGAAGGATCAAATGGAGTACGATTTGTTCATTGCTTACACTTTGAATACCCTGTACTGGTTGTATCTGAGGGTGAGGGGCCTGGATCCCAATGAGAATGATGTGAAGAAAGAGATTCAGAGGGTTCGAGAGTATATGGTGAAAGCACAAAAGGTAAGTTAGATATTTAAATTGTTTAATGAAAATTAATTATTATTTTATTATGTAGGCTGTAGAAAGACACACGCTGAGGAAAATAGTTAATGTTGAGGTGGCCGAGAGATTTGTGAGACATGGGGTGCAGATTCCAAAAGAGAAGACACAACAAGGTTCAGATGGTAAATCTCCAAAAGGACCACCAGCGAAACGAAGAAAACATAACAAGAACAATTAATTTATTGTTTAATTAAGAAATACTTTATATTTATGATTAAGTGTATGCAACTTAATTTGCTCGCGCGTATGCAATATTGCATAGATCTTAATCGAACATAAATTTAACTTGTATATATTTTGCATTATTTATTTCTAATTTTGATGCGACATTCGTATTGATGATGCTCTGATTATATATAAAATGTGCTTATATTTTTTTATATAAAATTAGTACAACGTATATAAATATATAAAATAACAAACGATAAAAATATATAAAAACCAAAACCAATAAAGAAATACTGATTCGATTAATGCGTATGTATATATATATAAAAAAAGGACGATAATAGAAATAAATAACAGTGGAAAAAGAACGCATGCACGAAAATCCTGAACCTTGATTCATTTGCAAAAAAATATATAGTGAATTTTCGTCAGGTACAATAATATACCTTGAGTATTTCGTTATATTTCCTGATTCAATTGATGACGTTCAGGTGAATCGTGGAGTTTTTTCCTGCGACTCTCATCGCCAGAGAGTTGGATAACGTCTTGGAGACTTCGTGCCAGACGTATTTACCGATGATGGGTACCTCTTCGAGGGACCCCTTGAAGACGACGAGCATCGTCAGACAGGCCCCATGCTGTTCGTTCGTTGCATCCATTTCCATCTGAAAGTCTCAATTAAAGATTTGGTTTAAACGTTTACGTTTGCAATATTTACTGAGAGTATTCCGTGCGGTCTGTGGACGGAGACGTCGGCGCCGAAAATCTCGACCATGAACCTCTTCAAGGTGGAATACACGGATTTCGAAGGGTGAATCTCGCATGTGGGAAGATGCAGCGCGGTCTTTTCGCTGAGCAGTACGAAGACTTTATTGTTGGACTTCTTCCTGATGACCACCAGAAGTCTGAGGAGAAGTTTCGGATAGGCCGCGTTCACAGGAAGGATGTCGGAGTGCCAGGTCTGGTCCGACGATCTCCTTGCTTGCGCCATTCCCCTGCAAAAAGATAAACAATTGTACGATTTAAAATAATTCAAATTCATATTTCATCCGCAAATTGCCGGGTGAACGAACAACAGTAATGACGATAAAAAAAGAGATATGCACACAAGTTCGATGATTCAAAAGATTCGGGTTTCGGGACAAAAACTGTTTCGCTATCTGCAAGGTGTCTTCAGTGAAACGTGGTAAGTAAATGGGTTTGGATGATTGCGAGAAGAAAATGCGGACGAATCTTCTGAGCGAAGATTCCGTGTTCAATGTAAAAATTAATTGCGGACGAAGGTGCAATTTCCGAATTCTCTTGTGTTGCAGCTCTACATCAGCAAGGAGACATGGGACGACATCAAGCTGTACAGGAAGGAGTACAACGAGGTGATTCGGGAACGAGAGTCGAACAGGATTCCGTTCTCGCACAGATCTCCGCAGGTGAGATGACTTTAATGATACAGATGATTGGCTTCATCGTTTTTTGGTTTCAGCACTATTGCAGAGGCACCACCGTGGACTACCTGAAGAAGTTCTCCATTAAGAAGCAGCTGACGCACTGCACCCTGCATCTGGCCATTTACCTGCTGGACATATTCATGGACAACCACAACATCAGCTCCGAAAGGATGCCTCTGGTGGCGAACGTCTGCTTGCTGATCTCCGGTAAGTCTCTGATTTAACTTGCTTCTTCTTGATCTTTACTTTATTAAATTTGCAGCCAAATTGGAGGAGAACAACGTGACTATTCCGAAAATACAAGAGCTTAACGCGGCCATCAAACCGCCCTACCCTCTGCAAGAGTACAAAGCCTTGGAAATCCTCATACTGAAGTACTTCCATTGGTACATCATGTTCCCAACGACGGCCCATTACACACATTACTTCCTTCCGGCCGCCATCTCCAAGGAGGACTTCTGTTGTAGCCCGCGATCCACCACCTTCGACATGCAGATCATCATCCGGACGTATCTCGATAAAGTCATCGATGGTAACAGCACAGCATCATCAACTCCAAAACAACCCATCAAAAACTCTTCCTTCCAGACGTCCACTACATGCAGTTCTACAAACCCTCGATGCT
Organism: Nicrophorus investigator; assembly: GCA_963457615.1. NCBI lineage: Eukaryota > Metazoa > Arthropoda > Insecta > Coleoptera > Silphidae > Nicrophorus > Nicrophorus investigator. The sequence goes on from OY735143.1 coordinate 3,326,679, forward strand.
CGCTTCCGCCATCATCTCTTTAGCACGGAAATCCGTCGGCCTCAGCAGCTGGAACGACCAGCTGAAGACGCTCACGAACTTCTCAGACCTCGAATTGGAGGACACGAAATTAGCCCTCATTACGTAAATCAACAACAATTAAACACAAGAAAAAAAAACCATAATCAAATTGAACTTATTTCAGAAATTCCCCGCTGGAATGCAAAAACTGCAACAGAGGAAACAACAGGAAACCCTGAACATATTTTGATTACGTGTCCAGTTGCACCATTTTTTTCGTAATTACCGTAAGTGTGAGTTTGCGAACTGCAATCAATTAGTTTTAACACATTAAGTGAGAAACATGTTGTTTTGAATTAATAGTTTCGAATCGATTTCGTACATTTACGCAAAAATGTATTTTTTTTTGACACTCGCCAAAATTGAATAATATTAGTTATTAATGTGAAATTTATATAGTAAATATTATTATTATTAGTGACAAACAGAAAGTTTGTCTTTGTTAAATTTATCACATTGCTATTAATTACATAATAAATTTGTATTGCAATTAATTTTTTTTACTATTGATATTATACTCACTTGGCTCTTAAGATTAAAGGCACTATATCGTTGGATCTCAAAGTGAGCTCAGCCAAATCCAAAGTCCACTTGGCTTGGATGGATTCCGAATCAGCTTGTGCAGGTGTCTTGAGTGATCCACCAATAACCACCCCAACCGAAACGAATCTGAACCAAGTCCCCTTGGCACATTCAATCATGATCAGAGATTTGCACTTGATCTGATACCCAGTCTCCTCAAGAACTTCCCTCTCTGTGGCAGCACAGATAGTTTCCCCCTTTTCCATTCTACCAGCCGGCAAGTACCTGCAAATCAATCAAAATTAGTACATTAAATCATTTTATTCATTTCAATTACCATTTCCCAGCGCAACTCTCCTTTGCCTCCTGTATCATCAACACTTCACCCTCATCATTGATGATTATCCCAGCAACAATGTATGTGATGTTATCCCCCATAACAAGCTTCTTGGTGGGATCAGCCCTCGGACTAATCCCCTGTGTCTCCAATGCAGCATTGTGCTCAGTCAATGTGAAATCGCAGAGCTCTGATAGGTCACTGCTGTGTGGACTGCCATCCAGAACAGATTGTATGTAGTGCTCCACTGAATCTGCCATGCTCATCAGATCTTCCAATAAGTGTACAAGTCAAAGACGAATCCGAACGGATTCTAAATGTGGAGCAGATGGGAGATGAGCAGGTTGTGGCACATTTGTTGATCAATTGGATTGGAATGCGCGGAATGTCATGTATCGAACATGTCTGATGTCAACATACAAGTTTTTAAAAAGGCCCGACTGCTTTCTTACTGTAAATTACTCGAATTACTCCTTCTATTCTCCGTTACAGTCCACACGATACTTTGGTTGCATAGCATTTCATTGACTCTTTGAAAGTTCAAAATTTGCGGACCAAATTTAACCGCCAGCCGATAAAGTTATCAGACAAGTCGTCAATATTTGCACTTGGCCGCAATCTGCTTATGCTATTTACAGATATTAATAGATAAAAATGAGTTATTCGAGAAAAACGACAATATTACACATACACTGCACAACCTACAACATCTACCAAGTATAAGTTAACTGTAATTTAACAGCAAGTTAATAAGTTTATAAGTTAAAAAATTAACAAAGCATAATTTATTTGCAAAGTACAAAATAAAAAACTAACAATTAAGTCGTCAGACTTCAAAGAAATTACTTATTAATTTTACTTACTTATTAATTAGTGTTCATTGTATTTAAAACGGACAGCATTAACAATAAGCATTAAATAATGTTATTTTAATAGCGCACATTTATAAATAGACGTGCCGCAATTACAGTTATACAAACAATCTTTAATTAATTCATTTTTAGTTCCATTCACATAGGAAAAAGTGCAAACTAGTATACAGATTCGTATGTGTTCGTATGCAAATTAATGAATTTAAACTTTTCAAATTACTAGTTTTTTTTTTTAGTAAATAAAAATATATTGTTTTTTTTTACAAGTAATTATATAATCAAATGTATGTTTTGATCATCTCCATGGAAATCAAAACAAAGATTCGAATCATTTAATTATCTCTATGGAAATACAATTTTGTTATGTAACTAAGTGAAATTGGGGTCAGTTTGGTGGCTGAATTGTAACCGCAATCATAATTTAAAATTATCTTAAATCAATTGAAAACGATCGAAATAGTTTATAAATTGTTCATTGTGTTCACAATGAAGATTTACAAATATAAATGTAAACATGAAATGCTTCTATAATTAAACGCGTGAGTCATCACATGGTGAATTAATCGAAAACGCAACGTCTTCAGTTCCACGCGTTTTTCTTGATAATTCAGATGCGCATTTCGAAATGCAATAATTTTAATGCTGAATATGCAACAATTATTAAAATGGAAATGCAAGATTTATAACGTCCTCAAATTATTTATGAACAAAATTTTATATTAATTTATTTAATAAAGAACACAAAATAATAATAGTTATGCATAAATTAATTAAATAACTAAATAAATATTAATCTAAAAAGTTAACGAAAGCGAATTAACAAATTGTGCGGAGAATTAAAATTTGCTTTAATTGCTCGCAATGAGAAGGTGGGTTCGGAAATATATCTTAATTGCCGTCGTTCGAGTTACGACGCTTGTTGCCATGACGACACTTTGATCTTAGCAATTAGGGTCGAGAAGCGATTGTTGTTGCCATGACCACGAACCAGATGAAACAAAAACAGATTTCGAGAAAAATAATGACATTAGTAATAATATAAAGTTTATTCATTAAAATTAACAACATTTTTTAACGCACTTGGAATTTTCGTTTGTGTAAGTTTAAGTCTATGTAATGTGTAAAAACAACTTTAATTAGTTGTTAATGAAGAATTGAAGGACGAGACGTGTACAGTTGGAAGCCACCCGAATGCAATTACGAAAAATTAGAAAGTGGAGGTCAGTTCTTTTTCGGAGAATATGAGAGAGAAAGATATTGCACTGAGGCCGGTTTTCTCCGAAACATTAAAATCACATCGAGCGAAGAAATCCCAAACGCAATTTCGGCGACGATTCAACCTTGATGTGGAGGGAATTCCTGCAGCGCCGGTTATTCCATCGCATATCTAGTCCCAATTATGTACATACACTGAACCGTATTTTCTATTTACACTTTGCTGTTCTTTTTGATGTTGTTGCTGCTGCTGCTGTTTGTTTTGGGTGTGCGTGCGCGCATTAAACGGCCTGAGATTCGATTGTCGTGTACTGCACTTTCCTGGTGACTTTGTCCAGGATAGGGCCTAGCTTGTTCTTCAGTTTCTCCTTGCTCAAGTAAACGTAGGCGGAGATGAGTGAGATCAGGACGAGGACTAGGATGACCAGCAGAACGGTGATGCCATTCGAGATGGTCGCGCGTTTTCCTTCTGCGAGAGTTTTCAGGTTGATCAGATGGTTGTCGCCGAATTTGGCCGAATGGCACTGGATGCTCTCCTTGCCGCGGATGGTCACGTTCGTCCTCTGCATCCAACCGTAGAGCGTCTTCGTCGCCTGATCACATTTGAACGGGTTCCTGCGTATGTCGATCGTTAAAGTCCCTTCGACGTGCGGCGGTGTCATCCTATCCAGAGACTCCAGTTCGCGCTGCAAGAACTTGGTGATGTTGTTGTGCTCCAAATCCAAGAAGCGAAGCTTCTTCAAGCAGCTTATATTGAAATTAAGACCGGGGATGTAGTTATCCGCGAGATAAATATCTCTAATGTTCGGCAGATCGCAAAACACGTTCTGATCCCGAAAGCTCTTGATCTCGTTCTGCTCCAGATGCAGTTTATACAGCTTATCCAAACCGCTGTTCATGAAGATGTCGTGCAAATCGTTGGCCAAATCGTCTCCTGTATTATCAGCGAACGCGTTCGTCAGATGCAGCGCTTTCAGGTTCAAAAAATTGGAGAACATCCTCGGATGATGGTAATTCTCGTCGCCATTATTGCTTATAGTCAGATTGTTGTGGTTCAAAATAAGAGTTTCCACCGTGGAGACGTGATGATAAGCCTTCCCCTTGATCTCCATGATGTTGTTATTCGACATGTCGATCTCCTTCAGGTTCACCGAATTGTTCATATCCCCGAAGATGTTCCACGGAAGCGTCGGGATGTTGTTTCCGACGAAAACGAGCATCTCCGTTTCTACGGGGATGTCCGTCAGCATGTCGACGTTGATGAAGCCCTGATTCGTGCAGTTCACCACGTACTTGGACTCGCTCCCATCGACGTAGACTTTCCCGCAGAAACAGCCGACCAGCTTATTTCCGCACTCGTAGGTCATCCTGGAGAAAACGCTGGACGCCCAGAGCGTCAGCACGACGAACACGATCCCTTTAGCTGACATCTGCATAAAGCGAACGAGACAAAGTAAACACCAAATTTTCCTCTTAAAATAAAAAGCCTTTTTTCGTTACCTTTTCTATTCTTCTTTTCTTTCTTCTTGGTATTTGGGCCCGTCTCTTCGTCTTTATTTAGTCGTCGATGCGGGGGATCGGGTCACCGAGTGCACTCGCTCTTTGCGTGCTTCTGCTTTTCGATCTTTGTCACCTGACGCATGCAACGCCTAATGAAGAACTGACTTAACTAAAGTTGAACTCACACTGAAGCATACGGTGAGCAGGTAGATTGATTGAACGGCGCACAGGTGTGCCGCGTTCGTTTGGTTGTCTAAACTATTTCGATTACATAAAAATGCAGTTGATTGAGCTTTCTTGCAACAATTATATTAACTGATGATAGTAAGACACAATTAAAATAATATAAATTAGATCTTACCCCAAAATTTGGTATTGAAAATGATAAAAATAAACACAACATTATTAACACGCTGGTCGTAAAATGACAGTTACAAAATTTAAACAATTTGTATTTGAATTGTTAATTGTGATCACAGCCCCCTTGAAAAAAAATTGTTAAAAATTTAAAACTAACGTTAAAGTTAAGAAAATAAGCAATGAATTAATTATGAACTCAAGCATAGATAAGATAAAGTAAGGAATTTAATAAATAAATAAATAATTTAAAAATATCATTTTAATTTGCAATTATAATTAAAATAAACTATTATCATGAATGTTGGTGTCGAGAGATTAATTGGATGAAATTCCTAGAATACGTCACAATTTTATATTCGCATATTAATTATCTTTCGTTTCCATGGAAATATATTAAGCGCACGAGTTTTTCCGCATATCTAGTTTATAGCCTATTGATTTAAACATAGTTGTCGAGCTGACGTGGAAACTCAAGGATTTACCTCGATTTCCTCGAAAAATATTAATCGATGAAAGAAAAAAATAATTTTCTATCTTTATTTATAATTTTGGTGTAATAACTGGAGTTTCTCTACTTGATTGTGAATAGTTATTCATTTTGATTTATTAATAGAGTTTCCATGGTTATTTTATATTGAATTATGATTTATATGCTAATTGAGTTTTATTTGGAAACGCTTAGGAATGTAAATTTGGAAACGTGGAATCGCTGTAACCATGAATTATTTACTGATTGATAAGACGGAAAGTGTTATATTGATACTAGAAATGGAAAATGTTTAATATTTGTGGAAAGTTTCAGTTTGAATTTGGCGCTGCGGTCGTATGGTAACTTTTGCATCGCTCACTTTGGTATGCTGGATCATTAGACAAGCCGCAAACTTGCATATTTTCGTTGTTGACATTTCGAAAGGGCTTAAAATACATAACAAAAACAGTAAAAAGGGCGGTATTTTCCATTATATGTGCACCGTGAATCCGGTGGATATTTGTGCAGCGCGAATCGTCGTCGCGATTGTGCGGAGTGATGTGAGAGAGTGCATTTTTACCCCTTGTAAATTATTAATTAATGTTAGACGTTGTTTGAGTGAGGGACGAATCTGGAAGAATCATGTCCACTCTGAATAACAATGGAACTGTTAAGGCCAGACCAGGTAGGCCCCCGAAGAAACCGATATCATGCACCTGGTGCAATGAGGGGAAGCTCTCGTTGAAGTATGTCTACCCCTCCAAGTATGGCAACAAGGAATTCTGCTCGAAGAACTGTCTGGCTGAATACAGCAAGTACATTAAAGGGGCATGCCTCCAGTGCAATAATGTAATACAGGGTAACACGAATCCGAGCAAAGATTACTGCTCTGTGCATTGCATGAACAAGCATCAGAAGAGGTCGGAGATGCATGGCAGGGTCTTGGCGGTTGCACCTACGCCAAACACAGATTCAGGCTCACCTGGTCCCTTCCAGTATGAGACTTTTCAGACTTTCGATTGGGAGGAGTACTTGAAGGAGACAAACAGCACGCAGGCACCGGCTGGTTGCTTCAAGCAGAGTCCCGAACCACCTCAGAATGATTTCAAGGCTGGTATGAAGCTCGAAGCTTTGGATCCGAGAAACGTTACCTCCACTTGCATTGCAACTGTGATAAGTGTACTGGGGCCGAGACTGCGTCTGAGGCTAGACGGTAGTGACAACAAAAATGATTTTTGGCGGTTGGTCAATTCCAACGAGATCCACCCAATAGGACATTGCGAGAAGTCGGGTGGGATGCTGCAGCCACCGCTCGGTTTCCGCATGAACGCGAGCTCTTGGCCGATGTTTCTGCTGAAGACGTTGAATGGGGCGGAGATGGCACCGGGGAAGATCTTCCTTAAGGAACCGGCAGGACCGAAGGCGAATTTGTTTCAGGTGGGACAAAAGTTGGAGGCGGTTGATAAAAAGAATCCGCAGCTGATTTGCACGGCGACGGTGGGGGCGGTCAAGAACGAGCAAATCCATGTTACGTTCGACGGGTGGCGCGGCGCCTTCGATTATTGGTGTCGTTACGATAGCAGGGACATATTTCCGGTGGGATGGTGCGCGAAGTCCGGTCATCCGGTGCAACCTCCCGGGCAGAAGAACAACGGCGGTGCTAATAAATTCAAGTTAAAGCCAAATAACGCGATGCCGACGATCGTGCCAGTCATCACGTCGACGGCGGAGGTCGTTCAATCGCCGGAGGCGGACACCTCGGCTCCGCCCCCGCCACCAGTGGTCATCTACACGCACAAGAGCTGCAGGGGCGGTGCCCTGATAGACTCGTACATGTTACCGCCCACTATAGAAGACACCTCGCTGGTGGATCTGTCGAAGAAGCTGGTTCGCGAGATGCTGAACGTATCGAATAAGGCGGAGAAAATATTGGCGCGACTGGGCGGTCTGCGAGGGGAGGAGCTTGTGATTACACACAACGGCAGCACGTACACAATAAAGCTGCCCAATGTGACGAGATCCATGGACTTGGAGAACGTTTTCCAAACATTCTCAACGACGTTAGGCTGCTGCCAGAATCTATTTAGTCAGTACAATCAATCAACAATTTAATCATCACATCATCATTAACAATCCAACGATTTCAGGTTTAAAACAGTTGACGGAATGCAGCCACTGCGACATCAAAGCCCCTCCTGCCAAGAAGAAGCCACCGCCGGAACAGGAAGCGGCAACATCGACGACGGTGACCGAAGCGCCGCTCTCGGAATCGCCGGTGACCAGCCTGAACAAAATCCCGACTGGCGAATGGGGGATCGAAGAAGTTATACAGTTCATCGAATCCACGGATCCCTGTCTAGGCGTTCACGCCGAACTCTTCAGGAAACACGTAAATGCTCGCACCATCAAATCTCATCGCCCATTAAATAACAAACAATTTCCATATTTTAGGAGATCGATGGTAAAGCTCTGCTGCTCCTAAACTCGGACATGATGATGAAGTACATGGGTTTGAAACTTGGTCCAGCTTTAAAGATATGCAATCTGGTCGCCCGGTTGAAGGGCAGGAGGCACCTCCTTTAAACAAACGCGATTCGTTGTTTTGTTTCTTTATTCTTTTTTTTTATATATGCATATACTAATATTATTCTTCCGCCCTCTCCGATTTTGTACCGTTTTATGTTTGCGCTTTTCTATTATTTTTTTTAGTTTCGCTTCTCTTTTTTTTTTCATTGCGTTATTATTATTCAATTTTCTCCGCGTTCCTGCAACTCTTTCGGAGAGAAACTAATTAAAGCGAGGACGAAATCTCGTTTACCAATTTACTTTTTTTTAATTGTAACCAAACGAAGGGTCGGAATTATTATTCGTTTAATTTTATTTTTTCTCGTATTTTCATTGAGTTTCTTTCTTTCCTTGTTGGCTTTAGATATGATATTTTCGGTTGGTTGATGATAAAAAAAAATTAATGAATTATTCCACAGTGTTGTTGGTGTTACTGAGAATATATTTATATATATATATATTATATATACATATAATATATATATAACAAAATCATTTATTTTCCTATTAATGAAGTGAAGAAAATAATATACTATGTACATAAATCAAGTTACTCATTATATATTTTTTTGTTTCTTTAAATTAACAACTTTTTCTTTACTTTTTTCAATACTTTATATTATTATTATCTTTATATAACTATTATTAACAGGTACGCAAATATACCGAATTAAAAGAAAATAAAAAAAGAATTATAAAATTACAAGAAAATAGAGAGGAAAAAAACATGCCGTAATTTATTGTGTGAAACTTTTGATTTGAAAAATTGCAAAGTTGTAAATAAATAATGATTATAGCTCGTGTACGAGTTTGTGTCCTCGAGCTGCGAATTGCGTGTAGTTTAAAGTTTAGTTCTTTTATTTAAATTTCAATAGTTTTATTATTGTTTTGCGTCGTTTAATTTAATTTTTTTTTTTGGTGGATTACGGTGTTCTATTTTCGAATTGCGTTGCCTTCGATTTGCAGCAACATTATAATCGCTCGTGACCAATCTGATCCTTGTGTGGGGCTGTGGAAAAAAAAAACAATTTATAAATATATTATATATATTAAAAAAAAAACAAATGTTTATAGTTGACTATATCTCACGTTTGAACCAAATCATCAATAAACTATGATACTTGTTGTTCACTTACGTATAAACTAGTTTATTGCATAACTTTTACTTTTAGTCGCAATTATAAGTACTGTACTTCTTTTATTTTTCTTTGTTTCGTTACAGTTTTGTTTTCTATTCCTCTTTTTGTTTTTCACGGCATACTTGTGTATTATACAAAACTGTCACTGAAGCAATGTATAGCAATAACGTTACGTAAGCGCACTTGTAGCCAGCATACAACTGTATTATACAAATCAAGTGGAAAATAAATGACATTATTTTTCTTAAATCGTCTTCTCCCCATTTCCACATCTTCTTTTATATAAACGTTGCATTTTAATTGCAATATTTCAAATTTAAAATCAAGTAATTTATTAATTAACGCAAGATGGAGCTCGCAAAAACTTCAACACAAAACATTCAGAAATATGTTAAAAAAAACTTCTAATTCTATTCGCAATTAAAGCTCAATTTGTTATTGAAATTACTTAATTGATTTTTGTTTGTTTTTAGTAATTTCATTAATTATTGGTGGATTAAATTAAACATTTATTTGTTATTAGAGTAATTTTAAATTAAATGTATATAAAATCTGCGAGTAATTAGCAAGTTAATGAGTAGGAAATGATAATTTTTTAATATTTTTCCAGTATAAACGTTGTTATACTTTTGAGTGTTTAGGACTTTTTCACTTTACGTTGTTGGTATTGCAGATTGTCATTTTTGAACTGGCGGCTGTACGCGTCCTTGAGTTTCCGTCAGTTTTGTGTATGTACACCACGTGCGGTATTAAAAAATAATTCTTCAGATTTGTGATTTTACCGAAGAAAACTAGCAGAAGTCATGGCTGTTATGCAGCGTGTAGTGTAATTATCCGAGTTTTAATTTTATCCGCTAAAATTCGTGTTGCAATAATCTTATTTTTTTTTTTAGGAAAGCGAAAACGAGGAAAGGCAAGAAGGTGCTGGTATCGCGGGAGCCGCAACTCATCGAAGGAGTTAAGAGACCCCTGTTTTTACAAGGGAGGAAATGCTCTGAGAAAGTGAGGAATGTCCTCAAGGATATTTATCATTTGAAGAAACCGGAGGCTGTGAAATTATCGCAGAAAAATGATATAACCATATTTGAGAATGTGGCCCCAGTGGAGCAGTTCTGCAAGAAATATCAGACTCCAATTTTCATGTTCGGATCTCACAACAAGAAGAGGCCAGACAATATTGTCGTTGGGAGAATGTTCAATTACTCTTTGTTGGATATGATTGAGCTGGCTGTCGATTATATTGAGCCGATGAGTGAGTTCACTGGGGAAAAGATGGTGTTGGGAACGAAACCTATGCTGGTTTTCAATGGACCTTCTTGGGATCAAAGCGATGAGCTCAAGCAGTTGAAGTCTATTTTCGTGGACTTCTTTCAGGGGGAGAAATGCGAGGCTATCAGATTGGCTGGGTTGGAGCATGCTATTAGTTTCACGGTGACCAAAGATGGAAGGATTTTGTTGCGCTCTTATAAAGTGCTGTTCAAGAAATCCGGCTGCAAAACGCCAAGAATTGAAATGGAGGAAATCGGTGCGTGCGATTATGTTTGTTGTTTGCATTTAATTATTTTGTTCTTTTTTTTTTCTTTCTATTTTGCAGGACCTAGGATAGATTTCACATTGAGACGCAGCAAATTGCCGACGGAGGACTTGATGAAGCAGTCGTGCAGGAAGCCGAAGGAGCTTAAGGTTATCAAGAAGAAGAACATCTCGAAGGATGGTTTGGGAACGACGCACGGACGCGTGCATCTGGGTAAACAGGACGTCAACAAGCTGCAGACCAGGAAGATGAAGGGTCTGAAGAAGAGCGTGACGGAGAAGAAGGCTGAGCGCAAGGCGAAAAAGGCAACTAAACAGAATACGGTGCCTCCGGTTGCTTGATGACCATTGAGAAGACCGGACAAGCTGTATATATTTTTAAGTAATATTTATGTAAATTTAGAATTATGTATCGAAGTTAGTATTTACGTTGATTATAATGATTTCATTAATCTATGGATGATGAACGTATCATTCATTTTTTTACTTTGTAAATATATTCTTTTATATATAAGTTTTACTTAATTGGAAGACATCGACATTGTTTTTTGCAAGTAATAAGATTGTTCCCCAAATCCAATCTTCCTTCGGTGACTTCCGAATCGCAATTAATTTTAACACAATATATTTTTTTTTTGTTAAAAATCTCTTGAATCTTTGTTTTTCCACCTTTTGCGGTCACTTTTTCTTAGCCAAAGAAACGGTGAAAATTGACGAATGTTACGTAATATTATTTTTTTTTGTAAAAAAATATTTATTATGCTAACTTAAGATACATAAATATAACTATTTCTATTTAGTGCGTGTCAACGAGATTGCGGCGAGAATTTCCATCCTCCGAACGTGTTTTCGATCTCCTCCGCAACGGCCAAAGGGAGTCGATCGCAATTCCTCTTCGCGATTACCTGTATTCCGATGGGCAATCCTTGCTCGCTATAACTAATTGGACAGTTTGTCGCCGGAAGACCGAAAGCGTTGAAGACTGTGCAATAACTGCAGTCCAGCAGTTTCGAGATGGACATGAAATGATAATGCGCCGGCGTTGGATACGTGGGATACAGAAGCACACCGTCATCGCCCAAAGCGTCCTCCAACTCTTTCCTTGCCTCCAACATCTTCACGCGAATCTTCTCCAGTTTCGGTTTGCTCTGGACTTTCGTCGTCAGATTGTGCAGCACGAAATAGAAAATCCCAGTCAGAGTGCCCTTGCTCTGTCCGAAAACGTATTTCAGCAATTCCCAGTAAATGTTGCTCTTGGGCTGATCGTAATAAAGATCGTTCGTTCCTTCGATCGCCAGCAAAGGAATTAAAGTCAAGTAAAGAGATCGATTGAATTCCAGCTGAAAATTAACGATTTATTAAAGTTTTCAGATTGGGAATGTGTTAAAGATTTGCTCACCTTGTTAACATCCATCCTGTATTTACCGCGAAAGTAATCGATGACGCTGTTCAACGAATTGTCGACGCTCCTATCAACATCGTTGACTAAGATGCTTCCGTTATTGTCCATGTAAAAGAACCTCAGCTTATTTAAATCCACCTGAAATTCGTTTCTTTATAGAATTGATTTGCAACTAACGATATTTCTTACTTTTTTGTCTAGGTTCAAGATCTCCTTGTATTCGGGTTTGATGATGGTCTTGAGGACTATGGGCAGATCAACGGCGTACCTGCACATCGGTCCCATGGTGAAGTGGTCGTACCATTTCTCTTTGTCCTCGCAATCAGGATAATGACCGGAAACGGAAACCGCTCTGGCTGTGGGTTTGTGCGAGAAGATCCCGCAGAAATGAGCCGGAAGTCTCAACGAACCAGCAATATCCGAGCCGAGACCGATCAGAGAAGCTCCGGCTCCCAAAAGCGCCGCCTGAAAATATCCAAAATCGCGTTTTGACTTGAAGAAATTTGCGTGTTTTGCGAGATGCTCTTACGCACTTCACCGCCCGAAGATCCGCCGGAAGTTCTGCGCGTGTCGTAAGGATTGCTCGTGATTCCGGTGACCTTGTTTGATGTCTCCCAGTTTAAGCATAACTCCGGAGTGTTGGAGACCAGCATCACGATGGCTCCTGCTTTCTTCGCTGCTTTAACGACATCTGCATCTTCTTGTCCAATTTTATCTTTTGCCAGCAACAATCCTGCTGCGTTGCTCATCCCTTTCACGCTTATGCTCTCTTTAACAGATATCGGAATTCCTAGAAGCGGATACCGGGATAACAGTTCATCTTCGCCGAATTCGTTCTGCGTTATCATCTCATCAACCGCCGCAGCTTCTTTCAAAGCGTCTTCGAATCTCTCCTCCACGATGGCGTTGACCACGGGATTCACAGCGTTTATTCGGTTCACATATCTGCTGATAACCGTGTGACATTTCACCTGAAAAATCGAAGTAATTTTAACAAAAAAAGCAATTTTATTCAAAGTCAAAAAGTATAATTAACGAACTTTGTACTTTAAGACTCCGACAACTTAAATGTTAATGTGGTGGTGAAATGGTATATAGGACAACAAAGACAATGACTTATGATTTATGGAATTTCCGCAGACTATTTCTCATCGTCCGCGTGGAAAATAAAGAAAAAAAATACATTAACAGTTCATTATTATATTATTGCCCTCGATGAACTTAAAAAGAAACAATTCTATTTCGTCACATTTTTTTTAAAATTACTTAAATTTTTGCTTTTCCACATCGACATTAAGCTAAAAGACGTAATTGTGAAAGAATTTTCATCTAGAAAACGAAGAATTTTTAAAGATAAATAATTTGTCAAATTCTGACGTTTGCTTATTACTTCAAGAACCTGAAGAAATTGCTCTGTAAAATTGAAATTAACAACATTTCATTATCACACAAAGCAATAACATCGATATTTAAGCTAAAAGACTTAATTCTGAAAGAAAACAATTCTATGGATTTTTAAAGTCAAAATAATTTGACAAAAATATAAATGTCAAAAATTGACATTTTTTATTGCGTCCAAAACCTGAAGAATTTGCTTTGTAAAATTTGAAATTAAGAATATTTCAGCAACATACAAAGCTACAACATCGATATTTAAGCTAAAAGACTAAAAAAAACTGTTCTATTTAATTTCGAAAATGTTTAATTTTTAAAGTTTAATAATTTCATGTATTTGTCAAATTTTGAAACTTATTTACCTCTTGCTTAACAATCTTTCGGGCCAAATCTCGAGCAGGAATCATCAGCAGATCATCTTCAACCGGAGAACAGCATCGTTTCCTCTTGCATGCGTTCAACATTCGTACAGGAATCGCGATGAAGACGCTGATCAGCATTACCAAAGGCCACGCAATTATTTCGTAAACACTTGTCATGATGATCACCTTAAAAAAAAACGCACACACACGAAATAAATTACAAAGTTAAAACACGTCCGAATGTTTTTAGAACCTCGCTGTTAAAGACGATTACAGTTAATCGACTTTTTGTTACTTTCGTTTTTTTTTTTTATAAAATTGCTCGTTATCAGCAGCAATACGTAAGTGTTTCACGTAAGAGCGGAAAAATGTAATACAAAATTGTTTGAATAAACTATATTATTCGAAGTTGCGAAAACGTTGATTTATTTGGATTTTATCTAATTCGAGATAACTATAAAAATATCTATTTCAAGTGTTATTAATCTAAGTTCAAAGTATTGTTTTAATCTACAAGAAATTTAACACAAAATTTGCAAAATTAAATCAAATAAAATATAAATCAACAAATTTTAAATTATTTTTTAAATTCCAAGTTTTGTTCTAAATGTGTTACCAATTAGTACGACCTAATTATTTAAAAGTAAAAGTGCTTAATTAATGAATACCTTCAGTTTTTACTTCCAAATCGTCGTTTTTATTTTTGCACCTGTTTTCTTCGGATTTACCGCTAAGAGGGACTAATATAGAAAAAGGTATTACGAATGGAGCGAAGCGAACCGTTAAGTAAACTGACTCTTACTGAGTCCTGGTCTAGCCGACTACCTGGGTCGTTGCAGAAGTGGAAGACTTCTTTCTCTCATTCTCTCTCCTTTCACACACCTGATGGAATATCGGCACGTCGGGTCAGTTTTTGGAATCGAGATTCGCACCGAAGATTTTTGCATCGAATCTCGACGGAAAAGCGGTCGCAGTTCAAGGAGAAATTGTTTAATCTGTTTACATAAGATATTTGTTGTTTTGCTTTAACCATCGATGCAATTCTACAAGATTGTTAAATCATTATTATTTAAATCGTTGTTATTGCGGATTTTCGAATTTCCAATTTGTTTAAGATTTTTTAGTTGTCTTAAATCAATTATTTCTTTACTCATCTTATTTACTTTACTTGATCACTCATTTGTTTACTTCGCACTTATTTCATGGATTATCAGATAATAATTTAATAAAATTATAGTAAAGCATTGCCAAATCTATAATAATGTTGCCGAAATAAATATTTCATGTGTATTTTTGGGGAATATTTTTTTTGGTTGGAACTATGATTAAATAGTGTTTTTTTTAATTTAAATATTTAATTAATTTTTATATTTTCATTAATATTTAGATTTTTAGAGCTTACAATACTTTTTTTTTATTATTGTCTGCAATTCTATAAGTAGTAAACATTTTGCATATATTAATAATTTCCTCATAAACAAAGAGGTATTTTCATGCAAATGTTGGAAATTGCAAAACCTTGATAAACACAATTTTTTTCGTATTTAAAGTCACATAATTAAGCAGAACGCAATTTTCTTGATACAAAGCTTTAAATTTTTGATATTTGTATCAATTACATTAATAATAAATTTGTAGATTTCACAAATTTTTCACATACTCTCCCAGATATTAAAGAAAATCCAAGTTTTTGTAACCAAAAAAAAAAAAGAAAATAATTATATAATCTTGTTAGAAGAATTATATATTCACACATAGAATTTCTATGTAGAAAGAATATTTTAACATTCAAATTTGATTTCGTGAGTTTAAATTTTAGATAAGAAAACAAAAACAAAATTCATTTGTTTAATATATATTTATAATTAAATTTGTTGCCATAGTGATGGTTTTTAATGTAGAATATTATGAATATTTTCAGCAATTCGAATAGAAAATTTTCAAAATATTCATCCAAAAATTATTTATTTAAAATAAAATTTGATGAATCTAAATTGATTTAATTATAAATGCATAGAAATATAAAAAAAAACACTAATACATAAAACATATCTCGCGCATCATTCTATACTTACGCAATGTCAACTTTCGATGACTACTACTAAAAGAAAATATCGTCACTCTCACTTTATCTTCTTTTCTCTCAATTTTTAAAGCGATTTAACATTTGGAGACCAAAAAAAAACTAAAATATCACTTCAAAACGTTTCTGATCAAAGTCTCTTTGAATCGAGCGACAAAAGATGACTCTCAAACAAGCGCTGCATTGTTACGAGATGCGTCGAATCGTCGCTTGGTTACGAAACAGTGAATGCATTATTAATATATTTTAATTGAATCGCTGCGTTTTTCCACTCTCCACTTAACTTATATTAATTCCATAAAAGGCTTTCAAGTCAGAATGGGCATTTTACACGTTTTTTTAACATCCATTTAAAGTATACATTAAAATGTTTTACAGCCTAATTCTTACTGATAATTACTATTATACGTTGCACTTATTTGAGTCGAGGTGCAAGGTTTGTTTTTAAACGACAATTAAAATTTAACAAGGTCAAAAGAACATCGATTGAACGTTATCAAGTTACTAACATGTTTCCTTATCATTAAATAAATACGTATAGACAAAACATTTTTTTAATAATTTAATAATTAATTCATTTAAAAATTTTAAATATTTGCTTATAAAAATTTCTTAACTTATATTTATTAATCAAGATTTTTTTTATTAGTTTTAATTAAAATTATTTAATTTCCCATCGAAACTTTGGACACTGTAATAAATTCTAATAGTAACCAGCCAATTATACGAGATTTACTATATTATTGATACATTAATGCACATTCATAAACATTAATTTATTTTTGATTTGTAATTATGAATATTTAATTTTAAATTATTTGAAGTTGAAATTATTATTTTATTGCAAATTTAAGTAGTTTAAATAAATTACCTGCATTATAGGCCACCAAAGTTACTAATAAAAATTAATCAATAAAAAAAAATTAAATAATGCACATGTATACAAAATAAACTAATAACTGTTGTTTTTCTGACATGAAATTAATGATTTTGGAATTATAACTTCGAACTAGCAATATTTGCGTTACCTTACATTTTTTAATTAATCAACATTCAAATAATCTTATTGTTTGTTCCTCTTTTAAATTAATTTGGTTGTCCTTTAATAACATATAGCCAACTTATTTGTGAAATATTTAAAAGTTTGTTTATTGTGCTTAGCTATTAATTCTTTGGTTCTGAAGTTTAGTTTTGACTAATAATTGGAACAATTAATTAAGTTGAGTTAACTTAACTGAGAATTGAACTGTGAATTTTCTAATTTGATTTTGAATTGAATCTGTTGGTAGCTCTTTTACAACCGTCGGCGTGTGTACGCTCTTTTGTCTTTCGGCGTCCATTGCGTTTGCGTGCGTTTCCTTTTTTGAATATTCAAAATAGTTAAGTAAACTATATAAAACTGGTGAATTATTGTATATTTTTGGTGGAATCCTTCATGAGAGATGTTAACCCAATTGGATTGGATTGGATTGTTGCAATTAATCGTGAGTAATTAAATCAATTTCTGTTAACCAACAATTTGTAGATTTTTGTTCGCATTTGCCTTCACGATGTTGCATTTGTTTTATACAGATAATATGATAATCTGTTTGGTGAGTAAAGTAATATACGCAGAGTGAAAATAATTTAATAATTACATAAATGTTTTTAGATTTCGCTGCAGAAGTAGCGTTAATAATAACAGTGTGGGATTGAGTATCTAATCTAGTATCACAGATGCTTTTCGCTCGTTATTTGCTCGTTTCCGTCTTCTTTTGTTTCTTCATCCCTGTGAACGATTGCGCTTCCTCGATGGTGTCTGGAAGTTTGCAGTTCAACGTTTCCGGCAACCAGATACAGATGACTGCGGAGAAAATGGGAAATATGCCGAAGATGACGGGAGACACCCAAGCGGCCGTGTAGAGGTTCAGGGTGCTTATGTACGGGGCGATAATCGAGCCAACCCTGGCGCACATCGAGGACGTTCCCACGCCCACATTCCTGACTACCGTCGGGAAAAGCTCCCCGGAGTAGATGTATACAGTTGGGAAAACGATGGACAATCCGAGCATTCCAACCACTGCCATGTAGGGAGTGGCAATATGATTTTCGGGGAAAGCGGGAATGAGGAGCATAGGGATACCGCCGAGCAAATTCGAGAGTATCAACGTTTTCTTTCTGCCCAGCTTTTCCATAGATACGATGGAGATTAGAGTGCCGGGCACTTGGATTGCCGCGGAGATGGCGATGTTCACGAACATGTCGCCTACTTGCAGAAGACCTATGAACTGGCTCACCCCGAAGAAGCATAACCCGGTGACCGCCCAATTGAAGCAGATTGCCAAAGTTTTGATCCTCATGTTTGATGTCCTGAATAGATCGACGATGTTACCTCCGACCTTGGGTTCGCTGCTCTTCTTCTCCGCGTAAGCCTTAACGTCTTCTTCGATTCCTGCAGTTGGAAGTTTATTATGATAGGCGGCCTTTTCCAGGATCTTGATAGCTTTCTCCGTCTTTCCGACTGCCAGCAACCAGCGCGGCGATTCTGGTAGGATCCAATAGTAGGAGATTAGGACGACTGAAGGAATCGATATGGCCAATTGGAAGTAGCGCCAGTCGCGAATCCAGTAGCCGAAGACGGCCAGCAGGAGGTGACCCAAATTGAATGGGATCTGGTACAGAGTAGCCGCGGTTGTCCTCCACTTTGTTCCTAAAATTTATACTCATGTTTCAGTGCGAATAGCAATTATTCGAGCCTCACCGACTAATTCCATGACCAGCACGAAACTCGTTATCATGGTACCACCAGTTGCTACTGCTACCACGAAACGCAGCACGCAGTAGAACCAGAACCATGGTACGAAAGCAGATGCAGTTCCTGTTACAACCTGGATTATCACTGCTATTACCATGGGCATCCTACGTCCAGCCCTGAAACGAAACACATAATATTCTTTCAGTTAAGTCACCTACTAATATTAAATTCTTATATATTCATAAAGTGAACGAAGATTTTTAATAATCTGAAAACTGAAAAACTTGAAAACATTCACACCATGTTAACACAATTGTCTTGCCAATGTTTATATATACCAATTGAAAATCTTCGTTCAGTCAAATTGCAAGCAATCTGAATTAATGAGACAAAATGTGTATGTGTCATTGACATCTACGCAATTTATTCGTTTCGAATTGTATCCAGTTTACGAATTCAATGCGAGAAGCTGAGAAACATCATTAAAGGGCGGCCCGATCTTAAACGACTCTCATTGCCCAGCTTCCTGTTTCCAAGCAACGAAACAAGGTCAACTCCATTCACATGCTCTTGCGACAATCTTCGTAATTTAGCAACTAGTTCCATGGTAACAAGAAACCAAATTAATTATACGCAGACAACGTAATACAAAAAAAAAACAATCAAGTTTTAGTGGGAATCTAAAATTATGTTTTTTTTTTTTGGGAAAAACTTACCTATCTGACCAAAATCCGAAGAGGACATTTCCGACCAAGATTCCCAGCATCGTCATCGTCTGCGCAATATTGGTTAAGTATGCTTCATCGCAAACTAAATCCCATTGGGTAATTATCGTTTCGGTGAAGATGCTCCTGCAAACACATTATGTTATAGCTCTTGAAAATATTTTAATAACATTTTACCTATCGAATGTGTGACTGGGACAATCGGATGAGCATTTTTCGATTGTGTCGTTCGAACAGTTGAAGCTTGTGGTGGGCGCTACGATGACGATGTTCAGCTGATGCCAGGCCACCGGGAATTTGACGAGAAAGATGACAATGCACACCCAGAAGTGCCATTTCCCGAAGACTCCCATCGACCTCTGGATGACGTCCCCTTCATCTTTCGTCACAGCCACTGCAAAGGAAACAACAAAAATACAAAAACAGGAAAAGGTAAATGCGTGTAATTTCGGGAGAAACTTCAGACATACTGACACGGTTCGAATAAGTGCAAAATGCGAACTTTCACAATCGATCAAATCGGAAACTTTGCATCGTTTTGCTACACGCTTTCTTCGCATCTTTATCATCATCTAATTACCCAATACGTACGACCCAAATTCAAAACAATTACATTCGTCAATATTCATTTGCCCAAAATTTTATACAACATACCAATTACGCAAAATATTTAAAGTCACAAAAATTTAAGATGTGATTTTCTTAGAATAATTAAGATATATTAAAACCAGTTAAATATTCCTCTAATAACTTATTGGAAAAAGCCTGTAATGAACATTTGCATATGCAATATTCCATTTAATTGCGACATTGATCCCATATATACCCAAGCCATGCATGAATAAAGCAATTAAACTCGGTTTTAAATGTCAAGGTAATTTGATCTTCGCACTTTTACTAAAAACTTTAAATATTCAATCATTGAACTTAAATATTTTTTTCTATTTCCTATAGTATACATTCATAATTGGCACTTTTCGAACTGCTTTATCTTGCGCATTTTTATTATTGCGGAATTAAAATCCAATTTACACCAGGGTTCACAGTGTATCTCGTCTAGACCGCAGACTGCAAAAGCGTTCGTTCGTTTAATCAACTCCATTAATTGAAACGCAACATAATAATTTCCGTATTTAAATAATATAAATAAATAAGTCATAACAAATTTATTCTATAGAATAAGTAGACTTAAATCTTAAATGTTTGTTAATATTACTAATTTTTTTTCGCTAAAGAAACGAAAATTTAATTAATTTTGTTGTGCGAAGTTGATCTCATTCGATACGGGCAAACTGGAACGAGAGCGCTTTCCAAGATGTATGAAACGCGCTGTAATTATCATCATTCTAATTATCCTTATACATTGCATAATTATGCACGTTCCACAATCACCTACAACTTTAATACGTTTGACATTTAATTTGTCAGTTGTCATTTGACAGCTGTCAATGGAAAATATTGTTTATTTAAATTTTATGAACAAATATGAATTATTATTATTTAATTAATGATAAATATAATTTGATAATATTCATAAATATTTACGCATATATTTCTACGAATTGCAATGCATAAACAATCGCGATTCTCGAGTTGTTGAACCTTAAACAGGAAATCCTTGATGCACCAAGAAGGATGAGAGAATCGTTCGCTTTCTACACGTAAAACATAAAGTTAATAATTATTAGAGAACACAAGTCAATTCATATAGCGTTTCCACTTTCGATCTTATTGAAAGTTCAAATAATAGATAAAAGTTTCAATTTATAGATTAACGTTAAACTGTTTTTTTTTTGTTAATTACTGTTTGTTTTCAGTCCTAAACCGCATTTATCAATCAAGTTCGTTATGAACACATTACTTTTCATACAGTAAATTATTGTTGTTTTATGTGCAGTTTGCACGGATGCAACAATAAAATCGCAATAATTTAATGTCCCGAAACGAATGCTTCACTGTTGCGCAAGTCGTTACATAAAAATTTTCTTTAAATTTTTATGTAATAATTTTTACATTTAAATCAATTTCGGTCTATACTAAATACAACATGATGTAAAATATAATCTTAATTCAAAGATATTTTTATTTGACAAATATTGTCTAATAAAATTTTATATAACGTTAAATCTCTTTAATGTATTTTTATTATACATTAATCAAAAAAAAGTTTTTAAGTAGTTTTACTTACGATAAGATTACGTTACACAAAAGATCTCATTAAGATTATCTAGAAGTAAATATTACACTTTTTTTATTACACTAGTTAACTACTACAGCTTCTGACAACTAATCTAAATTTAAAAATTAACCAAAATGAATTGACATTCCAAAATGTTGATCGATCAATGTAAGTTGACAGATGTCATTAATTAAATTAACTAAATATTATTGACATTCACAAGAGTCAATTTCGTAAAATTAAGCTTTAAATAATTTTGGTTTGAAAAGTAAATCAAGTGTTATTATTATTTACAAAAAAATAAGCAAATATTTGCTTTACCAAAATTAATGTTATACTCATTTTTGTTGTTGTTGTTGTTTGTAACGGAAACATATATTTATCATTAATTAGTTTAGACATTGATCGATGCTATTTGATATGAAAATCTGGAGCATTTGCACTTTCCTAGATGATTATTATTATTGGCACGCAATGCACTCATCCGTCACGTTCGATTCTATATTATTTGACATTTAATCTACGAATTTCGTGAATCTAAACCCTCGATGTTTTCTCTTCGTTCAAGAAATATTTCTCGTTAATGCCCATTTTCAATTTCTGTGACAAAACTATGGGTTTTGATGATATGATACCTGGTTTCTTTGCAGATGTGCTTGGGGAATCATCTTTAGGCGACGTCATTTGCTTCCTGATAATCTTCATATCCTCATCCTAAACCATCCCTTGGGAAGGGTTTAGAAAACTTAAAAACTATACTACCTAGGGATCAATATCTTTCTAGAAGTTTGTCACGTTCGGTGTGGTAATTATCACTGTGATTAATGGAAAATTCAACACGTTTTTAGAATCGTTTATTTCATAAAAATCAGCTGATTGTCATCAGTAATTAATATTTGTATAACTTATATATCAGCTGATTGTCATTAAGTTAAACTGTCACCGGTAATTGACATTTATAAATGTTCGTAAAAGTTACATAATTTTTTTTCTATCAACCTGGTACTTATCTAAAAATATTACTTATAAGTTAAAATTTATTTTTTTCCAAGACTGTCAAATTAGAAAATGTTAAGGTTTAGCGTTAATTAATCAATAAACCACATCACCTATCTCATCATTGTTCGAATTTCGAGTGCTACTGATTACAAATATAAAGCGTAGTATAAAATATATTACTTGATTGATTTACAACAAACTCGAACCGTTCAATGAAATCCCACATTACGTAATCAACTAATTCAATGACAAATGTCAACATATTTACTACGTAAATATTACGATTTTCATCTATCATCATTTACTGCATGTAATACTACAACATATTTGACATCTGTCATAATGACAGTACTTGGAAATGTCGTTTCCATAGAGATCGAAGACTTGACAACCTCGACCTACATGAAGAGAAACAAAAACGAATCGACGTTATCAAGGGCATCGATGATGTCGTTATCGCATTCTCAAAATTATTGTTTTGATAAAACTTATATATTTGCAAATAATCGTAACTTAATTGTTCTGTGATATAATTGTAAATACAATGGAGTTGATTAGAGCAAAAAAATAAAATAATGAAAGAATGAACAATTGTAACTTTGTTAATTCCAAAGTTAGATTCGTAATTATATTGTTTATTGACATGAACAGCAAAGCAAAATAAAAATCTAATGGCATAGTTTTAGTAATAATCATAAGCGATTTCTGCAACGCCTTATGTAACGCGTGTTTTCGTATGTAGAAACGAAAATATCAACGTCAAGGCTGAAAACGAATATATAGAAAAAATATGTATTACATATTATACTTTTGTTGGAAACAAATGCAAGCTACTATCGATTTTGTTTTTGTTTATTTGTTTATACGCAATTCGCGCAATCGTTTCGAAATTGAACAAATAACAACATTCCAGACCGATCGAGCGTTACGTACAAAATAATTCGATCACTACAATTAAAATCTATTGCAAAATTAAACCGAAATTGTATGAAAAGCATCAACCAAATTCCTGCAGTAATCTTATCCGGTTACTCTAATCATCATCTGATTTATTAATCTGCGGAGCTATTTTAGAAATGTAATACACTCGACGATTATTTGAATACAATGCAACAACATTGCTAAAATTACTCAAGGTTGGAGACAAATCGGTTCTGATGTACCAATAATTATGTTTTACTGATTTCTCCGATAAAAAAAAATAATATTGAAAAATAATTAAAAATAATTTTAACAATACCTTTACATTGATAACGTTAAGTGCTTAGTTACATTAAATTGATAATCCCATGGATTTAACGAACTGATAATAAAGAGTTTGTTGCGTCTGATTGTTTGAATTAATTACAGAAAATTAATAAGAAAAATTATACAAATTAGTAAACATTTCTGATGATAGTTTATTGAGATTTGATAAAAGTAGATTTATGAAATTTTATTATTTGAAATTCTGATACTAAATTATATTTAGTGAACGTATTTTGTTTCTAGAAGTTTCTAATTTCATTTGCATACTTTACGTTTTTTATGTCTCCAATAGTCTAGCAGGAATAAACTTAAGACACTTTACTACGTTTTCACATTCTTTGCAATTTTGTTTGAAATTGCTCCAATTATATGACTGAAAAACCCGTAGAAAATTCTTCATTTCCTTATTTCATACTTTATTTAGCACTACAAATTCAGAAACTATGCACTTAAGGAAGTAAACGTCGGATGTTGTTTGTCCTTATAATAAATATATACAAATAATAATGCGTCAAAGTGAAAGCAAATAGAGTCGCGTTCTTTTTAACTGTACTTACTGCTAATTGGAATTCCTGACCCGTGCAAGATGAAGACGAAGAAGAAGTTGTTAATTTACGAAAATTTTCACGATTTGTTTTGACGCGTTTTTTGTAATAAAAAATACAAATAGAACAAACTGAAGATGATGGCTTGCTTCTGCGATGAAAACTAAGTGTAGCCGCCGCGGTCCACTCTGCACAAGTGAACGTCGCGATACTGAACACTATAAAGTGCGAGTCCATCTACCTCCACTATTCACCACCGTCCTATTACTCTTATCTTCATAATCATCAGATATCCCGGAGCGTTCACAAAAGCGAGAGATGATTGCATGTAAAAATATTTCACTTTTACTCTTCGGCCAAAATAAAATTGGAAAGACTTCTTGAAGCTTCAATTAAATTCAATTGATTTCCGTTAGGTGAAAGTGAAAATTGAAGACTTTAGAAATCCGACAACATTTCAAATTTTATATTAAAATTAAATCAATTCGTAAACACATTAAAATATTAGATAAATCTTACTATTAATTTATCACTTTACGTAATAAATTTTAAAAAATTTGTCTATGTTATCTAAAAAAAAAGGCGATTAACAAGTAATCACTATAGACTTTTACAATAAAACTACTAATATAAATATAAATTACTAATCACAGATATGAACAATTATTAGTATTTCACTTTCGCCACCAAAAAAAATATATAAAAATCAAATACAAATCCAATTTTTTAAAAATTACTAATTTGAAATGTTTGCACTTTGAATCTAATCTCTCCGTTTCTATTATTGGAAGTGCCGAAATATCGAGTGAATTGATAGTTTTGTTCGCAGCAATCTCGGAATTTGCGTGCATCGAATTTGATGAAAAAGATTACAAGAATTTTTATAAATTTTTTATCTAATTTTTTAGTTTGTTGCGGGGATTAGACTAGATACTAGTTACTAGATAGCATTAGGAATGTTTAAATTACTGTTCTTAAATCCTATTGTAAAAGCAGTTATAAAATATTATTTTTATATAATTAGATTATTTATAATTTGTTAAAGACAAAGACAAATTTTGTTAGGAATTAAATTTGAAATTTACAAAAAAAAAACTAAACTAATAAAGGAAACGAATAATCCAATGATGTTTTAAACTGAGAAGATTAGTTTCTAGACTAATTCCGTGTATTAAGCATAAGTCATCAGACGACACGTGTTAATTGATGTTAAAATTTTGTTGATTTTTCAGTAATCAAATTTAATTCAACGCAATAAAACTCATTATACAATGGATATTTATGTAAACAAACTTTGTTTATATTGAGATTTTTTTTTTCTTTGAAGTTTGTAATTCTTGAAGCAATTACAAAATAAAACATTTTTTTAATATTAATTTCTTTGACATTGTCGTCATGGTAATATCACATATAATTTATAAGTAAAACAGATTTTTGACGTAGTGTTAATGTCATTATTTTTTATTTGTATTTATTTTAGATTTTACTGCAATATTACAAAATTTATTAAATGCATATTTTTTTTTGATATTTATTCAGATTTAGTTGAAGGTAAGATATTTATTTATGCATTCAATTAATAACTATTGTTGCAATATTACAAAAGACTTTGAATATTTTCTTAGAAAATTTACAAGTACGCGAATATGTATGAATGTAATTAAGTGAATTTCATTGCTAATTGCAAATGCGATATACAATAGTTGCAAAGAGATTTTTGAAATTTGAAAATAAATCCAGAGATGGACAAAATACGGCCCGCGGGCAAAATTTGGCCCGCAGCAGATTGTACAACAGTAGCATAGAAATATTCAATTTTAATATAGCTAAATTAAAGAAGTCGTAATGAATATCATTTAAATTTTTTTTGAAGGAAAATTTATATCATGAAATGAAATGTTTAATGATTTTGAATGTGTGAATCGTAAAAATTGTGAATTTAATTTCATCACGTAGCGTGTTTGAAACTTTCTTGCGTACGAAAGCAAGACAGTTCTTGGTAAAAACACAACTTCTGGACTTTCCTAGTTGCGACAAAACTTCAATAATGCAACGAAAACGTTGGATATTAAATTTTCGTTTCGAATAGATATGAATTTTAACGTGGGTCTATGGTGATTATGACACGAAATTAGTAATTATATTTAATTACTTTAGATTGTCATCACGTGGAGAATTTTCATAATATCATCAGACGATCATAAGCAAAAATCCATCTTCGAAATAAACAGGTAAAATTAGTTTTTCGAGATAACATAAACAAATCTTTGTAAAAAAAACGTAAATAATTATTAGAAATCGTTTTTCTTCAATCGTCGATTAATGTTGTAGAATGTGATCGCCTTGGATTTTTTTTTTATCTCAAGGAAATATCGTTCGACCGCAAGATACATTTATCCATCTGTGGATTATCATGAGAAAACGATGCTGAAGACATTCAGTCATTTCGCACGCAGATTGCATTTAAGTAAATAATAGATTTACATAATCATTTTAATCACCTTCGCAATAAGAAAAAAAAATATAAATTACATCACAGAATTAATGACAGCCACTAATGACATTCTGTTGTTATGGTAACATCAATTGCTGATTTGAAAACTGTTTGCATCAACAAGCGGTTAATATTATTGACTTTGACAGTGTCACCATGGTAATTTCATAAACAAAATAAATATTTATAACTCACGAACTTAAATTTTACGACGTGTTTACGTTACGATAATATTGTTAATTTTAACTATTATTAGTTAACATACTAAATTTACTAAAGTTCTTTTCAAATTTAGTTTGTTAAACTATTATATTGTAAATAACATTGACATAAGTAGTTCTAATCAATGATTTTGACAGTGGTGTCATGGTAATATCAAATACAAAATAAATATTTGTTTGACATTAATAATTTTGAAATTAGATTTACAAGTTAATCAATTACGTAATTTATTGTTAAATGCAGTTTTATTGTGAAATTACGTAATTATTTGTGTTGTTTTACGATGTTAGTATTAAAAGTTGATGACGCGAAATTGTAATAGATCTTCGAGTAAATAACGAACAGTAGTAGATAATAAGATAAAAAAATAAAACTCAAATATACCAATTAATTCTAAGTTGAGTATGTTTTAAAAATTAAATTATTTTTCACATTTTGAGTTTTATATTTTATCATGTATAATTAGGACTTTAATGTGCATACATGTGTGTAATTTGGGATTTAGTAGTTTCGTTGAAATACGCTAAAAATTAAACTTAATTTACAACATTTTTAACAAGCGTAGAATATTAAAAAAGTTTTTTTTCAAATAATTTTACTGAAAATATTTTTGAGGGATTTTACCTGAAACCACATTAAACGTAAGTCCGAATTATGTAAAATTTATGTAAATTACAATATTGTGCCGTAGCAAATCCAAATAGAAATAAATATAAAATCTGCGCGGTTTTGAAATGAAAGTGATTGTGTGCAATTGATTCGTTTTTTTTTTGCATGAAAAGGAAGAAAACATGCGAAATTGCACGGGATTTTAGGCCAAAGTAGATTGGTTCATGCGCGCAAATAACAGACGTCAGAGATTATTGCACAAATAGTCTTAACACACTTACGAAAAGCAACCGACAAAAAAGATATTCAAAATAGGAAAAAACTCACGAGTTTTCAGCAGCTTCTCATGTTCCTTCTGCCTCGATAAATTCTCTCTGCTCGGAATGCGTATTTTCTTTCCCATGTTTCTTCTTCACTTCGAACACGGCTCTTCCCTTTTGGGTCTTCTTCACTCGGCGTTCGAACGTAAAATATTCCTTAAGTTTACGTTTTTTAAGTAAAGTCACCCGTGTTGTTAGCTTTTATAATTTAAAATTCAAATATTTATTTAATAAGATAAGACGCGAACAATCAATCTGACCTCCAGTAGCTTCAACAAATTTATAGTGGGCTCCACGTTAAACTAATTATAACAATATGTAAATGCATTCATTATTTATTAGATAATATTAAAATAAGCACAACATTTGAAATACTATTAACATTAATGTTATAGTTCTAAATTTAAGTTAATAATTATTAAAAACTTGTGGTGATTGCTGGGATATAATTACAAAGTTTGCTTCAATAACGCAATATAGGAATATGAAGTCTTTAATATCTGCAAAATATAAAAAAATCATTAAATTAATAATAAACTAGAAACATTGAAAACAAAATTATATAATGACAATTATAATGTCAAATATTTTAATTGACATTGTCAAATATTAGAAAAGTCAAAATTATATAAGTTATAATGTCAATGTCAAATTGATGTTTTGATAAATGTCATTTTACCGCTAAAAATGTTTCGAAAGACATCACTCCGAAGTCGCCGGTCCTCAGGGCTAAAGGTCTTTGGCTTCGCATAATCATTAGGATGAGATCCTTTCGAAACTTGGATGGATATTGGTACCAGTTTAGATTGTACACGCATAGCGGTAAAGAGCTGCTCTGGAAATGTGAAGAAAATTGAATTTAAAGCAAGCAATTGATGGAATAAGAAAATAACTTCATCTAAAAGTCTTTGCCCGGAAACGGAGACGATCATTAAGGTGACGACCCAACCCATCAGATGCAGCAGGACGTGCAGCGAACTTTCCTGCGAAACGTACAAAATTTTAAATCATTTAAAAAAATGTTTTGTTAAAATACAATTAGAAATTGCAGAACCAAAATCCCGATGATCATCGTATCGCAAAGAACTGCGACGAACATGAAATTCGAGAAGCATCTGTTCATCTGATCGGTTAATCTGGATAATAATGCAGGATAGTAATTTTATAAATTAGTTGCGTTTATTTTTTGAGGATTTACTTGATTACTGAGTTGTGGTAGATGACGCAGTTTTTGAAATGATATTGCTTCTCCTGCAACGAATCCAGATCATCGATCTGCTCCAACGAGTGCTTCAGATGCTTAATCCTCAAGATGATGTGCTCCACAACGGAGAAAATGAGAGCGTAGATCGCGCCGTAAGCGGAGACGATGAACAAAGCGCTAGCGTTTTGAAGTGCGAAGAGAATCTGGTTTTGCGGCGTGGATTGGATATCGACGTTATACCAGGCCTGCACCACCAATCCGCAGATCCTCTCCAGCTGCGTTTCTTCCTTATTCTTCAAGCATTTCGACTTGTTTACGAGACCCAGCGAAGTGTAATAGAAGAGGCTCAAAACCACGGCGTATTTATAAAAGACGATGCACCTATCTATGATCTTGCGTTTGCGATCGAACCCGATCGGTTTTCCGAAGATCTTAAAGACGTTCAGTTCGGTTAATAATTCCCAAATAACTTTGCGTTTCATTCCGAATCCGAAAATAGCCAAATTCATGCCGATTCCGGACACGATCATCGCGCAGTCCTCCACGAAATCGCTCAAATAACCTTTGTTTACGTTGCCTGAAACGAATCGTTTAGTTTGTAATTAGTTAAGATAATATTCAGACTTCTTGCTAACTCGTTATGAAATGCATGGATGAACCGAACATTACGAACGCTTGATAGAAAAGTCTGATTATTACGACTACAATAGTGGGTTTATTCCACAATTTGCAGAACCGCAGGTACACGAAGTTCTCGTGGAAGATGTTGCCGTCTTTGCTGAAAGTCTCCATGACTCTTTTTGCTTGCGTTTCGTACCTGCATTTCCTATAAATACGCAGTCAGGCGAAAAAATAATAACAAACCAGTACAGATTTCTATCTTTTATCCTGTAATTACAAGCATTTTAATTATTCAATCAAACGGAGCTTTTTCTCGATTCGCAGTAAACCTCCGCTTCTTTTTACAATAATCAATTGGAATATTTAAAAAAATTAATAAAAGCTTCAGTTCTTTTCAAAATACTTACCTTGGATAATTCATGCTATAACAATAATTTTTCAAAGGAAATCGAATGAAACAACGGTAATATACTAAATATTTCTTATAATATTCATCCATACAAAGCAAAAACTTATTAACAAAAATTACATAATAATAATAAAACGGTGATGTTCCTGAAGAACTTTTGGAAAACAAAAACGTTTCATGTATTTTTCTAGTTGAGTAAATAATAAAACGTTATTTTATTACGTGGGAATAGCTATTTTCAGCAACAACATAAATACAATTTTTTTTTTAAATAGATAACAAAATTTAACATGAACTAAAAATCGGACGTGCTGATGGGGAGAGGGTGTATATGTAACAATAACGATAACTATTCTCACTAAACATTCGCGCATTCT
Source organism: Nicrophorus investigator (assembly GCA_963457615.1). Taxonomy (NCBI): domain Eukaryota; kingdom Metazoa; phylum Arthropoda; class Insecta; order Coleoptera; family Silphidae; genus Nicrophorus; species Nicrophorus investigator. The sequence goes on from OY735143.1 coordinate 3,357,179, forward strand.
CTGCAGTAGTATAAAAAAATAATTACTAAACAGTAAAGAGATTACCAAAAGTAGACAAAGATATTTTTTTTAGGTAATTCTCGTACACTTTAAAATGAGAATCCACCGTTCGGCATCTGCGAAGGTGCGTGCGGGTTGAAGGTGATCTGTCCATCGGCGTTTGTCTGAGGGGCTGGCACATCTGCATCTCCGCCCTAAAAGAAAACAGAGTAAAGATACTCTCTTGGTAAGAAAATTCATTTAAAGTTTGTCTTCGTAATTGAAGAGGAGAATATACTTACTTCTGAGAAGAAGTTCTCGATAATTTGCAGAGCTTTGTCGTAGACCTTCTCGTTGTCGTGACTCTGCAAGGCTTCCAGAGAATCCAGTCCACCGCATTCCTCAATCATGATGGCGACCTTTTCGGCTTCACCCAGTTTGTTAGCAGCAGTCAGGATGTTCGTCAAGCCATCCAGAATGATAACGACGGTCTTGCCCTCTTTCGAGTTGAGCAGATTGCACATGGGTTTCAGAGCGCCCATCTCCACCAGCTTACCCAGCTGCTCGATGGTTCCGCCGCTCGTGTAATTGGTGACGGCCCAAGCAGCTTCCTTCTGCGATTTAAAATCGCCAGTCTGCAGCACGTATAGCAGTGAATCCATGACGCCGGCCTGCAAAACCTTCTGAATTTGTTCAGAATTGCCGGCCGTCATATTGGACACGCTCCATGCTGCCTCCTTGACGATGTTCACTCTCGGATGCTTCAGCAGTTTGCTCATCACGTTCAGCACACCAGCATTGATGACGGTGTCAGTTTGCTGGTCGTTGCCCGTGACGATGTTACCCACGGCTCTCAAAGCGGGCGTCAGCACGGTGATCTCGTCGCTGTTCAGCAGCTCGACAAGCTTAACGATCAATCCGGTGTCCAGCACCGCTTGTATCTTCTCATTGGTCCCATCCGTTAAATAACTCAACGCCCAGCAGGTATCTGCCAGAACATCCTTATCGTTGTAGTACAGCAGTTGCGCCAAGGTGGGAAGACACACTTTCACGCTGTTGAATTCCACCGGGGGGTTCTTGTTGCGACACAGATTGGAGATGGCCCAAACGACGTTCCTCAAGAGCGTGATCGAGGTATCAGGTTTGATGCAGCTCAACAGAATTGGAAGGATGTTATTCTGCAGGACCATGTCGCGAGTGACGGGACCGTCACCGGCAATATTGCCGATGGCCCACACCGCTTGCTCGGCGACGTCCAATCTGGGCGACATCAAAAGTTCCTTCAGTTTCGGCAAAGCCCCCTCGTGCACCACAGCCTGAGTCTGCTCCGACGTTCCAGAAGCGATATTCGTTAAAGCCCAACAAGCTTCGAATTGCAACGACGGGCTACAATTAAAAAAAAAAATTGCAAATAAAATCATAACGAAACCAATACACGACAATATATGATGATTACTTGTGAGATTTGGACAGGAATTCGACGCATTTCGGCACCACCCCCAAGCGAATCATGTGATCAATCGGTGGATTCCTCTCTCTGCTGAGTATCTTACGACAAGCTTGTGTTGCTTTCAATTGAATATCCTCATCGTTGCACATCATTCCTACAAACACATTTGTCAGTTAATAAATGCTAAATGCAGCTGAAAATTATATGTTACCTCTGAGAATCTCCTCGGCTGTCATCTGGCTGGGAGAGTTCGGATTAACCTCCTGCTGAGGGGAAGTGAGTAGATCATCTTCCAAGACAATGTTACGTCTCTTGAGCAACTGGTCATCCTTCCTGGCCTTCCTCAACTCCACAGTCTGCCCGATACGCCTCCTCCTCATCTCCTGCAATCACAATACATTAAAAAAAATCCAATCAGAACCAATCATCATCTCTACTCACATCAGTGTCCTTTCCTTTGTTCTTGAACGAACGAATTCTTCCCTCGTCGGCCATCGTTAAACTAAAAATACAAAGACAACATTAACTAATAGCAGGTGGTTCAGACGAAGCAGCAAATTCAAAGACTGGCGGCATGTGCTCTCGCCGGAAACGTTAACGTAGGTCAAGAGGATTGATGCACTCACCTGTGTGCAGGGAATGAACGAAAATAATAAAAAAAATACAACAATAACAGGGACTGACTACCACGAGATACACGGAAATTACAAGAGAGGACAACGCAAGGCGTGAGAGTTGACGGAAATGCGACTTATAAAAAAAGTCGAGAAGACGTTACTCCGGTGAATTCTGCAACGGAATAGCGCTCTCACCGCATTGGTGCTGTTTGAAAGGCAACAGGCTGTTGAGATTCGAAGAAGCCAATCGAAACGTTACGCTTTGACACATCCAGAACGAGCATTTTGGCGCTAAATTTGAAATATATTTCATCTCAATTAGTTTTAAACACAAAATACTTATCGCTTTCTTAATTAATTAATTAAATTGTACGCAACGTTATAATTTGAGCGGTAAATTTAAAAACAAGTATAATTAAGTATTATGCAATATAATGTTGCAGCAACAATGATCTTAGTTTACTTTGAAAATTAAAATTTGACTTATGTCAAAAATAGTTACGTTTCTTAGCGTATTTAAAAATGTAACTGTAAAGTCATTTTTTGAGCAATTTACAAGAATAATTCAAAGATATTCCAGAACTAATTAAGTAAGTAAATAATTAAGGTATAATATTTAGTTTTTTTTTAAGGTTTTCAATGTTTTGTGTTTTTACTCAAATGAGATAATGCAATGAGATGAAAATATGTTCTAACTTTACTCACTTTAAGTTGTTTATTACATTGATCTTAATGAGAAATAATGAAACTGTATTGTTAATTTTTTGTTGTTATATTTTATTTTGATTTGCAGGATCAATCGATATATTAAGGTGAGATGAGGTAACTGTTATTTCCTGCTGCCGTTTAATGGACTGTGTTTTACCCAGTGACATTTCCGATCGCGCAGGATTTTGCACGCGCGCAGCATCCTGCGAAAATCGATGCAGCCTCCGTTGTCCTCCCTCACTTTTCGTAGTAAACACGATGAGCTAGATGAAAAATAAGGGCTTTATTGCCGAACGAAATTTTTATAGATATATTTGTATATAAGATTTATATAAGTCAAGGTAAGATAATGCAGATTTAAGATTATGAATCTCTTTAATAAACTTTTTATTTTTTGGATTCAGATGCCCATAGATCCGGATCACACCTGCTCAATTGACAACCTCACTGATCAGTCCATCCCCATACCGATTCAAATATTCCTGTGGAAGCAGGTCGTTCCATTCGTCAAATCGAAATTGGGGAAAGTTCACGAGACATCATGTTCGGTAATTTGCAATATTTTACTTATTATTCGCGAGTTTTGATTAGAAATATTAATTATGCAAAGCAATATATCATTGGTCAATAATAAACTTACTATGACAATATATTGACGTCATTACTCTCAGATGCATTATTGATTGAAAGTTATCTAATATTATATCGTCTCTTCGCAACTTGCCAAGTAACTTGTGATAATGCAATTGCACTTTACTTGAACAAAAACTGAAACATATTACTTTATATATGACAAGTTACGTGTAGAAGTATTTTATAAACATGCTATAATTAGTTAATATAATAATGAAATTAATATTTATTATTTTTAGATATGTCAACAAAATCCCGTCCATCACGTGCTGAAGGAGTCCTGCAAGGTGTTCGAAAAGGTCCTCGTGCAGAATATCATAACCGATCTAAAACCTGAACTTTCGGAGGCCTTCAAGAGTCTTCCTCGATGGAGACTCATCCAAGCGGCTCTTCCTTACGTGATGCATTGCACCGCCTCGGTGTTATTCAATAGGTATAACTCACTCGAGATCTTTATTACTTGAAAAACTGAATTATTTAACTTCCAGGATGAAGGATGGAAACATACAGATATTGGGAGCGGTGGAGAGCAAGCTTCTGTACACTCTCCATTGGATCCTGCTGGATGCGGCCGAGGAATGCTCGGATGCTGATTTCGAGAAAGGAATTTACCACACGTCGCCTTTCTATTACCTATTTTCGATACCTACTATGACGGTGATTATTGAGCGAAGTTATTAATTGTTATTATAAAAGTGTTTATTTATATTTTTAGCTGTTTGTGTACTTGTTCGCGCCAATTTGCCAGAGCTTGAAGGAGTCGGATTTCCAGAATTTCCGTTTGGAGAACGGTTTGAAGCTGTGGCAAGCGATGTGGGAGTTTCGGCATCCGGACGCTCCTTGCTTCACAACGCACTGCAAACCTAAACCGAAGGCTCTGAGCGGAAGGTTGGGATTGAAGAAAGGACAGTATGGGGATATCTTTTGCGGACGTGAGTATTACTAATTTATTAATAGTTTACGAATCAAAGGTTAATAGTTAAAGTAATATTGCTGTCTCGAGTAGTACTTTACGAGGCACTCGATGAAAAATGTTAGGGCTGAGACTGTAAATCCGGCTAATAACAGATAGAAGTTCCCAAGCAATTGGCTGCTTCTCAACGGTCTTGAGATGGTTGCTTCCGTGTGAGACGTGAAGAAGTTGTAGAGATAATCGAGATTGTAGTTGGACATCATCTTCGCGTACCAGTAGTCTATAAAGCCGTGCTCCAGAAGCCGCGTGATCTGTTCGGTGAAGATCTTCGTGAACGGCGAGGATTTGCGAAGAACCAGGATGATTCCAAATTCTCCCACGCATTCGTTCAATATTTTCATGTGCGTTTTAGCATAATCATCTAAAGTTTCCGTGTCTGTTAAGTAATGCTGCGACAATTTCTTGACCATGAGCGCGTAATTGTTGCTCTTCACGCGCATATCTCTGTACCGGTTGTTCGGTTCGATTCCGTAATTTTTGGCTAGCTGTCGATGAATTTCGTTTCCTCCCTGGAGCATCGCTTTCGTGTTCAAGTCTGGGCCGCCCCAGAAGATGTTGTGGTTCACCATGTCTTGCAGAGTGTTGATTGGGTCGGAAAATTGAACGCTGGTTAAGGCGCTGGTGAAGCCTGCCGCGTAAGCGGTAGCTAAGAGGAGAGTGTTTAAGGACCAGCAGGTTAAGAAAATGCGGATTCCTCGAAGAGACGGTTTCGGGAAAACGTTTACGCCGCTCAAGGTGAAGATCCGGACGATCACGAGGTAGTTGTTGAAGAGATTCGTGAATGGATTTGGGTCGTTGCGAATAGTTTCATAGTATATTCCTAAAGCGTATAGTATTAATGTGGTGGTGAATGAGGTGGTGAACATCAAAACCCAAGTGGTAGGTTGGAGCGGTTGGAAGATGAAGCCGCTGTCGGGTTTCGGGTGCGGTTTAGGTACCAAAAACGTTATGCAGGCTTGAGCGTACGGAAAGGTGGTGTCGTACATATTGATGTGTTTCCCTAAAGACATCATCCAGTGGGAGCAAACGGCGATATCGCTGCTTCCATTGTTAACCGACTCTTTGACAATCGAATACAAGCTTTCGTTGCGATACTCGCGCGCTTTCTCCGTGAAAATTTGATACTCCACCTTGAACTTTCTCATGATGTGTTGAATAATCCTGAATTCGATTCCGTCGTAAGCTTTTTCGTCCGTTGAGTAAATGTAGGGAGGGCAATTGAATGCGGCTACATTGAAGACGTATTCAGCTTTCGGTTTCCACTCCAGCATGCTCAATTCTTCAAAATCAATCTGAAAATCATCTTCACCATTCCATTCCAATATAAGTTTATCCTTATTCAAGTGGATAAGTTTAATAACGAAATTGGTTTTCGATTTGAACTCTTCCATTATCTCCACTTGAACGATCATCAGATCCAAAGCTTCGATGTTTTGCGCGAAATCGAACGGGTATTTCTTATAATCCGCATCACCTCCTTGAAGGAAAATTAAGATTCTGCAGTGCGGAAACAGCTTGAAATCTCCGATAGTTTTCTCGCCCAATATTGCATTTAAATAAGTTAAATTGGCTGTTGCGATTATAGCGCCTATGGCGCGAAAATTTCCGGGTTTGTAATTTAAGACGTTCTCGTACGGAGGCACCACGACCATCGTGAGATCTTTCTGCAAGGATTTGTGGATGTAATCGGTAAAGCTGGAGCCGTCGCTTATGTAAAACACGGTTTGGAACGATTCGAACGAATTGCAAATGATCGACGATACGAAATCGACTATTCTATCATCGTTGCATTTCGCTAGAGCCGCGAGGTTGAGCAGCACCAGAAGCAGCATTATCTGCAAATTAAATATAATTGAATTAATGTTTGCTAATGTAAACGGGTGAAGAGTAGTGTTACTTTTTGGTTAGGAAGAGTTCTAAAAGTAAAGTGAGCGCGGCTGCGACGAGACCTACGGTTAAAAGTAAGAAAGCCGCCTGCATTTCGATTAGCGTTAATGGCTTTTTCTGTCCGATTTTAGTTGCGTACGAAGAGTAAAAGTTGGACATGTAATTCAGCTCGGAAACTATGCGGATGACCATGTCCCAGTAATTGATCAATCCGTGCTCGACGAACTTGATTATGTAAGTGGAAAGAATGCTGGTGTACGGTGAGTTCTTTCTCAGTGAGAAAACGATGTATCCTTCGGAAACGCACTCTTTTAGCACTCTCATGTGCGATCTTCCGAACTCGTCTAAAGTCTCGGTGTTGGTAATGTATTTCCTTGGAAGCACTTTCACGTAAACGGCGTAATTCAATTGGTGGATTCTTTCATTTCTTTGCGCTATGCTCGCTTCTAAATGGTAGTTGTTTAATAGTTTGCTGACGTACTTGTTGGGATGCTCTTGAAGCGTTAATTTATTGGCGAAATCTGGGCCGCCCCATTGGACGTTAGCATCGACCATCTCTTCTAGAGTGTCGATGGGTTTCGACGTCTTTGGCGTCGTTCTGGAACTGGTGTACCCTGCAGAATATCCGGTGTTGATGAGCAAAGAGTTGAAGCACCATGCGATTAATAAAACGCGAAGGGCGTTCCAACCGGAGAATTGAAACTTGGGTATCGAACTTTGCGTGCAAATCCTCAGAACATCCAAAATCCCAAGTACGTAATCATTATTTTCATCAGGATGCAACCATCTCAAGTACATAGTTAACAAGATTATAATGGTGACGAGTGCTAAAAGGATGACCCAAACGGTTAAATTCAAAGGTTGAAAAATTAGAGTTTCTTCCGGTAATAATCTTGGTTTCGGGGCTAAAAACGTTATGCAGAGTTGAGTGTAAGGATATGTTATATCGTATTGTTCCATCGGCACAACGGAGATCCATTGGCTGCAAAGCCCAACATCAGCTTCTTGCAATTTGAGCGCTTCCAAGACCTTACCGTACAGACTGGCGTTCTCGACGGTTTCCAATATCTTCATCTCCAATGGCCAACCTTTTATCTGAGCGATTTGCTTGATTATTCTGTATTCCAGACCATCCAATTTATCTCCGACCATCAAGAAAGGGCTGCAATTGAAAGCAGCGCCAACGAAAGGTCCTGCTCTAGGTTTCCACTCTTTGTAGGCGAAAAACGATTCGGTAACTTTGGTTTCGCTTTTATTGATTTTCAAGTAAATCACCTGAAATTCATTCTTTTGCGGTTTGCAGTAAAACTCATCCTCTAAATCAAAATTGAAGCCTTGCACCACCATAATATCAAGCCCTTTCACCGATACGGCTTCGGTAAATGGTGACGAGAAGAAGTCGTCTTTCCAATTGTAGAAAATCAATAACCTTTTGTGCGGTTTAAACTCGTTTCCTGCAATCAATTTCTTCAGCGATTCAAAATGCGAAGTGGCTATTATGTAACCGTCGCACGGATTCTCTTCATCAGCACTTTTATAATTTACTTTTTGATAAGAACGAACCGTTACGGCAGTCCCTGAATCCGATAAAGCTCTTTCGACTAAATGCGACAGGTAACAGCCGTCGGATAAAAAGTTGATGTAATTCTTTTCTATAAACGAGTAGCTCACTGCTTTCGATATCATCTGTATCCACTTCTGCTCGTCGATTTGCCTCTGCATGCTGCAATTCGCGTCGACTTTAATCACTAATATAATTGTAATGGAAACGAGGATGAAGAAACGCATGATGGGTTTTGAGCAGACTATGCATTTTACGTCTACTTAAATATATCGGGACTTGTTTGATTATCGTTAAAAAGGTGTAGAGCGGTTTGCTCGACGCTCTGAAATAACATTGCGATTAATTTGTTGCGTGCCCACCAATCATTATAATTCCACATAGTTGCTGCTGCTCTATCTGTTGCTGCCTTGTAATTATGTAATATTCAGTTTGTCCACAATATTATTTTCCACGTACCTTTCCACTTTTGACGCAATCCATTTTTTTTGTTATACTATTATTTCTACTGATTCAATTTCGACTCATATCGAGTAACTCGTTTAGATTGGACGTAATAAGTAGTGTCTTTACGCGTTATTTAATTACTCGAAAAATACTGAAGGTAGAATAGTTTTTGAAAATGGAAGTTAAAGAAAAATGTACATAGAATTGAACAAGTCGCAAGTGATTTTACTGGTATTTACGTAATGAAAGTAGGTATGGACTGGAAAAAGTTTTCAAGAAACCTACTGTCAGATTTGTGACAATTACATTAACTGTAATATTTGTTACTCAGTCAATTCACGTTTTATCATTTATTTGTTAACCTCTAATTACATCTGCGTGTTTTATCTTATTAATCAATAACTGCACATGAAAATATGATTATATAATATAATTTTTAAGTATCATATTTGTGGCAGCTGTCTCCTGTCATAGTGAAACAAAAAATGCAGTGTCTTCACGTTTTGTCTAATTACTTTACAACTACACACGTTAATTTAGTCAACAGATATTGAAAACATACATAAAAATATGGAATTATTACCAATGAATTTTGTTAAATTATGATGATTTTCTGCCAAAATTTACAATTTACACAAATATTTATAGTCAATTTTAATAATATTAATTAATTTAATTTTACAGAAACTTCAAAGTACTTGACATAATAACTGTCAAAATTGACAACCAATTAACCAAAGCAGGTGAATGAATAAGACAACTTTCAACACATATACATTTTATTCTAATTTTGTATGAATTTGTTTTATAATTAATTTACATATCAATTTAAATGGATTAAGTGCACATTTTCAATACAAAATTGGTGATTTAGAATGGATGGTATTACCTGTGAAAACAGTTGTAAAACTCTTTGTGCTTGCGGTTTTGAGAATGATCCGCCGCGAAACGAATGAATTATGTACCGGCCGCGTTTCGGTCTCATTATAACCGTTTTATCTGAGATCTTTTCCATTAAGGGCGTTTTTTTTGTCACCTTGTTGTTTTTTTTTATATAATCATTTGTTATGACGATTGTTGGTGTTTAAGGATTGAAGGTAGTAGGGACTTGTTGTTTCTCCTCTAATAGAATAGGAACACTTAACAGGGTAAACACCATTAATCGTGTAATTTATTGCCGATGAGGATTTTGTATTTATTCGAAATTAAACGCGGCACGAAATTACCAAGCCGACAATCAATAGGTAGAACGCGCCCTGAAGCTTGATAAGGCTGAGAGGCGCCTTTCCGACGCTCGACGATTTCTTGAAGTAATTCTTCATGTACTTCAAATCCGAAGATAAGGCTTTCGAAGTCCAATGGTTGATGAAGCCGTGCGCGCTGAAGTCCTGAATTTTCTTATCGAGGATCGAGGTGTATGGCGAAGATTTCGGTAACCCGAAGACCATGAAGTATTCCGCGGCGCAATCGTGCAGAACTTTCAGGTTTCCGTGGCCGTAAGAGTCCAAGAATTCGGTGTCCGTGACGAATTCGACGTTTGGGAATATCTTCACGTACGTCGCGTATTTCCTCGTCCGCAATCTGCTGTTGACGACATCGAAATTCTCTTCCAACTCGTAGTTCTTCAAAAGCTTTTCCAGCGCGACTTTCGGGATTCCCTCCAACGTCTTGTAATTGGCCATATCAGGTCCTCCCCAATGAATCCCCTCATCCACCATATCCTGAAGGGTATTTATCGGTTTCGAATACGCAGGCGAAGTTAAAGTGCTCGCAAAGCCAGCCGAATAGTAAGTGCTCAACAGCATCGTGGTGATCAACCAAAAGATGATTAGACACCTCAGAGCTCCGAATCTGCTGTCCGGAAAATTGATACCTTGAAGCACCAAAATTTGAAGCACTTTCAAGCAAGTATTTCCTTCGGTCACAATCCAGTAAAATCCGTACATCTTGCGAAGAATACGAGAAACGCAAGAGATCAGCAAGAGGAGAAAGAGTATGGCTAACCATAATTCCAATTTGAAAGGTTGATAAACGAATCTGGAACTGGGTACGAGTTGAGGTTTATGCACCAAAAACGTGATGCACATTTGCGTGTACGGAAAACTGATATCAACTTCGGTTTTCGCCAAGACTGTTCTCCATTGCGAGCACATCGAAACGTCCGTTCGCTTAGAGATCGAATCGTTCAAAACTTTCGTGTACAGACTCACGTGTTGCTCCAATCCGTAAATCGTAAATTCAACATCTCCGAAGACTTCTTTAATTATATCCACCTCCAAACCGGAAACAACTTTACCATCTTCGTCGAGATCAACGAAAGGAGCGCAATCGAAAATTGAGGCTTTTATTTTCGCTTGGAAATTGTTATTTATTTTTTTGGAATCGTTTAAATTTTTCATCAAAACCAATTTTAATCCTGTTTTAGCAGAATAAATCTCCCAATCTGAATCGTCGTAATCGGAAACGAGAATTACAGTTTTCAGGTGTGGTTTTAATTGGATTTCCAATAATTTCGATGGCGAGGTTTCGTTTAAGGCGATTAAGTAACCGTCGATTGGCGCTTGGAAATTCCTGTATTCGCGTAAATCGTATTTAATCAATGCGTAATTCAAAGCTGCGATTTCTTGTGGGTGAAAATCGTTGGATAACACTAAAATCGTTTCGTTTCCTTTTTCGAAAACGCTCTTCATCAAATCGATTAGCGTTTCTGCTCCGCATTCGTACGTTGTTAATAGCAGCGTTAGTATTGGGATGATGATTTTCATTGTTTGACTTCTTGCAGTTTAATAAATTATAAAATCGTTGTCCGAGTTCGGGTTTACTTTTCGGTGATTGATCGCTACGGTCTATTTCAATATCATTAATGCGTGAAAGTATTATAGTTAGGTTTTCTCTTGGGAGTGATATTGTCGTTTATTATTTACGCGATTAATTGAAACTCTCGACGATGAAGGTGGCGAAGGCTGCTAAGAGGCCGATGAAGAGGGCGTAAAAAGCTCCGTCCAGCTGATCGAAATTCAGCTTTTTTCCCATGATGGAAGTGCGTGGCGTTATGTATTGAGACATGTTCTGCCAATAATTGAAGTCCTCGTAGATAGCGTACATGAACCAGGCTTCTATTAAGCCGTGCTCTTGGAACATTGCTATTTTTCTATTGATGAATTCTGAATAAGGTGAGTTCTTTTGCAGAGCTAAAGTTAAGTAAAATTCGCCTACGCATTCTGAGATTAACTTGATTTTATCTTTGATGTCTTCGCGAATATCTGAGATTTCAGGCACGACGTAATTGTGGATGACGTTCGCTCCGAGACACGCGTCATCCGGTAAATTCTCCATGGTGTGATTGGCTATTATCGATTGACTCAACATCTTCACGAAGATATTGTCCGAATATTTCAGCCAGGAGGAAAGGCTGGTCCCGACGTCGTAGCACACGACATCGTTATAAACTATATCTCTAATATTGTCTATAGGATTCGTGTATTTCTCGTGCGTTAAAGTGCTGGTAAAACCGGCAGAAAAAGCTATGCTTAATTGAAGAGCGGTCAAATACCATAAGACCAAAATAAACTTTAGGTTTCTGTGCGATGGAAAATTGGTCATAGGGTTTAGAGCCAAAATACGGAAGACCTCCAAGAAGCTGTAACTGTAATTCCTGTTAATGCCAACTATATACTTTTGCGTTAAATACAGGATGAACGAGACGATCTGCGTTAAGATGGCGATCAAAATCCAGGTGCACAAAGAGAACGGATCGAAAACTGTGGTCGCGATGAGCGTCGGTTTCGGCACCAAATACGTGGCGCATCCCTGCATGTAATGCACGGCTTCTATATTGAGTTGCGTCACCCTCCACATCCAATGACCGCAAGTAGCCAAATCGCTCCTCTTCAATCTAACATCTTGAAGAACCGAACCCCAAGAGTATTTCTTTCTCGGCATCAAATCGACGTCCCAATCTTTCGTCATCTCATCCAATATGAACTTCTCAATTCCACCGTACACACCCTTATTTACATCGTATTTTAAGTAAGGCGGACAATTAAAAACCGAAATCCGAAACTTTCTCAACTTCAAATCTAATTTCCATGCCGCATTGTACTCTTCGTTTGTATACAGATCAATTAATTTTTCATCCCTGATTGTAACAATTTGATTTCCAATTAGATTCACATCGATTTTATCGTCGAGCATCAAGAAAATCCGCGTTTTGGGAACGAAATTGTGCAGTTTCCACTCTTTATACGCTCCGATTAAATAACCGGTAGCAGTGCAAACAATGCTCACTTCATTTAACACTACAACTGCGTTTAAATCCATCAAAGCTTTTGCTGAACTGGAATTGATTTCACCCAAAACGTGAACGCAATACTTGTCCGCGAACATTTCGTCGAAAAGTGCACTCAAATTTCTTTCAGTTTCGCTTGGCGGAAGCAGCAAAGTTTTTGCGTTTGTTATTAGAATTGTTGAAGGTAAGAGGAGAAGCAACGAAAGCTTCTCCATCGTAATAATTGAATGCGTTGCGCGTCGAAGTCGTTTAATTACTAAGAGTTTTTCAATATGCGCGATAAGATGGGCATCGAAATTTAATTACTTACTTGCACATCCATTATTCACGTGTGTAGTTTTTACTTAATGCGATTATTCAATGTTGTTTAGTTAATGCGGATGTACTTGATGTTTCACTATTGGTGAAATATTAAAAATTAATTTTTCATATTTTTGTTTATTGGTTATATTTACAATTTGTAACTTTATTTCCTTGTTAAAGTGCATGTTATAAATGATATGACGTAAAATAAACTGGCATACGTTAATTTGACGTAACTTCAACGAACTTAACCTAATGTGACGTAAAATAAACTTAAGTTAATATGACTTAAGCTAAAAATGACGTAGCTTAAAATTATTATTGTAAAGTAATATGACATAACTTGAAAGAATTTAACGTAACTGAATATGACGTTATTTTTTTATTAGATTTTTAATGTAAATAAATTTATGAAATATTGATGTATGATAAAATAGTTCAAAGATTTTGTTGGGTGATTGAAGGTAAAAAAGTTTGTAAAAGTAAATGCATTAGGAAAGAGTACGTACATGTGAGTGGTTTTAAACTTTAGTTTCAGCCGTCGTTTGCACGAAACTAACAACCAATTTTTAATTCATACATAATCACGTATTTTGTATCTTTTCGATTAGTTTCGTAATCGCGTCGTAAATGAAATCGTAAAATTAAATGAACCATTTGTAATCGTTTATTAATTACTTTATTATACATGCTCTAACGATTTACCGTGTATTTTTCGTAGAAAAAAGCAACGGAACCTAGGAAGTACCCGATGAGCAGGATGTAGATTGCAGCTTGTATCTCTTCTATATCGATCGGTAACTTTAGGTCGTGAGAATTTTCCGCGTTGACGGATTTCAAGAAGAAATGGTTCATGTATTTTTCGGTGGAATCCGGTTTGCTCATGACGGCGCGAAGCCACGCTTTGACGAAACCAAAGTCGAAGCACCACTTGAGCCAGTGATCGAGGATTTTCTTGTAGGGAGAGTTCTTTTGCAGGGCATAAGACATGAAGAAGTTGGTGAAGCATTCGGGTAGAACGGTCATATCGGCGCGCGTGTAATCGTAATTGTCCGTTTCGGGGAAGATGTATTTTCCGTTGATTACGTTGCTCAAGAGGCAAGAATCTTCTGGTAGATTTTGTAAAGAGTGATTTGCGACCATGTAATTTCCGATTTGCCTGATGTAGATGTCATCAGATTGCTTGAGGGTTGAAGTGGTGTAAAAACCGCTATCGTAACATCTCACCTTATTTTCAACCATATCTTCGAAAGAATGAATTCCTTTAACAAATCTCGGTTTAGTTAAGCGACTCGTGTATCCGGCGGAATACATGCTGGTGATTAGTAAAGAAGCGTACACCCAAAAGTAAAGGACCACGTTTAAACTCGTCATCCTCGCAAATCCGTTCGTCGGTTGCATCACCAAAATCTTCATGGTGAGTATGAGATGTTCATAGTATTTGATTGAAGGGGATTTTCGGAAATTCTCGTAATAAAGCGAAAATAGTTTCATTATGATTGAAATTACGATTGTCAAGCAGACGATGAGGATCCAACCTTCGACGTGGATCGAGTGGAAGATGAAGGTTTCTGGTGGCATGTAGCTCGGTTTCGGTATGATGAAATTCGCGCAGATTTCGAGATATTTCGTCGTCGGTTCTAAATTAACATCTCTTATGTTCGAGTCAAAGTGTCCTCCTGCTGCCAAATCGCAGAGACCATCACCCACGTCCTGCATCGTCTTGGACCAAGCCAAATGTTTGTAGTATTTATACCCTATAGGCCACTTATTGATTTCTTCAATTATGAACTTCAGAATGTAGTAATCTAGACCGTCGTAAATCCCTTTTTCATCGTCGACTAATAAGAATGGAGGTGAGTGGAAAACGGCGATGCAGAATTTCTTGCCTTCGAAATTCGGAGCCCAAATCTCGTATTTGAATCTATCTTCTTTCAAACTCCACTCGCTCTCATTGAAGAACCCCAAGCTTCGATTAGATTTAACCGACACGACTTTTATGTTCACTTTATCCGTAGCATTGAATCCGGTTAAAGCGTACCAAGTCCCGAAAACGGCGATAACATCGACGGCTTTCCAATCCGCGAAGTAGCGAAAAGGTACGCCGAAGAAATCGCCGATTTGCGAGAAGATCAAAACCCTGCTGTGAGCAGGAAAAGCTCCGTCCCCAACAAAATAACTCTTCGTCTCATGGTAATCGTCCAAAGCCAAAATGTAATGGTTGGAAGTGCACAGATCCACCTTTCCCGATTCGATGAATTTCTGATTAAAGTTGACAATGGAGATTCTCGAAAGGCGAAGCGCTTCCTCCACGTAACGGTTCGAACCGATATATTTCAAGCAACTTTTACCCTCGAAGCTCAGATGGATAATTTCCTGCACGAAATTGACGATCCTTTCGGATGATCCCAAAGTCATCATCAGCACCAAGATGATCAGCATTGACATTTTTCCACTTAAAAAAAATGTTTTTTTGTTATAAAATACAAGAAGTTACCCATTGAAACTTACCTGGTTTTGTGCGTGCAGTCGTAGCGCCTTCAAAATAATGAGTGTGCTCAATATTTTTGTTTGATGATCATCAAGCATATATTGCGTATCGATTCACGTCTGTTTTCCTTTGCAGACAAACACCACGGTCTCATTTGAAATCTGGAAATAGAAAGATTGTTGTTTATACTTGTTTTCGTGTGTGCGTTTACGTAAACATTGTTTTTATTTGCTTGAAAACATGGTGGTTCGTCGCTTTTTTTTTGTTTCAGCGAGATCTTCGATAAACTACTAAAAACAATAACATAACCTTGTTTTCGCTTGTTTCAGCGATTGTAAATAACAGTTTTCAAGGATCGTGTTCGTCATTTCATTGATTTTCCCATACAGATATATGCAAAAAAAAATAACAACGATAATATAGTAGAAACAAAATACTAAAACTTACATAACTTAAAGTACAAGTAATATTATGTTAAATTATATTTATTAATAATTTAATTTTTTCATGTAACTTTTAAACTCTTTCACAATTTGTCGTAAGCTGAAAGAATGGAAACTTTTATGTAGTTGCGTGTTTCGGTGACTTTACAGAAATTACATCAAATCTTTGATTTCTCAAAAAATAATATAACAAAATTTTATTTCTCGTATAAAATAAATTCTCACCTTTATTTTATGATATTTTAGTAAAAACTAAAGTAATAATAACTATAAGACGCACAAAATACTCGGTTTTATACCGTGATTTATTAATTCGTTAAAAATTAATGATATTCATTAAGTAAATCCGTTTTTAATCAATTTGTTTATTTGAAAACATTAATAACGAGAGTTTGGAATCGGTGCAACAAAAGCGAAGTAAACAAGTCGATTTGCTTGGATTTTGTGGAACGACTAATTGAATTTCTAATATAATTATATGTGGTTTCTCCTATATTAGATTCAATAAGTATTGATTTTTTATTTACGTTTTTGATTGATTGAGTTTAGCATTTTTAAAAAACCAGTAAGTTTTAAAAAAATTTGAACAAAGTATACTTACTTTATTTTTTTTTTTTACATAATCTGTTTATTTACTATTACATTTTGTTTTGTTTTTGTTTTTAAAATAAACGAATAACGTTAATCCTTCTAACTTGATCACATTTAACGCTTGACGTACACACACGCACCTTTTATTAAATATACGCGGGACGTTTTCATGGAAATTTAATGAAGCCTGAATTATGCATTAGTGCAGAACACGGAAGTTACTTAATTATTAATATACATAGAATTTATTTTAGTTACACCAAAAAGGAATTTATTTAATAAATATGTAAAATGATAGATGGCACGATTACACATTTGACAGTTAATCAGCGTTTGTCCAAGATATTTCTTAGATGGGTGATAATGAAAATAACTAATAATGCAATAATTAAACAAATATTGAACTGTTTTTGTAATTAAATATTAATGCAAACAAACGGAATTATTTGTTTTTTCTTCTGTTGTATTAAAAACCTCGAGGGAAAAGCAATAATTTTATTGCGGTGAAACTTATAAAAAATTCAAAGGGTTATAAAAAATATTTGTTAAATTGTTTCCGTGTGCATCAACATTTCAATTAGATGTCACTTATGAATATTTAAATTGTTACAGTTTTTATTTTCCAGATAGTTTTTAATTAAAACATAAATGGTTTACGAGCTTTTTTATAAATGATTAATTTTGTAATTTTCATTTGGATAAAGTGAAGTGTTTGAAGGAGAATCAATATTTTGAATGAATCAGTACAAAGATTTTAAGTTTAATGGAATGTATATGGAGATTTTGTGGATTGTAAAGTTTCAATATTTATTTAAATTATATTTTATTTCTAGTGATTATGGGAGTTGTAGGTGTTTGTAGATGATTTCCAGGAGGAGTGTGAAAGCGGAGATGGCGTATCCGACGAATAAGCAATAGAATGTTCCTTCCATCTTGCTCAGAGCGATATCGGAATAATCCGGATTATCGCCTGAATAAGTGGAGAAGTATCGAGGCATGTACTTGAAACTTGCAAAGTCTTTGTACTTGGTGGTCTTGTACCAATGCGCGATGAGTCCGTGCTCCACGAACCGATTGATGGCCTTATCGAAGAACTTGGTGTAAGGAGAGTTCTTTTGCAAAGTGACGACGATGAAGTACTCCCCGATGCACTCACCGAGCACCTTCAAATTCTTCCGTCCGAAGTTGTCCAAAGTCTCCACCTCACTAACGAATTCGTTTCCGGAAATCTTCGTGGAAAACCCGAATCGTCCGTTGCTGATCGCTTTGTTTCTTTCCTCAATATCCTTCTGCAGGATGAATCGTTTAGTTATTTCGATGATATCTTCGTTATCGCTGCGTTTCAGAGAGTTCAAAGTGTCCTTATTCGTTTCGCCCCAATGCACGTCCTGCTGGACCATGTCATGAACCGTGTTTATTGGCTCCGAAAGTCTCGGATATGATAAGATACTTGTAAATCCTGCCGAGTAATTAGTGTTTATTAAGACGCTCGATATGCACCACATGATAATCAAGAATCTGAGCGCGTTTTTGTTTGATGATGGCGAAATGGATATTCCTCCTGCTGTGAAAATGCGGAAGGTGAATAGAGCGCAGATGGAGTAGTCGAGGTAATGGTTCTTGGTGGAATCGGGGAAGTAATTTTCGTAGAATCTCGCAGAAATTTGGAAGGTTAGAGCTATTAGGAAGATGATGAAAAGGAGGAAGACCCAGAGGGTGGTTTCGAACGGTTGGAACACGAAGGTGGAAAATGGTAAAGTTTGCGGTTTCGGGACGAAGAAAGTTGCGCAGATTTGGGTGTACGGATAGGATTGGTCCAAGTTCATATCGGCTGTGGTCATCTGCCAGGTGGAGCAAACACCTGCGTCGCTTTTATTTTCGGCAACTTCTTTCAAGACTTTGTGCCAAGAGTACTTTTCGTGCACTTTATACTCCAGAGGCCAAGATCTCGTGATCTCCTCGATCATGTACTTTTCGATTCCGTTGTAAACGCCTTTGCTGTCATCGAAGTACACGTAAGGTCGGCAATCGAATAATGAGACTGTGAACTTAGTATTCACGAATTTGGGCATCCAATCATCTAATTTAAAGTCGCCGGGTTCGAGTCCGAAATTAAGCGTTTTGTGCCACTTGACGAGAACGCGATTCCTGTTAACCGACGTCACAAAAATGGATCCAATGGAAAAGTCTAAGCTCCAATATCCTGTGTTGATAACCAGGATGCACTGCACGGTGATGATGTCCATTCCGTGAAGATGCGCCATCGTCGTGAACGGTTCCACCTGGAAACTATCTTCACCCCCAAAAACGACGACAACCCTCCTGTGAGGCAACATGTCGCGATTGAAAGCGCTTCGCAGACTCTCGAAATCGTTGTAGATCACCACGTAACCGGTAGGTTTGCAAGATTTGGGATCTTCCAAAGCGCTCTCTCTGATCAACACCGAGACGTTAGCGACGGCGAAGATGTTGCTGAAGTAATCGATGAAATCCGCACTCTCCGATACCAAATAGATGCAAGCTTTATTCTCGAAGGAGACATCCAGGACTT
Organism: Nicrophorus investigator; assembly: GCA_963457615.1. Lineage (NCBI taxonomy): Eukaryota > Metazoa > Arthropoda > Insecta > Coleoptera > Silphidae > Nicrophorus > Nicrophorus investigator. Next base: position 3,376,101 of record OY735143.1, read on the forward strand.
TCGCGATAAACTCATCTTCGTATTGCGCCGCGACGCCCAAAGACGCCACCAAGATGAGCGCAATCGATACGGTCATTGTTACGCAATTGGCGTTTACGATCTGTTGTAAATTATACGGTAATTCACGCAAAGCACAATAAATGGGAATTCTGTGTGTGCTTTTTTTAATGGGTTTGTATTTGTATTCCGGCAAATTGGAAGTGAAATCGTGAGTTCGTCGCGATCGACAAACACTAAATACGTGAGTTGAAAAAAAGAACAAACTATATAAATTAACGTAAATGGAGGAGAGAGTCGGAATGTGTGAGAGGGTTTTTCAGCAATAAATAACGGACATTATCGCAGCGGAACGACGATACATTACGCGACCCACTTTATTTGTTATTTACTATTTTGCAAACGTAAATATTTGTTTTCTTCTTCTTCGTCAGGAAAAAGCTCCAACGAAGATGTGCTGGTCGGGCCGGACAGCCACAGTCCTCCGGTTTCCACCGTCGGTAATTCTTTCGCCGATCAGATTTCCGCTTCAGCACCGGGAAGTGTCACCGTCACCGCAACCATAACCAAAGCCGACGATGAAGTAAACATCTTTACGCGTTAATAACTCTCATTTTTCTTGGGCTATTAACACCTAAATGTGTTACAGGGAAGCTGGGTTTCCTCACCGAAGGACACGGTCTTTCCGGAAACCATTCCCGAAGAAAGTTCGAGCACCGAAGAAGAGCACGTCGTCATCTTCAGGTTGCCATCTCTGCACGAATCCGATGGATTCTTACGGGATCCTTCCATCTACACAGTAAGCGCTTTTCTATACTAACCAAAATGTAACAAAAAAAAGAAATCAATTTATTGACGCATTTTATTTTGCAAATTAATCAATTTATTTTTTTGGGTGTTTAAGGCGGAAACGAGTCTGTTCCAATTGGCGATGAAGAAAAACGGTAGTGGCAAGAGTAGTGTGCATTTAGAACAAGTAACGGCAATTTCAGTTTCAGATACGAAACAAGCGAAGCCCGGTTCGCTGAAGATGAGGTAACTTCAACTCAACGATAAGTTCTTGCATTCATGAAACTAATTGTTTTTGTTTGGACGAAAGTTCTTCCACGGATAAGGATTCCATGGATAGCAGTAAGCAACCGTCGACAGATGGTGCTGAAGACTCGAAGAAATCTTTATCCGGAAGCACTTCCGGCGATGTATCGGCCGCAACCTTCCTGGACGTTGCGGTGCTCAGATGTCTGTTCATCACACATTGGCAGGAGGAAGGAATTTATTGGGCCTTGCACTACATGTACAATAGGTAAAAAACATTAATAATAAAAGCATAATCTAATGATCTCCAATTTCATTTGATTGCAGATTGCGAGATATCAATGAAGAGAACGCCAGTCAACAGCAGCCGAGGCGAAGAAGCAATTCCCTTCCGATTCCCAAGATCGAAGTTTCCATTTATCAGAGCGCCGAGAGCAAGATGGAAACCAAAGATTTCATCGAAGTGCCATCAGTGAAAGACGTTTCTTTGTTAGCTGGTAAAAGTACTGTTAAACTCTTCAACTAATTTGGGTTTTAAAATATCGTCGTTTGTAGAATCCCCTTATACTGCTAAGCGTTCCGACGAATCGTTGCACACGCGGAGGGCGAGCGAAAAGACGAAACGCCGCATGAAGATGGCCGATTTGAAGGCTTTCGTGGAAACCAAACTGTTGTCAAAGTCGGATAAAGCTCTGGAGAAGATCGGGCAGGATGAGCCAAAGCTCTTGGGCGAACAAGCGGTGGGTTCCAGGCACTTTAACGTATGTAACGACTCTTCTTCCTCTCTTCTCGCTATCGCCTTTAACTAACCAGTTAATTTGGCAACGAAAATTTGATGGTAATTTTAATGTCAGGAATATCATCGAAGCTTGGACACTGGGGACGAGCATCTTTCCAGGCCCAGTCCGGCGATGTCCAAGATGTTCGAGCACACGAATCTCGTGAAAGGAAAGAGTATGCCCAGTCTGAGGTTCGTTAACGTTCCTTTAAATTAACAAAACTAATTTGATGAAAACTCATTCTCAACCGTAGACCCTAAGTATTTCGTTTACGTTGGAGCGACGATTCATATTATACATATTTGTTTATAGAAACTAAGCTTCTAAATCAGACTTAGCGCAATAGCTAGAAGCACCCCGTTTGAACTTGTTGAACTTCTTTTGCACGCATGGGTTTTTAATCTCGAGAATTCTCACCAGCGCAAAGACGAAGGAGAAAATCGTATTGAATTTACTACTTTGAGTGTTTCTATTGCTTGTCTCCCTGTAAATACCGACGAAGAATTAACCGTTTATTTCTCTTTCTCTGTCTGTATGTTTTCATTCTCTATGTTCTGTCTTCCTCTCAGCTGTTTGATAGATGAATTGGCAGCTGGTGGGTGAGTACCGCTCACTATCGTACTACTACTACTATTTTATTATTACTACTACTACTACTACTACTTCTTCGTGCATGCTTAATTTTTGGTATTAGTTGGTTTTGTTTTTAGTGTTGATCTTTGAATGCAGATTCATCGGTGAGATCCACACGGAGAAGAGGCGGACGAGCAAAGCGGTTCCCGGTCAACCGATGGCAAATCCCATCATCACCGTCACCGAGCACACCCCAACTCCTTCACCCGATTTCCTCAGAAGACATGTGATTAATTCCTGAAAGAAAAATGCTTTTATTTTAATTATTTTGTATATTTCTTAGGGATCCGTCGATAGTCAATTGGATGCGATCAGTTTGAGCGGGCCGGGGAAGCTTGGTGCTTGGCAGGAGCGTAAAGCTAGCTTGAATCGTTCTCAAACTGATTCGAATATAACGTACGCAGCTGAAGACATCCCCGAAGCTCCCGGATCCTTCTGCTACATCACCAAGGAGGGTAACATCGATTTGCAAGTTGTTTTAAAAGTGAGTGAATCAAATTTTTATTATGATTGTGAATTTACTTTGAATTTTCTTTTTAGGCTGTGCATTCGGCTGTTCTAAAGGATCAGAACTGTTGCACTCTGAGGGTGCTCGAAGTTATACTTAATTTGATAGAACTTTTGATGGATTTGGGGGTGATGAAACAGTTCTTGAGGGACGAAGCTTTATCTGAAGCTACGCAAGATAAGAAGGGTAAATCGCAGGGGGAGGATCAGGCGCCTGAGAATGAGCAAAAAGTGAATACGATTACCACGCATAAGTTGATCATGAACGTAATCGTCAGGTATTTAAAATTATAGTTTTCTTTGATTCTTCTTTGATTTTGTTTAATTTCAAGGGTTCTGAAGCATCTGGGTTGTCAGCACGGTTGCACCGAAGGTCAAAGGGGACCCGCGGCCGAATTCCTGCGGACGCAATGCCAAAACATCCTCGCGAAACTCAGCAGGGCAAGCGGGAAGCAGTTCAAGTCGTTCCTGCGGGATTACGTCAGATATCAGCCTTTGCCGGATATATTGGATCTGTTCCATGCGTACGTCGGTTATTGCATAGATCCGAATTCGCTCCTTTCGCCTCTGAGTAAGTCCATCGAATCGTCACAACGAGAACACGAAGCCACAAAATTGCAATAGTACTAAAATACCTTGAGCACTTTTTCTCACTCTCTTGTTCTCTCTCTAAAAATTAAATAGGATTAGTACTATTCCAATGCACACCACATATATATATATAAACATACACCTAGAAGCGCATCTCGCTAAGCGTTTTACACACCCCAAAGAATTATACTACAAAGAAAATACTTTATATGAAAGCTGTGGTCTTGCTTCCCCCTTTTTTGTTTTGTTCTGGATTCTCGTGGCCGTCATCTCTGTTAATTATCATCATTGTTATTTATTATCTTTCTATTCTATCTTTATTTAGAAGTAGTGGTGTTTTTTTGGTAGTGGCTTTGAAATAATTGGCTCGCCGGTTCGTCCGGAGTCAAGTCCTTCAAAGCGTAGTATCCGTGACGAATATAAAAAATGTTTCATTATCAGACCAGAAGCGGGGCTCTAGCAAGTCGCCAGACATTGTTACGCAAGGTGGTTATGCCACAAACTTTGGCACAGGCCTAGGTGGAGGCGGAATCCGCGGCGTCGAAGGACAGATCATCTCCAGCATCTTCAAGCCACTGGTCACCCGATTCGTCGACTCGTCCAAGGAGATCAAGGCACCGGAGAACCTAGTAAATTCGTTACATTTTGATTAAAAACTTAAACATTGTTTGAACTCTTCAATTCTTATCATCAGGCCATGTACTGCGAGATCAGACAGCTGATGACGTACGTGAAGGAAGGCCACGGCAGCGTCTTCAGGCGGGTAGCGCTGAGCGCTCTCCTCGACACGGCCGATAAACCAACGAAGAAAGAACCGACTCTGCAAACCACAAGAGTTATTAGGTATTATAAATGTTATTGACATTCAGATTAAGTTTTTCTTAATTTGATTACCTTTCAGGCATTTGCATCATTCGGACATCGACGACGTGGGCGAACTATCGACGGATCCGACATACCCTATGGATGATCGAGGCGTCAGGAAGTTGCTCTTCAAGAAACGAAGCACCTCATCCACTTGTGCCGTAAGTCCTCCAAACCAAATCGTTTTTTAAATGCAAGCAAATGTATATTGATCAGAGCTTATTGGAGACTGACGCCGAGGATTTGAAGAGCAGCCAAAGTCCTTTGAGCAATCTGCGAAAGAAGCACCACATCTTAACACCGAGACAAAGCGAACGCGCACTAGGAATAACAGATCCGATAATCAGTAAACCGAAGACTAAATCGCGTTTAGGAGGATTAGGTACAATTTCAATCAACAGCATTAACTTTTTTTTAATCATCAAACATCTTTACAGTTAATTGGTTCAAGAGAGGAGACACAACATCCATGGATGGATCCGATAACCCGGACAGCAACGAATCGATCACGGATTCCAGCTTCATCCGACAACCTTCTAAATATTACCAAAGAATGCCTGTGAAAAGCAGCAGTTCCGGGTATTAAGTTTCATTGCTTAATAGCACAAAAAATATAATTAATTACATTTTAGCAACGTCGGACAGACTTTGCAGAAAGCCAAGAGGAGGGTGGAAGATCGCTTCACGAAATTCGTCTTGAAGAAGGGAAAGAAAAAGGATGGAAGCATGGAGGAGAGTCCTGGAAGTTGTCAGTCTACTTGTGTCTATTAGGATTTGTATATATCGGGTTTACATTTTTTTTCCAGATTTGAGCCGAAGGAATTCGATGGAATTTGGTGAATCTTCGAGGGAATCGGAATTCGTTGTGTTCAAAGAACGCAAACTTGTGCCGATTGTACCACTTTATAATGGTGTATCCAGGCTATCATTTCTTTTGGAAACGTGTCCACCTGGAAGCGTACCGGATGCGCATCTTCTTGGAGCTGCTTTGGATTTGGTTTGTTTTAAAAAATGTATAAATTATGTTGTTTGTTTAAAATAATTATTTTTTAGCCTCATTCGTCTGTGGTTGCTAGAGCTGCTTTAATTTTGGAATGCTCCTACTTCGTGCATTGCTGCAATAAAGGTCAATGGCCGACTTGGATGAAGCTCAGTTTTCCAATGTTTAGGCCTTCCGGACCTCTGCCGCCTAGAGGACAACCTTCTGGGATTAGGAGAACGCATATAATGCAGAGAGCCGCAGGAAAGATGTTTTACCAATGGGCTGAGGTGGGTTGAAATAAGATTTGGTTCATTATTTATTGCGTGTTTGCTGCAGATTCTTGGTGCGCGTTTGGAGGAATTGATTAATGAGGATAAAGCGAACGCGCCTAATATCTCTGCGATGGTTTTGGATGAGAATAAACAGAAGGAACTGCTACTGCAGGATGAGGAGGAAGATTTTTTGGATGAGGCAAGTATCAATGCTTACGGTTCCAGTTGTCCTGTGGCTTTGCGCTACATAGCCTGCACCCTCTTGATGGAAATCACCTCGTTCCTGCGAGAAACCTACCAGACGCTTCCGAAGTCTTCGCGGATTGCAGGAAAAGATCGACCTCCGCCTTGGGAGAAGATCTACAGCAAGGAAGCGAACAGAAGGTGGAGCATGGCCTTATCCTCGATGGGTCATTCTCAAGCATCCGCGCAAAGCCTGCAATCAATAGCAGGCGACAGGGAATCCGGACAGACTGAAAGGAAAATCAGCTTCGTCCTACACGAACCCGATAACGAATCAGAAGGTAGCAGCAACACCACAGTCACGATGCAGGTTATACTCTGTACGATAATCGGTTCTGTTTCAAGCGAGCTCACTGTTAAATTCTCAGGGAGAAGATAGCAAGAAGATGGGCGCCAGGAACTACCTCCTTCGACGAGGCACTCCCGGCGTTTCCGGCGGCAGCTTCAAGCGTCGCAGCCTGAAGCTACGCAGGGGTACAAAAGAGGGTAAAGATATGGAAACTGAATGTACGGGTAATTCTAATTATGGCGTCTCGTTAAGAAACACTATGATTTCTTTAAGATAATTCCGTGTTTTTTGAAGGGAAAATGCCCGACACCGTTAAGCGCACCGATTCCATACAATCCAAGCGCAAGGTCAGCTCCATCTCGGACCGCAGCGATACCTCAGAACCCTGTATGGCTGGCGAGGCAAGCGGTGAAGAATCCCCGGGTGTGCTCAGCGACGATCAACCGCCGGAGAGTCCAAGCGACAGCAACGATACGGACGATACGTCGAAGAATATGCCCTGGATGAAGGTCATGGTGCAGCTCTCAAACTCGCTGTACTTCTACTGCACCCATCAGAACTACTGCCATCCGTATTGCTACAGGAGGGTCATGAGGGCATCCACGAGATTAATCAAAGCGGTGCGGAAAGTCTACGGTGAAGAGTTCGGAATTTTAGAGGATAAACTCAACATGGATTTCGAGGAGAAGACTCGCAAGAGCACGAAGAAAGATAAAAATCAGAGCAGGAAGGTTTCGGATCAATTGAGCTCGCAAGTCTCTCCAATTAGAAGGAAAGATAGCATGGGAAAACGAGACAAGTATAACATGAAACATAATCAAAATCTGAAACAAGCAATTAATTTCTTAATCCAATTAGAATCGATAAAAACGTGGACACCTCCCAAATCCATAAGATGTCGTACAAAGATTCCTCCAGGGATTTAGCGGATGATCCAACCAAAGACAAGAACAAGAACAAAGATAAAGACGAGAAAAGCAAGGAAACCCCAGCTATTCTAAAATACATTAAAACACAAGTAAATCAACGAATTATTAAAGAATTTAAACTAATTTATTTAATTTAAGGTGAAAACAGCATTCCACAGCCCTTTAGCAGTTTTGATCAAAGGCGCTGTTGTTCTACAAGAAGAGCATTTTTCCGAAATAATGCCCGTAGCTTGGGAATTGCTTCTGGAATCGAATCAAGAGGTTGCGGCTTGTGCCGCATCCATTTTCATACTTTGCGCAGTTAAAGTTCCTCAACTCGTCGCAGAGTTGATGCAGCACGAGCTTTCACATCCGGAAACGGCGACGCGAATTAATTCAATTTTAAGGTACCAAAAATCAATCAATTTAATGTTTTTTTAACGTTTCAATTACAGATTCCAAGTGCTTTGGAAGTTGCGTTACCAGGTTTGGCCCAGGATGGAGGAGAGCGCTCACTTGCTCTTCAAAGTGCCGCCACCCGGTATAGAATTTACTCTTCCATCTCCAAAGATCGGTATAGAATCTTTGGACGTGGTCGATTCTCCTTGGGAGTTATTGGTGAAGACCAAAGTGGAGGAAGTGACCATCAATCAAGAAAGACATGTATTGACGCATCAAGTATTTCCGTGGAGGAGTATTTCCGTATTCACAATATATTATAATTTTTAGAGATCTTTGGTAACGGCGACCAAAACTCGGAAGAAGCAGCAAACCGAATTGATTAAGATGGCTCTGCAAGCTCAAGATGATAAGAAGAGAGAGGAACGCGAGAATTTCTTGATAACGACTATTCCTATAACGGTGCAAGCTGCGCACGAGCCTAGTCTTTACCATACCGGAGAAGAGCACGAAGAAGGTGAAATTCTACATAATTATTAATCATTTCAATTAATTATTTAATATTTGTTTAGCTGCTGCTGATGACGAGCAACCAGATGCTCCTAGAAACACAGGACATCACCTGCATTCGGCTCATTCTCTATTCCCATCCTGCCTTTGCTCAGCTGTTATCCAAATTATTACTTTATTAGACGATGCGGCTGTTTCTGCAGATGGATGCGCAGTTTACGAAATTGCTTATCAAGTAATTACAGTTAGAAATAATTATTCTTTTAGTTCCTAATTCTTGGTTTTAGGTAATTTGGTGTTGCTTGGTGGAAGACTCAGCTCTATTTCTTCGTTACATCTTGGAGCGCCTCACCAGAGAGAAGCAGGATCAAATGTTCAAAATCCTCAGACATTTGATCAGATTTATTCCGAAATTACCGCAACAAGCCGCTTTCGCCCTTTACAATTACATCATCGGTTACGTGATGTTCTACGTTCGAAGTCCGCACGAGGAGGGGCAAAAGTTAATCGGCACAGCCTTATCCATTTTATGGATGGTATTTATTTATTATAAAGTTGCAACAATCATTTAAAATAATTAAATTAATTGCAGGTCGTGCACAGCGTTCACGGTATCATGTTTAAGGATTTGAAGCAGATCCTGAGAAAGGAGCAATGCGACGCTTCCATCCTTTTAACTGCAAACGTTCCTTCGGCTAAGAAAATCATAGTGCATGGACCGCAAGATCCGGATGCAGGAGGAATCCCGTCGCAATTCCCGGTGCAAGAGGATACGCAGTTCTTTCAGATCCTCAAAGAGTCATTGGATTTCTTCGGAATCGACGACCGAAAGCACAAGGAGTATTTCCTCGTTGATTACAAAACGCGTTAGTTGCATCAAATCAATTCTAAATTAGTTTATATGTTGAGTGTTTGTTTGCAGATCAAATTCGAAATCCTTCTTCGTACGTGAGGGATTATTACTTTTTCAAGAGATCGCAATACCCGCAATTAGAGTTGGTTCATATGAAGCCTGAACAAGCGTTCGATGCTCTTCAAAAGCAAGAGTTGGGTTACAAATTTGTGGAGATTGGTAAGGTTTTACTAACTTGGGCTATTTTGAAAAACGTGGATATGGTCGTGCAACGCGTCGTTTTCTTGCACGAAGAATTGATGAAGCTTCCTTCGTTTCCAAGGAAAGCGTTGGAATCAGATATAACTTTGTATCAAGGTGGAGAAATCGGGAAGGTTTGATTAATATTTTTTTACCTATTAATTTATTGTTATTGATTTGTGTTGTTTTCAGATGCTTTTGGGTTTGGATGTTTTACATAAATTCATGTGGGTTCGATTGATAGCCAGGATGTTCGAGGCCATGGCTGGAAATTTTGCGTTCTCCGGAGATATACATCTCTTCTTAAATGTTCTTAATGGTGCGGTAATCCTGCATTCCGAAGACGCCTGCATCCTACGTTACGTGATGGCAACGTTCATCAACGCCGCTTTTCATTTCAAAAATATTTTCTCGACGAACGGTTATCTTCTCATCATTCCGACGCTGCTGAAGATCTATTCGAATCATCAGACCAATAAATTGGTCACAACGACTATAGAGTACGCAGTGAAGCAATTCTATTTGATGAACAGAAAACCCTTCATCCTGCAGATGTTTGGATCGGTTTCTGCTATGTTGGATACCGATGAAGAAGGAACTTACGGGGATGCTCACAAAATCCAATCGAGCTGTCTCTTCAATTTACTTCTTAGCTTGGAAACACCGTCTCCTGATCCTCTGAACATTGCGGAATTGGTTAAAGAAGCGAAACCGTTGAAACCTATTGATTTTTGCTATCACGATGAAAACGAAATGGTCACTATACTAGATTGCATCGCGCTCTGCGTGATGGTCGTTTCTTACAGTTCGGAAAGCGCCAGGGGATATCAAATGCTGGTAATTATAATTATATAATATTTTTTAAATTGAAAAAATAATATTTATTCCGTTAAAGATTATCTTGGAAGCTATACTGCCTTGCTACGTGCAACATATTCAATTGCCAACGTATAATAAGGAAGGTAAAACTGAGAAGGAGATTATCAACCAATTGGCCGTAGCTATCAAAACTTTGATCAACAATAGCGAACCTTTGACAAAGTAAATTTGGTAAAATTGTAATGCAAATTTACTAATTTATTTACTTTTCAGGAGTTATAATGGTCCTTACAGATCGAGTCCCGAGCATAAAGGTTCGAGTCAAAGAAATTACACTAGAGGTCCGTACTCTCCCGGATTCGATTTCGAGGAGGAACCGCATTCAAAGTATCTAAGCGAGCATTCAAGGGCTAAAGTGGTTTACGAGCACGACGTTGAAGATTCGGAGGTACTTCGAGCCGAATACCGAAGACCCAGGGATGTTTTGCTGTCTTTGGTAGGAGAATTCATGTGCAGAGCCACGAATCGGCTGCAGGAGCTCAACAAGAGGAGCAATCAGGAAGGGAAGATCATCGAACTTTTGGATATCAGATCTCATATTGTGAGTGCGTTTTCGAAAAAAAAAAGTAATTTATCTTTAATTGTTTGATTGTAGCGTTTAGCCGATATTGCGCATAGCTTATTGAAAGTCTCCCCATACGATCCAGAATCCATGGGCTGCAGAGGTTTGCAACATTACATGAGTTATATTTTACCGTCGACCGAGTGGGCTAACGATGCTATGAGACCTGCGCTAGTGACGATACTCAGAAGATTGGATAAGGTGTTCCAAAAGATCTCGAAGAAACCTTCGATTAGAGTAAGATTTATACTTTTTTCTTAATTGGATTATTCTTTGATTATTGTTTGCAGAGGAACACTGATTGGGATGCAGCTGCCGGTCTACTTAAGGGAATCTACGATACGATGATGAAGTACCCTTACATCATGCATTGGCAGCACGTGAAAGCTTTAATCAACACTTGTCAGGTAAATAATTAGAAACTATTCGCATTAACCGAAATTAAAATTGTTGTTTTCAGTCTTTGATTGTTAGCGAAAACTGCAGCGAGGGCGTTCCTTCAGCTACGGCCGCTTTAATGAATCAAGCACCACCGCCGAACTTCTGCTCAACCGTCGTCAGGCTCATAGCTCTTCAGATCTTGAACACAACTGTAAACTAAATTAGTTTGAATTAATTAAGCAGTTATTGATTATTAATTTTTCAGGATATGTACAGTTTGGAGCAGGTTTGCGGCGGTAGCTCGACGTTTCCCACACAAGAGAAAACTGAAAATATCATTATGAATCTCATAATGCCTTTATGCTTGAGAGTTGGAAGTGGAAGAAGAGGTGAAATATTTTGATATTATTATATTTTCACTTTATTGTTTTATAATTTTGCAGATTTAACTAATATGCGACAATCTGATATAACGTTTTCGTTGACGCTGGTGCTGCACGCCATGAGTCCCCCTAATACAAAAGGTCCCACTTCAGGAGTGCAGAATTTGAAGACTGCAACAGAAAATCGAACGGGAAGTTTAACGTTCACCGGAACAAGGGACACGAAGACTTCCGCTAAAATCAAAACTTCGCTTTACCAAGTTTCTTTCTTGGGTGCGTAATTAATTAATATTATTGATAATTCATAATGATTTATTTTCAACAGCTCTGAAGTTGATGACCATCTGCTTCGAAGGAGAGTTGATCACCGATTGGAGTCGCATTGCTAGAACGATGAGGGAGTTGGGAAAAAGGAATGAAGCAGCTACTTTTCTTTGGGATTTCTTGGATTTTGTTGTGACCCATCGAACTCCTCTGTTCATCCTGATGCAGCCGTTTATCTTCCAGAAGGTTTTTCATAAATTAAAAGAAAAATCCCAATTGTGATTTTACAATTTGATTTCAGTTGGCGCAACCTCCGATTTCAGATTTTGAGCGAAATATCCATTCGAAGATCAGGGATAAGATTCGTGGTATTGGATTACCTCAACCGCGGAGTCGAGGAGCGGTCCTCGTGGAGTTGGCGCGCGAGATGAAGGAGCTGAAGGAGGAACTGGATGATAGTGAGTGGTTGCTTTAATGATTTAGATGAGCGAAACACGTAGCTTTTTGTGCAGACACGAACACATGAAACATGAACACATCAAAGCTTCCGTAGTGATTCTTTGGCTAACGTAAAGTACTTTCAACATATTACACTGATTATGTTTATTATTTTCTTTCCGTTATTGTCCTCGATGTTTTAGATTTAGCGGGAGTAATTGTTGTTGCTGTTGTATGCGAATCACTCTACAACATTGTTGTCTCTAATTATCTTAGCTTCTTCAGAGGATAGCACGGAGACGGCCAAGAAGACGGACGACGGTAAGACCACCATTCAGATGACGAGTGAGACGAACCACGGCCGTCACCAGAGGCCCTCGCTCATCGAGTTCCTCACTGGCGGTGAGTTAGGTGGAAGGCACATCTCGAAGGTGACTCCAAATGAGCGCGGCGACAACGGCCAGCATAAAGGTAAAGTGATGACCGGAACTTCGCTGTCGGATGTAGTAAGCTCAAAGTTTTCTAGCGTCGTTCGTAGAGTCCTCCTCGAGTACCAGTTTTGCGTCGAATCAGGCCAACGTCAGCATCAGCGAAGGACAGGAGCTGACGCAGAACGATTCGACTATCGCGGCAACCGGTTAGTTTTTAGAAATCTCGTCATCGACTTGACATTCTTAAAGTGTCCTTTAACGCACCTGGATTCTTTTAATGTCTCTCTACGTGTGTGTGTATATATAGTTTTGGTCACCTGCTAGATATGTGTTCGCATGTTTCAGATCGATCTCAACACTCATCCGTTAGCGAAGAACATGCGGTGCCGATGCACAAATCCGATTCTCTTAACTCCCAGCATAAATCTCACAAATTGCGTTTTGTTTCTTCCGTAGAATTTAGACACTCTTCAGGTAACATCTCCCTCTGACTTTGACTATCTCTCTCTATCTAGCTCTTCTCTCTCTACTCTACTCTATTCCATTCATACCTGCACACGAACGTGTTTGAATGATCGTTTTAAGTGTGTAGTTAGAAATGCAATTCTAATATTAATCCTAATATCAAAATACTCTCAAATTTAAATTTGTATTTTGTTAATAGGAATGATTGGTTATTGCAAATAATTGTTAGTTCGTATCGGTGTGTATTTTACTGTTTGGCGAGAGAGGAGAATGTTTTGTCCGTTTCGTTGTACATAAAAATTGTATTTAGGCGAGACGTCGACGACTCCTCTGAGTCCGGGAAGCCCGGCGGACGATAGCTCCGGAGAGATGCAACCCAGTAAATCCCGGTTGCAGCGTGTAAAACCCCAAAGCCGAAAAACGTTCCGTTTGCGGAAGAGTCGCAAGTGCCGCATGGAGGTAAACATAATTGAGCCTCGACCATTCCCTAATCCTCCTCCATCTCTTCGTTCCTAGATATCTAGGAGATATAATTTGTTTTTTTTTTTATTATTTTTGTTTTACTGTAATATTGCATGGATCACGCGATTTCCATTGTAGACATCGTAGCGGATTTACTGCGGGTTTCAATTTCTTTTCGTCTTTTTTGTTGCGTTCCATTTGCTTTCCTCTTTGGTTCACGTAACGTGTGCAACTTCGCAGATGTCCCATTCGAAGCTCGAAAGTGAGGAACTGCAATCTCCGCCGCCGGTGATGATGACCACCCATTCCCAGGTGGCCACTCCGCCGATAGAGCATCCGATTCTCGATCCGCACAGATTGCGGATATCCATCAGAGGAAAGCAGGCGGAAGGATCTTGGGACGAGGACAGCGCCATCTCGCAGACGTCCTCCACTTCCGGTTATCGCGAATCGTATCCGGTCATGCATCTTCGCGAGACTCTGGATTCGAGTCCCAAACCCTTTCCGCCACTAGCTTCACCAGACCTCCACGATCTTCCATCCACCAGCAGCACGACAACCAACAACTATCTTCAGTGCGACAACAGCTCTCCGGATTGCTCGTTGAACGAGAACGGAGAAAAAACGGCACTGATCAAAAAGAGCGAGCAAAGATCGCCCAGCCAGAAATCGCTCATAATGGTCTTCGAGACCCAAGACGAAACCACATTAATCTAACTTTGATTAAATATTATTACATTTTGCAAACGTGGAAAAAAAGTTTGAGATATATATTTAACAATTTAATAATAGCTCTATTTCATACAAGTGTTTACTAAAATCTTCATAGGATCATCAAAAAAAATCTTACCGACGTACTGATGTGACTTTAGAAAAAAAAATGTTAATCCTTATAGATTTATTTATAATAATTATGCATTTTCATATTTATCCTAAATCTATTTATGAAATATGTACAATTAGTGATGAAATATATATAAAATTGATTAATTAATTCAATTTAATTTACCTGAGACGTAGGACGAAAGAACAATTGAATTACGTAACGTACAATGTCAAAGGTGGCCGCTGACAAATACATTGTTTACCTGGAAAACAATGGAGAGTCCAATCCATAAAGTAGGACGGAAATGATTTATCGAGCGATAATAGTAGATATAATAGGTGAAAAAGAAAAGTATGCAGCTTTTCAAATATGCGAGAAGGAATTTGCAGGTACAAAAATGGCAATAAAATTATTTATTATTGTCAGAAATGAAATATGAATATTTACAATTTTTGCGCATTTATTTAAAAAATAATTCTTTGTTTTTAGATATTTTATCACTTGAGCGTAATTTTTTTTTTTTGGAAAAAAACAATAGCTATACTTTTGAACAATTCTTTTTATAGTTTGATAACTCGTTATTAATTAGCAATTATTAATAAGAAAAAACAATTGCCCCAAACTACTCAATCCTTTGTTTTCGAATTAACTATTATACAGTTTTTGCGGCATATTGATGAATTTTCAATCTTAGTAACTAATTATTTAAAAAAGAAATAAATGCACATAATTACTTTATTTTTGGATTTATCTTCATTGCCAATTATTTTTTTGTTATAAATCTACTTTTATTCAATTCAAAAAATATTGAAACTAAAATTGTCTAAATGGAAATTACTTTTGCTATAATTGTTTTGCGTAAATAATAGAATATTACAATACTTTATTTCTTAGGCATATCTACATTTAGATTTGCAATTATGTATCCAACGGACGCCCACAAAGCGGTGTTCTTATCTAAAATATCCGGATCCTCGATATCCAAGGTATCTGCATCTGTATGATGATACCAAAAGTATCTTTCGTTCTTGTTGTACAAACTGGCGCCTGGAATACCGCGCGAAGTCAGCACGGTAATATCAGATCCGACATCGTCGGATCTAACCAATTTCGTAGCGTTCAGCTCTTCGAACAATCTAAAAAATGTTATATTTTTTACCAAGAATTTATCATTGAAATCAACACCACTTACGATAATATTTCTTGAAGGATGCAAGCGCCTTTATCCGGTCCATTATACTCCAAACCCAAAGGCTCGAAAGTCCCCTCATCCGACTCCATGACGAACGTTAAATCATCATCTTTGTGACTGTTTGCATACGCCATTGCTCCGATCAAACCCTGCTCCTCGGCGGACCACAGAACAGCCCTCAAAGTCCTCTTCGGTCTCAAATTCAACGCATTCAAGATAGCCAAAGCGTTCCAACTCATAACCGCCGCCGCTCCATCATCCATAGCACCTTCAGTTGTATCCCAGCAATCCAAATGACCTGAAATCATCACTAACTTCTCCGGATTCGTGTGACCTTTTAGATTCATCACAGTATTTCTCGTTGTTGTGGTCAAACTCTTTGATTCCATCTTCAAGTGAATGACCAGTTTCTCTCCTCTTTTATACCTCCTGTCCAACATTTTCGCGTCTTCGATCGTGATGCAGGCAGTAGGTATTTTCTTGTATTTCCCCGAATATGATTGATGACCGGTATGCGGGGTACGCATCGAAAACGGTGTTACCGATCGAATTAAGGTCGCCACGGCTCCATGGGCGGAAGCATGATCGGCAGATGAACTCCTGTATTTCGCAGTCGCAGAATAACTAACGAATTCCTCATTGAAAACGACGATTTTTCCTTTCGCCTGCAACATTTTTCACAAATATACTTATTGGAAAGTCTATTTCTTTATCTTTAATTAAATTGTTAAATGATTTTCATGTAGCAAGATTTTTTAAAATTTTAATTAGAATTAGCATAAATTTTGATAATTAACATTCATCGTCAACGAATAATTGGAATAAAGAAATTACAAAACATTCAAATTACAAAAATTATGCTTGTAAGACAAAAAAAAATATTTGAATACACTAGATTTGACGCACGTTGATCATTTCCGGTTTATAAACCTGTAGAAAAAAATTGCAAATTTTTAAATTTTTAAGACTTATAAAATTTGAAATGGTTATTTTTAAAATAATTATGAGCTTAAATTATGGAAAAATTGTGTTTTACCAGAGGTCCTATAGCATCTAATTCTTCGAAAGATGAAACGACGATTGCTTCGGCAACGATTCCTTCCGGTGGCGTGGAGACGCTCGAACCGAGACCTATCATCGGAAGAACTAACTTCTTCGGTTTTATCAATGTAGCGGATTCGTTTCCTCTCACCCAGTAAGGAGCCAAAAACTCTTCCCCGTAACTCTCCAAGTTGTGTTCGCGTCCCAGATCGATCATGTAATCGATGGCATCATCCAAATTCTGGCTTCCCGTGTATCTGCTTCCGAATCTATCGACGAGAAGACTCAGATTATTGTACGTCGAACCCTTGAACGGTCCATCGATCGTCGCAGACACGATCCTATCGACGACATCTCTGTGCGAACGAATCGCCCTTCTGACGCTGTCATCCAGATGACATCTGTCAATCTCGTTGTTGCGTAAGTCGCAATTCGCGAACGCGACGAACAGCGACAGAAGAACGTAAGGAAACGCGTAACCTCGTTGCATTCTCGGACCGTCTTCGACCGTCTTCGAACGCTCTCGCAACAACAATGACCCACCACCACCTAGTTTGGCTACCTGACAGAGGCCACGGTCGCGCGACGCGAAGCAACTTGATTCGCAATAGAAATGCAATAGTTACGTCACTCCTCGTTGCACATCAAATTGCGCTTACAATTAATAAAATTTAATCAAATTAAGCAAATTTTTAAAAAATTTATATCATTTTCCAACTTCAATCCACGTCCTGCGCGTCGTAGAAAGACGTCAGATCCGTCTGCTTGATGAAGTTCTGCCACATGCTGCACTGCTTCACTCTCGCTGCAGCCGATTGCTCCGATTCTGCGTATTTGCATGGAGTTCGCGAAAAATGATTCGGCAATTCATCATCTCTAATAATAATAAACATAATTCCAAATAGAAGAAATAATAAAAAAATCGAAAATTTCCAAATTTTGTAAAAACTCACGGAACGTCAATGTTTGGTGGAAACACAAAATCAATGGCGGTTATGTTGATTTTATCGAAATTTTTGCTTGTCCGTTCCCTTGGCAACATTACACAATCGTACTCCTCCCTAGGTATTCCGATCAATCCCAAAGTGATCCCGAAATCGAGCAAAGACTCTTCGGGCGCAGCGAACATCTTTTCTAAATACTGAATCCTCTCGGTCGTACTGAAAACCAAACAATTATTAATTAATTTTACAATTTTAGTATTTTCTTTCTTGTATATTACGGTAGAAAATCTTTGTATCCGATACCGAGCATCCGATAATCGTGAACGCCGAGTATCAGATCTTTGGATAATCCTGATCTCTGCTTCAATTTAGATTCTTTGAAATTTGCGGTACCCACAAGCATCCTGTCCTCGCGCTGCGTCCTATTCAAAGTCCTGGACAGTTTCCCTCTGTGCACGATTATGTTGAAGAAATCGGTGCGAAATAAACGATTCGTTTCCAATTCTTAAAATAATTCTAGTTTAATCTACTAATTCTTGTTGAAAATTTCCTACCAATTAGATTCAAATAGCGGCGTTGAAGCGCGATCCAGGTGACACGAACCGTCTGCAAAATATAAAATTGTAATTAAGTTTTGATTGATTTAAGTAATGTTAAGACCATGCAGAGGAGAGCTTCGAAAATTCTCCGATCCTTCTCCGAAAGCGAATTCGTCGATGAGCTCAAATGATGATACTTTGAAACCCCTCCAATTCCCATGATAACGCTGCAGTATTCCCTCGATAACATACTTCTCAGATCAGAGAGATCGCTCATCTTCACATCCTCCAATTCGCTCACGATCGGTTGCCTCAACTTCCTTTTAGCCTCTTCCCTTCTATCCAAATTGAAATCCCAAAGCTGTTAACAAAACCAAAAATAATTATCATATATTTCAAGATTGATCAACAAATCAAACCTGCAGATAGTAGTGGAAATAGATGATTATCGATTTCAGGAAGCGATCGATTTCGGGTAAATGAAAATATTGTATGAACTCTAAAGTTAAATCTTTAGGATTGGCCAAAAACAGGGCGACGTCTTTAATATCCTGCAACGTTATCACCTCCGGCTCGTTCATCTTGACGCGTCTTTGAAAGAATCGCCTGAAATAGATCTGAAGAGATTTCAATCTCAATTTTTGCTCAATTTTTGTTTATAACTTTTTCCATGCTTTCGATGCTCTCTTTGAAACGGATCGAGCTGGGAATTATCTGCTTTCCGGGCTTCTGGATCGCCGGACCCGCTATCGCCGCCGTTGCAATCTTCAGTGGAGCATCGTGGCTGCAAAACGTTCAATTAAAGCACCAAAAATCACTGTTTTATCAATGAATTTCGTGTACTTAATGAAGATCAGCCCGATTTTTTCTTGGTCCCAGATCCAATGCCCGTTCTTGAATTGCTGCTCCACATTCTCCATGATCACACCGCATTCCCACTCAAACTTTAGACATTGACATTAGCAAATGTCATCTTCAGTTTTCTTAGGTTATTTTTCCTTTCTTAATGACATTTGTAAATGACAACCACAGTTTTCTTAGGTTATTTTTTTTATTACATAACAACTTTCAAAACATTATCGCTGACATTTGTTTTGACATTTTTAATGTCATCTAAATTAAAATTAAATGCGAAAAATTAAAATTGTGTGAATCTTAACTAATTTATATTATTCCTTGTACGTTTGATTGAGTAAAGCCAAAAACGAGTACGAGTTCTGCATCATCTAAAAAAAATCTTTCTTGATATAATTTTCTTGAATCAATTGAAAATGTTGACGTACGGAGCTGAATTGCGCCAAGGAGACGTCAAAAAAACCGGACGCATTCAGAACCATTAACTTTTGCGTCCTCATTAACATCAAATACAAATCCTTCTGAAATGATAATTTTGCATTGTACCATTTGCTATTGTAGAGTTCCATGGTCATCTTTTCGCTCTGAAATCAATAGATTTAAGATGAAGAATATTAACATCATTTTAAACAAACTTCATCGATCAAACGCTGTCCGCAGTAGCAAATCAGAAATGTGCAAGTGATCCAACCGAAGACGTGAAAGAGGCTCTTCAGCTCGTGCTTAAGCATGAACGTAAAGCTTATGATGCTGATGATGGGTGATCCCATTGTTATGAAGGTCAACATCATCGGACTTAAGTAAAGGTTGATTTGTTGGTATAACCTGTCAAATAAAGTTTACAGTTTTAAGTAATTACTGGATTTTTGACGTTTTTTACTCAATTATTTCAAAATGGTATTCGATGCAAAGATTGAGATGAGCCCTTTGCTGCGCTTCATTTTCCAAGTTAAAGGTAACGGTGAATTTATCTCTCCAATGCGCAATTCTCGTTATAAACATTTCGTTTATGGAGAAGAGAAAAACGGCAATTACCAGAGTCGATGAAGCTATAGCCGTGCACGTGACGAACTGAAGAACCCAAAAGATCTGGTAATTGGGAAAACTTTCGATGTCGAAGGGCATCCAGGTCAATTGCATCATGCCGCAAACTTTGGAAAGATTGTATTGTATCTTCTGCTGCTTGCAACTATCAACATCCATAATTCCCACCAGAGTGTACGAAATCGCTCCAAAAAAAGTGTAAAAGAACGAGGCGTAACCGGACAACTCCATCTGCTTATTCCTCTTCCACATGTTTTCCGGAACACCGAACCGATCACCGGTGTGCGAAATTTTTCGAATTATCTTCTGCATCAACGGCAAAGTCTTCTTGAAGACGAAAATCACCGTATACATTCCGATTCCGGCCGTCAGAACAACAAGGTTATCCAATAAATCTTTGATCAAAATGTGCTCCCTCCCTGCAACGGAACATTTTATTATTTTTAAACATTACAAAATATTGATTATTTTTTACTGTGAAACATTTGGAAAAGGAGAAGAAAACATCCCACCGTTGCGTTCGAATACAAGATGACGATGAATAAGTATTGCACGTGGAATTTCATGTCGTTTATACCGATTCCTCGCATCGGATATAATCCGATACATCGAAACATCATCAAATATCCGTCGAGGATTTCAGCATCTTCTTTCTTGCCTTTCATTTTCGAACAACGAATTTATTTTAAATAATCCACAGCTTTTATAGCAAACTCGACTCGTTCGTTGCAAACAATAATTTAAAAAATTACAGGCTGAATATCGCTCATTGATTATACACGGTTAAACAGTGATTTATTCTTGATTAGTAGATGAAATTTACATTTTTTTGTACATCAAATATTCACATTAGCTATTGATTTATGACATCTAATTGTTTAAAGTAAATGTCAAATGTGACATTTGTGACAAAATATTTATTATTGTCAATATTTTAATTCGTTTCGTGACTTAATCTAATTTGAATATTTTATTGCTATAATCTATAAATCAATGATAACATTAACTAAACAAACTTCTTATTAATTCCAATTGTAAACGAAGTTCGTAAATTATGCAACTTATTTTTCATATGGATTGCAGATCAAATGTTTATCTGTCAAATTGACATTTGAATATTTTTTGATTATTTTGTTATACCTAAATCTCTTTTATTATTAGATTACGTATGAAATGGAATTAATGATAAAATCAAATACGTCGCGACTTCCAAGCTTTTGTTTCAGTTTCGACGTTTCCATTGACAACGAAACAATTCATAATCGGATTACTTTCAGTGCGGTTTGCCAAATATCATGCAGCAAAATAATATGTAAAATGTTATTTTTTTTTAAATATCATTTATTTAATTATATAATGTAACATTTCAGAAGTCAGGTGTTAAATTTGTTGTTATCTTCAAGTTTTCTAGTGTTTCAGCCGAATCTTGGTGGAATTGGAGTGGTCGGATTGCAGATTTCAGGTTTGTTCATTCTGATCATTTTCTAAGGAAAATCATGAAAATATTTATTATATACATCACCAAATAAATTATTAGTGTTAACTTACGTAGATGCTTTGAAAAAAGGATCGTTTCTTTCCGCTCGGAGAGCACCAATGTCTTGAGAAACTCTGCTGCGCTCCAATTTCTAGCAGGACGAAGATCGTGAAAATGACAGCAACAATCACCCACTTCCTATAAAAAAAAAATAATATAATTTATGATAAATTTATAAATAATATTAATTACTTTAATAATGCCATTTTTCTTCTTCTGTCGTTAGAGACTTGAAATGAATGTTAGATGAATGAGGAATTGTCCGAAGCGGATTTTCTTTTTATACCGATTTCCAGCTGCAAGGAAATCCGATTGGACGTCACGAATTCTTCTTTGGTATTTGCATAACGGCAGGCATGTAATGCGTGGGCACGGAACTTATTGCGATTCTCGGATTCATAAATATATAGAAACGCAGATTCCGAATGAGAAATACGTTAAAGAAATATGACAAATAGGTTTAGATCTCAATGACATGGTGGATGCGTCGGGCAAATAACGTTGACATTTTGAACTACACAAACCAAAACTTGAGCTACATGACAACTAGGTGACAGTTAACAAACATAATTACGATAATTTCAACTGTAATTATACAAATTTTTGGGACCGCCGATCACCGCGATTTAAAAGTATTTTGCTTTAAGCGCTGAGGAATAATCTCTTTATTTGCAATACCTGTGTGTATTTCTATGTACTTACGTGCATTTTTTGTTTGTTTCTTTCGAACGATATGCGATCGCCGCCGTGCGCGTCAAAATCCCTCGAGATCCGTGCTCGCTTCGGCTTTGATCCTCTCGACCGTTCGAAAGAATCTCGAACGTCAAAAGGAAGCTTAACGCTGCTGGGAATCCCATCAAACGCGAAAAACACCGATTCCACAAAACTAACATTTAAAATGACAGCTGTCAAAGTTTTGTCAACGTGTTGGAATCTGGAATTTACATATGCATTTTAAAGCTAATTAATTCAGTAATTAATAATTGCGGAATTTGAGTAAAACAATTTTAAAGTTAAATTATTTCTTACAATGTTGATGTAAAGATTTCAAAATTTTCACATGTCAAAAACTTTTTTTCTAAACATCTGATTACTGATTCCTGAAGTCTAATTACTTTCCAAATACATTAATTAACGTGTTTCTTTTTTGGTTTCTAATTTGAATTATATCAATGAATCTCATCTGCTGAAATCTCATGGGAATTCTTGCAATATTTGCGAATCAAAATTTGCGCAAAACATAAGCACCCCCACCAGAGAAGATGGAAAAAAGGGAGATATAAAAGCCGCAGGTTCAAGTGAAAATTCGCCCAGTCTCTCATCGAATTCGCTGAAATAAACTTCATTTTTACATCTCGATATGTCTTCAAAGTAATTAATTAAAAATGTACAAAAATGGAATCGAATAATAACAAATATTGATTTTAGGTTAATCGCTTTTCTCGTTGCAATGGTTTTGATTCATTCCACTCTTGGGTTCACTTATACCACGGGATGGGGTTGTCTGAATAAGACGCAGCAACAGGCTATGGCGAAGAAGTTGAGACAACAGATGTCCAAGAGGACGTACGACCCTTCGAATCGATTATCCAATGCAGTCGAATTGATTGAAACTATGTGTACTATGCTTAAAGTAAGAAAAAAAAACACAAAAAATAAACAACGTATTTTCGTTATGTCATTTATGTCAGCTGTCATATTCATTTTACAACATGACAACTAAGTGACAAGTTTATTGGTTAACTAATTTTAATTATAGATTTGTTATGTGTAATTACTTAAATTATGTAAATGTTCTTATTTATATTTTTAGAATCAAGTGGAAAGGATTGGGTCGTGTTTCGATGAGACCGAATACTCTGATGGAAACTTCATAGAAAATTATTGAAATTACTTATTGTTTAAAGTAGATTGTCTTCTGTAGTTTACAAATTAAATAAAATTTAAATGAAATGAAAAAATATTTTTTTATGAGTTCTAAAAATTACATTACTAATATTTATCTTGAGTACTTATAAAAATAAATAATTAAATTGACACATGTCTGAAAATTATTAAGAAATTTAATAATATTTGTAGTGTTCGTGATTACAAAATTGACATATGTCAAATATTTACTTGAAGGTCTGTCAAAATCAGGTGATTTAACTTTTGTTGGTTAAATTTAAACAATTCAAATGTAATTTAATAAATAGTTAATAGTAATAATAGGAACAATGTTTGAATTAATTAATTTTTAAATACTTAATTATATTATATGCATTAATAAATAAATAATAATTATATTATATGCACTAATAAAATTGACACATGTCAAATATTTATTTTTACTAATATCTTTCAAAATCAGCTGGAATTGACAATTTACACATCATTATTATTAAACTAATCAAATTTATAATATTAATTCCTCCAAAATTGACACATGTCAAATATTTATTTATAAAATTATATAAAAATATCTATTAAAATCAGCTGGAATTGACAATTCAAATTATTTTGTATGAAGATCTTTCAAAAGTGACATATGTCAATTATTTTATTTTATTTAAAATTGCTGATGTAATTAATTAAATGTCTTTTGTTAAGATTTATAGTTAGGATTTGTTGGATTCATAATTAATACAGTTTAAATTTCAGAACACTAAATTTATTTTCAAGTCATTAATTATATTTATGTCTACATTTCGATTTATTTATATTGATTCGTCATCTATTTATTTCCTGTTGTCGTTGAGGAGTTGGAGAGGCCCAAAGTCCTGACCTGCAGTCTGACAGTTTTCGGTTTCCGCCAAAATTCTGATCTGATTCTGAAACATAGAAAATATTAGTATTTATTATATGTTATATTTATAAACTGTCAACTAAGCAAGTACTTACGACTAGAAGTTTGTAGAGAGCAGAAGCTGACTTTAGGGCTGCTCTAATTTCTTGAGATTGGAAGGCCCTTTTGCCGCCCGGCCTCCAATCGGTGGAGAAGGTCACCTGACCAGAGCATTGCATCAAGCAGACCACGAGAAGGACAGCTCCGATCAAAATCCATTTGCTGCGAAATCAAAAATTAAATTTTTTGAAAAAAAAAAATAATTTAACATTACCTTTGAACCATCTTTTTGCAGCTTTCTCTTACAAACGAATTGTTCGAAAATGCAGTAGTTGAGGTGTGGATGGATCTCGATGAACTGATACTGTAAGCAGCTTAAACGGACACTTTTATAGGTCTCTGAGCTCGGGGATTCCGCGCAGGGCTGAATGGAGATGTCCAGGGGAATCGGATTTATATATATATTATTTTGATGTAAAACTTCTCGACGGAATTTGCATTCCATGCATTCGAAATGTAATGGGAGTGGGCAGATGAAAAGTTTCTTTTGATTCATAAACAGCATCCTCCTTCCACCACCTTCTTTTTCGATGATATCCGCACACCGCAGCAGAGAACACCAAACGTTTCTGCAAATATTTTATAGGAAAACACAGGAAGAGATTTACCTTCGCAGTAATGCAAAGACAACATTTCTGTTTGAACATTATACGCTTCATATTTTCATTAATGCCTCCAGCTATCCATATGTAAACGTTTTAGTTTAACCAATTCCAATTGACTAAGAAAGAGGAAATTGCTTAAAAAAATATAATTAATAATAGAGATGTCACATTTTTTTTTCATTTTCACTCATAACTGATCATCATCTACATACATCTTTCAAAAACAGTCATAGATACTTGATAATTTAAGCGGCGGATATATCCGCCATATCATTTACAAAGGGTTATGCATTTTGATTATTTCACTTTTGATTATTTTCAAATCTCCATCCTCAAATGGAATTATGCTTTATATTGATTATTAACTAATAATTGGTTTTCATGCATTATTAAAAATATCATTTTGTAATTTGCATTTTCAAATTGGAAATATTACAAGAGATTTATTAAACATCTCTTGGAAGTTTCTTTCAGTATTAGCATTTCTGTATTTACATTAATTCCTCCTGGGAGTTGTCGGGTCGGGAATGTTATCCATATAAAAGCATCCGATCCGTTTAACACCGAATCCAGTTGCAATTCAGCGCCGAAACTCGTCGAACACAAAATGACTTTCTCGTGAGTAATATATAATATTATAGTTGAAATACATATTTATTTTGCTTTCAGATTAGTTAAAAGAATTATAGTTTTCTGCATCGGTTTAATTATTTTTGGAAATTTCAACGTTTCCAATGCTGATACTTATTTGGCTTCGAATAACGAAGGACCCATTTTCGATGATCATTTGAAGCAAGCAGCTCTGCTGACTATAGAGTCTATTTGCAGCAATTTACTCGTAAGTTGAAGATTTTTTCTTTGCAACAAAATAATGTGTATTTATTGTAATTTCATTTTCAGGATCAGGTCAATAATTTGTCCCAATGCAAATCGATTCCCAACTTGGAATCTTTATGAAATTTCAGCTGAATCAAAAATAAATTTGCATAATCATGTGAAATATATTAAATAAATAAAGGCAACAATATAATTTTGTGTTTTTCTTAAAATAATGTATCTAATGTATATTAAGTTTAATTAATTAATTAATTAATTAGTTAATAAATAATTAAAGCAGCGCTCGGTTGAATTTGAATTGCACCGCTAGAGGTCGTTTTCTAATACGAATTTGAATCGCATCAGTTGGCAATTCTTGCACTGCGTCGGCGTGGGTACGCTCAGTCGTGGTTCGATTGTTAAGAAGTTTGCGTTTCGAATGTTCAATTTCGTGGTGTAAATCGTCCAAATCCGAAGAAATCCCTTGCGTTTTGCTAAATCCTTCATCGGAGAAGCTAATCCGATCAAACGTTCACCAAAAATAGTGAGTATTCAATCAATTTTCGACCAAAAAAAAATCGTTTCTAAAAAAATTCGTCCTAATGTTTAATCCCACTTGTATAATTTAATTACATATTGCGTTGTGTAATTAAATAATATGTAATTAAGTAAATTGTATATTAATTAGGAAATGCGTTGCGTTCAAAATGGCGAAAGGACGCGTTCCCCCACCAAATTTATATGCAGTGTTTTTTTTTGTCGAATTTTGTTTTCGGTGAAGTTGGCGATAACTCGTTTTTATTGCAAAAAAGGCGAGTTCAGCCGAAGTTAGCACGATCGTGGCGCCTCAACGCCACAGTAGTGTGCGTCTTTTCGTTAAGTTAACTTTGTTTCGATTAGAAAACTATTGAAAATTTATTGATTTCCCTTGGTTTTTAGTGGCATGAGCGCCGAAAAACCGTGAGTACTTTAATTTGCTATTTCCCTATGATGTATGTACTTGTTCGTTATTTATATGGATGCAAGGTATTATTATTACCAGGTCATTCTTTGCGATTATCACGTCCGCAGTGATACGCATGGGATGGCAAGACCGTCTGTGCTAAAACCTTCTCGAGGTGCATCCGTTGAGGTGGTTGTTCGTATTCGAATATACGAGCAATCAACCGACAGATCACAGCGGATCTAGGGGCTCGCGTTTCCCCGAAATATCAATTTATCTATCGCGACGGATGTCGTTAAGAAAAGTTTTGACAAAACTTAGTCTTACATTCTGTAGTGAAGTGTGTGTGCGTTATTTTGAAGACAAGTTTAAGGCTTCGGCTCTTGTTCTTCAACCGGTAATGTTTGATTGCAGTTAGCTTAAATTCACGTTACTCAATTTGCTATTAATTAATTATATTAGAATCACGGGAGTGTTAAATTTCCGGGAGTTTTGTGCGTATTTTTGATAATTTATCGCGAGTGTTCGGAGTGAGTGCCAACAACGAGATGGCAGAGATGTAGGTGATGGCTGAGATGGAGAGATCAGATGATGGTGATGAAAACATCGAAGTAGTAAGTGATTTTATACCACACGGGATTCACAATAAGTCCTCCCACCTCAACCTAAATATATTGTTTATTTGATTTTAGCTTTTTCATTCTTTTAATTATTACAGCGTCTATTCAAAATTATTAATTGATATTGCATCGATTTATTAAATTTATTTAATTTGTTTGGAACTTTTTATATTTTTAATTATTACTGCGCCTATTAATATTTATTAATTATTTGATTCCCTTTGTTCTTGTCCGTAATTCCGTTTTTTACATCCACTTAGATAATGTGAGATGTTTTAGTTTAGGTTGCATTAAATTACTATTGATTTGGAGAAGATTTTAATTCATTTTTTAATGCAATTCAATGCATTGATTTTTTTCATTTTGCTATTAGTTTTGTAATGATGATGGTTTTGTTAATTGATTTTAATTCTACATATGTGTTATTTATTTTAAAGTTGTAATGGCTTCAATATATTTAATTCATTGTAGAAGGAATCATAATTACTTAATTATTATTATTTTCAAACAACTCTCAATTCACCAAATTATCCAAAAATAACAAATGTTTACAAGCTGCAGATACTTTGCAATCTGCATTATATTCATTTTACAACTTTCCTATTTTATTACTTAAAATATTTATAGTTCAGGAAATTCTATAATTAGGGTTGGCCACCCTAAAGCAAATTAGTCTTTTATCAGTTTTTGGAAACTTTCTCATATTTCCAAAATCTGAAAATTGTATGTTGGTGTGTTTTGGTATGAATCAATGCGAGCTCGCAATAGTTTGTTTGTGTATGTATGTATGAGCAAGTGTTTCGATTTAGTATTTGATTTTGAATGATATGTGTGATTGAATGCTGTTACAGTTATGATTGTGCTGAGATGTCGATAGGTTTTTAGAAAATTTTAAATCTTCATTAACATTTTCAATTAGTTTTTAGATGCTTAAATAGAATTCTTGAACTATAATTAATTTATTTTCATCGATTATTTATCAATCAAAATTAATTAAACATTTGTTATTTCCTATCTTATATCGTTTTTTATTTTTATTTTTCTCAAATAATGGAAATTGTCATCAATATGATTAATTTTCGATTTATTAACTTTTCATTATTACTATATTAGTTTTAAATCTTCTTCAGTCAATGGTGATTTCGTGTCGCCTCGCGATTAATAAGCATGAGTAGTTAGTGGCAAATCTAACGTATTTGTCGGCTTTTGCATGTTTTTTGCTTTCAGCTGGATCTAACGTATCCACCGTGCCCGAAAATCACTCGAAAGTCGTGCAGAAAGAGTCTTGTATTAAGCAGTCTTAAATTCAACAAGACTTGTTGGTAGACTCTCTCTGCACGATTATAGATTTGTATTAAATGGAGGATGTTTCAGTACCCTCGCCCATCCCCTTCGAGCTTCTCTCGAGGTTTAATTAGTTTTTGATAATGAAATATCCCCAGGATCGTGAAATGGTTGCACACTTTCACGATCCACCTTCAGCCCTCCGTGTTTTCAATTCAACCGTAAATATTTGCATTAAGTTTATTATTAAAGTAGCTTCAATTTGTGGTAAAGAAATCTTTAGTATTTGATTGGCATTTGGTTCCCTTCACTCCGCCCGTCCGCCGCGAGTCCCCCCTTAACTGTTGCTATGACTATTTTGGGGGTGCCGGTACTTCCGCAGACTAGTCAGTTTACTGACAGGGTCTCTGCCGGTCCCAACACCTTCCTTCATCCTCTAACCATTTGCCAATTCAATACTTTAGAATTCTCTTCGCTCGGGCGAAGTTTGCTGTTAACTTCATTTGGACTTCCTGGTTAAATTTAGGCATTTAGTATTTAGTATGGATCGAATGAGCTTTTGCTTGGCTCACGATTAACTCCAATTCACTTTTGTTGCTTTGTTTATTTATTTCGAGTGATTCTCCTATATATTTACTATATATGTCGTTTGTACTAATCCATGTCTGTGGGGATCTAACGTATCCTCACGTGTTTTTCTTTCAGCAGATAAAATTCACCTCTGGACTGTTGCGCTCGATCTGTTCATTTTTGCTGTGAATGTTCAGGTCTTGCTGCTGGGTCGGGCACTTCAGAGGTGGATCAAACAATAGAATTACACAGCAAAAACCATAAACAATAAATACTTAATACTTAATAAGTTTTGCAATTGATTATCCTAAATGTCCAATTAGGCAGTTATGATAATATCATTGCCAGAGAACTAATTCATACAGTAGAGTGCAATTTACTATATTAGTTTGTTCTCTTTAGGTTTAGATTAGGTTTAGTTATATTTGTAATGCGCCCATTTTGTCAATATTCCTCCTAGTTTTAAGTTTACACCCACTCACAAAAAAATCATACCTAATCCGAGGACTCTCCGTCCCCTCCAAGAATCGCGAGTCTCCGGTTCGACTTATCCCTATATTCCTTTCTATATCCTTATTGTGCCCCAAAATTTGAGGAATTAAATGGGTTGTAATTTATTTATATTTGTAGATTGTTGTAAAGGCGTTCGGCAGCTGCTCAGAGTCTATAGAGTAGTCATAACATGACGCAAGTAAAATGTCATAATGCCGGATAGCTAATGAACATAGTACAATTAGCCTATATTGTGCTGAATTGCATTGCATTACACATTCATAATATAGAAAAAATAATATGATATAAAATAATATATGAATATAAGTAGACAAAACAAAAATTATATCTACAAAAAAAATAATAACAAATATAAAACATATACAAAAAAGAAAAAAAAGATGAGAGAACAAACACTAATTGATCCTCTCCTATAATTATTATAATGATGTTTATACAATGCAATTTTATAGATTATGTAAACGTATATTTTGCATTATGTGTGTTATTTCTTTGTGTTCTGTTTCAGGTTGGATTTAATATTATTGTATTTCATGTTGTGCTAATCATTGTATTCTCTGTTTCAGGTTAGCTTAGATCTATTATTTTTGTTAGTATACCTGTTAGGTCATAGCATTTCCTTCTATTCCAAACTTTCCTTATTTTCTTTTCGATTCCTCCGGGTGTGCGGTCACGCGTTTGCTCTCATTTGCTGTGAATGAGGGCAGCGATTTCCACGTGGCCCCATGTCCAGGTGCAAAAGGTATATCATCTTCCTATGAAGATGATAACCAGGTATCATTTCAAGCGCAATACACAGCCTCTGAATTGATGCAAGACCGTACGCATTTACCTCCACGAGGTTGCATCTGTTTTATACTGAAAATGCACACGGATCTCGATCTAAATTATTTCTCATGCATTGAGAGTCGAATTATTGCATTTCAATATTATTTATCACTCTAAAATATTACAATCTTTACCCCACTTTATAAATTAGCATTAATCAGTTTATTTCAAACTGATCGAAATTGTTTATAAATGGGTCACCAACGGGGGCTGTCATCTCGTCAATTTGGAAACTTCAAATAAAGCTGTCCGGTGAATTTACAACTTTCAGAAGCGAGCGAAAAGTCAATATTGAAGTATGATTTAGATGCGTCTTGGCAGCGGTTCTGAGTAAGTGCATGAGATTCTCATAGTTGTTATACATTTTGCTCGTGCTTTTCAGATCAACGCAAAAATCGTGTCCAAAAGGTTGCGAAAACGTCTGCAGCGCTTGCAGCAGGTACAGAAAAGTTATCATCGGCTTGAGCATCACCTGCTTCGTATGCTTATCGCTCTCCATCTTCCTGCTAGTGTACTACAAGAAAGCTGTGAAGCCGAACGAAGAAGGACGCAGTTTAATATGAGGTAACTGTTGGTTTGGTTGCATACATACAATATATGCTTCTTATAGTTAAAAAATCTGCACATACACTATAATTATATGATGTTTTTTTTGTAGGAAACAAAGAGGGAAGGACGTGGAATCGGAGAACGATGGATTGGACGCCGGGACGACGGCGGTCCGGAACCAGCAGCTCGTTCCCAATCAGTTCAAATGCTTCGTGGCCGTCTTCGCCT
Organism: Nicrophorus investigator; assembly: GCA_963457615.1. Lineage (NCBI taxonomy): Eukaryota > Metazoa > Arthropoda > Insecta > Coleoptera > Silphidae > Nicrophorus > Nicrophorus investigator. The sequence goes on from OY735143.1 coordinate 3,407,286, forward strand.
TCTGCGCTGTCGTCCTCATCTTCGGCTCCATATACTTTGCAAAGTTGCGCAAGAAGGAATTAAGCAAATAAATTACATCCACTGAGTTTTCTGCTTCATTCCTATTTCTCCAACGCTATAATCGGGTCAGGTCGGATTCGCAATCACATCTCATCAGCATACCTGATGCGCATTAAAATACAATCGAATGACTGTTTCAAGGAGACAGACAGCACATTAAGTTTGAAACGCAGCTGGTAGAAACGGTTTGTCAGTGCTCATGTTTACAGGCTTCCGACGAGATGTACTGGGACCTGGATTTGGAATTCTGCATCCGATTCTTCATCGAATACATTACGGTAATTTACTCCTTCGTTTGGAATAACTTAACGATCTTACTCGATGTCGAGAGAGCACAATTTTTACAATCAGTAAACGCAGCTCGTTAAGTATTCTCTTGTTTTATTATTATTTATTACCTAATTACGGTCACATTGTGAGTGTACGTGTTGCAGAAGGTTATTTATATACAATTCAAATAACGAATCGTAGCTTATTGGTAATTCGTTTGGCTTTGATTCTTTTGCAGATACTGATTTGAGTTGTGCCGGCTTCTTGCTAGAAGATCATAAAGGTGTTCTGGAGCAGTCGCCATGGTGATGAGGTGCATAAGGCTCTTGATTTCGGGCAGGGATGGCGGCTCAGGCATTCCGAGAGGAGGCGATCGCATTCGCAGAGTCTTTGGGCGCACGAACCGCTTCCTCCCCATTCCAAATGGTCAATTGCTAATCAACAAAAAAGGTTTTACTTATTTCAATTTCGATATATTTAAAATAATTGATTCATTATTTTTCTGTTTCAGGTACAGCTCAAGTACAGTTTATTATAAATAACTTTAGTTCATCTATTACTGTCAATTACCAAAATAATTGTTCTATACTTTAAGAGCTTCATCATATTTTTTTTGTATACATTAAGAAAACTTGAAATTAATATCATTAGAATAGCAAAGAAATATGTATAATTATATATAAATGTTTTTATATTTCTAAAAATAACCTTAAGAAAATTAACATACTTTAAATTAATTGTTTAAACTAGTTTCATGGTATGACATTGAATTCTATTTGTTGTTTTTGAAACAATGCTCAATACTTGACATTTGAATTCATTATAATTATTTCTATTTGTAAAAATTTATGTAAGAATGTTTTCATAAAGTATAGAACAAAATAACTAATTCAAAGAAGTGTAGATACGCGTAATGTCTCTTACCACACAGCGATTTATCTTTCCAGCACTTCCAGTAGTATGGCACGAAGTATTCCAAATACATGGGACAATTAGCTGTGTTGTAACACCAGTCGTGTTGCTTGCAACACCTGAAAGAAGAGAACATCATGACCATCCTTGTGATTATGCGCTTAACCCTATTGCGGAAAAATGCTAATGGTAAATTTGTAGAAGAGAATGAGGAGGTCAAAAGAGCGGAACGGATAGCGAAAATTGGCCAATTGCTGAAACGGTTAATTGTTTGCTGGCGCTGTTGACCAGATGGAAAGAGACAATGATTAATTGACCGGACCATTCGTTCTGCCTTTCCGACTCTCCGCTTATTGTCTCTCCTAACCGACTAACTAACTGTACTCGTTCGTTTCTAGTAACGGGATGGCATATTTACATGTCAATTCCGTCGACGGGATAACCGGAGCCCAGGAAACCGCAGTAGCATCCGTATCCCTTGTAGATCAGAGGATTGCAGCCAGTCGAACATCGAACCATGTTGTACAGCTCGAGGACGCCGCGCTTCGAACGCGTCGCGACGCTTCCATTCGACGACCTGCAATTGCGGGAAAGCACGCAGACTATCAACGATGGTATTATTATTGTTATCATTGAGGGGGGAATAGCGGATTCGAGAGAGATAATCTCGGCTTTCACCCGAAATCCGCGGGCTCCGCGCTTTCACAACAACTAATCCACATGCATGCATTATAGATCGCAACGCAATGCGAATTACAAAATATATACATGCTATTTTTCAAATACCTAAATAATTCCATTGATAATAAACAAATATTATAATGCATTTTTTTTTTCAGATATTAAAGGAAATGCGGATTGTCAATGGCAACGACGAGCAAATAAATAATCGCTCGAACGACGCAAATCCACTCCAGTGGTATCCTTGGTTACATGGATAATCATCCCCAGGGGTAGCGTAGGTTCTCATTAACAATGGTCGCAAGTGTTCACGTGGATTAAGATCTTAATTAACCCATTAACTCCCACCCAGACTCGAGCGTAAAAAGAATATAATTTTACTCTCGCCCTTAATGCGAAAACCCCAAAACTTCAAACGAGCAAAACTGTAATAAGCGATCCTTGGAGAAAAAAATAATTTTTTGCTGCATTTATAACAATTACATATGTAAAATAACTTTTACTTATCTTCAAATTATAATTATGTAAAGAGTGATTTGAACATGATGGAAATCCTAAATTTGTACACTCTACGAGAACAATGCTGCTTTTGTCTTAATCGGTAACGGTACTTGCAGCATCTTCTCCATTATGCAATCATCCATCCTTTTCGACATCTCCTCTGTGTTATATGATGAGAGTAGAAAACCAGAAACGATTGGGTCAATAGCCCTAAATTTTTATTGATCTTTACAATTCCCATCACTCTTACTTTCTAACCAACAATACGTTGCACTAAACGATTTTAAATAATTATAAAATTTATATCAGTAAACGAAACGAAATATTTTGTCAATATATCAAAGCTCATGTTTACGATGCGATGTTTACCGGATTGAGCAAATCCTGAGGTAATCCGATGAGCGCAAAAATGTAATTTCACTTCGTGGAAATTATATGGATTGCAAATGGAAAACGTGTGATTAGTTTTGTTGGAAAAGTTTGTTAACTAGGTTTTGCTTAATAAGCAAAATGATGGTCGTTTGATGCGAATTTCTTTGTATAAAGTTGTTTGCAATTAAATGGGGATATATAATTTAGGAGGAAATTTCAGAAACGAAATTTCCAAATTATGTTTAATATCCAACAATTAATTTTAGTATTTAGATTTCATTAATAATGTTTGAAAAAATATTTTTTTTATTTTTTTCGTTACATAATTGATTAATTTACTTTATTTTCAGAACCGGAAGAAGCTGAGATAATATGGTTCAAATTTTGATTTCGTTTATGAAGAAGAAGTTAAGGGAAGCAGTGTTTTCCACTTTACGTCTCGTGGTAATAAAATCGAATGGGAGGACCCTTAAGAAAATGCAGGCAAGTTAAGTGAAAAGTGTGTGCGTATGTTTGCGTATAGTATTAAACCTTTTTTGGGGTATCTGCCTGGAGGGACCGAAGGGATCGTTGGAGCGCGCCAAATATTGGACGACCTCTGATCCGTCGATGGCGGTGGTCATCCCGTGGGAGATTTTCGGATGGGCGCCCTGAGGATGGGGACCTTTGCCGTCGCCGTCCGCTGCAAACAACAACAATATTTACAATATCAATAGCACCTGCAGCCTCACAAAGGCATTAACCGAAATTGAGTATTCCTTGTGAACGCTCGTCGCTCCAAACTAAATTATTGCTACACCATCAGAGAAGACACGACTCTCCTTTATTAATAATTGGATTAAAGGTGGTAGTTTGTTCGTGGATCGAACGTAACTCAATATTAAAACTTTCAGTTGCATCACGCACCATCGATCCCATCGCCTCCGATTATTTAAAATACTCTTTTTATATCCCTTTTAAATTTTAATCCCTCTCTCGCACCAGTTTATGTGACACTTATTACAGCTAATGAAATGCCGTCACGCAATCGCCTCAACTACGCAACGCTATTCAAGGAAATCCCATAAAGAGATCGTCTCATATGAAATAGGTGCATTATTTACCTAGAAACTCGCTCGCATTTCGAGATGTGATGCGAAAACCGGCATTTTCGGATCGAATTTAAATTAGTGAGATGTGAGCGCATCGTCAATGTTATTAGAAGAAAACACTGCTGAAATTTGAAAATATTATTTAGAATAATCGTTTTGTTTTGCGAAGAACTTTCGCCGTACATTAAATTGCGCTGCAATCTCGTAAATTTGATCGTAAATTTAAAACAAATTGAGATTAGTCCTTTCCGTTTCTCGCATCTACTCTACAAATAGAACTGTTGAGAGACTGCAATAAAATTATTTTTTACAATTGAGAAATAATTCAGAAAAACGCTGCTATTTAATTCAACCCCTAAAAATGGAACGGTTTCATGCAAATTTCAGTTTGTAGCGAAAAGTTCCTCATCTTTTTTTCTGTACCATGTTAAAGGTTAAAGGACGTTCCGCTGCCCACGGTCGCAATTAATTACGGACCGGTCATCATTATTTCAAGGGACCAAACATATAAAAATAACCGTGTCGGTCGTGTATTTTCTAACGAAAATTATGTAATTTTAACTTCAATTAAACTGAAAATATCTATGAGTAGAATATTCAGTTTCTATAAAAAAAACAAACTAAATTCAGTAAAATATTAGTAATTTTTTAATAACCTTACTTTGAAAAATAATTCGTTGAAAATCATTATGAAACAATCGTGTTTTTTTTTTGTAGGCAAAGACGCAACAATATTTCTTTTTATTTAGACATAATTTTAAAGTGTACAGTTTAATTGTTGCACGTTGAATTTGATGGGGGAAATTGCCCCGCAGTGTGTTTATCCAACGGCTTTACGCGTATTTGCGATTCGTGTGCTTGCGCGCGTGTTGGCGCGAAATTAATTGAAAATATTTAACCTATTATTTTTAATTTTCTTTTGGGTAAAAAAGGCTAATTGTCTACAAATTCTGCGATGCTCGCTGGTTCTCATTAAAACGTTCACGTAAATTATCGTTTATATTTGTTTTAATGATGCAGAATAACGAAAAAGAATGTGTCATGTGTTCGTTGGAGCCATCAATAATTACAGTCGCGAGCAAATTGGGTAAAAGCCCGAAATTTGTTCAATTGCGTTTCGATAATTAATCGTTAATTGGAAAAGAGAAGAAACGAAAAATTCAATGAACGCGACGAGAGCAATTAAAATAAAATTAATTTAGAATAATTCGAAATTCGTTATGCTGCAGCAATGAAAATTACAAATGTAACATTATTATGTTCCACAGTTTTAGCATTAATTGTTTTCCAATTAACTGTTAATTATGTAAATGCAATTGCTTGAATTTTAGTTTATACCGAATGAGAAAAACTTTAATTTAACAATAATTATTATTTCAACTATCATTGCAAAATTGAATTTATTTATGAAAACAAAAATAACAGATACAAAGTTTAATTATTTTCTTATTGTTGTTGTTAGAAACTAAAACAAAATCTTACCGTTGTGAAGCAGTATTAAAATCAATACAAAGCAGATCCTGAATTGATACATCTTGACCACCAAAATTTGTTTATTGTCATGGAAACCCTACACAACGATCAAGTCAAATCTGACAACTAACTACCATGCTTTCTAAGATGCATTGATGAGTCCGCATTGCGTTGGCGTCTCCTCTCGCTTTCAGAACTTTTACTTTTTTTTTCGCAGAATTGTTGATTTATATGTATATAATAGTGTGGTGCACTTCGGCGTTACGTCGGATGGTCACTAGAGCTATTGGTGAGGCGAGAGTTGGAGCAATTTTCGTGGATGTCGCGTGCATCGAAAAAGAAGTGGCGGTGGATGAGGAGAAGGAGGAGTGAATCCCGATCCTGAAAGAGAAAATGCACGGTGATCTCTCAACAATGCTCGATTTTCCTTTCCTTCATTTCTCTCCTCCTTCACGCACTCATTCGACTGAATAAAAACGACGCGCACGAATTTGCTCTTTGTACTCTTGCTTAATGTATGCGAAATGATTTTGGCCCAAAAAAAGTGTGTACAATAATATAACAGAAATACGACGAGAAGAGAATAAGAATATGCATGAAAAGAAAAATATGCTTTAAGAGATGATGACATTTTTGGGTTGACCATATTCAGGTCGATGAACAAACCATAATTATTATTATTAAATTTTCATATTTTACAACAATTTCGAAGAATTCCTATTAAATATTCAGTTAATTTAGCAATACGACCAAATTAACAAAATATTAAATATGATTCATCGAATATTAAGCAATACAAATTAAAATTAACTTTAATTATTCTTTTAATTTTAATGTACGCAATCAAGTGAAAAATAGTTTTCTTTCACTATTAAATAATTTCTTAAAGTAATTTGAAAATCGTGAGGGAAAGAGAAAAGATGTTCGTGCAAGTGATCGATGACTTTTGATTCACTTTATAGTTGCACAATTGATTTTGTTCCCAAGGTGAACGCGCGGGACGCGAGAAGAGAGATTGCATAACGTTTAACATTTTCTCGCGTTGGATTTATCTACGCAATCCAAATACTTTACAATTGAACGCACTTGTTGTCTAGTTCCTAATTAATTCGTGTGAACTAAATTACATTATTGTAATAATTTATTTTAGGCTCAAAGAATAATTAAGATGTTATATAAAGATATTACGGTGTTTTAAAACTATGTTAATTGAATGCCACTCGTTGTTTTATCAAGAAATTGCAAAACATTTCTTATTTTAATTAATTTCAAAATCTCGCATTTCATTTATGAATAGTTTTATTTTTCAGAATAAATAAACAGTGTTTGCGCAATTACAGAGAAGTTTCGTTTTATAAACTTTCTTACTTTTAACTAGGACAGCGATATAAAATTAACACTATTCAAAATCAAATTTAATTCTAATCTAATGTCAGTTTTGACATAATTCAATTTTATTTTAAATTCAATACTAATTACTTTTATTGTTATTTACAGGTAAATCAACTCAAGTCTAAAGGTTATAAGAACAACAACGCAATAACATCATTGACAGCTATCACTGTGTCCAAATAGCGTCACTAGCAACCGAATGGTGTCCATGACAACGAAAAACAATTAAACTAGGTAATTAATAAATAATAATCATTAATAATCAACTCTGACAAAATTGAAATACCTGCTGTAGAATGCAATTTTATTTTCGCGTGGATCAAATATTAATAGTTGTAATCAAAGTTCGATTTGAAGTGCACGATGATAGTAGCTAATGAAATCTGCGATAGGAGTCGATTGTTGTTTTTAATAATCGCGGCGTAATGAAAAATATGTTTGTGATTTTCGGGTTCGCTGTTTGCGTTGTTAAGAGCGTTTGTGTTTGCGTTTTTCCATGCAACATATTAATTGTGAACAGCCGCGCCTGTTCCGTTCGCACGAACCCATTGCTGAAATATCGTTTTATGTTCTACATTTTTTTTTTGTATTTCCTTGCTCGAAGTGTTAGGAAATCATTAATTGAATTCGCACGAATATATTATATAATTATAATTATTGACGACCCGCAAAATACAGTTTTGGGGACGCATTCAGATGCAAAACCGATCTTACTTAATTCATTGGCTCGAACGGCGGCGCGCATTATTAGACCGTAATTTCATTACGCGAATATATTAATAATGGGGTTGGAGTGTGTGCTAGTCCTGAATTTGCATACGGACACAATCTAACTTGGTCCCAAAATTTCATTTACGAAACGCATTGATTATACGCGATTTACTTTACGCAGTTTATCTTCGGAATAAGCACGAAATCAGTTGATTATTTCTAAGCAATCAATATTAATTTCAATCATCAATAATTCATTTATATTTATTTTCTTAAATTTTCTTCTACAACTCATTAAAACAATAATAACATTTCAGTTCTTCAGAACTTTACCGTAAAATATCAAACTGAAGTAAAAGAACTTTTTTGAAAACTTCTAGCAGAAAGTTCAACAAAATCAATAGAAATTTCTAAAACAGTTTTGTTTAATTATGACATACAATATCATTATTGAACGAAACTTATATTGAAAACATTAAAACGAATTTTATATTGACTCAGATATTATTTGACATTGACATATGTTAATTTGACACTTCCAATTGTCCAATTACCAAAAAAAATTACATTACGTAAATGACATTCGCACATAAAATGACGTTTCTTTATGACATTTAAATTTTATTTAAACATTTGACATAATAAATTTCATATTTATAATTAATTTTACTTCATTTATTTTTATAAATGAATATCAAGCAAATGTATGAAATTAATTTTAATAAATAATTAGAATTTTTGCAATTGAAAGCAACGTTACTTGAGAGAAGAAATAATAAAAACATTTTCTTTGTCTATCGAGCCGCGCGCGATATTTCTGCCCAATTTAATAATTACGGCGTAAAATGCAAAAGGAGAAAGAAAGTTATTTGCCGAATTAACCGATGCGAAAAATACAATTTGCTGTCTCTCTTTTTCACTTTGGGAAAATTTCTGTAGTTGAAAAGTTCACGTTAAAGAGAAAGCGGATTTCCATCTCGGAACCGCTTTGTCCAGGTTTCAAGAGAACCTCTAAGAAATTTAACAAAAAATTAAATAGATTTGTATGTATACTACTTTTTTTTTTAAAAAAACTCGGTACTTAATTAGTTTCTCTTTCAGTTTTCTTAATCAAATTCCTTCTTTTTTTGTCCATTCATTCATTCTTTCGACGATGATTTGAGAGAATCCGCGCATGAAATTTATTCATCACTTTAGTCGCAAGGTTTAAAAAAATTAAAATAGGTAAGAATTCATCTCAAGCATCGTGTAAACGTGTAAAACAAACTGCGATGCTGCGGTAATTTCCGAAGGTAGTTTTCACCTGCGTGGGTCGCTCCGAGGAGGGGTTGTTTTCTTGTTGCGAATGTCGCGTGCCAACGGTTCGACCTTAATTAAGAAGTTTCTTTGCGAGCCGTCCTCCTTTTCTACCGAAGAAATTGCCTTCCGCAAAACTTTATCCTCGTTCCTCCCTCACCGGAGATCGCTTCGCAGAAAGCGGCGAATGCACGTTTGTTAATTTGCTGAAATTACAAATTAAACGACAGTTTTAAATGCAACGAAACGACAACCGCAAAGACGTTCAATTTATACCCCGATTATATAAAGAAGAAAACCGAACAGCACGTAAACTACTTGTAGACAAAGTTGTCTTTCATCGAAGGTTACACAATTTATAACTTTGACAAGTAAATAAATTGCTTGTATTTGAATTATCAAATGTCATACTACCGCTTGACATTTATGTCACCTGTTATAATACAATTGATTAACATGGTGTCATAGCAACATTTTTTCATTTGACATTTCTTCATAATAATAGAAAATTTACTTCTGTCTCAAAAATTGTGTAACTTAAATTATTATTAATTTACACAATTGAAAAAGTTTAATTTTGCAATTAGAAGCGTTAATGAATGAAATTTCGTTTCGTTGATTCAATTATCCAAATATTTTTTTAGCTGCGTCGGTGACATAACAAAGTGACAAAAAGCACTGGGGACACCGTAATTAGCTTAGTTGCATAATTTTGCGCTTTCATCCATCCCCTGTTTATTCAATTTTCGTGCAGCGATTTTTTACCACCCGCTCGAATTTAATTAACTGCCTTTGCAACAGGCAACACCGTTTTATTAATTAACTCCTTCGGTCGCATCCATCGCGCGAATTTACGGCTCTGTTGTGTTCGGTTCGGACATTGAAACTTGCGCGCAAATAAAATACAAAATAGTCATCGTCAATTTGACTACGCTCCCACGCAATTCAAAATCGATTCAATAGTTCCAACAATATAACAAAATTGTTGTAGAAAGAGAGAAACTTTCTGAAAATCCGGTTACGTCCAACGCGGCGCATCAAAGGTGATTACGTGTCAAAGGGTAATTGGCAGCTATAATCACTTATGAGTTTAGTTTTTCCTCGTTCTACCTTTTTTTTTCTTTCTTTTTAATTTTGTTCGTTTGCCGTCCGTTTCCATCGCCTTCACAGATCGAGCAATTTCCTCGTTTCCATGGAAATGGCCGTCCAATTCCTATTAACCAATATTTTCTACGTGCATGTCAATCTGTTCTCAATACACCCATACAACTTAATATGAAAATTGACAGAAATACCTGTCAAAAAAAAAATATTACTAGTAATCATTAAATTATGAAACTTTTGAAATATTTCCTATGTTAGTTTTTTTTAGTTTTTAATAAATTAAAAATATAATTTGATATATGTTTAGGACTAAATTCGACTGCAAAGAAGAAGTTGTAGTTTTTGAAGATAATGTGAAAAGATGTAAAAATTATGGTGGATGCGCCTGGTCCTGTTGCATGTGTATTTTGTGTGTGGGTGGTTGGACCGATGCGCGTTTTGTTTTTGCAATGGTGGGGGTATGCCTCTCCTCCTGTATGTGTGTGTGTATGTGTGAGTGCTGATAGCAGGCGCAAGACGCACGTTTTCTATGAAAAGGGAAGCGCCAAATGGTGCCGGTGCCATTCTCGAAAAACCCTTCGAAACCGACGTTCCGGCACCCCGAACTTCGCATCATGATGAACTCCTGCAGCCTGAAGATGGCCACCATCATCGTGTCCGCCCTAATCTTGGCCCTCCACTACCAGGAGACCGAAGCCAAACGTAAGTCAATCGAAACCAAAATTGTACCGAAAAAACACAATTTAACTTAAACATATTCTAAATTATGTTTATGTATTCTTCACATTTAAAAATGATTAATTAATATTTGCTGAAGCATTCGTTATTTCAGCGTTAATTATTAAAAAACACAATTGAAAATATTTTAAAAAAAAACATTATAAAAATATTATTATCAAAAATCATTTTCAAAATTATTTATAAAAACCAAAGAAAATCAAATTTTCAATAATCCATAACTTAAATTTTGCGTTTAGTTTCTGAAAATTTAATCGAATTACAGAGAAATTTGTATTCGAATTACGGATTGAATTCGAATATCGTGGAGAGAATTCATGAATACGTTTGTAATGTTACACGTAATTAGTGAACAATAATTGGATTCTGTATTTTGAAAGGGAGGAATTACGTGTCAACATTGACATGTCCGTATGAAAAATTACATTAATTACTGAATTGCCGCCCACCTAATGACCTATCTATACTAATAATATTGCAAATTACTAAATAGCCAATTTGTTAACACTGCTACCAAAGAGGCGAAGCGGGGACTTACAAAGTGCATAATTATCTCACTAATGAATTAAACTTGTCCTTAACATAACATTTACGTAATTTATCTATTTCTAAATGGAAAATATTCATTTAATAATTGATGACATTTTTTGAAATTTCATATCATTAAATTTAGTATGTAGACTTGAAATTTAGTTTTGATGCATTATTCTTAATCTGCGTAACTTTCTGCCTCGATTATCGTGAATTTACGAGCCGTAATTGGGCATCGCTCTAAACGCTTGCAATTAAATTAATTAACACCGCAAAAACCTCTTTAAAATTCATCCTAACGCTATTACAAACTATTTTCATTATCCGCTGAAAGCCGGCGAACCTCGTCTCCGCACCCTGGGAAGATAAATCTTGCTAAGCAATTACGCAATTATCGTTCGCGTTTAATTTAAAGAATAGCAAATGTGTTAAGTTACGATAGTTTTTCAGATAATTATTGCAATTTAATTTGGCTTATTATTATCATTAATCTACTTGGAACTTTGGGTTATATAATTTTAAAATAATAAGTAATGATAATAATTAAGAAAACTAAATTCTAATTGAAATGACTTTTCTCAAAAATACATCTGTCACAATTTTCAATCCGAAATATTCTCTATTTGACAGTTGAGTTAAATTGTCAATTTAAAACATTATTATTTTTTGGTTATATAATTATGACGTTTCTTGATTTGACAGGTATTATGTATAAATGCATAACCTTTTATCGATTTTGACAGTTACTTCATTTTGCGAACTTATAACTTTACAAAAATTAAATCAAACTCAAACCTATTGCGCGCTGAATATGTATAAGATTTTTAAATGTATTTATTTACATGTAATTTCACGCTTTCTTTTTATCTTCAGAAATTTAAATGTATGTTATTTCCTGTAGAAACTATAAGTTTATTTTATTTTATTTTCTGATGACAAAATTACACGTAGAACTTTTACTTCGATCGTTTGAAAAATCTCCTATATATGAAAACATGTCCTTAACCAGACAATTATTGCAATTACTTGCATTTGATGTTTGAAGGGCGGAGAGAAATGTGTAAGGCCAAAGGTACAAAGGAGCCAATCGAGCCGCAAGGAACTTTTGCGACGAAAAATTGCGTGCAATATGAAATATCCCGTTTGTATTATGGAGAATCGAGGAACGGGAAGAAATAAATTCGACCATTAGACTTCTATAGAACGAAAAAAAAATACGAAAACCTTCTTTGTACAAGAGTTTTTTTTTTGTATTTCTTATAACATTTGGACCATTAATAATGTGAATACACATTCTAAGTTTACGAATAAAAAGTATTTCTTAACTCATTTATAGAAATGAAATGATAAATATGACACAGTTTGCCACAATTTTAATTATTTGAAATATAAGAGTTTTATTAGTTATTTTTTTTTGCAATTTTTGATGAAAACTTAAATGAAAAACATATTACTATTTTACTATTTCTGCATTGAAATATCGAGCTCGTTATTTGTACGAAGTTAGTTTATTTTCTGATTAAAATTCCTAGCGGAAAGGTTACGTAATTTGCAAATATTTCGCAATTTATAATATAAAGCAGACGTAAACAAGCGGTTCGCTTCCGGCGATATTATTATTATTTTCGTTCTCTTTTCGCCTTCATTTCCATGCAGGAATATCGGGTATTTGTTTAAAAAGTTGTATTCCCGGGATCTCGTTTGTAATCCTGACATATTATCCCCGGGACAAATCCGTCTTATCCTTCGTCGCATAACTTTGCGTAAAGGGACACAATGTATTTATTTATTTCTTTCCTTTGCATTGTTTCTGAAGAAGAATGAAGAAAAAAAACGGTTCGAATTAAACGCTTCCGTAACTTTCCTTCCATTTCCAATAGAATATTGAATTTCTTCCTTCAAACAATCCTCAATTTTAATTTCAACTTTATGAACTGATTCGCTAGAAGTTTATTAATTATTTTTTTCGTTAAATTTAACTAAATGTTCTATGTATATTTATTTGTAATTGTAATTTACATTTTCAGGAATTTTCAAAATATGACATAAACAATCATAAAGTGTCAAAAATTGAATGGTTATTCTAATGTTGCTGTATTAATAGTTATACAACCCAATGTACTTACAATGGTTACACTTAATAATATCAATGGAATATCATTAACTATTGATAATAAAAAAAATAAGAAACATTACGAATTTAACAAAATTTTGACATATAAATTGTCAACCTAACAAAAATGATTTTATTTTACCCGTCAATAAAGAAACAAAAGTTTGTAATCGCTGACATTGAAATTGTCATTGAGCATTTGCCGAGTTAATTACTCAATTATGTCGCTAAGACAGGATTAAAATTAAATAAGATTTCTAACGAAATCCTTACGAGATTGTTGGAAGTCCAACAGGTCGTTTGAGGCCGCAAAAACTTTGCGACCGCTGCATCCAGGGCCGGATTATAGGCTGAGGTGGCCTAATCCTTTTCGCGAATGATTCTCGCAGCAATTATGAAAGAAAGGATTAAAACTCCACCGAAAGATATGAATTATTCCCATTAAAGTTTTCAAGATAAACGGAATGGAATTGAGAACGATCGTGACTGATAATTCTCGTTTCAATTTCATTCGCAACCAATCTAAATCGGAATCAATTGGCCACTTCGGCCGGATATTAAAAGACGGATTTGCATAATCCGCATTGGACAAGAAAATTGGACATTTTCCAAATAATATTGTTTGAAAATTTATTGAAAATACAACTACTTATCCATGCCTGTCTTTATTGTCTGCAAATAATTTACATATCTTTATTAACTTATATACCTGGCGAATCCACCGAAACGTTACAATAAAAATAATATTACAGTATTTCTTCCTTAAATAACAAATGTACACGTTATTTGGTAATTACCAATTATTATATAAGATATATTAAAGTGATACTTGTATCAGCTGTGATAAGATGACGCCATTTTTAATTATGTCAAACTTATTTATTTGAAATATAATTCATGAATTGTATGGTTATTTTGGTTATAAATTGGGATTCAATGTTTCCCTAGTGATGGAAACAACAAATGGGTGCGTTGCTGCAAGCGATGCGTAAATAGGAAACAACCAAATGTTATCATTACGTTGCGTGGATACTGCAGCATAGTTAAATTATACAAATTCAGGAAACTAAAAGCAAACACGGATCTGAGCAGTTGCAAAATAAATTTCAATAGAAAAATAAGCAAGAAATTGATTCGCTGAAAGCGCACTTGAAAATATCGGTCGCGGAGCAGCGGTCCTCGGAGATGCCCCGTCGAAGTTAAATAATTCAATCGTCCTTTTTTGCCACTTCCTTCCTTCGCCGCTTGACGTCCGCATAAATGCTACCTTCAAGACTATATATTGCTTTGCTCGCAAATCCTTCGAGTCCACCCACGGCGGCTTTTCTATGCTTCGCGCGAACGGGAAATATATTCAAAATATATAACAGAAAAAAATCTATGCAATATCGAGAGGGATGCAATTTTTAATCAAATACTGTATCGAAAATAATTGTAAAAGAGGTGTTAATCAAATTGCAATTAGCTGATCAGTGTTCAGCGTTTCATATCTGCTAATAGAACGAACGCGCACGTGTGTGCAGAGCAGCAAAGAGAATTATTATTCTTCCACTTGATTAACGCGAACGCTGAAATATAATAATGGAAAGCGGGACGTTAATGGAATTGCAACAGGAAAATTTAAAACAACAAAAAAATAAAATGTACGCGTATGTGTAACCGATCACGTGTGAATGCAATTTCGTTACCGGTTATCTCTTGTTTCGTTTCGAGTCGCTCATTTGATTAAAAACAAATAATTTTAATGCGGCGATTGCAGCGCCCGATTGATTATGCCAACTGTTACCATGACAACGCTGATACTAATTGATTAATTTTAAATGCCAAATCGAACGAGCTGATCAAATTTTATATATATATGGAACGAACACTTAATAATTACAATACATTCCATTTATTTGTTAAATTATATTATTTACAAGTAAACACAATTCTTCGGAAATAATGGACTTTGTAATGCCGTTTCTTATAAGGAGACGATTTTATTGAAGCGAAACATTGATTTACATCGAAATTGTATATTTGAGGGAGGCTTAACTTCAGGTTACCGAATTCCGATGATGGAGAGAAAAAGACTCCAATTTACATTGCAAATACGAAAAATACAACAAAACGAAGAAAATAAGAAATACTCATTTGTTTATTTTTTTTATAAACAAATTGAAAGAGAATTGAATTTAAATTTCGTAAACCTAACCTCGATTTACATAACCTGTAATTGCATTTTATTTTTTATTTTTTTTCGAATAGGCGGATGCGCCAATTTCGGTCATTCCTGCTACGGCGGAATGGGAAAAAGAGGTGGGCCCTTGGACGGTGGAATGGTGATCGATGAGGAATCCGGTAAACTGGAGGAGAATCCGGCCCTGATCTTCGCCGGATCTCGCGGCGATTATAGACCCGAGAGGGAGGTCTACGTTTCGCCTTTCATGAGACAACTGGTAATACGAAAAAAAAAAATTCGCTGAAAAATTTTAAAATTATTTTTTTGGTTACAGTTGAGGAATCTGCGCACGGCCCAACAGCAACTGCAGCAGCGCGACGTCTTCGATGAGTAAATCATGAATCTTTGATTCGAGTAATTAAGTAAAGAAAGTAAAAACCGATTATATTATTATTAACAGTTTAGAGGTGTAAAATATAAACGTATCCACATTGTGTAGGCTAATTACAATTGTTTAGTATTTAAAAAAATATGTAATGATAATAATAAAGTTGCAATTTTCGTTTTGGCTGGAGAAATGTTCTTTCTTTTATGTTGGATTTTTTACCCCTCTTTCCGTATAGTTAAATCAATTGATTAAATTAGTAAATTTCTTGTTCGGCTTCATCGGAGTTCGAATTTCATCCATGAAATAAGTGTACGACGTTCGCTCGGAATTTCTTATATACTCTTCAAAATATCTACGTAAAAATTTTAAATATTTTATTTATAGTTTGCTTTATATAACGTAAACGTAAGTAACGTTGTCATTTAATTAAATATTCTAGTTTATAAGTCACTTTTAAAAAAATAACATTTGTCAAAAATTAACTTAAGTTGACTTAATTTGTAATTTGAAGAAAAACGTGACTAAATGAAATAATTGCTACTTATTGCATAAGCTTTTAAGTCAATAAGACATTATTCTTAAGTTGACTTAATTGAAACGTAAATTATTCCATTCTATTGTTAAACGTAAATAAATATTTGTTAATACTACTAACGATTGTTATGCAAGCATCTAATTGAACTTTGGAATATTCGTAAATTATCGAAATAATTATATATAATATTGAGACAAAATTGAGGAAATTTTTGAGGTACGTCAACTGTCAAAATTCAATTAACAACTTAACGTAACTTAATCAAACATTTTGTGACGTAACCTAAACTTATATAATGTAACCTAACCTACCTTTTCATATTTTTTTTTTTATTAAATTTATAACAAAGCCTAACCTAACTGAATGACATAATGACGACATCTTGTAGATTTTTGTATATAAAATAATTAAAATTTAATTTTGAGTTGTTTGAGTAATATTTACGTTTCGATTGGATTCGCTTCTATATTTATTCATGTATATTTCCAATGTTTTGGGCAGCGACGATAACTGCCACTTATCGCTCGTCGTCGGCGATAAAACCGTCGCGAACGCTTCTCATCTCAGTTCAGTGTATGGAATCGTGTAAGACGGATCCGATGCTTTTCCAAGAAGATGGAAAGCAGCAGCAACGATCTGTGAGTTTAGAACGTGAAATCATTGCAAAATATACGATACGTCACAAAAACAGATGGCAATTTTATAACATTGACGTTATCTTCGGCTCTCAATGATCATTCGCTACATGCTCTCCTCTACGTTTTTTTTGTGTTATTTATTACATGCGTGCCCTATATTGAATGCGTATCAGTATCAGTTCATATTTATTAATTAGTTTTCCGTTGCAGAACGGATAGTAACAATGGTTGCGACGTAATTCAAATCAAGAATGTCCCATCACTTCTCAGCTCGTACGACGAAAGCATCTTGGACGACAATTCCGAGATCTTCAATATGACGTCTTTGGGAGCATTTATTTTCCTCAGTAAGTTTCCATTATTTATTTGATTGTAAATTTTCCTTCAATGCTAGGTCAAATTGTACTTTAATAATAATCTAAAAGTATCATTTTTTTAGCAATATTAATTCTTAATTTTGCAGAACAAGCTGAATCAAAGTTAAGTTTCGGTTTGGACAGTGCGATCGCTCCAAATCCGCACAATACGACGGACAAAACGAGACTGTCCTTAGCGTACGAACGTCTTCACAGCATGCCCAAATTGATATTGCAGGAACTCTCGCAGCACATCGTCGTCTTGGACATCAGCAACAACGAATTCGAGTAAGTTATTCGAACGATCCTCGCAAACGACTTCCATGACAATTTAAATGTCATTTTAATAGTTATTAACGTCATTTTAATGGTTCATTTAACCTCTATCTACTTTCAAAGAATTAATTTGTTGGTTCAAAATGATAAATTGTTTAAGTACGTTATAATTAACAATGACATTTTTAATGTCATTTTGACAGATGTACTTAATTAATATGGATTTGCAAAAATCATTTTATAATGACAATTTAAATGTCAATTTTGACGTTTAAATTATTTCTTCGTAAAGCAATTTAAAGATTTTTTCTGCTACTGTTAAATTATTTTAAATAATTAATTGTATAATGTTCAAATTTTGAATTAATAATTAATTTTTGTTTTCAGTAATTTGAATTTTTTGTCCGAATTCAAGAAGCTGACGACGCTGATTTGCGATCACAACAATATAACTTCTTCGACCGAAATTCCGTCGATGCCGAAGCTGGAATTGCTGTGGCTGAATCATTGCAAGGTGACGTATAAAATGGATAATTTGTTGTTTTTTTTTTTTTATTTTGAAAGTTTTAATTTTTTGACGAGAAGATAAAGGAGTTGTATCCGTGGGGAAGGAAGTTGCAGAAGTCGTGTCCGGAATTGAAGTATTTATCGCTGATGGGAAACGCGGCGGCTCCTTCGTACTTGAATGGTGGAAACTTTAACGAATATTTGCAGTACAGGTGAATGAAAGATTTAAATTGTATTGAATGCATTTTATTTATGTTTGTATTTTTAGATTATTTATGATAAGTATGTTCCCGAATCTGCTGCATTTGGATGATAAACCCGTGACGGCGGAGCAGAGGAAGGAATCGAGGAAGTTGTACAAGAAGCCGCTGCTGGAGAGGCTCACATCGCACAAGTTTCTCAGCAGTTTCGCTTTACCCGCCGAATGCGTGTCGCCGGCGGCTATGTACACTTCATACTTGGAGAAGAATATAATTATTTAAGATTAATATTATTAATAATAATGAATAGAGTTTAAACTGTTTTGAAGATTGGGTCTTTGGTGAATTTGATGCTGTTGGCGGCGTAGAAATGCTCGAAGACGATGATTTCGTTGTCGCCTTGCTTGATGAACGGCGCGGGAAGATAAAGACTTTGCTGGGGTCCGATCCTCGCGTATCTTCCGAGCACGAAACCGTTGAAGATGACGATCCCCTTGTACCAATCGGACATATCGATATAAGTATCTTGAGCAGTCGCGTTCATCGTGAACACAGCTTTGTACATCGCCGGTTGCGGCATCCAATTCCCCTCGAATTTCCTCCAATTCTTCAGACCCAAAGTCCACTTCTTCTTGAAATCCAAAGAACCAATCTCCCACGTGTACAACGCCTGTTTATTAATGTAAATCTGATCCTGCCAAATGCCTTTGTACTGCCTGAACTGATCCAAATACCCGAAATTGTTTCTACCCCAATTCTCGACGATCAACTCCAACGTTGCGTCCTCCAAGTCTCTCGTTCCCAAATTCAGTTGCGAATTCTTGGTGCGCCAATAACCGAAACCGTTTAAATCTTGACTCTTCAGCAAGGGTTTCGATAGGAGAACGCCGTTGACTAGAACCATGACCGTGTCGCAAACTCTTCCGCCGATTTCCAAAATCGAGTCCGGCGGAATCGTCACGTTCTCCTTCCTGTACACTATGTAGCCGTAGCTTTGACCCGAATTGTTGTTGATCGGCATGAATTCCATGGGCATCGGATGGATCCGTTGCACCTTCATATCGACGGCGTCGAACATCTCTTCGAAATCGAGCTGTTGAGTTATCGGTATCGCTGGATAGGCAATCCTCGGTATCTCCGCTGGTGTTTGGGGAGTGTGCAGATTGATTTTGCTGTATTTCACAATCAAACTCTTCACCATAACATACTTTTCCGTGTAATCTCCGGCCTCTGTTAAAGGCGCATCGTAATCGTAACTCGTCGTATCCGGTTGATATCCTTAAAAACACACACAAAATTTAAATATTCATCACCGTACCATTACTATGTCGAAATAGCTTATTATTATATATTTCAAATAGTTCACATACCTCGATTGTCGATGCTTCCATCGTTGATGTTGGCTCCATTTAAAAATCCCCAATTGGTTCCTCCGTGGAACATGTACATATTGACCGAAGCCGGATACTTTAAGATTCTTTCCAAAACGTCCTTAAACTCGGAATTATTTCTGGTGTGATGATTCTCGGACCAATGATCGAACCATCCCGTCCAAAATTCCATTGCCATCGATGGTTTATCTTTCTGCAGCTTCTTCAGCTTATCAAACTCCGCTTCCGGATTGTTTGCAAAGTTAGCGGTTTGCAAGAAGTATTTGGGCAAAGTGCCGACGGTTCCGTGCATCGGCGCGTCCGACGTGAAAAGCAATTCGACAATCTTGTTGTTAATCATCAGCTGCCTGAGCTGCTCCAGGTACTCTTTGTCCGGCACGAATTTACCTTTCCTCTCGGTACTTCCGTACTCATTCTCGACTTGGAAAGCGATGATGGGACCGCCTTTGGTGAATTGTAAAGTGGCTAGAAGCGTTAGAAGTACGTTAAAGTAACGCGCGACGTGCTGCATGAATAACTGCTGGGACGTCCTCAATTGGATGTTCTTGTAACGCAAAAGCCAGCTGGGAAATCCGCCGAATTCCCATTCCGAGCAGATGTACGGGCCCGGACGGACTATGGCGAACAAATCCTCCTCTTTGGCGGTTTTCAAGAACTCCTCTAAATGAAGAAAATCTTCCATGTCGCTTCCGCCTCTCCCGAAATCGAAATTATTTTCTTCCGGTTCGTGCAGATTCCACGGGACGTAAGTTTCCACGGTATTCAAACCGGCGGCCCTCATCCTCCTCAACCTGTCCCTCCAGTAGGCCCTCGGGACGCGGAAGTAGTGCATCGCACCGCTGTAGATCGTGATGTTCCTATCATTTAACGTGAAGTGCGGTTGATTCGCCGAAAGACCGTTCGAAACACCACCGGAAGTGTAGTAATTGTAGAGCGTCGGCGGCGCCAAGGCCATCGCGAACTGAATCCAAAGATCGCTCGATTCAATAATCAAAAGTGCATTAAGCAATTGTTTGTTTGTTGTCGTAGAGACGTACCGAGTAACCAGTTTACTTGCAAACGCTTAGCAACGAACTGTTGTTGTCTCCGCATAAATACGGCGACGCTGACCAGTTCCACTCCTTCTTTCCAATTGGTAATCGACTCTCCTCACTTATCGAGGCACAAAATAAATAAACGCGATTATCGTGGAATTGGTTTATTTTTGATTACAAATAATACATAAAACGTACATAGATTATACATATAGCTTGTTTGTTTATCATCTCTACATGTGCTCTTTGCGCTGATAATACGGTTTATTTTTGAAGCTAATGCGTCCGGACGATTGGAAATGCTCGAACACCACGATTTCGTTGCGGCCTCGTTTCAGTAAAGGCGCCGGAAGGTAAACGGTTTGCTGAGGTCCCAGGCCGAAGAAACGCGAAACGACGAAACCGTTCACAATTAAAACGCCTTTCTTCCAAGCGCTCATATCCGCGAAAGTATCGCCCAATTCCTCGATCTGCAAATAACCTTTGTAAAGCGCCGGTCCTTCGTAATCTTCCACTGGTTTCCAATCTTTTAGCCCTTCGATCCAATCCCTCTTAAACTCCAAAGGCTTAATCTCCCAATCCTTCAACACTTTCCCATCCAAACTGATGTTTCCCTGCCACAAACCCTTCCTCTGATCGAACTGATCCAATTTACCGAAATTGTTCCTCCCCCAATTCCCGACGATCAGCTCGAGCATCGTCGCGCCGTCGCCCTGCAAAACCATGCTGGATTCTTTGGATTTCCAATACCCAAACCCTTCGAAATCTTCCAATTTACGAATCGGTTTCGAAACCAATTTCCCATCCAAAACGACCATCAACTCATCGCAAACTCTCCCATCGATCGTCAAAATCGATCCGTTCTTCAGATTCACCAACTTCTTGTAAACCGCATACCCGAAACTCTGCCCCGAATTATTGTTGATCGGAAATTGTTCAAAATTAATAACATCTTTTGATTGAAATTTGAACCCTTGAAAGTGACTCACTTTAATCATCTCCTCAATCTTCGCATCCGGATAAACCATCTTTTTGGATTCTTCCGGCATCTTCGGTAAAGCAAATTTGTTACCAACAATCAAATCCTTGAGAACAAAGTATTTATCGGTGTAATCTCCGGCTTCCGTGAGCGGAGCGTCGTAATCGTAACTCGAAGTATCGAAAATCAAATTGGAACCATCAGTTTTCGAGTCTAAAACGTTTGCGCCATTCAAGAATCCCCAATTGGTTCCTCCGTGAAACATGTAGAAGTTAACCGAAGCCGGATAATCCAAAATCCGCTTCAACTCTTCGGCAAAATTTATTGCGGAAATTTCGTGATGATCCTCGCCCCAATGATCGAACCAACCCGACCAGAATTCCATCACCATCGCGGCTCTATCCTTTTGAAAACCTCGCAACAAATCCAACTCTTTTTTAGTATCGTTTTGGAAATTCGCCGTGTACAAAATTCCCGGTAAAGAACCATGATTTCCGTTGCTCGGCGTATCCGAGGTGAACAGCAATTCCTTCACACCGTTCTCCAAGAAAATATCTCGCAAATCTTCCAAATATTTAACATCGATCGGTTCCTCGGCAACTTTAACGTTTCCATACTCGTTTTCGATTTGGAACGCGATTATTGGTCCGCCTTTGGTGAACTGGAGCAGCGTTAAAATCTTGAACAAAACTTGAAAATATTTCTTGACGAATCCCATAAATATTTCATCGGATGTTCGCAGTTTCGCTTCGGTCCTCAGCAGCCAGCTGGGCATTCCGCCGAAATCCCATTCGGAGCAGATGTACGGACCCGGACGTACTATAGCAAACAGATCTTCCTCTTGGGCGATCTTCAGGAATTCCTCCAGGTGGAGGAAGTCTTGGAAATCGGTTCCTCCATCTCCGAAATCGTATCGATTCGGTTGCGGTTCGTGCAGGTTCCACGGGACGTACGTTTCCACGGTGTTAAGACCTGCAGCTCTCAACTTCTTCAGGCGATCGCGCCAATAAGGTCTCGGGACGCGGAAGTAGTGCAGAGCTCCGCTGTATATCGTTATCGGTTTTTGGTTCAATGAAAAACTGGAGTTATCTGCAGATAAACCGGTGCTTATTCCGGAGGAGGTGTAAAAATCGTAGAGCGTCGGCAACGAAGCCATCTTTGCTACTGATTATTACCAGCGAAGGACAACGCAGAAATTCATTTGAAGGCAACTCCGTTTGCAGCGAGGTTTGATAATCGCAGTCCATTTTGGAAAGTTACGAATTTCGTCTTGTGAATAATAATCATTTTTACGCAACAAAAGTTTGTCATTTATGGATTCTTCGAGTTTTGTAATTTTATCAAATTTATACAAAAATTTGCAAATTACTACATATTTCGCACTACAAAGTAATCGATACTTTTGCAAATTTAAACAAACACAAAAGAACAATAGATTCAAATTGGATTTTTGCATATATCAATTTTCAAGGAAGGAATGAAACACAAAAGATTTCAATTATAATTAATGGACTTTATTTGCTTTATTGTAATTGACATACTCGAAAAATATCAGTCATGGAATGAAAATATATATATTTATATAATTGTGTGAGTGTATATATATAAATATTGTATATATAGTCTCTAATCTACTCGAGTAACATCCTAAAATCTAATTGGACTAGAGTTTTTGAATCACATTGGATCTTTGGTTTCCTTTTTATCTGGAATTATTATTGTTACATTTGGTGTTGCTAATACTTCAGAATATCATTCTGCTCTTCATCATCACATCTTCATCTTTGGGCATCCTGAATTGTATTTTGATTGTGCATTTTTTTTTGTTCCTCTAAGAACTAGGGGACTCTAAGGCTAGTAATACTCTGGCGTCTTGCAGATGGGTAGCAGCACTAAAATTCCAAAGAATACCTCCATGGCCTGAAGGGCCAGCTGGATGGCGCAGATTATATACTCGAATCTGATCACAAAGCTTTGCCACAGCAGGAAGTAAACTACCCCAATCGCTGAGGGGACAGTGAAAAGCAGAGCTGCAAGCACAGACCACCCTGCAAATACAAGAATTATTATCTATATTTGAAATAATTGATTTGTTTGTGTATTACATTTCTCGGTGAGGTTGCCTTTCCTTGCTATGATTACCCTGAACAGCTCCAGCACGCAGACCCCTAACAATATACCCAAATCCGTTCCAAAACTTGGCAGTGGTTGGTTTATCGCTTTGACCACGTTGATGCCGATCTCGCAGACGGCGAAGAGTCCGAAGTAGTAGGAGTTTAGGTAGAGGAGAACTTCGAAGGTGAGGCCCACGTTCATTGTAAAAATTTGGCTCGGATTTCGGTGGGTGTTGTTTGTTGACGTTGTCAGAAGCGATCAGCTGTAGGTGTGACAGAACCAGAGGGGCAGAGAAAAGAAGCGATGTTTTCGTTGTAGTTTGTTGTTTGTGGAGGCGATTTCGTATTGGAATTCGAGATGGAGCGAAACAGCAACGAGATAAATGCGCAGCACGACCTGTACCTGCAGGAAATCGAAGGCATCGACGATTATTGGGGACCCACTTTTAGGTTAGATTCGATTGTTTTCGTTGAAGCCCTTGGTTACGGTTGTTTTTAGGGCCATTTACAAGAACGATAAGCACGCAGCGTTCGCGGAGAAATTGGAGCAGAGGATTAAGCATCATGATAAGGACATTGAGAGGCTGTGCAATGTTTACTATCAGGGCTTCATCGAGTCCATTAGAGAGCTTCTCGAGGTCAGATCACAGGCCAAAAAGTTAAACGTAAGTTTCTTGACTTATATGTCAAATTAAAATCAAATTAATTTCATTTGTTTCTTGTAGTCGGAAGTCCTGGCTTTGGATAACAACCTGCATGTTGCTGCACAGAGCATATCCAAATCGGGAGCAGAATTGTTGCAGGCAAGGAAAGTGCAGAATAATATAGTGGTGGTCATAACCCAATTGAATCTTTGCCTACCAGTCTTGACCACTTATTCCAAATTGAAGAAGCAAATCATGGATAAAAGGTTGTTAAATGCAATTATTAATTAAAATTTAAAACAAATAATTTTATTCAGATATTATCCTGCCCTGAAGACGTTGGAGGAATTGGAGCATACACATCTGCCGCATGTCGCCAATTACAGGTTTTCTTTGCAATTGAGAGAAAGCATCCCAAAGTAATTAAATGCTTTGAACAATTTTGGCGAATTAATTGATTATTTTTTTTTAGAATTCGCGAGAGCATCGAAACTGCTTCTATGTCGGATTTAAAGGATTTCTTGGAGAACATTCGCAGATATTCGCCGAAAATCGGGGAGGTCGCTATGAAACATGTAAGACGAAATTAATTTTATGAACTTTATCAGTTTTAAGTTTTGTTTGTTTGTAGACTAATGAGCAATTGGCGAGTGACCCGACGCTGGTTGGTAGAAAGAAGAAAAGGATTATTCCCAATCCGGGTATATTAATTAATTTGATTTATAATTATTGTATTATATAATAATTTTAAAATTTCGTTTTAGGTGATGGTATTTCGTCGAGTCATTATTCCGAAGAGGATTTGAGCGCGCAAGAGATGATCGATTTTTCGCCAATTTATCGTTGCTTGCATATTTCCACCGTTTTGGGATCCAGGGCTACTTTCGAGACTTATTACAGAGCGGAGAGGACGAAGCAGGCTCGATTGGTGCTGCAACCTCCGACGAATATGGTAAATGTTTTCTTGGATTTTGCGTAAACGGTGTTATTAATATAATTAAGTTTGCAGCACGAATCTGAGGAGAGTTATCGGCAATACATTTACGCGGTGCTGGGTTTCTTCATTTTGGAGGATCACGTTTTGAATACCGGCAACGGTCTGATCACTCGCGCTTTTCTCGACGATATGTGGACGATGGCTTTGACGAAAATCGTGGCGGCGCTCCAAACCAATTCGGTATAATACTTTGATATTAATTAATATTTAGTTTTGTAACTAATTAGTTTAATTAATTATTATCAGTCTTACTGCACGGATGCCACTCTGATATTGCGCATCAAAGATTTGATCATGCTCTTCTGCACGACGTTGAGAAATTACGGGTATACGGTGAAGCCTCTGTGGGAACAACTCCGCGAGCTTCGGGATCACTACACGGAGGTGTTGATGCAGAGATGGGTTCAAGTCTTCAGGGAAATCTTGTCCAAAGAAGATTTCCAGGTGGTTCAGGTTAGTCCAATTCAGATCTAATTTGAAATCGTTCACTACAAATGAATGTTAATTTAGGCTGGAAGTCAAGTCGAGTACGATGAAATCGTCTCTTCGTTTCCGTTCGAGGACGACATTCCTGATGATATAGTGTTTCCTTACGCGTTTCCGTTTTCCGGGATGGTGCCGAAGATCTACCAGCAGGTGAAGGAGTTCATCTACGCGTGTCTCAAGTTCTCGGAAGATCTGAATCTGAGTCAAGTCGAAGTGGACGAGATGATTAGGAAGAGCATGAATTTGCTGTTAACCAGAAGCTTCAGCGGATGTTTGTCGTCCACCTTTAGGAGCAACCACATCAATCTTCAGGAAATCATCCAGATCATAGTGGATACGGGTTATTTGGAGCAGGCCACCGTATATTTGGATCAATTCATTTCGAACATCACCGGGTGTGTTAAATGATTTATTCATTTCCAATTAATTTATTAACAAATTATATTTCAGGGAGGAATCGCGCGGTGTGACGGCGGGCGTCGTCCAAGGTCAGCCGGCAATGTTCCGAGTGGCCAGAGAGGATGCGGTGCGTCAGATCTGCGAAAAGCTAAAGCAAAAGTTGAACGAGTTCATCGAATTGGAATCGTACGATTGGGTGTTGGTCGAGCCGCAGGGCCACGCCTCAAGCTTCATCTCCGATATAATAGCATTCCTTCAAACCACCTTCGTTAGCTTCACGAATCTACCGGTAATTGAAGAAAACTCCATCAATCATGAATTAATTATATTATCTTTTTTAATTGCAGCCGGAAGTTGCGCAGATCGCCTGCAAATCTGCATGCGCCCACATAGCGAACTCGATGATGCTGCTCCTTCTAAACGACGACATCAAGCAAATCTCGATGGGTTTTCTGCACCAGCTGAACCTAGATTTGCTGCAGTGCGAACGTAATTTCTTACACTAAATGCAAACCGTTTTTATATGTTTTTTTTTGCCTGCAGAATTCGCAGCTTCCGAGCCGGTCAAGGGGTTGCAGGAGGACGTGCTGCTGTCGTACTTCGTCAAGCTGCGCGAAATCTTGGATCTGTTCACCTCATGGGATTGGCCCACATATTTCCATGACTACGCCCAGGAAACAAGTAAATATAAGCAGGTTAATCCGGACGTGGCTATCGTGATTTTGGAAAAGTAAGTGCAAAGCTGTTTGTTGGAATTTTTTGTCTTAAATGTCGAGTTGTTTTAGATTGCGAGAAGGCGACAAGAAGAGCACTATGTTTACGGTGCTTAAGAAGAGCGAGCGCGATAAGAAGAAGTTGCAGGAGACGGTTCTGAAGCAGCTGAAGCAATTGTCGCAGTTACCATCAAAGTAAAACTTATTTCTTATTCGATTCTACTTAATGTTGACGATCGTCAAATTGATAAATTTATATCTTTTGACTTGATCGTCAACGTTAAGTTAATAAATTCATATTTTGGTGCTCGACTAAAATATTCAGCGTGGAATGTCCAAAAATTGAATATTTGAAAATTGATTAATCTTTGCAATGGTTTCAAGATTTTCATTTGCAAATATTTTCAATTAATTTTCAGATAGCAATCTTTTTGTTAAGCATCAATTTGCATCGTTCATTTCTTGTGCTGCGTTCTTTTATGCGAGGCCAATTGTGAGCTGATTGTGAATGCTTTATCGCAAAACGTGCATTGATACGGTCTTTCTCCCGTGTGCGTCCTAACGTGGATCTTCCTAACGTTAGCGGTCTTGAAGCGTCTCGGACATACGGAGCAAGCAAACGGCCGATCTTCGCAATGCGTCCTCATGTGATACGCCAATTTGCTAGGAACGTAAAAGCGTTTGCCGCAAATAGAGCAAACGTGCGGTTTGATCCCGCTATGGATTTTCTTGTGCGCCGCCAAATTTGCAGGTGTGGAATATCCCTTTCCGCATAACGAACACTTTAAAGTCTCTCCTAAAAAGTAACGAATTGAATATTAAATCAATTGATATTTGACCAAAATGCATTCACCTGAGTGAGATCTCATATGGTTCACGAGTTGACCGTTGAGAGAATATTTCTTCCCGCAAATGCTGCACAGATGCTGTTTGTTACCATCGTGCGACATCATGTGCACCGAATACGAAACCTTTTGCGTGAACCTCTTCGGGCAAAGCGCGCAAGCGAAAGGTTTATCTCCGGTGTGCAGTCTCCTGTGGTTCACCAGCTGCCCGTTAGTGGTAAACGTGTACGAGCAGATATCGCACCTAAACGGTTTATCCCTCAGGTGCGTCTTCATATGATACGAATGCGAGTTGCTCTGCGAGAATTTCCTATTGCATATGTGGCACGAATACGGAGTTTCGCCGCTGTGCAGTCGCATATGCGCCTTCAAATTTCCCAAATTTGAGTAAGTCTTTTCGCAAACGTTGCAATGTAAACTCTGCGTACCATGCTTCTTCGCATGGTTCTTCAGCAGCACTGCTGATGAGAAAGTCCTCGAACATAACTCGCATTTGTAGGGTCTCTCCGATTCTGTCTCGTGCGTTCTCTTGTGACACGCGAACGCCCTTCCCTGCGTGAAACATTTACCACACTCCTTACACTCTATTGGCTTGCGACCCGTGTGCGTTCCCATATGCGCCGCCAAATTACATTCCTTCAAATAACTCTTATTGCAGATCTTGCAAGTCAAATTCTTAACGCACTCGTGCTCGACTTTGTGCGCTCCGCACAATTTACATTCCCATTTCTCCTCATTCTCGACGACGATATCGCCATCATGAAAATCATCTGGAATAATCTCTTCATTTTGTTTTTCAGTTAACTTCTTCAGATCGGACTGCAGGTACTTCCTGAGCACCGCATCCGAGTGCTCAGCTTGAAGCTTCAGATTGTAGGCTGAGTCAATGGCCACCCAGCAGTTCTGACACAAGTTCTCTGGAAGACCATCCCCAAAGAGAACCTGAAATTATATTTATTTATTATCTTAGTGTAAATAGAAATGCTGTTCTATATATATCCTTCATTTATTTACTTGAATTTCAGCAAAAGACATAATTTTGCTGGAGAAGAGGAGTGAATCATTGGGCTTTGATGAGAACACTGACACCCAATTTGTATCCAGATTGTTCATGCATATACGGCAAATCCTGGTAAAATCCATAAATCCTTCAGCCATAAAACCGTTCATTTTCCTCAATTACTTTGCAAATTACTTATTTTTAGGTTACGTTTATAAATAATAACAAAGCGATCTGACAGTAGCGCTATAGGCAACCAAACCTTAAATGGTTAAGTTTAATCCTCCCTGAAATATGTAATATTAAACATTTAATTTAAATTATCTTCAATCAGAGTAACGACTGTAGAAAATTTAAATAATAATTATGTTTAATTTCTGGAAATTGCGGTGAAAATGTAAAGTTGGATGCCTAAGCAGCGGCTAAAGGTGACTATAAAAATAGCAATGAAGTTTACTTGGAATCGATATATGCAACGCAGCACTGTAGATTCTGAGCGTGTATTTCTTATAAGTAAAACAAAGTCGCCTATTGGAAGGTGTCAAAAGTGAAAGTGATCAGCGGAAAAGTTTGCGTATTTTTATTGCGAGTGGGAAAAACTATGCTGCGTTTCGGCGGCGAAAATGGAAATGGTGAGTTTTTCCAGCTCTAAATATAGATGGGGAATTACGTGACGAGGGCGTCGCGGCCATGGAAATCAATGGGGAAAATACGAAGGCGTACTTCGCAGCAGTTTTTCTCGATTCCGCCTTGAGGAAGCAGCAGGATTCAAAACAAAATCAGCTGATTAGACGAAACAAAATTAAAAAAAAGAAACATAATTAGCGCACCTTCGATGCACGAGAGAGAGAGTCAAAGTCGACTTGTTTTCCTGCCTGTCTCTCTGACTGTTTCCAACTGACAATTCAAATTGGTTTGTGTTGAATATTCACCGTTTTTTTTTCTCCGCTCTCACCGTCTCCCCTGGTGCCTTCAAATTACATGTAATCACCTCTAATCGTCCCATTTTTTTCTTGTTTTGCCATTTGCAGTCCTCCCAATGATCAACAGCCAGCATTGAGTGATGGATGGATATGAGTGTGCCGGGTTCTATTTCTATTCCAATTTTGACTCTGCCAACCTTTGCAGGGTGGAATATGTTGGAACACCTGAACATAGTAAGTACATATTATATAAGCTGTAATGCACAAACATTTTTCATATTGTGTAACTTTTATTGGAATTTTTAAAGCACCAATTAGAAATGTTTGAGTAATTGTGACTATTATTCAATAGAATGTAATAGGAAAATTGTATATATTTGTGTATTATGTAGTTCATTTTCTAATCAGTGTCATTAATTGCTAATTAAATAATTGCATTATTGTGTTTGTGCAATTCTAATATGAATAATACATTAGTCCAATCAGATATAATTTCTTTAATAATTAGACTTATTTGCAATAAAAACTAATAAAATAATTTACTAGTTTCTAATCTTAATTGCCAAAGAATTGAATATTTTTTAGAATATTGTATAATTTTTATTTATTCATTTATTTTTCAGAAATCAATTCGTCGTCATTCACTGGGAAACAAGACATTCCCAATGTCGAGTTCAACCTGTGGACGAAACCGGACTGCGCCGGGACCGAATTCGAGAATGGGAACAGGACCTGGTTTTACTTTGGTGTCAAGGGTATAAAATTACGTTTTATTTTCTTTTTAAACGCTCGAAGTTGCTAATGAGTATAGATTCGGGCTTTTAATATTAAAATCGATATATATTTCTGTCAATTGATTATAGTTTCTAGTAGTGCTCAAATTAAGTATTCGATTTCATTTAATTGTAGACTGCAGGAATAATGTATCTGAGCGAATGTTTTGAACTGTTTTCTTTTAGGTACCGTTCCCTCCGCTCTGATAAAGTTTAACATCATAGATCTGAACAAGCAGGCGAAGCTCTACAGCCAGGGCATGGGACCTGTGTTCAGGATCCTTCCGGGCAAAGGCCACTGGGAGCGCATAACTGACAAGCCGACGTTCAATGTAAACACACTTCTTTCTCTATATCTCTGTCTGTCTTTCCCTTTTTTTTTTTCTCACTTTGTATTGCACAAAAATACACACACACACACACTTTCAGGACTGTTGAGTAGTTAAGTTACGTTATTGATTTGCCTTTGCTTAGAACGAGAAGAACGTGTTCACGTTGAGCTTCAAGTGCAAGGCGCCGGAGAATGTGAACAGCGTGCTCTATCTAGCCTTCACATATCCGTACTCCTATGCAGACTTGCAGTCGAAACTGGCCCTAATTGACAATAGGTTCAGCGCGGATGACGACATCAACTCGAAGGACGACATTTACTATGTCAGGGAGAGGGTGTGCGACTCGCTGGAGGGCAGAAAAATGGATCTGATCACGATCACCTCGTTCCACGGCATCAGTTCGGAGCGCGAGACGAGATTGTCTAATCTCTTCCCTGACTCGAACTGTCTCAGACCGTATAGATTCGTCGACAAGAAGGTAAATGCATAATTATATGTATAAACCAGGTATATAATAATTCAAATTGTTGCAGGTTATCTTTGTTTCGGCACGCGTGCACCCCGGCGAAACCCCGTCCAGCTTCGTCTTCAATGGATTCTTGAATCTCCTGTTGACCAGAGACGATTCGGTGGCCATAGTTCTGAGGAGGAACTACGTGTTTAAGCTGGTGCCTTGCCTGAATCCGGATGGTGTGGCGAACGGACATTATCGCACGGACACGCGGGGCGTAAACTTGAACCGCGTTTATCTGAATCCAAACTTGACGGATCATCCGACGATTAGCGCGGCTCGAGCTCTGATCCGCTACTATCACTATGGTTTCGAGAAGGAGGATGACGAGAGGGAGGAATGTCTGTCGACAGATGTATCGCACATGACCATCGATTCGAAGAAAGAGGCTTGGTGCAGCAAGTGCAAGGCTCTGGTGGAGCTGCAGGAGAAATCTGGATCGTGCGGCCACTGCGGCGAATTCTTGGAGTGCAACAACTCTTTCGGCGGGGATACCAAGAACCCGGACGCGTCCGGGCTGTTCTTATACGTGGACATGCACGGTCACGCTTCGAAGAAAGGCATCTTCATGTATGGAAACCATTTCGACGACGTGGACAGCAACGTCAAGTGCATGTTATTGCCCAAGCTTATGAGCATCAACAATCATAATTTTCATTTCACCGCGTGCAATTTCACGGAGAGGAACATGTACTTAAAGTAATGTTTTTATTATTTTATATTTATCGTTATATACTTGTGGCATTCAATTGCGTTGTCTTTTTTTTTAAGGGATAAGCGAGATGGAATGAGTAAGGAGGGCTCCGGTCGTGTCGCCGTCTTCAAACTTACGGGATTAGTGCAAAGTTATACGTTAGAGTGCAATTACAACACCGGGCGTTTGGTTAACGTCCTTCCGCCTACGATCAAAGAGACCGCCAAGGCCATCCAGAACGTGCTTGTACCTCCAAAGTACACGCCTCAAGTGTTCGAGGAGGTATTGTATTATATTATTACTGCATCACCGTATTTACAATTACCAAATAACATATTTAATAAGCCCACGCACGATTTGCATAATCTGAATCATGACCCATGCATCTCATGGTATTTTGTCCTCTGTTATACAATGTTTCGTTTATGTTTAATATGCGCTCATCGAAGTTCAGTTGATTGACATAATCGATGGTCTGCTTTAAGGTTGGTCGAGCGATCGGCATATCGATATTGGATTTGATCAATCAGAATCCGTACACGAGGCTGCCTCACTCCGAGTACCATTCGCTGAACGGACTGAGGGAATGGCTTCGGGTGCGCTGCGCTAGCGGATTGGGTGATCTGAGCAAACCGAAGGTAATCAGGCACGCCGTCAGCCATCATTCGAGCAGCACGAACGTCGCTCAGGTACGCAACAACGAAAACGCTAGCAACGCCGACGATGTTGACGGGAGCGTCAGCATCCGGCAGTGCTGCGTAACATAATTCCATCCTTCACCGCCCCCCTTACATCACCTCATTTCCGGGGCTCGGGGGTTCGGTATTGTTTTTTTTTTGTTTTATCATGCCCACGTTCAATTTCTTAGTTTGTTTTTCTTTTCATCATTTTTTATTATTTATATTTCCATATAGAAGAAGGGTAACCAAAACTGCAACGTATATGTGATAGGAAATTTGTGTGTAAACTTTACGATGATCATGTGTGTAGTCTTCCAAGTTCTATTATTTTCTGTTCTTGTTTATATTTTTTGTTTGTTTATATAAACAATTTGCGAAAAGGGGGACCCGGTATAAAAAGAAAAGTAGTAGCGAGCGAGGAGGAGAAAATCTTGCCAGAACATTTATCTATATATTTCCATCCGATGAGACAAGTATAAAGAGAAAGAAAGACATAGTCATTCCAAAATTTGTAAATTTCGAGCCACGTTTGTTAGTTTTTTTTTTGTTGTTGTTATATATATTTAAATTATAAAGAAATTAAATGTGATTTAGTGAGAATTGCTGTTGGATAACGTACATTTAAGCAATACTTTAGGGTGAGACCGTTTGTGATGATGACCAAGAACCGTAGATTTGTAAATCAGATTTATTTATTATCCTAACCGACTGATGATGCATATAGAAATTATGTGTTTACTAACAAAATAGAAAAGAAAGTATCAAGTATTTTTTTTTGTGAGTATTAGAAATACAAATATAAATATATACTAATTAATATAACGTACATGTAATAATACTTTATATGATTATAAAATAAGTGTGAGAGATAGTAAATAATGTTTCCTTTTTTTTTATTTAGAATTTTTATTGATTACATGTTTTATCTGTGTGTGTTCTGTTCTGTTATCTTTGCGAAGGGCGTTTACAAAGTCTTAGGTAAAATTAATTTATTATTTATCGCCTAGGAAACCATCCTCGTGAATTCCACTATCCTTACATAACTCGATAGGTTTACTTGCACTTACAATTTTCGATTTCTGTTTATTGATAAACTTGTTTCAAGTTAGTATTCAACATTGTTGAAAGTAGAACAATTTGAATTTATATTATAATGATCAATAATTGATGTGTATTTTTGGGCTTTGTAAACTCCCTTCGTTCTTCGCAAATGTTGATGTTGTTCTTGGATGGGTTTATGATTGAAAGTGATGTAAAGGTAAGTCGTTTATTGCTGCAGGGCAAGGTCGGTGGGAGTCGATCTGTGATCGTGAAGTCGCGATCGCTGAGCAAGTTCGGTGCGAAGAAGATGAAGCAACTGAAGAAGGACAAATTGGCTGTTGCGGGGATGGTGTCGTCTACGCCGCAGCCGAGCTGCTCCGAACTGGTGACACCGTCCACCTCCGGCCGTCCCGCGAGGACCAATAACCTGAAGACCTCGAAGTCGCTGAACATGCGTCCGCGCGTCAAGAACCAGGAGAAGAACAGGCCCACCTCGAGCCAGACCACCGTCAATCACATAGCGAAGAACATCCAGAATACGAGCGCCAAATGCAAGGCCATCAATAAAGAAAAGACCGAAGCGGACGGCGGCATCAAGCTGACCGAGATCTGCTTCGTGAAGGACCCAGAAGGCAAGAAGATGATTGCCAAGTATCAGAACGATAAGAAGGATGACGAGAAGCTGATCGTGGCCTGGGACGCGGCCAACTCGAACGCTCAGGTCTTTAGTCAGAAGAGTCGGGTGCCCGGTGGTTTTCTGGCCTCGACGAGCAGCCAGAAGCGCACCTTCCGAGTGCACAACTTCCAGAAGCCGTCGCCCACGATTCCCTCGTACAAGGTGAAACGCAACATCTACAAGAAGATCAACGCCGGCGATGGCAAAATCAAGAAAACGAAAATACTCAAAAAGAAGCAGAAGGAGAGGAAGAAGAAGGACCACACCTAACGGTCGTCGAATTTACAGAGTACATTAACTATTAACGAAGCAACCGTATGTCTAATATCCATGTACAATATCACATCCACACTTCCTCTCCGTCTGCGTCTCTACCTTGTCTTATTTATTTTTACTTTATTTTTGTTTTGTTTATATCCTTCTAAATTACGATTCGTGATATTTTTATGTGATTTCTGTGTACAAAAAGTATATAATATATTTATACATATGTAAAAATACAAACAAATTGATAAACAAAAGAAGAACCTAAATGAAGAAACATAAGCAAACTGCTAGAATTGCGAGAATTTTGTATTAATTTATATACATACATATTTATATACATACAAATATTATATTATTGGAAATAATTACACATGTGGTAAAAAAGATGTATTTGTAATGATAAGTGGTTGTTAATAAACTAGTGGTACAAAAAAATATTTCTAATCCAAAAGAAATTTTGCATTCAAATTGGTGCATATTTGCATTTAATTAAATTAACATAAATTGATTATGTTGCGACAGAAATTTACGTATAAAAATTTAAATGACGCAAGTTGGGTTGTCTACAGTTCAGAGGCAGGAACTGAATTGGTTTCGTCTACTGATAATTAATAGATTTCAAATTAAATTAGTTAATTATATTTAATAGTTAATATTGATTAATCTTATAATATTAATAGGTTTCTTGGATTAAGTGTAAATAAAGTTACCTATAATAAATGTATTATATTTCTGTTGTATAATTCTCGTTGTACCACATAATCCGCGATACGATGATACTTAGTTCGAAATCCAGACAAAAAATTAAATATTTAATCATTGAATTTTGATTATTTATAAATGAATTTATTAAATATTACAATTATTGAACAAAGTATTTTTTTAATGACTTACAAGATTACGTGAATATACTTTGCACTTGATATTATAAATATTATGTTATGTTGTTAATTGAAATGTAATTGGTAAACGTATCAATTGATCAAATCAATAATTTGTGTACTCAAGTATTTAATTGATGCGTTTTTGTTTATAAAATTTCAATTGTTTGATACGATTGTTGCAATATAATTTCGTTACTTGTAATATTGTTTCCATTGATGTGTTAATCGGAAGTCGACAAACAATGGTAATTACATCTTTGGCAGATGCCGCCCCGAAGATAAGAGAGCGTATGACTTGAACAATGGTAATATCGTATACGCACACACGGATATGTGCGCATTCCGTTTCTTTTTTTTTAAGGAGTCTCCCGAGGTGTCCATCGTCCATAATTCATGCACGAAAGGAAAAGAAAGAAAAATGCGCGCACCGCACACGCATCGCGGCACCTTTTCGGACGACGTCTTCTCCTTTGGGTGTGGGTGGTTTTTCGGCTGCAGGAAAAGGATACGCAAATGTGTGTGTGTGTGTGCGTGTATGTATGTAATATTTTCGGATGTGTTCGTTTGTTTGTTTATTTGTTTTCTCCGTGATTTGTATTCGAGCTTCGACGTTTCAGAAATTATGGCACGTCCGTCGTGAATATGAGGATATAATGCATACGAGTGTAGGTTGTGTGGATGGTTTTGGTCGGTCGGCGGCATCGTTCATACGAGCGCGCACCACCACCACCGCAATGGAATGAAAGAGGGAACGAGAGAGAGAGAGAGATGCACGTTTGGAACTGATGCGTTGGAGTGAGTGAGCTGTAGCCGTTTCGAATTTCCGCCGGTCGTCTGAGCTTAATTAATAATCAATCGGCGAGCCGATTATTAATGCGCGCCGTGACCGCAAAGGAGGAGGAGGAGGATGAAAAGAGTCGGAGCATTACTACAACAATATAACAAACAATACAAAAACTTATTTCCACATGTTCTATATAATATATGGGTATACAGGGTGACAGGTTCAGTTTGGGCCGTGATCGAATTTAGCATTACAAACAATTAAGTGACATATTTATCAAAGTCTTCGAACTAATAATGCATTACTAATTATGAAATATCACTGTACTATTGTATACGTATTTTTAGTTTACCGAAATTAATACCTAGTTAATTGGCAACAATTGTTATTACTTGGTAAGTAATATACAAACAAAATTTTAAAGTAATGCAAGTACATCATACTTGTAAAATAACACCATCGATTTCAAAGAATAATAACGATTTGAGTTAATTTGTTATTGCGTTTTTAGATGGAAATAATTGCGACGGGTAATGTTAGCACCCTGTATAGTCAGAAGGCCCCGAGGATGCAGCAACCTGTGGCGGCGTCGGCAGGAGAAACGAGCAGAAGTAATGATGATGATGAGAAAAAGAGGAGCGCTCCACGTAGAGAGTGAGTGAGAGGATGGAGACGACGAATGTTCGTTGGCTTTATTGTTGCCGGATGAAAATGATGCTGTAAATTACAAACTACCGCGGCCATAATGCGTTTATAATTAAAGCGCGGAGAAGAAATAAAGACGAAGACGTGAGATGAGTGCGAAGAGGAGAGGTTGAAGATGATGGAAAAAGAAAGACGGAAAGGCAAAAACCAGAATGGTCCGAGGAGCGCGGAGAGGGGCCGAAATTATAGTCGCCCGCCACTCTTTGGTAGGTGTATTAAACAATTGCCGATGGATATAATAGATTACAAAGAATTTTTTGGCGTTGAATGTTAGGGCTTCATTAAACTCTGCTAGGAGAGATGCTCGTACCTACCAGTCAGAGAAAGAAGGAGCTAACTGAAAAGTTGAGCTCTCTCATCGAGCGAAGAGCGGATGGGGGAGAGAGAGAGAGACACCGAGAGGAGGGTAATTACAAACTATTAAAGTTTTACACATCAAGACTAGCCGACCAGAGAGACGACCGGTCGAGATGAGGAGGACCCCCCTTCGTCGTCGTCATAGTCTTCGTATCCAGCCGCAATCGCCGAAACCGGTCCTTCCAACCCCGCAAACAGATGTATTCCCGACATCAAACGATGACGACGAAGACATGAAAAGAGAGACGAAGAGGACACCATTTTTTTAATGCCCCTGCCTGCAACTATTTTTAGTGCAGATGAAAAGAGCGGAGTGAAACGAACGAACGTTTATTTGCGTTAATTTTAATTGCACTTAGGGAATGAGGAGGAGCAGGAGGGAAAAAGGAAAATATGCTTAAGATGTTCCAAATACACACAAACACAAAAAAAAAACAACATCAAACGTTCTCCCGGTTTACGTCGTTCTTCTTTCCGGTTCTTCTTTCTGCATGTATTTTGTTAACGCTCTTTCTGATCTTTCAAGCAAATTTACACTTTTCGTTATTGTTTCACTTCAAGAGTATTATTTTTTTCGCTCTTCACAGAAGAAAAATAAAATCGAATGTATGCGCAAATATTATCTTTTCGCGAATAGTAACAGGAAGAAATCGCAAATCCAAAAACAAACAATCACACGTATTTCCTATATTTTTATCTCAAAATTGTTATTTAACAAAAATGCATTACTCGAAATGAAGTATACATATTTGTTTTCATTGTACTCAAAAACTATATCATCAAACCTGATAATACTACAAAATCATTATTCTAATTAAAAATAAGCTTTGGTTTTCTCGAAAATCACACATGTAAAAACTGCAATTAAACTTTAAGTACACTTAAATAAATTCCATGTTTTTAAACATTATTTCCATGTTGAAAGAGGAAAAGATTACAAAATTATGACCCTACCCTCGCATAGCTTTGTTCAGCATTAATTGCATCCGACAAAGAAAGAAAAGAAAAACAACAATAATAGGGTAACGATGTTAATCCTTAAGTAAACTTAGTTCTTCTTTGCATTTACAATTTCTTCACGCATTGTACCTTCCTTACTTTTATTGTATACATTTTTCACAAGTTGTTCATCAGTCGGTCGGAGCCCCAACAAAAAAATGTAAAGAAAAGATTTGAATTACAAATTTCCGGGGATTATCGGTAGCGCAATTAAACTGCTCTCTCTCTCTATCTCTCCCACATTCGCCCTAATCTTCTCTGCTACTCTCTACCTGACCAGCATCAACTTTTTCAACGTTCGCCCTTCTTAAAACATGCCTAATATCAACGGCATGTTTTTTTTTGTGCGTCCCACTCATTGTATCCTCGTCTTCCTTTCATTCCGTTGTCGTCGTCCCCCTACGGAGGAAACTAATACGCTTTTCGGGCGACCCCCCGTATCGATGAAGCTTTTAGCCTCTTTCTCATTCCTTCTCTCACTCTCATTTGCGGTTTTGTACAGGGGCACCGCACAAAGCCTTCTCATTTCCACGTATCCCGCAGTCCAAAAGAGAGAGAAATAAAAAATAATCAGAATAAAGTTAAAGGGAGAGAAATCCCTTCATGCTCCAGCGGAGATTTTTAATAACGCAATTAATTTGGGTGGAACGCTTCTCAATGGAAATCCTCGAAATCAATTTGTACGCTTTAATTCTTCGTTCTGTGGAAGGATAAGAAAATGGGCTTTCGTTTCACAAAAGAACTGTTTTCCTTTTATTCATCTCTGTCTCATTTCGTTCTGGAATTTATTTCAGTTAAAGAGCCGAGGTGCGGAAAATCGTGAAGCGTGATTTGTTTCGCTTTTGTACGGATTTTCGGGGTGTACATCGTGTAAATCTATTGTGCGAGGAATTAGGTTCCATTTCGGTGGCAGCATGCTACCTACTACCATGACATATACACAAATAGCATAGATTTCGGAGATGCGTATTCAACACTTCTTGTTGTCGGTCAAGTTTTCTTTTTGAATCTATCTGAAGATCAACTTTTATCTGACTTTTGTGCAAATTTATGTATATTTACTTTCTTTTACAATAATTCATGATAATTATTTATGTAATTGCCGCAAATTGTTGGTTGCACTGGATGTAAAATGTTACAAAAGTTGTTTCAATTTTAAAAAAATGTTTGCGGCGATTAAATGTAATCAACAATTGTAATAAGAAAACCATGATTCGGTTTATTCGGCCGCAATCAAAGGCACGATCGTGGAGGAGAGGACTTCGCGCAAATTGCAGTTCCCCCTGCAGCACGCAGCATGCAAATTAATTAGTCACGAGATTCGTATCTGCGAGGGTTTCAGCGTTCATTTGAATTTCCCGCGCCCATAATTAACTCGTCTCTCTCGCGCTCCATCCGCCTCGGTGTCTTGTTTCTTTATGTTTCCTCCTATATGCGTCTTTCCTCTTTTTTTCATCATCCTTGCTTCTTCTTCATCGTCCACTTCTTTTTATTTTCCTTAATATGTATCGGGAGTGTCGCTGCAATAATAACCGGACAATGAAGCTAATTAAAGCTCCCCGAGGGCCGGAGCCGGTGCCGACAAAGGGAGGCCGCGCCGACGTTACGCAACGGAAAGCCGTTCGCTCGCTCGCTCTGTCCGACCGTCGGAGGTTGCGGTCGGTGCGCGGAGCCCGCAGGAAATTAGCGGAGGCTATCATTATGTGCAATTTTTCAAAAGTTGGGATTGCTCACGAACACGCGAAATAATAATAGAATAGGTGGAGGAGAAGGCGAGTTCCACGGACGACGATCGGTGTTTCCCAAACTTTGAACGATATATCATTTTTCACTTCCTCTATTAAACACGATGTTTTACACTCAACTCACACCCCAAACTTAAAAATAACAGATGCGGTAATCTTACAAAAAAGTTATACTTTTTCAAATTTTTGAATTTCGCAATTAATCAAATTGTGTTAAAATTTATGCAACACGCATGCATTGTTTTTAATTGCAAACACGATTTGAGTTGGTATGCGTGACGCAACACTGAGCGTCATTTCATTAACCGATCCTCTTTTGTAAATAATAAACAAATCGTGTAAAGAAACAAACACAGAATACACATAACCTTTAGTTTGTGTTATTTTGTTACATAATAGTAAGTTTAGTAATTAGTTCTTAATCAATTACATTAAAACACTTTGTTTTAAATTACAGACGTGAAACGCTTCTCAACTGTTATGGATGAACTGAACCAATTTTGGTAAATATTGTATTAAAATTTTCACTTACCTTTAAAAGATCTGAGCGTTTGCGTCTTCTGATTAACGATTCTTTTTCCAAAAGATTATCTTTATCTTTAAACTGATCGTGCAGAGAAACTCGAGTTAAACGTCGATAAACACCCTCGTTCTCGCATTACCACCACCCCCAAACGTCGTAGCTGATGGATGTGTTTATCTGAAAATTACCATAGAAACACAATGTTTTTACTCGACGCTGAGTAAATAAGACAACTTTGATCTGCTTATTGATAAGTAAAATTACGAACGTATTTTGAAAAACCTTAAAAGTTTACTGTAATTAACAAATCGATTGGCATGAAGCCATAAATGAACGTATATCAAATTACTTGTCGTGTGAACGTTGTTTCTTAGGAAATAGTTTCTTTTTATTAATTATAAGATTGAAAGCAACTTAAAGCTGAATAATTATTATTAATTAATACTGACATAATCTATTTTTAGGGTCCTCACATTTTATGGAATAACTTGAGTACGAATGAAGCTATTTATGAAAATAAAAGAGCAAATTGAAGTTTCATTGCTGGAGAATATTGTCAATGTGTTGTAAGTGTAATCTGGTCGTAATTCGCTTATAAATGTAATTAATTTTGTTGTTGTTTTAGAAACGCTGGAGATGGTAGAAGGAAGCGGCGTAGCATATCCAGATGGATGCGATGCACCGGAGGAGAAGAGCGGAAGAAAAAAAGTATCCGAAGAGATGATGATTGAAAGTTGATGGTAGTTGTTGTTGTTCTTGTATAGTTGCAGTTGTTGCGCTGCTGCATCGTTCGTTCGTTCTTCCGTCCGTGGCTTCATTGAATCGCGCCGGGTCGAGGAGGCAATGGAGGAAAAGCGAGAGAGGGAGAGAGAAAGAGAAGCAAAAGAAGGCAAGGCATGGAAAGGCAATGTAAGTGGCAGACTCATGAGGAATGTAACCGTGAGATCAAAGGGAACCGCGATTACAGGCCGACTACCTGACGGCAACGCGCAACACGGCCACGGCCGGTTGCTGTGAACTCACTAATTTTACATAACGTTGACGCAAGAGACATACCGCACTGCACCGCACATCTCATCTCGACCCCCTGAAAAAAAGAAAAATAAAGATTTATCACCCTCTTCCTCAATCCGCATCGCCTCCACCCTTCTCACCACGTTTCATCCGAACTTGCTGTTGTTGAAAAGGCCCGTGGAGGAAGAAGTTATTGATGGACCCGACGGACGCTCGTAACAATAATGATGACGATAATAATAATGGATTTTCTCTCTCTGTCTCTCTCTTGTTCTCCACCAGAAAACACGGCTTCCTTCAAGCAAACCCATCACCAATAACTTGTGACTCGGAACGCGATTGTTCATAAACTTTGTTGAACGTCGTATTGCACGGTGATAAACGCTCTCCACCATAGCTAGAAACGTCAACATACATCTCCATGACAACCTTATTTAACCGCCGCTCGATACGCGTTACTTTCTAAGTAAGTTGTATTTGGATACTTATCTTCCCACACAAGTATTACTTGCATAACTATCCAACTAATCATGCAAACAATACTCCACGAAAATGTATTCCAAATCGGTTTTAAACTTAACAATTGCAAAATTTACATTTTTATTTATGTTAAATAATTATTCACATAATTAATAATAACTCAATTAGTTGTTTTTTAACATTTAATTAATAGGAATTAACATTTACATCAAAGCTAATCCTAAAATGGATCTATTTAATTAAACAACTTTAGTATGCAAATATCTTATTTTTTTTACAACGAATCATAAAATTCTAGTTCGAATTATAAATTTAAAATTTTGCATTCCAATTGAGAAATAGATTTGTATTATAACGATAAATTTCGTTATTATTTAAAAAAAAAAGATAATTTTAATCTAAATTTTAGTTTCTCATAAAAATTGACATCTGTCACTTAAACGTTAAAAATAATTAAGTTATAAATAATTGAGTTGCATAACAATTCATTGTATTGTGTAACTTTTCGCGTAAGTTTTCATCGGATAATGACGTTCTCAAAAAGTAAACTAGTTTTCAATGTTTATCAACACTTCAAATGTGACGAACGTGCTTTCAAGAGCAGAACAAAACACGACGACGTAACACCGCAAAGTGTTAAGTAACGGATTCGCAATGTTATGTTGAATGCATAATACGGCATTGTTTGTTTATTCGTTTGATTTGTTGTTAATGTTTTCGATCGTGTCGCAATTATCGTTTATTTCAAAATCGAATTACAGCTGTAAATTTATCTTGAACAACCTGTATTCTTGTAATTATGTAAAATTTAATAACAATTTATTGATATTAACAACATTTCATGAAAAATCTGCAAATGTAACAAAATCAAATTCGTTCAAAATAATTTAATAAAAATTAAAAGTTATAGTTAGATTTATTTATAAGTAAACATTATTTTATCTAAATATTAATGAAAAAAATGTTTTATTTACAGATTTGGTCATTTACGTGAACAAGATTTATCCATAAGTAAGCATTATTAAATAACATTTTTTTTATATAAACATTAATGATTTTTTTTTATAGATTCGGTGATTAAATTAGTTGAAGATGATTTAACATTAATTAAAAGTTGCTTCTAGATATATTTAGTTGTAAGTATATATCGTTAATTTCCATGTAACAAGGATATAAATCTAATGACTAAGATTGATGTCATTACATTTATTAATTCTGTTAAGTAGCTACTTGTTACTCGCTACCTAATAGTAAACATAAATTTGTTGCAGATGGATCGATTTCAGTGTCATATTAGTTGAGCAATGATACCGTTTCGGCACATCTGGCCCGATCTTTATCGATCAGGTTACAAAACCTGAGCAGAGCAGCAACACGGGACAAGTAGAGTAAGGCCCTTTTGGCAAATTTCGCATCTCACTCATTTCGTATTTTTTCTTTCTTTCTTCTTGGTTCGGTCATCGAGCAGAGCAATTCGATATCGCCGCTTCTCTCTTTCGCTCATTCCTCGGCTCTTTTTTATACTTGTTCTTCCTTCTCTCGTTTCTTCTTTTGTGC
Source organism: Nicrophorus investigator (assembly GCA_963457615.1). Lineage (NCBI taxonomy): Eukaryota > Metazoa > Arthropoda > Insecta > Coleoptera > Silphidae > Nicrophorus > Nicrophorus investigator. The sequence continues at coordinate 3,451,142 of OY735143.1, forward strand.
CTTTGTGAAATGCCGCCGCCGCCGTCGGTCGACGATGCATTCGTGTTTCCTCGTGTTTCGTAACGAACGCTCGTCGAGCCGCTCGCAACGTTCGTCACTCGTCAGCCGTCCTTTGAGCGGTCCGCACGCGGCATCCGCATCTCCCAAAACACACACACGTAATTCGTGCGCGCCCGCGTCTTCAACGTACAATAATTACTAAAATATGATACAAAACTATTGAAGACACAATAAACAAAAAGTTCGCGAGTGCTCCAAGGATGTGATTCGAAGAGAAACCGAAATTTCTCGTTTTTTACTCTTCAGTTAAATTGCATTTCCTTCGGTTATTATTTATTTTTCGTTCGATTTTCAAAATGAGGATTTTCGTTTTGCTATTATCGTCGATTCTTGTAGTCGACGTTGCTTATGGGATGGCGCAGCCCCGCTGCGAGAGTATAGTTGCGCCGATGTGCCAGGGTTTAGGGTACAACACGACCCATATGCCCAATTTCGTGGGCCACGAAACCCAGAGGGATGCTGTTTCTGGGGTGAGTAATAAACACACAAAAATATGCATTGAGGAAGGGTCTTCGAAAGGGCCTCTTTCTGTGAAGAGCGGAGAACCAAACACGAGAGCGAAAGAAAGAAAACGAAAATATATATATTTTTTTCTTTCTTTGCTCTCCTAGACTCTAAGACCTAGTAGACACAACATCGCCCCAAAAATAACCTTTCCACCCTTCGCGTTTAGAATTTCCCTCCTTCATTAGCATTCGGCAACTTAAACCCTACTTTAGAATGCACATACAACTCGTTCGAATAAACGCATACAAAATTTATATATTTTCATTTAAACAATTTTCAATTCAAAATCTAATATGAAAACAAACAAAAAGTTTAAGTAAGACAAAATTGGATTTAACGATATGATTTGTGTTCAATTGAAGGTCTTTAAAGATTAATTATGGAATTACAAACCTCAATACCGCAAATAAAAGCACACAATTATCAGGCTCGTAGTAATCGGACATGAATAAATCACATAAACAGCAATCAAAATCAGTTGAATATTCATATAATTTACTCAAATCATATATAATTTACATAATTGATTTCCTCGCTATAAATCGTCTTATTATCATAATTCATAATTGCTATATTCTATTTCTTCAATTAATACGTGAAAAATTATATTACGTAATAAAAATTATATTACGTTCAATTCGTGCGACGTTTAATATATTTCTTTTTGAATATATTCTAATCATTAATAATGAAAGCAAGTTCGTCTTCCGCTCGTTTCAATTCAAATTAACCGAGCGTTTTCGAAACTAGTTAAACGGAACGAAACGTCTCTGTGAAAGAAGAGAGCGCGCGTCGGCCTTTCATCAATGAGATTTAATCCTAATCGTAATTGGATTACGAGCAGACAGGAAAGCGAAAACATATAAAAAAAAATGTATACAGTACCGTAATCTTGCTTAATTGCGTCCGAAAATAATCGATCAATCAAAAAATGCAATGCGTGTATTTAAAAAAAAAATTATATCCGAAATTTACTGAATTCGTTGAGTTAATTTGAAAGAAATAAATTGAAAAATAATTAGCGTATTTATTATCAAAATTGCAATTGCGACGATCAAATTACCTTCGCGATGACGTTCGCATGGGAGGCAGATCATCATCGCCTCGTTGTTTACGTCAATTGTTTCGAAACAAACGCGAATCGTTACGTAACGGCAACTAGGATGCACCGCTCGGCGAACGCAAATGCGGCGACAACACAATCGCGCTCGCCTGACGTACACACTCGCCGTGATTACATTATGCAAAAAAAAAACAGAAAGGAATGATTCAACCCCGGCGAGTTTACAAGACAGTTTCCGGTTTTATCAAATTGGATTATCGTCAGTTATTTTCGATAAATATGCAATATTTCACAAATTATTATAATTGATTAAGTACTATAATCGATAGAGAATTGCATAAATACAAAAAAATGACAATTTGTAAATGTGACATTTGACATTCCAATTAACGTATTGTGAGGATTTGTCGAATTATTAAAGTTTGTGCAATTTTAGAAATAACTTTTCTTGGTATGTCAATGGACGTGTGCGACGGAAACGCGGAGAGGTCTTACGCGTCCGTCAATTAAGCGGAAAAAAATAAAGAAGTTAGAAATGTCAATTTGACGTTTGATGTTTCTGGGCGTGACGAAATCGGCGGGATTAATTAAAACTAATGAGCGCCGAGTGATTGGGAACATGAAGGATGATGGCAATTGTCGAGAAGTCGCGCTTCGAAACAAATGAGCGAAGCGCGGCGATTCTCAAACGCCACACTGAAAGCTTCAAAGCTAATTAATGTGCATATTTCGAAATCCACTTTTCATCCATTTGTCGTTCCCGTCCATCCAACAATGTTCGAAGATTCCTCCTCCTCCTCCTCTTCACCGTCTCTCTCGCAATTCGATCCGGCAATGCGAGGTTAATTGATTAAACGCAGCCGATCCACCTAAAAATCCTTTGATCATCATCGTCTTCGTGATGATGATCATCATCATAGTCGGCTGGCGGCGGCGAGCTCGTTTCTTCTTCTTCCAGTCGAACAGGTTTCGAAAAAAATCCCCCCGCATCCTTCAATCCTTCTTCCATCATCGGCCATCCACTCCACCACATCCATACACGAAACGCGCGCACATCACGATCGTAATAAATGTTTTTTTTTCTCTCCCTCGTTCTTCGTAGAGCTCGCTATAAACCGAACCGTTCGCTAATTAACCACCTTTAATCGGGCCGATTTTGCTCGGCTAATTGCGCCCGAAGAGGCCGGCCTCCAACCTCTAATTAGCCGATCGTTTTAATTGCTTCCTGGAGACTCTCTCTTGCTCACTCGCGAAATCCCCAGGACCCCAATCACCACTGGAAATAGCGCGCGGGCAAGTAAACGCGCGCGTTCATTATATTTGGATCAAAGCGAGCGCTCTCGGATAATTGAATAGCGTTGCATAACAACGATCCGGCGCCAAGGCCACATCAGCACCATCATATAGATAGATATACATATTTGCGTGATCCGCTCAGAACAACAGAGTTCCATCGACGATCGAAAACTTTCTTCATCTAATTCATCTCTTTCTTTTTAAACTTCCTTAAATACCTATCATCAACAATGTAATGTCAAAATTCAATTAATAATTGGCAGCAAATGCGATTTAAAAAAAGTGACATTACAAACGTCACTCATAAAAATGACGTAAACAAACGCGCAAAATTACGGGCTATTCATATCTAATTTTGTTAACATCATTCGAATTAAATAGTTTTTTTTTTCTATGAGCCTTTTTTTCCCTCAGCAATTTCTGTAAACTTGACTAGATTTTCCTTAAATTCGTGTCATCAACAGTACTACGTCAAAATTCAATTAATAATTGGCAGCAAATGCGATTCGAAAAAAGTGACATTACAAACGTCACTCATAAAACTGACGTAAACAAATTCAGTAATTATGAAAACCATTGAAAGATAAAGTGCATAGTTTTGATGTCTCAAATGTGGGGCACTTAAAAACTTCCATTTTAAAAGTGCATAATTCTGTGTTAATCTTTTGATAACAAAATTAGGTTCGGTTACGGCATACATAAATTAATGATCTCTTTTCGGGGGCGCAAATATTTGTGAATCGTCGTTATCGCTTTCAAAAGAATTCAAACAATTCTGGAGCGAACATCGTAACGTTATCCTCTGCAAAGCAAATAAATTTTTAAGCGAACGAAGCTCGTTAATTAGTAAACATGGAAAAAGGTGATGCGCTCGCGACGACGGATATAAGCGTCGTTAATTTTCGTATCATTTTTTTTTTTAATGGAAAATGTGTTTTTTCCTCTTCACATTTTTATGTAAACGTTCGTAGGCGTGTGTGTGTGTGTATGTTGTTGTGTTTTTTTATTGAGGATCTTTTATAAATATAGATTTGATATCGCGGCGCGGCCTGCTTTGATGCGTCGGGGCATTAAAAGAATTGGCACTCGTTTTATATATGTATATAGATATATACAGACTACATGTATGAGAGAGAGTATATAGTATAGATACACAACATACGTAGCTTATATCTCGCTCCTTTCCACGCTGCAGGCCCGAAACACAAATAGTGTTTTATATATATATATTTATATAAAATTTTATCAGGGGTGGACCCCTTTGGCGGCAGATAGTGACGGTATTTATACAGCGCCGCACAATAAAATACACTCCGCGTCGAATAATCATCAAATACACAATTTTTTGATACGGACGGACGCGCTTCTCCTCTCCTCCTCCACTCAAGCCAACATTTATACATTTATTTGTTGTGCTCCGCTCGACGGACTTTCCACCAACATCAACATTAATTCGCTTTTACAACCGAAACTCATTGCACCTAATTATTCCCCGCATTCGCCGACAATCGTCAACATTTTCTTTACTCATCTTTTATTATTGGTAGAGCAATTTAGTAATTACCATCGGAAACAAATATAAGTGTCTCCAATTATATACTACACTTATGTATACTAATTTAGTATATTTAATGAAAGCGCATATGCACCTACTTTAGAAAGCGAACTATCAATCAAATTAATTATAATAATCTCTAGTTTAATTAGATTATGTTTTTAATTAAAAACAACATTAATTAATCTTCTGGCATCAGTTTTGTTCATCATTATTAGTCTTTAATTATGGTGAAAACGAAACAGTTAAATTATAACTTAAGTTATATTAAATATTATTTAAGTTGCATAAAATTTGCAGCGCCGTTTTTCAACAGCTCAAAGCTGCGGTCGAACGTCTCTTAGCTGCGGGTTAAATTTAGTCGGATGTTTTTGTTGGTCGATGTGTCAACACTTTGATCGCAAACATCTTGACAGGAGGATAGAGCGAGCGAGCGAGCGGTGCGTTTCGTCTTTCGAGCGTAGAACGCGCGCGATTCTTGCAGCATTCGAGAGCGCGCTCTTCATTGCGTACGCGCGCAACCGGCGATACGGAATTAGATTTTCCAAATGGATTTTATTTTCGCCACCCGCAGACCGTGAAGCCTTTCAAATTCTCTCTCTCTCCATCTATCTATCTCTTGTACATCCTTTTTGAATAAAACTCGAAGCGCATCTTCTTTGGAAAGAGCCGCCGCGGTGCCGTTAGCAATTATCGTGCTCTCTCGAAACCGTTATGCAACAGCGAGCATCTCCTCTCATCGTCGGCTTCCGTTTTATTTCCTCTTTCTTCCTCATCCTCCCACAACATCTAACTGAAAGAAAAGAAGACGCATCCTCATGACCGATGTTGGTCAACAAACTCCAAATGGCAATCCCAATCTTTCATCCATCCAACGAACGAGGAAGAAAGAAATGAAACATGCGAACCGTGCACGGGTTTTAATTAAATCAAAATCAAGATCATTTCCCGTTACGGGATTTTTTTCGTTATCTCGCCGCGAGAGACGCATGACGGGCATTTGAATTTGTATACTCTCTGTCTCTCCACTTCTTCGGCGATTACGTAACCATTTTTTTGTGTATCTTTTCTTCTCTTCATTATTGGCCGCGATTACGACCGTTCTCGGAAGACGATCCTCCTCCGCTCAGCTCTTCCCCGAAAGGTACCACCAATTAGATCTAATGCGTTATTAAATAGAGAAGATTGCTGCGAAGATCATGATCTTCGGATCATTAGAAAACTTTTTTCTTTATTCGAGAATGCATCTATTTTTGGTATTTGTTTTTCATATCGAACCAACTAATTAGTTCAAATGCGTTACGAAACAGGAATGTTCAATAATAAGCAATTGAACTAATTGTTAGTTATGAAATGTTGTGGACGGTTATGGAAAAATGTATCGATGAAGATGATGTTGGGAAATTTTAATTAAAGAACGTCGTCGAAGGGGAAAGACGTAGAAAAACCGGGTCGCTTTTGGAGGACTTGAAAGAATGTCGATTACGGTCTTGAGACAAAACAACGAAAAATAATTCGAAAACGAGAAAAAAGTGGAAGCCGTCGAAATGGTTGAGAAGAACAATCGGATGTGTGTGTCGCCCCATTCAATCGCTTTTTCACGAAACATCATAAAACCAGATGGCCTCCAAGGTCGCACGAAAGAAACGCACGGATAGATGGATGGATGGGTCGCTTCGGATGGATGGTTGGAAACTTACCTTCTTCTCTTCTCTTCTACTCGTCTTCGTCTCGGTTCCATTAAACAGGCCCCGAATACAAAGGCGCCTTGATCCTTGCCGCCCTGTTATTAGAGTTCGTCCGTCCTTCTTTCTTCCTCTCCGTCTCTCGGGCAAAGAGAAGGCATTCGCTGCTCTCCTCCGTTCTCTTCATTTCTTGGGGGCCGATTGGCTCCGCTCTTTCCGGCCGTTCTCAGAAATGACCGGGACGAACGACGGCACCGTATTATTATTGTTATTATTATTATTATTATTGTTGCCCCGAAAGACCGACGTCCCGAGTCCGTGGAGATGGAACACATGTTCCTCTCTTCATCCATCCATACACATACACACACACCATGAGATTTACTTCGGCGTCGAGCGCCGTAACTAATTGGTAGGAGAACGTACGAAGAAGAAGAAGCGAGTCGCGTGGAAAATTCGGATCCCTCTCGTTACGAATCGATTTCATACGCACACCGAGAGAAGAAACCAATTGGTTTTACTTATATTTTATGTTTTTTTTTCTTTCATTTTGCAGCTGGAGGAATTCAACGGTCTTCTCGCTCACAAATGCTCACCGTTCCTGAGGCTCTTCGTGTGCTCCGTGTACGTACCTCTGTGCTCCGAGGATGTGCCCGGAGCCGTCCCTGCGTGTCGCGGGCTCTGCGAGGACGTCAGGAAGGATTGCATGCCCGCTTTGGAGGCGGCCGGTCTAGTGTGGCCGTCGCAGCTCAACTGCTCCAGGTTCCCGGAACCGCCGGATCTCTGCATGCAGAAGCGCTCCGAGGATGAACTCTCTTCGATGGTTGCCTTCGAGCCGTCCCTGCATCACCAGCGGATCAAGTTGAAGCCCTGTCCGAAGGACACCGTCCTCATTGGCGACAGATGCACAAAGATCTGCGTCGGTGGACACGAAGAAGATTTCGTTTTCGAGGTACGTTTTCAACCTAAAACTTTAATAGTTTTATTCAAGTATTAATATTCATTTCTACCGAGTTATGAGAAATTGATTATATATAAACTTGTTGTTAATTTATTGTTGTTGTTCAGGTGTGGATCGCAGTTTGGTCAATCCTTTCAATTATGATCGTGACATTCGCCCTTCTCACCTTCGCAATTCAACCGAAGAGGTTCCGCTGGCCCGCTCGACCCATCCTCTACCTGACGATCTGCGGCTTCGTTACTTCCCTGACGTACTTGGTCCGATGGTTGACAGGATCGTTGACTTGCTCAGGTAATTAAGCGCAAATTGAAAAAGAAAGGAACGAATTCTAATTTTTTCTCTTTATATTTTTATTCAAGGTGGTGCAAGACCTTTCGACAATTGGTTGTGCGTGAACGCAGCTCTTCTGGGCGCTTTTTGCGACTGCGCCTATTGCCTTTGGTGGTGCACATTCAGCTACGTGTGGTACCTGAGCGCATCCAAAGAATGGTCCACCGAGGCCATCGAGAGAATAGCCGCGCGTCTGCATTCGATCGTTTGGACGCTGTCCGTCTGTCCGATAGTCTACGCGCTCGTCTTCAACGCGATCGTCAGCAATCCGTCGACAGGTTTCTGCGAGACGAGCAGCGACGCCGTGCTCTTCGTCGAATTAGGAATCGTCATCTGCGGGATGGCGCTCTCCGTCTCCACCTCTTTGGCATTGAGGAACGTTAAGAAGACGCTCGTCCATGCGGGGAGATCTCCGTACAAGCTGGAGAGGCTCATCTATCGTCTGGGTCTCATCAGCTTCGGCATCTCCGTGCCTCTGCTGACGCATCTTATCGCGCACTACTTCGACTTGGAGTACATCGCCGTTGGCGCGAAATTCTCCAGCATCATCTTCTCCACGTTCTGGGTCTTCTCTTATAAGACCTTCAGGAGTTGGAACAAGGTGCTTCGGCCGAACTTCACGCACAAGGGTCTCAGGCAGCAGCCGCCAGTCACCAAGGTCTAAAAGATCGAAAAGTCTCTCTACATTTTTTTTTTACATCTCTCTACTATAAAATCGTGCCTTGAACCTTTCAGGTTTCTCCCCAAACACACGACTCATGTAAATACATACAACAATCTTTTGTGATATTAGCTCTTAGAAAAGAAAAACCCTAATCATTATTATTTAACCAGTATTAAAATATATATATTAAAAGAAAAGCTTGCAAAGCGTTGCGGATGCAATTCGTCTGAATCGGAACGAACGTATTTATTTTGTAATATTTATGTAAATAAAATAGAAAAAAAAATTATAAAATTTTGTGTGTGTTTTGAGTATTTGTTAAATATTCTTTTCAATTGTGTAAACGAATGGAAATGATGGTAAGGAAGACGACGTCCTTTTGCGGCGCCCATCCCATTTCCCCCCATATTCGGTGCGTCCGCGCACGTCTTAGATTCCTCTCGGATTGTTCCTCAAATCGCATACGAATTAAGATTTTATTGTTGGCAGTGCCACTTCGGAATGCCCATCAAACTCCCCGTTCGGAATGAGGAGCAAATGCGCATCGCATCTTGATTCTTTCGAGTCTCGGTTTTATTTTATTTAGTCTTTTTATTATTGTCTTCTTCGTTTGAATGAATTATGCGCGCGTTCGTTCATGTTTGCCTAAAACGCACCGAGGATTTCATTCCATTCCATCCTTTAACAGTTTAACAACGGACTTATATGAAAATCTCGCGTTTCGATCTGGTTTTTCGAATGAAAAAAAAAAAACAGAAATGCCGCGCGGCGCACGTGATTCACATTGAAACGACGCGTTTCGTAATTCATTAACATTTACAATGTGCAACGTTTTTTTTTATCCTCGATGTTCGTAGATCTTTTCTGCAATAATTTCATTGATATTATGCATTTAATAGTCATGGAACCCATGAAATTAAGAAGTTCATTTGTTTTATTTGAATCACATTTGGTTATCTAATCCACTAACGTCAAATGTAAAAGAAAATTTGTCTAATTATTAATTGTTTCACAATAATTAAATAATATTTAATTAAATTTTGTTAATCATCCACACACATATGTTTTATTGATATTTAATAAATTTATTACGTAAAATTTTTTAAATCCGCCCCTGGGTTCTTTTAAAAACAATCAAGTTTGGTTGTCTAATCTAGAAATGTTTTAATCATTATCGATTTGATTCATTCTTTCTTTTCAATCAATTTTATTTAACGTAAATTAAAATAATAATTTATTATGTAGAAAATAATAATGTATTATGTATAAAATTGTGAAGAAATTTCGGAAATCTTGTCCCAGAAAGTTAAGTTGCCTATTCGACATATGTAAAAATTCGTTTCATTCTTTTATATACATAATTTCTATTTAATCAATTATTAAAGTTTCATAGATCAAATTAACAATAATTTCAATGTTTAATTCTTATTTGATATGTATTACGTAACATAACTAGAAGAAATTTATTAAATCCGGTCCTGGGATTTTGATATATGTCATAGTAATCAAGTTTGGTTGTCTACACTACAATTTTGTTAAACCATTTTTGCTTAGAAACAAGACAAATTATTAAGGGAAAGTTTATTATAACCATTAGTTTATTTAAGCAATTAAGTAATTTTTTATTTTTTGTATTTCTAATAGCGCACAAATGTTTCGACTTGGCGAATTAACCGCGAGATGACGCCACTACAAACTTTTCAGTAGTGAAATTGTTGAAAGCAATGGTAGTTTTGTTCGTGTTTGCTCCCTCTATCACATCGAAAGGTATGCTTAATTATTCCATATTTAATTGTTTAATATGTATTAATTATTATTTTTTTCCAATGAATTGAGCTTTGTAATATATGATTAAACTAATGATTTTGTATGTATTTATTATGATTCGTGTACGATTTAGCATGAAGTTTAAAATTTAGTTTATAATTGTAGTGACAGTTCGTAGGAGATGTTTCTGGGTAACATGGAACTTGTTTTTTGTAAGCTGCGGTGTCCGAGTGGTTAAGGAGATGGACTTGAAATCCATTGGGTTCTACCCGCGCAGGTTCGAATCCTGTCCGCAGCGTTTACCTTTTTACTGCAGATTTAAAAATCACCATGGAAATGGTAAATTATTCTGAATTATCTCGAATTTTTATAAGCTATTTTGATATTTGCAGGAATAGCTGTTAGTTTCCATGGCAATCAATAACATTATTTGAGGTAACTATGGTTTATGTTGTTGGATGTTAACTTATAAGTTATTATAATTTATAGATGCGCATTTTGGAGAAGGCCCATCCATTGTACCTGCGAATTAAACATTAAACGGAGCATTTGAAAGGGTTTCCGTGTACTGGATGAATGATTGAGGAGGTTAGTATATTTTAAATTTTAAACGAAGATAATCATTACCCGGTTTACAAATAGCGCCCGAGGGAAAGATGGTTGCGTCACCTGCATAAATGGAAAAATGATATTCGAGTTGGTAGTAAGGAAAAAAAAAAGATGAGCTTTATTCGTTCGTGTACATCCATTTTCGTTTCGTTTCCTCGTTTTTCTCTATTTTTGTAACGTGCAATTCCCAGGAGCAAAAAGCGGCAAGTTGTCACGTAGTGCGTGATCTGCACGACATTTGGGCTCGGTTCTGGGCTTGTAGTATCCAACGACGCTGTGGGAATATACTACAGCTTATGATGACACCAAAGTACATCAGATGTCGGGAACGGAAAATAAATAATGTAATGACGTTTTTTATGATTACAATGCAATAATACATGTTTCAGTTACATTAGTTTGATTAGATGTCAATACGTAATTGTTTCACGCTCTAAATCTCAAAGTCATTACAATTCAATTAGAATAAATTTACCAGAGATAATTTTATTGACCAATCATGGATCAAAGTTGTCATCAACAACAAAGATGCAAAACATCAACGGGAAATGACATCTGTCAAACATTTTTTTAAAATTTATATTTGAAGATAATTGTTGTTTTATAGATAATGTCTTTGAGGGAAAAAGATTAGGTTCAAGGTAATCGGATAATCCATAGAAAACAATGCGAGCGTTTGTGTGTTTCCGACCTACATTATATTAAGAAAATTGATTATTCTCATTAACGTTCTAATTACTTGATTCATTATGCACGGATGGTGAATGCAAATACGGCGACGGCGAAATGAGCAATCGCATTACGTCAATATTTGACATATGTCATTTCCCGTTGACGTTTTGCATCTTTGTTGTTGATGACGGTCGCCGGTCCCGTCAAAACATTGAAACCATCCATAATAAATCAGGTTTGGTCGTTGGCGGAAAACGGGATTGAGGGGAAAGGGGTGCAGAAATCAATAACACGAGCGGGCGTGTTTTCTTTTGAGCCCCGGACAACGCACGTAACGAAATTGCGCCGCTCTCTCATCCAGAAATCCCCTCACTCATTCCCATTCTGCAACATTAAACCTGTTTACGTCATCGGCGATGCCGTCATCACCTGCCGCGCCACCGCCCACTCGCTGCTGCTGCTGCCACCCTCTCCTGCTGCGCTGCAGGGGGATGCGAAAACGGGGTCGAGAGGGTTGTTTTTCCTCATCTCTTTGTTACCCTGCACAAATATATAATATATATATTTATATACATATATTATAAAGGTGTGTACATACATGCATACATGCATGCATATATATTGAACAGATCCCTGGGGACTCTGAGCTCCAGGCTTTATAATAATATACGTGCAATGTGGAAAATGTCACTGCACCAGAGGTATAGGAGGTGAAGCAGTAGGATGAGGTAGATAGAGTAGGAGAGAGGTGGGATATGGCTGGGAAATGCCAGAGCCGGAAATACTCCCATTTCATAAGGTCACATGCATGCATACATCCACCGCCCTTGTATTATCGTCATTATTATTATTACCACCAACATCATCGCTGTTGTCCCTCCTACGCTGAATCGAATCGAAATTAAAGTTTATGTAGCTGCACGCGAGGAGAGCCCTTTGAGCCGTCTAAATAAGCACGCATGGCAAGCATTAAGGGCCTCGCTTCTTAGGTTCAACAAACCCACGAACATCGCATGCACATCGAAAACTTTCCTTCATCTTTTAAAGACAAAAAGAAACACAAGTTTTCAACAAATATTAAAAAAAAATAAAAAAGAGAGGTCGTAGTATCGAACCTCGAGGAATACCACGCTTCCTCAACTATCGGTCCAACTGTATGTCGCGCTATTTTTTTTGGCAGTTAAAAATGCTTATTTGAGCATAGGTGTTTTATTTTGAAATTTATTAAAATAAAATGTAATTAATTAGTTTAATAAATTTTATATCAATCGAAAGAAATGAAAATTGTTTGATGACAAGAAAGCAATTTTTTTATAAATTTTTCGACGTTTTTAGTATTTGATAAATTTTATTTTACGAATTCGATAAGAAAGCAAATAAAAATTGTTGTTAAACGAAAACGACGCTCTTTTACGTCGCAGACGAACACCTGCAATTATTTGGGCACGAAATACCTGCACTTATTTGCAAACGAAACGTCGCGAATCGTCACGAAGAATTATCAATTACAGCTGCGAATCTCACCAATTTAGAATATGAAATGACAAAAAAATATTTTAGAAACATTTTACTTTATACATTAAAATCATTAATTTTATATAGATTAGAGTTGTTTCTAAACTATGTTTATGTAATTTTGTTGCGATTTTTATTTATCGAAATACAACAAATTCTCCAAAATTGTTTAACAATCTTTAACTTGGTGAAATTATAAATTTAAATTCTATAAGCGATATTTTCCAAGTTACTTTTGTATCATGTAGCATTCATTAAAATAAATAATTTAGAATGAATCATTAATTTTTGTATAGATTGGTGTAGATTCTGATAAACTATGTTTATGTAATTTTATTAAGATTTTTATTTATTGAAATGCAACAAATTCTTCAAGATTGTTTAACAATAAGCGATATTTTTCAAGTTACTTTTGTATCGTGTAGCATGCATTAAAATAAATACTTTATAACGAAAATGAAAAAGCAAACATTCTAATTATTAAAATTATTTTGATAAAAAAGCAATAAAAATTATAAAATTATTGTTAAACGAAAACGTCGGTCTTTTGCGTCGCAGATGAACACCTGTACCTGCAATTATTTATGCACGAAAATTAATGCGTTTCGGAAAAATCACCCAATAACGAAACGTTACGAATCGTCACGAAGAATTATCTGCTGTAGCTGCGAATCTCAAAGCGTTAGAATATTTTTAATTTGCGCGTTTCAATTCGAAAATATTGAAATGACCAAAAATTATTTTTCAATGAAAATAAAAAGCAAATATTCTAATTATTAAAAGTACTTAATAGAAATTATATTTATTTATTGCGCGTTTGATAAAAAAGTAATAAAAATTAGGAGATTTTTTTTTCCGTCGCAAACAAACACCTGTAATTACGTGGGTACGAAAGTGTTTCGGGTAATTAATTATTTACTGCAGCAGCCTTTCGATTCAATTCGAATATGATTAAAATTTTACTCTACATAAATATAATTTAATTTCTTTATATTAGAGCAAAAGATTTCTAAATATTGAAAAAAAATTAATGGAATTTGTGTGAGTGATTATATTGAATATGATTTTTTTTATGTCGAAATTGAAATTATTCTGGATTTCTATTTGCGGTTTGTTTGTCGTTTGAAACGACTTTTTGGCGAATATTAAAAGTTATTTTTAGAATTGATTGAAATGGAGTAACGAATAACGAAACTTCTTCGCATTGACGCCGAAGCGTCTGCAAGCATTCATTTCTCCTATAGTTGGCGGATATGAATTTATTGACTAGGTTAGGAACGGGGTTATGCGGAAGGAGAAGGAGAAGAGTTTTAATAAGTGCAGCAGCCTCGACATGCGACGAAACCGATCCGAACCAACGTCAAGTGGACAGACGTTGAACCCTCTGAACCATTGCTGCCACCGCAGCGAAATTACATTTCACCCCTAAATGAAAAAAATAAAATAATGATAGAAAAAGTAAGAAACAGTCGATAGTTGACAACAAGTGTACATGACACAAGCAAGCTATGACCCATAACAACGAAATGGTGAAACAAACGACGCTCGCTTGCATTGCACACGCCGACCGGCCGCAAATCTAATCAATAATGAGGAGGCGGCAGAAACTTGGAACGAAAATAAAAAGCCCGAGCGAGTGAGTGGTTGTTGTTGTTGGCCCATCAATTATGCATTCATCGAGCGTTTCCTTTTTTTTACTTTAAAATATTTTAAATAATCAAAAAAAAAACTAATTGAATATTCTAAATAAAAATAATTATTATTTACAAATAGTTTTAGTTTTTGAAAAAAATTCTTAACGCCTAAATTTTTATTAATTTCTTATAGCAAAATTTGCGAAACGCATTAATTTTTGTACCCAAATATAGAATGTTAAATTATGTGCAGGTGTTTGTCTGCGACGCAAAAGAGTGACGTTTATTTCAATGAAAATTTATCAAATTAGTAATTTGTATTAAGAAATTTTAATAATTAGAATGTTTGCTATTTCCTCATCGTTATAAAAAAATATATTTTATCGAACTTAAACAATTTGTAACTCCACTAAGTTAAGTATTTTTATAAGAATAAATTAGAAAATATCGCTTATCGAAAGTAAATATTTTGTAATTTTTATATATCAAAATTATTGTATTATTCTAAATTGTATTATAATTTATTTTAATAAAAATTATATTATAATCCATTATATATTGTAATCCATTTTTTATTGGTTAATTTTATGATTTTATACGTAAAGAAATTTTTTTTTAGAGATAAGCAACCAATGTGCTGCGGTCCGACCCGAACGATTTAACCAATAGAATTGTTTAGAACGAAAAGTGACGGGGGTTGCCGATCCCTGATTTGCAGGTGCAGCTGTGTGATAGGCAGAAACGTTTTCGTATCCAGATGTGTTTTAAACGATCGCTTATTTTTGTATCGAATCGAATGCGAAACGCATTCATTTTCGTGGCTCCATATACATTGTTGAAAAGTGCACTGCTGCATCGAATTACGTTTTCTTCATTTATCGGTAAATAACTAATTTTTATTACTTTCTTATCGAATATGTACATGTTTTAACAATTTTATTTGTATTTAAATTTAAAAAATATTAAAGTTTTTTCGATTGAAATAAAATCCATCAAACAATTTAATTATAAAAAAATAATTAAAAAATATTATAAGTATACTAATTATCAGGGATAACGCAACCAAATAAACAACAAAATTTAATAAATGTTCACAACAATGCTGCCAAAATAAATATTATTTTATTTAAGAAAATAAATATTCCCAACACAATTGTAAATGAATAATACCTGGCGCATCCACCATTCAAAATTCTTCAGAAATTTTTCAATATTACTATAATTATAAGTTATTAAATGAGTAAAGATATAAATATTGAAATAATTTGATAACAAGGATCGAAATAATTTTAATTATATAATAAATTCTGAATTCAAATACCATAGCTTATAATGTAATCAGATACGTTTATAATTGACTTTAATTCTCTCTCTCTGAAAATACTCGGAGACATCGGCTTCTTTCTTATTTGATTAGAAACCCGAGCACTAATTGGGCTTCGAAGTTATGAATTAAGCTTCTCGAATTTCGTGCCATTGTTCGCAATGTTAATTTTAGTTTGCTTTTGAATCGAGATGGATTTAAGCTGCAGCAGATTACATGCAATTAATACAGTTTCCAAGTAATTTTTTAAGACTAATTGCAATGAGAAAATATTTTTGAATTTTTATTTAATATTACATAGAACGTCAAATATATTGATGGCGGAAGCGCCTGGTAACCTGGTAACAATATAATAATTTGACAAATTAAAAAAACGATTATTTTAATTAGGAAACGTCAAAACTATTGACGTTGGCAAATGCGACGTTGCATTCACGGATTTCGCGAAACGCATCCAATTTTTTGTGAATATTTTGCGACTGGAATTTAATAATGTGTGTGTGTGGATGGAAGGGAGGTTCGGTCTAGTGCGTTTTAATATAGCCGGACGAAATGTTTTCCCCGTTGTGCAATACTCAGTTCGGCGAAATCAATAATGCAACGTTCCACATAATCATTGGTTGCGTAAGATCCGGGCTGATTTTGCCCCCGGCGTATACACACACACATACATAGATATATGTATGTGTTTCAGCAAATGCAAACAACATTGGTGTACGTGCAACGCGAAACGTGCATCGCAGCCAGATACTGGGTGGGCGGCAGAAGCTGCAAGGGGGGTGCTTTTGGTTGGTGGACTTTGTTCCATTATTTTCGCTGGATGCGGAGGGAGGTTGCGGCGGGGATGGGGGTGTTCGCCGGGATGAGCTCTCCCTGCACTTGTACGTACATATAGAAATGATCAAGTGTGCGTTTGTGTGAGCTCACGTTTATGGATGTGTTTGTGCAGTGATTTTTGGGCATGCGTGAGGCCCGGGCATCCGGCTGGCTGGCTGCGGCGGCGGCGGCGGTAGCGGAGGTGGCTCGGCGTCGTCGTCGGCGTCGCGGGCGTCGGTATCGAACGCAGCGCCGCATTGCTTCTGGTGCGTCCCGGAGCAGTTCAGAAGGGTCGCCGCTGTCGTGCGGAGGTTGCCATCCCTCGATTGCCTCCTCGAGGGGGCGTAACGAGAAAAGAAACAAAAATCTAAACGCGCTTCGTCCATCCGCAAAGATACCTCAACCACACACAAACACAAAACACATTAAACACAACACACAACTAATTAATTAAGCGAAAAAGAAAGAAAGAAATAAAAATCGCACGCAAACACTCACCCACACACGCATTGCTAACAAAAAAGCAAACTTTGTGCCAAAACGTAAATCGTACATACATACATACTTTCGATGTGGTTCCTCTTATGTTTTTGTTCCTTTTCTTGTTGCCCTCGACAACGACGTTACTAAGCAATAGCAACCTTTTCTAAGCAGTACAATCAGAGAAGCGACGCAGCGGGAAACCCAAGGGTAAATATTTAACCTAATCAAATATAATTTTTCTTAATTTTCACCTTTTTCTTCGTTCGTGCGTTTTTTCTGCCAATTTGGGCAATATCGATTGGACATTAATTCCATCTCTCTCTCGCACACGCACGAAACAGCAAACTCAGCGTTGCCATTATTGTGTGCCCTTTTTTTCTTGTTCCAATTCTACGACCGAATTGCGCATTTCCAAATATTACGTAACATTTAACTCTCATCTCACGTTTTCAGATTTTGACATTTTAGAAATTCGGCGTTGCCAATATTTTATAAATTTAACGTTGCCATTTAAATATTACTTTACGTAATTTGATAATTGAGTTTTGTTTGTTTTTTTTTATCTTAACGTTGCCATTATTGCGTAACCTTTTTTGTGTGTTCCAACTCTACGACCGAATTGCACATTTCCAATTATTACGTAACAGTTATCGCTATTTTGACATTTTAGAAATTTACTTTAGTTTTTTTAATCTTTCTATTAATTCTTTGGTATCAATTTCGTAATAACATATCAATATTTTACAAATTCAACGTTGCCATTTAAATATTACTTTACGTAATTGAACAAATCTTGTTATTACAAATCTAATTATGCAAATTTATTTTTTTTAATTGCGCATACAAAAAAAATACTGTTTTTTTTTTGTAAAAAAAAACTTTTCTGTTACGTAACGAACGCAAACATTAGCGTAACCTAATACCCGTTCGCAAACCTAATTATCATCGGCCTTCTGGAACTCATTTAACTTTGTTCACTTTCAAACAGTTTTTTTCTTCTTCTGAGAAAGTCGCTCGTCCATTAGGGTTAATAAAAAAAACGAACGCAAAGAGAAACGAATTTGACATTTGACATTTGTTGATTACTGATTATAATCATACAGAATCAGCCGATTCAATCAAAAAAATAAATATAATTAGAAAACCGAATATGACTTTAAACTCCAATAATAATAATTTTGGAAATATTAATATGATTACCAACTTGAAAGTCTGAACATGTTTTATAAAAGAATACGACTTCACTTTACTCGTTCTTTTTCTTTACATAAATTTTCTTGAATTTTATCACCATTTAATTTTTTTTTTTACGACGCTGATGTAATTATCCTCGGTCTTCTGAAACTCATTTAACTTTATTCATTTTGCACCCGACTTTTTCGACGTAACCTCGAATTGTGCGAAAGAAAGAGCGAGAGCGATATGAAGAAGAAGGACGAATAAAGTGGGCCCCGAAGTGTGCGATAACTTTAATACATTTACACTCGACAGCTCGTCGATACTTTCTTTACTCCACTTTTTGCATTGGATTTAGTCCTTGAACTTAACTCGATCTATATTCGTGTCTATATATTAAAAAGTAGAAAGAATAATTTACCAAATTCTACCTACACACAGTAGATCAATTAAAGTTGGTACACTTCAATAACCCACTTTCAACTCATTTTCACGCTCGAATTTACATAGCGAAATCTAATTATTCTCGAAACTCCTTCAACCAAATACATTTACACGTTCGCATTTTTTAAATAAATTTATGAACGAGGCGAAAATTTACATTTCATTGTAAAATTTGACATTTTCTTATAAATATATCATTTTTGTTTCGTTATCATTTTTTTTATTGCGTTTGTTTTCCACTTCTGTTTCTTTCGCACCAGACGCGATAAATCTGACCACTTTATTGCTCGATAAATCACAAAGAAAGAAAGAACGAACAAACACAACAGTTTGCCATTAATTGTATCAATATAACAAAAATTATTCGAATCGCTTCCCTTTTCTTAAGGTTGTCAACATTACAATAATTGACAGCTTCGTGTTCAGCCAAGTTAGGTTAACTTCATACATAAATATGAAAAAAAAATAACGCAACGATTTATGCGCTTGTTAATAATAATTATTCTTAACTTAATTGCCAACATTTAAATATTAAATGTATACAAAAGTTTATGTTTCTAACGGATAAGAAATACATTTCAACGGAACACATTTTTTTTTCCTTTTGTTAAGGTATTAACTAAATCTGCGAATCGATGAATGCGAGACGTAGAAAGTATTAATCAAGTAGATTGAATGGGTCTTAATGTGATGGAATTTGTTAGATAGCTTTATCGTTACCTGCCATTTATGTAATTCGAGATAGTTCTTCAGCTATTATCATTATTACTAGCACTATACGAATTGCATGTTCGATTTTCATACCGTATCGCCTAAAACTATTAGCAGGCGGATATATTCGCCTGTGTTCTTTTTTGTCATTCAACTAAGCTTATGTAAAATTGCATGGCCACTGTGGATCATATCGAAAAAATAATTAATAAATAGCGCTTAAATTTATTAAAAGTTTTCCACTTTATTTTCGCTAATCTTTTGGAAAAATCTAAATGAAACGACTGAAATTGCACGTTATGGGTCTTAGATCAAAATTAGTTGATAGCAAATGAAACTGCTTTAAAAAATATACAAATATACAAATTTACAAAAATATGTTACTTACGTTGATTTATAATTGAAATACTTATTAATTTTTTTGTAATGTTGGTATAAAATAATTAGTAACAAAAAAATGTGGATGCGCCGGGGTTTAGTACAGAATTGAAAGCATCTTATAATTGATTTTTCGAATTGAATTTACGCCGTGTGAAAGCAATGAATACACTTAATTATGGAAACCCATTTATTACGGTTTTTTTTTATGAAAATAATATGAAAAAAAAAATTGCAATTTCTAGTTAGGTCGCGCAATTGTGTGCATTGTTCGTTACGTAATTTCTAATTAAAGTTCGACAATGGGGAATTGCGGGCAATTCGCGGAATGTATACATGCATAAGCTTGAATAGTGCCAAGCGCGCGCCGTTGCATCGCGTCGAAATCATCCATTCACGTCGGGCGAAAAGATAAATTGAGAAATAAACGTTTGCGTTATATTTCTTTCACAAATATATTGTTTGCTTCGTTCGAATATTGATCAGGTAAATAAGGATGCCGTGCGGCCCGAAAGATCGATTCGCTAAAAATACAAAAAAAAATTCCTCGTGTCTGCATGTAATATTTGTGTTCAGTTTTTATCTGCGAGTTTTCATTTCTCCTTATAAAGAATTCGGGGAATCTGCTTATTGCCTTTTGTAGCTTCACTTCCGCTTCCGGTCGCCCTCTCACGGCAATCAATTCAATTAGTCTCTTCGTTAGATCCGATTGGATGCGGCCAATTAATCGCATCCTTCCGCCTTCCAACCGATTTCGCACGATCGATTTATTATTATCTTTTTTTTTTGTTTGTTTCTCTCTTAGGTTGCAGAGCGAACGGGAAAAATGCCGCAGGCTCCGCTGAACAATCCGCTGATGAAGCCCTTCGTCGTCCTGGCGCTTCCGGGCATGTATCTCTTCTACAAATACAACCAGTACAAGAGGAAACGGAAGGAGAACGCCAAGAGACGACTCACAGAACGCGAACTTCAACATCTCAACAACAAAATCGTAAGTCATATAAGTTATATAGAGGTTACGGGATGTGCGTACAAAATGCTAAACTATTTGCACTTGCGCAACTCAAACGGCAAAATTACTTTTCAAAACTGTCAAATTACGTATGCAACCAATACTTGTCCAAAAAGTCAAACACATATTTGCATTTGCGCAATTCACCATATGCAACCAATACTGCTTTGTAACAGCAACTTGCGCAAATCAAATAGTACAAGTAACTTATGTAATGCACATAGTGGAAATTGCGTGTACTTTTCTAATTCAAATAATTGTATTATACTTACATAATACTCCTCCTGTAAGTTGGTACACGATTTCACTAGCAGCTCCCGTCCAAATTGACAACTAAATATTCTCAACAATGTCACTCGATAAGCATCGCATTATACGTACGAATACTGGTAAATCCATTTATATCATGCAAAAATATGCATAATTCCCCTTTGAATGGCGCTATTCATAGCAGGAAGGTGAATCGAAAATATAACAAACCTTGAATACTGAAACGGCAGCTTTTGTTCGACTTAATGACACATGGAATATAAATCAAAGCCGCCTATTTTCAATTGCAAATGCCTTGATAAAAGCACCGATTAATGAAGCGAAAATCTTAAAACCTTAAATATTATCAAATTGGAGTTTTGCCAAGATAATGGGGTCGTTCGGCAAAGCCCGGACTAATGCTATTACTTTAAGCTTATTATGCTGAAGCGCAGCTGCGACTATTTTCAGACAGAATTTAGTTACCAACTAACTCGATTAGATCGCATCCATGCGGCACTGCAAATATTAATCGAATAGCACTTGCAAGAAGTTTTCAATAAAATTATTACACTATACACAATTTTTATTTTCGAATCAATTTTCTTGCACAAACAATTTAGACTACACAATTGATTCAATCGCGTTTCTGCTTCTTCTTCAATTTCCTCTTCGATCCGAACGTGGGGTCTCTGTCCGTCGTAGCTAAATACAATTTCTCGCGAAGATCGGCCTCCTTTTGAGTGGACGGCGCTAATTTAGATTCGACCACCTTCAGATAATCCATAGCAAACTTTTCCCTCTTCGAAAGCTCTATAGTTGCCCTCTCCAACATCTTCAACTCGAAACTGGTTAATTGAGGGATACCGTAATTGTGCTCTATGCCGATTTTTCCAAATTTAACGGTGCACACTAAATGCCTAAAGATTAAGAGAAAAGTGTAAAAAAAACAGTAAATTGTTATTGTTATTAGTAACCTGCAAGTGTTTAAGATGTTGCTTCGCACGAACGCCGTGCAGAGGGCGGACGCATCGCCCATCAGACCGAGCCCCACGGTGGTCACCATCCGGGCGATCGCGAACGCGCTACTATAAGGGCAATACTCGTTGCGAAATTTGACGCGAGCCGTCGGTGAGGCATCATCGGATAAGTTTTTGAATCGGTTGATCAGCATTCGCGATTCCGCCATCGGCAAACCGGTCGGCGAAGCTCTGGAGAACAGTGGCACGATTGTATCGAGTTCGGGTCCTCCGACCAAAGGTACATTCACGCTGGTCGGATTCAGTTCTTCGTAACGAGCCAATAGAGTATTCAATTGGATCTAAAGAGAAAACGCATTAGAAATATATATTTATCTATTAAAACAAAGGAAAATTGATTTCGTTTGTTACGTAACTAAGGTAACTATACCTGCAATAACGAGACGGATCCGACAACCCGTCCTGGATGATACCAATGATTCCTCCTGTACATTTCGGAAATCAAGGGCAACGTGACGGAAACCGGGGCAACGCAATCGATGAGGATGGCGTTTGGGGCGAAGGAGGTGCACATTTTGGCTAGATGCACGATCCTCGTGCCTTCCGAAGTCAGCTGATCTTTTACGTCGGCCTCGGCGTTGTATTTGTCCAAACCCAAAAGAACTACAATATCCGCAGTCTGCAAAAAAAATAACACAAATTAATGTATCAAATCTTAGTTCTTGGTGAGGCGCCACTTGTATTATAAAGAGAAAAGTAATTGAAAGTAATAGTTGAAATACCCTGATGGCAGGAATTATCTCCTTCTCGTTGTGACTGGTGATCCCTGCTCTGGTATCGATCTTTCTCAGATCATCGGCATAATCCCCGGGACTGGCGCAATCGTACATGTAGATGTGCGAAACTAGGGGATTCTGCTTCAGAAGCAGACAAAGAGCTTGCCCGGTCGTCGATCCCGCACCAAGAACGGATACTCTGACCGCCTTTTGCTCGAAGGTATCGTCGTGGTCCAGCGTCTCTGAAATAAGCAATCAGCATTTACGAAACGATACTTTACAAAATTTTAAATCATCTTACTCTTATTCGGCGGCGGGCATTTGGGTCTCTTAATGTCGACGCCGGTGGTCACCTTCTGCTTCGCCTTTGTCCCCTTGAAACGCGCGAAATTTAAACGAACGAAACCCCCACGAAACAGACCCATGTTCTGACACGCATTGTCAAAACGCGGAAACGTCAAAAAGTTTTTAAAAACGCCCATTGCTTTTCGGTATCCTTGGAAACGTTGACAACAAAAAGGAAAATAATCTAATTTTTTTTTCGTTATCCTTAATTATTCGCGTTGTTTGCTCTTGTGGGTGTAAAAATTTAAAAAAAAAAAGATTAATTCATAATAGAGATGAGAGCGATTTGGATTTGAAATGTAAAAGTTGGATTAAAACTAATTATCAGTTTGCGCTTGAAAATTGCGAATACTTTCGCACTAAATACGGTAGCACTTAGTCTCATTTCTGATCACTACTCAGAAACTATTAACCGCAAAAAGGATTACGTAAAAATTGAAAATTATATATTGGAAAATTTTAGTGAATTTTTCAAAAATTAGATTTTGTTGATTATTTGACGTTTAATATTTAATATATGTAGCTGTCATAATCCAACGCTATTAATGATAGCTCGTAATGTTTCCTTAAGTGGTAAAGTAACGTGAATACATTAAAAGTTGATGCACTTAGTAAAATATGCGAGGATTGTTTGTATGTGTGTACACGAAATATCACGGATATAAATAGAATCTGGAGGTATGCGATTGAGGCTAATAAACAAAAGCGGGACGATGGGTTCAAAAGAGGAAAAAAACCCGCAGACGGTCGCTTGATTAATTGCGCGAGTGCGTGAATTGCGATGGTATCATTTTTTTCTTTTTTCTTGCAGAGAAAAAAGGGAAGAGACACGAAAGAATTGCGAACCCATTTCATTTTCTTGTCTTTCTCTTGTGTTAAATCTTACGATGTGCGTACGGGCCGGAATTTATATCTGCAAAGGAAACGAAAGCATCACGTACTCCTCCGGGCAATAAATAAAAGATGTCGCGTTTTGCCTGGATTACATCTTACATTCGGGTTGGACTATAAACGCGAAAAAGCGTACGTGGTTTATATTTTATTTTTTCCAAGAGATTTTTTATTATTGCACACGCCATTTGTCCTGAAAAAAAAAACATTGTTTGAATTCCTATAATTTCAACTAAACAACATACTTGACAAGTAATTGCCAAGTTACGTTCTTATTATTAGGGCGACATCTATTATTGCAAAAATTACTAAATCGTTGCCCTTTGGTTTTTGGGGTCGGATAAGAATACAGCCAAAGTATCTCCTGCTTGTCGTAAAAGGCGACTAAAAGGAGCGAAAGTTAAACTAATCATTTTTATTTGTTGTAAAATTGAAACATCGTGTGAATCGGGCTTAAGTAATGTTAGCGTCATCTGTTATCCTTCACCACCGAACTGTCAGTTGCGAATTGTTTCTTTATGGAAATTGATAGTTTGCGAGGAGTGTTTTAAATTGCAAAATTGTATAAAATCCTTTTGGGGATTCGGGAATTCGCCCTAATTAGATTAGAGTTTGAGCATGCGGCGACGTTGGAGGATCGCGTGCTCCATCTAGGCGGCGACAAATTCAACTTAATTACTTTGAAATTCATTAGCATTCCTATCTACGTGCGCTTCACACGCATAACTCTAATGGATGAGACCCACGAAAAAATGAATTTGTAATGTAACGAAATGTAAATAAACAAATAGCTGAGAGAGGATTAAATTAAGTAAATTGAAGTTGCACGCTAATGCATTATAACAAAAAAAAATATTTATTTTATACTTAATTAATTCGTACTATTGTAAAAAGGAATGGTTTTGGTGTGTAAATAAATAATACTGAGTAGTTGTAGATGGCGCGCGGATCATGAGACGGATTTCATTTTTGTCTGCTGATCTGCCGGCATTCCGTAGGGTTTCTGAGCGTTTGTAGACAAGAAGTACTGACCGCTGACGTTCCTGAAAGATTATTAATTTAGTGTGTTGATGAATCGTTTTTTTTTTTTTGGTGGATTTTGTACTTGGTGAGGTGGTAACCCATGTAGGCGTCGATCTGGAAATGGCAAGGTTTATCATCGGCGCGGAATCCTCTGCAGGTTGTCGCAGGAAAAGCTTGCGGATTCATTATGGATTCCGAGAAGTAGCCCCACGCTCTCTCGTGGCTGCAACTCGCTGCAAATAATTTACATATAGATTGAATTTATTGAGCTTCGTGCAAGAATTACGTAAATCGTCCAATCTGTTCCCGCTGATGACATCTTCGAAATTGCATCCGGGTTGATAGAATTTGTCGTCGTTCGGGTAGAAATCCGCGTCTCCTATTGGTTCGCCGATACCGAACCTACCGGGATTTGTGTGAACCACGTCCACGAATTCGGCGTCGCCCCTACTAACTCTATTTTCCGGTTCTGCAAGTAAAACTTTAACAAATAAAAGAAACCAAAATTAATGAACTCACGCTCTGTGGGAAAGAGAGGAAAGGCCGGGTCCAAAGCAGTTATCCTCGGTAGCATCAGACCGTTGACTTTCAAAATTTTCCCGGTAATTCCTGTAACCTGAGCCCCAAGACTGAAACCTACGAGGTGCAGTGTATCCAACCTGAAGCTCTTTCGCTTTAAATGCGTCCAAATGAAAGTTGCCACCTTTTCGGCAACGTATCTGACGTTCTGCACCGCTTCCACGTACCACGGCCCCATCGACAGATTCGACCAATCCACAATTATCATATTCATATCGGTATTACTTTTCAAAAATCCTGAACAAATAAAAAAATAAATACATTTTCGAAATAACCTACTTAAAATTAACGTTACCATCGCGAACCGTTTGAGGGGCTATTCCATTTATACCCAATTCCACGAAACCGTGGATGTAAAAGATCGTTGGTAGTCTGGGATCGATTCCCGACGCTCTTCCCTTAGTCTGCAGTGTTACCAATGTTCCATTTACGTGCGTCCTGTTCACTAAATAGAATCTAACGTCGTTCTCCTTAATTGGACAGCAATATCCGCACACGCCTTTCGGAATAGTGCTCATTTTTATCGTATGAAATCCTAACAAAAAAAGAACAAATCAAATCAATTTCACTTATGTCACTAAATATAGTGATTTATAATATTCAAGTTGGTACGCGCATGTTTTTGACACAACAATATTTTTGAGTAATAAAAATAATAAAATAATGTTGAAACAGACGAAAAATAATTATTGTTGAATTACATATAATTTAATTTTAAATAAACAATTATTACATATGCAACCAACACTGTTTTAAAATTTCAAAATTACCAACTGGAATTATTCGTTACATAAACCCAATCTAAGTTGGTAATCCTGCATCACTTGTCAAACACAAGAAACTTCGCGCATCGCGTGTACGCTCAAAAATCAATTGATTCAAGTAAAATAAATTCATGTAAGTGCAGTAATTATTACTTTATATATAAATCTTTATTAATTGCGGTTTTTAATACCTTAATTGGACCATTTTTATTGAATCCAAGTCTATTCAATAAACAACATAAAATTCAATTTTGTTTTTCATGGCGATGAATTACCAACTACTAGATCTTAAAAAAATATACAACAAACTAAGTGGAATATTTGCAAATATGTTAATAATTTAGAAAAAACATTAATTACAGCTTTTATGTAATGGCGTTCATTAATCAATGAAATTTATAGACTGAATTGCAAAATAGATTTAATTGATATGTTTATATTTTTGCTATTGATTTAATTTTCAGAATCTTTCAATAATTTATTGAAATAATTTGTGTGCTATTTGCCAAAATAATTCGATTTGCATAAATTAAATTATAAATATCTGATAAAAAATTTCTGTTTTGAGAACTTAACTTAACTTAAATTTTGCAAGGAAGTATATATGAATATGCTAATAAATCATATTTATAACGAATGTAGCAATTACGATAAACTGTACGAACGGTTATTAAAACTTTTTCGTGTTTTGCACGTCGCAAACAAATTAATAACATATCACCGCTGAATTAATTAGTCACAGTTTGTTCGTTGAACATCGTTGAACTGAGTTTATTGTTTTCGAAGGCATTTGCCGAAACGGAAACGCTCGTCGCTTATGATTCCTTCATCAAATTGCGATTTCCATTCATGGATTATTTCATTCATTTTATCGATTCGAAATTCCGCGTTGCGATTAATTCGATTCAGCATAAAATTAATTATCAAATCACACTCTCGTAATCGTCTATATGGGAATCAATAGAAACGCAGTCGTTTCTTGTTATAAAACACAATGTTAATTTGGTGAAAGTATAAAGATGTTATATTAAATATTCTCCAAATTTTCGGTTTCTGTTAAGTTTTTTTTTTATTATCATCAACGCAAAAGGAGAAATTAGTTAAAATATATATTTCGATTAATTTCTAGGAAAAAAATAAATAGTAATATTTTTCTAGTGTCTGCATACTAAGTGTAAGGTCAAATAAGAAACTTAGTTTTGTTTTGCATTATAATTTGGTTTTATTATTAAAATTGTTTGAGTTAAACTTTAATTTTGAAACTTTATTGAAAAGTACTTTATAGATTTTTATATTAAAGATTTTACTTTTATTAAAATGTCATTAAATTAACTAGTTTTTGATCGAAGTTTTGATAATCATATTTCAATTAGAAGATGATTTTTGAAAGATTTAAAAATTACTAAATATTTAGAATTTGATGTTGAAGACTTACCAACTTTGATGTTGAACGCTTCACAAACATCACCAATAACACCCTGCCTCTTAAGTCTCTGGCCAATGGAAGCCGTATCCAGTGGCCAAAAGAAGCACGAGGAAACCAATAGAATGCTGAAGAAGAACTTCATCTTCTCGGTGGCCACTGATGATGGATTTTATTTCTTTAAATTGCGTGAGGTAACAAAGAAGAAGTTGTTATATGCTATCAGCGACATCGACGCGCCGAGACTGCTCCGCGATTTACATTCGAGCGCTTATTATTAAAACGGTCGGGTTCAGAAAGATTATTTTTCAATGTCGACGTAACTCGCCGACATCATTCTAATTATTATTCAAACATTTCACGCACACGCGTCCATTGGAAATCAAAAAAAAATATGTAATTATTTAACTTTAATTTATTGTAGACTCGTTTAAAAATAATTAATAATAAATTTCCGGTTACTATTTTTTTTATATTTTTTTTCGGTAAAAGTAGAAAAGCGGAAACGATCAACGCACGCATTTGATCGCGTTAATTTTGCTTCTGGTTTATCCGCGATTGCAGCGCTTTCCATTTTCCATGACCATGATAAAAATAGTAAAAACCTCTTCGTAATATTCAAGTTCTTTGACCACTAATTAATTTATTGCTTTTTAATGTTTAAAGTAATTAATACTAATTTTATTGTTCTTAATTGTATTCGTTTTTATCTAAAAACATATAATGTTTTAAATTGATTGGTTAATTTATACTTTTTATGAATTAAAATTTCCTTGATTTAAAGCCTTGACTCAAAGTGATATATCTTGTTTTATAATTATTACATTTTGATTTTAATTTATTCATCTCTAAAATTCCATCTACAATTTAAATTATCCAAAAAAAAAAAAACGAATAAAAATATATAGTGTTATGTGATTTTCCACTTAGTATTTCTGAGTATTTCCAAATATTACTTAATTTTGTTAGATTTTACGCATTTTTTTTGTATTTAAAACTTAACAAATAATCATAAAAAATATGACTATTTGTTTTTCGAAACATTTAAAAAATGAATTGGAAATTTTTAATGATATTGAAATATTTTCCAAATTTTTCACAAATTTTAAGTTTGACATGTGAATTGTAACAAATTTTAGATATGAAATTTAATTGATTTCTCTTTTTCGGATTAAATTGAAAATGAAATGCAATTAATAAAAGATTATTTGTTCTATGTTATGTAAAACCGCAATAAAATAGACTTTGAAACTATGCGAAAGCGGCTTGCATTCTAATGCCTTATTGCATTATAAGAATTGAGAATTTCCACGAAGTTCTCGTTTTTATCGTTTAAAACAATTCTGACAAAAAAAAACACTTAGTTTTCTATATTAAGATTAGTCCATAGTCGAATTAAACATTTTACGTCAACTATAGAAAAAAAACACATAAGTAGGAATTGCTTTCAAACTATATTTAATCGATTATTAAAAGTATTTGTTTCTATATTTAGATTTAGTGCACAATCGTGTTTAGTGTTTGCTTTTTACTAATTTATTTTGAAAGTGGGAAATGATTGTTGTCTGTTTTTCTTATTCGATGAACATTATTTTTAGATGATGTAAGAAATTTTATTGTTTTTGTTACTTATTTTACATGAAATAATTTCCGCATAATATTATTAGAAGT
The DNA here is from genome assembly GCA_963457615.1 of Nicrophorus investigator. Classification (NCBI taxonomy): domain Eukaryota; kingdom Metazoa; phylum Arthropoda; class Insecta; order Coleoptera; family Silphidae; genus Nicrophorus; species Nicrophorus investigator. The sequence goes on from OY735143.1 coordinate 3,480,505, forward strand.
TAGTAAAAAAATCTTCAATATTCTTTTTGTCAAGAGATTTGTGAGATGCGAATTGTATTTGATTTTTAGTAATCAAATTCCTAAACTTGATGTTATGAAATTTCTGTATATTTTTTTTTATTGATTGCGAATTTTTCTCATTAGTAAACGTTATATAATTATTTGCTACGGCGTATTAACTAAAAAAATATTATCGTTTCACAATTTGTGAAAGAACGCGTATGCGAAATTTCTTAACCTTAAACTCTGACATTGAACTAAATGTCAAATTGAAATATGGCACATTGGATATCTTGAAGCTACAGAAAAAATATTAATGTATAATTATTATGTTTGATTTTTTATTTTATTTTAATAAATTAAATATACGTAATCCGACCGGAATCGATGCCGATGTAAAATTACAATACGCATCATGAATTATTCATGTTTTTTTTTGTATTTATTGTGCGAAGACGTTTCTTTGCTGTAGCTTTTTTTATTTAATACGACATAGCTTAAAATGCTTGAAAAGTAAAAATAATTAATTTATATAATCGAATTAGTTATTAGCAGTAGAAGCGTGCATGATTACTTTTCTGCTCGTTCTACCTGGGTGTCATATTGAAATAAGTGCTATTATTATCGTCGCTATTAATTATGGTGAGCACGAAAAGTTTTGTGGTCGTCATTAGGAATTTTCCGAATCGGCAGTGTGGTGTATTATTTAATTGCATTCTTCTTACCGATTCCATGTACATTTTCAACTTATCTTAACTGCATTATTTTACATCATACATCAAAAGTTGATTGCTAATAGGTTATGACCGTCAAATACTCACTTGTCAATTTTGACGTTTCAATTTTTTTTTGGATCGATTTTGACGTATGCTATTTGCTTTGACATTTTGAGAATGAATGAACAAGTTTTATATGTATAGAAAGTATACGACGTCACCGTATGACATTTGTCGAAAAAAAAATTCAGTTTCTTCCTCCACAAATTTCTACACTACAAAAAAAAGATGAAATTTAAATATTTGAAAATAAATATTTTTACATCTCAACAATTAATTTTTCGCAATTTAATGTCATTTTCTTGGCAACATTTTCAGAATTGGTTTTTATCATGTAAACTATGCGAAATGTACTTAATAGCAATGCAGAAATTTTATTATTAAGCCGAAAAGAAATGGGGATTTCTATTATGAATAATTCATTTTTTGGCATATATTTACAATACAATAGAATACAATTATCATTTTGATGAAAGAAATCAAATATTTTATTATAGTACGTCCACACCAGCGTGTCTCAAACTTTTAGCCCAACATTGAAATTTGTAGTTTGCAAAGCGACCGAATTACAAAAAGTGACAGCTGTCTAAATTATGTTTTAGTTTACGTGATTTTAATTCATTAAAATTGAAAGCTTATGTAGTATATAGATTTAAATCTTAATTTGTTGAATATTTACAAAATAATTCGATTTGCATAAATTAATTATAAATTTCTGATAAAAAATTTTAAGAATTTAACTTAACTTAAATTTTGCAAGGAAGTATATATGAATATGCTAATAAATCATAAAATTATAACGTCATATGTATATATTTTTTTTTTTGTGAAAAATATATGCGAATCTCGACATAAAAAATAAATTCAAGGATATTGCGGATTATACGATTGAGATTTTACCTCGAAAGATTGAAAATGTAACATTGAAAAATATTATAATTAATGTTGCTGGAAGTTGAGAAGACAATGAACTTATTTATCTTATTTTGCACATATTCTTAATCTACGCTACATTTAACGCAAGATTTCAAGTACATTCATGTTGATATATATAATTTTATATTTAATTTGTTACATCAAGAGATTTAATTAATCGATTTGAGACATTAATTCACTGAAACATTAATTAGATCAGCTTGCATAAGATTTTGAGAAATCAATTGATTGCTTTAAACGTCTTTCATAATCTTCGTCGCGCATTCCCAGATCCATACTCAGATTTAGTATTCGAAGTATCAATTACTTATGTAATGTGGCGCCTCTTGTTTACTCTCTATAATTAGTAGCATGTAAACCTGTTCCATTCGTTTTTTTTTCTTCTATTTGAATGTGTTCGAATGCATCGCAAATCAAATATTTATTTAACTTAATATATTGTTACCACATTATTATTATTTGCAATTCTGACATTTCTATCCATAACCTATCTTAAGCTAACCTTACTTGACGTAACACAATCTCAAATAACCTAAAATAAATATTTAAAACAAGCTTTTTTTTTGTAACAAAACGCTGCAATCGCAGAATGCTCATTGTTACAAATACGGCGTTCGGACGTCACGAGGAGATGTTATTTTTAATAACGAGAAACCGATTAAGGATACGAAAGATTCAAGTCATTCGACGAAATGAATCGGTCGAAACGCGTTCCGCTTGCTTAAGTTCTTCCTGGTGGTACAATCCGTACGGCTCTACGAGCTACACCTTTCCTGCGCTAATGAATAATTCCGATCGCGCGCCTTTTGTTATTTATTTATTTATTTAAGTTATTACAATAATTATAGTTATTATTTATCATTGTCTCAACTCGCAGATCCAACCCATCATTTCTGTTTACCCATTCGTTATCCTCTCAAGGTTCGAATAATTTTTTTTAATGTCCATTTACTTTAATGTGTTTTTTTAGGTAAATTTATGTAGAAAATTAGCACGTTTTGTTGATTTTCGTTGCAGCAAACACATTATTGTACCTTTGTAAGGAATTACTATCAGGGGATTCCTTGATCCACTTTAAGTATCCATATCTCGTTAATTCATGAAGTAAATAAACGTTGATAAGATTGAGATAATTGTTAAATAATGTAAATATTTGGTTAAATATTTCATAAAATTTCATCTAAATCTCTTATTGACTCCTTAAACAACATGTGAATCATGAGATGCTTCAAATATTCACTACGCCATCTATCGTTCATCTCTCGAACATCAAATTGTTAAGTGATTTTGAGAATTATTTAAGGTCAAATAGACATAATATGCTTTTAAATTGTTACATTTTATGAAAACAGCTTCACAAAAATGCAGTAAATTAATGAAGTAATTTTGTTTTACATAATTGATTTAAACTGACCTTTAATTGAATTAACTTAAATACGTGTAATTTTTTTTCTCGTTTTTAAATCGCTGAGGCCAAACCCGTAACGATTAACCTTGAACTTAACTTAGTTATTTTTTTACTCGGACTGAGAAGTGCAGCCAAAACGTAATTTCCTTAATCGTTAACTGAGATCAGTAAAAAATAATGGACCTTGGTACTTCTGCATTGTTTTTTTTTTGTCCGATGAATTTGTCTCAAGGATCTATTTCAGAATTTTGTTCAACTTTGTCGGGATACGATGGAACGTTTACTCTTGGTGCACATCGTTTAATGGAGGGACTTTATTACATTATCTGCATAAGCTTAAAAGGGAAACGGCGAACTTCGTTACTGGCAATTTCGTTACGACGTCAAACAATTCCCTTTACGTAATGATGCAACAAAGAGAACTAATTAGTAATTGAAGCAAAATTTTATATTATTAGTGGCGAGACTTAATTATAGTGATGAAAATCGATGAAGTTGTCAAATATAAAAGAACTTTGTGTGGACGCAGCATAAAATATTCAAAATGTACTTAATGGAATGGCTGTGATTGCGCCTTAATTCGTCTTGTTTACGATTCCAGCGTACGCGCGTCGTCTGCAAGAATGGCAGGATCAATAGCGTCGCGACGACTCGATAAATATTTCATGGGAAACGCGATGCGAGCAATTTTCACGTAACGGAATTATCACCTGTCTAATTCACTCTCGGGTTCATGGTAGAAAAATAAAAAAAAAACATACATACAACACAACGAATATCGATTTCGAATGTTTCCACGCTAAATGTAAAGTGTTTATCGATTAAAATTTAATAAAGTAAACCTTGATGACATAATTCCTGACACCTGTCAAATTGAAACGTCAAGTTTTGAAAATGAAAACGTTATTATGCAACAGTTTTGTGCTTTTCAATTCATGTCGGTTATATAATAAGATTTTTTGTTGAAAAAGTTTATTGCGCATCTGTATATACATTTCATGATTTCACGTAAAGTTTCTTGTCTCGTAAAGTCGCGTAACAACTTAGAGTCTTATTCATGTTTTACTTAAAACAAAAACACGTGTACCAACTTAAATAATATTTGTAAACTTTATTCAGTTATTTACTTTTAGTTTCGTAAGTTTCCAACATGTCGTTCTCAATAATATTAATTAGTGAATCGCGTGTAGTATCTATCCATTATTATCTATTCGCTTTTAAAAAAATATAATAATTAATAGAAAAAGATACTTAAATTTAAATTATTGGATATGAAAGGTAGTATTATTGATGGGTCGAAAAAATAAACTATAGTGAAGAATATCAGAAATCGCTCGGAACATATAGCACGGATGATTGATGCAAATTGCTTTGATCCGGTCATCGACGTAAAGAAACGTCGCGCGATGTGCTCGATCTAAGCTAATTGCAGCAGTCTTGAATTATTGTTTACCAGCTGTTCGAACGGTCGTGACATGAAACTTTGATGAGTCTGAGGTCGCCCGGTGCAAATAATGATGTGACCATAAGAGAATTGCAATTGAACATCTCGACGCAGTGCCGTCATCAGGTATAAACCTATAACATGTAAAAATAGAAATCTGAACAATTTTGCAACATTAAATTACATTTTTGTTCTGAAATGTGTACCAACTGTAAATAATGTATATCACTATACTCCGAATGGAACATTTGTTATTACTTCTTTCTCCCCGATATGATATGACAGTAACACACGTTCTATTTCTGTGTTTGCAGGACAAGCTACTTAACAAATTGGAAGAGAACGAACCGGAGCTGGCGACGTGCCAGGAAGAAGAAGTAAGTTTCGTTCCAATTTTGCTCTCCCTCATCTTTTCATTCCCATTTTACCCTTTATCTTTTTCCTCTGCACAATGCATACTCGCATATCAATTTCAGACTTTTTCTCTTCGTACGTCTTGTTTATCGTTGCAGGGCATTTTCTGATTATTATATTTTTTGCAGTGCGTCATCTGCATCCATGCCAAGGCGACGATGCAGACGTCGCCATGCGGTCACCAGGTCGTCTGCAGGAAATGCTTCGTAAAGACCATTCAGATTGCCGTCTCTCAGAGGCTGCTGCCCCTGCGTTGTGTCATATGCAGAGCCAAAATACTGCGGCTAAAGGTAACAATTGCAATCACTATATTATATATATTAAAATGTCAAAAAAAAATATGTCTCAGTTAGACATTTCTAATTAACGAAAGAGGGTTGGGAATTGTTTCGTAATCCAATCCATCTGGTCGCAACTTTATTCCCATGGTATAAATAGAAATACTATACAAATGTATTGTCGTGCTCTATATAATAATACCTATTACTTGTACGATGCGAAGTTCTCTTTTGTGCAATTTCCCCGTGAGTTGGGTTTACAAAGCGCTCACCGGGGTCGAAATGAGTTATTTGCCGTCCCAGCAGGAAACCCGTATTCTAAAAGCACTTTGCGAAGTACAATTTATTACCTTTCCTGCAATATGGGAAACGAGCGATTTCCTAATTTAAACAATTTAACAGAGGACAATGAATCATTTGCTAATAGAACTGACATAAATTTAATTAAATTAAAGCATCACGTAAATTCTATTAAACTTTTAATGTAATGAAAATTTTTAATAGTTGTGTAGACATGTAGATTTTCGATTAATATTGATTGTGTGTTTAATATTTCAGTCATCTAAAAAATCTAATATGGATTTTGTGTTAACAGATTGGTTTGTTGATTTTCATTTTCAGACTGGTCCAATTCTGCCATCATCAGCGAGCGGATACTCGGTGAACTCCAGGTCTTCCTCAGTGCCACAGTCGGACAGTCTGTACAGCGTCAGCAGTGGCAGCTCATCGATATCTTCCACGTCCTGTTCTTCCGAGGGCAGTGGAGGGGGCGCGGCGTCCGGCTCCTGCTGCGGCGGACACTGCCTCGGAGCATATCCGCGTCAGCCGACCGGAGCGCTGCGCCGCTCACAGCAGCACGCGATGAAGGTGAAGCTGCAGGAATACTGCAGGCCCGACAAAGCGGCGCACGTTAATCGATTGCCACCAATCAAAGAGATCACCGCCAGCCCCATACACAACCCGCCGCCTCCACCATCGACGAGGATAAGGTAATAGATTAACCGAATAAATTGATCTGATTTGACAAAATGTTTTTTTCTCCACCAAATTTGCAGATGCGCCCAGAAGATCGTGACGCAGCTGGAGATCGGCGGTAGCGGTAAAAAATCGCGCGGTCACAAATACGAGAAGTTGCCGCAGTGCGACGAGGAATCGGAGGAGCGCGATAGTAAGAGGTGGTGGTCGGACAGAAGGTGGAAGGAGCGCAACAAGAGCGAAGAGAAGAACGACAACAAGAAGAACGAGATCGCCGAGAAGCATATGGAGATGATGGAGAAGCAGAAGTTCATCGAAGGTGGTGATGCCGGTGAAAAGAGGAAGGGTAAAGTTAAGGAGAAGAAGCTGTAGGAACGCGCGTCAATTCTGCCTCCCGGATCCTCGTCTTATCGTCATTTGCCTGAACGCACACAAGACATGAGGGCAAGATGATGATCATGATGATGGTACGGGATGGCTCGGATCCCGAGGATCCTCAAACCGAAATTTAATAGCAATATCAAAAATAATAATTATTAACGTTTAAAAGGTGTAAGTTCGACGTTATTATGTCTGTATTTTGTTTTGTAATTTGATTTAAAGCGAAAATCGGATTTTCTGCTTTTGGCAAGCGTCGCGTGTCAAAAGCGATTTCGGGAAACGCACAGTTCACTTGAAAATACACGCGTGCAACTTAATAATATTCGACGATCCACTATTATAACTAATTTCCGTGTCTATATGTCATATTGACATTTTTAAAATATGTATGATATCAACTCTCGACGTGCGAGCCTTAACCACACAACCAAGTAATGGCTTAAACAATCTTCTTAATCAATTCTTCACAATTTCCACTCTCCGAAAGGATCCGTTTTTGATAAATGACGTTCAGATTATTAACACATTTAGTTGAAAATCACAATTTTTACGTGATTTAAAATAATTGTAAAATGTTTGAAAGGTTCCAAAAATGTGATTGATTTACATGTTATTAAAATCGAGCAGCGTCAAATCGTATTTATGACGTAAATAATGGCAAGTGTCATGCGGGACCGCTTGTTTTGTTTGGTTGAATGGATTTGGTTATAAGCATTAATTATGAATTGCTAAACCAAAGCCGGGATATTCTTGCGGAATTGAAGAAGTGGAGGAATTTCGCGAAGACTTCTCGAAGGCACCTCCGGTCGCTCGGGGGTGTCCCGCTTGTTTTGTTTATTTGAATGGGTTCATTTCGAAGATTAAATATGATTGTGCATAAAGGTGAAAATAAGAAAAACGGAAAAGCCGATACCGAATCGACATTTAAAACTGTCATCATGAAGTGGAGGCGATTTCGTTTATTATTTTCCCTTTAGAAAACCGCGTTCGGTAACGTCATCCGATCGTCAATACCGGCGTTTCTTTTATTTACGCTGAAACGCCGATCCGAAGTTATGACGTTCGGACGTCGTGTCCGATTCCCTTTAAATAATATAATTTATGCGAATTTGTTTCGCAATTCGCGTCAAACGCATTCGTCCAACAGCTCCAGAGGTTCAGTCAGCATGGTGATCGGTTTCAACGTTTTGTGCGAAGAACCAATCCGGTGTGCGGCGGCCTCGTTTTATTTAAATTTAACGAACGATTTAACGTCACGCCGATTGACGGATCCTCGCCAACGTCTCGAGTACATTGTGGTGAGATCTTTACAGACGTCTGCATCCTCTAAAAAGAACTTCACGTTTCGTTCGTTGTGACGTTAATCGGTATTATAGAATGTCCGCGTATTGCCGATTTGTACAAACCGTTGATTGCAGAATATCGTCGTCGCATTATATCGTCGAATGCGGTGTTTCACAAACAACTCTTGGTCCATACGGCAATCCGCACTATTCTATTGGAAACGTACCGGTACGGCCGATCGGCGATTGCTTAATGTGGTTAGATTAGAGATCGCAGAAGTGTTGGAAGATGCTGGCAGTTCAGTGTACGCGACAAACGTTAACAGAGTTATTCGTTATCTGCAGGTCATTGAAACGGGACGTGTAAATTTTAATGATGGGACTCGTTGGAAAGATGTGTTTTGATGGGAGCTGTAGGTAATTTTTCTCGTTGCCGTAATCTCCATAATGTCCTAATCCCGAAAGCAATTTGCGATCAGGGAAAATGCGACATTTTTGAATTGTCGACCGCTTATTTAATTTAATTTCAACATTTATTTCGAATATTCTCAATTCGCAGCTCTATGTTCAATCAAAATGATCGTAAGTCATTTTGGTGTAAAATTTGAACGTCATTTATTAATTACTAATTTCATTGGCATAACGACAAGCAGCTTCAATTCTCTTATCATCGTTTCAATAAATTTTTTTAAAGTTCAATTCTCAGTTGCTACAAATTTCTATATTTAATTTTCGAAGTCGATCGCTTCGAAGGACTTCGCTCCGTTTCGAAGGTTCGTCTCGTAACGTCAACGACTTCGTCTGTCGAAAATTTCAGTTGGTTTGGTTTGCACTCAATACCGATGAAATGGAACTAAGGATTTAAAGTGCCATTTCATCGGTATTAGCTTGTCCTTATGATTTGAACGAAACCAGTTCTCACCGGTATTAACTTAAGTAACGCGCAAAAATCGTGGAGTTTCGTTCGTTCGGACTCCATGGTGAAATTCAAGATTTACTATTGAGTTTACGATTATAGCAACATCTCGACTTCAATCTGACATTGAAGACTTTATGCCAAATCATTATGTTTATTGAGATTACGGATCCCCGGAGCCCCGCTCTATTATTATTTTTCGTTTGTCTCGTTAGTTCCTCGTCTTCTGACTCCACTGCACTGGGTGGAACTAACGGAAAGTAGGTCCCGAGTGAATGTATCCAGTGTTCAAGCAGGATCGAAAGTTTAGTTTTTAACTTCTCTTCGACCGCTTTGTTTGTTTGGTTCCTATTTTAATTTAGGATTGGATTTTATTGATTTTCGCTCAATGATGTTTCGTTGCAAAGCGATCGTTGCTCGAGAGCGATGCGCGATTCTTCACGTACCTTCCCCCCCCCCCAAGCTTCACCCCTAATTATATTTTTGATTTATTTTTATTTCTCTGTGAGCTTCAGTTGCTTCGAATTCGGAGTCAACGCGTCTCTCTAACCGGCGTCTTGCATTCGATTCGATTTAAGATTTCGTTTGTGATTTCAATTTAAAACCCCCATCTGATTTCTAAGGTCTTAATTTATGGTTATCTCTTCGCGTAAGTGAAGTGGCTTTTTGTGTTCAATTGCATGTTAGCATCGCGTCTCCGAAAAATGACAGTCGCTACCACGTCGTGTCACTTTCGGATGACGCCGGAAGTCAAGCTGGACGTCAAGCGAGCGTCACATGGGCTCGGCACGTTTGACGTTTCGCCCAAACTTCGAGTCTCGCACTCGACACTATGCAACCAAGCACCGAGATTAGTTAAGTGATATCGTTACGAATATTATTTACGGAGTGGACGGAGGCGCAGACGGCCGTCGAAATGACGGACGGATGATTTCGGTTTGCGAATTTGAGCGTTTCGCGAGATGCTTCGCGCGATGCGTTTAGATTCGTTCAGATCGCGCATCTTCTTGACAACAGTCTGTCACGAGATGGGATGACGCGTGTCGCACCGTCTGGATAACCGATGACGTTTGCGTCAAAGGTATATCGGTGCGCTCGCGGCACTCCTGTTGCATTTCGACGTTTCGAGAAGTGCCACCGTCGCCTCCACCCCTTTTTACTAGTTAAGGTTGATTTCTATAGTCGTAAGTGAACTGTGCTGTTTCTTTGAGCGTTCGTTAGTTTGTAAGGTCTTTCACGACATTTTTTTTCCACTCGTTCCTCGGGAAATTTGACGAGTATTTGGTGGCTATAGGGCTATAATCACTTTCAATACGATTCGCCTCAGTTGACAACGTTCTTTTCGACAAGAGTAAATTCCGCCCGTTTTTATGGATGCGTCCATACTCCCCCCTTCCTCGTTTGACTCATTCCGTTGAAGGACCGTCGCGACGCTTTGGTACCGCGCGACGCGACGTAACTTCCTTATCCCTTTACTTTTTGACACCATCACGATTTCCAATTCTTCAATTTTCAATGAGCACAACTCAATTCCCTCTTTGTTTCGTACAGTTTTTTTTCGTTTTGCTTGTGATTATATACCGATGCATGCCGCCGAGCACTTTTGAAAAGTTTCCGGAACACGAACCATTACAAAACTAACCTACTCACTCAGGGGGACTTTGAAGACGTAATTATGTAAGTCACATCTATGAATCAAAAAAAAATAAAAAAATAAAAGTCTAATTTAATATTTCCTAACAAAACAATAATAAAAATTGACATTCAATTTTTTGATTTGTACGTTTCTAAGGAAAAGAAGAAATAAACAAAACACCTTTTATGTACATATACATCGCTTGTAACCTTGGCGACGGGTTGATTTACCCCCTATATCTTTTGTTACGGCCCATTCGATCCGCTTTTAATTTGCGAACACTCCAACTGATGAGCAATCAAAAACGATTTCGTTCGTTAAACCTTTTAAATAAATAAATAAATATATCTAAATGTATGTATATATGACTAATACTATATGGACATAGATGGGAAAGATTGAGTGTGATACATATCCGAGAATCAAAAACAAATACAACTAGCAACAATAATTACAAGTTGGAACATTTAGTACAAAAGAGAACCTGCGGCGCGGATCGGATCGGTCGCATCGCCGAGTGAGAACGTTCTTTTGGAGCACGAAGGACGAGGCAATAATTTTTTTACTTATATATAAAAAAATAAATAATAAGTTAAGATTTAGCATTGTTACATCATATTAAAAAAAAAACAAGAAGAAATTAAAAAAAAAACTGTTTTTTTTTTTGTTGTTTTTTGCAGTACAGCGCTATTAAACTACAACAATACGATACAATACAATATACAATAAGGGCCGTGTGTGCAAAACTTAAACACTCGAGATGTTTATGTAATGAAAAGAAGTGTCTTTTTTATGTAAGGTTTAGGTTCGATGCGGCGGAGAAATAAATAATATATATAAAATGTATATTATTATTATTATTATATGGAATTATAAGGATAATAGAGTTTAGTTTTGTAACTTTTAGATGGGAAATTATAACTAGAGCGGAGTTTCGAATGTCTCTGTTAAATAAATGTACATTGTTTAGTGTTTAAGACGGTGAACGAAATAAACCATTGGAGAGTAGTAGGAGAGGCCCTTTTACAACAAAAAAAAATCATTTACAAAAAAAATAAAACAAACGATTTCCTCTGTTGTTCAATCCTGAATTTGTTTTTTCTTTCTACTGTTTTAACCATTGAGAAGGGCACTTGTTTTTACTAAAAATAAATGATTAAATGGACGAATCGCTCTTATTTTGCCTTCTACCACACTTCCTTACCCAAAAAAAATAAATACGTTTTTACTTGTTAATGCTTTATTATTAAATACAATCGAAATTAGTTAGGAATTGAGATTGTTTAAGGTAAGTCGGTTAAAAAAATAATCTTGATTTTTATATATCACAACAATTGATAGCAGACGTCGAATCTTTTAGTCCAGTTTATTCCTACCTCATTCCTATCCAGGCTCGGAGTGCATTGATAACCACCGTTGAAGTTGATTTTCAAATAATCATTGCAATTCGTTACATTATCGTCGTTGCAATCCTGCAGAAAAAAAAAATAGAAAAATTATATTTCCTAATTCACGTATTAAAAATACGTACTTTTCCAAATTTCGACATATACGTGGTGACCATCCTCTGGGCGCAGCCAAAATTCAGAGCGCAATCCTCGAAAGCTGAAAAAAAAGATGAGATGAGTTCATCCTGCAGGGTGGGTTATCGATTTCTTTTTTGCAGCTCACCTCCTGCCCTTTCGGGGTCATCCTCTGGCAGTACATGCCGACCTGCATCGATCCAATAGAGTCGACTAATTTTGTACGGTCCGCAGTATCCTGCTTTGCAACCCAACGTGATGTCGCAACTGGTGGCCGCGTAGCAAAGACATCGTAAACACTGCTTGTCTAGATTATGCACGTACAGTTGATCTATGGAAGAGGGAGATCGAATTAATACGCTGGCTTACATCATCAATAATTCAACGACGTTTCAATGGGATTAAACGCATAAATCTATATGAATATTTTATTTAAATCGGTGTAACAAATAACACCGAATCAGATATGCAACGGTTGCAAATAAATTTTATTTCTAACATAAAATTAAAATGTCTTAAAATTGTCGAGGAATTAAGACAGAAAAATACTGGCACAGATGAAACAGAATGCAATTATTAACACATTTCGAATTTGCAAATTAATTAATATTCCAGTTTGGTTTTTGTAGTAAAACTATTCGAGTTAATCAATTTTCAATTTAATATCTTCTTTAATTAGAATATTACGTTTTTAAGGGAACATAATGCATGTGTATTTGGTTGCTAATACAGAATGAATCTACAATCATAATATCTTTCTTGGATTTGTTCTTAATTCTGCAATTTTCTGATTCCAGACATATTTTCTAGTTCCACATATTTTTACATTTCTAAAAGCATAAATCCACTTAGTTCTCACGAAAAATCACACATTTTGAACAATCCGAATAACAAAAAATCCACACATTTTTTACAATAGAAAATACAAAAATTACACACAATTTTTATCGAAATTTTTTCCCAAAATTTTATATAATTTTTACAGAAATTCCACGCATTTTTTACCGAAAGTACAGACGTTTCCTACATTCCGAAATGAAAAATAACACTATTTTAAATTTTATTGATAACTTTTATCGTAGGCAACCAAATACACACCAGAGAACAAGTGACAACAACTGTCAACTTGACAGCTAGACGTCAAACATGAACACATTTTTACGGATAATTCCACATTTTCTTTACCGAAAGTACAGACGTTTTTTAATTCCGAAACCCAAATTTCCATATATTATTTTCCCTTTCCAAAAGTAAAAATTGCAAATTCTTTCCGAAATTCCACACATTCTTTCACGAAATTCCACACATTTTTACACGAAATTCCACAAATATATTAGCGAAATTCCACACATTTTTTAGCGAAATTCCATACATTCTTACACGAAATTCCACACATTTATTAACGAAATTCCACATTCTTACACGAAATTCGACACATTTTTTAACGAAATTCCACACATTCATACACGAAATTCAACACATTCTTACACGAAATTCCACACATATTTCATCGAAATTCCACACATTCTTACACGAAATTCCACACATTCTTACACGAAATTCCACACATATTTTATCGAAATTCCACACATTCTTACACGAAATTCCACACATATTTTATCGAAATTCCACACATTCTTACACGAAATTCCACACATATTTTATCGAAATTCCACACATTCTTACACGAAATTCCACACATATTTTATCGAAATTCCACACATTCTTACACGAAATTCCACACATATTTTATCGAAATTCCACACATTCTTACACGAAATTCCACACATATTTTATCGAAATTCCACACATTCTTACACGAAATTCCACATATTTTTTAACGAAATTCCACACATTCCTACACAAAATTCCACACAAATTTTAGCGAAATTCCACACATTTTTTTAGCGAAATTCCACACATTCTTACACGAAATTCCACACATTTATTAACGAAATTCCACACATTCTTACACGAAATTCTACACATTCTTACACGAAATTCCACACATTCTTACACGAAATTCCACACATTCTTACACGAAATTCCACACATTCTTACACGAAATTCCACACATTCTTACACGAAATTCCACACATTCTTACACGAAATTCGACACATTTTTTAACGAAATTCCACACATTCATACACGAAATTCCACACATTCTTACACGAAATTCCACACATTCTTACACGAAATTCGACACATTTTTTTAACGAAATTCCACACATTCATACACGAAATTCCACACATTCTTACACGAAATTTCACACATTCTAACAGGAAATTCCACACATATTTTATCGAAATTCCACACATTCTTACACGAAATTCCACACATATTTCATCGAAATTCCACACATATTTCATCGAAATTCCACATATTTTTTAACGAAATTCCACACATTCCTACACAAAATTCCACACAAATTTTAGCGAAATTCCGCACATTTTTTAACGAAATTCCACACATTATATTTATAATTTTTTAGCATAGGCAACCAAATACACATTTAAAGCACGTGTTTATGCGATCGTCAACAACTGTCATCTTGACAGCTAAACGTCAAACCAAATACAGAGATGCACGTGTTTATGACAGTGACAGCAAATGTCATCTTGACAGCTAAACCTCATCGCCAAAAATAGCACACGTATTGTTCAGAAATTCTACACATTGTTTACAGATATTCCAGACATATTTTAGCGAAATTCCACACATATTTTAGTGAAATACTACACATATTTTAGCGAAATTCCACCCATATTTTAGCAAAATTCCACATTTTAGCGACATTCCACACATATTTTAGCGAAATTCCACACATATTTTTGAAAAATCAAAAGTTAATAGGATTCGGCCAAACTCTTAATTTTCCTCTTATATCTCGCGAACCAGGTAAGATTGAATAACGTTCAATACGTCATTAGTTGCGTATTCCAATGCTCTTTCATAAGCAGTTGAGAAAATTACATAAAGTGTTACGGTTTTCCTGAAAATTGCAAAAAACGAAAACTACGGTGCTAAAATTCTTAATTTTCGTCTTATATCTCGCGAACCAGGTAAGATTGAGTAACGATCAACACGTCATTTGTTGCGTATTCCAATGCTCTTTCATAAGCGGTTGAGAAAATTACATAAAGTATTACGGTTTTCCTGAAAATTGCAAAAAACGAAAGAAAAAAAAGTTAATAGGATTTGGCCAAACTCTTAATTTTCGCTTATATCTCGCGAACCAGGTAAGATTGAATAACGATCAATACGTCATTAGTTGCGTATTCCGATGCCCTTTCATAAGCAGTTGAGAAAATTACATAAACTCTTACGGTTTTCCTGAAAATTGCAAAAAACTAAAACTACGGTGCTAAAATTTATAGCGATTTTTGAAAAATTTATAGCGATTTTTGAAAAATCAAAAGTTAATAGGATTCGGCCAAACTCTTAATTTTCGGCTTATATCTCGCGAACCAGGTAAGATTGAATAACGATCAATACGTCATTAGTTGCGTATTCCAAGGCTCTTTCATAAGCAGTTGAGAAAATTACATAAAGTGTTACGGTTTTCCTGAAAATTGCAAAAAACGAAAACTACGGTGCTAAAATTCTTAATTTTCGCTTTATATCTCGCGAACCAGGTAAGATTGAATAACGATCAACACGTCATTTGTTGCGTATTCCAATGCTCTTTCATAAGCGGTTGAGAAAATTACATAAAGTGTTACGGTTTTCCTGAAAATTGCAAAAAACGAAAAAAAAAAAAGTTAATAGAATTTGGCCAAACTCTTAATTTTCGCTTATATCTCGCGAACCAGGTAAGATTGAATAACGTTCAATACGTCATTAGTTGCGTATTCCGATGCCCTTTCATAAGCAGTTGAGAAAATTACATAAACTCTTACGGTTTTCCTGAAAATTGCAAAAAACTAAAACTACGGTGCTAAAATTTATAGCGATTTTTGAAAAATTTATAGCGATTTTTGAAAAATCAAAAGTTAATAGGATTCGGCCAAACTCTTAATTTTCGGCTTATATCTCGCGAACCAGGTAAGATTGAATAACGATCAATACGTCATTAGTTGCGTATTCCAAGGCTCTTTCATAAGCAGTTGAGAAAATTACATAAAGTGTTACGGTTTTCCAGAAAATTGCAAAAAACGAAAACTACGGTGCTAAAATTCTTAATTTTCGCTTTATATCTCGCGAACCAGGTAAGATTGAATAACGATCAACACGTCATTAGTTGCGTATTCCAATGCTCTTTCATAAGCGGTTGAGAAAATTACATAAAGTGTTACGGTTTTCCTGAAAATTGCAAAAAACGAAAAAAAAAAAAGTTAATAGAATTTGGCCAAACTCTTAATTTTCGCTTATATCTCGCGAACCAGGTAAGATTGAATAACGTTCAATACGTCATTAGTTGCGTATTCCGATGCCCTTTCATAAGCAGTTGAGAAAATTACATAAACTCTTACGGTTTTCCTGAAAATTGCAAAAAACTAAAACTACGGTGCTAAAATTTATAGCGATTTTTGAAAAATTTATAGCGATTTTTGAAAAATCAAAAGTTAATAGGATTCGGCCAAACTCTTAATTTTCGGCTTATATCTCGCGAACCAGGTAAGATTGAATAACGATCAATACGTCATTAGTTGCGTATTCCAAGGCTCTTTCATAAGCAGTTGAGAAAATTACATAAAGTGTTACGGTTTTCCAGAAAATTGCAAAAAACGAAAACTACGGTGCTAAAATTCTTAATTTTCGCTTTATATCTCGCGAACCAGGTAAGATTGAATAACGATCAACACGTCATTAGTTGCGTATTCCAATGCTCTTTCATAAGCGGTTGAGAAAATTACATAAAGTGTTACGGTTTTCCTGAAAATTGCAAAAAACGAAAAAAAAAAAAGTTAATAGAATTTGGCCAAACTCTTAATTTTCGCTTATATCTCGCGAACCAGGTAAGATTGAATAACGTTCAATACGTCATTAGTTGCGTATTCCGATGCCCTTTCATAAGCAGTTGAGAAAATTACATAAACTCTTACGGTTTTCCTGAAAATTGCAAAAAACTAAAACTACGGTGCTAAAATTTATAGCGATTTTTGAAAAATTTATAGCGATTTTTGAAAAATCAAAAGTTAATAGGATTCGGCCAAACTCTTCATTTTCGGCTTATATCTCGCGAACCAGGTAAGATTGAATAACGATCAATACGTCATTAGTTGCGTATTCCAAGGCTCTTTCATAAGCAGTTGAGAAAATTACATAAAGTGTTACGGTTTTCCAGAAAATTGCAAAAAACGAAAACTACGGTGCTAAAATTCTTAATTTTCGCTTTATATCTCGCGAACCAGGTAAGATTGAATAACGATCAACACGTCATTAGTTGCGTATTCCGATGCTCTTTCATAAGCGGTTGAGAAAATTACATAAAGTGTTACGGTTTTCCTGAAAATTGCAAAAAACGAAAAACAAAAAAGTTAATAGAATTTGGCCAAACTCTTAATTTTCGCTTATATCTCGCGAACCAGGTAAGATTGAATAACGATCAATACGTCATTAGTTACGTATTCCAAGGCTCTTTCATAAGCAGTTGAGAAAATTACATAAAGTGTTACGGTTTTCCAGAAAATTGCAAAAAACGAAAACTACGGTGCTAAAATTCTTAATTTTCGCTTTATATCTCGCGAACCAGGTAAGATTGAATAACGATCAACACGTCATTAGTTGCGTATTCCAATGCTCTTTCATAAGCAGTTGAGAAAATTACATAAAGTGTTACGGTTTTCCAGAAAATTGCAAAAAACGAAAACTACGGTGCTAAAATTCTTAATTTTCGCTTTATATCTCGCGAACCAGGCAAGATTGAATAACGATCAACACGTCATTAGTTGCGTATTCCGATGCTCTTTCATAAGCGGTTGAGAAAATTACATAAAGTGTTACGTTTTTCCTGAAAATTGCAAAAAACGAAAACTACGGTGCTAAAATTCTTAATTTTCGCTTATATCTCGCGAACCAGGTAAGATTGAATAACGTTCAATACGTCATTAGTTGCGTATTCCGATGCCCTTTCATAAGCAGTTGAGAAAATTACATAAACTCTTACGGTTTTCCTGAAAATTGCAAAAAACTAAAACTACGGTGCTAAAATTTATAGCGATTTTTGAAAAATTTATAGCGATTTTTGAAAAATCAAAAGTTAATAGGATTCGGCCAAACTCTTAATTTTCGGCTTATATCTCGCGAACCAGGTAAGATTGAATAACGATCAATACGTCATTAGGTGCGTATTCCAAGGCTCTTTCATAAGCAGTTGAGAAAATTACATAAAGTGTTACGGTTTTCCAGAAAATTGCAAAAAACGAAAACTACGGTGCTAAAATTCTTAATTTTCGCTTTATATCTCGCGAACCAGGTAAGATTGAATAACGATCAACACGTCATTAGTTGCGTATTCCAATGCTCTTTCATAAGCAGTTGAGAAAATTACATAAAGTGTTACGGTTTTCCAGAAAATTGCAAAAAACGAAAACTACGGTGCTAAAATTCTTAATTTTCGCTTTATATCTCGCGAACCAGGCAAGATTGAATAACGATCAACACGTCATTAGTTGCGTATTCCGATGCTCTTTCATAAGCGGTTGAGAAAATTACATAAAGTGTTACGGTTTTCCTGAAAATTGCAAAAAACGAAAAAAAAAAAAGTTAATAGAATTTGGCCAAACTCTTAATTTTCGCTTATATCTCGCGAACCAGGTAAGATTGAATAACGTTCAATACGTCATTAGTTGCGTATTCCGATGCCCTTTCATAAGCAGTTGAGAAAATTACATAAACTCTTACGGTTTTCCTGAAAATTGCAAAAAACTAAAACTACGGTGCTAAAATTTATAGCGATTTTTGAAAAATTTATAGCGATTTTTGAAAAATCAAAAGTTAATAGGATTCGGCCAAACTCTTAATTTTCGGCTTATATCTCGCGAACCAGGTAAGATTGAATAACGATCAATACGTCATTAGTTGCGTATTCCAAGGCTCTTTCATAAGCAGTTGAGAAAATTACATAAAGTGTTACGGTTTTCCAGAAAATTGCAAAAAACGAAAACTACGGTGCTAAAATTCTTAATTTTCGCTTTATATCTCGCGAACCAGGTAAGATTGAATAACGATCAACACGTCATTTGTTGCGTATTCCAATGCTCTTTCATAAGCGGTTGAGAAAATTACATAAAGTGTTACGGTTTTCCTGAAAATTGCAAAAAACGAAAACTACGGTGCTAAAATTCTTAATTTTCGCTTTATATCTCGCGAACCAGGCAAGATTGAATAACGATCAACACGTCATTAGTTGCGTATTCCGATGCTCTTTCATAAGCGGTTGAGAAAATTACATAAAGTGTTACGGTTTTCCTGAAAATTGCAAAAAACGAAAACTACGGTGCTAAAATTCTTAATTTTCGCTTATATCTCGCGAACCAGGTAAGATTGAATAACGTTCAATACGTCATTAGTTGCGTATTCCGATGCCCTTTCATAAGCAGTTGAGAAAATTACATAAACTCTTACGGTTTTCCTGAAAATTGCAAAAAACTAAAACTACGGTGCTAAAATTTATAGCGATTTTTGAAAAATTTATAGCGATTTTTGAAAAATCAAAAGTTAATAGGATTCGGCCAAACTCTTAATTTTCGGCTTATATCTCGCGAACCAGGTAAGATTGAATAACGATCAATACGTCATTAGGTGCGTATTCCAAGGCTCTTTCATAAGCAGTTGAGAAAATTACATAAAGTGTTACGGTTTTCCAGAAAATTGCAAAAAACGAAAACTACGGTGCTAAAATTCTTAATTTTCGCTTTATATCTCGCGAACCAGGCAAGATTGAATAACGATCAACACGTCATTAGTTGCGTATTCCGATGCTCTTTCATAAGCGGTTGAGAAAATTACATAAAGTGTTACGGTTTTCCTGAAAATTGCAAAAAACGAAAAAAAAAAAAGTTAATAGAATTTGGCCAAACTCTTAATTTTCGCTTATATCTCGCGAACCAGGTAAGATTGAATAACGTTCAATACGTCATTAGTTGCGTATTCCGATGCCCTTTCATAAGCAGTTGAGAAAATTACATAAACTCTTACGGTTTTCCTGAAAATTGCAAAAAACTAAAACTACGGTGCTAAAATTTATAGCGATTTTTGAAAAATTTATAGCGATTTTTGAAAAATCAAAAGTTAATAGGATTCGGCCAAACTCTTAATTTTCGGCTTATATCTCGCGAACCAGGTAAGATTGAATAACGATCAATACGTCATTAGTTGCGTATTCCAAGGCTCTTTCATAAGCAGTTGAGAAAATTACATAAAGTGTTACGGTTTTCCAGAAAATTGCAAAAAACGAAAACTACGGTGCTAAAATTCTTAATTTTCGCTTTATATCTCGCGAACCAGGTAAGATTGAATAACGATCAACACGTCATTTGTTGCGTATTCCAATGCTCTTTCATAAGCGGTTGAGAAAATTACATAAAGTGTTACGGTTTTCCTGAAAATTGCAAAAAACGAAAAAAAAAAAAGTTAATAGAATTTGGCCAAACTCTTAATTTTCGCTTATATCTCGCGAACCAGGTAAGATTGAATAACGTTCAATACGTCATTAGTTGCGTATTCCGATGCCCTTTCATAAGCAGTTGAGAAAATTACATAAACTCTTACGGTTTTCCTGAAAATTGCAAAAAACTAAAACTACGGTGCTAAAATTTATAGCGATTTTTGAAAAATTTATAGCGATTTTTGAAAAATCAAAAGTTAATAGGATTCGGCCAAACTCTTAATTTTCGGCTTATATCTCGCGAACCAGGTAAGATTGAATAACGATCAATACGTCATTAGGTGCGTATTCCAAGGCTCTTTCATAAGCAGTTGAGAAAATTACATAAAGTGTTACGGTTTTCCAGAAAATTGCAAAAAACGAAAACTACGGTGCTAAAATTCTTAATTTTCGCTTTATATCTCGCGAACCAGGTAAGATTGAATAACGATCAACACGTCATTAGTTGCGTATTCCGATGCTCTTTCATAAGCGGTTGAGAAAATTACATAAAGTGTTACGGTTTTCCTGAAAATTGCAAAAAACGAAAAACAAAAAAGTTAATAGAATTTGGCCAAACTCTTAATTTTCGCTTATATCTCGCGAACCAGGTAAGATTGAATAACGATCAATACGTCATTAGTTACGTATTCCAAGGCTCTTTCATAAGCAGTTGACAAAAATTACATAAAGTGTTACGGTTTTCCAGAAAATTGCAAAAAACGAAAACTACGGTGCTAAAATTTATAGCGATTTTTGAAAAATTTATAGCGATTTTTGAAAAATCAAAAGTTAATAGGATTCGGCCAAACTCTTAATTTTCGGCTTATATCTCGCGAACCAGGTAAGATTGAATAACGATCAATACGTCATTAGTTGCGTATTCCAAGGCTCTTTCATAAGCAGTTGAGAAAATTACATAAAGTGTTACGGTTTTCCAGAAAATTGCAAAAAACGAAAACTACGGTGCTAAAATTCTTAATTTTCGCTTTATATCTCGCGAACCAGGTAAGATTGAATAACGATCAACACGTCATTTGTTGCGTATTCCAATGCTCTTTCATAAGCGGTTGAGAAAATTACATAAAGTGTTACGGTTTTCCTGAAAATTGCAAAAAACGAAAAAAAAAAAAGTTTATATCTCGCGAACCAGGTAAGATTGAATAACGATCAACACGTCATTAGTTGCGTATTCCGATGCTCTTTCATAAGCGGTTGAGAAAATTACATAAAGTGTTACGGTTTTCCTGAAAATTGCAAAAAACGAAAAACAAAAAAGTTAATAGAATTTGGCCAAACTCTTAATTTTCGCTTATATCTCGCGAACCAGGTAAGATTGAATAACGATCAATACGTCATTAGTTACGTATTCCAAGGCTCTTTCATAAGCAGTTGAGAAAATTACATAAAGTGTTACGGTTTTCCAGAAAATTGCAAAAAACGAAAACTACGGTGCTAAAATTCTTAATTTTCGCTTTATATCTCGCGAACCAGGCAAGATTGAATAACGATCAACACGTCATTAGTTGCGTATTCCGATGCTCTTTCATAAGCGGTTGAGAAAATTACATAAAGTGTTACGGTTTTCCTGAAAATTGCAAAAAACGAAAAAAAAAAAAGTTAATAGAATTTGGCCAAACTCTTAATTTTCGCTTATATCTCGCGAACCAGGTAAGATTGAATAACGTTCAATACGTCATTAGTTGCGTATTCCGATGCCCTTTCATAAGCAGTTGAGAAAATTACATAAACTCTTACGGTTTTCCTGAAAATTGCAAAAAACTAAAACTACGGTGCTAAAATTTATAGCGATTTTTGAAAAATTTATAGCGATTTTTGAAAAATCAAAAGTTAATAGGATTCGGCCAAACTCTTCATTTTCGGCTTATATCTCGCGAACCAGGTAAGATTGAATAACGATCAATACGTCATTAGTTGCGTATTCCAAGGCTCTTTCATAAGCAGTTGAGAAAATTACATAAAGTGTTACGGTTTTCCAGAAAATTGCAAAAAACGAAAACTACGGTGCTAAAATTCTTAATTTTCGCTTTATATCTCGCGAACCAGGTAAGATTGAATAACGATCAACACGTCATTAGTTGCGTATTCCGATGCTCTTTCATAAGCGGTTGAGAAAATTACATAAAGTGTTACGGTTTTCCTGAAAATTGCAAAAAACGAAAAAAAAAAAAGTTAATAGAATTTGGCCAAACTCTTAATTTTCGCTTATATCTCGCGAACCAGGTAAGATTGAATAACGTTCAATACGTCATTAGTTGCGTATTCCGATGCCCTTTCATAAGCAGTTGAGAAAATTACATAAACTCTTACGGTTTTCCTGAAAATTGCAAAAAACTAAAACTACGGTGCTAAAATTTATAGCGATTTTTGAAAAATTTATAGCGATTTTTGAAAAATCAAAAGTTAATAGGATTCGGCCAAACTCTTAATTTTCGGCTTATATCTCGCGAACCAGGTAAGATTGAATAACGATCAATACGTCATTAGTTACGTATTCCAAGGCTCTTTCATAAGCAGTTGAGAAAATTATATAAAGTGTTACGGTTTTCCAGAAAATTGCAAAAAACAAAAACTACGGTGCTAAAATTCTTAATTTTCGCTTTATATCTCGCGAACCAGGTAAGATTGAATAACGATCAATACGTCATTAGTTGCGTATTCCGATGCTCTTTCATAAGCGGTTGAGAAAATTACATAAAGTGTTACGGTTTTCCTGAAAATTGCAAAAAACGAAAACTACGGTGCTAAAATTCTTAATTTTCGGCTTATATCTCGAGAACCAGGTAAGATTGAATAACGATCAACACGTCATTAGTTGCGTATTCCAATGCTCTTTCATAAGCGGTTGAGAAAATTACATAAAGTGTTACGGTTTTCCTGAAAATTGCAAAAAACGAAAAAAAAAAAAGTTAATAGAATTTGGCCAAACTCTTAATTTTCGCTTATATCTCGCGAACCAGGTAAGATTGAATAACGTTCAATACGTCATTAGTTACGTATTCCAAGGCTCTTTCATAAGCAGTTGAGAAAATTACATAAACTCTTACGGTTTTCCTGAAAATTGCAAAAAACTAAAACTACGGTGCTAAAATTTATAGCGATTTTTGAAAAATTTATAGCGATTTTTGAAAAATCAAAAGTTAATAGGATTCGGCCAAACTCTTAATTTTCGGCTTATATCTCGCGAACCAGGTAAGATTGAATAACGATCAATACGTCATTAGGTGCGTATTCCAAGGCTCTTTCATAAGCAGTTGAGAAAATTACATAAAGTGTTACGGTTTTCCAGAAAATTGCAAAAAACGAAAACTACGGTGCTAAAATTCTTAATTTTCGCTTTATATCTCGCGAACCAGGTAAGATTGAATAACGATCAACACGTCATTAGTTGCGTATTCCAATGCTCTTTCATAAGCAGTTGAGAAAATTACATAAAGTGTTACGGTTTTCCAGAAAATTGCAAAAAACGAAAACTACGGTGCTAAAATTCTTAATTTTCGCTTTATATCTCGCGAACCAGGCAAGATTGAATAACGATCAACACGTCATTAGTTGCGTATTCCGATGCTCTTTCATAAGCGGTTGAGAAAATTACATAAAGTGTTACGGTTTTCCTGAAAATTGCAAAAAACGAAAAACAAAAAAGTTAATAGAATTTGGCCAAACTCTTAATTTTCGCTTATATCTCGCGAACCAGGTAAGATTGAATAACGATCAATACGTCATTAGTTACGTATTCCAAGGCTCTTTCATAAGCAGTTGAGAAAATTACATAAAGTGTTACGGTTTTCCAGAAAATTGCAAAAAACGAAAACTACGGTGCTAAAATTCTTAATTTTCGCTTTATATCTCGCGAACCAGGCAAGATTGAATAACGATCAACACGTCATTAGTTGCGTATTCCGATGCTCTTTCATAAGCGGTTGAGAAAATTACATAAAGTGTTACGGTTTTCCTGAAAATTGCAAAAAACGAAAAAAAAAAAAGTTAATAGAATTTGGCCAAACTCTTAATTTTCGCTTATATCTCGCGAACCAGGTAAGATTGAATAACGTTCAATACGTCATTAGTTGCGTATTCCGATGCCCTTTCATAAGCAGTTGAGAAAATTACATAAACTCTTACGGTTTTCCTGAAAATTGCAAAAAACTAAAACTACGGTGCTAAAATTTATAGCGATTTTTGAAAAATTTATAGCGATTTTTGAAAAATCAAAAGTTAATAGGATTCGGCCAAACTCTTAATTTTCGGCTTATATCTCGCGAACCAGGTAAGATTGAATAACGATCAATACGTCATTAGTTGCGTATTCCAAGGCTCTTTCATAAGCAGTTGAGAAAATTACATAAAGTGTTACGGTTTTCCAGAAAATTGCAAAAAACGAAAACTACGGTGCTAAAATTCTTAATTTTCGCTTTATATCTCGCGAACCAGGCAAGATTGAATAACGATCAACACGTCATTAGTTGCGTATTCCGATGCTCTTTCATAAGCGGTTGAGAAAATTACATAAAGTGTTACGGTTTTCCTGAAAATTGCAAAAAACGAAAAAAAAAAAAGTTAATAGAATTTGGCCAAACTCTTAATTTTCGCTTATATCTCGCGAACCAGGTAAGATTGAATAACGTTCAATACGTCATTAGTTGCGTATTCCGATGCCCTTTCATAAGCAGTTGAGAAAATTACATAAACTCTTACGGTTTTCCTGAAAATTGCAAAAAACTAAAACTACGGTGCTAAAATTTATAGCGATTTTTGAAAAATTTATAGCGATTTTTGAAAAATCAAAAGTTAATAGGATTCGGCCAAACTCTTAATTTTCGCTTATATCTCGCGAACCAGGTAAGATTGAATAACGATCAATACGTCATTAGTTACGTATTCCAAGGCTCTTTCATAAGCAGTTGAGAAAATTATATAAAGTGTTACGGTTTTCCAGAAAATTGCAAAAAACGAAAACTACGGTGCTAAAATTCTTAATTTTCGCTTTATATCTCGCGAACCAGGTAAGATTGAATAACGATCAACACGTCATTAGTTGCGTATTCCAATGCTCTTTCATAAGCGGTTGAGAAAATTACATAAAGTGTTACGGTTTTCCTGAAAATTGCAAAAAACGAAAAAAAAAAAAGTTAATAGAATTTGGCCAAACTCTTAATTTTCGCTTATATCTCGCGAACCAGGTAAGATTGAATAACGTTCAATACGTCATTAGTTGCGTATTCCGATGCCCTTTCATAAGCAGTTGAGAAAATTACATAAACTCTTACGGTTTTCCTGAAAATTGCAAAAAACTAAAACTACGGTGCTAAAATTTATAGCGATTTTTGAAAAATTTATAGCGATTTTTGAAAAATCAAAAGTTAATAGGATTCGGCCAAACTCTTAATTTTCGGCTTATATCTCGCGAACCAGGTAAGATTGAATAACGATCAATACGTCATTAGTTGCGTATTCCAAGGCTCTTTCATAAGCAGTTGAGAAAATTACATAAAGTGTTACGGTTTTCCAGAAAATTGCAAAAAACGAAAACTACGGTGCTAAAATTCTTAATTTTCGCTTTATATCTCGCGAACCAGGTAAGATTGAATAACGATCAACACGTCATTAGTTGCGTATTCCGATGCTCTTTCATAAGCGGTTGAGAAAATTACATAAAGTGTTACGGTTTTCCTGAAAATTGCAAAAAACGAAAAAAAAAAAAGTTAATAGAATTTGGCCAAACTCTTAATTTTCGCTTATATCTCGCGAACCAGGTAAGATTGAATAACGATCAATACGTCATTAGTTGCGTATTCCGATGCCCTTTCATAAGCAGTTGAGAAAATTACATAAACTCTTACGGTTTTCCTGAAAATTGCAAAAAACTAAAACTACGGTGCTAAAATTTATAGCGATTTTTGAAAAATTTATAGCGATTTTTGAAAAATCAAAAGGTAATAGAATTTGGCCAAACTCTTAATTTTCGCTTATATCTCGCGAACCAGGTAAGATTGAATAACGATCAATACGTCATTAGTTGCGTATTCCAAGGCTCTTTCATAAGCAGTTGAGAAAATTACATAAAGTGTTACGGTTTTCCAGAAAATTGCAAAAAACGAAAACTACGGTGCTAAAATTCTTAATTTTCGCTTTATATCTCGCGAACCAGGTAAGATTGAATAACGCTCAATACGTCATTAGTTACGTATTCCAAGGCTCTTTCATAAGCAGTTGAGAAAATTACATAAAGTGTTACGGTTTTCCAGAAAATTGCAAAAAACTAAAACTACGGTGCTAAAATTCTTAATTTTCGCTTTATATCTCGCGAACCAGGTAAGATTGAATAACGATCAACACGTCATTAGTTGCGTATTCCGATGCTCTTTCATAAGCGGTTGAGAAAATTACATAAAGTGTTACGGTTTTCCTGAAAATTGCAAAAAACGAAAAAAAAAAAAGTTAATAGGATTTGGCCAAACTCTTAATTTTCGCTTATATCTCGCGAACCAGGTAAGATTGAATAACGTTCAATACGTCATTAGTTGCGTATTCCGATGCCCTTTCATAAGCAGTTGAGAAAATTACATAAACTCTTACGGTTTTCCTGAAAATTGCAAAAAACTAAAACTACGGTGCTAAAATTTATAGCGATTTGTGAAAAATTTATAGCGATTTTTGAAAAATCAAAAGTTAATAGGATTCGGCCAAACTCTTAATTTTCGGCTTATATCTCGCGAACCAGGTAAGATTGAATAACGATCAATACGTCATTAGTTGCGTATTCCAAGGCTCTTTCATAAGCGGTTGAGAAAATTACATAAAGTGTTACGGTTTTCCAGAAAATTGCAAAAAACGAAAACTACGGTGCTAAAATTCTTAATTTTCGCTTTATATCTCGCGAACCAGGTAAGATTGAATAACGATCAACACGTCATTAGTTGCGTATTCCGATGCTCTTTCATAAGCGGTTGAGAAAATTACATAAAGTGTTACGGTTTTCCTGAAAATTGCAAAAAACGAAAAAAAAAAAAGTTAATAGGATTTGGCCAAACTCTTAATTTTCGCTTATATCTCGCGAACCAGGTAAGATTGAATAACGATCAATACGTCATTAGTTGCGTATTCTAATGCTCTTTCATAAGCAATTGAGAAAATTATGAAAAGTATTACGGTTTTCCTGAAAATTGCAAAAAACTAAAACTACGGTGCTAAAATTTATAGCAATTTTTTAAAAATTTATAGCGATTTTTGAAAAATCAAAAGTTAATAGGATTCGGCCAAACTCTTAATTTTCGCTTATATCTCGCGAACCAGGTAAGATTGAATAACGTTCAATACGTCATTAGTTGCGTATTCCAATGCTCTTTCATAACAAGTTGAGAAAATTACATAAAGTGTTACGGTTTTCCTGAAAATTGCAAAAAACGAAAACTACGGTGCTAAAATTCTTAATTTTCGTCTTATATCTCGCGAACCAGGTAAGATTGAATAACGATCAACACGTCATTAGTTGCGTATTCCGATGCTCTTTCATAAGCGGTTGAGAAAATTGCATAAAGTGTTAGGGTTTTCCTGAAAATTGCAAAAAACGAAAAAAAAAAAAGTTAATAGGATTTGGCCAAACTCTTAATTTTCGCTTATATCTCGCGAACCAGGTAAGATTTAATAACGATCAATACGTCATTAGTTGCGTATTCTAATGCTCTTTCATAAGCAATTGAGAAAATTATGAAAAGTATTACGATTTTCCTGAAAATTGCAAAAAACTAAAACTACGGTGCTAAAATTTATAGCGATTTTTGAAAAATTTATAGCGATTTTTGAAAAATCAAAAGTTAATAGGATTCGGCCAAAGTCTTGATTTTCACTTATATCTCGAGAACCAGGTAAGATTGAATAACGATCAATACGTCATTAGTTGCGTATTCCATTGCTCTTTCATAAGCATTAGTGAAAATTGAAAAGATTGTAATAGTTTTCCTGAAAATCGCGAAAAACCTAAAAATTACATCATTTTTGTCAAATATCTCGATAACCGTTTAGGATTGAATAACGCTCAATACGTCATTAGTTGCGTATTGCATCGCTCTTTCATAAGCATTAGTGAGAATTGAAAAAATTGTAAGAGTTTTCCTGAAAATCGCGAAAAACGAAAACTACGGTGCTAAAATTCTTAATTTTCGACTTATATCTCGAGAACCAGGTAAGATTGAATAACGATCAATACGTCATTAGTTGCGTATTCCAATGCTCTTTCATAAGCAGTTGAGAAAATTATATAAAGTCTTACGGTTTTCCTGAAAATTGCAAAAAACGAAAAAAAAAAAGTTAATAGGATTTGGCCAAACTCTTAATTTTCGCTTATATCTCGCGAACCAGGTAAGATTTAATAACGATCAATACGTCATTAGTTGCGTATTCTAATGCTCTTTCATAAGCAATTGAGAAAATTATGAAAAGTATTACGATTTTCCTGAAAATTGCAAAAAACTAAAACTACGGTGCTAAAATTTATAGCGATTTTTGAAAAATTTATAGCGATTTTTGAAAAATCAAAAGTTAATAGGATTCGGCCAAAGTCTTGATTTTCACTTATATCTCGAGAACCAGGTAAGATTGAATAACGATCAATACGTCATTAGTTGCGTATTCCATTGCTCTTTCATAAGCATTAGTGAAAATTGAAAAGATTGTAATAGTTTTCCTGAAAATCGCGAAAAACCTAAAAATTACATCATTTTTGTCAAATATCTCGATAACCGTTTAGGATTGAATAACGCTCAATACGTCATTAGTTGCGTATTGCATCGCTCTTTCATAAGCATTAGTGAGAATTGAAAAAATTGTAAGAGTTTTCCTGAAAATCGCGAAAAACGAAAACTACGGTGCTAAAATTCTTAATTTTCGACTTATATCTCGAGAACCAGGTAAGATTGAATAACGATCAATACGTCATTAGTTGCGTATTCCAATGCTCTTTCATAAGCAGTTGAGAAAATTATATAAAGTCTTACGGTTTTCCTGAAAATTGCAAAAAACGAAAAAAAAAAAGTTAATAGGATTTGGCCAAACTCTTAATTTTCGCTTATATCTCGCGAACCAGGTAAGATTGAATAACGTTCAATACGTCATTAGTTGCGTATTCCAATGCTCTTTCAAAAGCAGTTGAGAAAATTACATAAAGTGTTACGGTTTTCCTGAAAATTGCAAAAAACGAAAACGACGGTGCTAAAATTCTTAATTTTCGTCTTATATCTCGCGAACCAGGTAAGATTGAATAACGTTCAATACGTCATTAGTTGCGTATTCTAATGCTCTTTCATAAGCAATTGACAAAATACGGTGCTAAAATTTACAGCGATTTTTGAAAAATGTATAGGGAAATGTAGAAAAGTCTTCAATCTATTTGAAATTTTTCCACCTTGAATATTCAATTATCATTTCCAGTTGAAATGTAAGTAAACCACTGCGTAATTCCTTAATGAGTTCTATACGACGCATGGAAACTCTCACCTGTTTGCGGACGCACCAAATGGAAGGAGACTTGGGCAATTACGGCGATCGCAATGCAACTGGCCGTGAATTGAAATGATCCACCTGCCATTTCACTTTTGCTTCGGTTTTCTTCGAATGCCGTTCGGACGAGACGTATCCGTTTCTCAATAACAACACTGATTGCGTAATTATTTTTCTCCGTTCCGGTAAACAAGCCTGGAAAAGAAAACAAAAATTTGTTATTTACAAATATTATTTATCACTACTTAATGCAACGATCAATAAATAAATTGAAAAATATTATTTCTTGGCAAACAACATCAAATATTTTAAATTAAAATTACCTGCAAACTACCACAACTTTTAGTCATATTGGTGTTTGTTAATAGTTTTACGTGTTAATTCACTATAGACTTCAATAATATTCACAACTAATTAGAACTCATTTGGTTGAATCAATGACAGTGACAGAAATGTAATTTTATTACTCTTTTGTTTTTATCTCGATTGCTTGATATCAAGTAATTTTATATTAAGTTAAAAGAGGGCACTCACTTTTCTTTGGTTGTAAATTTCTCATCCAGTTTTATAAGTCCGGTTATTGTCATTGGCTCATCTTCACTAACTGCGGTTCGACGAGGATATATAGAAATGTGCGCACGGAATGTCGTCGGATTGCATACTGGAAACCCGTTTCTGGAATCCTTAATCGAGGCAAAATTAAACGACTAAATGCGGGAAAATCGAAGCAAAAATACGTCGTCTTTACTAGTAAACAAACATACTTAATTCACGTTTAGTTATTGCCTTATTGATAACAGTTTTATTGGATTTTTTTTGTTAAAACCATAATTGATTGATTGGGAATAACGTTGCAGGTGCAAAAACCGCAGAAAATAAATTAATTAAAAAAATTGGTTTTGGATGCAAATAATGTATAATTATATAATCTGCAACAATGAAAAACATTTTGTGTTCTGTGACAAATCTGAATACAATTTGTTTTAATATTTGTGTCAATCATTTTTTTTAAGTTACAATTATTTCAATTTTCAACATTATTAAATATTGGTGGAGGTGCCTGGTACCTTTTTTCAAATTGTATTAATTTAATTCTATATTTTAATTATTTTACATTATTTCAAAGATTTATTTTAAACTAAAACTGATTTTCGTCGTAAAATTTAACTTTATTTCATTCGTTTATAATATTGTTGATAACCTCTGGGTGAAAGAGGAATGATGATAAAAAAATTATATAATTATATATAATGCTGCATCGCCTTTAATTACGATTATAACTAATGTTGCATTTTGTATTTGAAATATTAATTGACAAGATTTATTACATTTATGTCACAAATAATATTGTTAAAAGTATATTGTGTTGCATACAGTAAAAAATAACAATTGAAAATTGACCAAACAAAATTATACGTATAAATAAATAAGCAATTCAAGCGTGTTTTTGCAAAAGGAGAAGAAGAAGCGCCATCAGATAATGTATAATTTTACTAAATATAAATATCGAATGTTTATAATATAGTTTTTATAAATTGGAAATGTATAGGAATAATATGAATTTTGTGTTGTCTATAATAAAATTGGATAATATAGGTATATTTATTTAATTAATATAGGTGAATTCATGAACAGAAATTTGTATATTTATTTTTATATGAATATTGTGTTGCCTACAATAAAGATATTAAATGTTTGAACTAACATTCGTGTTTACAAAAAAAAATGGTTTAATTGTAATTTTTCAGTTATTTCAGGCTTTGTATAAAATTGAAAAATAAAAAAGTTTCACTATTTGTCTGATGAAGATATGATTTTGCTTAAGAAGTAATAAATAATAAATAAGTAAGAATTTGAGATTTGAATTCTGACAGTTGAAAATAAAAAATGTTTAATTTTTATTTTGATGTTAAGGAACAAAACAATCAATATGTAAAAGCATTTTCTTTATTCAAGTAAAATACGTGGATATAAATAATAAACCTAATAGTAATTAAAATAAAAATCTTGGCTTGGTTGAAAGTAATCAGTTGATAAGGAATTTCAATAAATTAATGGTACATATTTAAATATTAACCGTAGGACGAAAAATTAAAAAATCAAATATTTGAAAGAGTTTCCGGTTTCGGTAGTGCGTCTTCACTCCTCAGCTGACCAGTTTCTTGCACTGTTGGTACCTCTCGTTGTAAATATGTGGCAGGTTTCCTTGGCAACCGTACCCTCCCAACGTGTGGATGGCGGCGTAATCGTCGCAGTCGATCTTTCCATCGCCGTTGCAATCCTGCAAACAAACAAAAAATATTTTAATACTACCGCAATTTTCAGGATTGGGAATGCGTTGTACCTTTTGGAATTTCTCCATGTACCCTTGAACGGCCAAGGCGGAGCAGTAGATGTCGGTGGCGCAGTTCTTGTAGGCGGTCGGCGATTCTTTGGCTTCTCCGTTCAAAGTCGGCTTACCACCGTCGGACCAGTAGGGCCAGGTGATTCTGAACGGTCCGCAGACGTCTCCGGCGCAGGTCTGAGTTACGTTGCATCCGCTGATGGCTTCGCAGATGCATCCCAAGCACTTCTGGTTCACCGGTCCTTGGCCCGAAACACCTAACACGAAAAACAAACGTCAATATTCTATTATGTGACATCTATTAAAATGACAGTTAATTGTCACTGTGACAGGGCGTTACTTGATAAATTATCGAAACGATAAAATTTGAAAGTAAAAAACTTGAAATGCTTAATTTTAAAAATGCAAATTGAATTGTTTATAGAAAATTAACGATAATTTGCGGTTAACCGCGGTAATTGATTTAAATGAGAAACCTGATCGTTTATAAACTGAGCAATCTGCATAACAATTCCATCGAATCAATTCAATTAATTACGTACAATCGTGTTCATTGTTTTTTATTTTTCAGATTTCAAATCCGGCTGCAAATTTATTGACAAACTATTTTTAAACAAATGGAAGAACTCTTGCATAATAATTTATAATTTTAGCACGGAACCGGTGATCTCAATGACAGCACAGGCGGGGAAACCTTGAGGGTTTCCACCGGTTCGGCCGACGCATGAGATCAGAAAGCTTCAAGGAAATTATTATACATAAATATGGACACGCAAATTATATTGCAGCACCAAAATTACATCATTCATAAAATATATAAATTTAGAATCTAAGCTAAAGTTAATAATTGGTTTTTAATTGCTGGATAGTTCATTAAACGTTAATTAGAGACTGCACGTTAACTGGAAAATAAACCAAAACCCAAGAAATTCCTGCTGTGAGTTCGATCGAGACGTTACGATTATTCTAATATATAAAGCTGTTTGCCAATTAGCGGAGTCCGAAAGCTTGCAGGAAGATCAACAGATTAACGACTTCTCGCGTTAATGGGTGTTAAAGCAGGATGCAATTAAAGTTTCGAGGTCTTTCACACATTCAACTGTCATACTTGTCAAAGTGACAACGTTACGCAACCATGAATTAAGTTGTCAAAGTAACGTCATTGAATGACAATCATGTGTTGTTGACATAATTGCTAGGTGACGCACAGAATGTGTATCGATCAAATAACAACAAACAAACAACAGCAATAAAAAACAATAATAATAATTGTAAAACAGGATGGTTGTAGTGATTTAATTAAGACGATGACCTTTGCTCAACCGGATTATCCGCCGAGAATAGTCTTCGGGATTCCCTAGATGCTCGATTTAATAATCATCGACGCAAAAACATAAAAGCGCGCGTGACAAATCGAAGGTTTAATTGAAATAGAAGCGGGATTTCGAATAACTGGTTATGATCGAGAGCACATCCTGTTGCAAATTATTATAATTAGAATTTTTAAACTCGCTTAACGCAAACGGGATATTTTTAGATTCTCTTCAATAACGTTACTTTTATGACTTAAAAATGTTGATTTGAACTACTTTTGTTTTGCATATTTTTACATTTGAAATTCAAATTAATTATTATTTGATTTGAACTATTTTTGTATTCAGCGGATTTGATGCACTATTTCTCAAGCACTCCTCTTACAGAAAACACCATTGTTATTGAAGATATAAAGGTTTTTTTTTTTCACGTCGCGAAGCGAGAAGAAAACGCGAGTCAGTCAGTCAAAGAATGAAAGAAACACGTACGGCGGTGGTGTGAATGGGATTTGATGTGATTAATGCGGCAAAACAATAGAAATTTACATTGAATTCAAATTTGTCTATTAAAACGCGTCGCTTTCTTAAGAATCGAGGGTTCAATCACCTTGACATTCACAAAAGAAATATAAATTATTGAAATTCCATCGATCCGCACGAAATTTATTTTCGTAAATGACGGATATCCGAAACAATTGTTTATTTGTTTTATTTACGTCACTGTGATTGCCACAGTTACGTAAACAAGTGAAATTGACAAACGAAAAAATGAACGAAAGATGTGGACCGTGGAGTTTATCAACGTCTTATCGCGTCGGTTCAAATTGGTTTGAAGTTGTGCAGTGTCTGCTGTGTGTGTGTTTGTGTTAATATGTTTTTCGATCCGTTCGAATGTAAACAATACAGATATAGTATGGGCAAAATGTGTCATTGGATTCGGCGATTACAAATCCGGAAAAACTCGGTGAGAACTAGTTCAGAAACTTTTTTGACGTTCTTTTTTATCATCTGGCACATCGACGAACGATCGTTTGCGTTTCCACACACCAAATCCTCTGCTTGTTTCATTTCATAAGAAACGTCAGAATCATTAAAAACATTTTCAATAACAAAATTATTCGAGAAACGTCAAATTGACAATTGAGAAAATAATTTTAGAAGAAGCATGGATTTACGATATTCTCTATAAATCCAAGTTAAATATAGATGAAAACATAAATTTGATTATTTGAAAGAATATTTGTTTTTTTTTAATATCTAAAAGTCACATTTTTGACATTTTACTAGAAACGTCAAATTGACAAATTAATATCCTTGTAGATATGAATCAAGCAAATCTTAATGATTCACCCATTCAAAAAACCGTTAATTATACGTTATTATAATAAGCAATTAATTATATGCAATTCAATTAAAAAAAATATATATACATTATTTATTTGTATATAATTTAATTATTTCAATTGAGAATAATTACGTGCAAGTTGCAATGCACTTGTTCAAGACTTAATTAACCTTGAATAAATTGCTAAAGCGATGATAGCAGCAGTTAAGAAAAGTTGTGAAAAAAAATATTACACATTTCAAGTTTTACTTTCCAACGGGTATTTTCATTTTATCATTTTGTTTCTTTAGAAAGCAGCGCCTACTGTATTTATCTCGTTGTCAGGTGAGAAGCATTGTTGACAGAAAGACAAATGAAGAGTCGTATCCAAGGATACGAGGTACTTACCGATGACGAAGAAGGCGCCGAGGGCGGCGACGAGGACGAAAGCGCACTTATTCATGTTTTTATTATTTATTTATTTATTTTCTGGATAGATCTGGATTCGACTCGATCGCTCTTAATCCACGTTACGGACACGGACTGACCGGTGTGCGCGGTTCACGTTCTCTTTATAAGTCCGA
The DNA here is from genome assembly GCA_963457615.1 of Nicrophorus investigator. Taxonomy (NCBI): domain Eukaryota; kingdom Metazoa; phylum Arthropoda; class Insecta; order Coleoptera; family Silphidae; genus Nicrophorus; species Nicrophorus investigator. Next base: position 3,516,151 of record OY735143.1, read on the forward strand.
GTCGAAGGAAGAACGAGAAGGAGTAAAAGAAAAAAAAAGACGTGGTGGAAAGAAGAAAAAAGAAACGTTCGTAATTCTCAGCTAATAATCTTCGGTGAATCCGCTCGGATTCCACCAACACACGTCGTCGAAGACGAAGAAATTCCTTGACCCCCAAAAACAAACAACAAAAATTTAAAAAAAAAAAACTTTCCGCGAAGGTCGAAGATTCAAAGAACCCAACACACGACTAAGATTTACCATGTTTTTGTTGTTTTCTTTATTTATCTTTTGGTTTGTTATATTTTTATTGATATAATGCATACACAATATATATGTATATATATTATTAGTATTATTATACAGTAAATAATAACAGTACAGTAAGAAGAAAATTCATAGTAACGAAACTCGATAATAATAATAATAAATCTTCCCTATTTACTCTTATACTCATTTTTTTTCTTCTCTCCTCTTCGAACCGAATTTCAATAATATTATTTTCATCCCCTTAATATTTTTCGTCGTCTTTTTCCCCACCTACAACATATTTAGTAATCATAGATTTATTATATATACTTTTTTCTTGTTTTTTTTCTTTGTTTAATCCTCTTAATACATCATTATAATACATATATAGCTTCATTAGTGTTTAAGTATCGTTATTAGTATTTTTACTTCTTTCCTCTTCATTTAAATATAATATTATCAAGTAAAGTGTTCCTCTCGTAATAATAATAATAATAATTTTTATATGTTGTTTTGTTGCGATTTCTCCATGTTTTCGTAAGCGTTTAGCGGTACAAGTGTATTCAAAATAAAAATTATAACTATATAAAAATATTCAATATATATATACCATATCTTTTTTTCTCAATATTACGACTCGCTCGTCTTCTCTCTTTACCATTTCATTCTATTAATATTTTTTTATTTCTTTTAAATAACAAGCAGATAACAATAAATATATTTATGATTTAAGAGACCTTTTACGGATTGCACATTTCGGAAATCTTCTCATCCTTCTGATACTCAATATACACGGTGTCCCATAGAAAAAAACTACAATCTCCATTTCAATATTTGACAGTTTTCATTAGTTTACGTCAAATCATAATTCTTGTAATTTCAAATGTCAATTAAACGTCAAATTTCTAAATTTGAAATTTGATTGATTATCTGAGGAGAGTTAAATAAAATATACTTGGGACTTGTCTGTATGTTACATGAATCATCCAGCATAGTCTGACATTTGAGTGATATTGTTGTGCGACCTCCAAAGCGGATCGAGTAATGTATCGATTTAGTGTGTGTATGTTCGATTTTAGTTTTCAATTTGAATTGTGTTTTCGCACCGCGAACGATCGAAAAAGCATTGCGAAACCGTCAGAGCCATTGTCATATTAGCGAAATGCGAAGAGGCGTGCAGACGATCCGCATTTTAATGACACATCACAATAAACTAGAAATCAACTTTTGTTGCCATCATTAAAACACTTCTTTTCGCAGCGCGAATACACTTTTTAACGACCCATTCCTTTAATTATCTTGTTTACTCCAATTTACAATAATAAAATTACATTAACGTCTAGTTCAGAGATAGTGCTACTAGTGCTACTAATAAACAAGTTAAATATAGACGTTTTTAATTATTCGCAATGTGTCAAAATTGGTTATTTTTGGAACGTGACAAACGAAATCTGTCAAAATCATTGGATTGTTTAACTGTCAGATTGTGACAATTTAACTGTCAGATTGTGCGAATCGGATAATATTGAATTTAAATTTCAGATCGCCCACGTCTTCTTCTGCGCGACAAAATCCGCCCACCCGAAAAAAAAATTCATTCGACCATCGAATTAACATTGTATTTTCGTTGGAGCACCGTTAATCATCGTCTTCGAACGCGCCTCGCAGCAGCATGACACACCGTGTATATTTATAGACTTAAGGGAATGTAATTTATACGGCGTGATCTGGGATAACCGTAAATGTTATTCCGGTCAGCCGTATTTTTTTGCAAAAACGAAAAAAGAAATAAAATATTTGGATCAATTAATTGTGGTGAGTCGCCCATCTAAGGTATTTATAATTATTTTTTTTAATAAATAATTTTGTGCAGATACTTCTTAATATATGTACATTCGCTAAAATCAATCTCGTCACACTTACAACAAATTGGAATGAATTATGTTTTGGTTATTATTTTTCTTTGTTGGTTGGTAATTATTTGAAAGCCTTTTTTTGTTGGGGGCGGGGAGAAATAACCAATCCTGCTCCACCTCTAAACTATGACAACCCTGTACATTGTAACATTCATATAATTATAATGTGCCGAAAGTTTCTTGTGTTTCTTCTTAGTCAATTTTTTTTTTGTATTGTTATTCAGTTAGTTATACTTGTTTGCGAACCACTCACAAAATACACACACATATATATACTGAGGATCCCGTAACTTGTATCCTCTTACCATGATCGGAGAGTTTAAGTAAAGGAAACGATACTAAATCTAAGATTATTATTTTTGTTCGCTTTCTGTGAGGCCTTAATGTTTAGAAAACACCGAGTCAATTACATCGATTTATCAATAATAATTTCTATTTAATATACATATATTTAGAGAGATAGAGAGAGAGAGAAAGATTTATTCTTGTTTCCGTGTACACATTTATATATATATTTATATATTATCATTAGTTTACGTTTACGATTAACTGGTTTTTCCGCGGTCACTCTCGTCTTCGGAATGTTTAAAATCTATACAAGCGAACATTGAGATTGAATAAAGTATCTTTGCTACACGGTAAATTCAACTATCTACAAAAGTAACGAGAGATCTTTCTGAGAGAACAACAAAAAAAAAATGTCTACCGGAAAACAAAAAATTATATCAATATACATATATATGGAACATATAGGAATGAATTTGTTTTTTTTTTAACTTAAAAATCAAATAATTAAATAGTAATGACTAGATCAAAATCACCCGCAAACTTAAACCTCTATTTATGAAACCTGTACTTGAGCATCAACAATTTCCCAATCTTTCTTCACCTCGACTTTTTTCTTTTTTTTTTATTTTTTCTTATCACAACCCCGATTACCGTCGCGTCCTCAACTTCTTCTTCATCAAAGTCATCATCATCAGCATCGTCATCTCCGTCCTTAATATCAATCGCAGCGAATATCATTAAATCAAGAGGTTTTTCATTCGATCAAGTGATTCGTTAAGGGGAACGTTAAGTATTGGATACATTTATATTTTTTATATATAAGTTGTAAATTACGTTACGTTACGTGTAAGCAGCGCGAAAAGGATTTTACTATCGTTTCTAACATGTTTTTGTTTTGTTACCCGAAGAGTCGGACAGTCAGACAGACAGACAGAGAATGAGAGTGAGTGAGAGTTAGAGAGATAGAGAGAGATGAGGACAAGCTCAATACACAAGTACAGATTCCATGTTGAGTAATTCTCATTTGCTTGCCACCGTGACTTCGTTGGCCTCCTGCTGCTGCTTCTGGGCCTGCGGATGACGGCGAGCAGACTTGGAGCGGATCTGTCCCGCTAATAGCGGATTGATCGCGTAGAGCCAATCGTGGACCTCTTTCTCGTGGAGGGTCTGCAGGAGGTAGCCGCGATGCTTGCTGACCACGCTGAAAGTGTTCGGCAATTTCACCATCGCAGATTGGTCTTCCGAATACTCGACCTGGGCGGTGCCCAAATTGATTAACGCCCTCTCGACCGGATCCTTTTCATCGCGGAAGATGAACACGTACGGTCTGCGCACGGCCTACACGCAAAGAAAACAATAAAGATCCGTGTCAGCTACTTCCTACTTCAAACACATTAAAGGTCATCATCATCATCATCATCTTTAACTCGAAATTTGAAGTTAAAAATTAATCAGTCATTAGCAATACGGGATTTTTCTCTTACAAAACAATATTCTAAGAAAATTTAAAACAAAATAATTTTGGAGATTGTCAGTGTCAATTTAGACGTTTCGTAGAAATTATTGTTGAATGCGACCTTGGTTCATCCATTCTACGAAAAACCAAATGTATTTCATTTTAAATCCTATCATTAGCCTATGTTTCACGAAAATTTTGATTGCAATGGAAATAAACTAAAATTCCCATTTATATAATGATGATAGTTATTCAGTGGTATTGGTTGCATAACAATTCCACGAATAATGAAATTTGGTAACTCAGCAACGAATGGACAGTGCTTATTTTTAAATTACTTTAAAAAAATCGGTGATTTTTTAAAATAGAATTTATCGATATAAAATTAATCTAAATATTTGGAATAAGGTTCGAAGAAAATACCGTATTATAATGAATTTGAATGAAGGTATGTTTTAAATATAAATAACTTACCACCCAGCGTTTCTTCCATCCGTAGGTCTTGTGTTCGAGCACGTTGAGATATCCTTTGCGTGCGACGACTGGAGATATCCTGATCTCCTCCATGTCCGGAACGTAGAGGACGAGTTCCGGGTCCCTGGGACCTGGTGGAGATGCGGGCAATGGTGGGAAGGGGGCGCACTCTCCGGGAAGGGCCGCCCTCTCCGGCGAGCACAGCTCCATCGAAACGATGCTGGACATCATGCTGGTGCTCATTTCGGTCATCTCCTCGGAGGGACTGGTGACGTCGTCCTTCAATGTGTTCTCGGCCCTCATGCCGCGCCCTTGGATGAGACGCACGCAGCGGTTCAGCAGATCGCGTTCGCGATCCGAGTACTCGTAAACCTCGGTTGCTGGGGTAACGTTGATGTTATTGTTCTTGGCGACCATGTTGCACACCTCCTTCTCGCTCTTCGTGTACTCCAGCTGCAGTTTGTTGATGCTCGTTCGGTCCAATCCTAGACGCTCCCTCAAGATTAGGGTGTGTCTGACCCTCTCGACCTCCTCCAGACGTGTCAGCTTCTCCAGCTCCCACTGGTGATCGAAGATCAAGGAGTCACCGCGCGGACGCCAACCGTGAAGATTCTCCTCACCCCTGACATACGTGGAGCTCGTGTCCAAAACCCTTCTCTGCCGTCTTTGCACTCCTAAACATTAAGGATAAACGTTAACACATGATTTCACTCGAAATGATCAAAACTAAACATGCAAGGATTTACGAGTTTGTTTTTTGGAAGAGCCAATCGAGTGAAGAGGACCTAGTAAATTTTGGGATCGAAAAAGAGTGTGAGCGTTTTAGAGTTTGATTTTTTGTTTGTTTTTTTTTTTTGAATGAGGAGGACTAATCTAGGGAACTACCTGGACTACCTGCTTCACTGGCGCGCCTCAAGAGCAACTCGTACACTCCGCTCAGGCGATTCGCTTCGGCGTTCCTGTAATTGCCGGAGAAGAGATGCTTCAAAGATCTGGGTCCAGTTCTAGCGTCGCGTCCGTAGATCACCATGCTGAGATCCTTGGTGATTATCGCTGGACGACCGCAGTTCTCGAGCTGCGAAAACGAAAAATATTAGATTTTATTTTGTTGTTTTTTTTTTTCGGAAATTGTAAATTACTTCGAGATACGCTGAGATGGTCATGAAGATCTGTTCGCCCTGCGAGGTGACGCGATTGAGCAAAGCGGAATTGTGCAGGGAACTGTCCCAAGCGGCCTCGAATCGGAACATCGTCCTATCGTCTCCGGGAATCTCGAGATACTCTCCAGGGAACAAACCCAACGATAACACTGAGTTATCGTTATCCTCATCATCTTCGGATTCCGGACTGTTCCTGATCCTGCCTACAACCAGTTCACGGACATCGCGCCATCTGAGTTCGACAGCCTGATCATGCACGATCGTGATTCTGATCCTTCTCTGGATTCCCTGATGAAGGAGGAACAATCCTCTGCATGGTAAGTCGTCACTATGTTCGACGACGACGGGAACGTATTCGCCGTTCGGTGCCAACTCGCAGATCTCGAACCAGACGAGGACGTCCACCTTCGCGTGGATGTGAGCGGTGCAAGGGGATGGCAGTGCCCCGAATTTGCTCGACCTCACCGGCTGCGAGATCGGAATCGATGGTGGCAACATCCTGCGCGGTGGTTGACGCACCGAACCCTCCAGTTTAGCGTCCTTGTGTAAAGGATGCTGCTGATAATGACCGAACACCTCGAATACGATCGGTTGCGTCTTAATGTAATCCACGAACGATTTCGACGTGGACACGGTAATCTAAAATTGATTGAAAGTTAAAAATGCAATTAATTTAAAAAAATAGTCGATTACGTTTTGTACGTGGTAGAAACCGAGCGGCGTTCCCTTTCCAGTATTCTTGACTGGTTCAGTTGAGAACGCTTCGTCATGTCGGTGGAGGAAGCTGCAAATCATTTTTAGACAAATTAATCAACGTTTAAATTTAAAGTGTTAATGCAAATTAATTACTTGAATTGGCAGAAGATGTCCGCGTATTCGGTGGAGATACCAACGGCTTGGAGGACTGTGACCCTAAAGGTAAACTCTTTGCCCACATTCAAATGCTCCGGGATGTCCTCCTCTTTAACGTCAGAGGAGACGGAGCTGTCGCCGCGACCGGAGTCGGCGTCGCACTCGATCAGCTCGTCAAGCTTGATCGGGTCTATGATGTTTTGACCTTCAACAATGCGATCCTCTAAGTTATGCGCGTTTCTATCCAAGATACCTGAACATCGACACGTTACAGAAAAAAAAAAGCGTAGCATTCGAGATGGGAACGATTGAGGTACAATTTGGTTGAGAAAAGGCAAATTTGCAAGGGGGAAGAAACTAACCTTTCGGAGATTCGAACGCGATCCTTGCGCTCTGCCTGACCCCGACCTGATCGGAATTATCCTCGTCCATTACGGCTTGAACGCCGACGCGAAGATATCCACGTACATCGCCCTTCTCGCTGACGATGGCCACCTTGTGGATCAAAGTGACCGGGTAGAGAAGGTTGCTGAGGTAGACGAAACCCCGGCCGACCATGCGGAACCAAGGGAATCGATCGTAGAAGGGATCTCCGCCGGTTAAAGATTCGACGTTGTAATCGGGCGAAGTCGGAGACATCTCTGCCTCGTTGTGGTACATCTCGCGCATCAGCTCCAGCCTTTGTCTGCTTAGGGTGGAAATGATATTACACATATAGATGAAATGGCAACAGAATAACGGATATTTTTACAAGCAAATCGAAATCATAGAGGTTCCGGTGCCACCATTGAAAACGAAACACGGTCATTGTAATAAAGGAAAAAGCGAGAAATCATAATGAGCCTAGAGTAAAAAGCCACGTACCAAGCCAAAAAAAAAACATATATTGGATACCTATTACAATATATAGGATAACGATTCCCAATGTATATAATAAATAACTACGTATACATAACATCAACATTGACTTTACGTGCGAATTCTTTTTTTCTTCACTGATTTACTAACATCATTATTTATATAGATATTGGGAACCGCTGTTAGATTATTTATTATATATACATATATATGTATTGGTGATGGTGGCACCAACCTCGAGGGTAAAAGACTGGAGAGTGAGAAGCGTGTCGTGGACGGGCAATGGCTCAGACACCGCAGCAGGGAGTCGTCGCCCTGCGGCGTATCCGGACTACCCGGCGACTCCTCGGTGTGGTACACCAGCCGCATCAGCTCCAACCTCTGACTGCTCAGAAATAGTCAAATAAATAGGTCTACCACGGTCCCCAACAAAGAACGAAAAGGAACAAAAAAAGACAACAACGGCAACCTAACACGAAACTAAACAGAAGAACGAACGAGAATGAAGCTGAATCACTCACCGCAACTTATCCAGAGACCAGTAATGTGTGGCCCCGTTCTTGGTGTCCTGCACTTCAACGGCGACGATGGACTTCGGTGGTGCGCCCTCCTCATCCGCATCGTAATCGATGGCCGGTCTCAGATCAGCCGGCAAAGGTGAGTACAGCGTGTCCGTCAACAATGTGAATTGGAATTGGACCTGCACATCGTATATATTTTTTTAATTTAGTAAATTCGGTTCGGCTTTAATCCCGAGATAGCTAACCTTCTTCTTGAGCTCCACCGAGATGGCGTTGGCCTCCTTAAGGAAGATGGCGTTGCCCCAGAGATCGTCTCGAAGGGATGTGAACTGGTGGTGCTTCCACTTCCTCCACGCCGTCGCCGCCAGCTCGTACTCGCGCTCCGTCCAGTTGCATTCTGCGTCAAATAGAGGGTTCACTAAAAAAAAACGCTCCCTCTATAAAACCATAGGTTCGAAACACCCGCAAACTTACCGAAGATGTCATCCTCGTTGTTGAAGTCCTCCGGAGTGTACGAACTGTACATGGACATTGTCATGCTCTGCTCTTCCACCTGCTTCTGCAGCGCATCGATCCTTGCCTCGTAACACTGCTCGCAAAACGAAAAACCAACATCATCAAAAATTTCAATCTAAAAAATCTTTTGAAACCGACCTTTCGCTGCTCCTCGAAGAGCTGATCAGCCGTTTCCTTCTCCTTACGATACTGCTCCTCCAAATTCAGCAGCTTCTTCTCCATCTCCACTTTCAGATCCACGCCTTGTTTCTCGAGCAATTCAACGTGCGCGTAATTCCAATCGACGGGGGGTTCAGCAATGTCCACGGTATCACCAGCTTCTGCAGTTTTCTCGCGCATCTCTCGCGCCGCGTCCGGGTTGTTGAAGCGAAACACGTGGTTTTTACCCAGAATTACACGAGAGCCGGTCTTCAGCACTATGGGCTCGGTTACCTATCAACAAAATAAAAAAAAACGTAACAAAATATATTTAAGAGAAATGTTAAATAAAAGCTCTCACCTCGCGTCCGTTCACGTAAACCAAGGCGCCGTTCTGCGGAGATAAAGTGATAACGCCCTCTTTATTCTCGAAGGTGCAATGCTCCGAATTGATGTGCGATCCCGAAAGCTGCACGTCCTGAGGGATATTAGCCTCGGCGGATCCAATCCTTGTAACACCATCCTACGCCAAATCGAAAACATTACTTTCAGAGATTTAAAAAAGATGACGAAAAAAGTACCTTGATGTAGTAAATCAAGCACTCGGACATGGATGGATCTTCGTTTAAATTTACGAGATGGGGCGTCTGCTTCGGCGAGAACACTCCCACCGTGTTTCCATCCTCCTTAACGGCCACACCCATTTCCGCGAACACAGCCTCGCGCTGAATTCGTATAGCCTCGGTTCTCTTCAGCTTCTCCTCCCAAGTCTCGTTCAACTCTGGAAAAATTGCAATTGATGCGTAAATATCGTGCAAAAAATCTGATTCGAGGTGAATTACCTGCAATCAATTTCTCGCTGGCCTGCAACTGATCTACGGCCTCCTCCGCGATAGTCGTCGAAGCCGTTCGAATCCTGCCGGTCGGAGTACCATCGTTATTGTTGTTATTATTGATGTTCTCCTTGTTGCACCTGGTGACCTCCTCCGTACCTAACGCAACACATCCAACATTTAGCTTCCCGGCTAAACAACGATAAACAGCAATTACAATATTGATATAATGTGGCCAAAGTGAAGCAGTAATATAAATATGATGTACAAATTAGAAATGAAAGAAACATAAAGAAGCGTTCGTGAGGGACGAAAACCATTCAAAAACTATAAATATAAAATAACATAAAATAATTACAAAGAGTCTTGAATCACAGAAAGACGAAGGAAATGGTGGCTTTTGCAACAATCACAAACAAATAAAAAAAAAGAATTGGCTCTTGTAATAAGTCGGTCAATCATATGATGATGCAGGTTACAAGTTTGTTCAATTAATACTTTTGTTGTATATATATATATATAGATGTATAAAAACATCTTTGTGGCTGATTTTTAAGAAGCTTTTTAGAAGCCATTTTTGTATGTGGGCAGTACTTACGGGGCGTCTCCCGCTTTTCAACAACAACTTTGCCATCGGGCCCTAAGCAAAGAAGGTCGCCGGAAAAGAACACATCCAGTTTAAGAATATGTTTCGTGTTTTTTGATTTTGTAAAGTCGGATTAATAATTTTGATTCGCCGAAAAGTTTGTTTCGTTAATTGAAATTGAACAAAAAAATTAAAAATAATGAAAATAAAAGAAATTTTGATTTGCCAATTGTTCGGGTGGTCGTTTGTTTCTTTGTCTGGTTCAGATCTATTTTTTTCTGGACTTGGATGGAGGGGAGAGGGTCGGTCTTGCGATATTTACCTTCGTGCACTTCGATTCCTTCGGCTTTGAGAAGCTCGCGCAATTTCTGAATTTCCTCTTTCAATTCCCTGATCAATTTAGCGTTGGCGTCTTCATTGACGATGGCCTTGCAGACGATCTGCTTGGCGCGATCCGCATATCTGCAAGTGGAAACGATTTAATTAGTGCATTTTTTTTTTGAATGGAGAAAATAAAAGGATGTTACCTGAGGGTTGATAGTGTTTCGTCGTAGTTGATGTCAGCAGGACTGATGGCTGCGATCATGGCCGTTTTGCTGTTTCCGCCCAAATTCTCGCGCAGCAACCACGTCAGAACAGAATCTCTGTACGGGATGAAGTCAGCCTTCTTCGACTTCTTGCTCTTCGACGCCTAAATTTCAATTGAATCGATTGAAGCGGATTAACGGGGAAAGGTTTTTTTTTTTTAAAAATAAAGTATAAACAATGAAAGCCAATTTCACAATAACAACGAATGCCAGTGAATAAGATATAGCCGAAAACAAACTTACCGACTGTCGTTAGTGTATTTTTTTTATGAAAAGATGGCATGGAACATTGAATATATAGAAATTTAATTTTCTCGATCTACAGTGTATGTTGTGGATCAAGCGTTTCGGTACTTACGATTTCGGCGAGCGCCGAGATCACTTTGCCGAGCGTCGTTAAACTCTTGTTGATGTTGGCGCCCTCTTTGAGACGCGTCCCTTTCGCTCCGGTCGAATCGGCCCTCTCAGATCCTGCCAAATCGACCAAGGATATCTTGGACACCTTCTCGGTGCACAGATCCGTCGTCTCGTCGTACCTTGAAAAACAGCACATTTTAATGCATTCGTTAATTTCGAATATCGATTTTCGTACCTCTGCTGCGTGAAGAATATCGTGAAGACGGCGTGAGATCTGCTGCTCGTCTCGTTCATGTTCGTCGCGGCGACGGTTCTCGCCTTGTTACCTTCGTCGATCAAATCGTGGATGTCCTGATAACTGGTGACCGCGAGCTTACTGAGATCCTCGACGTAGGGTCCGAGCAAGGGATGCTCTCGCACCCTCAAATTGCCCTTGTTCTTCGGATTCAGCAGATCCCTGACCCGCTCGCAGTAGATCTCCATGTAGCTCACCTCCACCGAGTATTTCATATCGGCGGCCGTGTTCTTCCTGATCTTTGTGAAAAGATCCTTGCAGATCTGCGGTATGATTCCCTCCTGACCCTCCTCCTGCTTTCCCATCATCGTGTAAGATTTCCCCGCTCCGGTCTGGCCGTAAGCGAAGATGCAGACGTTGTAACCTTCGAAGGAGTGCTGCAGCATCTCCTCCCCGATATCCTTGTAAACAACAGATTGGGAAGAAAATTCCGGATCGCTTTCCTGCAAAATTAACAACAAATTAATACAACGATTAATTTGTAAACGATTAATACACTCACATTGTGCGACCAGTACGAATAATCAAAGTTGAAGCTCTTTATGGCCTCTTTCGATCCTGGAGGCGCTTTCGGATTTGCTATGGCTGGAAAACGAGAGAAAAAGTAGTGTTGGAATGTGCGCATAAAAACGTGTGCGAATTTGAGGTAAATTGCGAAATTGGAATTTTCGCCACCTGCTGAAATAATGGGCATTCGTGTAAGAGCGAGGTGGTTCGATAGCATCTGCGCTTCTTTGCGATCGATACGCGACGATGCGGCCCGGGGAATAAGCGCAGAGAGCGACGAGGCTCGTTTCTAGGCCAAAAAGGCAATTCAGAATTACAATTCGTTTATATCTTTCTTTCTAGATAATATATTTTTTTAATTGGACAACTTGTAGAATCAATTACTGCAATTCAGCATTGTGATCTAAAATTAATTAAATTCCTTCAAGAATCCTTTAAGTTAGCGAAATTCAATAATTAAATTTACATTATGATCAGAAACTTTCGAACTTTTTTTGAGATAATAGCTGACAGACTACTTTAAATTAGAAATTCGCATATTTTTTTTTTAATTTAAGACTTACCGGTTGTATTTCCGCCCATCTCTATGATGCACTTGCATTCTCGCGTGATTTCTCTGTTGTTGAATGGACGAACGCGGACTGCTACTTTTACTGAAGACATGATGTTGGATTTCTAATTTTTTTTTTCCTGAAAATCAATAAAATAATATTATAATCACAATTGAAAAAAATGACATTGTAAAAAAATATTTAAATAAGTTACATTTTGACACCATCTTTGACATCAACTAGGTTATATTAATATTGTTGCAAAATATGTCACTTTGACGTATGAAAATTTGAAAATGTCATAAATTTCACATGTCAAACCCGGACTTAAAGATATTAACATTTAACCGATAATATAAATAAATAGAGATTTCTGTCATGAATTTGACGTTAATAGAATTTTTCTCAAAATTTAAAGCTAATCTTACCAAATGATTTTCAATGTTTCATTGTCAATGTCAAATGATTTTTATTCAATGACATTTGTGATGATAGATTCGAAAGTGCGAATATAATATAATAAAAATGTAACCATTTGATTCTTTGTATTTTGTAAAATTGTGTATTTTGTTTGTTGTTATGTGAGATGATGCCCGACACGAACTGGGAATTACGTAAAGAAAATGCGGGAGACACATTCGGCGCCGATTCTCGATTCGCAATTTCGTTTGCTGCGCGAATACAAATTTCGACTTCATTTCATACAATTTTTATATTTCCTTTACGACGGAGACGACCAAGACGTGCTCATCCGCAAGGAATATGATTCATCATCCGACGCACGTCCGCTTTTTGCGTGAGATGATCGCAAAACAAAGAGGAAACGACGAAGAAGATAAATGTTTAAGATTAATTTTATTTTCATGTAATATACGTTATAGGCGCCGACGCAAGGGTTGCGTAAAACCACCCCCACCGCAACCCGCAACCCCTCCTCCGGTTATTGTGCAGGTCTGCACGTGGCAGAAGACCCTCCTGGAAACTGGGTCAACCCGAAATATTTAGCTGGGTGCCAGACGGAGAAGGAAATTGGGTCGAATCCGACCGGGGGAATGCCGACAATTTTAGCGGAGAGGCTTTTAACGGGCACTCTGGAAATTTCCATTTTCCTTCTGAAATACATCCCCTCCGCACACTGCATGATACACACACATTCGGATAATTAGAATTAGATTACACCCCGCTCGAGCGGCGCCGCATATCTGTTAACCCTATTATTTCCATCTTCGGGTTAAAATAAGAAAAGAAAATACACCCTTTCATCGATATTATCACGTTTCTAACAATCTGCATGGGAATGCTGCGTCTACATAAACTTAATTCGTTTCTTCCATCCAATTGAATACTTATACTCTAATAAAGTATTCGCTAGTTTATTTAAACGCGATAACGTAAAGGTGCCGTAAATAAGTTCGGTTGTTTGGAAGGAATTTTAGCGAGACTCCCTGGGGCGGCATTAGATGAAAATTCATCCGAAAAACGAGAAAAAGAAACATCGCATCACTAAATTATTCCCGCAACATTATCTTCGCTCTTCGAGACGAAAAGGAGAAAACACATACACACTCGCATAGATAGAGACAAATATGTGGTGGAGAAACAATTTTCTCCCCCTCGCATCTCCATTATTCACGAAGAACGGCGAAACTTTAAAACAGACGGTGAATAAAAGAAAAGGATGCGTTTCATTTCGAAGAAAGAAATGTTGAAGATGTTGAAGAGGCCGTAAATACGTCGCCGGAATTAGCCTGTTGTTATCTTCTCGTGAAAGACGATAACGAATTGCCGATTGGTCCTAAATTGGACTTGTTTTTCAAATCTAAATTACACAATTCGACGATAAGAATGGAGATACACTAATTGGCAAAAGGGCAGAGCAGAACGACAAAAAAGATATCGATCGAAAACGAAGACTAAAAAAAAACTATCTTTATCAATAATTGATCAAAATTATATAATAACTAAGAAAATTTTACAAAAAAATGTTCGAAATCCTATACTCAACAATAATAGACTTTTTGATATGTAATGTTTCGTATGAAAATGATTGCAATAACAATCAGTTATTTTCATTATAAACAATTAATGGCGTGAGAATTGGTAACTAAACATATATTAACTGTCGCATGATTGTCTGTGGCAGCAGATTAATAAATCGATTATATTTGACATATGTCAAATTTTCTAAATTAGTATAATTAGTGTAAAAATGTCAAATTTTATGAGTTAGTTTGATTGTGTATATAGTATTCAGTGATTGCAAATTCATATTTCAAATATATAAATCTACTTCAATGTAAATCGGTGATTTTTCAAGAAGATCAATTATCGAATGTTGATTGTCTGAGGCAGGCAAAGTGCGACGGAGACTGTCACTCAAGCCTCAGACACATCGCTGACATTGACACCTGTCAAATCAGAGGCGCGCCGTTCCGGACGAATGGGGGTCGGTTTGTGCATCTTTTGATTGTGCAACAGGCGCGGTAATCGAATGCACCCGCAAAATGCGATTACTTCCTTTCCTGTCCAGGAGAGAAAAGCGGAAACTCGATTGACGATGGACGCAATAATGGAAGAGAGCAAGCGAGCGAGCGAAACGTAATTGCGGTGAAATTGGATTCGAAACCCGACGTTCGGTTTTAATTCGTCGAGGCGAGAAAACCGGAACGGACGTCGGGAGAGGTGGATTGATTAACCCAGAATTCGCAAAATTCGTTTTGACATTTTGCGGAGCGCCATTGCGGTTTATTTACGTTCAGACGAAACAAAGCAAAAAAATAAAAAGGAGGAAACAGCAAAATCGATATACGAAAAATTGGATGTATTTGCTTCCAAAGATAATGAAAGCACTCTAATTGATTGTATATTATCATAACGTACCGTGTGACATAACAGAAATCCTCTTGCCCCCTCTGTTGTGTACGCAACAAAATATTAATTAGCAATGTTAGATAACTGTGGCAATTTTGTTGTTGCCAACATGATTAATGCAATTGTTGATGAAGTTTGTGGTATCGATCGCGACGAGGGGGCAATAACACGGGGACGGACATTAAAAAAGGATATATACCTGAGGGGCGGCGGAATTTTTAATCCTACCTCGTTAGCTATTGGTGATTCGGAATTGTAGATCCCTCCTCGTAATTGGAATTAATTAATTCGCGTTATTAATTCGGCTGGATTTTTATCCGCTCTCGGAGCACACACTATTCCTACAACATCTTAGGTTGTTCCCGATGGCGGTCATTTTACTTTTTGCCACCCCTGGCGCCGAAATGGGGGGAGCCGTCGCGAGAGGGCGGCCTCACAGCGCACACGCCCTGCCACCCATGTGACCCAATCAATAAACAAGCGCCAACGATCCAATGCGCACGTCCCAATTGGGGGGATGAAGAAAGAGGCGGCGGTGCGGGAGGTGTAATCGCAACGCATCCCCCACACGAATCAATATGGGCTGCTCCCGAGGAGCAGAAAACCTCTTCCCCTCACCCACCAGCAGTTACGGGGTGATGAACAAAAGGGGGGGTTCGGGCGGGTTACGCGGGGGCGGCTTTATATATCCACTGTATGTGTGTGTGTGTGAGATGCGGCGCGTGCATCCTCCGGACATGACCTTGCGTACTCACGACTCCTTTGGGGGAGCTGCCCCAACTACTACACAGCCCTACCAAAAAAAAAAAACGCGATGCAAAACTCCTCCATGACTGTGCAATTAACAACGCATTCACAAATAAATCATAAATTTAGTTCAAGTAATTAAACCAAAAACGTACAAATCTCAAATCAAATAAATAACAAAGAATTTTAATTGTAAATAATATTTAACAGAAATAACCATAGCAACGAATATCAATTAGATCAAAGAAAAAAAGAAATAAATTCGCACCCGATTGATTTATGCGCACCAATAAAAATCACTAATTTAATTCATCGGAAGCACAGGAATTCAATTAAAACCCCGAATGCATTTCCAATTTAATATTAACAATAATGAATAAAACCTCCGATATTTCAATTAAAACAATAGGAATTAATTAACGCACCGTAATTTTTATTGCACTTTCAATAACTACAATTTGACAGATGTCATATTTCATCTATCATTTAAAAACGATAGATGCAAAACGTCAACTGTCATTTAACGTATTAATCAAAAGTCATTTTTTGAATTATGAATAATTGGAAAATTAATGAACATGTGCATTTCATATGTTCCAAATAAAAAAAATTAAATTTCGAAAACTGAAACGTCAAAATTGAATGCTGTCAATGTCAAATTTGAAATTACGCAAGGGAAAACTGAATCAGAATGTGCTTCAACGAATGACGGTGACACTGCGATAGATGGAATTGCACTAAATGTACGAAAAATTTGAGTCGTCGTGAGTCATCGCGATTAATGGAATGGAATGCACATGAACTGGACGTTCGCATTCCCCGCACTCCGGTATTAAATAATACGGCATCCGTTTGTTTTTCTTTCTCCACCTTTATTTATTTTTTTCTTTCGTCGATTCATCGATTACCTCCACATAATTAATTCAGGATCGCATTTTGGAGGCCGACAGAAGCTCCAATGTTTTTGTTTACCCTTCGAACACGAAAATAAATATACGAGGACGTCATTGGAAATTCGTTTCCCAAGGAGAGGAGGATACGAAATCCTTAACATTCCCATTTGACATTCCACAACAAAAATTATCGAACTCACGTTTTGAACTTAATCGAGCGTGAACTCATTTATTGCCGCTAATCAATTGACGTTTTTATTTTTACTTCTATCGTGCCATCTATTATTTAGAATCGGTAAAAGTCGGTTCCAAATAATGGATGAGGTCGTTTCCGCGCAAAAGACCACGTAATAAACTACATCTCGCTGTTCATTTTTAATGATCGCACCCGAAAATATATATACGTTTATAATTCCGTAAAGGTAAATAAAAATAAAGTCACAATTAAACATTCAATATCTCCATGGAGAAATGGTAAATCGCTTTCATCAAATAAAAATAATTAAAGAACTAATGGTTACCATGGCTATTCGCTGACTGTTTACATGTTCATAATGACAGTTCAGTTTTTGACAATGACAGTATTAAACTTAAATCATATTTACATCACCAGTTGATGACAGTTACCAAATTGACATTAAATGACAGTATTTTGTGGTTATAAAATAACGCAAATACGAAACCAGTAGTTACAAAAAAAAGCAATAAATTATTGGTGGATGCGCCGGGCAACGTATAGTCGATTCGCTCTTCCAAAATTACCACTAAATAATTAAGAACCGATCTATATATTTGGAAATGACGCGATATTGAATATTAAACATGTTCAAATTAAATCTCATAATTATAAAAATAATTTCGATAGAACTTTTATTCGTATCTCATAATTATAATAACTTTTGTTGGTAAGCAAACAAGAAAATTAATTGCTATTTCGCTTTAGAAATGAACTAAGAATGTAATTAAAGCTTCGTAATTAATTTCCCTTTATTCCATTCTTAACGCGAAATAAACTGTAATAGGATTTTCTGTACCTCCATACATTCTTGACAAATAAAAAAGTTGTGAACCAAAACACAACTTAGATTGATACGTTCACGTTTCTGCAAAGATTGTTTACAGAAAATAGAAGAAACTTATTTTCTGACAGGTCTGAAAGATGACTTGTCGGTGTAACCCGAAGAATACACTGTGTCCCACCCGAACGACCTTTTTTTTCGCGTAATAAATGTTCCGCGATTTGCATTTTATTCATGGGGGAGGAAAAGTTCATTTATAAAAGTTTTCGCTGCATTATTCGAATGAAGGCAATAATGCAAGTATGTGATGTTATTATGCTCGAAAAGCTACTGCATTTCCACGTAAGAAAATTAATATTTTTTTTAAAAAGTTTTCTGCACCATGTATTAATTACTTGTTAAACAGCGTTCGGATTTCAGCAGAGAAAACACTGAAAATATCGAAAGGTTCAACAAATATTTCCATTGATAAACCTGATATACTTTGTGTACACACGTCGAGCCCTTTGTTTGTCGGTCATAAACTACTCCAATTCATTATTTGAATCATTTTTTGGTAATGTTTACACAATCACGTCGCTTTATTAACAAATTTATTACGTTTAAAAATTAACGCTTGGCTGAATAGTTTTTTCAGTTCAAGTTACTAATGAGTGAATTGAAAATACGGACTGCTCTTTCCACTAATTGCAATAATGAAGTTTGGAAACGGTTCAACGATTGAAACTGTAACAATCACTGTTGGATTTCTTCCAATTTTCTCGTTAAACTTTCGCATTTGTAACCAAGTCTATAGATCTAATTCTATATATACTATGATTATTTTGTGAATCATTGAAACTTAGGTTTTATAAATACAAACAATTTTCGTATTAATAAATCTTTTAAAAAATATTTTAATTAACCTTAAATTTCATGATTTTTTTCAGGTTGTCATAAACAAATATACATTTGAAAGTGACAGAACAGGAAGTTGTTATGATGGATTTTGAGTGTAAGGATCTACAAATATTTACGAATTGCTTAACAAGTGTTTCAAGATTTGGAAGGTTACAAATTAAAATCGATGGACTTACTTTTGTTGTTAAACGGTGCGTGGGTGTACGATGGTGTGGGGTTTTTCCGCTTGCAAATCAATGGTTCCAAAAATAAACCGAGTGAAGAGAATGTTAGTGGATCGTTCGTCCTTCACCGTGTCCACGCATTTCTCTGACGTCACACCAGACCAGATCTCTCGACCGGAGGAAGAAGGAAACTGGACCGTCGCTGTAATCCCAAGCACCCATCCACAATGGATTAAAACCCTTCGACAACTGCTGCGAGGACGACGTCGACGTCGAAAGACGACAGCTATTGCGATGATGGCAACCAGCCGAACCCTGCGAAACCCCCTTGGAGTAGAGAGAGGGAGAGAGAGAGAGATTGGGTTATGCTGCTGCTGCTGCGAGGGTTGGGGCCTTGCAGATTGGAAGAAGACGGCGATCGCGGAATACGAGTGGAAAAGAGAGAGAGAGATATATATGCGGGGGATGAAAGATAGAGAGAGAGAAGCGGCGGCGTTGGTGGCGGTTCTCGGTTAAAACGCAACGCGAAGTGGGGGTGAGTTTCCTGTCTCCGCCGCATGAGTCATAGGCGCCAGAGAAAATCAATGGGCATGACCTACACACATACACACACACACACACACACACATGCCTCCCACCGAACGAAAACCACCCCGTCGACGGCCGCCCACCCGCTCCAATACATATTTAAACGCGATAAGGGTCGAACCGATCGCACTTCCAGCGAACGAAAGAAACGCAACCGAATTTCTCATTTCTGCATAGAAAAACCAACAGAAAACACAAAAAATAATAACTTCAACAGAACAGCGCCAATTGAGTTATAAAATAAAATAATGATTTAAATGTACAAATAGATTTCTGTTTGAAAAATGTTTATAAAATATTTTTGTGATTTCAATATTTTCGAATCGAAACGCATATATTAAAAATATTCTAACGTATTGCAATTCGCAGCTGCAGCAGATAATTCTTCGTGACGATTCGAGTCGTTTCGTTATTAGGTGATTTTTCCGAAACGCATTTATTTTCGTGCCCAAATAATTGCATCTGTGACGCAGAAGAGCGACGTTTTCGTTTTACAATAATTTTCTAATTTTTACTACTTTTTTATCAAACGCTCAAATCAAAATTTATTAAATAAATATACAATTTAATTATGGACTATTTACATAAAATAATTTATAATTTCTATTAAGTACTTTTAATAATTAGAATGTTTACTATTTAATTTTCTTTATAAAGTATTTATTATGCTATACGATACGAATTCTAATATATAAAATGTATTTTTATATTTCAAAATTATTGAATTCTTGTAAGCAGTACAATCATTTATTTGAATAAATATTGCTTCTAAAATATTGTAAATTACTCTCAATAGAAAATGCAACCGAACTTTTGAAACAAAATTTCTATATACATTTGTTCATTTCAATATTTTCGAATCGAAACGCGCATATTAAAAATATTCTAACATATTCAGATTAGCAGCTGCAACTGATAATTCTTCGTAAAGATTCGCGACGTTTCGTGTCTGTATGATTATTTAAATCAATCGCCTACAATTTTATTATTCTCTTATCGCAAAATGTGCGAAACGCACTACTTTCGTGCCCAAATATAGAATGTTTAATTTTGTGCAGGTGTTCATTTGCGACGCAAAAAAAAGCGTCGTTTTCGTTTTACAATAATCTGCTAATTTTTATTACTTTCTTATTAAACGCGCAAATTTTATTACAATGAAAAATTATTAAATATACGAAATAATTTATAATTTCTATTAAATACTTTTAATTAATAAAATGTTTGCTATTTCATTTTGTTTATAAAGTATTTACTTTAAAGCATGCTACACGATACGAGAGTAACTTGGCAAATATCGCTAATAAAACTTAAACAATTTGTAATCTCACTAAGTTAAATATTGTTAATCAATTTGTTACATTTTGATAAATAAAATGATTTTAATGTATAAAGTAAAATGTATTATTTACAAATTTGTTTCTGGGGCGGAAAGACCTAGGTCGGTAGCACTTTTCTAAAATTTTCTAAAATCATTAACTACTTATTTTTATATTTAGATTTTTATTATTTCTTTGTTCCATTTTGTATTTCATTTTCGTTATAAAGTATTTATTTTAATGCATGCTATACGATACGAGAGTAACTTGACAAATATTGCTTAACGAGTAATTCTGATATATTAAATGCATATGTATATTTCAAAATTATTGTAAATAATATAATAATTTATTTGAATAAATTTTGATTCTAAAATATTATAGATTCAATAGCGAATTAGAAACCCCAACGATTTTTTTCATTTATGCACAGAAAAACAACAGAAAATTAATTATTTTAATGTATAGAGTAAAATATATTATTTACAAATTGGTTTCTGTTTGGAAAAAAAGTTTCTAAAATAATTTATGATCATTTCAATATTTTCGAATCGAAACGCGTTTATTAAAAATTATTCTAACGTTTTGAGCTGCGAATCTCAACTGATAATTATTCGTGATGATTCGTTATTAGGTCGAATTTATTACAATAAAAATTAATAAATATACAATTTAAATAGCCCGTAATTATACGAAATAATTTATAATTTCTATAAAGTACTTTTAATAATTACAATGTTTACTATTTCATTTTTGGAAAATTTTGAAAAATTTGTTGTAATTTCGATAAATAAAAATCACAACAAAATTACATGAACGCAGTTTATAAGAAACTTCTCTAATGTATAAAGTAAAATGTATTATTTACAAATTAATTTCGGTTTGAAAAAATGTTTCTAAAATAATTATTGGTCATTTCAATATTTTCGAATCGAAACGCGTATATTAAAAATATTGTAACGTTTTGAGATTCGCAGCTGCAGCAGATAATTCTTCGTAACGATTCGTGTATACGTAGAATTATTAAAATGTAATCGCAAAAAGTGCGAAATGCACTAATTTTCGTGCCTAAATAATTGCAGGTGCAGGTGTTCGTAACAAAATTTTCGTTTTACAATAATTTTTTAATTTTTATTGCTTTCATATCGAATTCGCAAATTTTATATCGCATTTGTTACAATGAAAATTAATAAATATACAATTAATTAATATACAATTTAAATAGCCCGTAATTACACGAAATAATTTATAATTTCTATTACTTAATATTTTCTTTATAATTTAGAGTAACTTGGCAAATATCGCTTATCGAACTTAAACAATTTGTAATCTCACTAAGTTAAAGATTGTTAAACAATCATGGAGAATTTGTTACATTTTGATAAATAAAATGATTTTAATGTATTATAGTAAAATGTATTATTTACAACTTGGTTTCTGGGGCGGAAAGACTTAAGTCGGTAGCTTTTTGGTCAGTTAGTATGTATATAATTATATTTTTGTTTTTCTAAAATTGTTATTTTATTTAGATTTTTTTATTCTCATTAACTGTTTATTTTTGTATTTAGATTTATATTATTTCTTTGTTCCATTTTGTATGTATTTTCTGGCCAATAAATGTTGTTTATTATTATTGGTTTCTGTTTGAAAAATGTTTATAAAATAATTTATGATCATTTCAATATTTTCGAATCGAAACGCGTATTTTAAAAATATTCTAACGATTTGAGATTCGCAGCTGCAGCAGATAATTCTTCGTGACGATTCGAGACGTTTCGTTATTAGGTGATTTTTCCGAAACAAATATTTGCAGGTGCAGGTGTTCATTTGCGACGCAAAAGACCGACGTTTTCATTTTATAATAATCTGCTAATTTTTATTGCTTTTTTATCAAACGCGCAAATTTTATGTCGGATTTGTTTGAATGAAAATTAATAAACATACAAATAATTAATATACAATTTAGCCCGTAATTATACAAAATAATTTATAATTTCTATTAAGTATTTTTAATAATTGCTAATTCATTTTTATAATAAAGTATTTATTTTAATGCATATTACACGATACGAGAGTAATTTAGCAAATATCGCTTATCGAGTAATTCCGATATATAAAATGCATTTGTATATTGTAAAATTATTGAATTTTTGAAAATAATGAAATCATTTATTTGAATAAATATTGCTTCTTAAATATTCCTCACAATAGAAAATTAAAAACGCAACCGAATTTTTAAAATATTCTAACATTTTAAGATTCGCAGCTGCAGCACAAAATTATTGTATTATTCTAAATAGTATTATAATTTATTTTAATAAAAATTTCTTCTAAAATAATGAAACGCACTCATTTTGTATTTTCTATTGGTTTAGCGCAGTAATTTTTTGCTATTGTAAAGAGCCATTTTTATGATTTTATACGTTAAGAAAAAAATAGTAGAGATAAGCAACCAATGTGCTGCGGTCCGACCCGAACGATTGAACCAATAGAATTGTTTAGAACGAAAAGTGACGGGGGTTGCCGATCCCTGATTTGCAGGTGCAGCTGTGTGATAGGCAGAAACGTTTTCGTATCCAGATGTTTTTATTTAAACATTTTCATTACTTTCTTATCGAACACACAAATATTAAATTAATTTCATTTCTAAAGAAATTACAAATAAAATTATGTAAAAATCCAAACAAAATTACGTTCAAATATCAATAGAGATTTAAAAACAATAAATTCTGTTGAAAAAACAGCGAGTCCAAAAATAAACACTTTTATTACAGGAAAACCTACGTCATCATCATCATCATACGCTCATTCCATTTATAAGCACTTCATTTTATGTCTTCAATTTTATGTCTTGCATAATGTAACTCGTCAAATCTATAAATGTGTTATTGCGCAAGTTAAACGATTATTTAGTTACAAAATATCAAATACATATTTTAAAAAATAATCAATTATCAATCAATATTTACATTTGTTTGTTGATTGATAAATTAACAATCAGATAATTATTATACATTAAGCAATAGTTATAACGTCAATGTAAAAAAATAAATACACGATTTTTAAACTGAAATATCTTAGAAATACGAAGACATTTCAGTTTACGTCTTTGAAAATTTTTGCTATGAGTGAAAAGTAATACAAGAGACTCTTGTAATATGAAATGAAAGGAACTGTGATGATATTAATAATAAACGCAATTTTCTCAAATTAAAAACGTTGCTGCGTCAAAGGCAAAGGAAAATCTTCGCTTCGCGTAATTCCTCTGCAATAATAATGATAATAACAGTACTTATAAGAAGAAAAATTGAACTACAAGAGCGGCTGCATCAAAGACTAATTGAAAGATCTCCCCCGACGTTGCCAATAGAAATTTCGAAATAAATTGTATCTTATTTGACATCTGTCAAACAGTTTTCTGATGGTGATGACAGCTTAATGAAGTGTCACCAATTTGACAATGCTATCATTATACACTAAAAAGGGGGTGAAAATAAACAATGCAAGCAGAAGAGGGTAAAGGCTTGTCATCGAATTAAAACGAAAACCCCGGTTCGGATAATTGACGTGTGATGAAGTCGCGTGGTGGAAAAAACGAGGTGGAGTTTCTGCTGGTTGTCAGAGATCGCGGCAACGGGTTTTGCCGATGAATAATACAGGGATTGGAGCCGTTTCTGGTCACCCGAAGGAAACAACAACAAATTGGTCGAAGACATCGAGAGTTCTTCTGCAGTTTTACGGCCGCTTTAATCCGACGTCGTAAAACCGGGGAACGTGAAACGGCGTTGATGCCCCTCAAAATGAACCACTTACCATCATTTATTCTCCAGCCAACACAGACCACCGACCTCTCTCTTCGCATCGAAAAGTTGATTTACCAAATCTTCAACTTAAAACCGTAAAAGTCAAATTATTCCAATAAAACCATGAAAATGAAAATAATAATTGAATTGAATTGAATAATTGAAAATCAACAAACTGTTACTCTCAATTCTAAATTTAGGGAAACACTTAAATTATTAATAATATTTCTATACTAACAAAAATAAATTATCCAATTCATAATCTTAGATCAAAATTTTGACTTACAGCTGTCATTGCTATTGATAAAATGTCATCATGAAAATGATTCAATCTTGTAATTGCAATTATAAATAATTTAGATAAAAAAGTAATAATTTATATTAGAAATAAGTGCATTTTAAAATTGAAAGGCGTCAATAAGCATGGAAAGCACAGTCATATCTATTTTGAGACTTAAGAGTCATTCAAATAGGATTATTTGCATGTCGTAGGTTCGGTTATGTTTTTTTTTTCTGTTATAATTAATTAAAATAGGAATTTCGAGCGAAACGCCGAATAGCGCGCGCCAATCGATAATCTGTTCGTTCGTTACATTCGTAAACGCGTTAATTGCGAAAAGGGGAAATCCGTGGGCGGAAATTCGAATTTGTAACCGGTGAGGATCGAAGGCTGCCAACGAATTTTGTGCATTTAAACAAATGCACGTTCGATAATTGCAAACAACAAAACACGCCTATGCATTTCAAAATCGATGACGACCGAACGGATTTCGCAGTTCCGATTTCGTTCGTCCGTTCTTTCACCGTTCCACCACGCGTGTACAGATGTGAACGGACGAACGACAACAACGATGTGCACGTGCAATTATAGAAATTTTAAAAAAAATGTAAATAATCTCACCTGCACTTCACGAAAACCTCGACGCCGAGCAGCTAACGTCAAAACAAATCACATCTGACATTTCCTCCGGAGGCAATCGATGGCGACGCTTGCGCCCCGCCGCACAGCTGATCGACTTCGCTCCGCAGATTTCCTTCAACGCATCTCCGATCTTTGGATTGCCTACCTCGAAACTGAAAAATGTTATATATTTTATAGCGATTTTCAATTTCAAACTGAATTTAAAAATGTATATATATAATATAAACACCAAAAATAAATGAATAAAAATGATCGACGGTCTTAATTTATTTATTATTTACAATAAATCTAAAAACACCAACAGAATCATGAAAGGAAATACTTGTAAACTGTGAAATGTCGCTAAACAATTGCAATCTTTTTGTACATCATGACTATTGGTTTCTTATTATTTTTTTTCTCTTCCTGGCGTAACCATCGAGTCCTAGGAACTCAATAAATTAATACATTTAAAAAAAACAAATTGCATTTAACGTTTATTTTTTTGTTGATGATGTTAATATTTGGATTCCATTTGCTTCTTCACGGCGGCCACGCATTTGGCCATCGTGGGACTCGCCCGACTGATGGCGTCCGTCATGAAGAAGTCCTCCAATTTCTTCTGTTTCACGTCCAACGGTGAATTGCTGATGTTGCCTTTAGCCATCTGCGAAAAAATATATAAATTTCTGAAGCGACGTTACGTTTATTCCATGGTACTTACATTGGAGATGGCTAAGGCCTGTTTGAAGTAGTTTGCGTTTTCGGCGGCGCCGTAACGGGTCAAATGTGGAGCGACCTCCTCCAACCTATACCTGACCTGATCCAAGTTATCGTACGGCAGCTTCGAGCCGAGGATCTCGGACAAAGCCCTGATGATCTTCCAGTCCTCCTTGGCTTGACCTGGAGGAGTGACGGCGACGAGGGTCTGCTGCGACCTGCCTTCTGTGTTCACGTAAGTGGCCTGCTTCTCGGTGTAGGCGGCGCCGGGGAGAACGGCGTCGGCGATGGTGGCACCGTGATCACCATGATGGCCTTGGTAGACCACGAAGCAATCTTTGGGGAGATCGTCTCTGCTGATGGTGCCTTCGTCGGCGCCCAAAAGGAAGAGAACTTTGATATCGTTGGCGTTCCTGATCTTCTCCACGCCAGCGCTGTATCCCAAATCCAAAGCTGCTACCTTCATTATTACATACAATTTATATTTAATCAAAAATCAAAACTTATTGATGAGCTAACCTGTCCGGCGACTTTGTGGAGAATATTCAAGACCTTCCATTCCTTAACCATGACGTTGCTCTGGAGTTCCTGGGACAGATTCATCGCAGCGGTGCGAATGGCACCACCGTCGGCGCGAGCCATGGCATCGGCTCCGACAATGATCAACGGTTTCTTGGCGTTCTTCAATTTAGCTGCCAAAGGATGAGAGCCGGACGCAATTTGATTGAGAACGGATGGATCTTCGCCCAAATGTTCGTATTCGTAACGCATGTCGGTCTTGGGGCCCAACACGGCAATCTGCATGACCAAAATGAACCATCAGCAACAATTACAACAATAAAATGCTAATACTAACATCGGTTTCGTTATGGATGTATCCCTTGCGAATTCTGGAATTGAGCAGAGGCGCTTCCAAGCGTGGATTGGCGCCGACGAGCAGGATGAAGTCAGCTTCTTCAACAGGTGCGATCTTGTTGTTCAGCAGGTAACTGGATCTGAGGTCAGTACCGCAACCGTCCATGGGGAAGGTGTGTTCGGTGCAGAGGTTTTCGGAGCCCAGACGGTTCAGAAGGTCTTTCAGACTCACCAAAGCTTCAGCGTCGGTGAATCCTCCGGCGATAGCTCCAATTTTGTTACCTTAAACCCCAAATGCGCTATTGAAATATGAGATCAACATCAGTTTCGATCGAATAATACCTGCTTGTTTCATGGCTTTAGCAACTGTCAGAAGAGCGGCTTCCCAGTCCACCGGTTTCAATTGTCCGTCGCAACCTTTCACCATCGGCGTAACCAACCGCTGCCTTTTCAACGCGTCGTAAGCGAATCTGGACTTATCGGACAACCATTCCTCGTTGATCTCCTCGTTGATCCTAGGCAGAATCCTCAAGACCTCACCGGTCCTCGTGGACACGACGATGTTGGAGCCTACGGCGTCGAGGACGTCGATCGAGTCGACTTTGCGAATTTCCCATGGCCTCGCGGTAAAACTGTACGGTTTGCTCGTCAACGCGCCCACCGGGCACAAGTCGATAACGTTTCCGGACATCTCCGACATAAAGAACTTCTCGACGTACGTACCGATCTGCATGTCGGATCCTCTGCCGGTCGTTCCGAGATCGTCGATACCGGCAACCTCGGAAGCGAACCTAATACATCTGGTGCAATGGATGCAGCGGGTCATGATCGTCTTGATCAACGGCCCGATGTCTTTATCTTCGACCGCTCGTTTACCGGAATAGTCGTTGTCGGTGAAGCGGGAACGATCGGAACCGAAGGCCATCGACTGATCTTGCAAATCGCATTCACCGCCCTGATCGCAGATAGGACAATCCAACGGATGGTTTACCAATAGGAACTCCATCACGCCCTCCCTGGCTCTCTTCGTCATTTCCGAATCGGTTTTAATGCGCCAACCTAAAATTGAAATACACATATTAGATTATATATAGAATTTTAACACAACACAATCACCTTTCATGACTGGCATGGCGCAAGCTGCCACGGGTTTCGGCGACTTCTCCACCTCGACAAGGCACATCCTACAGTTGCCAGCAACTGCCAACCTCTCATGATAACAGAACCGAGGGATCTCAACTCCAATTTGGGCTGCAGCCTGCAGTACAGTGGTGCCAGGCTCCACCATCACTGATTTATCATCAATAAAAACTTCAATCTTCTCCGGCTTCTTGGCAATGTCACTGGCTGCCCTCGACACGACAGCCACATGCTGGACCTTTGCCCCGGAGAGGACTTTCGAAATGCCAAATCTCAACATCTCTGAAACAGGAACAGAATGAACTCAACACAGCACTTTCACTTTAACGAATCAAATTCAATGTTTTCGTTGCACAAACCCAAATTACAGAAATCCCAAATGGGATTGTCGGCTTGGCAAACGCGAAAGTTATATAACGTTTCACAAATTTACGCTCTTTTAAGCTGAATCTAGTGCATTACATACATCACATTACATAATTACAACACCTAACCTCAATTTATGTTGTCAGTGGCGAAGGTGTTCGGAGATCCCGTACGCTCCCAGGTCTCGCGCAGATATTCTGTTCGGGCGATAATGCTGCAATATGTTACCCTTAATACTGAAAATTACCTTATTTATTTTCAACTTTTTTTGACTTCTAAAATGTCAAAATACCACACATTTGACGGCCCTGCAGGCCAAATTGACATCTGCAGCGGTTAACCAATTAGATTCGAGACTTTATCTCATTAACCAATCCTTGAGCGCTTTAACTTTGTGAATGTTGCCATGTCTCTTAGAATCTCGTGAATCGCAGGTATTAGTTAATTTATATAATTTATAATCGTTTATATAAAGGTTATTTAATCATGCAATTTATTTTATAAACTTTCAAAGGTATGAATAAATACGTATTCGACTGGAATTTTTGGTAATAAGCTTTAAATGCGATGTTTTCTGCGCAGCATTTTAAAGGTATTCACAAGTTGGCATAGGTGCCACGTGAAGAAATTTGGAGATTCTATAACCTCTATAAAAGCGCCTTTCCGTTTCCAACTCATCGAGTAGAAGACGTGGTTTCGTTCCATCTGAAGCAAATCCCATAAAATCCAATTCGAAATGACTTTCGGAGACGTGAAAACTGAACAAGGCTTGAAGCAGCTGAACTCCTTCCTGCTAGACAAAAGTTACGTCGGAGGGTGAGTTGATATTGATTAAAAAAAATAATTTTTACCATCGTTTTTATAAAAAAAAATATTTTTAGATTTGTCCCAACCCAAGCTGATGTTGAGGTTTTCAACGCCATCAGCAAGGCTCCTTGCGCCAACTTGGAAAATGCCCTCAGATGGTACAATCACATCAAGTCTTTCTCCGCCGATGAAAAGAAGAAGTTCCCAGCTGCTGCCTCTCCCATGAAGGCCGGTTCCACCACTACCGCAGCCCCAGCCAAGGAAGATGATGATGATGTTGATCTCTTCGCTTCCGACAACGAGGAGGAAGATGCGGAAGCAGCCAAGCTCCGTGAGGAGAGGCTGAAGGCCTACTCTGAGAAGAAACAAAAGAAACCCGCGATCATTGCTAAGAGCAGCATTGTCCTTGACGTGAAACCCTGGGATGATGAGACTGACATGAAAGAAATGGAAAAGAAAGTGAGGACCATCGTCATGGAGGGTCTCGTCTGGGGAGCCTCAAAACTCGTACCAGTCGGCTACGGCATCAACAAACTGCAGGTCATGTGCGTCGTCGAAGACGAGAAATGCTCCGTGGATTTGCTGGTCGAGAAAATCGAGGAATTCGAAGATTTCGTCCAGAGCGTTGATATCGCCGCCTTCAACAAGATCTAAACTAAATGTTTCATTTCGATTCAATATTGTGATGTTGATTACACTTTTTCCCATTGCTTTAATAAATAAATAATAAAAAAAAATAAACTTCAATTATATCCTTCCATATGCTACATAAATAAATACATTCCGTCATTTAGATTGAGATGATGATGATACAAGTACATTTATCCGATCTAGGTCGGATTGCTTCGCAGCGGGAAAATTTCAAATTTTATTGATCGGAAACGACGCTAGAGGCCTCCCATCTATAACCTAACTTTTCTTATTAGAACTGAGAGTAATCGGTGAAAAAAAAAAGTGTTAGCAATAAACAATGTCGGGGCAATTGTTGAAATTGTTCAACACCATTGGAGGATTCAAAAACATTCTCCAGACTAGGTAAGCGCGTTTTCAATTACTTAATTATTTTTGCGTACAAAGTTTGTTTAACCAAAAACTCGTTTGCAGGAGCGTTTTGGTGGGATACCAGCAAAATGCTACGATGAAACATACAGCTTCCGAGAAGCTGAAGGAGCTCAACATGCCTGACAAACCCAAGAGGCCATTGACACCCTACTTCAGGTTCATGAGGGACAGTCGAGAGGAATACATCCGTAAGAATCCAGAAATGAAGAACACAGAGCTGACCAAAATCTTGGCATTGGATTGGATGAATGTGCACGAGACGATTAAAGAAAAGTACACGGATGAGTATAAATCCGAGCTGGATGATTACAATAAGCAGAACCTAATTTATTTGTCGAAGCTGTCTGATGAGCAGAAGCTCGCGATTAAAACAGCGATAAAGGAGAAGAGGGATTTGAAGAAGCGTAGGCACATGAAGAAAGTAATTAATTGCAAAAGTATTTTTTGCGTGGTGTAATTAAAATTATTGATTTTGTTTGTAGCGCATCAGAGAAATGAACAGACCAAAGAGGCCTCTGGGTCCGTACATGCAGTTTCTCGTGGAATACTCGCGACAGAATAACATGAACATGAAGGAAGTTATCAAGACCATCAAAGGGAAATGGCAGTTGCTTTCCGACTCTGAGAAGGAGGTTTACGTGGCGCGGTACGAGGAAGCGAAGGTCCGCTACGAGAAGGACATGGTTGAATGGGAGGCGAAGATGATCGAGGAGGGTCACGTGGACGTGATCAGGCAGACAGCTCAGAAGGAGAACAAACCGTCGAGGTTACGCAGCAAGGAAAAGGAGGAATAGGAATTCGGGTGTTCTTACCACCCGCATTCTGCCACGGCTGGTGAGAGCACGGGAGATAGAATAGTAGAGACATCATCATCGATGCAGAGCAAACCTGAAACATCTGTTACCAATAATATTGTACAAAGCAAAGAGGTGGAGAAGAGTGATGTTAAGCAGATTAAGAAAGACGAAGAACTTCCTTTGGCAGAGACTCCTCCGTCTCCGCCGGCGGAAAACAGCGTCCGCTCAGAAAAGGCAGGTAGCAAGAACATAGTCGATACGTTTAAGAAGATTTTCAAGTTTTGATTTATTTTTCGCATTTCCATATTCTGGATTCTGTTTTTAGCTCGTATACATCTTTTATTATTTTGTTTTCATTGCCAATACACATCTCTTCTTTTTTTAAAATTATTATTTCTTTGCCTTAATTTATCCCATATTTATCCACCGCTATTAAAAAATTTAACACAATTTCATTATTTTCAGTTATCATTTTCACTGTCTTCCACAGTTTATTTCAATTTCAATTGTGTTTCAGCTCTTTGGATTCACCTGGACTTTGGTACAGTTCACTATTTGGGACTATTACCTCGCGCACGTCCTTATCTTCATATAAATACATTCCTTCATTTTTGTACAATTGGATTCATTGAACATTTAATGTACGTCTTGTAATTTAATTAAGAAAAGTGTTTTAAATAAAGCACTTGCTAAATGTATTTATTTGGATATGATAAGGAAAAACTAAAGATTTGAGTCGAAAACCGTTATGAAAAATTAATATTAAAATTGTATGCAACTCCTGTTGCATATTTGAAAGAACTATTATATAAGCGTTGGTTGCGCTTTGAAACTGTTTGTTGGGTTTCGTATCAGCTGTGCGTGTTTTTTTTGTTATTGTTATTTAAGTATGAGCGATGCTGCGGTTAGACGGGAGGCGAGGAGGAGAAGGATCCTGGAGAACGCGGACAACCGCTTGAAGAGGATCTCCAACATTCACAGGAAAATCGGTAAATATTCCTGGCGAAACAACATAACCTAGACACGAAATTATTCGACTTCTTCTTATTTATAGAATCGGAAACAACGGATGAGACGAAGATCGTCGCGCCAGACGTCCAAAACAAAACGAGTAAATTTTAACTATTTGTTTTTGTTAACAGCTTTGAAAGGTTCATCTTTAATTTTAGAACCGGAAAATGAGGATTACTCAGCCTGCGCCAACGACGCGGATGAATCCGAACCTATCGCCAATAATGTGGAGATTGAATATACGCGTGTGAAGAACGAGGTGAAAAACTTCGTGGATTCGGACTTGGAGAAGGAAGTCGATTATCCGCAGGAATCTTACGATTCCGTCGAGCCTCAGATTGGGACAGACGAAGTGTCGAATTGTGCGAAACCGTTTTACGGGACGTTCATCGTTCTCCTTCTGGGTTTGAGCGTGCGCTACTTGAATCTGATCTTCAGCAAGTTCGAGTTTTTCGTGGGAATCGACTTATCCTACCTGCACATCGACAAGATATTCCTCCCGCTGCTAGGGTACGAGTGTTACATTTTACTCTTGGCGCGCCCCAAATACGAAGAGAACGTAACAATGAATCTCATAATGCTGATGAACAATATTAACGGGAAGAAGGTGCAGCCGCTGCTCCGCTTCCTAAACTTAATTATTTCCGTGCACAAGGATATGGCGATATACTTTTTCGCTTTTATTTTGTTGGACTTGATGTTCGCTCTTGTCTCCGCGTGATTTTGTACCATTGTTTATAATTTTTTAAATTTAATTATTTTGTATTTGGTGTGAAACCATTGTTTGTGAAGGATAACTTTATATATATATACATATAATATGGATAAAAACAAATAAACTATTTATTGCCAGTTTACTTAAACAATTATTTACTAGCAACGCAATTGGATTGTCGTAACTAAGGAGACGGTGCAATGATTTCGGCTAACTTCAACGCGTATATTGGGATAATCGATTATATTCACGTCGAATCGAATCATCTTTGCTGAACGCAAAAAGCGAGGAGATGCAAAAAAAGAAGCGAGAGCAAAAACGCATCTCCGTGCAGCATGATTTCGGTATATTTAGTTGGGATATGCGAAGCATTCTTGCGAATTGCGGTGGTTCACGATGGCGCAAGTAGGGCCCGTACACTGGGCTGGACAAGTCAATCATGAGGTAAGTCGAAAGATACCCACGAAGCGCTCACCTATAGACTCATGACATTGACTTTATGCTAATTAAACGTTACTTGCACAAATCGCCACAAAAAAAAAACAAATAATTGATGAGTAAATCCAGTCGGTTTACGACCACTTCGATCGTTACGTTCCATCGAATTATTAGACATGTGTCATGTGCGAATTGTCAAGAGAAAGCGGAAGCAGCGGGTAAATAGATTCATCATTCGAAATCTAAGCGTCTAATTGCGAGAATTCAGCTACAAAATTATCTGTACACAATTCACACTGATTGCCAATAATTCATTCGATATGGACTATATCCAATCAATCAGAGTGTAAATGTTAAATAATTAGCATATTTCTAATAGACCACGTGGTAAATTCGCAGGCCAGTTTTCTACACTTTACTATATTATTAATAGACTATTTCTGCAACTATTTTAAGCGTAATTCAATAATCACCCCGAGTCATATTTACGTTAAACTTTACTTTAGTTAGTTGCAAATCCTTGTTTCATAAGAAACACAAGAATTAAATGTTTAAGTTATTTATAAAAAGTGCTGTTTTTTTCCAACATTCTTCGCGTTCGATGCGAATCGAAATTGATTTTTTCTCATTTCTTCAATTTTTGTTTATTGCAGTTATTTATATCTACTATATCGTCTCGATATATTGGAAACTTATTATCGCGCGTCATAATATTTTGAGAATGATGATTTTCATAATTTACTCGACGCAAACAATTGCCGCCGACTCGGTCGATAAATTTCCTTCAATTGTAAACCACTTTAATTTCCATCCATTATTCGTCATTCTCATTTCTTTCATGCGATTTTGAATTTGTGTATACTGGATTTTCAATACTTCCAAATTTATTAAATTTGTCTCACAAATCTTTTCCTGTTTATAATTATGATAATTAGTTTTGTTCCAATTTGATTCTTGGATAAAAAAAATCCCATCGTATTTAGAAATAGGGTAAAACCGATTATACACATTTTATTTTCTTCTAAAGTACAAATGTGATTAATTTCCCTTTAATGATACATTCGTGTTTTTTTTTTGGTATAACATTTACGCTGGGATTTAGATGGAAAGTTTTGCATTAATCATTGCACTTGAATCAAAATCACAATTATCTTGAGATTATATAATTTTTAAAGCTATTATCATATTACGTGTCACGAACATTTCACCTAATAACAACCTATTATTATTAATTTATAAGACTTTTCATTAATTTCATTACAAATGTCAAATTAACAAATGAAAATGACATTTCGACGTTTATTATGAAGCAAGTAAATAATGAATTCGCGTATTATTAACTTCGTTATATTTAGCTGCAATGGAAATTAATTGAATAAAAAGAACTATTCATTGTTAGGCCGAGAATAGCATTTAAAATCGTGTAATTATAAATTGAAATAGCGTGTAAAACTAAATAGAAAATTTAATTAAATTCAAGGCCGACAAACTCGCTTAAACATTTTGATTCGTATGTCCCTAATGTTACGTTGATAAGTGTTATTTCTATTTTAGATAATTGTTAATTTATTATAATTAAATAATCCAGATTTCAACAAAAATTCACAGTTTTCGTGATATTTAGTAATTGATTAATGAAAAAGAAACTTTAGTTTGTGTAATTTTTATGTCTACTAATTAGCAATTTTTGAAAGGTCATATGAATACTTTAGTTTTAAATTAAAATTAATAAATAAAATTGAGTATTTAATGTATGTAACCTTGTAAATAGTAAAATTTTGTGAACTATTGTTAATTGTTGTTTATACATATATAAACCATTTAAGCTTATTTTAGTAAATTGTAAGATTAAACTGGATTAATTATATTTGTCGTTCTAAATTGAGCGAAGAAAATAGAAAAATTGTAGGCTTTTTCTCGGAAATTGCTATATTATTTCAGACAATTCTCGTAAACAATATCCAGTATAAATTTTTATTTGGGCCCGACCTAGACTATGAATTGATGTATTATGTAAATAATTTGTGTAAATGCATTTAAGCTTAGAGACTAATCCTCAATATAATGGAGATGTCGCTTAAATTTACGGCTGAAGTGTAGTTGAGCAAACATAGCGTAATTGCTGTTTGCGATAAGCATTGCAGCGAAAAAGGGTGGATTACCGTTACGCAAATATTTTCCGTCTATGCGTTTGCGGAAAACCAGTTCTTTGCATATAAAAACAGCGGACGCCGCGGCTTTCTACGCGATTGTGAACTAAAGTCGCGCCTGGATACGACTCATTTTTTCCGCAAGTTTAAAGTACGCTAGATAAGGCTTAGAGCACTTGCGTTTTCTGTAGTTAGTGTGTACACTATACAGGGTTACGCGGGTTCAGTCGCTGAGTGCAATTAAAGCGCGCGTCGTTAATTGCTCGTCTTGTTTTGTTTAATTATATTTTCTTTGCGAAATTAATATACGTACACGTAAAGTTAATTAAGTTGATTGATTGCGGTAACTGGTTTTCGAGGCGCGCACCGAGTGCAATAGTAGTCAGTAGCTTCGCGGCAACTGTATCTGTCGGTCGGTGTTTCAGGCGTTCTGTCGCATCATGAGGTCGATCATACCGAGTGTGGTGGCTTTCTTCCACCTGTACTTAGACTACTTCTTCGATTTCCTCTATGGCCTCTACTACAACAGCAAGAAGAAAATCGTTTCGGCGCCCAGCGATCCGATTCTTGAAATGAGCGCGACGCAGATAGCTCGTAAGATACGAGAAGGAAAACTGAAGTCGGAGCAGGTGGTACTCGCACACATCAACAGGATCAAGGAAGTCAACGGACTCCTGAACGCCGTCATCGACGAGCGCTTCAATGATGCGCTCGAAGAAGCGAAGAAGGTGGACGAGAACATCGCCAACGGAGTGTACACTGAAAGGGAATTCAAACAGAAGATCTTCTTAGGTACGCTCATTCATTTAATCGCAGAACAATTATTGAAATTATACTCACTCTAGGTGTCCCATTCACCACGAAGGGAACAACTATTTGCGAAGGATTAGACGTGAGTTTCGGACTGGTTCCCAGGAAGGGCATGAAGGGCACTGCAGATGCGGACGTTGTTGTGAACATGAAGAACTCTGGCGCGATTCTAATAGGTGAGTATCATTAATTCTCTTCAAATCTAATTACTTTTACTCGTGTAAATTAATTGAACAAAAATCTTAATTATAATGTGACAACCCAATAAAGTATTTCAATCGTAATCAAACTTACTAGAAAGTAAATATGATCTTATCTTATAATATCTTATGTTTATTTTAAAACTCGTATAATAGTTTTTATAATAGTTTTTCAGCATTTGTAATTTTTAAATAATAATCACGCATTATTTTAAATTGTCTTTTACATAATTTAGAGATTGGAATTTTTGCATATCGCTAAAAACTTTATCAACATTGTTAGATAAGGAGAATTAGAAATGTAAACAAATAATTATCGCAAAGAAATACTTAACCTGGGTCGCATCATTATTAATTTTAGGTTTTTGTTATGAATAATAGATAAAAACAAATCTGGCACATTTTCTGTTTAAAACACATCGTGAAGGTAAATGCGTCTTACATCAACTCGGTGACTGTGTTTTGCGCTCGAAAATGAATTAACCTGTAACAGAGAAAGCAGAAAATATTAGTAAAACCTCAAAATGAAACAGAACACAAATAATTGCGAACTCGCTTTCATTAATAACAAAACGACACATAAGATTGGAAATATATTAAACTTTCCAAAATCTGCGAAAAACAAATTGCTATTTTATTGTTATTCTCTGGGACATATTTCAAAAAAATAATAATTAAGTAATTAGTATGACAATGACTAAAGTATATTAAAAGTTGAACCAGAATCAATTAAAAAATCATAATAGTTTCGAAACTAATAATAAAATGAAAAAAAAAAGCTGATTTAAATTAACTTATGTGCTTTTCTCAAAATGTGACCTAAAATAAAACATCTCACATTATTGAGTTCATTAAAAATTACAGAATAAGAAAAAGGGAGTCAATTAATTATTTTTAAATAAGCACAGTATTAGTTAAAATTATAACAATACATTGAATTAAATTTTTGAGTGTAAATTGCGTATTATTTGAATTACTCACAATTTTGCTGCACAAAAATTTCACTCCAAACTATTGAAAATCCATGAATTTTCACTAATTTCGGCTAATTTATAATCAGTGTGAAGTTGTACGAGAGACGCGCAACAGTTTGGCGTGGGTACGTCACGATCGTATCGACTTCGGCTAAACTCGCCTTTTGGTTTGCAATAAAAATGCGTTGTTGCTAACTTCTCCGCACGCAAAATTCAACAAACAAAAAAACAGAAGAAAAACAAAGAAAAAAGCAGTGGTTGGGGAAACGCGTCCCTTCGCAATTTTTAATTAACTTAATTAATCACTCAATTATAAGCAATAGTTTGATTTTGAATTAAACTACAAAATATTAATTAATACGAACATTTTTCTAAAGCGGTTTAAAAAATGCTACTCACTGTTAATTGCTAAAATCTAAGTGGATTTTGCTCTCCGATGATGGTTTTCACGGGATAATTCACTGGGTTTGCACAATTTTGAATATTTGAAACGTGAACGCACGGAGACGCAAAGAACGTTGATCGACGACTAAAAAGTAGCGTACCCACGCCGACGCAATAAGAGTTACCAACTGATTCGTGTTCAATTCGAATTTGAAAATGTTGCCCTCTTTTGGATTAATAGAAAATTAAATATTACAAAATGCAATTAATACAAGTAATGTTCTACGTTTATTTTAGCTTTAACGAATGTACCGCAATTGAGTATTTGGTCAGAAGCGCATAATCCGGTTTTCGGCATCACCAACAACCCGTACGATACAACGAGAAACGTGGGAGGATCTTCGGGAGGCGAATGTTGTATCGTCGCAGCTTGCGGATCTGCGATTGGAATCGGTAAGTTTCG
Organism: Nicrophorus investigator; assembly: GCA_963457615.1. Classification (NCBI taxonomy): domain Eukaryota; kingdom Metazoa; phylum Arthropoda; class Insecta; order Coleoptera; family Silphidae; genus Nicrophorus; species Nicrophorus investigator. Next base: position 3,554,368 of record OY735143.1, read on the forward strand.
TGTTTTGGTTAATTGGTGAATGTACAAATATTAATATGAGTTTTGTTAGGTACGGATATCGGCGGTTCCATTCGAATCCCTGCGTACATGTGCGGTCTCTTCGGACACAAGTGCAGCCCCACAGTGACTCCCACCAAAGGTAAATGTTTAAATGTTAGTGAAGCAAGTGTTAATTTAACTATGCGTTTGCAGGTTTGACGTTCCGCGATGGATCAGAGAAGGATAGGACGATGGTCGTCGCTGGGCCGATCAGCAGATACTGGGAGGACCTCATCCCCGGCCTGAAAGCGATCTTGGGTAACGAGGCAAGCACGAAATTGCAGCTGGACAAGAAGGTCGATCTGACCAAACTCAGATACTATTTCATCGAAGACATGCAGAGCATGTTGATATCGCCGGTGCGATCCGAAGTCTTAAAGTCGTTCAGAAGGTTAATCTGTTTATTTTTCGCATGAATCGCAAAATTGCAAAATTGTTGTTTTCAGCGTGGTTGAACATTTTCGCAAGATGACTGGAAAGGCCCAAGAGCTGGAAGTGGAAGAGCTCAAGTATACAGGAAAACTGTACACAAAAGCGCTGCTCAACGAAGGAAACGACTTTTCCTACGACGTCACCAACAAAACCTACAAGGTTCCTTATTTCAATTCATCGAATCATCTTTATCCTAATTATTCTTTCTCTGTCGCAGGCCGTCTGGTACAAGGAACTCTTCAAATACATCTTCAGATTCAGCAATTTGTCCTTCTCCGCCATCATGGTTTTGATCAACGCTCAAGTGTTACCCAAAGCCACGCAAGAATGGTTCGAGGAGACCTCCGAAAAAATTAAGAGCGAGCTTCTGGTAATCTCTTACAACAACTGTTGAGCAGAACCCAAAATGATTATAATTTCTTTCGCAGAGCAAACTTGGCAGCGACGGCGTGCTCTTCTTCGTAAGCCAACCGACCACCGCCCATTACCACCATATGAGTTACATTCGCCCGTACAATCTGCTGTACTTCAGCATCTTCAATCTGCTCAAGTTTCCCGTCACCCAAGTGCCGTTGGGTTTGTCCAAAGACGGTTTACCTCTGGGTATTCAAGTAGTTTCCGCACCATTCAACGATCACCTTTGCCTAGCCGTCGCGAAGGAACTCGAGAACGTCTTCGGTGGTTACGTTCCACCTTATTCAAAAATTTAAATTTCGCAAATTTATTTATTTTAACATGTACAATTTAAATATTTTGATTTATATATATACATAGATTTTAATTTGTTGAGTGCGAACGCCGTTCGCGTCGTGCTCTCTGTATCTTGTGTCTTATTGTTTAAATGAATTAATTTACTTCCCACATACATTTATCGTATTTTTATTAACGCAAACGAATTATTTATTTTAAAATACAATAAATTTTGCATAAAAATGGAATGCAACTAAACTCTCACCTTATAGTGAATATGACAGCCTAAGTATTAAGTACATTCTTCCACTATCTCGAAACATTCCAATCTAAAAGTGAAGTAGCAAGAATTAAATAAACCAAAAGTTAAGCAATCAAAATATAGAAAATAACTATAATCAAATAAAACGATATTGAGGAAAAAATAATTATTCATCTACTATTATTAAAATAATTGCTAAAAATACGATGTTTAATATTTTATAATATTTAATTACATGTTTTTAAATAATCTTTTCTATATTTGAATTTGAAATTGTTGGAGCCCTCTTGTGGAATGCGACGGAACTAAATCCACTTTATTAATTTCAAATGTATTTTTTAACTTTCTATATGTGGTTTATATTTCATAATTAGTATAATTAAACAGTTATTTTAAATTGAATCAATCAATGTTTAACTACTGCATCAATTGTTTGTCTATGTCATCGAATATTTACGAATTTTCATTAATTTAAAACATTTTTATATGTATCTATAAAATCTTAATCTACAATAGTCAACTAATATGTTGACAACGTTCACTACTCTACTTTTTTTAAAATTTAAGTATTATGTAATAAACGGTTTTAAATTGATTGTGCTTCCAAAAGTGTTTCTCTTATCAGTCAATTTCATAACCTTCATGCTGAAAAATCTTCCAAAAAAATTGTTTCTTTTAACAAATAGCTGCCGATGTCTTATCGACTTCAGAAATTTTGATAACTACTACATTCCTGATGTTCTCTATGGAAACGTCTGGAAGGATAAGACTTTCATATATATTTTTTTAAATTAAAATTTGAAATAAATTAATCAAAATAAAATATAAATTTTGATGTAGAAGAAATAAATATACTTAGATAGAAAAAAAAAAGGAACCTTTTGCTTGGGTTTGGTACCTGAGATTATTTTCTTGGAATTTGTAAAGATTTCGTCTATTTTCTTCTTTTCAAAGCATCAGATATAATAAAATATATAGAATAAATTTTCCTTCTTGATTTTTTTTATAAATCTTTTGTACGTCAAACATAAACTGACGTAATTTAAATATGAAGAAAAAAAATGGCGGTGAAACAAAATCGCGACGCTTATTTTATGACAGCGATTCAGTTGATTTTAAACCTGTTAAGACAAATTCTTGTTGTCTTTTAAAAGCAAATAAATTATGAATCCTGAAGTTCAAGTTTGCGTTAAAGTTCTTCGTTTCAACTGTATCTTTATTCGATTGTGTTGGCACTGAAACCACTCAATTGTCACGACATGAAAGGTGACAGATGTCAAGGCTTGTGATCTATAATGATGATGATGACCATTCGAGATTGTTATGATATCGATGGATGATTGCGTCCGTTCGAATCTCTTTCGGTATGTGTGTGTGTGTGTTGTGCGTGAGCGCGCGCATTCGCTCGTTAAATAGCCAGCAGAAAATGTAGTTTCGTCTGGGTCTGGTGCTGTGCTGTGACGGGCAGTAGTCATTCAGTAAAAGTGCGCGGCCGAAGGAGGACAGTGTTCTCTGACGTTCATCAGCGAAAGACAGAGGAGGAGGATCAAGCTCGCAAACGTTTACACGCACACGCCTATCAACGGACGACGATGGCATCAAACGAGGAAGGCTTCTTCGAGGGGGTCGAGAAACTCCTGGAGATCTGGTTCACGACCTCCGATCAAGCAGGGAAATCCAACGGGGCCGACCTGCGGAAAATCCCTAGGTAAGTTTTTCCTGGCTCAATCGATTTTTCCCAACCACCATCATCCCCAACGCATGCACACTCAGACAACCACCCACATCGCACATATCATGATCACCATAGCGACCGGAGATCCGCCTACAGCTCTCGCACCGGACCAATCAGCTGATCGCCGAAATGTAAACAAAACGGAAACACTCTGTACATGCCATTTAATGTTTACCCATCCACTTCTTCCTCTTTTTTTCATTTATACATTTTATTTATTTTTTCTCTTTAACCGCACACATATTTACTTTCAATCTTATCAGAGAAACTCGAGATTGTAACAGCAAACCGTGCACCATTCCATATCATTTGTTCAATAGCCAAATAACGCCGAAGATATTTCCGCTTCTGGAAAATTTTTGACTACTATTTTATCGATGACAACGCGAAATGCTCACTGATACTAATTTGACCTACATTTTATGTTTTCCTTCCTTATTTCATTTGCAGTTTGAAGCTTATATAATTTAATATTGTTATTCTATTATTCGCTGAAATCAAAATTCCGATAACGCTTAATCAAAAATAAAATAATAGTGCTTAAGCAAAGTCGTTTAGATTAGAAATGTTGAGGAGATGGAAAAGAAGAGTGCAATTTTCCCAGAACCCAGTCCGTTTCCTGGTCAAGTTCGAAGTTCGCAGTTTCCGCGCGCGAAAATGTTTACATTTAGGCGACGAACCCGAAAACTATTCCACCTCGAGCGTGAAGAATACACGAGATTAGATTGGACCATTAATATCATCGCTATATTAATATACCAGAATGACGTTTCCTTCGATGTGACATTAATATAACAATTGATGATTATGTTTCAGGAACCAACTCGAATCGCTGCTGAAAATTGTGCGATGCGAGATCATCAGCTCTGTGAGAAACGATCACGTCGACGCATACGTACTTAGGTGAGTTATTATTATTTTTGTTAGTTTCCTCTCGCACAATTTTCAATCATTTCGCTTCAATCATTAACTTAACGCAAGAATAACTAGAATTCAATATTTAATTATGAAGAAGTATTTAAAATAAAACAAAATGTCAATTATGGCATAAGACAGTTGACAAGTATTTGGATATAAAACAAAAAGTCAACGATCTCAAAATGACAATTATGACAGTTCTTCATAAAATTAAAACATTTTGATTGTCGCGTTTAATTTAAATTTTATCGCGAATTCGTATTCGTTTTTATTTAATTATTCACGCGCTATTCGTATCTTCCTTACATTTTCGCCATTCAGTACTTATAAAATATCTTAATTATTACTAAAACTAATTGTAGAAAGCAAGTAGCGAAGAAGACTATAATTATGTTATTATTTGGACGCGTTTAACAAAAAAGAATTTTAATTATTTTAAAACGATTGTTTTCTTATAATATTTAACAGTAGTTTAAAACTAAATACCAACAAAAAAAACAAGTAATTAAGATTATTCGTTGATATTAAATACATTGATTGCTAGTCATTAAATAGTAATTAAATGTGACAGTGAAATAGCGATTATACGCTCGTTAAGGATTTGCTTTGTTAATGAATTAATAGTTTAAATACCTATCCTGACGTATTACAGTTTATTTTAACAAAGCTCGTGAAATATTGACTGTCACTGACAACATTTCGTATTATGTAACATTTTGAACGGTGAAAAAAAATGTGGGACAACACTCATATAAACAATCGCCGATATTCCATGTCTGCACGCAATAACATCTCGACGGGAACGTCAAAGGTCGCGGATACCAATGACCCGATTTTATAGTGTCCGCCCTTTTTCAAATCGAATGACATCCTAATCATGCTACTGCACAAGTTGTCAATATTTGCATTAACAAACCAATGGAAATGTCAGATACGAATTTTCTGATGACACCCCTTTGTTAATGTTGCATAATCAAGAAAAAAATGATACTTATTTTATGTGTTTAGTGACAAGTAATGTCAACAACAAATTATCAATAAAAGCATTAAGCAAAACAATGGAAATGTCAGAAACAAATATTCTAATTTCTGTACTGGCAATGAATTGATATCAACAATTGCAGTAATAAAATCAAAAAAGAGTAATCTTTAACTGAATTCTGAATTGATTTGCAAAGGGTGTATGTGCGTTGTAGAAGCAACAAGGCAGGTGCAATTTCCGGTGGGTAAAACGCATTTTCGAATTGCGCAATGTTATGTAAGTGAATCTAGGTCGTGGTGGTGGGGGGGAGTGAAGGGAAGGTGTCGGAGAGGAACCTGGGCGTCCGTTCGGCCTATTGATTTCCGCGATCCGGGAGGAGCGCGACCGAGACCAAGGGCAAGGTCATCGTCGCCGTTCGACGCAACCGATGATGATTCTGAATGGTCATCATAATCATCATCAAGGGATTCGCACACCAAATTCGCGCGGCGTCAAAAAGGCATTGCACCGCACATCACACAATGTCTATTTTTAGATAGTCAGTATACGTCTTCGGGGGCAACCGCATGGTGTGCTGCGTCAAGCATCCTTCCTCCAAGGCCGACCGCGCGCGATTTTTACGTAACGAGAGCGCGAAATTGTTTCAATTGAACGAATGTCGTCCGGCCAATTGCCGCGGATGCAATTGTACTTCTCATCATCTCCCTTTTTATTTCTTCAGGGGTCATCAATCAAAGTAATCCAGCAAAAGCAAACGTTTTTTCTTATCTTCTGCTTGAAAGCTCGCATCAAATATTCAGTGGCTTCGATCGCATAATTTATAGTATGGCATTCGTTTCGCTGAAACTTCATTTACATTAAAGAAAATCATCTATAATTGAATGTTATTGCATTGCTATTATAGGATAATGCAACAAAGATATGAAATAATACTTGGAAACGGTAAATTTCAGTATCAATCAACAAGTATACGTTACGAAACAATGGCTCACCGCTGTTGCATAGCAATTTTGACGTATAATTACCTAGCAGTTACATTAAAATTTAATCGACATCTTCTGCCATGCATGTATAATATTTTTACAATGAAAATTCACTGATCAATAAGATTTTACTTAACTTAAATTTTACGGAAAGAGCATTTTCAACGAGAAAACGAAAAATATTCAAATTGCAAAAATGTCAGTTAACGTGAATCACCTATGTAAACAAAGCTTTAAGCAAACATAATAACTTTTTCTTGTTTATGCATTGTGACCTATTTATTGTTGTTAACGAGCTTATCGTGTAACATAACAATTTGAATAAAACTATGAAATATTATAAAACTTCCAATGTCGTTTGATAATTATATGGCATAAATGACAATTAAACATTAACATATTTATAATAGTAAATTCCCTTTAAAGTAATCATTTGAATGTGCTTTTTCTGTCTCATTTAGAGATCGTCGGTCAGAGATAAAGATCATAGTTAAACTTTGACCGTCTTTTATAAGAATCAAACGGTTCGCATCCATCAGTGCTGATTGCGTGCAATTCATTGATAAGGTCTTAATCTGCGAAGACCTTAACCTTTCATTGGCACAGATAACTGACGCCGGCCAATATGGTTCGGGTTTATTGAACCTCCCTATTAAATTTAGAACTGTCCACCAATGGACAACACACACTCACTCACTCACTAACTACTTACTCCTCTCGAGTCCTTGATCTTTCCACACGCATTATCTCTAATCCTTCGCCTTGATATGCTTTAGTTCGTGCAGCAAATGGGAAACCAACCGAATCATTTTGTAAACTCGAACTTGAAATTTAGCTTAACATTACTTGCAAATCAAGGAAAATCTCTTAATGGTGCAGTCGAACAGCAACAGAACCTGAAATGTTATCAACAATTAGTTTACTCTTCCTGGTGATCGATTTTCATATGGTACTTTTTTTGGTGCTCATTGAAGAAGTTGTGCATCGATGCAACAACTTATGTTATTAAATCCAAAGAGGATCTGAAGCGTGCGATCGATACCCAGCTAAAAATAGAATTCGTCTTCACTGAGTCTACACAACGCACGAAACATATTAGATTAGATACTGTAATATGTGTAACTAGTGAAAAAAAAATGCACATGCTGGGGCCGCGTGCTCTTACGACATCCCCGAGTCCGGAACCAGGAACATAACAGTGATTGCAGCATTTTTTTTAAAGAATCAGCCAATTTCAGGGTTCATCGGTCCTTCCTTCCTTCCTTTCATCACCGCACGTGTATCCATCCGCACTTTTTTCCCTTTCGTTTCGCACGAGCAAATCCGTTTGACATCCTGCCAGGATTTCTCAATGCCCGAGCAGTTCACGACCACGTAAAAAACCTATAAATAATACAATTCCATTACATTCGGTCACTTCATATTATATTATATTTCGAGCGAACCAACCACTTGTGCCAGTCGCGACATTGAAAATTTAAAGTTATAAATAAAAAAAAAAAGATTCGCAAATATAGAACTGCATCTGCAAATGTATCAATAGTTGCCATTTTCTATTCATTCTCTTTATATTAACATATAACATTTGTTTCGGTTGCTTTGGCACCCAATAACTTTTTAGTTGTCATGACATTAACTTGTTGATCGGAACAAACAAATATAATTCCGACAATCGTTTGGGAAGTCCTTGCTTCGAATAGAAGGAAAGAAAAATAGATGATTTTGCATGGGGAGAAGATTATGAATGGTGCATGCATGTAAATCTTGCGTTATGGGCGATCTGCCAATGTTTTGACGGAAGCTCTGACGAAAATACGCATTGCGCAATCTGCTGTTGTGAAAACAACATACCATTCCATCCATACCTGCAATATTAACTTTACATAATTATATTTCGGTATAGACAATCAATGATTATAACTTTTAAACTTGGAAATAATTAGGATTTTCGTATCAACTTTCTCTATTTACTTTTACAGCGAAAGTTCGATGTTTGTGTCGAAGAGACGTTTCATCCTGAAGACGTGCGGAAACACGACGCCCTTACTGTGCTTGGAGCGTTTGCTACTGCTCGTGGAGCAGTACGCAGGCTTCAACGACGTGGAGGACATGTTCTACTCCCGCAAGAACTACAAGAGGCCCGAGCTGCAGGTGTCGCCGCACAGCGATTTCAACGAGGAGGTCGCCCTGCTTGACACGATGTTCCCGGAGGGAGCAGCGTACTGCTTGGGCGCCGTCAACAGGGACTGCTGGTTCCTGTACACGTTGAACCCGTTGCCTCAGACCCCCGCAGTTCTTCCACCGGGCGTCCAGACCGAGGCCGACCAGACGCTCGAGATCCTGATGACCGATCTCGATCCAGAAATCATGTGCATCTTCAGCAAAGAGGAATGCCTGAATGCGGCGGAAGCCACCAAGGTAAGACCATTTCTTCTCTCTCCTATATGACCTATATATTCTGATTATATTTTGTCTTTATTTTGCAGAAATCTGGAATAGACAAGATCATTCCAAATATGATGATTGACGATTACCTGTTCGAGCCGTACGGCTACTCAATGAACGGCGTTTCAAAAATTGTAAGTATTCTCACTCCCTTTCTGTCTCACCATTTCAAATCCGAAACATTAACACTTGAATTTCCTTGCCCAGACTAACCAAGATAATCCACCTGTAAGTATCGTAGTTCAATAGCGACAGTAAGCACAAAACACAAACAAATACCTTTAATCCGAAAATTAGATTTCTCTAAAAACGGCTCTCCAAAGCGGTTCTCTCGTTATTGGTAATTATTAAAAACGTCTACAATCCTCGCTTCTAAAGAACAAAAATTTTAATAACAGAAACATTTAAAAAAAAAAACTCGCTTTTACTCGCCTCTCTGTCCATGTATTGTATTTACGAATTTGCGTATCTCGCAGGGATCGTACATGACCATCCATATTACGCCGGAGTCGGAGTTCAGTTACGTTAGCTTCGAAACTAACGTACCATCCGGAAGTTACCGCGAGACCATCGGCAAAGTCCTGGACGTCTTCAATCCTGGAAAGTTCACCATCACCGTCTTCGCTAATCAAGTAAGCGTCTTATATAATCTGAAGAAGAAAAAAAACAATCTATATCTACTGTCATCTAAATTTTCATTTCTTTTTTAAGGCGTCGCAAGCCAGGGAATTGCCGAAAGAGCTTCACTTCCAATCTAAGATCGGCGATTGGAATCGCAGGGAGATGCAGGTGTGTCATTTCAAGAACTACGATTTGACTTACCTGTTCTACAGCAAGTTCCCGAGCTGAGGGTGTCCAGCCGAGCTGTGCATGTCCACAGCCGAGATTGGCGGCCGACGGCAGGCGGCGCCGTCGGCGTCCGGCCACATCCGCTCCGCCGCCCCTTCATCTAGTTGTAATGATAGTAGTAGTAGTAGTAGTAGCTTTAGTCCGTTCCAATGTTGCGATGTGGCCGTCAAACCTGTGCGCCGAAGACGTTACTACGTGCGACCGCCCCCGCCGACACCTCCACCACACCAGACGCGCAACGCCTCCGCCCCGGCACGAACTCGCCCGATCCTACCCGAGCCCTTCTCTTTCGACGACTTCGGGTCCGCTCTGATCATGTTCTGCTGGTGGCGCACGAAGATCTCGTGAGGCACACCGCAAACTCTCTGAGTAGTTCGACGCGACTCGACGGTTCCCTTTAACCTATGAGGGTTAGGGCTGAAAAAAAAAACACACACACAACACAATCTCACCAACTAACTAATCAAAAAAAAAAACTTATTTTTAGAAAAACCCTTGCAAAAATAAAAGAAATTTGTATTCAAAAATAATTCGTAAAGTGAGTCGCCGTCTGAACTACTCGGAAAGTTTTAAAACATTGGATTTTAAATTTTTTAAATCAAAATGTGTATATACATACATACATGTACATGCAAACTACAAAAACAACAACCACAATACCAACATCCTCCCTCCCAACACTAAAAAAAACAAACCAACAGCAAAATTAAACAAACAAAAAAACATATTAATAACTATAATACGCGTATAAATATATATATATTTCCAAACGAAATCAAAAGTTGGAGTTATTAATAACTAAACTTAAACAAAGATATAAGCTTAGTTATTATGAATTAAAGCAAATGTAAGTGGCGTAAGAGGACCTTTGCCTCTCGAGTTCCTTTCTTAAATATAGGAAGAAGCGAAGCTAATAACATCAAAAAATATATACTTGACGGTGAAACAAGCAGGGTTGAAGCTAAAGGTCCACAATTTTATATTTCAAGAAAGAAACCCGAGCGCGAAATTAAATTAAAAAAGACGTTACCGCAAGCAAAAAACTTGTGACGTTACGTGAATAAATCGACAAAAAATAATATGTATATATAAAAAAATGTATTTTTTATACGAATTTAGTTCTAATTTTTAGTTTATTATTATTTTTTTGTTCCAATTTTTTTAAATTTTATTATGTTGATGCCATTGCAGATGAATTATGTAATTACATGATGTTAATTTGTTTAATATAAGTTTTCTCTTTCTTTAATTTACATTTTTTTTTTTGTTTATTATTTTTTCTCTAGTCTATACGGAAATATAAATAAATGTGAAATAAAAGAAAATATATATTGTATACCAATCTATAAATATATGAAAATGAAAGAGATGTAGTTTTAGGTTGGATTATTATAGAGCAGTGGAAAAAAAGTGTAGTTTTCAGTCGATTTCCAATCAACATATGAAATTATATTAGATATACATAAAAAATATATAAATATATTTAAATACGAAAGATGTTAAGGATTGTTAAGATTACATATATCAATAAAGTTTAGATTGTATTAACAAAGTTGCTTTTGCGGCGTTTATTTTTCATTCATTAAAAATAATAACATAATTGTGTATCGTCTTTTTCGATCTTAGAATCCCTCTTGTGCTTTCTTGAGGTACTCGTTCCTGCAGTCCATTCCCTCCGCAGGACTCCCGACGCGATTGTGCGCCACCCAAACCGGTTCCCCGATGAAGTACCTTTTGGCCTTGACGTACATTCGTTTGTCCGGCGTGAATCTGTGGAAGATTCCGCTCGGCAGGATGAGCATATCGCCAGGACCCACCTCAATCCTGATCCATCTGTCCCCCTTGTCCCTCACGTCGAAATAACCGGCACCGTCGAGCACCAATCTGATCTCCTCGTCCGTGTGCAGATGCTCCTCGAAGAAGATCTTCAGCTTATCGGTGTAGTTCGGGATGCACGTCTCCGAGCAGGTGATCTCATCCTCGTAGTTGTAGTTCCTCTCCGTCCTAATAGCGTCCAAGACCCCGTCCGTCTTGTACGTGTCAAGGTTCAACTTGAAGTACTCGACACCCGATAGCTTGAAGACATCCTCGATGGGCACGTATTCGGCGGGGTTCAGGTGATGTTCCAATTGAGGATTCGAGGTGTCCTCGTCCATGTACCAAGCCCTAACCATCGCTATCAAAGAGCAACACCGACACTGAAGACAAGACGAGATAAGCAATGCGAAGCAGTTCAAAGTTTACAATTAATGGTGGGAATGTTATTGAGAGCATTGGCGTGCATTCCCCTCCACAACTAAGCATCAAACCACTTCCTCTTCCAACGTAATTTATCTATTAAAGAAACGATCTACAGTAACAATCATTATCGGGCCCATTATTACATCGACGATAACGTGCAAAGAAATCGCATTTACAATTATGCAACCACGCGCGCCTCTGATACAACAGCTGTTAACTGTCATCTTGACGCAAGTCAAAATTGATCTTGACGGAGGATACAACAAAAATGTAATTATTCTAAAGCGCTGAATCAACAATGGCTTTTTTCGAGGTAAATTAATTGAAACTTTTTTTTCAATAAAAAAAAGCAAATTAAACACTAATAAATCGATTTTTGCAGTGGAGGAAATTCAATTTCTTTGAGCTGAAAAGGGGAGTGGATGATGGAAAATTGGATAAACTCTTCAAAGTGAGTGCAAAATTAATTCGCATTGGCGCAATTGGCTATTTTTTTTTTGTAGGATGCTCCAATTGCTGTTACGACTAGTGGTAACAACCATTTGGTGGTTGGAGATGCCACCGGTCAGATTCATATCATCTCCAGGTCTTGGCAGGTAACCAGTTTTAGGGCCTATGAATTAACCTTGCAGTTTGCGCAGCAACTGAGGAATTCACCCTTGCTGATCACAATCGGTGTAAGTAAATTTTAGATTTGGCAAATTTATGTGTGATGTGGGAAATTTGCAGGAGGATGAGCAAGGTGTGAATCCGTTGATCAAGGTTTGGGATACTGGAAGACCAGATAAATCTGGGTCCCCTTACTGCACTCGTATAACAAGGGCAATCCCCAACAACAGGGCGGTGCAGGTGAGCGCGCTGTGCGTTCACGATAATATGCAGATGATGGCTATAGGATTCGTAAATGGATCGTTGATTTTGTATAGGGGTGATATTTCTAGAGACAGAGGATCCAGGCAGAAGATATTGCGCGAGGCAAGCTCAACAGTCACCGGTTTAGCTTTCAAAACGACGGTGAACGCCGTTTACCTCTTCGTCAGCACCGAAAACTCGATTTACGTTTATAACGTTACTTATAAAGACAAGGAGACCATGGTGAGATTCTCGATTTAATCTTCATGATAAGGATACTCTTTAATTGTTATGTTTCAAAAGTCCACTTTGGATAACACTGGGTGCAAGAGGAATTGCAGCGTAATTACGGAATCGGTGCAGGAGACTCAATTCATGGTGGGTCGCGATGATGTAAGTAAGGATACAGGAAACGGAAAGAATTTGTTAAATTAAATACCATTCGATTGTTGAGATTACAGGCAATATATTGTTACAATTCGGATGGGAGAGGGCCCTGCTACGTGGCGGACGGGGAAAAGGTGCTGCTGCAGTGGTTCAGGAGTTACCTGATATTCGTCTCCAAAACGACGTGGTTGACGCCCACGCAAGCGGCGGCGGCCAATCAGAGGGGACATCTGCTGACAGTTCTCGATATTCAGAACAAGTTCATAGTGTTTTCCGCCCCCTTAGATGAAATCGTCGCGGTTATTAACGAATGGGGCGGGTTCTACATCATAGATTGCAAGAACACCATATACCATCTGAACGAGAAAGATTTGGGCTCTAAATTGTCTCTGCTCTTCAAGAAGAACGTGTACGATATAGCAATTCGAATCGCCAAGTCGCAGCAGTACGACTCCGATGGTTTGGTGGAGATATTCAGGAAGTACGGAGACCATTTGTACGGTAAAGGAGATCCATCCGGAGCTATAGAACAGTACATTAAAACAATTGGGAAATTGGAGCCCAGCTACGTGATTCGCAAATTCATGGACTCGAAGCACATCGATAATCTGACCGCTTACTTGGAGGCTCTGCACAAGCAGGGTCAAGCCACCGAAGATCATACAACCCTCCTATTGAACTGCTTCACCAAACTGAATAAGACTTCCAACTTGAAGGAGTTCATCCTGCAGAAGGACAGCGAGGTCAATTTCGACGTGGACATAGCTATTAAAGTCTGCAGAACGGGAAGCCCCGAGGAGGCGTTGATGCTCTCCAAGAGGCACAAGAAACACGACTGGTACATCAAATTGCTGCTGGAGGATCACTGGAAGTACATCGAAGTTATCGAATATCTGGGCAGCTTGGAAACCGGTCAGGCTGAGATGTACATGAAGAAGTACGGGCAAATCCTCATACAAAACGCGCCGCACGAAGCCACGCAATTTCTGAAGAACTTTTGCACAGTCAACACAATAGAATCCGACCCGGAGGATTACATTCACCTCTTCCTCAACAATTCGGCGCGTCTAGTAGAGTTTCTGGATTACCTAATAGAAGCCGACTGCATCCTAACATCGCCAGTTTACGATACGCTGCTCGAGCACTATCTGCACGTCTGGGAATCGCTACCTGACGGTGCGGAGAAGAACCGCTATTCGCAGAAGACTTTGAAGTTATTGCATAATCCTGATATCAAGTACGACAAACCGCAGGCGCTCGTCGTTTGCCACATGCACGGTTTCAGCGAGGGCATCCTGCATTTGTACGAAGAACAGAAACTCTACCAGCAGATTTTGAGGTGCGTACGTGACGTTAAATTGACGTGCAAACTAGAAAAATTGTTTTTGCTCTTCACATTTGTTTCACGAAAAATTTTAAATTTAATTCCCGTTTAGATACCACATGTCCAGGAGTAAGGAGCAATTTGACGCTAACGCTGTTTTGGCTTGCTGCCGAAGATTCGGTCATCAGGAGCCGACGCTCTGGGTGCAAGCATTGTGGACGTGCATCCGCGACGAAGAACACGAATACAGCGACCTATTACCAGAGGTGAAAGAAACCCACTACCAGAAACTAATTATTCTTTTAACGCAATTGAATTTCAGATATTAAATGTGATCGCGAAGGAACGGCTGTTATCGCCGCAATTGGTTGTCGAAGCCATTGGTTCGGCAAATGCAGAGATAAAGTTATCACAGGTGCGCCAGTACATAATAAACGAGCTGAAGCGCGAAAACGAGATCGCTAACAGCGACAAAGAACTAACGAACAAATACAGAAAAGACACGGAAACGTTGAGAAACAAAGTGGAGGAGCTCAAGTACAATCCGATCCTCATACAGGGCTCACGCTGCGCTGCATGCAATCACACGTTGGAGTTGCCTAGTCTGCATTTCCTCTGCCAGCACAGCTACCATCAGCATTGCTTCCAGAGCTACTCGGAAAACGAGAACGAGTGTTTAGCTTGTCAGCCGGATAATAAGAAGCTGATGGAACTGCTGAAATCGCGAGACCAGAACAAAGACATTCACGAGTCATTCCATTCGCAATTGGATAAAGCCAGCGACGGATTCACGTTAGCAGCGGAGTACTTCGGGCGCGGTGTCTTCAACACAGTTAAGGTGATAACCGACGAGCGGAAACCGATCGCGAAGCCCGTGGAGATGCCGCAGAAGCAGCCGGAGAAGGTTACGGAGGCGAGGATACGGCAGGAGGAGAACAAGCGCAGCCTTCCGGCTATCATTCCAAAAAGCGAAGGCAGGATTCGGATGCAGGAGAATAAATTTAGCTCGTCTCTGGAGGCGAATATAACTATGCCGAAGCGGCCGGAGCCGAAGAAGATCGAAGTTGCCTCCGCCGCCGCCATCGATTTAAATCCGTTCAGCAACGACATCGACGAAGAGGATCAATACGACAAGGAGAAGAATCCGTTCTTCGGCCAGGCAGACGATCATTGCGACAAGAATTTAAATCCTTTTGAAGTTTGATACTCCATGTAACTTTCTACAATTTATATACGCTGTGTTAATATAATAAATCGCTAGCTGTTAACGTTACCAGCTCGAATTTCACACCACACTCTTCAGTTTTACTCTCAAAACAGCACCATTATACATACATACTATAAATATAGATTTTTTAAATTCTTAACTACTTGTAATTTAAAATTAAACCACAATTTAGTATTTAAAATATAAATAAATTGATTGATTGATATAGATGATGTCGAGTAGGTATCGGTAGATGTCTCTAGCGTGGAGGAGCGGCAATTCGAAAATAATCAGCTGCGAACATTTGTCACCGTTGTCAACTTTTGCTTGGACCGCGTCAATATTTCGTATCAGATTAAAGTGCACTTGGCGTCACGGACGCACGTTGCGTAATTTGAATCTAAATTAAGGCACATCTCATCCCGCAGGGAGAAGCTGCTCCCCTCGAACCAAAAAAAAAAAAAAGAATCGCATCATCAAGGTTACATGAACTGTTACATATCCGCAGGAAACGCTGCAGGTAATTAACCGCATTGATTGCTTTCCAAACACACAAACTTAGCCAATTACCACCGGTCCGCCTAGGTAATGTCCTGCATTGCACTCCCTGCCCATTGAGGTTATGTCAACAGTCTGCAGCAGATGTGTGTCACGACACGCATTCCGGTTACGAAATCCACAGTAGCTATTATGAAATATTTTGAAAATAATAATGATTGTGGAGCGCAGGAAAACGCTCAAATGATGGTCGATACACCATTATTGTTGTTGTTACACCATGTATTGACAACCATGTCTTTTGTTGCTTTCTTACGTTGTGTTTTTCTTTTATTATTATTTTTTAATTTGAAAGTGGGTCACCGCGATGTGGTTCATGGGGGGAAGGTCGGAGATCCGTCGCGGAGGAATGTCCCCGCAGTAGAAAACGGATTCCAATTGGAAAAGTGAAAAGGCGTATTTGTTCTGTTACAGTGGTAACCGGGCCTATTCGTGGAAGACGAAGTGAAGGAGGAGGAGGAGGAGAAATTGGCTGTGGAGAAGGAGTCGGTTGCGGCGAGCGAGTAGAGCGCGGCGGCATTGCGAGAAAGTTTTTCGTGCCGATGATACCGAGGAAACCGTCGAAATGTCTGCAGCACTTAAAACCGAAAACAAGAATGTCGAATTTATCGCCAAAAATCTCTGCGCAGGTGGTAAGTCACCAACTATACTCATCACTTTACCTAAGTCATTTTTGTTTGTTTTTAATTTATTTGAAAAATTCTTATCGAGGAAATTTTTATGTTCAACGTATTTTGTACGAGAAAACACGTACATCCTATTACAGATTGCAAAAGTCAAAAGCCATAGTCAGAAATCAATATTCACTTAGAAATCACGCGAGTATTAATTAATATGTCACTTTGACGTTTAAACAATTTTTTTGCTAAAAGTAACATGAATTTAAATCGTTTTACTTATTAGGCGTAAAGGTGGCAGGTATTCGTCATTACTTCCATTGTTATTATTCTAATTTGACGTTTTGGTATGAAAGTTTTTATGGAAATAATATTTGTTTATGAAGTTTTCAATAGTTAATGACGTAAATAACATATATGATAATGCTATAAATCTTCTTTTTTTATTATCGTCAATGTTATTATAAATTAGTGTTACTAGAATTTTATAGCATTTGTAATGTACCTATTAACGAGATACAAAAAACACTTGTTGTCCTTTTGAAATATTAATTACTTTATTTTTTTTTCAACTAGCGAATGACATGCAAATCTGCATCTAAGTATTGCAACAACACGCCGCTTTATTTTTCTTAACTTAATTAATTTCGACGCGTAACTATTATATGTTTGAGTGCAGTTTCATCTGGATCTCGAAAAGACTGATAAAGAAAGCATTTGCGCGCAATCAGTTTCACGTGGATCGCACGAGCGTTTTCGCTTTTACAGTACAACTCTATCAACCAATGAACTCGATCAACAATCGCCTTATTTGTTTATTAATTTTTTTGAAAATCGTCAATCGCAAAGTCCAAGGGACTGCAATTTGCGTCTAGTTTATGGATTTCCTGAAACGTTTACCAGTTATTGCGCTTCAAGGAAATCGGCCTGAAGAAAGTTGTTCTGTTCTCAAGTGAGTCAGACGTTCATTTCCGGATGTTGGCTCCCGTTTCGCGGAAGGACAATTCCACGTAAAAACGGTGTTTCGTCGTCTCAGGAGGAAAAACCAAATAAGAAAACTAAATAATCATAATTTGAATTGAAATGTTTGCAAACACGTTTACATTATTTCTTATAATTTTATAGACGAAATTACCTTGGGGAAAAATTGCACCACACCGTGTTGCGTCTACGTACACATCTTCTGATGAACTTTAGGACATAAATAATTTCTTATGTTTTTCTTGCTATTATGTAATTTGGCACCATTTCTTGGAAAGTTTGCGACATGGAAAAAAAACTTGCTTAAAATAATTGTATGTAACAGATGACGGATCATCATCTGCATTGTATGAATGTGCATTGATTTCACGGAGTTTTCACGTTCCGGCAATGTTGTGGACTTCCGCGGATGCTAATTGGGTGCACCTGTCTTCTTCAATAAACCGTTGGTCTATCACTTTCACAAAATCTTTCTTACAATTCGAGTACAATCTTCAATATTTTCTCTACAATGATGATCTCTGAAAACTTTCAGGTATCGCCGGCATGGTTTCCAAGACGACAGTAGCGCCCCTGGATCGTGTGAAGATCCTGCTGCAGGCGCACAACCGTCACCACGAACGTCACGGCGTCTTCACCGGAATGAAGCACATCGTGACCTCCGAATCACCTCTGGCCCTGTACAAGGGCAATGGGGCACAGATGGTGAGGATCTTCCCGTACGCGGCCACCCAGTTCACATCTTTCGAGATCTACAAGAAGTACCTGAGCGGCGTTTTCGGACCCAATTCGCACTTCGATAAGTTCCTGGCCGGCGCCGGTGCCGGCCTCACCTCAGTCTCTCTCACGTATCCCTTAGATACGATCAGGGCCAGGCTCGCATTTCAGGTATATTATTATACAATATCAATTTCTATTTCATATGTGTTCTATGACAACAATTTCAAGTCATCAAATTTTATTTTCATTATAATCTTGAAGCCCGATTTTCAAGTATAATCAATTTATATTATTAATACTCTTAGATTTATTATATTTAAATTCATCAATTCGTGTCCGATTGGAATTGTATCTCTAAATATTAATCTCTATTTAATACATTTTAATAAATATATGTGTTCCAGATAAGTGGTGAGCACGTTTACACGGGGATAACGCATGCAGCAGTTACCATCTTCAAGGAGGAAGGAGGCACTAGGGCTTTGTACCGGGGCTTCCTGCCGACTCTCATGGGCATGGTGCCGTACGCCGGTTTGTCTTTCTATTGCTTCGAGTACCTGAAGTTCGGCTGCATGAAATACTTGCCACGATGGACTTGCAAGCCGTGCAAGAAGAACACCGGTGGCCTGGTGCTGACAGTTCCAGCTAAACTGATCTGCGGAGGATTGGCGGGTGCCGTCGCACAGAGCGTCTCGTACCCTCTGGATGTTACAAGAAGACGGATGCAGTTGGCTCTCATGAACCCGGAGACTTCGCACTTTGCCAAGGGCATGTGGTCCACACTTAGGTACATATACAAGGAGCATGGCGTGATGAAGGGTCTCTACCGCGGTATGTCCATTAACTACATGAGGGCCATCCCCATGGTCGCCGTCTCCTTCTCCACGTACGAGACGTGCAAACAGATCCTTGAGCTCGACACCGGACTGAAAGTTTAAAAATTACAATCCATCAAATTTGTTCTCCTTTACTTACCCCTTCACGTATCTCGTGTATTATTCCTATGTTACGGTCAACTCTTAGATTTGTTCTCCTTTCTCGGGTTTTAGGTGCAAACGCGTATGCATAAGTAAGCATTCCATTACTATTGTTCTTTCACTCTGTTCTTATTTATTATTTCCTTAAAATGTACAGCAATTATTTATGCGCTTATTTATTGTTGGCTCATCTCGTTCATCACGTTTTATTTTATTTTTTTGCATTATGCATATATAATTTTATATTATTGAATACCAAAGATTTCGCAACCCATGATATTCTTGTAGGGCTAACATTTAGACTACTCAAATGTGTAAATGAGGGTGTATCTAGATAATACTGGTATGCAGTAGTGCATGTGAAATGTTATTGGAGGTTTTATTATGATTTTTACTTCTTTATTTTTGTGGAGAGTTTTTTTTATTATATAAAAATATATATACATTTGTCACATATATTTTTATAAATAAATTATTATTTTTTTAGTTGACAATTACTTTGCTTATTCTCTCTTAATGTGTGTTTATGTACTTAAATCAATATTTAATTTTCAAGATCATTTTATAAAAATTAGATTATTTGTGTAATTAATGTCATTAATTTAAATAATTTAAAAAAATCTGTAAAGATATTTTTACCTAGAAATTTCAAATACATCTAATCAATTTTCTCGAAATAAGCCATTTCCAACATTTATAATTTTTCACTAAAGATTTTGAACATGAAAACGAGTAGGTAGAAACAAGACTTAGGTGATCCGTCGCAATTTATGTATAAAACAGGTGCAACCTCGTGGAGGTAAATGCATACGGTCTTGCATCAATTCAGAGGCTGTGTATTGCGCTTGAAATGATACCTGGTTATCATCTTCATAGGAAGATGATATACCTTTTGCACCTGAATATGCGACCACGTGGAAATCGCTGCCCTCATACACAGCAAATGAGAGCAAACGCGTGACCGCACACCCGGAGGAATCGAAAAGAAAATAAGGAAAGTTTGGAATAGAAGGAAATGCTATGACCTAACAGGTATACTAACAAAAAATAATAGATCTAAGCTAACCTGAAACAGAGAATACAATGATTAGCACAACATGAAATTCAACAAAATTAAATCAAACCTGAAACAGAACACAATGAAATAACACACAAAATACAAAATATACGTTTGTATAATCTATAAAATTACATTGCATAACATCATTATTATTTTTCTCTCATCTTTTCCTTATTTTGTATATGTATTTTTCATTATTTTTTGTATATATAATTTATTATTGTTTTTTTCTATTTTAGAGGAATAATTAGTGTTTTTCTCTCATCTTTTCTTTATTTTGTTTATTATTTTTGTATTATTATTGTTTTTTTTTTCTATTTTTTTGTATACATAATGTTTCTTTTGTTTATTAATTTTTACATATTTTTTTTCATTTATTTCATTTTTACTAAATTATGAATATGTAATGCAATGCTGCACAATATAGGCTCATTGTGCTATGTTCATTAGCTATCCGGCATCATGACGTTATATTTGTGTCATGTTATGACTACTCTATAGACTCTGAGCAGCTGCCGAACGCTTTAACAACAATCTACAAATATAAATAAATTACAACCCATTTAATTCCTCAAAATTTGGGGCACAATAAGGATATAGAAAGGAATATAGGGATAAGTCGAACCGGAGACTCGCGATTCTTGGAGGGGACGGAGAGTCCTCGGATTAGGTATGATTTTTTTATGAGTGGGTGTAAACTTAAAACTAGGAGGAATATTGACAAAATGGGCGCATTACAAATATAACTAAACTTAATCTAAACCTAAAGAGAACGAACTATTATAGTAAATTGCACTCTACTGTATTAATTAGTTCTCTGGCAATGATATTATCATAACTGCCTAATTGGACATTTAGGATAATCAATTGCAAAACTTATTAAGTATTAAATATTTATTGTTTATGGTTTTTGCTGTGTAATTCTATTGTTTGATCCACCTCTGAAGTGCCCGACCCAGCAGCAAGACCTGAATATTCACAGCAAAAATGAACAGATCGAGCGCAACAGTCCAGAGGTGAATTTTATCTGCTGAAAGAAAAACACGTGAGGATACGTTAGATCCCCACAGACATGGATTAGTACAAACGACATATATAGTAAATGATAGGAGAATCACTCGAAATAAATAAACAAAGCAACAAAAGTGAATTGGAGTGAATCGTGAGCCAAGCAAAAGCTCATTCGATCCATACTAAATACTAAATGCCTAAACTTAACAAGGAAGTCCAAATGAAGTTAACAGCAAACTTCGCCCGAGCGAAGAGAATTCTAAAGTATTGAAATGGCAAATGGTTAGAGGATGAAGGAAGGTGTTGGGACCGGCAGAGACCCTGTCAGTAAACTGACTAGTCTGCGGAAGTACCGGCACCCCCAAAATAGTCATAGCAACAGTTAAGGGGGGACTCGCGGCGGACGGGCGGAGTGAAGGGAACCAAATGCCAATCAAATACTAAAGATTTCTTTAAGAAAAAATGAAGTTACTTTAACAACAAACTTAATGCAAATATAAACGATTGAATTGAAAACACGGAGGGCTGAGGGTGGATCGTGAAAGTGTGCAACCATCTCACGATCCCGGGGATATTTCATTATCAAAAACTAAGTAAACCATGAGATAAGCTCAATGGGGGTGGACGAGGGTACTGAAACATCCTCCATTTAATACAAATCTATAATCGTGCATAGAGAGTCTACCAACAAGTCTTGTTGAATTTAAGACTGCTTAATACAAGACTCTTTCTGCACGACTTTCGAGTGATTTTCGGGCACGGTGGATACGTTAGATCCAGCTGAAAGCAAAAAACATGCAAAAGCCGACAAATACGTTAGATTTGCCACTAACTACTCATGCTTATTAATCGCGAGGCGACACGAAATCACCATTGACTGAAGAAGATTTAAAACTAATATAGTAATAATGAAAAGTTAATAAATAGAAATGATTAATTTTCTTGATTGATGACAATTTCCATTATTTGAGAAAAATAAAAATTAAAAAAGGATATAAGATAGGAAATAACAAATGTTTAATTAATTTTTATTGATAAATAATTGATAAAAATAAATTAATTATAGTTCAAGAATTCTATTTAAGCATCTAAAAACTAATTGAAAATGTTAATGAAGATTTAACATTTTCTAAAAACCTATCGACATCTCAGCACAATCATAACAGTAACAGCATTCAATCACACATATCATTCAAAATCAAATACTAAATCGAAACACTTGCTCATACATACATACACAAACAAACATTTGCGAGCTCGCATTGATTCATACCAAAACACACCAACATACAATTTTCAGATTTTGGAAATATGAGAAAGTTTCCAAAAACTGATAAAAGACTAATTTGCTTTAGGGTGGCCAACCCTAATTATAGAATTTCCTGAACTATAATATTTTATGTAATAATATAGGAAAGATGTAAAATGAATATAATGCAGATTGCAAAGTATCTGCAGCTTGTAAACATTTGTTATTTTTGGATAATTTGGTGAATTGAGAGTTGTTTGAAAATAATAATAATTAAGTAATTATGATTCCTTCTACAATGAATTAAGTATATTGAAGCCATTACAACTTTAAAATAAATAACACATATGTAGAATTAAAATCAATTAACAAAACCATCATCATTACAAAACTAATAGCAAAATGAAAAAAATCAATGCATTGAATTGCATTAAAAAAGGAATTAAAATCTTCTCCAAATCAATAGTAATTTAATGCAACCTAAACTAAAATATCTCACATTATCTAAGTGGATGTAAAAAACGGAATTACGAACAAGAACAAAGGGAATCAAATAATCAATCAATATTAATATTAAGGCGCAGTAATAATATAAAAAGTTCAAAACAAATTAAATAAATTTAATAAATTGACGCAATATGAATTAATAATTTTGAATAGACGCTGTAATAATTAAAAGAATGAAAAAGCTAAAATCAAATAAAAAATATATTTAGGTTGAGGTGGGAGGACTTATTGTGAATCCCGTGTGGTATAAAATCACTTACTACTTCGATGTTTTCATCACCATCATCTGATCTCTCCATCTCAGCCATCACCTACATCTCTGCCATCTCGTTGTTGGCACTCACTCCGAACACTCGCGATAAATTATCAAAAATACGCACAAAACTCCCGGAAATTTAACACTCCCGTGATTCTAATGTAATTAATAGTAAATTTATAGCGAATTGAGTATCGTGAATTTAAACTGACTGCAATCATTACCGGTTGAAGAACAAGAGCCGAAGCCTTAAACTTGTCTTCAAAATAACGCACACACACTTCACTACAGAATGTAAGACTAAGTTTGGTCAAAACTTTTCTTAACGACATCCGTCGCGATAGATAAATTGATATTTCGGGGAAACGCGAGCCCCTAGATCCGCTGTGATCTGTCGGTTGATTGCTCGTATATTCGAATAGGAACAACCACCTCAACGGATGCACCTCGAGAAGGTTTTAGCACAGACGGTCTTGCCATCCCTTACGTATCACTGCGGACGTAATAAACGCAAAGAATGACCTGGTAATTATAATACCTTGCATCCATATATATATATATACATCATGGAGAAATAAGTATAAACATTTGTTTGCAGATTAAATTCAATTTAAGTTCATGCCGCTACAAATCTACTACACTATTTTTAATACTATTCATCGAATTCTAAGCGGAACGAAGTTAACTTAACAAAGTGTCGCCCACTACTGTGGCGTGGGGACACCATGCATCCAACAAAGATGCGTCGTTATGCCATTTTTAGTACGTCGCAATTTTTATATTTTACCTGGTTTTTTAAATACCTTGCAAAAAAAAATACAATGTGCATCTATAGAACGGGCTACAATAATAAAAAAATAATCGTTACTCACTAATTGAAAGACCGTCTGATTCTCCGCCAAATTCAATAAACTTTCAGCAACTATTTCAAATATTTAAAACAGAGAACGCACGCATATATGTCTTATCGTTAGGAAAGGACGCCGCAAAGTGACGCAGTTACTGTCCGTACCAGGCGTGTGATCTTCCTCGACCAATCACAGCGTTGCAAATTTCGTGCTCTCTTGTTGGTCTCATAGGGGTACCCCAAATTGAAAGATTTATAAGAACATATTGATAGGCATAATCACTTTTTATTCCGGGGTCTTTGTTATTGTTATTTAGTACAAAAAAAAAAAGCATTGTTGCTGCACAAAACAACGATTGAACGATAGAATATTAACGAATATTATAAGTTTGGTTACTCACTGCGAATTGCCGAAATCAAATTGAATTGTGAACTCTGATGATGGATTTAATTGTTTTGCACAACAATTTTGAACATTCGAAACGGGAGCACACTCCGATCGACGACTGCGAGTTCCAATAAGTGGCGTACCCACGCCGGCGCAGTTGCCAACTGATTCGTGTTCAATTCAAATTTGAAAATGTCTCCCTCTTGTGGTTTAAGGCAAAATCATACTCTAATTAATTCAACACGAAGATGGTGAGTTCGAATCTCAGTCTAAAAAAAATGCATCGTGTGGTTGTTAAGAAACGCAACTTAGTTAATTATTAAATAAAATAATTAGTTAATATTTATATCAAAATTCGAATGTTACTAAAGATTTTTTTTTAAATCTTCGAGAACCATCACCAACCATCATCAATGGTTCTCGATCTTATTTTTCCAAGAACTGCTTTCATTTAAAAATGAAATTACGCGTTCCATCGATGATCGTTACGTGCCATCTGGAATGTAGTCGAGAAAATTTAATTGAAAACATGCAATAACACCACGATTTTATCTGCTCTTCCATATCTATCGATTGATAAACCTTGTTGGTTTCCGTTAGCAAACACACCGCAAGTTCCGTACACCACGAAATCGATTGAATCAAGTGAGTCGCAATTATTAAATTAATGTGTAGAAATGCTAAACTTCTTTTGTATTAAGAAATAACAAAGATAAATTTAAACTGAAATTTACTTTTGGAATTCATTTCGTTTTGTTTTATTGTTTTAATTCTTGCGATTGCATCTATTTTTGCAGTCGCGCCGCGCTCCGTGTATTTCTGCACGTCGTTTTCTGGGGCAAATCATTAATTCGCGAGGGCGCTGAGACCACGGACACCGAAACGCAGCATAAAACGAGCAACAGGTCGTCCCGCTCGATATTCCCGAGACTCCCATCTACGACGAAACAAAACATATGGCCACAACAATCATCAAGTGTGATCATAGCTTCGTTATCTGTGCAGTTTAGGAAAACGGATCATGGAGAATCCGGCGAGAAGAAATCTTTGCGGAAGTGAGTTTGTTTGTTTGTAATGGGGGACGCGTATATCTCACCGTACTGTTGCTTTTATCTCCGCAGAATGGATTCCTGCCAGATACCTTCTGGCCACCCTTGGCTCTTTGGGGATGGCGATCGTTTACGGCCTAAAGGTCAATCTGAGCGTCGCCATCGTCAGCATGGTCAATCACACGGCGCTGCGTCTCTCGAACCCCATCAACGAGGTCTCCTCTTCATCCTTGACCAACGACGATAGCTGCTTGGAACCTGTTAGCAATTCGTCCTCTTCCTTCGAGGTAAATATCGTTATTTATCACCTTGCATGCAATCATCCCCATATCATTAATTAACGTAACAAAAATGAAACAATAATCGATATTATCTTTCTTCAAGTTATTGTCTTCAGCAGATCTTAAAACAATCCCAAAAATAACGATTCCCTTCAAATGAACTTAACATCTAAAAAAGAACAAAATATATTCATCTTAGATATCAGCTATCTTCTAAAGGGAGACTTTTAGATCTTAGGAAAATTCTGAATTCAAAATTAAGAATCAATTGATTCAATCTAAACCACTAGTGGTAAATAATCATTCATATTTGTTTGACCTTACTAATAAAATAACGTGACTTTTCTCATGTTTATTTTTTTTATGAAAATGAGTCACATGCATACACATACATATTATCGCATACGATTCGCAACTGAATTGCATATGAATTAAGAATAGCTTTGAAAGTGTCGTTAAGCGACTGACGTTTAAGAATAGAGATTCAATGTTGGAATGTGTTATTTCAGGACGGACCTTTCACTTGGCCTGGAACTATGCAGGGTGCGATGCTGAGCTCGTACTTCTGGGGCTACATCATAGCCCAGATTCCCGGCGGTAGAATCGCCGAACTCTTCAGTGCCAAATGGACGATGTTCTTTGCGGTGGCTGTAAACGTAGCTGGAACGATCCTCACTCCTCCTTCCGCGAGGATCCACTTCGGTGCGGCCCTGGCAATGCGAATCGTCGAAGGAATCGGTGGAGGTGTGACTTTTCCAGCGATGCACGTAATGCTGGCCAGATGGTCACCTCCCAAGGAGAGGAGCGTCATGAGCAACCTGGTGTACGCTGGGACGGCTCTAGGGACGGTCGTAAGCATGCTATCAACTGGGGTGATTGCAGCTTCCTTAGGCTGGGAGTCGGTGTTCTACATAATGGGCGGCTTCAGCTGCGTGTGGCTCGTCCTCTGGGGCATCCTCATCGCAGACTCTCCCGAAGAGCAAACGTTCATCGACGAGGACGAGAAGGCGTACATCATTAAATCGTTAGGGCCGTCGGAGAGGAAGCAGAAGTTACCGGTCCCTTGGAAGTCGGTGCTCACCTCTCCCGCTTTCATCGCCATCCTCATAGCGCACACCTGCAACAACTGGGGATGGTACATGGTCCTCATCGAGCTGCCCATCTACATGAAATCCGTGCTGAAATTTAAAATTACCGAGAACGCCGTCCTCACTGCCATACCATTCCTGAGCATGTGGATTTTCAGCATGATCCTCAGCCGTACGCTGGATGTGCTCAGAGGGAAAGGCGTCATAGATACGACGAAAGCACGCAAAATAGCCACGCTCATCGCCTCTGTCGTGCCGGCATTTTGTTTTCTGCTACTCAGCTACATTGGATGCCAGAAGATCGTAGCAGTCGTCTTGATGACGCTTGCTGTCACCGCTGTCGGTGGAATGTTTTGCGGATTCCTCTCCAATCACATCGACATCGCTCCGAACTACGCAGGCACCCTCATGGCACTCACCAATACCGCTGCCACAATACCGGGAATCATAGTTCCGATATTCGTTGGAAAACTAATTCAAACCGACGTACGTACACGCAAACAACTTAAAGCAATGATGATTCATTAAACAACTATTGTTTTTGTCGCTATAACAACGGTAGCTTTGAATTAAACTAGACATTATTAAATAATTGCCGAGGAATCATATTTTTCAAATGCAATAGAGAATATAATATAAATCTTCATATTTTCAGCCGTCTATCAATTCGTGGAGGATCATTTTCTGGACCACGATAATTCTCTATACGATCGAGATCATAGTGTACGGGTTGTTCGGCAGCGGGGAGCAGCAGCCGTGGAACAACACTTACTCCCACGAAGCGGTCGAAGTGCAACCGCTGAAGCAGAGCCCCACCGAAAGCCAGAACTACGAATCTACCGAGAAGGCATTCAAGGACAGCCCGTGAACGCTACATTCGACGCATCTCGAAAGTTTGACCGCTTCCTAGCTAAACGCACAATCTCTTCGTTAATGCACAAAATCCCTTAATAAGTAAAGAAAGTTAGTTTTCTACACCTAAATATTCTCTAGCGATTATGAAGCGTTTTCGCAACCAATCAGAACGACGCTTAAATAAAATGACGTAATCCGATTGGTTGTAGACAACAAATGTACCTCCACATTTATAATAATAAGTATTGATCCATATATTCACAATAATATTTGTTGAGCGATTAGGCGATGTTATAAATAAATATATTTATTAATTAATTAGCTTAAAAGTAATCACATGAGCGGTTTAAATTTCTTAGGTCTATTTGTGTTCTTCCGAACGGATTTCACCTTCAACCCTTTGTAATTAGTCTTAACAGCGGGTTTCCGGTCGTCGAAGGAGAAGAAATCGGTGGGATCCGTTTGCGGCTTTGCTTTCGACGCTTCCGGCACAAACATCCTAACCTTACAATCTGCCCTTATCAAGTGGAAATCTTGCTTTACGATCATTTCCTCATCCTCAACGATAGATTGTTCGCGCTCCGCACGCGTTTCGTCTTCGATAAAATGCGCGTGCTTTTCAGGTACGGGATAATTGGCGCTGATTTTCTTGATCTTCTCATTGAGTGCATCGAATTGTTGCACATTATTCAGTCCTAAAGCTATTGTGGATATACCAGTCGATGAGGCCAGTACTTCCTTCAGTTTGGGCACCACCAGTACGTCCACCTTCTTTAAAACGCACAAATCTATGACATGCTTCACCATGTATTGGGGATTCACATCAGCTGTTATCAGCACTGAAGCAGGGCAGTTATCAGTTTCCAGCAGTCGTGTGATTTTGTTGACACCAAATATTAAGTTGGATCTGGGAAAGTAAGTCAATTAGTTTGCTTAAGATTTGTATTAAGTGATTAAGGTAACTCACTTGAGTTCGGGATTCGGCGATGGAAAATCTGTGCATTGCTCTGCTCGGAATGCCTTTCTGGACTCCCTGGGAATCGACTTGATGGAGGCCCATGGGATTTTGGTGGTGTTTTTGAAGGCAGGCAGCTGCTTCAGAAATTCCAGCAGGCAGCCAGCTTCGAACTGATTGATTTCTGGACTGCAAATGTGTTGTTTTGGTTTGAGCAAATTAAAAATAAAAAAAAAAGGAAAATCGTTGTGTCCACTTACAAGTATTTATCGTATGGATTGACAAGCAGGTTCTTGATCACCTCCTTCTTGCCCTTCTGTGCAGACAACGTTTTCTTCTGGTCCTTCTTCTGCAGCACGGGAGGCTTGGCCATCTTCAGCTGCGAACATAACCTAAATCTGAAATCGCTATTTACACTTTTCCTCACGAAGGTTCCTAAAACTTTGCATTAGTCATGGGCCGCATTTCGTTTTCGTTCGAGTAGGTTCGTGGCTCAAATAAATTAGATTCGTACATAAAACATTAAAAGTCATATCTTCAATTTGAGTTCGGTAATCATTACGTGCACTCGATAATAAAGAAAAAATTGTGCTTGCTTCAAATTAATGATTGATTTTTTATCGGATTCAAAGTCAAAGCATTTTCGAGTCAAAGCATTTTGAATATAATTATCTCATTTATCTCAAGACCGCCACGGATTCGTCCAGAATGGAACAAATCGTAAGTCAAGTGATGATGCATTTCGTATTCGTTGCTCTTTAACATTGAAACTAACTAGTTATCATTTCAATGAACGCAACACTTCCTACACGAACATTGTAATAATAATAATTTATTCAATTTTTTGTATTAAAATAAATTTACTGTACAATCTGATCTCTAAAATAAATTATTATTGTGCGTTAAAACCGGCTTAACCTAAGCAGTCAAATTACGTATATACATCGACACGAAATATATAAGTAATTTTAAAATCATTATTTATTTAAATTGAATTTCTAAATATATCTAATCATTTAAATCATTTAATATTTAATCTGTCGCAATCTAGTTTAAACAATAATTTTCTATATATAAAAAAAACAATTTTTCTTCTTTTATTCACGAATCAATAATAAAAAATTCGAATTTCAATATTGAAAATCCCTTTATAATGCACCTGCTCAAATACTCAAGAAAACATATTATGTTGCCTTTAATTTGCATTATAGAATGTCAAGATGCAACATATACATCGTGAGATATGGCTCACTAAAGCAATCTAATGAGAAACGCTCAAAACTTTTTACTTCACCCAATATAAATGAATTAAAGGGCATGTCGCTCACTGCGGCGGCCCTGAATATATCAAATACAAATAATCGAATTCCAACATTTTGGAATGACGGAGAGATCTCCATGAATTCTCCGAATAGAAATATTTTTGTAAACATTTAAGAAAATTCCAATAAGAATCCTAAACAATACTCTTTTTCATATGAATAAAATGTAAGAGATTTGAATGCTGTTTATTAAAGTTAAATTTATATTACATTGTGTTATATTTCCTTGTAGGCTGTTTATGTTCTTTTTAAGCCGTGCCACTTCCTGTGTGCAAGAACACCAATAATTTACAATACAAAAAAAAAAATTTTATCGTTTCCGGCAATTGGTTTTCGCTTATCAGGCTTTATAATTCAACTGAAAACACAAACTTTGATTCCAGTTCCGAAGTTTATTAGTTGCTATTTGGGAGAGAACGTTTTATTTACAATTCGTTTATTCAGCGTTTCCCACGGCAGTAAGATTGTTTATCCAAGTTGGAGTCGAACAACTCTTATATAATGGGATTAAATATAATCGTCAGCAAGTTTCATAAATGACAACCAAATATCAGTACTAGAATTAGCAAATTTGTCGTAGAAATCTTAGGCCTAACGAATATACCTATTAATTGTGCAGTCATCCATTGAATGATTAATATATTGTCGTGTCCTGAGATGGATTTTCTCTAGACACCGAGGAGTTATTTGTTGGTTTATCGACGAGGAATCCCAGCGGGTTTTTAAGGTAATACTAGATAGAAGTCGGTATTTAAAATAGTTATTTATTTAACACTTAGATGTACGAGTTCTTGATCTAGCTTCTAGTTGCTGCAAGTATAGGTTGCTTCTACGAAGAGTGAGACTTGCACTAACTTAAAATATAAAAGTGTCGCCTTAAATGTAAAAAGGCGGACGGAATACAGAATCATATTTGGGTCACACGCCTTAGATCTATCAGCTTAAGGGTCGTAAATTTAATAATTAATGATATACAAAGAGTTCAGTGACTCCGCTTTGGCTAGACGAAATATAGTTAAAAACGGAGATGCCTTTATCACGCAAATATATAAACGGAATGTTTTAATTATTACAAATGCTGATTGTATAATATTTCTAGCACTCTCATAAGTGTATGTCTAGCCTCGCACAAAGGCACATCTGTTTGTAACTATTTTGTATCACCCAAAGCGGAATCGCTGAACTCTCTGTATCCCTTTAATTATTAAATTTGCGACCCCTAAACTGATAGTTTTAAGTACTTAAGATACTTTGAAGTAGTCCAAGTCTCATTCTTCGAAGAAGCAATTATATGATATTTTAAACCGACCTACTTTTAATCTAGTATTTTCTATAAATCCCACTGGGTCTCCACAAATAATTCCAAGGAGATGCGATGTGCACTTTTTATCGATTAGATACAATAGCTTACATTCAAACATAAATGTAAACAAATTATTTGATTTGCAGGAGTACGTGAGGATGAATTCCAAGAACAAAGTCGTCTTCCCGAAGAGCATACCGCCTGAGAGGCAGAACGAGGCCCGTTTTTATAAGCGCCTGATCGCGATCGCATTCGTAATAAGTAAATATTATTCATTAACATATCTAATTATTTGAATATATATTTTTTAAATACTTACGAATGCGTTAATTTGTTTTCAGTTGCTTTGCTGCTCCATCCATCCGCAGGATTCGTTCGTAAGTAGCATTATACGTATTCCGATCATGTGAATTTTGCATTCAGTCTTCCATCTGCAATTTGCATTTGTATTTGGTCATGTTTGTGCAGTGAAGTACTTCTCCGCTTTTCTGCTGCTGCTGTTGGGCCTGACGTTCGTGAAACGATTGGCGCACTTCGCGGAGGAGTACAAGTATCTGCATTGCAGATACAATGATTCCCTCCAGCTGTTGATCAGCGATATCTTCCTGATCCTCCCCAGACAGATCTTCGTCTTCTTCGTGTCGGTGAGCGTATCCTTGTTTGTCTATAATTGGGAAACCGGACATGAATTCCTCCCGATGTGCCTCATTTTTGGCGCCGTTTATCTGCTGAAGGACATGCTGAAATTGGTGAGTTAGTTATCGATCATTTCGTTGGTTCGTCGGCAAGACGCTGATGCTTCTTCGGTTTGCAGGACGAATACCCGCTTTGTCATTCGCTGCGAATTTCGGAGATGATGGGCCTCGATTACGGATCCGGAATCGCGCACAGCATGTACCACGGCTACCTCAAGATCAATTTGAAGCCGGAAGACGGATTGAAGGACAAGATGCTCATCTACGAATCGAAGGAGGGCATCAGCTTCAATCAGTACAAGCTATACATACTCGTGCCGCAATCCTTGTACTGTCCGCATAGCCTCGAGAACGCCTCCAAAAAGATCGAAAAGGCTGCGGTATGGCGTGGTTTTTCTTATTTTTTTCATTTTCTCATTCGCGTCTTCACATTTTGCAGTCTCTGGATTCGATCATAGTGAACAGGGCTGGCGTTCTCAACAGGGTCTACAAGAATGCCGTCTACAAAATCAATTACATGTCGAAAAACAAAAACAACAAGCTATACGTATGCGCCGAGTACGCTACGCCGCTGAAGACTCTCGACGAAGTCACCAATAAAACGGGACTGCATTCAGGTATCATTCTGAAATCAAAATGTAAACGTTAACTAACGCATTTGCTGATCATCGCAACACCGATTGCAGAATTCTACAAGAAGCACAAGTCGGAGTTGATCAATCAATTTTACAAAACCCTCACCTCGCTCATCGCAGAGGACCCGGACATGGCGAACACCTGCGATGTGATCTACTACAAAGGTAACTCTTGATTTTTATACTTTCATTAAAAAAAAAAATATTATTATTATTATTTCAGATAAAAAAGACAACGGTGATCTCATAGACGTCGGAGATTTGATCTTGAAGAAACTTATTCTCGACAACAAGAAAATACAATAAAATTGACTTATTTATTAGTTCTAAGAATATTTCATATTACGCTTACATTCAAAATTTATAAAAATAATTATAAACTATTGAAATTTGATAGCAGAAAATTTGTGAAAACGTGTGTATTTGCGATACGTAACTTAATAAAGAGATAATATATTATATTTACTATATATAAATACAGTTTCTGATACTTTCTCTGTTGGTTTAAAATAATTTCCAATTTAGAGATAATCCGCAGCGCAATTATTGTGTATTGTAATAATTTGATTGTTTCGTACAAATTTCGACAATATCAATCCATTCAACGAGACGTTGAATTTGATTTATTTGAGATGCTGTTAGAATCGTTAATCCATGCGTAATTTGTAAATATACTTTAGGGAAACTGAAAAGGATATTGAGTCAATTGCGGTTGAATTGAAGCAAGTCGTTATTATTGTATTAATTGTTTAAATGTGTTGTAGTCGGGAATTACGTGAAGTACGGAGCTTCAGGGGTGGTTCTGAAGAAGAACGTGCCGGTGGCATTTCTATCCACGTGTTCCCCGTAAATCGTCTCCTCATTCGAATCACAAAGGCATTCCTTGTAGTTTTCGTAGTTGTCGCATTTTTGGGTAATTTGTTTATCATCATTGATGGACTGTATGAAGTAGAGGTAACTGTGGATATGGCTGCAGAATACTGGAAAAAAAGAATCAACGATGTTTATAGTCCGCTCTCCTTCGTATGCTTACCGGCTTGAGGAAAATTAAGGGTTTCGACGAGGGTCTCGAGAGTACATCCGGGCTGCGACCTGACACCTCCATTAGGCATGAAATCGACCGTTCCGATTGGTTTTTTGTACCCGAAGATCCCACCATCCGTATGGGTGACATCCACGAAGTTGGCATCGCCGACATACAATCTATTCTTCACATCCATTCCCTCGAACTCGGGTCCAGCCGGATCCAGACCGCTGATCCTGTCGATCTTCTTACCGATCAAGCGCTGCACCGCCTTCCCGGTGAAGCCGCTCACCTGACCCCCCAGAGAATGCCCCACCACGTGCACCTTCTCCAAACCCAAACCCAGATTCTTGTTCAGCTTCACGATGAACTCTCCAACGCTATCACCTTTCATATTCAAAAAAAGAGTATTCACCTAAAATTGATTGAACAACAAAGGAAAACAAACCTTACCAATTATCCTAGTGTTTTCCGCTGAGATCGTGTACAGTTGCGCCGCCTCTTCATTCCAATCCACCTGAATTACATTGCAATCGTACCGAAGCAGATAAGCATCTGTCATATCCTTATACCATGTCTTATTGGAACTCTCTCCCCATCCGTGAATAATGAATTTAACTGTGAGATTCGCATTCACCAAATGCAAATTACCATCAGTGATTTCCGTCTTCAACACAGGCGATTTGCGATTCAGCAGGAAAAACCTGGCGATGGCTTCGCCGCCACCTGAAAATAAAACGAATCCTTAACTCTTGCAAAAACGAAACGAAAAATGCGTACGATACGTACCAATGGAAACAAGAAGAAGCAGAAACAGCATGGTCGAAGTTTTTCTATTTACAATTATTACCGGAACAAACGGCGGTTTTATATGTTTTTATTACCAAAGAATGCACCTCGACGCGATAACACGTTCTGGCCGAATCAATCTCGAAAAATTCGAATTCAAAGAAGCAGAAACAGCTTGGTCGAAGTTTTTCAATTTACAATTATTACCGGAACAAACGGCGGTTTTATATGATTTTTATTACCAAAGAATGCACCTCGACGCGATAACACGTTCTGGCCGTATCAATCTCGAAAAATTCGATATTCGGTGCCATTTCTAGCATACCGTTTAAGATAATCGTGTAAAATAAATTGAACAAAAAAAAATAAGGAAAATTCCGTTGTGAAAGGTAATTGAATGTAATTTATAGTTTTTTTGCTGTAAGTTAAAAATTATTTTTCACGTACCGTCTTTTCCTCCATTCTACAGACTTTCAATTCGCTTCAAACAAATGACGTCGTCCGCGAAAAGCCGCTCATTCCATATTTTCTTCTTTCAATTGTTATCGCATTTGTAGAACAGTTAGCTTTGAAAACAAAAGATAAATTTGGTATTGCTTAGTCGGAAAACTTGGAAAATGGGAATTGCTGAAAAACATGCTTCAAAACCTCTTCTCTTCAAAACAAGTTTCGAGTATGTTTGAATTTGTATACGCGAAAAAATCTGTAAATTAATTGTTTCTTTAATAGATTTCATTCCCACCGATGATGAAGTTTAATTTTAGGAATCTTGCATCGATTCATTCAATTATCTAATATGATGAATGAATTGATGCAAGTTTAATTGATTTGACATTGATTTAAATTATACTTTTGGGATAGCGAATAGGATATTGGTTTAATTGAGTCAACTATCGTTGCTCAATACGTAATTATTGTTTTACATGTATTGCGCTTTGGGAATCAAGTGAAGTACGGAGCTTTAGGGGTGGTACTGAAGAAGAACGTGCCGGTGGCATTTCTATCCACGTGTTCCCCGTAAATCGTCTCCTCATTCGAATCACAAAGGCATTCCTTGTAGTTTTCGTAGTTGTCGCATTTTTGGGCAATTTGTTTATCATCATTGATGGACTGTATGAAGTAGAGGTAACTGTGCATATGGCTGCAGTATACTGGAAAAAAAGAATCAACGATATTTATAGTCCGCTCTCCTTCGTATGCTTACCGGCTTGAGGAAAATTAAAGGTTTCGACGAGGGTCTCGAGAGTACATCCGGGCTGCGACCTGACACCTCCATTAGGCATGAAATCGACCGTTCCGATTGGTTTTTTGTACCCTAAGATCCCACCATCCGTATGGGTGACATCCACGAAGTTGGCATCGCCGACATACAATCTATTCTTCACATGCATTCCCTCGAACTTGGGTCCAGCCGGATCCAGCCCGCTGATCCTGTCGATCTTCTTGCCAATCAAGCGCTGCACCGCCTTCCCGGTGAAGCCGCTCACCTGACCCCCCAGAGAATGCCCAACCACGTGCACCTTCTCCAAACCCAAACCCAGATTTTTGTTCAGCTTCACGATGAACTCTCCAACGCTATCACCTTTCATATACAAAAAAACAAGAGCATTCTCCTAAAATTGATTGAACAACAAAGGAAAAAAACCTTACCAATTATCCTAGTGTTTTCCGCCGAGATCGTGTACAGTTGCGCCGCCTCTTCATTCCAATCCACCTGAATCACATTGCAATCGTACCGAAGCAGATAAGCATCCGTCATATCCTTATACCATGCCTTATTGGAACTCTCTAGCCATCCGTGAATAATGAATTTAACTGTGAGATTCGCATTTACCAAATGCAAATTACTATCAGTGATTTCCGAAGACAATTGCCGATTGAACAGGAAAAATCTGGCGATGGCTTCGCCGCCACCTGAAAATAAAACGAATCCTTAACTCTTGCAAAAAACGAAAAATGCGTACGATACGTACCAATGGAAACAAGAAGAAGCAGAAACAGCATGGTCGAAGTTTTTCAATTTACAATAATTACCGGAACAAACGGCGGTTTTATATGTTTTTATTACCAAAGAATGCACCTCGACGCTATAACACGTTCTGGCCGTATCAATCTCGAAAAATTCGAAGGAGCAGAAACAGCATGGTCGAAGTTTTTCAATTTACAATTATTACCGGAACAAACGGCGGTTTTATATGTTTTTATTACCAAAGAATACACCTCGACGCGATAACACGTTCTGGCCGTATCAATCTCGAAAAATTCGATATTCGGTGCCATTTCTAGCATATCGTTTCAGATAATCGTGTAAAATAAATTGAACAAAAAAAAATAAGGAAAATTCCGTTGTGACAGGTAATTGAATGTAATTTATAGATTTTTTGCTGTAAGTTAAAAATTATTTTTCACGTACCGTCTTTTCCTCCATTCTACAGACTTTCAATTCGCCTCAAACAAATGACGTCGTCCGCGAAAAGCCGCTCATTCCATATTTTCTTCCTTCAATTGTTATCGCATTTGTAGAACAGTTAGCTTTGGAAACAAAAGATAAATTTGTTATTGTCTTAGTCGGAAAACTTGGAAAATGGGAATTGCTGAAAAACATGCTTCAAAACCTCTTCTCTTCAAAACAAGTTTCGAGTATGTGTAAATTTGTATACGCGAAAAAATCTGTAAATTAATTGTTTCTTTAATAGATTTCATTCCCACCGATGATGAGGTTTAGTTTTACAAATCTTGCATCGATTCATTCAATTATCTAATATTATGAATGAATTGATGCAAGATTAATTGATTTGACATTGATTTAAATTATACTTTTGGGATAGCGACTAGGATATTGGTTTAATTGAGTCAACTATCGTTGCTCATTGAATGCGTTTGGTTGAATTGAAGCAATACGTAATTATTGTTTCATAGTATACATGTATTGAGTTTTGGGAATCAAGTGAAGTACGGAGCTTTAGGGGTGGTTCTGAAGAAGAACGTGCCGGTGGCATTTCTATCCACGTGTTCCCCGTAAATGGTCTGCTCGGTCTGAGCACAACGGCCTTTTTCGTATTTTTTGTAGCTGTCGCATTTGTGAGCAATTTGTTTATCATTATTGATTGATTCTATGAAGTAGACATAACTGCGAGCATGGCTACAAGTTATTGAAACTAAAAAGAAAGATGTAGTTACGGTATAATCAGTTTTTGGATTACTTCTCTTCGAATACTTACAGTTTTTAGATAAAC
Organism: Nicrophorus investigator; assembly: GCA_963457615.1. Lineage (NCBI taxonomy): Eukaryota > Metazoa > Arthropoda > Insecta > Coleoptera > Silphidae > Nicrophorus > Nicrophorus investigator. The sequence goes on from OY735143.1 coordinate 3,592,117, forward strand.
TAAGTTGTTTCTCATTGATAAAGAGGGTGCATCCTGGCTGCGGGCTGATGCCTCCGTTGGGCATGAAATCGACGGTTCCGATTAGGTCTTTGTACCCAAAGATCCCACCATCCGTATGGGTAACATCCACGAAGTTGGCATCGCCGACGTCCAATTTATACTTCTCATCTTTCAACTTGAAAATGGGTCCAGCCGGATCCATCCCGCTGATCCTGTCGATCTTTTTGCCGAGCAAGCGCAGCACCTCTCTCCCAGCGACGCCGCTCACCTGAGCCCCCAGAGAATGTCCCAACAAGTGCACTTTCTCCAAGCCCAAACCCAATTTCTTATTCAGCTTCACGATAAACTCTGCAACGTTTTTACCTTGAAAAAAAAAGCATTCACCTTAAATTGATCGAACAATGAAGAAGAAAAACCTTACCGATTATCCTAGTGTTTTTCGACGAGATAATATAGAATTCGTCGGCCTCTTCACCCCAATCCACCTGGATCACATTGCAATCGTATCGATGCAAATAAGCCTTCGTCATATTCATGTACCAATCATTTTCGGAATTAACTCTCCATCCGTGAATCATGAACTTAACGCTGAGATTCGCCTTCACCAAATGCAAATTATCATCCGTGATTTCCGTCTTCACATCAGGCGATTTCCGATTGAACAGGTAAAATTTGGCGTTAGCATCACCACCACCTGAAAATGAATTTCTAAAAAATGTACAAAAAATCTACAATTGCGAAACCATACCAATGAAAATTAGAAGAGGCAAAAGTAGCATTTTCAAAGTTTTTCAGTTTACATTTAGTACCCAAGTTTTTATAGGTTTTCATTGACAAAGAATGCACTTTTTAATTGGGATTTTTTACATGCCATTCACGAATAATCCGAATCCTATCGTTCTTTAGAAGCATTCCGTTTAAGATAACTGTTTAGCGTAAATCGTAAAAAAAAACTAAAATTAGAAAATTACCTAGTCAGAAATAATTATAGATAATTATTTGCTGTTGTTTTCGATATTTAGGAATTCTTTTTCACGCACCGCTTTTCCCTCATTCTACAAATTTATTTTTCCGTTAAACGAAATACCTTATTGCAAATTATAGTCATTTTGCAGCAACTAGAAAGGAAACACCGTTTTAGTCAGAAAATAAGAATTACATTAAGACTTACTCATTATTTTTCTTAAATTGATTATCTTTGCAGAATCTGGGTTGAATTTCTGAAATCATAGAAAAGATCAATTCGATTTCGAAGAAAAAGGAAAACCCGCACCTGAAGTCATCCTCCGGACCTTAAATCACAGGACAAAATCTGCAAATTTAAAATAGATTTTTTTTTTTAAAGATGATGAGAAATTCTTGATTTGGCCATAGAAATCAATCACTCATCAACAAACATTATACTTGCTACTTGGTAAGTAATGCGTAATTATCTACTAAATTTTACAAAGTTCAATCTTCTTGTCTTTACTTTTCTATTTGAGACTTGACATTAAATTAAATCATAATTTGGGAAAACGAAAAGGATATTGGTTGAATTGAAGCAACTCGTAATTATTGTATACATTTTTACAATATATTGTGGTAGACAATTACGTGAAGTACGGAGAATCAGCGGTGGTTCTGAAGAAGAACGTTCCGGCGACATTTCTGTCCACGTCTTCCCCGTAGATGGTCTGCTCGTTCGTGGAGCAAAGGCCTTCCTCGTAGTTTCTGTAGGTGTCGCATTTGTGGGCAATTTGTTCATCATCATTGATGGACTCTATGAAGTAGAGGTAACTGTGGATGTGGCTGCAAAACACTGAAGAAAATGTATTGTAACCAGTTTATGGATTACTCCAGTTTGTATGCTTACAGAATTGAGTCAAACTCAGTTGACCGTCGTATTTAAAGCGAATGCATCCGGGTTGCGGCCTGTCGCCTCCATTAGGCATAAAATCAACAGTTCCAATCGGGTCTTTGTACCCGAAGATCCCACCATCCGTATGGGTGACATCCACGAAGTTGGCATCGCCGACATACAATCTATTCTTCACATCTCTTCCCTCGAACTCGGGTCCAGCCGGATCCAGACCGCTGATCCTGTCTATCTTCTTGCCGATCAAGCGCTGCACCGCCTTCCCCGTGAAGCCGCTCACCTGACCCCCCAGAGAATGCCCCACCACGTGCACCTTCTCCAAACCCAAACCCAGATTCTTGTTCAGTTTCACGATGAACTCTCCAACGCTATCACCTTTCATATACAAAAAAAAAGAGCATTCACCTAAAATTGATTGAACAACAAATGAAAAAAAACCTTACCAATTATCCTAGTGTTTTCCACCGAGATCGTGTACAGTTGCGCCGCCTCTTTATTCCAATCCACCTGAATCACATTGCAATCGTACCGAAGCAGATAAGCATCTGTCATATCCTTATACCATGTCTTATTGGAACTCTCTCCCCATCCGTGAATAATGAACTTAACCGTGAGATTCGCATTCACCAAATGCAAATTACCATCAGTGATTTCCGTCTTCACCACAGGCGATTTGCGATTCAGCAGGAAAAACCTGGCGACGGCGTCGCCACCACCTGAAAATTGAAATTAACAAAATCCTGCAAAAATCGAAATGCGATACGTACCAATGAGAACCAGAAGAAGCAAAAGCGTCATTGTCGCATCCGTTTCTCAATCTCCATTTGTTACCGGAACGAGCGGCTCTTTTTATATGTTTCTTCGTTGATTCCAGAATGCACCTAGCATATTTTCTAGCATTATTTTGTTGTTTTGCGTGCCGATCGCAAACAATCCGATTCCTGGTGTCATTTCGAGCATACCGTTTAAGATAATTGTATAATATAAATCAAACAAGTATAGAAAAATTCCATAGCCGCAGGTAATTCAATGCAATTTATTTGTTGTTTTGAAAATTTAGGAATTATTTTTCACGCATCGTTTTTCCTCATTTCACAAATTTAAAAATAACGTCGTCCGTGAAGAGTAAAAAAAAATAGAAACAGTTGTTTTCATATTTACTTCAATGATTGTCGTTGCATTTTTAAGCACAACTGTTTTAGTCAGTGGCAATGAAAAATAAGATTCGCAGTAAGACTCATTCACTCAATACCTTTAAAAATAATTATCTTTGCAGAATCTGGATCGGATTACTTAAATCGTAATAAACGAATAGAAAAGATCAATTCGATGAGGATTTCTTGATTCAATGGTTGCCAATCTTTATAAGTAAATGATAATTTACAACTTTTTAATTTGAGACTATGTAGCTGGCATGTGGTACCTGTCCCGTAATTATGAATTTTGTTATGTATAATGGCTGTTTATGCGTTTCAGGTTATTTGGAGATAAGGTGTTAATTTGATCGCTTGGACTCGGACATTTTCCATTATGTCTAGATAGTATAATCTACTGCGACACACTCAATAGTTCTATTGAAAAAAGTTAAAATATTACAATTCATAAAACACGCAAAATCATAATTGATCAAAGATTAAGCGAATCGATCTTATTGACTTGTTGCATCATGAAAGCAAAGCGAAAGATGGAAGTGTCAAATAAATGAAGATGAAGTAGAAAAGTCGATTAACTAGTAATCGAAAATGTGATTTGAGTCTCGTAATCGTTCGAATATTGAAGTAAATCTTGCTTAATCTCTGTAGTCCTTGTCGGGAATGACCCCTGCCGATTCATGGAGATTTCCAAATTGTCTCGATAGCTCTCCAAATTAAATTTAAACTAAAAAAAAAAACGTTTTACGCCTATTGAGATGACGAACATTCGCCAAATATTCGAAGAAGTCAACGAGCCTAGTGGTTCCTATTAAATTGCGTCAACTATAAACGAATCTACGTGACTCTCTTCAGCTACTCTTGAATTCGCCATTCGCCATCAACGATTGTCTGCGTTCCCATAGGAATCCCATACAAAAGAACAGCATGTTAATCCTATAAGATTTCGTCTTCCTACAACCATTTTTCTGTGCGATGCTTCCCTTAATTCGAGATTATTCCACGAAAAACAAATTGTGTCTGATTCAAACGTTGGCGCTCCTCTCAATTGGACCAATGATGGAGAGGGCGCGCCTCTATATAAACGCACTTTCGTCCTTCAAACGACACTTTGCAGTGAACTGTGGCAGTTAGCAGACACGATCGATTCGTAATCGCACACAAAGTATTATTACTATCTAGTAAGCATATTTTTACCTTTTTTTTATATAGACATACGAATATAATACATGTAAATAGAGATAAAAACAAAACAGTTGCATTGTTTCTGCAACTGTTTTCTCCTGCGACAATTCCATCGTGAATATTGGAACAAAAAAATTCCATCGGTTTCGTTATCGGCGGTTATATATGTTCGTTGCGTAAATCAGGATCTCCTGATTAGATGGGTCCTCTGAAATAAAGTCTAACACGTAACCAAATCTTGTGTTGCAACATATTTGATAGTTGCGACTTAATTATTCGTCAACTTCGAAAATGCCGGCTCGTCCTCTGGTTGACCTCCAATGTACGATGTTCGGAATGCAATTTCGTACGCGGCTATATATTGTCCTCTTTTTTTTGCATTGTATCTTGTGATATGCGACTGCAAATCCACCCCGGTGCAGAACTCGTTTTAACCGTTGCTTAAATACGTAACAACCTTCGGATTCAAATCAACTTTTGCATAACTTAATTGTAATTGAATATTATTTATATGTTATACGTGCTATGGGTGGGTCTTGCTAACTTTTTTTAAGCTTGGCCATTCTTTTTTTTGATTGATTGGATTTTTTATTTCTGCAGAACATGTCTAAGATTGGAATCAACGGATTTGGCCGCATCGGTCGTTTGGTGCTCCGCGCCTCCATCGAACGTGGAGCGTCCGTGGTGGCCATCAACGACCCCTTCATCAGCGTCGACTACATGGTGTACTTGTTCAAGTACGACTCCACCCATGGCCGCTTCAAGGGCACCATCGACTCCAAGGAGGGCAAGCTCATCGTCAACGGCAATGAGATCTCCGTCTTCCAGGAGCGCGACCCGACCGCCATCCCATGGGCCAAGGCCGGAGCCGAGTACATCGTCGAATCCACCGGCGTCTTCACCACCATCGAAAAGGCATCCGCCCATTTGAAGGGAGGCGCCAAGAAGGTCATCATCTCTGCGCCATCCGCCGATGCCCCTATGTACGTCTGCGGCGTCAACTTGGACTCTTACGATCCAAGCCACAAGGTAACACATGCAGCAGCGAAAACCGAATTCCTTATTTCAACTATTGTCAACTTTCTAGGTCATCTCCAACGCCTCCTGCACCACCAACTGCTTGGCTCCACTCGCCAAAGTCATCCACGACAACTTCGAGATCGTCGAAGGTCTGATGACCACTGTGCACGCCACCACAGCCACCCAGAAGACCGTTGACGGACCATCTGGAAAGTTGTGGCGCGATGGCCGTGGTGCTGCTCAGAACATCATCCCCGCATCCACCGGAGCCGCCAAGGCTGTCGGAAAAGTCATCCCAGCCCTCAACGGCAAACTTACCGGCATGGCTTTCCGCGTCCCAGTTGCCAACGTCTCCGTCGTCGATCTGACCGTCCGCCTCGGCAAAGCCGCCAAATACGATGACATCAAGGCCAAGATTAAGGAGGCCGCCGAAGGCCCAATGAAGGGAATTTTGGGATACACCGAAGAGGAGGTCGTGTCCACCGACTTCATCGGAGACACCCACTCCTCCATCTTCGATGCCGCCGCCGGCATCCAGCTGAACGACAACTTCGTCAAGCTCATCTCCTGGTACGACAACGAGTTCGGCTACTCCAGCAGGGTCATCGACCTCATCAAATACATCCAGACCAAGGATAACTAAAGGAACAAACTGCTCGCGCACACACTAATAAGGGGAAGATATTATTTTTTATTTTTCGTAAATTTCGTACCTAGTCTAACCTTCCCTATTACTAATCTTGTTTATAAACATTAAACATAAACCCAAAGCAAATTTTCTACATTTAAACAAATACACTACATTTTGAAAAAACAAAAATCTACTTGGTCTTTTTCTTCCTACCAGTTACGTTGGTCATATCTTCTGGAGCGCTTGTATCTCCACCCTCTGGTGCTGCAACCACCTCCTCCTTCTTGTCCTCTGAAGCCAGTTCCTTCTTCCTCATGGCAATGCGCAGTATCCTCCTGTGTCGTGCTTCGCGTGCTCTGGTCCTGCGAGCCTCCGCCTGATCAGCCAGCAATTTGGTCCTAGCCATGTTCGCCTTCTTCTTGAAGATGTACTCGATCAAGACGCGTTTGTTCTTGAAATGGTTTCCCTTAACTTTCATGTAAAGCTGGCTGTGGAAATGCTTGTCAATTTTCTTGGCCTGTCTGTATTTACGAAGCAGGCGTCGCAGGATTTGCGTGCGAATCGTCCAAGTCTTCTTCGTATTGGTTCTTGCGTTTGCGGTTCCTTTGCGCTTACCGAAACCGCTGTGTCTTCCCAATTGTCGAGCCCTTTTGGTCTTTCGAACTCTGTACTTGGAGTGCATCGCGTTCGGCTTCATTATGATGTACCCATCGTTCAGCAATCTTCTCACCCCCAAACGAGTGTTCGCCTCGGCAATGGCAAAGCACTCGTTCGGATCCATCCATATCTTGCGCTTACCGCAACCCTTAATGGAAGCCGCCAATCTCTTCTGAAGACGCAAATTACTCATCTTTTCTCTTCCAAACAATACTCGACGCACAAGCCGCTTAACAACTGCTAGCAACAACAACAACTATCAGCATTTGTTTTTTGAAATCCAACACCCCTTATTTAAACAAAATTGAATATCCCTGTTCATATCTATCAACAATAATTAATAATAACTTAATACTAAACACTACATACCTGCAGTATAATTTCTTATAAGATGATTAATTTTGCACCTAAACGCAAAAAAAGAATTCACATTTTTCGAACCATCGAAATAAATTCAAACTAAGCTTATGTTGGTAGCACTGATTCTTCGAGGCATTGCGCTCCCGTTTCAAAATTTGACATTACATTATAACCTATCATTTTAAGCGTGTTTTTATTTTGTCCGGTGTCTGTTGTGTTTTCTATTAAAAAACAGCCGCGATGGACAGCGACGTCAGTAAAGACTCGTACAATTCAGACTCTGACATTGACGAGAAAACCCACTCTAAACTTTTAGAAAGTGTTCTCAATTTGAGCAAAAAGAAGCTGGTGAAGAAACCAACGAGGACCGAACCAACCAGCAACGTTTCCGAGTTCGATTTGGTGAAGAGCAGCGGAAATGTGCGCCTACTTGAGCTCGCAAAAGGTCTGGGCAAGTCCAAAGCTGAAGCTAAACTTGCGAAGAGATTGTTCAAGAGCAAGGTTGAAACCATCCAGAAGCCTGCTGAAAAAATTGAGGCTGATAGATCACACAGGAAGGTAGCCTACAAGTCAACCCAACAGGCACTGGACAAATGGGATCCCATTGTTACATCCATGAGGGCAGCCCCTACTCTCTCGTTTCCTTTGATCGATCAAAACTTGGAGAAGGAAACCGACAAAGCAAATTGGAGATTAAAATCAGATTTGCAGCAGAAATTAGAAGAGATTGATCCGAATGTGGAAGAGATTCATGTTGAGACTAATACTTTTCCATTGACTTTGCAAGAGATGATGGAGAAGAGACAGGAAGCTGCCAAGATGAGAGCGAGGATGGGCTATGAACTGGCAAAGGCGAAAAGGTTGAAGAAGATTAAAAGTAAAACTTATCATAGGATACAGAAAAGAGATAAAATTAAGCAACAGCTCAAAGAGTTTGAGCTGCTGCAAAAGACTGATCCAGAAGCAGCTTTGGCCAAATTGGAGGAAATTGAAAAAGTCAGGGCTTTGGAGAGAGTGTCTCTGAGGCACAAGAATACAGGAGCTTGGGCTAGGAATAAACAGATTAGGGCTAAATATAATACTGATGTAAGTTAATCTCTTTATAAGAAATAACTATGATTATTAACATTATGTTTGTTTGTAGGTAAGAAAAGTTTTGGCAAATCAGCTGAGTCTGAGTAAGGAGTTGACTCAAAAAATTAAACCAAGGAATGATTCCGATGATGAGGAAGCGCCGCCTGCACAGGAGACTCAAATTAATACGGACCAATCAAATCCGTGGACCAACAGTAATTTAAAAATTAGCAAGGAAGTCAATGATTTTGTGTCCGGTTACAGGAAGTATTGGGAAGAGAAAAATAAAATGGGAAAAGGTGAAGAGGAAAATAGTAACATAAAGAGGATAACTGATTGCAGCACTCCAATGCTAGTTGAAAGTGTTCCTGAAACCGTTAACAAAATTAAGGAAGCACCAAGTATGGAATGCGAGCTGCATGATTTTGTTAAGGGGAGCGGTGATAATGTCGATAATAAACCGTCGAAGAGACAGAAAATAACTGAATGGAAAGTTGAAAAAATTCAGGTGAAAAAGCAGAAAGAAACCAAGAAGATTGTCAATAAAGATTTTAAAGTGGCCGACGTTCAGTTGAATCAAAAACTGGCGTTGCACGATCGGAAATTGCAAAATTTGTTCAGGGAGAAGATGACAAAAATTATGAAAAGTTGGAACTTTGAGGTTGCCGAAAGCGAAGAGAAGGAAGTCGTTAAGCCGTCTGCCAATATGAATCTTAGGCCGGTCATAACGAAGCCCGATCTGGATGAGGAGCTTCTGGAGACTGCAGGAAATAACAGCGATGATGACGATAATGAAAATATAGATCCGTTGAAAGATGTCAACGTGTTGAAAACTCTCCAATCTGCAGAAGAGGCACGTGAAGAAATTGATCCTAAAAAGTTCATCGCTCCACCTAAAACGGTTTATTTGACCGCCGATGTTCCCAATTTGGTGACGTTCAACGAAGAGCAGGAATTGGAGGAAAATCAGGTGTTCGCGGAGGCGTTCGAGGATGACGATGTGACGAATGAATTTGCCAAGGAGAAGGCGGAGGAAATTGAAAAGTTCAATCCGAAGGCAGTCGATCTGACGCTCCCCGGCTGGGGTTCGTGGGGCGGCAAGAATCTCGAGGTGCCGAAGAAGAAACGCGATAAGTTCACCATGAAGGTGCCCGAGAAGCTGAAGCGCAGGGACGATAACATCGGTCATCTGATTATCAACGAGACGCCCAATCTGAAGTTGAGGCAGCACCTTGTCACCGAGGTGCCGCAACCTTTCAAGTCCGTCAAGGATTTCGAATCGAGTATCAGGCAACCGTTGAGCAACTCATTCGTGCCGGAAAGCGTCTTCAGGAAGCTCAGCGCCCCGAAGGTTTCCACCAAGATGGGAACCATCATCAAGCCAATGGACGAAGACGTTCTTCTGCAGAAAGAGAAAAGGGCCAAGATATTCGAGAGGAGTTTCCCAGCAAAGGACACGCGAAAAGTACATAAACGCAGGAAGAGTCTCGCCGCCTAATCCTAATCACATAAAACGTTTTTAAATATAATACGTTAATATTTTTTTCTGTTAGGAGCTAACCCTCCTATCGACCAAAACTTGTTAATATTTTCATTTAAATAATAAAAGAATTTTAAATAAATTATTTATATTTTGAGTGCAATAAAATTATTCAAAAACATACCTTAAACAAACTAAATCGAAATATGATGAGTGAAATAAATAACGAAGATTAAATTAAAGTTTAAAGGCCAGTTAAATCCTACGCAGACAACTTCACGTCCGTTACCATGGTGATTACTTGTTTGAAAATATTCGCCACTGTCAAATTCACGTCAAACTAATGCTGTTTATCCAAAGTGAGTTTAAGAGTAGTAACAGCAGATTTCACTGATTTTTAACGCAAATCCTTATTCCAGTTTGCGATGGAGGGCCAAGCTGATGAAACGAACGAAGTCGAACCTCAGCTGCCGGAGAAACCGCGCAGCCACGAGTCCATCGTGCCCCAGAGTGCCTACGTTATCAAACCAAATTTGCCTGAAAAGTAAGCGACATTAGGAGCCGACACGACGATGTACATGATACTTAAATCGAGTTTGTTTAAGGTTCAAGCAGCTGCCAATCAAAGATATCATCATGCAGGTGCTGATGAAGACCCTGGTCGGGAAAACCTATGATAGTGTTGAGGCCAAGAAGTGGACCACATCTATAGCTAATAACATCAGTGAGGATATCAAAGGTAATAATTATATTTCTATTGAAAGACATTACGTGAAGCAAATACTAATTGTTGCCTTGTAGAATTGCATATGAAAAGGTATAAGCATGTGGTGCAGGTGACGATCGGAGAGATGAAAGGGGCTGGGGTGAAGTCAGGTCTGAGATGCCTCTGGGACTCTGAGACTGATGGTTACACTAGCGAGATTTACATGAATGTAAGTATTGATTAATTTGTGGTATAAATGTATAAATTATGCTTATACTTTCAGGACTCTATCTTTGCTGTGGTTGTAGTTTTTGCTATTTATTTGTATTAGTTAATTTTTTTGTAATATATTTTTTAATAAGTATTTTTGGTGCATTATTTTCATAACTAAAGTCAAATATTTAGAAAATTTAATGAATGCACAGATAATACAAAAATAAAGGTTTTATTGAAAATAATAATAATATAAATGCACAAATCAATTTACAGTTTCTTCTTGTGTTATGCTGACTTTAATATCTTATTATTATTGAGTGGATTAAGTTTTAAATTTTAAATGATCGTCAGCGTAGGTGGGGGGAATAGTATTATTGACACAGTAGGATGGATGATGGTTTCGATTCGGCAGCTGACTTCAGGCCAGTCGCATTCAGAAGTTGACGGTGTACGTGCATGTGCTGTTCGCGATTGCATTGCGGTGTGCGCGCATTGATGTTATTGAAGCAACATAAAAAATGTCCCCGTCAGCTGTTCGTGAAGCGGTGTTTTAAAAGAAGCAAAACGTGTGCAGTATCGCGCGATGTGAGGTGCAGTAAGCAACCCTTCGAGAAGAAGCTGTCGTGTTGTTTGGGTGGTGGAGCGGAAATAACGAAACAAAACAACAGAATAAGAGCGAGCCAGAGTGAAAATAGTAAATAAACTGCCCCGAACGCACAATGTCCAGCAGCAGCGGCAACAGCACGGTGCGCATAAAGACGATCTGTGCCCCGTTTCTGAAGGAGAACTATCAGCGGATCTCGGTCCTCTACAGTGCTCGCCTGAAGGAGAAGAAATGCGGCGACGGTTTCTCCATCTTCGAGGTGCAGTGCACGACCCCTCTGGCCGCTGACCGCAGCTACAGCTCGGATTTTATCAGCAGACTCCAGGTGAGCAACAAGAATAATAAAAAGAACATCCATTTCCCTCGACAGCCGTCCGTCACCTGTGTTCAGCAGCAGCAGCAGCAATTCGACCTCTTCGAAATGAGGACAACAGGTTCACTTTTATTCTTTCTCCGTGGCACATCCTGCTGCCGAGGCCGAATTATCATCATCAAACATAAAACAATTGTCATTCGCGAAAAAAGAAAAACAAACAAACTGAGCTTCCGTCGTTACAAACGGTTGCTCAACAAATTCCCAGGTATAACTTTCTCCCTTCAACCCAGAGAAACTTCATCTGCACGTGCAATGCAAAATATACATAACGCAGCGCGACGACTCGTTAATTACGTTACGGCATTTTCTCTTTTGCCAACTTTGAAATTAAATTATTACGATCAATCGTGACAATTACGTAACGCGACGCCCGATATCGGGCGGCAATTATGCATAGAACACTTTGCCAGAGGCCTTGCAAGAAACTATCTGGATCGATGATTTAATTGAATGGCAATTTATCGAAGTTGCGAACTCGTTTCTTTCTTAAACAATTTCTTAAAATCAGGTGTCTTTCACCTTGCACGATTTATGTTTAAACTATTCTTTGTCTTTATTAGAATTTCTTTCAATCACGAGGTTCTCGAGGTTGTGAAAGTCTTTTACGTGAAAGCGTAATATTGTCTAGACTTATCCACTCCAGCAAATCGATCTAATGGAGCATGGCAAAGATAACGACATGAATTTATTAATTTGATATGATTCTAATTAGACAAAAACTAATTCAGTCAGCTTTAATTTATAGTAAATTTCTTCTGTAGAGGATAATACAATAAACTTAGTAATACGATAATTGAGAATGAAATTAACGATTCTTTCCGATGAATCATAGTTAATATCGCTTAAACTGTAAAAGTTTTATTAAAATAATTCTAATTGAATACTTTCACTCCAATTAGACGCTAAGTAGTTAATTGTAATTTATTTTTGGAAGTCTATGTAAGGTCAAACCGCGATTGGTGGAAACTCCTAATTTTAATTCGATAACCAAGGTTTTTGCGCAATCGGGGAATCTCCGGAAGACGGTTTTGAGAATTCCGATTATCGGTAGTTCAAATCCTTGGTTTTTCTTTGAATAATTTGCGTGCAAAAAAGCTTCAACTGCGGTTTTACCTGAGAAACCTACAGTTTTTAGTTTCTGTATTTGTTTATGCAATTTGAAAATCTTTACTTATATGGACATATTACCTTGATTTAGGAATGTTTTCATAATTTGTAAATAAAATATTTTATACGTTTTAGCTTAGGATTCTAATCTAAATCTAATAAAAATGTATGTGTTTCGGGTCAAATCGAGTGCATTGAGATTATGTTTTATAGTTTGTTTCTGGTCTTTGTGCTAAACTTGTCAAGTACATTGAGATTAAGTTTTACTCATTTTTTAGAGTATTAACGTTTTCATATAAATGAACATAAAACAATGTTTAGTTAAGTTTTAGTTGGTATGGTCAGTGCTTTCTTTTATTTCAAATAAAAAAATGTAGTAATGAATCGCTCTATTTATAGATGAATTACTAAACATCGGTTTTCTTTTTGCTGATTGCACGAAAAAGTGTCCCCTATTTATAGATTCGAAGATCCGTGTCTGCGTTATCTATTAGCGAGCGGGTCTATCTTGTATCCTCCTTGACGCAAAGACGAAGTATCGAAGAAGTAATAGAAGAACGCGACGACGAACCAAAAATAAAAAACTTATTATCGGTGAAAGGTGCGGCACCAAAACGGTTCGAAGGTTATTTAAATTCGCTGCTTGTGTTTGTACACCGAAAAATAGTAATAATAATGATGAGAAATGCGGCGCATCCTGGTTCGGAGCGCTCGTTGTTTTTTACCTCCTCCTCCTTCGTCTTCTCTTCAGGTTTTCGCTCGTTTTGCGTCATGCAAAAATATGTTTATTGTAATATAGACGAGAGAAGTGCAAACTGATTGACACACAGGCGGAGGGAAGAGCGCGCACACACGAATCGCGGCAGCGCAACATCGCTAGGATAGCAGACACACATACTCGGTGAATGGACGATGGTCGTGAAAGCAAAGCACAAAACGCGGAGAGCCCCATTATCGGCGATGCTCCGCTTCCAATGTTACGTGTCTGCAACCTAAAAATAAGACGGGGGGAGTGCAGGTGCCATTGTTATGGTAGTCATCGATAAGTCTTTCAATTAGTTTGCGCTATTGTCATCGTTGACGTCAAAGCTGAATACAGTTCTTTCCAGCGTTTCTCAACATTTTTTTAAATTGTCAATAATTACGATTAAATATTATTAGAATCAATAGTAATTATAAAAATTGAATGTTCTAAAGATGTTTTCAATACTTTTTGTAAATACGTACTTAGATTTGTTTATAAATGAGTAAACAAGCTGCGTAACTAATGGAAACGAAATGTAATGAAAGGACCGGACTGAAGACCGTAAACAAAAATCCGCGATGAATCACGGAAGAATTTCCATTCAACTTCTTTTTGCGGGTCAAATCCGATCTACGCCGCACCAATTAATCGAGTGCGTCACACACGCTGTTGATCGGTGCGAAAAAAGAAAATGAGACGTAATAATAATAATAAACAACAGCAGGAATTGGTGATTGATTTAACTAACGGATTCTCAATTCCAATAAACAACAATAACAGCAGATCAAAATGAAGAACAGTTGAATTACGCAACTCGAGTTTGCCTTTGCTCTCGAACACAATAAGAAGCCTTTCGCTAAACCGGACTTAAATTCAAAATGCAAAAGTTGTATTAATTTTCACTTTCTTCTTTTCCTTCGCTTTCCTTTCGACTCGAATTCGGCGATTAGCAGATGTCATTCCTATTGGTTTTGCCACCTTCGATCGGTCGATGCTTTCCAATCGATGAATTATCCATTCGCGGAGCGCATCCTTAATTGGAGGTGATCGATTCGTTGATGTTTTTAAGTTGGTTGTCGTCGCCCAACACTAAATCCGTCTTAAGGTTAAACCGCTCCAGTTCTGCAGGTGTAATATCATCGAACGAACGACCAAGGTGTTCTCGGAACGGTGGACGCTCGACGACCACCATCCATTATTCGTATATCGGATGCGCGCGTTTTGCGGTCATTGATTGTTTCGCAATTTGCGGCTCTCTTCTCCAGTTTATTTTCGGTTGGATTCATTTTGCAATGCACAATGTTCGGTGGGTGGAGGAGATCTATCCATCCTATCCATCTATCGACTGTGTCACCGGTGACGTAATTGGCACTGATGGCTGTGTATGTATGGCGGTGGTGGCTGGCGCAGAGGAGAGTCGACGGAGTAGATCCGGGTCGGGATCCGGTCGGTGACCTATCATTTGACCTACTGCGTTCAGCTCTCTGCGTGTGTGAGCACTAGTGAGCGCACACATTGGTCTCGACCAAAAGTGTCACCCCGTCAAGTGACGAAGCCCGCCCCCGCTGATCCGCATTCGATGCACCACATTTGTACGCAACGCTATTTCTTCTTTCTTTGCAGTCGGTCTTTCTTCTGCGTTTTTCTGAATCGAAAAGAAAGAGAAGCAGCGAATCCTGAAGCTAAAATTAGACCCGAATTACATAAATAACTGACGTTTGCAATTATAGCTCGTGTGCATTGATAACGACGACGGGAAGTTATGTTATTATGAAATTTGAAATGTATCCAAATCTAATGTTACCATGGAAATGTAAACTTCCGTTTCAATCGAATCCTATAAACGTTGACAGCGAGTTGACAACCCAAGTTACGTGACAAGTATCCCTTACCAAAATATCCCTAATCTCCATGACTACCATCGATAATTTGTAATGCCACAATTGCAAGTTACTTGACAAGTATCACTTTTCATATTTAATTTAAAATTTCGTCTTCAGATAAAAGAATCGAAAAATGTATCTTTTCCAAATTTTCCTCAACATTAAACAAAATTATCATTAATGACATTAGCTGAACTCTCAACATTTATATATTGATCGTGCTAGTTTAATACTTGACGAATTCAAAAGACGCGTATCTGCTGTTGCATTGTTGTTCTTTTCTCGATTCGAAGAGTTGAAATGAACGAAACATCTCTTTCTTTCTTCTTCTTTCTTTTTGATTGATGGGATCGCTTCGAAACGCTGGAAACTTTCCAACCGCAACGTTATGAATAAAGGGGGGACCCTCTTTGATCCTCCAACTCCTCCACCGCCTCGTGATGACTAATTTTAGATTTGAATATTCAGCCGCGGAATGCGAACAAGAAAATCAATAGCGGAGAGATTTACAAAACTCTCCCTCCTTCCTATTCTCATCCCCCCGTACTTGCGTTTCGCCCCGATTTTTTAATTGGAAAACTAGTCTTTGTTTGATTGTAGAACTTACTTCGTGCATTGAAATGCTTTTATATTTTTGTATAAGTTTACATCAACATTACCTTTTGTTAAAAACCTTAAATAAAGGTTTTTCAATTGTGTTTCAGCTTGAATCTTCAGTTAAACTTCATAATATTAAAAGTAGAAAAACAACCTTATATATGTAGAAATATTTTCTAAAAACTATATTGACTATTGTCATAAGGTGTAAATTTATGATATTTATCTATTATTCATATTCTGTTGGAACGTCGTTTAAAGATGAAACAGTACATAAGTATTTTCTATCATCTGTCAAAATTGACAATTTTTTATATCATCTGTCAATGACAAACAAAATTTGCATATATGACATATGACGATGTTTATGTGTTCGAAAGCGAATGACCAGTTTATTGCACAAATAAATCCAGCAGTTGCTAATATTGACGTATAATCTGACGTTTGAAAAAAAGATGATGTAGATGTTTATATAAGTATGCATATTGCGATTTCTTGATTCGTTACATATTTTAGAATCTTGGTAAAATAGAAAGTTTGGAATCCAAAAAAAAAAGGAAAAATCATTGAATTTTGGTGCTGGCCGAAATATATGGCTTAATAATTGACAATATCAAAATGCAAATATCCCGAGCTTTCTGCACACTTTTCGCCATGTAGTCGCATCCTCTCCAGATCAAATATGGGAAAGTCATGTGATTCTTTCTCGTTAATGAATTCCGTCTTCTTTGGTTTCTTTTTTATCCGCAGTTTGTTTGAGGGAACATCCGTTTCACCTATATTCGTTCCGCGTTTTTCACCTCCTTTCTACCTTCTACTCTTGGTTCTCTCTCTCTCATTTTCTCGTCCGCTTTACGAGTTACACTCTTTGTGTAGTTGTGTGTGTGTGTGTGCGTCCACGGGGCCGCTGAATGTAGGTCCGTTGAACTGAAACTCGAACGTGTACGTACAGAACGAAAGCGGGGCCACATCCGCGTTTCGAACGGTGTCGAACCTCCTCGTGCGTTTTGTATGAATGAGTTTCGGACGAGCATTTGGGACAATCTGTTTACATCCGTCACACCGAAAACATCGACGAACGCAGAGACCGACCGACAGTAGAAGAAGAAGCGTTAACTATTCGTGTGCGCGCCGCCGAAGAAGTGCCTCCAGGTGTTGTTGCTGTGCAGTGTGTTTGTGTGCGCACTCTTTTGTTCTCGTGTCCATGAAATAGAAGCTCTTGATCCAAAAGCAAAACAAAAATCAACAACGAGAAAACAAAAGAAGTTTGAGAAGAACCCTCGAAAGTGGATTCGCTTCTTATGCACTTGGATTACCTAGGAATGTGCAAAAAGGTGAAGCCGCTTTTAACCTTTCGCCGATTTTCGCCGGATTATATTCGATTACACCATTCATTTTTTCTCTCTCTGGCATGCCTTTTGTCTCTTCATCAATTTACGAACGTGCGGAGCGCATTTTAAATGAATAGAAAGTATACGAGGAGAGCATTTGATAGAGAGAGACCTTGGTGACGTCGTCGGGGGGGCCGGATTCCTTCGCATCATCGAAAATCTAGCCGGATTCGCCAAAAAATCCAATTAATTATTAAACTTCTTGCATGCACGCGCAAAAAAAATTAATATATATAACAAATAGCAGCTCCTTCTTCCTGGTACACCTCAATGCCGAACGAATTCAATATATTCTTTCACTCTCAGAAAAATTTACCAACAAAAAAAATCCAATCCAATTCGATACGATCTGCTGTTATGACATAATACGTCTATCGAAATCATATTTCGTGCAGGTGTTTCTTTCGCAAAGATCGCAGCAATTTCACATTTTTAAATTTATCTTTTGTTTTGAATGTCGTCCGTCGATGTTTCGCGGAATCGGCGAATCTTTAATTCATTATAGAAACGATGTGTATCCGTGTTTTTGCTTCTTTTTCTTCATCATCATATTTAAATGTCAAAAACGGCGGACTGCAGAAATTTATGGTTTATTATGCATGCTCATACAATTTTTTTCATCATTCTACAATTATTTTCATAAATGTTGATCGTTTCGTAAGTTCAGTTACACTTGTTAAGTTTTAACGGTGTGACACGCACGCTTCATAAATCACAGGGGATATTGGCATTTGCATCCTGCTGAATATTCCTGCTTGCGACTGACGCACGACTGAACATTCTAAAGTACAATTTCGTTCAACTGTATTCGGGTGCAAATGTACCAATAATATGTTTATTTACGCGTCAAGACTTTATATATTGACTAATTTACAAGTTGATATGACACAGACTTTGCTGTCACGCTTTGACACATCTACGACAATTGATTATAAACTGTCAATTACTTCTCTCTCAAATTTATTTTATCCTCAATAATGAAAACATCATTATTAATCCTAATTTCTCGACAAATTTATATTAAAAAATTGAAACGATAAAAGTTAATCTTCTTTGAAAATTAAGAATTATTGTTTTTTGTAATAATTATTATTGAATGGCAAAGTATTAAAATTTAATTCTCAAATTTATTTAATCCATAAAGAGTATAACGTTGTTATTTCCAATAATTACATACTCGTCTCTTCTTTCACTGCTTTATTAAACTGTTGAAATGTCAATGTCATTTTTATTAATTATCAATCATAAACAAATATTAACTTGAACAATAATGTTTAGAGTGAAACAATAAAGTTGATACCTAGGTGTGATTGTTTTGTTTTATTTTGTTGATAAATTCAATGTTGCTATATCAACAGCGTCTAATAGATGAGATAAGACCAATACATTATTCGGTCACGACTCTGAACTTCTTCTTTTATATTTTTTTTCGAAAACGGAACTGGGGAAAAATTAGGACCACCAGGATGTATCTAATGTATAGAGCGAGAGAGATAGACGCGAAACGTGCCGGCCGCATGCTCTATGAAATTATCAAACATCGAAGATACTATTATGTAAAAGGTTAAAGCGTTAATTACTGTTTTTTTTTTTCTTCTTCTGTGTGAGTTTCGATATTTTTTTTCCTCTTCTTTTCCTTTCGCTCCATTCTTTCGCGCGTCCATCGAAATCCGATTTGGAAATCGAAACGTTGTGCGCTCGATAATCCAACAGTCCCGGAACTGCCGCGAGATCCTATTGGAAAGGGACCATTCTGGTTTCGATTTTTTATTGTAATTGTTGCTTTGGAATAGACGCCGAATTGTATTTTTTGTGTGCAACAGATAATACAATATTGTTCGTTAATTATTTTTTTAACGTTTGTAATCGAATTGAAAGGAGCGAAGATGTTGGATGTGTGTTGTGTGTGTGTGTGTGTTAGAGAGATGGATGTAGTGAAAGAGAAAGAGAGATAGATAGTCTCGAGAAAATGGGTAGTGTTGCGACCAGGATGTGATCGTAGAGTGTGTTTATGCACGTTTCAGATCCGGTTACGGGCCATTCAGATTATGGCAACGCTTGTTATGTGACCCCAAGGTGATGGTGTGAGCGGCTGGTGGGGGAGGGGGACTTTCGCAAGGATTCCAAAACATTTACACACAATGTTCACGAAAAAAAAAATAATAATATAAATAAATGAATATACAAATAAATTCCAAAAAAAAAAAAACGCTCCTCGCTCGCTCTCAGAAATAGCAATTAAGCGCGTTTGCGTAACGGAAAAATTATCGGTGAGAATTTCGCGTTACGATAGGTTAGTTTCAGCGTCTGTGTCATTTTTTTTTCCTTTGATCCTGCTGCTGCTGCTCGCCGGTCACGTTTCCTATTGGTTTTTGCGTAAGCGTAGTGAGGGGATTCCCTCTCGAGACGCGGTTTCGTGGAAGCTATTAAGGGGATTTTTTGTGCCCGCTCTCCGCGATTCTTCACGACTTATTAATTAATTTTTTGTTTGTTTGTTTGTTTGCAGAAATATGTAGATGATATATGCAAGGAAGGCTGCGGCGTCGGAGGCGAGGATTCGAGCTACGACTCTGACTACGAGGCCGATACACCCGGAGCGGCACCGGCCAAACACCACCAGGACGTTTCAAGGACAACGAGCGACACCCTCGCCGCCGAATATGCGGACTACGTCCAAACGGATTCATATCCCGGCTACACTGCCAGGTAAACACTTGCGAACCATCGAGCTCTGCGGATGGATGCGGGTAGAGGAGAGGAGCTCGAATTTGCTAAATGTCTTTGTTTTGCAGAGTGGAGTTTGCACTCAAGCTCGGGTACACCGAGAAGCTGGTGCAGGCCGCCCTCCAGAAGTTGGGTCCGACACCGGCGCAGAACGAGCTCCTAGCCGAGCTGATCAAGCTGGGCGCGCAGAGGGGCACCTCCAGTTGCGACAGCAGCCCCACGGACACGCTCACCTCGTCGGCGGAGGTGGAACCATCCTCATCACAATTAGAACCGTCTCCGTCCCTGCGACCCGTCGTCATAGATGGGAGCAACGTGGCCATGAGGTAAGAGTCTACAACAAAACATTTTTTTCGCAGAACTTGAATTTGTTTACTTCACTTAAATTTAAATTTTGATTGTTATAAAATCTGATTGTTTTTCTTCTAGCCATGGTAACAAAGAGATATTCTCGTGCAGAGGAATCAGGATCTGCGTGGATTGGTTCAAGGCGCGCGGCCATAAAGACATAACAGTATTCGTGCCGACATGGCGCAAAGAGTCCCCCCGGCCAGACAACCCGATCCAAGACCGGGAAATCCTTGCGGAGCTAGAGAAAGAGCGCCAACTAGTGTTCACGCCCTCGAGGTTTGTCGGAGGCAGAAGGATGGTCTGCTACGATGATAGATACGTGTTGAAGTTGGCCTCAGAGGTGGACGGCATCGTGGTCAGCAATGATAATTACAGGGACCTCTGCCAAGAGTCCACCGAGTACCGGAGGGTCATCGAGGAGCGCATCCTCATGTACTCCTTCGTGAACGACCGTTTCATGCCGCCGGACGATCCTCTCGGTCGATCCGGTCCGACGCTGGATAACTTTCTGCGGACGCAGCCCAAGAAAAGTGAACCTCCACCTTTGTGTCCGTACGGAAAGAAGTGCACGTACGGGAACAAGTGCAAGTACAACCATCCGGAGCGCGGTCCCCTTCCGCACAAGTCCGTCACAGAGCGTTTATCGGAACACGCGCAGCGGCATCTGCAAGCCAGAGAGGGCGAGACCAGAAAACTTCCTCTTGGTCGCACCAGATCGCACGTCCCGCAGCACAAAGAACCTCAGCACACGGTCGTGTCCAAGAGCAGGAGCGTGGATAACGTCGGCGAGAATCTTCACAGGAAGCTCCAGCGGCAGCTAACACTGAACCCATCCGCGGATCCCAGACTGGCGAACGTCAGGAAGCAGTTCAAACCTGCGATTTCCAACTGGGAGATGCACCAGAACGTTACCAGGATAGTATCGGCGCCCGACAGCAATCGCCCGTGGCCGCCGCAGGTGCCGATACGGCACATGCAGAGGGTCTCCAGCTGCTCTGATCCCCAACTCAACAACTGGCACCAGTGGCAGAGCAATACGCAAGAGGATACGCGCAGGAAACTGCACTACCACCTCGCCGCCATCTTCCCCGAAGAGCAGGTGTCGCAGGTGATGCAACTGTACCCCGAGGAGACGAATCCTCAGAAGATCTGCGCCGCAATCTTGGCGATGTTCCCCAAGCAGTGATACACGGCAGAAGGAAGTCGAACGACGAAAGTGCGAAGCGCTGCTCTCCCTTACTTGCGGACACAAGTAACACGAGAGACGCGATCAAAGGACATGCACGCAGCCTCATATTGAAGCTGGACGCGAGAGAACAAGGGCAACTCAAAACAAACAAAAAAATGAAATCGTTTTAATCTTACTTCACCCCCTGATTATCACTATTACTTTCGTTGATAACGGTTGATACTGTGTATCTTTAGTAAAATTTTTGCAATTTATTCTATTGTATCATACCTGAGATGAAAACCTATGACGAAGAGGAAAGGCGAGTAGATAAATATATATAAATATGAGATGAAGATTGATTGAGATTGGAGGAGAGAAAATGATTCCGGGGCCAACGTATATTTTCATTAAAATTCAGGACGAATGAACGATGTTTGTTACATGCACATTTTCAACGTATGATTTTCGCGTCCATTGGCCTGAATCGACACCCCGAATTTCTTACCCAATTGTTGAATCCGTACTATCGCAACTTTACTTTTCGGAATACAATATTATTATTATTATTATTACTATATTACTTAATTATTATTATTCGAAGACTGTATTACAAAAAAAAAAAGAAGAAAATATATTTTGTTTGTTGAAAAACGAATTATGTAAAGGACCGTCGCGTGTCCAATCATTGTTGCATATTGCATAAAGCCGAGTCGCCATTGAAGCAACAGTTTGTATATTTATTATAAAAAATTTGCGATACATATTATAATTTTTTTAGTAAAGAAAATTTCCAGAATCATCATTAGTTAATTGAAAATGTTGCAGATGTGGACTCGACTTTAGATCAGTTATGTTTATATTATATATATATTATATATTTAACATTTGTTTCAAAGGACTCTATACAATTATTTTTTTTTTACATATAGAATAATTTTATTTTTTGCTTGTTATTAACAAATACTTTGTTTTCCTTTTTTTGAATTATCACAATTATTTATTTATGTTAAAAGCGTAATAAACCAATTTTAAAGAAGAAAATTAAACTTGACACGATTCGTTCTTATTAAATTTTCCCAAGTTGGTAGTTACGACATTTTTTTTATTGTAAATCGATGCGAGCGCTCCGCTCACGAGGTTGGCAGAGCGCGCTGTCAAAACGCTGTCAGTCGGTTGGGCGTCTGTGGGTTGGTATCGTAGACACTTGGATACATTTTTTTTCTCGCTGCTGCTGGTTACTTGGTAAAGTGCGTGATTTTTGGGTGTATCGTTGCGCCATTTTCTCCGGGGGGCCCCCAGACGCAGAGTCTTCGTGCAAAACAAACGGATACCGATAGCCGACGAGAAAAGGGATCCGTTCGAACGGAATGCGAGGAGCGCTTCGAGGGAGACGACGGATGTTGTAAGGTCAGTTCTCCTCCACCCGTCCTCCTCTGACATTTAAGCTTCGACGAAAATGCAAACGGTTTGTTGGCCTTTCTAAAAGTGTCAAATTAGATTGCGAATCCTGCTACTGCTGCTGCATCTCCACGGCAACGCCTCCATACGGAGGGATTACGTAAGGCCGCCCCCCTCAGGTGTTTGCGTTGCACCTGAGAAGACACTATGGGGTTGCAGGATAAGAAAACACCCGCTCTCCGTCCCTCCCACCTCCCGTACCCGCGAATCATCGATTTGTTTTCGTCTGGTCAGTCGTGTTTTTCTCCGGAGATCCTGGTGAATAACCACCATCTCCTTCCTCTCCAACCGTTTTTTCTTTTCTTCTTTTCCCCCCATCATCTTCACTTGTTATTGTTTAGCAGCCTGTTCCCATGGATTCCAAATTTAATTAATGTGCATTTATTTTTCACACTCGATGAGCAACGTATATTATTTGCACAGCGAGATTATCTTTTATCAGGGTTCCATAATATTACGAGGCACCAATGAAATCCACCCATCTCTATTTTGGTTCCATTTCCAATATTGCATATCTACATTACACAAAAACTGATGAAGTAATTTTCTAATTGAACTCAATGACTAAGTTTTACAATTTATCATCCAATTTAAATACTAATCATCGCATAACCAATGTTGCTAATATAATCAAATTTTAATTTTGAAAAAATCATTTAGTTTAATTAGTTTCTTAAAAATAAATATTCCAATTAAAAATGTTTTTATTATTGGAAAATAATCTAAATTATATGTTATTGTTGCGCAATTTAGTTAATTTCGTTGATTTGTCATGGTAGCACATTTATTATTGTTTTTTTTTTGTTGCATTATTTATTACCATAACAACTAAACGCATCTCTAGAATCTTAAATAGCCAAAGTGTACTAAGACTGCAGGTATTCCAATTTGCATGTTAAATTCTTATTTAACTATATTCAACTTAAATTGTTAAAAAAAACTGAGTTTCATTAGTATTTTTTTGTTGTTGCAATTGTTCTCAAAGCAATTAGGTTTCGGTGCACTTATCCACTTGTCATTCAATTGTCTTGCGGGGTCGAGTCATTCACAATTTTCCGTTTGTTATGATTGTCAGCAAGTTCGAAACTTGAATTGTTTTCTTTTTCTCCTTCCAAATACTTCTGAACGATGGTGCGGAACAGCGTTGATAGAAAAATCATCCATCCAGTCCGCTCTTTCCTTTTTCCCTCCTCATTCACATTGTACGGACTTTTCTGATGAAACGCGATACACTTTCCAATTAATTATCGTCGTCGCACGTATTCTAGACTCAGCTTCATTCAGTTGCGGCGATTTGTGCGATAGGCGACGCGATTTGAAATTGACGGTTCGGCAGCATATGGTGTGCTTTGTGTGTATGCGAAACTTTTTTTCCTTCTTCGTGTTGAGAGTGTTTGTTTTGCAAGCTGTGTGTGTGTGTGAAATCGTAATCGTTTCAATTATGCTCTTAATGTATGTATGTTAATATATATTTTGCATTCCTTGAATTCTTGCAACTGGTTATGCACTTTCGATTGCTAACAGACTCAATTGCTGCTGCGCTGCAAATTGAGAAGAATTATTAACATCTTTCGTATTCGAGTTATCTTCTTGACACCAGATGCGAAATGTGCTGCTTGGTAATGATATAATAATCTGTGGGTCCGGATATCCGTTTTCGCTAAATAATTTATGATCGATTGATTGGGGAGCTTAAACTGTCCCAATTGAGAATTATTCGGATCGTTGTCCGTTCGTTTATGGATTTTCTATTCATGGTCAATCGACTAGGACTTTCCGTTGCGTTTCATATAAGAGGTGCTATTAGGCGGTGCGAGCGGGTGAATACAAATGCGGACATTTTCGATTGGTCGAAAGTAAAAGAAGAAAAAAGCATGGGCTGTATCGCCTGCATTTGTCTTGTTGCGGCGGTAAGAAAGCACAAACACTATATTAGGTTGTATTGATCCTGCTTTTTCCCCCTTGTTTCACTTTGTCATGATTCATATGTGCCGGGGTTCCCTCTTTTGTATTATCGTATTTGCAGTCGTTTGGAGGGTAGTTATTTCAAGGTCAAGGGATCGGAACCCCATCCCTAGTTGACTCTGCAACCTGTGTTGTTAATTTGCCTTCAATTAATTGAGTCTTAATGAGATCCAGCGTGTAATTTTTATTTTTAATAATTTTATAATCAAAAATCTTAAACTGCTCCGTTGTTTATTTACGTTTCGCTGATCAAAATAACTTTTCTCTCGTTACTGCCAGACGTCGTATACGTTTCGTTCCCTTCTAAAATCTTTATTAAAATTTATGGTGAATAATTCTTCATTTATCGTTTGTGATAATAATTTATGTAATTTGGTTAATTGATAAATGGGAAGTGTTTTCGTTTAGATTGGTGACAGTTTGTGATAACATTTTGAAGAATGCAATTAGGTTGATGATGATGATACAATTGCTGTAGCGATAAAGCCAATTAAAGTTTATTCTTGTTTCTTTTATTTAACATTTTTGAAGGTAATGTAATAGTTTCGTATGGAATATGTGTCGTATATGGATGGTTACGTGAAAGTCGCTCCTTGTTTCCTTGCGTTTGTCGTTAGTCGAACAGAACAAAATCTGAAACTGCTGGGGGGTTTCTAATGAGGATGTGACTAATTCCAAATGCGATAACGACGTGTGTTCCAGTCTGAATGTCGCACATTATCGCCGACCGATTGTTTTCCCTAAATAATACGACGACCGTGATGTGAACGTGCGCCGCCGTCATCGTCGTCGGCTTCACCGCAAATCTAATATCCGTTTCTCTTCTTGTTGCAGAAAGTTATGGTCTTGTTGATGAGCTGAGCTAAGCCGGAGCAGATATGCCGTTGCCGAAGAGGTCGGTGGAGCCGGTCTACGTGTCCCGGGGCACCATCCCCGAGGACTTCCCGCTCCCATCGGAACTGGAGGCGGCCACGAATGGTACGTTGGCGAACACCGTTAGGCAGCTGTCCTCGTTGTCGCGGCACGCCGAAGACCTGTTCGGAGAGTTGGCTCGCGACGCCCAGCAGCTCTACGACCGTTCAAACTCGTTGCAAGCGAGGATCGATCGGCTGGCCGTCAAAGTCACGATGCTGGATAGCACCGTTGAAGAGGTCAACCTCAAGGATATACACAAGAGGAAGTCTTTCAAGAGTGCCGTCGTCTTTGATCAGCAAGTAAGTAAACCAAAGCATCAAATCGAAATAAGAAATGTTCTATAAATCAATGATTGGTACTCGTTTTAGATATTCTCGAGGAGCACGATGCCGACGGCTATGCTGGAAACGTATCAATCGTGCGATCGTCCGCCGCCCCTCGACAAATTGAATTGCTATCGGGATGACGGAAAGGACGGTCTCAAGTTCTACACTGATCCCAATTACTTCTTCGAGTTGTGGCGGCAGGAGATGATTAAAGACACGGAGAGGGCTATGCAAGGTAAGAAACCGCACAAGCCGAGGAACGCCCAAGGACCGGACAGCAGCGGCAGGTTGAAGAAACGCGTCCGACAGCCGCACAAGACGATCGAGAGGCAACGGCAAATAGCCATGGGACACGGGGAGTATCTGATGCCGCAGCAGCAGACGCCGCCCAGGGAGACGGTGGCCTACAGGAATCCTCAGCAAATGGAGGAGCACGTAATGATGGAGCAGCGAGCGAACAGGCCCAACTCGATCGAGATCAGGAGATCGTACCAGCAGGAGGTTCCCGACGGCATGCATTCCCCGATCTATCCGCCATACGACGAGAATATCTACCAGCAGGGCATGTACGGCGCCGGTCCGATGAGCAACGACAGCTTGTACCAACCGTCGACGCCCACCCGTAAGATCCGGCCGTCGCAACCTCCTCCGGCTCCACCCAGCAACCAGTCGACGCCGTCGGCTAACACCCCGACGAGAGGGCGCAGCATGTCCACGGGCAGAGACAATTTGCCTCCACCGCCGCCTCCGCCCGACACAATGTCTCCACCGAACGGCATTCCACCGCACCTCACCCGCCAATCATCGCATTCGCGCTCGAACAGTCCGCATTCCAATCAGCACACGCCGGAACCGATCCAAGATTTACCGCCGCCGCCTCCTGTGCCCAAACAGGCATCTCCACCTAAACAGTCCACGCCCATCGCACCGCCTCCACCGCCGCCGCCACCTATGCCTCTCCTAAGCAACGGACCTACGTCACCACCTCCACTGCCGATGCTTAACGGCGATCTAGCCAAGATTCTGAACTCGACGCCTCCGAAACTGACGCCGCCCAAGGAGCGCGCCAGTCAGAAACCTCCACCGATGGTTGATCCGCGAAACGATCTGCTCAAAGCCATCCGAGACGGCATCAAATTGCGAAAGGTGGAGAAGAACGAGCAGAAGGAGGTGGAGCGAGGAAACGGTCTTCACGACGTCGCCAGCATATTGGCTAGAAGGGTTGCGGTCGAGTTCAGTGATTCGGATTCTGGTACGGATTCAGAGTGTGACAGTGAGGGATGGGAGGAGAACGAGACATCTGCGTGACACAGACGCAAGGCCAGCACGGCTAGTCACTCATATGTTTAATAAGTACGCACAACGAATGATACCACCGATTATGAATGAACACGATGAAAGCGGCTTTCGATAGTATCCACAAACCCCCCTTATATTTTTTACCACTCCCATAGTCCTTATGGAGCGCTGCGCGACTTGCAGAGATTTAATCACTGCGTGTGTATCGGGCAAAGAAGAGGCTGCACTTAGAAGAGATTAAATAAACCTCGAGCGAAATCAAGGTATGCATAGTGTGTATTTATCCTCTATTCTAAATCCGGAATTATCGTCGTTTTGAATCGCTCGAAACCAGACGATACCGGACATCTACACGATTGTAAGTCGGGGAGGCTTCGTTACTACACGAGCGTAAACCAAAAAAAAAAATATATAAAAATAATAATGAAAGAAACTATTCGAGAAAAGAAAATATATAATATAAATATTTGTGTAATATGTAAATGCTTCTTTTTTATATATATATAATATTTAAGTCTACGCTAGGTTTACGTAATTAGCCAATGTGTAAATTTATCCTTTTCTTTTGTAAAGTCACTTTGGCTTCGATATACATATATATCTATTCGTATATACGAAAATATTTTTATTTGAATTTGGGAAAAATTTCCATTCCATGTAGGAATAATTAACGATGATGATGATGAATTTCTTTTCCTTTGTTTTTTTGTTTAATTTATTTAACGTCGATGATATTAAATCAGTATTACTGAAATATTTAGATATTCGCTTCCAATATGTAAATATATATATGTAATATATAAATGATTGCTATGGAAAAAAAAATATTGAGAAACAAATGAGTGTGGCAAAGCAACCTGTCTTTTATACAATGATACTACTATATATATATATGTGTAATAATGTCCTCGTGGCGAGATTTTTTTTCTTTTAATCTTTTTTTTTTTGTACATTATGAAGTACCTAATATATTTAACAATTAGTCTGTAAGGCTATTTACGATTATAACACTAATTATGTACTATTTCAGGTGAAAAATTTGTAATATACTTGTACTGTAATGGGAAATAAAACTCAAATTACGATTACATAGCGTTCCTGTTTATAACTAGAATTGATTCGTTACCATATGCATAGAATATATAATAATTGTTATTTTAAGCGAATTTTTGTTGCGACTATACATTTAAGGTTATTTTATTCACTTGCTGCAACCCATCGCTTCGTCGACCATCTGATTGATTTTTCCCCAATTGATGATGTCGAATATGGCCTTAACGTAATCGGCTCTCGCGTTTTTGTACTGTAAATAGTAGGCGTGCTCCCATACGTCGATACCGAACAGAGGGGCGATGCCGGTTGTCGCTTGCAACGGATCCTGATTGGGCAGAGTGACCAACTTAATTTTACCTGTCTTTGAGCAGAATCCAAGCCAGGCCCATCCTGAACCCTGGATGCCCACAGCAGCAGCAGTCATTTCCTGCTTCATCATGTCGAAGTTTCCAAAAGACTGCTTCATGAGAGCCTCGACGCGAACGTTCGGTTGAGATGAGTTTGGGCTGAGGGTCTCCCAGAAAATGCTGTGGTTGATGTGTCCACCACCATTAAAACGAAGAGCCGGTTGCAGAGAAATGATAGTGCTGCAAAAATTGATCTTCATTAAAACCAAATCAGAATCAATCAATAATTTACCTAATGTCCTTCTTCTCCACAGCGCATTCCAATTTCTCTTCGGCAATGTTCAAGTTATTGACATACGCTTGATGATGCTTCTGGTGGTGGAGCATCATGATATCCCTGTTGATGACTGGCTCCAGGGCATCGTAACCATAAGGCAATTCAGGCAAACAATGTTTAGCTCTTACATTGCTATTAAAAATAAATAATTAATACAAAAAATCATTGCATGACAACAAAATATTATCTTTACCTGAGCGCTTTGGTAACTGCACGACGAGCGGCGAACATTGCGACGATGTTCTATGAAGATGTCTCAAGATCAAATTCCAATTGGAGATAATTCAAAGAGTTAAAAAAAAGTTACGAAACTGACAGCTGACAATTGTGTAACATCTCGCGGTAGCAACGTGCTGCCAATAAAAGTAACTAGACTCAATCACAAAAAAATTAAATCTGCTCGAATTTCGTTTCGCAAATGTGCTTACAAATGATTTCAAACAAAACGCAATTTCCACGTATAATAAAATATACATAATTGCATTGTAAGGCAAAGTTGAAATTTGAAAAGTTTTCACTTGTTGGTAACGCACTGTAAAAATGGCGATTACCGGTAAGCGGCTTTCAAATTGACTTTAAATAGAGTAAGTGAAAAGTTATTTAATTAAACTTAATTAACTGTAGCGAAACTTTCTCAGATATTATTTTGTTAACAAATCTTAAATTTAAGCATTAATTTGTAGACAATCGAAACTTGTATATTTTATCCCAAATATTTACTTTTCATTTTATTTCATAGACCAGCTCAGAGGTGGCGCTACTGATGGTCATGTATGGTCACATAAGATGTAAGTACATTGCATAATATTTTTTTCTTTGTGTTTTGCAAAAAAAATCAACAATTCTATGTTGATGCTTTAGGAAATGATTAATATTTAGATTTAGTTTTTATGTTTCCTTTGGAAACAAGAATTAAATTTGCAATTAGTCACCTTATGTGTTGGCATTTGGTTTTACGTAATCAAATAACATTGTTTAAAAGTGAACTATTTGAGTTGACGAAAATGATGGAACGACGACGTTATTTCACGATAATGCGCGGCAACTCACCGCGACTTCGAACAATGAACAAATTTCGCAATTTGCATAAGCAAAATGCAGATGAAGGATGCAGAAAGAGAATGAAAAAACACGACCGACATAAAAGTGAGTTTATTTATCGAAATGGGTGTGTCGTCGTCGTCGCGCGAGCAACTTGTTTCTTAATTAACAACATTCGACGAACGGCAGATTTCCATTGTCTCAACAGCGTTTTGATTCACTTTACAGATTCACGTTATTAATTAATTAAAAGCGTACGTAATCCGAGTGCTATTCTGTAACACGCATTAACGTAATTAAATGAAAAAAATAAAATAAACGGAGGCAAGGAAAACAAACAAAAACCTGGATGTCACGAAACGATGAATCATTGTTGATGAAACTTTTGATGAGAAAAAATATAATTGAATATGGTAATTGATGATTATAATTCGCGGTTTCCGGCATCACACAAGAAATGAGATTGCGCGTCTTTATTTGTCACCGGAAAACGTAAAAAATAAGTGAAAATATAATATTCAATGTTGCAAACAGGAATTGTAATAACAGTCAATAACTCTGTAGTTTTCATAACGAAATTTCAAAAAAGTTTGTTAGTTTTCTTCAAAATTGCGAAAAATCTCAAAACTACGGTGCTAGGATTCGAAAATTGCATTAATAATAAATATTTAAAAAAATACAATTTGCTACCTTGAGTAGGATTACATTTTTACTAATTTTAAATAATGACTACTTAAAAATTTTAGGAGTTGAAGTATGTATCTTCATGAAACAGCTTAAATTTACAACTAGGATTATGTTTATAGTTTGGAGAAATTTCAAGTGCAGTATAATTGCCATTCCGCGAAATGTTTGGAATTCTTCGTCGTTCGGTTTAGTTCCTTTACTAAATGCGGCATTATGATTTCCATCTAATCAAGAAAAGCTGAGTGGAATACTAGATTCAATCTACAATGTAGATTCGACACTGAAGTCACGCACGTAATAATAATTAGATGTGTTTAAGAGCATTCCGAAAATGCCTCTGGATGTTGTTGATGATGACACGAAAATTAAGTGCCACAAGAATAAGAAACGACTTTGAAAAGTACAAAAAAAAAACAATAAAATATTTCGGCAATTAAGTGCAGGTAATTACAGTGTTTAATAACACTAGGAACGTGTTTTCCTTCGTTTTCTTAGCGCATAAATCTAGATAAACGTTGGTATAAATCCATTGAAATGTTGATGATGATGATGTGTTATTGTTACGATTATGAACGCGACTTTCCCTTATATCCCGATGATTTCCACCGCGCACGGGTTTCTTTCTACCTGACCCAGACTGCAATTAGAACATACCACCCATAACTCGCTGCTGCAACAAAGAGAAGTCATCCTCTTAAGATCACCTACTGCGAACCCGGAAATCTTATCATCTCTCTCCCCAAAAAAACAATGCTTCGTTTTTTTTGGTTGCTACTCCCTTCTGTTTTTCTTTATTTTTTTTTTAATGCATTAGATAAGCGAGGCCGGAAGCGATCGGATTGTACGCACTACGCAATACTTGGAAATGCGGACGCTTCCTAGACAATTTTTTTCCTTCGTCCCGTAGTTGGAAAAATGCACGGCAATCTTACGGGCAAATAATGAAATCTCCTAATTAAAAATGCACACGCCACGGAAATATTACATAAATGATCGAAAGCGGCCTCCGTCCATCCATCCGTTTGTCACGGTTCGAAATCTTTGCAGAATCTATGCAGGTTTCACTTACGATATGCAATAAATACCTTTAGATAACATTTGATTTTTTATAATATTTCACGTTTCTAAAGTTAAATGACAACAGCTGTCATTATTTTGACGTAACGCTTAATAACAATTTATGATTTATGTATATTTATCAAAAATATAGAAAAATATTACAATATTTATGTTCGAAATTTATATATAAAAATCACCTTGTAAATGTCAACAGTTGTCATTATTTGTTATGTCAATTCAGTTTCAATTCCTTCATAATTGTCAAATTTTTTAAAAAAAATTGTAACATGCTCAATTTTCTCTTTTTTCAAATTACGTATTCGAATAATTGCGGTTCAGAATATTTGCAACGATTTTCTGAATTTTAACATTTATGATTTCAATTTTAAATCATTAATAAGCGGCGCGAAATTTAACACATTTTTTACGACGGTTAAGTGAATTCCATTGGATACGCAATTACGTTAACTGCGCGTAATGCATTCTTCGTACAGTTGCATAATCGGATGTCTTCTTTAGAAATCTTCGGAATTTGAATTATTTTGTTCCTCGGAAGGACGTTGTACTCTCTGTTTTTAGTTTTTAAATTAAATCAAGGTAACAATAATTGTTAAAATTTAACCGTAAATTTTAACGCGTCCCAGTTTACTATAATATATTAGTATGGTACAATCTAATTTGCTGAGAAATTGACAGATATCTTAAATTGACAGCTGAAAATGAAAAGAATATGTACGTCAAACTGTATTTGAACTGTGTACTTGTCACTTGCGCAAATGCAATTAGGTTTGCCACGAGAAATTACTCGACGAATATCACGTAACTGGAATGTAAATGCAATTCAGTAAATTAAGTACGAATGCGTTCGGTCCATTAAATTGATTTTCTTTCGAACGCAGTAAGTAAATCAATCGATTTTGGTCAATAAGTGGACGACGATCCAAATTCGAATCGTTGATTCGAAGAATGCGCGCATTTGCATTTTGGGCACTTGCGTTTCGTGGCCATAATTCCACTTCTCTTTATTTTTATCGCGCATTCGCCGCGGAATGCGTTTTTTTTTTTATCCGGAGGAACAGAACGTCTGGAGTGAACGGACTCCTTTAATTGTTGACCCAAATAGATGTGGTCGGAGCGCGGCTCAGAAAAATCATCATCGCCAGCATTAAAAATTACAGTTTCGCCTCTTAAATCATCTACTTGAAGAAAACGGTAGTCCTCTCTGCTCGCTAATCCGTATCCTATAATAACATCGTTGAAAGTTTGGTTTTGTCAATGGAAATTTGTAATCCCCTTTTATGGTGTCCTTCAACATTTAGTGAAATGGACAATAACAATTCTTAGCATTTTGCAAGGAGAAGCTTCTGTTTTTATGACTGACTATAAAATATAACGATAGTCATCATAACATCATCAGAGTACTCAACAATTTAATTTAGGGATTGTATTTTATTAAGCATTACTTGGAAAATTTAATAATTTAAAAATATGTCAAATGTCAATAATATTATGTCATATTTAAAAATTATTTTCGAAATCGATCGAAATTTAAACGAAAGCATTAATTTTAGTAATAGGTTTGTTAATGTGCCTTAAAGGCATGTGTGGGTGCGTTTCTAATTTTATCCAAATGCAGTTGCATATGGAAGCGTTAACAATAAAAGACGTAATTCATTAACGGAAATCGCGCTGTAAAGTTCTATTTCTGAACAATGAGATGCTGGAATAACGGCCCTAAACGATGGTGGGCGTAAGAAAAATAAAAGGGTTTCAACGTGACCAAGTGAATGCGTGAAGCGTTAATCCGTGCTTTCACTTTGAAAAACCCTTATTTCAATACGTGTCTGCGACTCAATCAACCCTCGACTGTCTGCATCATCACCATCATCCCTTCGCCCATTTGTGATGGTAAACAGCTCTTGACGACTATCCGCAAGGAAGAAGAAAAGACGTCGAAAATTCTCACACCTCGGAACGCAATTTGCACGGTTCGAAAGCAGCGCAGAACCCTTTCCCCCTATTTTTCTCCCTCGAGCGATGAAGCACGATTAATCAATCGATTTATACGTTGGCGTTACTAATTTGCTCATTTTTTAATCGATCATTTAAGATTTTGACAGTAAAGCGAAAAAAAACATAAGTTGTCAAATGAAATGCGTTTGTGAAAGCGTTTAAAGTAGTGAATAATTACGAGTAAAGTATGAGTTTAACTGATTTGTAAAATCAATTATATACTGAGCACGGAGGACGAGTATGGAGATGATGGGAAACTGCGTCTTCTGAGACTTGAACCGGACACGAAAGAAAACCGGACAAAAAGAATTGCTTCACCCTTTTCTACGCGCAATTTTTCATATACACCTTTGACTAGGGGAAGTTTCCTCTCATTCATCTCGACGATTAATGTTGGATCGCCTCGAATCGAGACCCCTAAACGATTTCCAAAACAAAAAACCCGAAAATGTTGGGGTGATAATTTTTTTTTCGGGGTGATTTTTCTGTTTGCACAAGAAAGGGTTTCGATATACGCAATTCTTTCTTTTCTTTTTATTCATTTCGTATTAATAAAAGTGTGTGTTTGTGCGGACAGTTTGTTTTGTGATTTCGATTGTTGGTGGCAGGTAAAGGTTGACAACCGACTTTCTTTTATTTGCAGTTAACGATACTGCCAACACACACGAACATCGAACCCTTTCACTTCTAATCGATTTCAAATTTGACTACGATTTTTCTGTTGCTGCTATAATTGAATTAATTTCATTTTCTAATCAATACACAAATATTAATTATCTCGTTAGTTTTCTATTGTAAAATATAACTGTTTTGACATTAGCATAAATCGTTACTATAAACAAGTTTTGACATATGTCAAATAATTGACGTATGTCATTTTCTTTAATAATTACATTTGTTTATTCTAATTATAAATCTCACAATCTAAGAATTGCCGAAACGAACATGCATTTATAATCGTAAGTTATGTCAATATTTTCTGCGTATCTTGTTGGCGTTAAGTCAATGTTACGATAAGGTATCCATCCTTCAGTAGTTTCCAGGAAATTATACCCTACTCTGTCTATCTGAAATTCCGCAATGAAAAAAATCGTAAACTTCATAATGATATCAAGTATTTTGTATTCAATAAATTTAAATTCCATTGTATCAAATTAAATCATGAATAAAGTTTTAGATTGTTTCCAAATAATATTAAATTGCCAATTAAATTTGTATATATTTTTTGGTGGAATTTGATTGAAATGATAAAAATTAGATGTAATTTGTATTTACACCAATTTCAAATGTAATTAAAAGGCAATTACGAAATTTTGCAATTATTACTTTTCTATTGGTAACTTTTTTATAATTTTTGATAAAATGATAAAAAAAAATGTAATTAAGAACTAATTGCAAAATGTGTATTAAATTATTTGTGAAGTGAGATGAAATTTGTAGAATTTATTGAAATTTATTACGTTAAGTGTAATTATGTTGAAACACGTTTTAAGAGCTTCCGTTTTGATTGTGTCAAATGAAAAGGGAGCGCAGGGATGTTTTCCGTGGAAGTGAGGTAATAATCGTATGTTGTTACCTCAATTGTGGCCCGGAAGATATCCGGTCACGTAAATCTGTTTGCTGATTCCCTTTAATCATTCTAGGTACTTGCGACTTGCACTTTAGTCCCTACACACTGATCCCTTCCAAACGGACGAACTACGAAGAGATGCGCGCGCATGCAGCCTTCCTCCGCAGCGGACAGCTCGGAAAGTGCGCTCCCGAGAGATTCAGTCTACACACAACAGTTGCAAGAGAAACCCGTGCTAGATGTGCTCAAAGTGTCGTGCGATAACTCCGAATTGTGACCAAGTTCGACAAGGAGCGGTTCCGAAAAAATTGACGAAAATGTTAGTGGCAACGCCCGCGTATGTTGTTGGATTTGATAAGCTGCCGATGGGAAGAGCCCCGCGGATCGTATCAGAAATAAAGAAGCAAGAACACAGGGAACAACCGATGCGCGCTCGAATCAGCGGTAAGTCCACAACAACAACAATAACAATCGGAAGAAACCTAATTAAGATCGTAGCGACAAATTCAATTGTTTCGTTTGGTCGTAACACAACCAACTAATTCGCCATTAAGTAAATTAATTTGCTTCTAATTATTCGATCTCTCCGCCGGCGGTTTGATGTGCGCGCTGCGCTGTGTGTGTGTGTTTCTAGTTTCTATATGCCCAATTAGGGTTTGTCAATTAGGCTTTAAGTGCGTTTATGAAAGAGAAACGGGCGTGTGGGATGGCATGTTTTCATTATTATTATTATTATAAGCAGCTGCACCGAAATTCGAATTGGTTGCTCGTAATGGTCCTTCCTCTCTTTCTTTCGGGGCAACAATAACAACAACAACAACAAAACCAACCAAAAAGGAGTTCGATTTCAACAATAACCAATTGGAATGTATATAATATACAGTATGCACACATCAATTAAGTTAGGGCGTATAATGAAATCTCAGTTTGATTTTTTTCAAACCACTCAAGTTTACATTAAACATATTTCTTAAAGTGTCCGAAACAACGCTCATTACAATTAATAATTTCGTTAAAAAAAAATCATTCTAGTAATTAGATTTTTTTAGAAAAATTTGTAACAAAACTGTATCGTATAATAATGTAAGTTTTGATTTAAATTTAAACAGAAATTTATTGAACGAATTGCAGGAATAAACAATTAGTTTCAGTTTTGATGACTCAAATTATAAAAATAAAATTATCGATAAAAATAATAACACGAAACGTTAATTACATTTATCAACTGATTTATCGGAACATCATAATTTTTTTTGTTAAGATTTTGACAAAAATTATTTTTTGATAATTAACGGAGTTTATGTAATTCAAGGCAGGAAGTACACAATTTAATCGTAATACATAAAAAAATATAATTGATGTAAATTTTTTGCTGCATAATCAAATTTGCAAAACGTTGTTTGTATTTTATTAATCGTACATGATAATTTTTAAATTGATATCACGAATATTTGCACATAGAATAGGAAATTGCAAAATTACTCTTATCCAAAAAAAAAAAAAAAAATTGCGACTAATCTAGATTTAAAGTCTACTTTAAAATAGGTGCTACGATCAGCTGTAATCTAGAATTTTCTCGCAGATAAACGAATTATCTTCCGATTATCTGTTCGCAAATTTCAATGTAATACTGATTCGATTTATTAGTTTTCTATTTTTGTTCTATTTATAAATTTCTTAAAAGATTTTCGTTTGGAATTTTGTCGTTACTTTGAAGATTCAAAGTGACTCTAATATTAGACTTCTATAAGTGTGAAAAAGCAATTTCGAATTTTATTTTTGTGCGTGTTTGCTGTTGGATGATTCGTGAAATTGACTCGTCTTAGAGTTGACATTTCGATACGAATGCGCGGATTTGAAAGTTTAGATTAAAAGTTATCCGAATGCGATTGATTTCGAGCGCAGCGCAGAAGAAAGTGCGAGTTCTGCAAAGCAAAAGGTTACGATGATGGATTTATCCTTTAAGTTTTTATTGCCGATTGTTTGTTTCCTGTTATTTATTTATTTATTAAGCGCTTTTACTTTTCGCTAACTTGACTATTAAAGTAACTAAACTGAAATAATCAATATAAGACTTAAAATAGGAGATTGGAGTGTAATGTAGAAGACTTGAATAGGAAGCAAGATATTTAATGATTTCCATGAATGAAGCGCCGAATTCCCACAATTTTCGTGCGTTACGAAACCCATACGAGCCATTGACTGACTGAGAGCGAAGCGGACGCATTGTTTGTTTGTTTGTCGAAGTTGTTGTTACCATTTATTATTTGTATTCCAATTTAAAACGTTGTTTTTTTTTCATCTTGTTGTTTATTGTTTAGTTTCGTGTATGCGCTACGTGTTTCGTTTCGATTGTGACTATATGTCTCGGGAAAAAAAATCTGTCCAGTCACATGCAATTCAATTGTTCCGGCCAGTACACTCTTGATGATGATCATCGTCGAGATGGCCTTGTCGAATAGTAACGACATCTTTTGAGATGCGCCCCAAACCAAATCCTAATCGTTTATAACGTAAACAAAACTCAGATTACGCAATCGTTTATGTAATAAGTCTTTCGGTGCGGAAAGGGTTTAAGCTCGGACCGATAACCTCTTCCTCATCTCGCCACCATCATCATCATCATCAATTCTTCGAGAATATAATGCGACCTCGGGATTTCGGTGATCCCAGCAGCAGCATCAAAGCTATTTGGGACATCGGAGCGATGCTTAACGCATTAATGTCAATTGAGAATTTATCTCGCAACGAGCGACGACGAATAAAGCAGTAATACTAATTACCGTCAGCCACTTCGTGTCAATGCGATTCACCTATGATGTAATTTACGGAACTTGAATGAAATCGTTAATCCAATTGAAAAGAAAAGAAGAAACAATTTTCTCACCGCTTGAAAGCCTTGAACGGATTACTTTTGTATATGGAATAAAAAAAATATGAATTTAGCAGTCAAATTCAAGTTAATATTTTCAAACAGTTTTTATATATAAATTTAACAACTTTTTGTCAATTTTCTTTTGATATTTTTTGATTACACAAGAGCTGTTCTACTATTACGCATCTTTTGATGTAAGAATTGTTAAATTATGATAATCAATGACCGAAACGGTGAAAATGTTTCTATATTTAAAAAAAATGGAATTATTCAATTTTGTTTATAACAATTTTTTTCTAGAGAAATTTTAACGAAAAGTTATGTAGTTTTTTTTTTTTAAATTCGAAAGCTAAAATGAGTGGAAGAATATTGAATAAATCGGACAGAATGAAATGGAAAGGTGTTGAAATCGCAGACGAAAAGGGTTGAGTTAATTTCTCTATTGTGAGGTTTTCGTGCGAGGGAAATTAGGTGCAGTTAAAGATCTTATAGAAGAAAGAAATAGGGGTTGATCTCGATGTACCACCCGTATGGGTCTTTCTACCCTTACCGGTTTTATACCATTTAAATGCACCCTTCAAAAAGGACAACTCTTTAAAATAATGCAATAAAATCTCTCTTTTTTTAACATCGAATTGAGAGTGCCGCTGCGCTACGTAAAACTGAACGTAAACTAACACTGTTTACTCGAGATCTCTCGAAAACTCGTTTTTTTTTAAATTTCGTTTTCTCCACCTCTTGAACAGCCCAAAGAAACGATTTATCGGATGCCGGTAGATGATAACTTTTACTCCCGAATGCGAGCGTCCATAATAAATCCGAAGCCGCTTTCAATTATACCTCGCATTATAATTGTTTTTCTTTCTATCTTTTCAATAGGATCTCAGTCGAATTCGTATAATTTTTCGAGTCGTTAATAAACGATCCCTACCAATTTTTCACTCACGCTCGATTTAACTTCCCATACCCAAAACGATGGAGAGATTTAAGAGGAGGAGAAGAGCAGGTAAACGAAAGGAAGGGACCCATTCAGAACCCGGGATAAATCTGTTTGCCACATGCAAAACGCACAACAAACAAACTATTGTTGAAATTCTCTCCAAAGAAAAAAAAACGAATTTGAATATCCGCGATTGTTAATTAAGGCCGTTTCGGTTGATAAAAAGTAAAAGAAAATCCGAATTTCCGTTTCGAGCGAAGGTTTTTTTTAAAGGTCGCTTATTAAAATATAATAAAAAAACATATTTTTAGGGTTTTACATTTTGTACCTTTTTAGGTGTTATCATTGATGGAAGTGAAAGTTTTCAAAACATACAAAAAAAAAGAACTTAATGAATCCCAATTAGTTTTGGTACATTGACCTGAACGACGCGAGAAAGATTTTCGTGTCTCTCTCCGGATTAAATTAGACTCGTTTTTTTTTCTCTCCTCCAAAAACTTCTCGTATCTTTCGAATCGTTTTCTATATTTACAAATAATATATTTTCAAGCGATGCAAATGAATGATCACTAAATTTGGTGAATGCTAATTCGCGATAGCGATTTGATCTTTGCGGCGCCGAGATTGAACGGATCATCTGCATTTCTTATTTTAATTTTTAGTTGTTTTCGTCAAATTTGTGCGAACATCGATGGAAAAACGTCAGCGGCTAATTTCGCGTTATCGTCTCGCATTTATGTCAAAAATTATTGTTTGTTGCAAAGTTTAATTAATTGTAAATTTTGACGTATACAGATTTTTCGATTTACTGCAAAAAGTGAATGCGGATATTTCGTGTTGGAAAAATTAAGTTATCAGTTCAAATATTGCGTTGAATCGATTGAGTAAAAAGGATGTAGCGGTGTGCAACGTCGATTAAATTATTAATCGAGATGTGCAAACTTCGAAGCGAGCGAATAAATAGAATAATCGTTTTCAGGCATTCAAAACGGAAAGTTCTCCGCTACTCTACATTCTAAATGTAATAATACAAAGCAATAATAATGGCATGAAATCAGCGCGGAGAGAAAACCATATTTCTATTTTCCTTGCGTCTTCCTTTTCCTCTTCTACCTTCAACCAACAAAACAACAGGACATGCGACAACAATGCGCGCTCATTACTGAAACTCGTAGATCAATTACCTTAATCAATAGTCAATTTCACTTTTTAATTGAAGGCAGAGCAGCGAATCGAAAAACGCTCGTTCTCTATCTTCCTGCGACTCGACTCTTGACGGACAAGACAATGGGATATTCGAGGGTGCCCATCCCAATTTCGGAAATGGGATCTAAAAATATCCATCCATAATAAACCACACTTGTGCAATTGCCTGCAATTAACCTCTCCATCGGGTCGGACCTGAAATTAGAAGTTATTAAAAAAATGCGTTGGTTTTCGTTACCTTTAAAATTTAAGAGATTCACGCGATGCGTAGGTGGAAAAACCAATAAAACTGATTATCATTTTTAATTGTTGAACCACCTACATTACTTTGTATTGAAGCAAGTCTCCAATTCGTCTGCAACATTCGATTTGGGTCAGTCCACAAAGAAATTGTATTAAATATATGTACAAGTGTTTACTGCAATCTTCGCAACCATTTATAAAACTATAATTAGATGCACCGAGCGCAATTAATCATCGCTTTGAAACAAGGCGTTCGATTCAGAAAACGTCTTCGTCCCAATCTTTCGTCCCGTCGCTCCGTTTTATTCCATATTATTATTAATTACCGCGACGAGAAATAGATTCATTATGCAACGTTTAACGACCTTCTCATCTCCTTTTTACTCAAGAAAAAAAGAAAAAGAAATTTAGTGATTATTTTGTATGATCATGACATGAAAGGGTTTATTATGAAGGGAGAAGAAAGCACATATTGAAAATCTGTTAGTAGTAAATTTTTTGAATATAAAATTCAAGGGTGTATTTTTTTTTGTCTAACCCTAAGTGCGTAACAGTCATCTTTAATTGAAAATATGTATAATACGAATTCGATATGAATGTAAAACTAATTGAACGTTATCTTATTCTTTTAATTAAAACTGAGATCCGGTTTTGCGAAATTCGCAGCCCATTAAAGATTTTATTACAGTTTTATCGAAAGTGTTAATATTTGTTATTGGGAATGAAAGGAAATCTGCAGTTTGCAAAATGCGGTGCGCGTAATATCGCTTGAACTGTCAATTCGATACGTTATCTTTGATGTGTCGACAGCGTGTGTGGGTAGCATTATCGTAATTTGATCGCAAACATTATTCGGTTTTGACGGACAGATTTGACAATTTCTAAATTGTGACAGCTTGTCAAAGTGAATGGTGTATTGCAATTAGTTGATAGGATTGAATTTACGAGTTGAATCGTCGTAAAACATGACAATTGGATGGGTTAAGTAAAG
Organism: Nicrophorus investigator; assembly: GCA_963457615.1. NCBI lineage: Eukaryota > Metazoa > Arthropoda > Insecta > Coleoptera > Silphidae > Nicrophorus > Nicrophorus investigator. The sequence goes on from OY735143.1 coordinate 3,633,729, forward strand.
CGGAGAGAAGGCAACGGTTTTACTAGTTTGTGCAGTTGTTGTTGTTGTTGGTGTACAGTTCTGTTTTGTTGTTGAGATCCGTTGCATCTGTCGGAACTTTCGATTTCTTGATGAGGTTTATTCGTCTCTTTGATATTTGTGTTTTTGTGCGATGACCGCAGTTGCATAATACTCAATACTGTACCGCAATCGCTGTTTACCATAACACCGTTTAACGCATATGTGCGATGTTCGTTTGGAGCGACGAACAATGGGAGACAGTTAGTTATAGGACTCGGAATCAGATTTCGCGCTGCGAAAACTAATTGACTGCGAAAATTGCGATAACGGGAAGGAAGGAAAGATATCTATTAGGATTCGTTGTTGCGCAACCGTTTTCAGTTGGTTTACGTCTTGAAAGAAAGACTGACCTTTGGGTAAAGATTTTTGCACCTTTCTTCAGGTGGAGGGGTCGCAACAAAAGGGCACAACAGTTTTCCCATATATTCATTTCCACACCCCATGCGAGGAGTCCTGTCTAGCTGCTCTTGCATATCGGTCACTTAAATCTCAACTTCTTTGTCCGAGCCACCATCAATATTTATGCGTTTCCATTCACTAATTATTCATTCAAGTGAAATCCAATGCAATTCTATAAATTAATCATAATATTAAACAAATTTGAAGAAGAAAAACTTACACTTTCCAACAGGATTTTGTTGCTATTGTACTGTTTTTTTTTTCATCGGTTTTCTCGAGATTTTTGTGGGAGTGGATCTGTGTGATTCATAAATATATTTCATCTTGAATCCTTTGTGCAGTACAATAGGGTTTCAGGTTTTTAATAAGATTTAAGGGGTCCAACGGCTACCATCGAAGAGAGAAAAAATCCCCCATTATTCTGTTGCGCCCTCATAGGGTTAGGGCGAAACAATGCGTCACCGAAACATTTTTTGCTCTCTTCTCAGATTTTGTTGTAATGCATATTAATACCACCACCACCATCACCCTTGCTTAATTATACACATCTTTGTGCGCTACACTTTTTTTGAGTCTAACAAATCTCAGAAGAAACACCATAAATGTTTAATTGCTTTAAAAAGCAATCACAATTGATGTGAAAAGCTTCTTTCGGTTGGAATTTAGATTGAGAAATCATCATAAAACTTTAAGGGTTGTTAATGGATTTTTATACTCATTCATTTTTAATACTTAAGAAATTATGTTATTGCACAATTTGATTAATCGCGACTCGTAAGATGTCAGAAGTGCAGAATGCGGTATCAATCTCAGGTTCATTAAACGATTGCGAAACGCGAACTAATCGAATTCACGGAATAAATGAAATTTGAAAAATTTGCATTTTTTTCTATTATTAATTTTTCTATTCTGCGGAGGAGCGGAGTAGAGAAAAAAAAAACGGTGATGCAACTCGCGACTCTCGAAATCCATCACCCCGGATCGTGTCGACACTTCGTAAACCCACCAATTACCATCGGGCGTAATTTGAATGGAGATGAAGAAAAAAACAACAACAAAGTCAGAAACAAAATATGGATGTGTCCCAATTTTGCTCTCCCAACTATTTACAAACAATTGCAGATGTCTTTGAACGTCGAAATATGGAGAGAGAGAGAAACAAAGACACGTGGCCCTCGGAAGGCCCACATGGTTCGATAATTATAACGTTACTAATGGGCATGGCGAAGCATCGAGTTGGCGTTTGTTGTGTGTGTTTTTTTTCGAAAAGTCTTTGGTGACCTCAAGGCCAAATGATCGATTTGATGAGGAGTGCAAGAAAGAGAGAGCGACAAAAAGAAAGTAATTTGCAAATGCAAATAGAAATTTTTTTTTTGGCGCCGCGTATTTTTGAAAACTTCACTAATCACAGGGAATTAGGGGTGACAGTGAAACCGATCTCAGTGACAGCCGTCAAAATTGCGGATTTATCGGATCCTCGCACACCCCTTATTAGCTGACACCCAGTTCGGGCAAATGGGGTCTTATTAGGGGCGTATTACATAATATTTTAGAGAAATTGATCCCTCATATTTTTCATACTTAATAATAAGGTCGAATAGAAACTTAGTGCTAGAAATTCGTTATTCCCTAAAAAAATACTAATAGTGGAATCTATTAAGTCGACACGGAAATTTTGTTTTTATTACGTCGTTTGTTTCCTCAATCGAAAGTCCCAGATAAACCCAGAACGATCGACTTCCTCGCTTTGCGTCAACTAATGATGTTTATCCACAAAATTTCATTCAAAAATATTGATTTAAATCCTCTAAGAATTTAATTCTATTGTTTACAAAATTTGATAATCGTAACTGTCAAAATGACAATTATTTAAATTTTATAATAATGATTACATATAAATGAAATATTCTTGTAAATTTCGTATTCGTTGCAAGATTCGAAGTGATTAGCTGTCAAATTGACAATATAGCTGTCAAATTGACAATTAATAAAGTAATGACGTTTCTTAAATTTTATAATAATGATTACAAATGAATGAAATATTTTTGTAAAATTTCGTATTCGTTGCAGGATTCGAAGTGATTAATGTTCGTTTAAGGAATTCCTGATACGTTCAAATCGAAATGAAACATAATTGAAGTGTTTTTAATAAATAATTCAAGCGTACATTCAATTGTACGATACATAAAACATGATCGGATCTTGTAATCGTTGCGATCGAAATTTCGTTGCGTCGTTCGGAATTTAGAAACGAGATGATTGTATTTAATTAATTGTAACATTAATTATAGTTCCGGTTAATAATAAATCAGTTCCGTTTCTAATGGAGAAATGCAAAAGTGTAACGTTTCAATAGAATACTTCGTTTCATCAGAAAAGATCTTCCTTTTTACAGTCGATGAAATACTCTGAAATTGTAAAGAAAGTTAAGAAATTTTATTGGATACCTGAAGCGTTTTAGTGCACTCACTTTACGATTTTTGGCGCCGAGGCTTTTTCGGCAGGCAGAATTCCAAAGAAACGAAACGCGAGACTATAAACTTGTAACAGTTGAAATCCAGCCGACTCTGGGAATCTCGTGTTTCCGAAAAAAAAAAATAGGGAAAGACATGGAAGAACGGTGTCAAAGGTAACACGGACTGCGGTGTCGGATAATAATAATTGCCGTGCAGAATGTTTCCCAAGGTTTCGCAAATACCGCTTCGTTTACGTAAATATCTTTCAACTATTCTATCTGTAACAGAAAAAATATTTTAAGATTAATTTTAAAAAAACTAAATTATTTTACCTGAATGTTAACTGTTTGTTTTGCTCGTTGGCTGACGCGGAAAAATACGAATAAGTTGCTTAACTTTCTTTTACTGTTTATTGTACAGTTTACGTAATTATCGAATGCGTTCCACGCGGAAATCGAATTCGTTTTTCCGCCGGTTTTCTCTCCTTTTTTTTTATTACAACGTTACCTACAGCATTCGTTTATTTATTTTTTCGGCGTAATGGAACAGTTTCACTTTTTCCCCCATACAGGGGGACTTGTTCACACTCTGTGCGTTATCTCTGCCCGATTTCCGCTTCCTCTTGTAACGTTCGATGAGAGGACGAATTTATATATATATTTTTTTTGTTTGTTTTCTGTTTAGTTTCTGCAATATCTGAGCGTCGTTTCCTGTTAAATCTCCACTTTTAACTAATTTCATTTTGCAAGCATTTAAGAGGTTAATTCTCTGTCGCTAATTTCGAACATCCTCCTCCATTATTATTATTGTGTTTCTGTCGCTACCTTGAATTCGTTTTGGGTGGTTTGTTTGATGGTAATTAACCGATCGGGGATAATCTCTCGATTTTTGCACGACTTGTTGAGCACACACGTGCATTACGTAGCCTTCGACACGCAACGTGCAATTAGAGGAAAACCTCATCATCATCATCTTTGTTTCAACGTTTTTTTTTTCCTCTTCTTCAAATTACTTATCATAACCATTGCCATTCCTAAAACCTTTCGTTATTTAAAATAAATTTATTAGCAGTTTTGCAACGTAATATCCCAAAAATCTGTAATTACCATAACGACATCAATATGTAAATACGGCGATCGCAGCGAGCTCCGGGTAAAATGAAATCGACAATTTTGACAAGTTCATTTTGACTTATGTCACTCGGGTCACGTAATGATTAATTGTGAGCACCGCACATGGACTAACTAAACATTTGTCTTGCGCGTATGTAAAGAAACCCGATACGAAGAGAATCTTGACGTCAAAGAGTTCCTTTCTTTCGCTTGAAAGTAATTTAAACTAAAGTATTACTTTTTTCGATCATTGCTGATGTTTCTCTCAGTTGCAAGAAAATCAATCCGTAGATCGATTAACACCCGACAACGAAAACAAATTTATCAACAATTTCGGAAATTCATTTGCAATCAATTAATCCGCTAATTATTCGTACGTGCGTGTAATTGCAGTCAGGGAATAAGTTGTAATTTATTTTTTCGTACGCAATTTTCTGAACTTTCACTTTTTCGTGTCAAATTGGCCGAAGAAGCAGAAACGTGTTGCCTCGATCCAATTGAACGTACACCGAGTTGTTATTTTTTATTGTCTGGTCTAATTATCGGCTTAATGATCGCACGTTTTTTTCTTCTCTTTTCACTATTTTGATTGAATCAAACCTTACATCTAAGTAACTGTCAAATCTTTGACGTTTCCATCGATTTGACATTTTCACTATAAATTATTAATTCAACGTCAGCTAATCTGACATGTAGTTGTTAATTGATTGTTGTTGACGTTTATCAATTGAATAAATGTTGCTCGTCAATTAACGCGTAACTAACAGCGTTAATTTTGACGTTTATGCATGTCGATGTTAAATAATAAATGGTGACGTAAATCAAGTCGAATGGTATTAGTTCGGTGTCGAATTGCAGGTTATTGCGAGGAATGATGACCATGTTATGTAAACAACTGTCATGAATGATTCCTTTTCGACATGGGTTTCGTTTTTGGGTAATTCGTGGAAGCAGAATAAAACAAGATGATGTTGATGATGCCAAGCAGTCTCGCACAGTCTGCCACATGTTCGTTGTGCGGTTTTTCTCCGCTTAGGTTCTTTTGGGAAGAAAATGGGGCATTCCCTGCACCAATAATTCTACATGTGTTTAACACCCTCGGGGCGAACGCGGATCGAGCAAGTGTTCCAACAAAAGCGAAACCCGATATTACCTCATCCTCCTCCTACTTCTTTTGTGAAGATCACCCCGAAAGAAGAAGGAACAAATATTGACCCCTTAGGGCCTGCATGCGGATCGAACCACCTCTTCGGTTGCCTGACCTGAGGAGAAAGAGATTGTCACGTATAACCCAATGTTATTTCAGGGATTTAGTGGGGCCATAATCTCGTACACTTTACGACCGTCCCGAAGGTTTTGTTTTTCCAAACCGCCCGGATAAATCAGACGCGCGGGGCACCACGTGAAATTATAAATAACGAGAGCTAACGCATTTATTTGGGCATGATTTGTTGGTAAATGCATATGAATGCACGCTTTTAATTTCTACTTTGTGCGTTTCGGATGCTCTCCTCTTTGTAACGGAACGAACGAGGAGATTACGTTTCCTCTTTTCTGGCGACCAAAAGGACACCGACAGGTATAAATAATTCCACGCTTACGACTCATGACGACGTTTTTAACTGGATATAGGTTCCATCCGGCTCTTTAAATTTATCGCATACTGATCTTCAACAAAAAAAAAATAACAATTAATTACAACTATTAACACACACACACTTTTGCGTAATGCGCTTACTTACTCGGAGACCGCTGCGGCCTAAAACGATCCTGAATTCATTACTCTTCTTTCTTATGTTATTGTGTTTTCGTCGCCCAGCCAGACGAACGAACAGCTGTTTCTTATTGGAGTTACGTGATCGCAGCAACGTACAGCCGAAGGGCAGGGTTCCTTCTTCTTCACCGTGCACACAATACAACAAATATTTGATCGATTTGTTCTTCCTTATCGCCAGAAACAACAATAATGCTCAATTGGATCGTCAAACTAAACAATTAACTGTAATTACCATTATCAGTACGAAGAACAACATTTTTGCAATTCACCTTATTTACATAATTAGAAAAATGTTCAATTAATTAATTTGATTGATCAAGCGCAAGTAATTTACGAAGAAATGTGGAAGACGTGTTGTTGTTTCAAACACAAAATAAAAGAATGTAATCTTTATGGAAAACAATGCGAGTAAGTAGCTGTTTGATAATCATCGGAACGTAATGGCCATTTCCGGTAATCGTTGCCTCGTGGCGCCTCTTGGATAATTTCGGAGATTACTTTATTTCTATTCTTTTGGAATGCGGTTTCTGGGTTTTCTTCGTGTTCCTCCTCAACTTTAGCACAAATAAGCTGAAGTTGGCGTAAAGATACGAGAGTGAGGAGGAGGAGGAGGTGAATAATACGGCTACTGGTCGCGTTTCGCAACAGATATTCCGGCCGCGTTTTCCTTCCCTCGGCGAAAAGGTCAAACGAAACCGCGGCGATATTAAGTTTTGCGGAGAAACATGCACGGGTTTCCTCATCTCTGCATGCATCAAGTGTATAATAGACATGTTGCTTGCATGTAACGTCGTGTTCTTGCGTATTATTTATTTCTATTTTTTCGTTGCCGTTGTTCTCATTTTTCTCCTCATTGTCCAGATCCCGTTCCGTGCGTGGCCGTTGTCTCTTTAATTATTGTTTATCGACTGGAAACGGCTGCAATTATATTTCAACGCATTAGAAAGTGAAAGACAATGTATATTGTATGAATGAAGCATCTGGACGTTCAGCATCCAAAGTCTGCGGAGGAATCGCGCCAATAATGGATCGCTTGTATCCGTTCGGTATTATTCCTTCAATGAACTATGTCGAAGAGATAACGATATCATCGAGCTCGAGCGTATATACAAATTGAGCTTCTATTTGCTCTTTAGCTACTGCTGCCGGATAACCACACATTCCCCGTATTTTTTTTTTTGTATCTTTCTTAACGCTTTATTCGCTTTTCAATTACCAATCTCCAATTCCATTTGCTTCCGTGCTCCACCCATCACCATCGAATACATTCTTTACATAAATAAATATTGGTACAAACGAGAAGGTACCATAAATTGCATTCGCCTCGCTCATAAATAATGCATTGTGCAATTTCGGAATCGTTGACTTTACGACCGTGCGCTTACCAAATGGAAAGTAAAAGCTTCGCGACCGACCGCCGGCAATTCATCTCCTCTCTCCGAATTTGAAAGAAACAATTCGACGATATTATGACAGATAAACGTCAAACCCATAGAATTTGACAGTAATAAACGTCATAATTTGAATAATTTACAATGACATTCACTTAAATGCAATTTTCAAAATTGGATACATTTATATAAGCCGAGCCGTTATTTTCCTCGTATCCGCAAACAAGTTATCCTAAACTAATATTTAAATTTAATTATGAAGTTTGGGCTCGAATATTTCCATCTCTGCTTTCCAAGTGTTAACACCAATTCGCTATTTTCGAAACGTCTTACGCGAATTTGACATAAACAAACTGAACAAAAAAAAATCATTATATATTTAGAATCCAAAGCAAAGATTATTACAATTTAAAAGCGAGAGAACGGTTTTTCCGGAAAATTAATTGCCGCAGCGCTCCCATTCATATTATTATTATTATTAGTTACAAGTAGTTTGCATTGAAACGGCGTCGACAGATGCAAATTGCGCAATCCGCCAATCGAAAGTGCGACGTTATGAAGTGATTATTATTGGCAATTAAAGAACTCGGCTGTTGAATCGTCCGAATCGGGGGAGTTGAAAAAAAAAATGTAATGAAGACGCATTGCAAACCGACGAGAAGTAAAAGATAAACAACGCATTCAGAATTCCTCCTCTCGCTCGAGCTCTCCATGTGCGTTTTCTAATTTGCTCCAGATTCACGATAGCAAATCGCCAATGCAAATCTCCCCGGTTTTGTGTCACATCCAATCTCGCCTCGCATATCCGTCCGTTTCTACTCTCGCACCTTTTTCCAATTTATTAAAAATCCATATTTATTGGTTTCTCTCTAACTGCGCTAATTGGATCTGTTTGGAAACGCTAACTTAATCTATATGCGCACATCTATTAGTATACTTATCATCATTTAAATCATATCTTCATAAAATTTGAATTAAGTATAATTATTTGTTAACTAATTGCCGATTTATGTTTATACAATGTAATTATCTGCTGACATACTTAATTCAATGAAATATGTATCAAGAGTTGTGATTACACAGCGTATCATTGAGTTTATTTTTAATATTATTAAAAAAAAATAATAATTTAGTTTTCTCATGCAAAATCACTTTTTTAATTGATTCGATTTGAATTTGTGCAAATTGTAAATGTTGAATTTGATGTTAAATGTTAGAAAATGGGTCACACCGTGATTCGATTCCGTTTTGCGCCAATTTTGCTAAATCGATTCTAAAATACGCGGAGGCGAATCGATTTGCATGGTTATGAATGCGAACAATTAATGGACTAGTTTCGAAGCGATTCGAAATTAGCATCCAGCCGATGGAAAGAAGCGTATAATTGTGTTTTCCAATTAATATTTACACTACTCGCCCGTCCGCATTTTACATAAAAGGCACGGTAATTTATCTGTGTGCTCCGATAATTTGCATCGTCCCTCTCTCCTCAAATCGCACACCTCTCCAAGATTTTTGACGAGTTTCGTTAAGATTAAAGAAAATCTATTGAATTTGCTTTCGTCGTTAGCAAACGTGGGCCAAATCCGTTATTGGCAGAAGATCTTAGCGCACGAAAACCTTCTGCGAGGGAAAGGCCAATGAGCATTTGCGTGGTGAGATGCCCAAAACAAACAATTCGAAGATTCCCAAAATCGTTTTCGCAACGTGACCTTAATATCGCGATGGTATTTACGAAACTAATAAATAATAGTAAAATAAGAAGGATACTACGGACACGGGTTTTGGTTCGCAATTCTAATGAATTGTGCCATCTATTACATGTTTATTGTTAAGTTCTAATTGTTGTGTTTGCGCGTTTGCTAATAGTTATTTATTTGTTTGCAGGTGAACTGATGGTTCTCGTTGGCGGCGAGATGCGCTGGACTCAGCGGAGGGTCACGGTCCGAGGAGGACAGCTGATCCTCGCAGGAAGTCCAGGAGAACTGTCCTCCGCATTGCGCATCCCACTTAGGCAACTCAGTCTGCAAGCCGGACCTTTACCTAATAGTTTGTCCCTTGTTAAAGGGAAGAACGTATTGCTCACCTTACAGGTAAGAATCAGTAGTTATCTTAACAACTTCAATAATTCTAAGATCGTGATTGGCATCTTGCTTGCTGCTTTAAAGTAATGTAAATTCAATGCACAAACGGTTGTGAAATATTGCCTAACATGTATGAATGTAAAAAAAAATAAACGCTAAAGTCTTTAAAGTGTCATCTCTGGCACTTAAGATAATCTCCGATCCATGATTGCGATTTTCCATTGTGATGGCCGCACAATGGTTATTAATTAAGAGAAACAAACAAGACGATCATCATCATTTAGATAATGCTCTTTTTTGTTGTACTCTTGTGGGTGAACGAGTGAGTGAATAAGCGAGTGATCGGAAGGATTGACTATCCCACATGCACACTAACCTTTCAAATCTATCAATAATCTCGGGTCCGTTGGGGTCTCCTCATTATTCAAATTAGCGATTGCGAAATGATGGCATTCTTCCCGATTCTTTTTCTAATGCATGCATGCATCTCCTCTTTGTTTCTATCGATGAATATTTCCTGCAGCTCATCCTACTCCTCCTCCACCTCCCACAACTTTTACCGCTGCTCACCGTGGTGATTTGCTAAATCGGAAGATTATGGTGATGATGTTTAAATCGCTTCTTGCGCAACCGTTGAGCATCCTACAAAGGCGCATTCCCGCATGCCTTATGCAAGGACAACAACAACAAATACAACAGTTTCTTGCGAAATCTCTCTTTTTCTATCTGTTTTATGTTTATATCTTATTGTTGCAGACGTCGAACGAGCGTTCATTCGATCTGTGGGTGAAGACGGTGGCCATAGAGGTTATCCGACAGACACCCTTGGAGTCGATCAGATATTTGGACATCTTCACCTTAACGGAAAACTCGGAGAAGAGAAGATCGAATCATCCTCTGGCATCATCTCCACCACCGCCACCGACGTCCACGCAGCCTCCTCCTCCCCCGACGTGCATAATCTGTCCACCGCCGAACGAACCCTCGGACTGCAACAGAAACACAACAGTGATTAACAGAAACCTGCTGCAGGCACCCAACGCTAAACCCAGTCCCGCAGTCGAGGTTCTCCTGCAAAGATGTCAGAGCACCGAAAACTATGTGCCTGTCAAGGAGAAGCTCGCACTCTTCGAGAGTCTCTGTCGGATAGGGCGGGTCAAGAGCACTGAAGACGTATCGTTCAAAGTGGACGTCGGGACGAAAAGGGCGCGATCCATGCACGACCTCACCTATTGCTTCTCCACCGCCGGAGTCCGGGAGATGTGCAAGTACTTTGAGACCAAATTGGACGACGAGCCCGGTTGCGGCGGTCGCAAAAGGTTCATCAACTCGGACTCCAATCTGAGCAAAGTCAAGTTCACGTTCAGCAGGACCCTGCAGGACGTCAGCTACGCGTGATTCACCACCGCTTTCTTCCTTTCCCTGTACATAACCACATCAGAGTAATATATATATAATATTAACATTTTCTTTGTACATATAGACTAAAACAATTTGTTTATTATTTATGTTTTCTTTTTCTTCTTAATTTTGTTCTTTAACAGTTTAGGTTCGTGATAGAATTGATATGCATATATTATATTATATGAAGTTTAAATTATTTTATCAAAACACACACGCAGAGAGATAGAGAGATTATTTGAATGAGCAATTTTGTTTTATTCGTTTCAATTCATTTCTTTTTTTCATAATAAATCTATTGTTTTAAATAGAATTATCCTATGAAATATAAATATTGTACTATAACTGGAATTAAAGTATATTTATTTATTTTAATAAAAAGATGTTTTATGTATGCATTGATTTCAAATATTCCTCAACCTTAACAAATGTCCTTAACCAATTTCGAAATTAGCGAAATTCCACACATTTTTTACATTCCGAAATGTAAAAATTCCACACTTTTTTTAACGAAATTCCATCGCTTTTCTACAGAAATTCCACACTTTTTTTATAACTAAATTTAACCCTTTTTTTAATGAAATTCCTCTCAATTTTCCACACTTTATTACAGAAATTCCACACAATATTTTTTATAATTCTTAGCATAGGCAACCAAATACACACTTGAAGCACGTGTTTATGACAGTAAAAGCAACTGTCACCTTGACAGCTAGACGTCAAACCAAATACTCTTTAGTAGCACGTGTTTATGACAATGACAGCAACTGTCACACATGTTGTACAGAAATTTCACAAATCCCATGCATATTTTACCCAAATTCCACACATTAATAGCGAAATTCCACAGATATTTTAGCGAAATTTTGCACATATTTTAGCAAAATTCTGCACATATTTTAGCGAAATTCTGCACATATTTTAGCGAAATTTGGCACATATTTTAGCGAAATTCTACACAAATTTTAGCGATATTCCATATTTTAGCATAGGCAACCAAATACATTTTAAAGCACGTGTTTATGACACTGACAGCAACTGTCATCTTGACAGCTAGACGTCAAATCAAATACTCTTTATTAGCACGTGTTTATGACAGCAACTGTCACACACATTGTACAGAAATTCGACACATTTTTAGCGAAATTCCTCACATTATTTAAAGAAATTCCACACAATCTTACACGACATTCCAAACTTTTTTTAAAGAAATTTCACACATTCTCACGAAATTCCACACATTCTTACACGAAATTTCAAACATTTTTTAAAGAAATTCCACACATTTTTACACAAAATTCCACGCATATTTTAGCGAAATTCCACACATTCTTACACGAAATTCCACACAATTTTTAAAGAAATTCCACACATTCTCTCACAAAATTCCACACATTCTCACACGAAATTCCACACATTCTTACACGAAATTCCACACATTTTTTAAAGAAATTCCACACATTCACTCACAAAATTCCACACATTCTCTCACGAAATTCCACACATTCATACACGAAATTCCAAACATTTTTTTAAAAAATTCCACACATTCTCTCACGAAATTCCACACATTCTTACACAAAATTCCAAACAATTTTTAAAGAAATTCCACACATTCTCTCACAAAATTCCATACATTCTCTCACGAAATTCCACACATTCTTACACGAAATTCGAAACATTTTTTAAAGAAATTCCACACATTCTCTCACAAAATTCCACCATTCTCTCACGAAATTCCACACATTCTTACACGAAATTCCAAACATTTTTTTAAAAAATTCCACACATTCTCTCACGAAATTCCACACATTCTTACACAAAATTCCAAACATTTTTTAAAGAAATTCCACACATTCTCTCACAAAATTCCATACATTCTCTCACGAAATTCCACACATTCTTACACGAAATTCGAAACATTTTTTAAAGAAATTCCACACATTCTCTCACAAAATTCCACCATTCTCTCACGAAATTCCACACATTCATACACGAAATTCCACACATTCTCTCACAAAATTCCACACATTCTTTCACGAAATTTCACATATTCTTTCACGAAATTCCACACATTCTTACACGAAATTCGAAACATTTTTTAAAGAAATTCCACACATTCTCTCACAAAATTCCACCATTCTCTCACGAAATTCCACACATTCTTACACGAAATTCCACACATTCTCTCACAAAATTCCACACATTCTTTCACGAAATTCCACACATTCTTACACAAAATTCCAAACATTTTTTAAAGAAATTCCACACATTCTCTCACGAAATTAATAGGTGCTAAAATTTACAGCGATTTTTGAAAAATCAAAAGTTAATAGGATTTGGCCAAACTCTTAATTTTAGGCTTATATCTCGAGAACCAGGTAAGATTGAATAACGTTCAATACGTCATTAGTTGCGTATTTCAATGCTCTTTCATAAGCAGTTGAGAAAATTACATAAAGTGTCACGGTTTTCCTGAAAATTGCAAAAAACAAAAACTACGGTGCTAAAATTCTCAATTTTCGTCTTATATCTCGCAAACCAGGTAAGATTGAATAACGATCAACACGTCATTAGTTGCGTATTCCAATGCTCTTTTATAACAAGTTGAGAAAATTACATAAAGTGTTACGGTTTTCCTGAAAATTGCAAAAAACGAAAAAAAAAAAAGTTAATAGGATTTGGCCAAACTCTTCATTTTCGTCTTATATCTCGAGAACCAGGTAAGATTGAATAACGATCAATACGTCATTAGTTGCGTATTCTAATGCTCTTTCATAAGCAATTGAGAAAATTACATAAAGTGTTACGGTTTTCCTGAAAATTGCAAAAAACAAAAACTACGGTGCTAAAATTCTCAATTTTCGTCTTATATCTCGCAAACCAGGTAAGATTGAATAACGATCAACACGTCATTAGTTGCGTATTCTAATGCTCTTTCATAAGCAATTGAGAAAATTACATAAAGTGTTACGGTTTTCCTGAAAATTGCAAAAAACAAAAACTACGGTGCTAAAATTCTCAATTTTCGTCTTATATCTCGCAAACCAGGTAAGATTGAATAACGATCAACACGTCATTAGTTGCGTATTCCAAGGCTCTTTCATAAGCAGTTGAGAAAATTACATAAAGTGTTACGGTTTTCCTGAAAATTGCAAAAAACGAAAAAAGAAAAAGTTAATAGGATTTGGCCAAACTCTTAATTTTCGCTTATATCTCGCGAACCAGGTAAGATTGAATAACGATCAATACGTCATTAGTTGCGTATTCCAATGCTCTTTCATAAGCAGTTGAGAAAATTACATAAAGTGTTACGGTTTTCCTGAAAATTGCAAAAAACTAAAACTACGGTGCTAAAATTTATAGCGATTTTTCAAAAATAAAAAGTTAATAGGATTTGGCCAAACTCTTCATTTTCGTCTTATATCTCGAGAACCAGGTAAGATTGAATAACGATCAATACGTCATTAGTTGCGTATTCTAATGCTCTTTCATAAGCAATTGAGAAAATTACATAAAGTGTTACGGTTTTCCTGAAAATTGCAAAAAACAAAAACTACGGTGCTAAAATTCTCAATTTTCGTCTTATATCTCGCAAACCAGGTAAGATTGAATAACGATCAACACGTCATTAGTTGCGTATTCCAAGGCTCTTTCATAAGCAGTTGAGAAAATTACATAAAGTGTTACGGTTTTCCTGAAAATTGCAAAAAACGAAAAAAGAAAAAGTTAATAGGATTTGGCCAAACTCTTAATTTTCGCTTATATCTCGCGAACCAGGTAAGATTGAATAACGATCAATACGTCATTAGTTGCGTATTCCGATGCTCTTTCATAAGCAGTTGAGAAAATTACATAAAGTGTTACGGTTTTCCTGAAAATTGCAAAAAACAAAAACTACGGTGCTAAAATTCTCAATTTTCGTCTTATATCTCGCAAACCAGGTAAGATTGAATAACGATCAACACGTCATTAGTTGCGTATTCCAATGCTCTTTTATAACAAGTTGAGAAAATTCCATAAAGTGTTACGGTTTTCCTGAAAATTGCAAAAAACGGAAAAAAAAAAAGTTAATAGGATTTGGCCAAACTCTTAATTTTCGCTTATATCTCGCGAACCAGGTAAGATTGAATAACGATCAATACGTCATTAGTTGCGTATTCCAATGCTCTTTCATAAGCAGTTGAGAAAATTACATAAAGTGTTACGGTTTTCCTGAAAATTGCAAAAAACTAAAACTACGGTGCTAAAATTTATAGCGATTTTTCAAAAATAAAAAGTTAATAGGATTTGGCCAAACTCTTCATTTTCGTCTTATATCTCGAGAACCAGGTAAGATTGAATAACGATCAATACGTCATTAGTTGCGTATTCTAATGCTCTTTCATAAGCAATTGAGAAAATTACATAAAGTGTTACGGTTTTCCTGAAAATTGCAAAAAACAAAAACTACGGTGCTAAAATTCTCAATTTTCGTCTTATATCTCGCAAACCAGGTAAGATTGAATAACGATCAACACGTCATTAGTTGCGTATTCCAAGGCTCTTTCATAAGTAGTTGAGAAAATTACATAAAGTGTTACGGTTTTCCTGAAAATTGCAAAAAACGAAAAAAGAAAAAGTTAATAGGATTTGGCCAAACTCTTAATTTTCGCTTATATCTCGCGAACCAGGTAAGATTGAATAACGATCAATACGTCATTAGTTGCGTATTCCAATGCTCTTTCATAAGCAGTTGAGAAAATTACATAAAGTGTTACGGTTTTCCTGAAAATTGCAAAAAAACAAAAACTACGGTGCTAAAATTCTCAATTTTCGTCTTATATCTCGCAAACCAGGTAAGATTGAATAACGATCAACACGTCATTAGTTGCGTATTCCAATGCTCTTTTATAACAAGTTGAGAAAATTCCATAAAGTGTTACGGTTTTCCTGAAAATTGCAAAAAACAAAAACTACGGTGCTAAAATTCTCAATTTTCGTCTTATATCTCGCAAACCAGGTAAGATTGAATAACGATCAACACGTCATTAGTTGCGTATTCCAATGCTCTTTTATAACAAGTTGAGAAAATTCCATAAAGTGTTACGGTTTTCCTGAAAATTGCAAAAAACGAAAAAAAAAAAAGTTAATAGGATTTGGCCAAACTCTTAATTTTCGCTTATATCTCGCGAACCAGGTAAGATTGAATAACGATCAATACGTCATTAGTTGCGTATTCCAATGCTCTTTCATAAGCAGTTGAGAAAATTACATAAAGTGTTACGGTTTTCCTGAAAATTGCAAAAAACTAAAACTACGGTGCTAAAATTTATAGCGATTTTTCAAAAATAAAAAGTTAATAGGATTTGGCCAAACTCTTCATTTTCGTCCTATATCTCGAGAACCAGGTAAGATTGAATAACGATCAATACGTCATTAGTTGCGTATTCCAATGCTCTTTCATAAGCAGTTGAGAAAATTACATAAAGTGTTACGGTTTTCCTGAAAATTGCAAAAAACTAAAACTACGGTGCTAAAATTTATAGCGATTTTTCAAAAATAAAAAGTTAATAGGATTTGGCCAAACTCTTCATTTTCGTCTTATATCTCGAGAACCAGGTAAGATTGAATAACGATCAATACGTCATTAGTTGCGTATTCTAATGCTCTTTCATAAGCAATTGAGAAAATTACATAAAGTGTTACGGTTTTCCTGAAAATTGCAAAAAACAAAAACTACGGTGCTAAAATTCTCAATTTTCGTCTTATATCTCGCAAACCAGGTAAGATTGAATAACGATCAACACGTCATTAGTTGCGTATTCCAAGGCTCTTTCATAAGCAGTTGAGAAAATTACATAAAGTGTTACGGTTTTCCTGAAAATTGCAAAAAACGAAAAAAGAAAAAGTTAATAGGATTTGGCCAAACTCTTAATTTTCGCTTATATCTCGCGAACCAGGTAAGATTGAATAACGATCAATACGTCATTAGTTGCGTATTCCGATGCTCTTTCATAAGCAGTTGAGAAAATTACATAAAGTGTTACGGTTTTCCTGAAAATTGCAAAAAACTAAAACTACGGTGCTAAAATTTATAGCGATTTTTCAAAAATAAAAAGTTAATAGGATTTGGCCAAACTCTTCATTTTCGTCCTATATCTCGAGAACCAGGTAAGATTGAATAACGATCAATACGTCATTAGTTGCGTATTCCAATGCTCTTTCATAAGCAGTTGAGAAAATTACATAAAGTGTTACGGTTTTCCTGAAAATTGCAAAAAACGAAAAAAAAAAAAGTTAATAGGATTTGGCCAAACTCTTAATTTTCGCTTATATCTCGCGAACCAGGTAAGATTGAATAACGATCAATACGTCATTAGTTGCGTATTCCAATGCTCTTTCATAAGCAGTTGAGAAAATTACATAAAGTGTTACGGTTTTCCTGAAAATTGCAAAAAACTAAAACTACGGTGCTAAAATTTATAGCGATTTTTCAAAAATAAAAAGTTAATAGGATTTGGCCAAACTCTTCATTTTCGTCCTATATCTCGAGAACCAGGTAAGATTGAATAACGATCAATACGTCATTAGTTGCGTATTCCAATGCTCTTTCATAAGCAGTTGAGAAAATTACATAAAGTGTTACGGTTTTCCTGAAAATTGCAAAAAACTAAAACTACGGTGCTAAAATTTATAGCGATTTTTCAAAAATAAAAAGTTAATAGGATTTGGCCAAACTCTTCATTTTCGTCCTATATCTCGAGAACCAGGTAAGATTGAATAACGATCAATACGTCATTAGTTGCGTATTCCAATGCTCTTTCATAAGCAGTTGAGAAAATTACATAAAGTGTTACGGTTTTCCTGAAAATTGCAAAAAACTAAAACTACGGTGCTAAAATTTATAGCGATTTTTCAAAAATAAAAAGTTAATAGGATTTGGCCAAACTCTTCATTTTCGTCTTATATCTCGAGAACCAGGTAAGATTGAATAACGATCAACACGTCATTAGTTGCGTATTCCAAGGCTCTTTCATAAGCAGTTGAGAAAATTACATAAAGTGTTACGGTTTTCCTGAAAATTGCAAAAAACGAAAAAAAAAAAAGTTAATAGGATTTGGCCAAACTCTTAATTTTCGCTTATATCTCGCGAACCAGGTAAGATTGAATAACGATCAATACGTCATTAGTTGCGTATTCCAATGCTCTTTCATAAGCAGTTGAGAAAATTACATAAAGTGTTACGGTTTTCCTGAAAATTGCAAAAAACTAAAACTACGGTGCTAAAATTTATAGCGATTTTTCAAAAATAAAAAGTTAATAGGATTTGGCCAAACTCTTCATTTTCGTCCTATATCTCGAGAACCAGGTAAGATTGAATAACGATCAATACGTCATTAGTTGCGTATTCCAATGCTCTTTCATAAGCAGTTGAGAAAATTACATAAAGTGTTACGGTTTTCCTGAAAATTGCAAAAAACTAAAACTACGGTGCTAAAATTTATAGCGATTTTTCAAAAATAAAAAGTTAATAGGATTTGGCCAAACTCTTCATTTTCGTCCTATATCTCGAGAACCAGGTAAGATTGAATAACGATCAATACGTCATTAGTTGCGTATTCCAATGCTCTTTCATAAGCAGTTGAGAAAATTACATAAAGTGTTACGGTTTTCCTGAAAATTGCAAAAAACCAAAACTACGGTGCTAAAATTCTCAATTTTCGTCTTATATCTCGCAAACCAGGTAAGATTGAATAACGATCAATACGTCATTAGTTGCGTATACCAATGCTCTTTCATAAGCAGTTGAGAAAATTACATAAAGTGTTACGGTTTTCTTGAAAATTGCAAAAAACTAAAACTACGGTGCTAAAATTCTCAATTTTCGTCTTATATCTCGCAAACCAGGTAAGATTGAATAACGATCAACACGTCATTAGTTGCGTATTCTAATGCTCTTTCATAAGCAATTGAGAAAATTACATAAAGTGTTACGGTTTTCCTGAAAATTGCAAAAAACAAAAACTACGGTGCTAAAATTCTCAATTTTCGTCTTATATCTCGCAAACCAGGTAAGATTGAATAACGATCAACACGTCATTAGTTGCGTATTCCAAGGCTCTTTCATAAGCAGTTGAGAAAATTACATAAAGTGTTACGGTTTTCCTGAAAATTGCAAAAAACGAAAAAAGAAAAAGTTAATAGGATTTGGCCAAACTCTTAATTTTCGCTTATATCTCGCGAACCAGGTAAGATTGAATAACGATCAATACGTCATTAGTTGCGTATTCCAATGCTCTTTCATAAGCAGTTGAGAAAATTACATAAAGTGTTACGGTTTTCCTGAAAATTGCAAAAAACCAAAACTACGGTGCTAAAATTCTCAATTTTCGTCTTATATCTCGCAAACCAGGTAAGATTGAATAACGATCAATACGTCATTAGTTGCGTATACCAATGCTCTTTCATAAGCAGTTGAGAAAATTACATAAAGTGTTACGGTTTTCTTGAAAATTGCAAAAAACTAAAACTACGGTGCTAAAATTCTCAATTTTCGTCTTATATCTCGCAAACCAGGTAAGATTGAATAACGATCAACACGTCATTAGTTGCGTATTCTAATGCTCTTTCATAAGCAATTGAGAAAATTACATAAAGTGTTACGGTTTTCCTGAAAATTGCAAAAAACAAAAACTACGGTGCTAAAATTCTCAATTTTCGTCTTATATCTCGCAAACCAGGTAAGATTGAATAACGATCAACACGTCATTAGTTGCGTATTCCAAGGCTCTTTCATAAGCAGTTGAGAAAATTACATAAAGTGTTACGGTTTTCCTGAAAATTGCAAAAAACGAAAAAAGAAAAAGTTAATAGGATTTGGCCAAACTCTTAATTTTCGCTTATATCTCGCGAACCAGGTAAGATTGAATAACGATCAATACGTCATTAGTTGCGTATTCCAATGCTCTTTCATAAGCAGTTGAGAAAATTACATAAAGTGTTACGGAAATATATTGTAATTAAAATGTTAATTAATCATTGTGTTATTTATATTTACGGATTGCATTATGGTTTACATATTATAGACAAATAGTTGTAAAATAGTATACGAAATTGGTTCTTTTTATTGTGTTTTCTTTTTTTGATTCGCTTAAGACAATACTTTCTCACCGAATAAATAAATGATTATATATAATAAACCTATAACATTTCATTGATTTATATTTTAAAATTAAAAACTCTTCTCGCACGTTCCTTTAACATTTCCTTTACATTAACAAATAAATCGTGGCAATGTTTATTTACAATATAATTTTATTCGTGTTTCAAAAAATGATAAAAAATAAACTTAATGGTTTCATAACGATACGAAAAGAAGGGTTGACAAAAATTAAAGTACAGGAATTTAAAAACGTATAATATATATATAATTTTAAAAATAAAACAGAAAACATCTTGTGAACCTACCCTGACCTGAGACTATCATATAATTGCTAATCAAAGAAAAAAAACAAACAAAAATACATCTTATTAGAAAAAAAAATATAAACAAGGTATCCTTCTTTCTTATTTTGAAAAATATCACAAAGTTATATATTATTATTATTTTGTTTCAAATTTATATTTCGGCACATTTTGGTTTTGCAGGCGCCCGATGGGGAAGGGGGGGGATGTGTGATGTCGAAGAAAACACTAGGATTCCTTCTCTTCGGGCGTTTCCAGCGAGTCCAGCGTGTCGTTGGAGCTGGAGTGCGTGAGGTCGGTGAGCTCCTCCAGGTGCTTCTGTCGCTTTCTCACGTTCCAATGCAGGCATTCAGCCAGGGAGTCGAACCAGTCGGTGATCTGGTCCTGCGCGCAAATACTGGGCACGGGGTAAATGGAGGTGGTCACCCTCAAACTGAAAATGCAGAATTGATTATTGAAAGATGTTCGAAATTTTGCGTTTTGTTCTAGAGATCATTGCATTGTCATCGACCGCAGCCATGCTAGCCACCAAAACCACCGATTCGCGGAAGCAATTTTGATGTTTATGTTTTACCTATCGCCCGGCTTGAGTTCAAGCTGGTTTCTACCGTCGAAGCAAACGTAAGAGGAGGAACGCGCCGTCGGGCTTGGGGCTATCTGGAATATACAAGAAGATTGAAGCTTACTCGTGCGATTTGAATTCGTGAACATGAGAGGGAGAAACAACGGAATAATAAAACAAACAAAAAAGAGAAACAAGTGCATGGCGGTGGCGGAAAACGCAACGATTCCTATTACTGTGCATGTTTTACCTGTCGCCGTGTAATAATTCCTGCCGGTTTCTACCGTCGAAGGACACCCACGAGGTGTTCCTACTATCCGGCGAGACTGAAATCTTCAAAAGAAAAAAAAAACAAACGTAGGGGGTTTCTTAATCTGAAGGATTCGATTCGAATAATAAAAAGGATTCTAAACGATTCGTGTTGATCGAATTACCTTGAGTTCGACGCCGGCCGGAACGACGATGGGCCTAAAGCTAAGTGAATGGGGACAGATGGGTGTGACCATGATTGCAGGTACGCTAGGGTGGATCATCGAAGCGCCCGCCGCCACAGCGTAGGCGGTACTGCCGGTGGGCGTGCTCACGATCAATCCATCTCCTTGCACGGACGTGATATGTTTGCCGTCAAGGAACAGATCGATGTTGGACAGGTACGGGGATGGTCCCCTATCGACCACCACCTCGTTCAACACCAGCAGATTTGTGGGGGCCTTCTTGTTGCCGCTGACGCTGTTCTGCGTCTCCTTGTTCTTCATCACGATGCATCGCAGCCTGCTCCTCAGCGTGAGCGCCGCGTTGCCCTCGAGCACGTTGTTCACCTGCTCCTGGAAATTGTTGAACTGGAAGGGCGTCAAGAAGCCCAGCGAGCCAAGGTGGAACGCCATCACCGGCGGCACCGACTGCTGGAAGAGGTGGCTCGCGTACAGCAATGTACCATCACCTCCCAAGCAGATGATAAAGTCTATCTTGTCAGTGAGATCATCTTTGCCATCCCTGAATGTCATCAGCTTGTCCTTGATCGATGAAAATTCCGGATACTGGTCCAGAAGCGTCTCCTCCATCACAGCCGCCTCCACGAACACAACCATCCGCTTTTCCTGAAACACAACATATACTGTAATTTTATAAAATAAACAACTATACAACTAAATCTCCATCAACTGATAATCGTTATTTTAAAATCATACCCTTCACAATTACCATATCGCTAATTCAAGCACAAGTTGCCAAACTGAATGTCAGATTAATAAACAATAACAAAATCTGTTGCTTAGGTAACGCAAAAAATAACGTGCATTTCATCCAAGAGATAGAATGCACGTTATTTGACTTTGCTATTATTATTATTATGATAAAACTGGTAATGATGCAGCAACTAGTTTCTATTTGTTCGCGCGGAGTGCTTTCTTACGATGCCAAGGGCACCGGAGAAGAACAAGAAGAAAAGGAAAACTAAAGAGCAAAAAAACACCTTCTGCTTCGTTTACATTATTTCTTTGCTTATATTTATTTTTTCCTTTTCTTCTTAAGCATTTATTTTTTTATCTGCATCCATCCATCGGCTAATGGAGAGAGACCTCGCGTGTCGAAAACACCGTCATTCGGCCGTTTCCCATTAATTTTTCCTCCGACCACCACCACCACCGCACGAGGTCAAACCCGTCCACGATAATAATGGTGATAGCAATAATAAAACAATGGCGACTCGAGGAGAAGCGAGCGATGTGAATAATACCGCATTCATTCGGTTTGATCGGAAGGCACAGACACACACGATTTTCCCTGCGCATTTTCATTTGCATCATCGATATAGGTCATCTGCGACTGTTGACCGAATGATAAATTAATCTCGACGATTTCGTAAGGAAAACACCTATATTTTCAACATGCAATTAATATGAATCATTGATATTATCTATACTTATTATACAATTTTCATATCGCTGCAATAATTTAGTAAAACAAATATTTTTCGTAATTTACACTTACTTGCATCAGCCATTTGACGAGCATGACGAAGGGCGAGAGCACTGATGCATCTCTGACCTTCTTTATCACGAGAACGGTGAGGGGAGGTTTGTACCATGTTAGGCGTTGACTAGCTGGATCCTGGATGGTCCTGAAACGCACAAAACGCCACAAAATTAAAGCCAATCCCCAAAAAGGCAAAACGAAAAAAAAGTGGTAACGTTAAAAATTTCATCAAAATGTACGTACAAATAATACTTGTGTTTCGGCGACTCGTTTAGCAGTTTCACTTCGTTTTGGTTATGGTCGTAGCGACCGGCGTACAGAATGCTGTCCGGCCCAATCGACTCTCCGTTGGCCACCATTTCTTTAGATTCTTTTCAAGTTCGAACAAATCAATCACTCAGAACAAACAAACAAAACTTTTGCAAACCAATATAAAAAAAGCCCTCACATTCTGATATTCCCGATGCACAGAAATGCAACGACGACCATCTGCAAATCGAAAAAAATATATTATTGAATCTTCGCAAAAAAAAAACTCAATTAATCCCCATTAATCATATGCATCAAACACACATCCGAATCAATAAACAAATATATTTTAATATTTGCACAAATATATAATTAATAAATCTTGCAGCTGCACGTGGCTAATTGTTATTTTTCCTCATAAATAATCCATGCATTTATATACACGTGCATATATTTTTATTTTCTGCTAACAATTTTAAAAAACAATAACAATTAATTTGCAACGTGGAATATTTATTAACTAAATGACAATTTACTTTGCAAGTAACTTGGCAATTAATTTCGCGCTTAAAAAATTGCTGATATAACTTTATTTACACACTAATCGTACAAAAAAGTGCGTACTTATTTCTGGAAATTCCCTCAGTCGTTGATTTCCGCCGTAAAAACACACAAACTATGATTAGTACGAGAGAAAATAAACAAGTTCGAGCGAACTAACTAAAATTGTATGTAATTTGCAAGAAAACAATGCAAAAGTAAAGTATTGCACACAAAAAAAAAATTGAAAAATATGAAAAACGGAAACCAATAATTATCGTCGGTTAATCACAGGAAACGCACAATTGCAGCAAACAGTAGATAAATGCAAAATAATCTAAGAATTATCATTGCAAATAAAAATATATTGGACATTAACAAAACGTTAAATATTAATACGATTTAACGTCGCAATTAAACGGCCGTTATGTAACCAGTTACGATTCTTGCGCCACGTTCGCAATGAAAAACAAGGTTAATAAACAAACGCTCTTTTTTCTTAAATGTAATTCTTATTTATGTGTCCTTTTTGTCGCGAGAGAATTGTAATATTCTCATTGCAAGGTCCTTATTATTTCCAAATCAAACACAAAACTATGACGAAAATAGAACCATCTTTTTGATGTACGCTTGATTACAGATTCAACATCAATAAACAAATAGTATAACAATAGTCACGCCAAGGGCGTTTTACAAGAATTGCATAAACGTAGAAACTGTCAAACCGATTGATTGACAATAGGTTAAATGTCATAATGACAGATAACAAACGTCAAAATAATAATTATATTATAATAAAATTCACGTAAAAATTGAAAGTTTTTTTTTTAAACTGAACGAAAACTGTCTGTAATCGGGAGGCATTGTATTGTAATTATTTGAGAAATAAAAGAAAGAGAGAAAATGACATTTACACAATGACAATCCGTATGAATATCGAGAATTGACCGACCAACTTTATTAAGTTTCGATTCGATATTTGATGATAGTTGTACAGAAAATGTCGCTGATATCGCGTAAAGCGTGATAAGACTTACGCGACTGCCGCAATTAAATCCCATATTTCAACTAGACAAACACTTTTTTTTTTCTCTCTCTGGCTACATTTGGAGAGACGTGACGTGTAGGTATGATGATTACCAGCAGATTTTTAGTCCGGTGGAAACAACACGTTTAATTTATTTGTCTAAAATTTACCAATTACTAATTTTTATGTAAAATTATGTTTACAAAAAAAACACTATTGTATACTATTAATAACTAAATTTATTCTATTACCTAATAATTGCTTTGTTTTTTATGCAATATCTTTAATTCATTAAATATAAAATCGAAAATTAACGACACGCAATTGAAAAAAGCATTATTTTTCTTAAATTGATCAATTGAGAATTTATGAAAAGTCACGTAATAATTGCTTAGAAAATAATATGTGTAACTTAATACAAAAGTATTTTTCATTAAACATGCAGTTTTCATAATTATTGTTCAATCAATTTTTTTTTTATTAATTAAGCAAAAATTTCTCTATATTAAGAATCAATGCTTTTCATTGATACGTACAAAAAAAGCCAAGAATAATTATTATAACACTTTCTGATTGCGTCAAACGAATCATTATTTAATTTAATAGTACTCGTAAAAAATAATTTAGAGATGTTTGTATCAAAGTAAGGAAATAAATTTACGTTACATAAGAAAGTTACTTTGCAAGTTGATTTTTTTGCAAGTCGGTTCAAAGAACTCCGCCGTTTGTTATTGGTTTGTTTTGGATGGCCCCGCGCGCGCGAAGGGAATTAACTATTTGAAAGAGTATCATCAATCAGAGTGTTTACATATTTGCTCGTCGGCGCGGCGAATTCCTGGCCGATTGCTAATCGTATTTACTAACGAAGCCAATGCAGACATTTCGCAGACTTCTCACTAAAATAATAAGTTTTGTTTACCAGATTCGTAAATACAGAATTATTTTTTTCCAGAAGTTTTAAAGTTGCACTTCGACACGAGAAGAATTGGATTTATTGTACTTCTGGTGGAGTAAAATTTGAGTCAACCGTTCGAGGATTGACCGACAAAACTACTAACTGAACCGATGTCGTCTCTCTACCATTCTGACTCGTAATCCCCGCCGTATATACAAAACGCGCGCATCTGACCCCGCGACTCAACAGGCCATTAACGAATGTTCCAATTATTATAATTAAACACGCGAATAAACACAAAAAAACGCCTAAAAAGGCAACGAAAAAACCGAGCAAAATGCATCAAAAAACAATAAAAGTATTAATTAGCGCAGTCCTGATAAGTTATCAAACGAAACTGCAGGTTTTTCTATAGCTATTAACTTTTTTTGTTAAACTTTTAAATTAACTTTTACAAGTACAAAGTCCTAAAAGCAATAATCAATTTAAACAGTTTCTAAATATCGGATCTACAAATTAAATAAATTTTAAACGCAAAAAGCATTACTACTTCAACACCAAAATTAAATTAACATTTAAAAATCCTAAAATTGATCTGCCACAAAAATTGTGTTACAACAATTATATAATTTTTCGTTTCATAATAAAATTATGGAAAATACAATTTTATTACGGAAAATCCATACCAATTAAATGGAAGCGGAAGGAAAAAAGTGTAATAGAAAATTTGCGGTCGTGAAGTAGTAAAAATTATTTCTTCACACCGCAATGCAAAAAATACAATGAAATGACATCACCTATTTAGTGAGAGTAGTAGAAATTAATTTATACCAAAATTTTCAGTTTATTTACTAAAGTTTCAATCGGACTTTCAATATTGTGCAATTATCAGTAAAAGCAGGAAGCATTAATATTTGTGTACATCTGCTTTCATATAATTGCAAAACGTTGCGAGAATATACCAAACAAATAATTCCCCCAATACACATCTATGTATTTTTAGCTATAAAATAAGTGGATGTATTTTAGAATAAATCAGACTAATTTCCAATGCTTACAAAACTATTACATAACTATAGAAAATAAAATTAAATAGATTGATGCCTCCAATGTGATAAACAATAAAAAATAAAGTATGAAATAGCTACTTTTTAGGAAATTTCGCTATTATCATCATCATCATCGAAGATTTTCAGAGATAAAAACTTCAATGACTCATTTCATGAATGGCAAACGTGTACAGACAATCAACAATTTGTTCCCATCGTAACCGTATAAGGAGTTAAAAATTCATTTGATGTGAGTAGCAAAAAAATTATACATAATCGTGCGAATAAAGATGAATAGTTCTGTATTATTCAATTAATCCGTGAAATTCTATACAAATTGAAACAATCAAGAGGTTTATCCAATTTGCACAATTATTCAAATACTTAAAAATTAGATGTTAAATCTATTACTTGAAAAGAAAGTGAAATCCATGGTTTGCGAAGCTTTTGATATGCCAAAACGAGTCTACCGATCGACAATTAATTGTACTACATAAATCTAATGTTTAAACTTGGGTAGCTCAAAAACTAATTAATTTTTCAATTAAATTAAATTAAAATCATGTGCTACCAAAAGTTTAAACTTTAGATTAATAATCGTAACTTACATAACCATAGCGGAATTCTTCATAATCCTGCCGCAGGGACCAAACTGCTGGAATGGCGAGGGAGCATTTAACGATCTTGTGCGTCTGAAAAGAAAAATAAAGTTAATATATTGCCTACAACAATTCCAATTTCATCAAACACTAAAACAATTTATAAACTAAATTTGTCAATTGTTGCCAAGGACACTAAAGAAATGACATTGCTTTTAATAATGCTATTTCATTAGTGCTATTTCAGTAGTTTCGGACATTATTGATAAAATTAATCTAACTAAAAAATATATAATTACTAAGTTCCACCTGAAAATATACATATATGTTTTCAAAAAAAAAGTCGGAAAATTGAAATAGACTTTGTTGCGAATTGAGCAACAATAATGTTGACGTCACGAAAGCAAAATGAAAATTCACCTTTGAATTAATTTGAAAAGCAAATCAACCTGTTTGAATCGATGTTTATTCAAACGGCTCCTGCTGCTCTTCGCACCGCTCGCAGGAATCAGTTCTGTTCGTTCGCGAAAAACGGTGAATCACGTTCGTGCGGAACGCGTATTTACCTCGATTTGGAGATTATCCATTAGTCAGTCGTACTGTTTGTACGTTGCTTTAATTATTTCCTTCTGTCGGGATAAAACAATGGCAGCACGTATTAACGAGGTGATAGATTACATTATCGCAATAAGGAAAATTAGGTATAATATTGCAGCAAAACCAGCTACGAGATCATTCATTAGCTGAAAATAATATTTATTAACCAACAATGAAAATGGGAATAAAAGACAATTTGGGTGGTAATTAAGTGAAAACCAAAAATGATAATCTTAAGACCTAAATAACCAAATAAGTTTTTTCTTTAATGAAATACGAATTTTTAAAGAAAGTTCTGCGAGTATGTAAATCCGGCGGCACCGCACGAAATGTAGAACTATTTCTTTCGTGTGTATGTGTGTTTATCGAGATCGCAAGGATGGCGAGTTGCGTAAGACTTTTGGAAACGTATTCAGATTTGTGGACTACCTTCGCTCCATTTCGCCATCGTCTTGGACACTCAGGCAACGCCTCAGCCTCTGCGCCATCGTGGAACCGCTGAGATCAATTCAATTATTTATTTTTGTGAAGACACGACCACCACTTTTGTCACGGAGTAGCGATAATCGCAGCGACGGAACGACGACCTGACGAGTACCGTATCCGCTTAACGACTAGGTCAGAGAGGATCCACGATGGAGGATCCTTCTCTTTGTTGTCGTCGTCGCTTTTTTTCTTTTTCTTTGTATTTCGGGGGGGTCGACTAATGAGAATCGACGGCGGCGGTTGGTGGCAGCAGCAGAACCCGTGTGCCATAAACCACTTTCACATTCCGTTCGCGCCCGATGTGTGGAAATATGTGTATTCATTATTTATTTTTTAGTCAATTAGATTTGGCGAAAATCCGTGTCGAGATTGAAGACAAAGAACCGACTTTTCCTTTCGATAGTGCAGAGAAGAAGAGAAGAACAAGGAAATTCCGAGTAGCTTCTGAATTGCCGTGCATTCGAAGCGGCGGAAAAGTTGGAAACGTGCAGATGCTATTGCAACCTTGGGGAAATCGAAGCATTGGAAGGTGGTTATACAACGAACCCAAGGTTGACGCTCTTCCTCATATTATTGTTTGCAAACGAAAACAGAAACATTCACTATAATCCAATACTACATAAAACCCTAAATACTACTCGATTAGATCCCATTTACTCACGATAAAACACAATCGAAAATAGATTATCGTTTTAATTTGATAATTCAATTGAATTACTTGATACGCCGACACACACAAATATTCTTACAAAAGAAGAAAACATACTAAAATTTCATACAATATAATTTGCTGAAACTAATCATTTTTGAAAATATTTCAGGTAGAAAACTCGAAACTCCGGTTGGTCAAGCAATTTAAAACCTATTTGCAAGTGATTTACAAAGGAAATGATCTTCTGGTTCGTGAGTATATAATTTAAATACCATTAAAGAAGTGAAGCTTTCAATATTGATTTTCATTAATCCTGAATTTCCAAAATTTTAAAATCGAATGTGATGAACATTGAACGGTTTTCTTTACTGAAAACTTATCGATTTGAATTTCAAATTTTAATTGGAAAATAACAAGATTAATTCAAATCAATGATTATGCTAAAACGAGCAAAAATATTATTGTTTTCTGTACGAGGATGTTTTTAAAGCAGATACTGGTGACATTTCATTTTGGCAGTACTGAACTTTTAAATTGTTGTCCTGCAGGAATAACATAAAACTGGTACTTTTGCTAATCTTTTTTTGCATGCAGCAAAAGGAGCGGCGTAAAGAGATGCAGTGAAATGGAAAAGATAGAATGAAGAAAAAAAAAAGGAAATCGAGCGGTCTTTGTGGGTCAAGTAACGTTCGAGAGCGATAAACGGGCATCAGCAGTGGCCCATGTTATGTAAAAAAAAAAATAGAGTACAAGAAGAGGCAGAAGATGAAAGGAGCGTTTTGCGGTCGTTTCGAACTTACGGCCAAGTGCCTGACCTTCGTCTGCTGCTGGAATCCTCCTCGTCGTTGCCGTCCTCCGCCGAGGTGGACGAGCTTCCGCCACCGCCTGCTCCTCCACCGCCGCCCCGGCAATTCCTCCGCAGACACTCCAACCTGTACTCGAGTCTGTCTGCCATCCTACACTGATGCAGGATGGACAGATCGGTGTCGGACCCTACCCACAGGTTATCCATGATCGTCTCTTCTCCTCCTTCGCCAAGCAACCCAGAGGCAAAAACCCACAACACAAACTCCAACACTAAACGCACGACTATATCACTCCTCCTCCTCACCTGAGTGAATACTCCAAAAAATCGTCACTACTTCGCGTCTTCCATCCTGCGATCGCACCTTTTACGATATACAGCACCTTCTCTTCGCACGGACGACCGACACTGACAGATACACCGCTTCGAATGACGGCCCCCGAGAATCTAGGTTATGGATTTGTTTTGCAGGTCTGCCAACGAAATCGTACGAAAACAAAGCACCTGAAAAAAGTTTTGTTTTCGTTCCACGAAACGTATCGCATTCCATTCGGATCGGAATGTTACATGCTAGAAACTAGAATGAGATCCATTGTTATATGGAACGTGACTAGCCTCCAAGCAGCAAAAGGTTAATTAATCATTAATAATCGAGTAAAGCTAAAGGAGAGTTTCTTATGTCGCTTCAAATAGTAAATAATACTAAACAAAAACGTTATGCGATGGCCGGGAATCGAACCCGGATCAACTGCTTGGAAGGCAACTATGCTGACCATTACACCACCATCGCACTTACGATGACTCATCATAATCATAACCTTCCTACGAAAATTTGGACACCCCTGCTCTCATTAGATAATACAATAACTATTATTAAAATTTTAATTGAATGAATTATTACAAAACCCAAACATAACGAAAATAATGCAGAAGATGAATTCAACCCAATTAAATACATCTACTTAATATATCGTTATATGTCCAACCCGCATAACCATACTATATTTAGACAATTCGATTAAATATAAATAAAATTATCACCAATAAATAATACCATATGGAGACCCTAAAAGATTAACAGTATCGCTTCATCAATTTCTAAGTATAAATAAATATAGAAAATTTATGATATAACTTATAGGTGACAATATACTAAAAGTAACAAACGTGAGTAACAGGTTGCCTAGCTTACAATTACGAAATTAACAAAAAAATAAAAATTAAAATCTCATCTATGTAATAAAACTATATATAAAATATATTCATTTGCAATAAACATTATGATTAAAAATGAATTGCACTGCCCGGGAATCGAACCCGGGTCGCAAGAATGGGAATCTTGCATGATACCATTACACCAGCAGTGCTCGAGTTTTCTGTGAACCTAGTTCGATTTATAAACCGTCTTTTAGTATAAAATCTTAATTAAAAAGTAATCCTCCCCGGCGGGGAATCGAACCCCGGTCTCCCGCGTGACAGGCGGGGATACTGACCACTATACTACCGAGGACTTGTATTAACTTAAGTAAAAATTTCCAATAACACTTCGGACTCTTATAGAATTTATGAAATTAAAAAATAATTTTCATACACACGTGGAACTAACATTTCTTACGGTAAAAATAATTAATAATTAGCTAATGATAAAACGTATCCTTCGAGCCGGATTTGAACCAGCGACCTATGGATAGCCACTTCGTACAAATTAAATCTACAGTCCACCGCTCTACCAACTGAGCTATCGAAGGTTAAGAAAAATATCGTTGTAACGACTTACGTATGAATTGTCGTTTTGTGATTAATACAATTAATAATGCAATTAATTTGTCAGTTCTAAAAGAAAACGATTGAATTGCATTATTATTTACTAATGTGGTCAATAAATAATTTATAAGTAAACGAATTTAAACTATATGTTAATAACAAAAAAATATGATCTTTCTTCGCAATAAGTATTTTAAGTCTACAGTTTAAAAAAAAAATGTTACCGCCCGAGCAGGGACTTGAACCCTGGACCCTTGGATTAAAAGTCCAATGCTCTACCGACTGAGCTACCCGGGCTCTTATAAGATTAAGCACAAACATGGCATAGTTTCCATTGCCTATAAGAAATAGTAACAATATTGAAAAATTTTAAATTACTTATTTCTCAACGTTTACTAAACATCGTAGTAAATGTAAAGCAAAATATTAATTTCATTAAACTCCATATTTATCTTAACAAGAAAGTACATTACCTGAACTTTTTCTCTGCAGCCATGAACTTCTTTAGAGGACCCGGGCTTCCGTTCGGAGTGACCGTATCGGATTCCTCGGCCACCATGGCCCTGGCCAATTGCAGATCGCTTTCGTTCATCTCTGAAATTGAAAGAGAAAACCTTTTGAAACGAGAGTAACACACATTTTCTAAATTCAAGCTTAAGCAATTTACGAGCATCTCTGTATTATTGATGACCGAAACGCAATTGCGTAACGATCCTGGTCTTCTCGCAAGATTCCAATTGCATCATCACACGCATAATCTCGCGGCAAGAAATTATTCTCAGGGACGGATTCGTAACGCATCTTGCGTTTCTTCATCAAATTGATTTTCAATACAAAAATTCTTGTACACTTTATTCGATCCACCAACTGAGACTAAATTCTAATGCAGGAAAATCTATACGTATCAGAAAGGAGATGAGTGGAAATGGAATGTGTCTGTTTCGTTTCTCTATTTAAGTCTAAAACAAATATTTCAAGTGTCGTTGAGTGCATTGAGTGTTGACATAAATATGATTAAGAAGAGAAAATGTAGACACCGAATAATAAATTCGATACCTAAACTAAATCACTAATTAGAGTTGCGCGAAATCAAGGTGATAACTTTTTGTAAGATCATTGTTGCACAGCATTTATTAGTTTGTTGTCGGGGGGAGCTCTGAAATAATCGTCGACTACACCTTGACCCAAAAAAAATAATATATATATATATTGAATATAATGCAGACGAAGAAGGATAACGAAATGTGTGCGTCTGTGCGGAGAAGTGGGTGAGGAGAGCGAGAAGGGTACAATAAATAAATAAATACATGGAAAAGGTTTCCGCGACAAGGTCAATATTGCTCTCGCGGGTTTCAAAGGTTACGTCGCTCTCGATCCCCACACAAACGATCCTTTTTTTCATGAATGGCAATTGCGACAATGCCTCAAATCCGCTGTCGCGTCGCCGTCTTCACGCATATTCGTAGCAACTTCTATTTTGGTCATTCATACTTTTCAACAACAAAAAAAAGATAATAATACATAAAGTGCGCGCAGAATAACGATCAAGAGCTCGGAAAAGTTTGCTTTTGTTTTCACTTGTCAACGATTCAATTTGAACGAACAGCTCGATAAACCCAATAATTTTAAAAATTAAAAGACAAAACATATAAATATTTGAATACAATCAAACATAATATCATCATCTTCTGGGAATTCAATTAACTGAGCGCGAATATATCCTTATAATTACAAAATAAAAAGTAATATGAAGAAAAAAATGGAAATAATAACAAACTGTCAACAGAATATAGATCGATGACATTAGCAGAATTGACATGTGAACGTCAAATATTCATTGTAATTAGATAAAAATACATAACATTAAGTTTAACTTCGTGCTGTTGATTGAGATATAAAATTGCCATTAAGCATTGAAAAACAAAACAAAAATAGAAATGCACTTCCAACTTGATGGCATAACACGATTTTATATAATTTACTCATAATGTTTTTTGTTACTTTAAAAACATTTTTATTTAAAATTTTCCTACTATCGATTAAATTATATTTAAAGGATATAAAAACACAAATAGATTAAATGGTCTATTTTAAAGGTGTTTAATGTTTAAAATGGGCAATTTCGTTTTTGCAATAGAAATCGCGATGGTGAGCAGAATTTCTCCGTGCTCTTATATGGACACATTTGTCGCTACGTTTTGACCTTTCTTCGATGATTATTTAGGTTGCGGATTCTCAAGATCCAGAGAAGACTCTAGAGAAGTCGCACAACGGCGAATGTCACTGGGTAATTACTTCAATTAAGTGGAAGCATACAAAAAAAAAGACAAACTCTATTCCATATCAAATTATATCTGTTGTTGCTTCATATTCTTTTTTGTTAATTAATTTTTCAATCAGTGTACTCACCGGTTCGTTTCCTGAGATGCGAATCTGTTGGGATTTCTTGCACAAACTTTACGATTCTGTTTGGCTCCGTCTATTTCGCACTCTGCACTCAAAATAGTTTCATAGCAGTCGGCAAAAAGATGGTAAATAGGAATGTATTTTTTCTGGTCTTTAGACTTTTCTTCTCTCGTTTTAATTAGTTTTGTTGCCTTTGCCTATTGTCTGTTCTCAGCTCACCACCGGTCGCGTTCCCGAATGCAACTGACTGATGCGGACGGCCGCAGAATTGGTTATTGGCTATATCCAATCCAATGCGCGCCGATGTTCTGTGTTTGCCCGAAAAAATCGTGAAAAAGTGAACGGCTCAAGTACGCACTTTTCATCACGATGACCGCCCTCCTCGAGTGCTCACTTCTGCACTTCTTTCTTCTTTGGCATTGGTGGCGGCAGTCACCTCGCTAACTGAAAACAATAAAAAAAAAATGGAATTAATACGGGCATCATGTTTGTACCAATACGAATCGCAGACAAACTTTATATACACAATAATGGCGCATATCAAACGATCATTATAATAATCGAGATCATTATCTTTAGGCTGACCTCGTACCTGTTGGAAATCGGAATAGCTTTATTTTTAGTCCAGTTTACGAGGCCCGATCACTTACTGTCTAATAGCTCCAGATTTATTGTTTCCACCGCGAAACACTTTAAAAGCGCAATTGCCCAATCGAATCCGTTCGATCCAGCTGCTCAAGGAGATCCGAGTTCAATGTTAAATTCGCATTTTTTCATCTGCGTTACAATTTCTAAAACATAAATTAACCCATAGACATATCGAATTAGTTCAAAAGTAGCTTAACTAGAAATTCCTTCTTTAGCAATTTTTTTTTGCTTACAATTGTTCATATTATTAAAATAGAGAAAAAACAATATTAGTACCAAATTAATTAAATATTAATTATGTCCGGAGCAAATAAATATTCATTCACGCGTGGAATCAAAAAAATCAATGATGGCGTTAATTGTTTTTAATACAAACATGAACTGTCAATAATTATTGCGTTAATTCATTTTAATATTACCGCATCTTCTTTGAAAACTATGATTACTATATATTAAAGATTATTTCGAAATGTGATTAAATATAATTTGAATAAGTAAATCGCTAAAACTCACCTAAAATTGTGACAACGAAATCGATGCTCTTCGAATGTGACATTTTTGAAAACAGAATAAAATGACTATCGCCTAACGCCACTTATTTTAATGAGCCTTCTGAATTTGTTAAAAAAAAACAAACTTAAATTATTTGACATATTTCAGCTGATCATTTAAAACCACATAATTATTAAATTTCAATAATTATCGCAAATAATTACAAGATTCAATATATAAATTAGTTGTATTAAATATGTGTAATTTCAATAAGTAAATTGCTAAAATTCACCTCAAATTGCGTTAACAAAATCAGTGATTTTTTTAAATGAGACATTTTATTTATGAAAACAGAATAAAATGACAGTCTCCAGCTGATCATTTACATACATATATATTATGAACGTAAATTTGATTGCATAAATTTAATCCAAATTGAATTTATTTTCTATTATAAAAAATTAAATAAGAAAATAATTTAATTGCTAAAACTTTTGCATTTAAACCATAAATTATTAATATCTTATATTTTTTATATTAACTGATAATAGTAATTGCTAATTATATTGGTAAATAAAAAGTGAGATTGCTGAAGCCAATCAATGACAATTACGTATTTCATAATTTCAGGGAAAAACTTGAAGTTATAAAAAGATATTTTGTCAATCAATTCAATGCCAAATTGACACTGCAAGTGTCACTCGTCACTTTGATAACATAAATACAGATGAAAAATGTCATGGATAATTGGAAAGGATAATTGTGTAAGAAATAGTCATAAGAACGCATAAACACAATGTGAATTGCAAAATCCAAGTTGAATCAATTAAAAAAAACATAGTTTTGTAAAGTAGAGAAATCAAAATTGCAGCGTAATTAAATAAATAACATCTTTTCAAATGACTTATCTGCCAAAAAATGACAAATCAATTGACAGCACAAAGTTGCAAATGACATTATTTGAAAACGTTTAGATAACAAATTATTTGAGACGAAACATTCGAAAATATTGGAAATCAAAGACTTTAATTTAATATTTTATCTTTGTTTATTGTCTACAGATATAAAAATAGCGAATCATCTGAAAGGAAAACTTATATATTTATATATTTTTTTTATATATATATATATGTAGATATAAACGAGAAAACAATAAACAGGTGATTTCGAAATCATATTTTTTTTTAATAATAATAAATAATTTGACTATTCCTTATCGTAATAATAATAAAACAAGATTTACAGAGGATTTTCCGATAATATAAACCATTTGGATAACACTAAAACAAAATACATAAATATATATATATTTATAAGTAGAATATAAAAAAAACAGAACATGTTTTTTTGTATATTAAAATATGAAAATTAGAGGAGAAAAATCTACGAACAAACGCAAGAAGCATTGCATTTTCTCATCGAAAATTTCATTTTCTCGTATAGAGAAATTACTAAAAATATATATATTATATAATATTTATACAAACGTACACACATGTACTTTAGATTACAATCTTTAGATATTCCCGTTGGCAGTTCTACGTAGCTGTTTGGTGTTTTTATAGCATCTTCGATTTGTCTTCGTTAATCTAAAAATAAAATAAAAAAAACGATTATATAAGACGAGTAACAGTTAATTAGCGATTGCAATTCAAAAAAATGAGTGTCAGTCAAAGTGTTTGACTGGAATCTTGGCAACTTGCGAGAGAACTTGAACTTGGTCCAATGCTGGAAATAATGCGGTCAGATGTCGCGTTCGAATGTTTCAATCATGATGATGTCACATTCGTTTTAAGCCAAAAAAATAAAGTTATGATATTTTTATATTTTCACGAGTCAGATGAAATGCGCAATATCATTGATGAAAGAAAACTTGGTAAACGTTGCAGGTAAAAATATAAGAAAGAGGTTGATGAAGAGGTTGCAGACATACCTAGTATGTAGATGCGTGCGTGTGTAAAGGACACGTGTAAATTTGACTACTTATTTGTTGTCCAAAGGACTTCGCGAGGACGGATGATGATGATGATCGTCGTCAGTCTTCTTTTCGGCGTCTCCCGAACTCAGGAGGACCTGGCACTGATCCGGATGACTCTGCCCTTCCGTCGACGGCTGCGGAACATTCGCCTGCCCAAGGCTCGTACTCAGCGAACTCTACAAAACGAGAAACAAAACAGAAAGCCACACGCACGTGCAAATATTAGTTGTATTTTTTTGGGAATCTCTCAGAGGGCGTGATCGTGATGGGAAACCCCCCCAAGGAAAATGGTCTTTTTTTTTTGTTGTAGGATGATATGATTACAGGAAAGTAATAAACCCCCCCAAATCAATAATAATACAACACCCACTAAAATCGCCCTAAGTTTATCGTAGTCAGTGCAACATTGTCTAATGGTTAGTTTAATTTAAAAAAAAACAAACACGTTTCGAAGCGTTCCTCTACCAGTTAACAGACGAAGAGGCACACACGTCCTCTCCGATCATTAGCGATGATTATTCTATATATGCTATGTAGTTATTATTAGTATTATTATTAAAATAAAGAGGGGAAAATGAACCATCTACGCTGCCTAAGGCTCTAATTC
The DNA here is from genome assembly GCA_963457615.1 of Nicrophorus investigator. Classification (NCBI taxonomy): domain Eukaryota; kingdom Metazoa; phylum Arthropoda; class Insecta; order Coleoptera; family Silphidae; genus Nicrophorus; species Nicrophorus investigator. The sequence goes on from OY735143.1 coordinate 3,671,186, forward strand.
GTTATCGGTTACCTACGTAAATCTGTTAACAATCTCCTAAGATTCTCGCCTCTCATCTAAGTGTCTAAATCCACTGTTAGTAAACAACAATAACAACAACTCCAGTTAGTCAGGTCCTCTAAGGTAGTAATAATATTATTTATATACAAGTTCGACTAGCAGCGACACGAACAGACAAATATATTTATATATATATATATAAAATACACGCAACAACAACATCGATCTTCGTCGGTTAAATTTTGCAATTTTCGACAATCGCAAAAGAAAACCACTCTGCTCTCGGTTTATTTGCCTCAAGTATTTATTTATTTATTTTTGTAAATTATTAATTAATTTTTCTTTCTTGCACATTTAGTCCTACGACTTACTCCGACATTGGGAATAGACGCTTCGGAGCGTCGCCAAAATGAAATTTCTCGCCTTGACAATAACAGAATGTCAACAAAAAATATGATAATTCACAGGTAGTAACAAGAACAAACAAACAACAATAAACAATTGTTGTGTGCGAATACAAGGCGAAAAGACACGCATCCGCGCTCCCCCAGGCGACAAATAAAACAAACAAGAAATATAAATATTTACGAGGAAACGTTTTTCATCCGTCGTCTTGTATTTGCACAGAAAAAATACACAACAAGTACAGAAAATTGTAACAAATCAAATGTATATATATATAATTAACGTTTTACTCAATCGTTTAGAAAATTTAACAGTTACATAATAAACTCCCTTATTTTTGAAATCCACTCTTTATGCATATTATTATAAATGAAAACAAATCAAACGAAAATTTGAAGAAAAAAAAAACATCCCTACATGTTCAAACCAATAATTCGCTGAATTTCTTCGATAAACGTCTAAATGAAAAAAAATATATATGTAAAAAAAAATGAGAATTAATAATCGTGAAGAATTATTTTAGATAGAAGAGAATGAATTCATAGAGTACGTAAGAGTAAACGAAAACCATTAATATTAATGAGGGATCAATGTTACGAAGGCTTACCTTACTAGAGGTGGTAGCAGGAGCTATCTTCAGATGCACCCGCTTAGAGCATAGCACTTTCAATCTCGCAATACCTGAGGGACGGAATGCAATTCAATTAGCAATTACAATGAATATATGCGATTAAAGCTACTCTACCTTCTTTTCTGTTATTCTCGTACTTGGTTTCCCATGCGTCGAATAAACGATTGTAGTATCTGGGCGGCATGAAATCGAGGTAGGTGTAGCTCTGGCTGGTGGGGAAGATACGCTCAAATTGTCCTTTAACGACGAACTCGTCTTCGGCTTGCGTAAGGTAGCGCACATCGTCGCCCGTCAAGTTCTCGAGGATGTCCTCGAGGTAGTCCTGTCGTTTCTCCGTTTGCGAGTACAGATTATGTTTGGCAGATTCCTTCTTCAGCAGCGTCGTCGTGTATATCCTCGGGTCGTAGCACGGCGGACACGTGTCCGTCTTCGACAGTTTCGAGGGCAGATGGAATTGGGCCAGGTTGAATAGCGTCTGTACCAGAGGTCCTTTCACATGCAAATCCAACGGCGATGTGCTGTGCAGGCTCGGCGAGATGTTCACCTCCAGTAGCCATGGCTTCAGCCTCGAATCCAATAAAACGTCCACTCCGAACAGCTCGTAGCAGTTGTATCGACTCTGCACGTTTTCACCGCACAGCTGCGTTATTGGTGATTCCCCGGAGATCATTGTCTTGATAACAAGATGCTTCAAATTGGACCACAGTTCCTTCGTGTCGATCCCCTTAATTTCCATATACTCCCACAGTTTTGATAGCGTCCTAAAAACATCGCACAAATAATTTACGATGCGAAAGGAAATTACAATAAACTTACCATTTATGTCCTTGGCACGAGTTCGCGTCCTCGTTAGCTGTATATTGGCTGGACAATTTGTTGATGCTGTAGTTCGTTAGATGCATGTACCTGTCTTTCAGATCCTTATCGTCGTCGCTGTACTTCACTATTGATGGAAGAACGTAAATTAACAATTAACCTGTTTGCTGCACAACCTGGATGCGCACTTACCGCTTGCGAATCTGACCAGGCCTTCCGGGTAGAGGTAGATGCGGAGCGGGTTGAAGCTGGTGGCCAAAACGTACAGCCTGAGATCGAACTTGCTTCCGTTGATGAGGTAGGGATCGGCGATGTATCGCTGCACGATGAGCGAACTGGCTTTCGGAAGCTGCGACCACTTGTTGATCACCTTTATGCCGACGCCGCGGGCGGAAGCTGGGGGTTTGATGATCCACTTCTCGCCGCCGCTGCCATCTTTGTACTCCCACTGCTGCTTCAGGTGTCTAAGATCGTGGGGCAGCACGTACGTCTGCGGAATAATACCAAACCTAGTAATAAAACGTAAATTGTCTATTAAAAAAAAGCTGCGTCGAGTTTTGCATAAAAATTACTCTTTGCCTCCGTGAGTCAACATCAGACGGTGTAGATTCCTCCACAGCCTATCCTTCCTGCCTAACTGGAAGGTGCCGGCAAAATGGTTTAACTTCTGACTGCTCTTCAGCGTCCTGAACATCGGTGATTTCATGTGCTTTCCCCACGTACCCAACCACTCGTTGGATTCTGAAATTAAAAGAAAAAACAAGTTATACTAACATTTCAAATCACATATAACATATAATGGAATTGAAGTTTTTTGGAAACATTTTGGACACGTCTTCAAAGTTACTCTGCATTATAGTCATTTTAAAATCAATTATTGTAATAAACATTATCAACCGACCTAGATTGTTAGGATCTGTACGTTGTATTGTCCATTAGGGTAATGACCAAAAATAATCCGCATCTTCGAAGGTCCATTCCTACATATCTCAGGTGCAGGTTAAATAAGGTACTCCTAAGCTACCCTGAACATAAGATTTACTGTTTATTCTTCAGTCACGTTCATGTCGAGTAAAAAATCATACCAGGCTAATGAGAGATATAGATGTCATCTGCATATGATACGTTGGTCTTTAAATCGGTACATAATAGATAATTTTAAATGATTTAGTAATGCCTCGCGACAAATGAAGAAAGGAAGTTTGTAAAGGATAAACCCTTCAGCTGTGCTTCTAAAATCAACCCGCATTTAATTTGGGGTACACATTTTTAAAAAAGCACAGCTCAGGGTCTTAGGATGGGATATAAAAATGATTGGATACCTCGGGTGAACTCACTTCGCACCAAACGGAAGCCGGTGTTGGTCAGCGTCTTCCTCACCACGATAGGCGTTATCGTGCTGAGCTTCCACTTGAGGAATCTGTGTCCCCCGCCTGGCAGCTTGTTCGGCACATCGTCATGCCGATTGAACTTTATGTAGGGCGGAATGTTCGGAAACAGACTGTCCCTGAGAGGCCAGGAGGGCGCATCGCCGGAGTCTGCAAGCACAAAACTTGATTAATTAAATATACAAAATTGGCATCAACACTGACAAACCTTTCGGCGGCGAAGAATCGGTGTCGGTTTTCAACACAAGAGGCTTCTCGAAACCGGTCTCGTGCGTGCTCTCGGGCACGTCGCTGTTGACATCATCGCACTCCTCCTTCTCGCTGCCCTCGAGATCGCTGCTATCCGATTCGGAAGATTGCTGGGCCCTTGGTGTTCTGGCTCTGAATTTGGCACTTCTGAGGGCAGCGAATTTACCTTTCGTCTTCACCGAGATGCGGCAGTTACGTTTGGTATCGCTCTTCGACTCGACGACGTCGATGCGCGGTTTTCGCACAATCTCGATGACCTTTACTTCCGGCACCGGTGGCCTTGGCTGCTGCACGTCCAAGTTCTGGATGGTCATGGGCGGATTGGCGGGATTGTATTTGTTGCTGCGTAGATCTTGCAGCTTCTCGCGCAGCACCTCAAGTTCTTTGGTGTAGCGCTCTTTAATTTGGACAGGATCGATCTGCTTATCGAAAAAGGTGCAAGTCTCGAAGATGGGACGGATATCGTTGTTTTCGAGTCGGTACTTCGGGGATGAAGAGCCGAGCTTGTTTGGTGAAGACGATAGTGGTGATTGGTTCGTTGCTGGAGGGTTTAGTGTTTGCGGCGAATTGGGACTGGGACTGGTGGAAGCCCTCGAACACAGTATGGAATTTTGGCTGAGATGATGATAGGGTTTCGCGTATATAGGACTTTTGTTGCTCGCCACCGGCGGCGACGGCGAACTCTTGGTTGGATTTGGCGGAGGCGATCTTTTATTTTTCACCTTCGGCTCGACGAGCATGCATTTGTTGATGCCGTTGTAGTTGGTCTGCTTGTAAGGCTTCTCCTCGTAGTGCTTCCGTTCGCAGAAACCATCGTAATCCATATCCAAATACTCCCCGTTCTTGTTCACGTTGTTCGTGATGTAACTGGTCGGCAGTTCGCACAGATTCGTGCGCACCCGCTCCATCATCCTCAAATCTTTGGAATCGTATTCAAGATCCATGTTTTCGTAACCCCTGTGCTTATCGAACTTCTTCGGGGTAAACGTTTTCATCTCCTTACCCTTCCTCTTGCAGGGCTCGTAAGTCTCGCTCTTCGTTCTCCTCCTTGGCGACTCCTTCTCGCACGTCGGGCACCAGCTGGCATACGAGTACTTACAATCCGGCTTCACGCATTGAAATGGAAGTGACACATTGCACTCTGCCATTATCTCACTGCGCTCACCCCCAATCTCATGCCTGCAAAATGAACAAAACAAAAATTGAAAATTACAAACGTTAACCAACGGCACATCAAAGCAAACACAATCATTCACCACGAACGAATCCACACGCGGACAACGCTAATTCCTTATTTGAAAAATAATTTTGATGGACATATCCCACAACATTCTAAGCAAATGACAAATGCTCAATATTGTTTTTCAGCATTATCAAGTTAACAAATATTTGAACAGTCATATTTTTGTGACACAGAAAAATGTAAATACTAAGAATCCAACATCTTCAATTATCAGAAAACAAACAATCACTGGCAACTCAAATCAGCAAATGTATATTAATTATTGCAGCTCAATTGAAGCCAGAAACAATACAAGCAAAATCAGATTCTCTAAAGTAGCAGCAGGCTGCAACAATTGCAGGTATTTGTAGCTTTGACTTTTATCTCGTATAGCACATACTTGGCATCAAAAGGAACAATAAAAATAGGATTAGTGGAGTTTGAATTTGATGAATTATATATAGTATACCTGTTTATAAATCATTTATAATACATATAAATACATTAAATCCTTGCAATAACATCACTCGATTTAAGTTCATTCTGTTGAAGTGTGAGTGTCAAGAACAATGAATGGATGGATATTTCATGTTGGATGTTTGAAAAACTAATTCTTATAAGATAGTTATTATTTGTAAATTTAAAGTTTTTTTTTTTGGAGACATTAATATTTGTTAAAGAGTTAAAAAAGATATTGAATGATTCTGGTTGTTGGAAATCTTGCACGTATTGATTGGGAAAATGCGCGATGTTCGAATGATCAATTAAGTGTGTACACTTACCAAGAGTCTCTTTAAATTTAAAAATAGAACAGTTGAGCGCTAATGGAGGAAAGTTTGACAAAAGGTTAGCCAGAACCTAACCTCAAAGCGAGCAGCAGGCTGAGAGATGTTGTGTCGGTGGGGCCGACGATCACGAAGGGCACAGCTGCAGGACTGCTAGTCCGGTGCCTAAACACATTGGTCCTGTGGCAGTCTCTAATGACGATGGATCCAATTGGGTGACCGTCATCCGACGAGAGACGTGCAGATTTCTTTCTACGTCGATTCACGTTTCCTTCCTTATATCTGAATGAAACTGAACGTCGATGAGGCAGAAATCGACTCGTCTTCTCTCACCTATCGCGGAAATGGAAATCAATACGCTAAGAGATTTGCATTTGCAGCGGAAAATTGCAAATAAATAACACACCACACACGCACACAAGTACAGATACGGAGCGAAAAGCAGGCGCGCGCGCTCACCTCACTTCTGCGTTTCCCACCCGACAACTGCCGACAAATGAACAGAACTCCTCCACTTTACAACCGCGTGCAACTCGAAGTCCCCGCCACACTAGATAACAACAACAATCCACGGAAAGGACGTACGCTCGCTACGTTTTCTTCGTCACATCCGCGTCTCGATATCTGCGATGACGTCCTTCGGCGCTCGTCGCGACGCTCTTCCCGCTCAACCGCACCTCTTCAAAAATAATATCCACGTTCGTTATTTTGATCGCGCACCATTTCACTCACCCATTAACTCCTAACTTAACACTTGATTCATTTGCATGATTACCAACAGTTAACCTCGCGGGTCAAAAGTCACGAATATTACAACAGTTCAAACTACAGATTTCGATACTTAGTTTCCGTTTGAATTCATTAAATACTACAACTACAAACGCTGAACAGATTTAAACTTTTTCTACTTCCAATAATCACAATAATACGCAACTAACGCTTTCAAAATCGCTCAATTATCACGTAACAAACAAAGACGTTAATACTCTCCGTGACGACCATATCGTTTTTTGCACTTCCCCTCCGTAATTTGATATGCAAATTCAGTCTTCTGTATAAGAATATCCCATCAAAATCTTAATAAATATTTAAAGAAACTTAATACTTATATATTTGAGCATATTTATTTCTTGTTTCAACATCTAAATTAATAAGATGAAACTATATAAAAAAAACAATAATTATATAAAAGACAAAAAAAAATCACCTAGAATTACGTAATAGTTTATTTCTTTTTATAAACAGAAATTTTTATAAAATCAAATCGAAGAGAATAAGAAAAACAAACAAACGGATATTTGAGAATCTCTTCGCTAATCGTCAATAATATATTCATATACTGTTCATCCACCTTATTGTAATAGTTCACATTTCGACTTGTCAGAAATATATGTACAAAGCCTATTTATTTATTATCCGTCTACAGACTTAATCAAAATCATCGATGATTTGTTGTCGCGTGTGCACTTTTAGTTTTTCTTACATAAAATACATTTATTTCCCTCCAACGGGTACAACAAACATCGTATAACAAAACGTATTGTAGAAAATATGTAAAATTCTAAAGAAAAAAAAGGGAAAAAACAACAGTTTCGTCCGAATTCGTGGCGATCGAATCGAGAATAAAAACATAATAATTAATAGAAATCGTATAATATAATAATCGATCTGCATCTCTCTCACTCTCTTCAATTTATAATATAATATATATCACTATGTACAAAACGGTTTTCAAAAAAATATAAATTTTAAAGCATCAACGGCGAAATTAAATCGCATTTTTTTCCACTTCCTTTAATTAAGACAAAAAAATTATAATAATGAAATCCGATTGGATTCAAGCAATTGGAGTGATCAATGTTTTGGACATGTTTTTGTGTGTGTGTGTTGTTATAATTAAAGCTACACACAGGGAGATTGGCGCCTCGTTGAATTCTTATTGGAATTTGAGATCTGAGAATGTTTTTGGTGAAACTTGTTGCTGTATAATCTTATTGCAGACTAATTGGTCCTCGGAGAAGGATTTTCAGGACGCGAATCACCCTGTATACAGGGAATCATTATTATTGCTACGTATATAACTTTTTCTCTTTCTCTCTGTCTCTCTCTCTATATATATATATAAATCTTCATTATATCTCTCTGCGTATATACATATAATTAAGTATGTATTTACGCGGTGAGAAAGTTTTAAAACTTTTTTGTTGTTGTAAATAAATGCCCCAAAAGATAATGATTCGTGGGGTGGGTGTCGTAATTTCGCTAAGAACCATATTCGTTATTAAGGAATTAAATAGTAGATGTTAAGCGCATTATTATAATAGGCAATTGTTACTCGATTGTTGTCAAGACTACCCTCCTCCGTTCAGCTGTTTCTCCAGCATAACCTTCAGCGCCACCTTAGCCTCCTTGACTTCGACCAACTCTTGGCTCAGTTCCTGGCATAGCCGCAGTAGCACCGTGTTCTGATCCTGCAGCTGCATGAACAGATCGAATTTGGCCTTCTCCTCGGCGTTGGCCGGACTGTCTCTGCTCTTCGGTGTCGGTTTCCTGTAGACCTCGAACGCGCCGTGCTTGCGGGGGGCGGCATCCGTCGCATCCGCGCCTGCACTGACACCTCCACCATCCTGCACGGAGAACTGAGCAAAGAGTTTCTTCCTTTCCGCCTCGTACTGATCCCCCGGGAATATCTCGTCCGTCACGTTCTCGTACTTCTCGAACTGTTCGAAATTTGCGAACTCACCCTCGTTCGCCTTCGCGCCGCAATCGCCTTCGGATTTCTGGTTTACGAGCTTCTTGGCGCTCTGCTGCACATTCGGACTCACCCTGGGCGGCACGGATGGAGGCGCGAGGTTCTTGTTGAGACGATTCAAGTCCAAACTGGAACTTCTGCCGTGCGTCTTGAAGGGCCTGGGTGGCGGCGGCGGAGGTTTCTCCTTCTTGGGCGGAGGGAATGCGGGCAGACTTACCGGACCGTCTTCGGCGATGTTCGTATTGTTTGGCGGCGGTGGCGGAGGTATAGCACCGGGGCCGGGCAAGTTGAACTTCTTAGGTTGAGGCCTCTGAATAGCGCTGTTTTGCTGGGAATTCTCGAGGAACTTCTTCGGACTGTTCCCGTCGTCATCTTCTGCTTGCGCTGCCAACACTTCCGGTGTCAGGCGCAACGCTACGGGATGCAGGATCTTTGGATCCTTGTCCACCGCCCCTTGCTGGAAATCGAAATTGACCGGTTTTGGTCCTGGCGAGGACACGCTGTTTGTCGGACTCTCGAAGAACTTTGTCCACTCTTTGGCGGTGTCCTTCGTCTGGGGACTCAGAATGGGCTCCGTTTCGGGGGTTACCGACATAGGGGTTTCGTTGCCCGGAACCAGCTGCATCGGCAACACGTCCGGTAATTCGATGTGGTTCCTCCTGAGCACCACCAAATGCATAGCAGTGTTGAACTCCTCCAAGCTCAGAGCACCGTCCTTCGTCACATCGGCTAGCTGCCAGATCTTACGTAGCTCTTGCACCGGAAGCCGAGACTTTTCGAAGAACATTCGAGCAATCGGACCCGCCAACAGGGCATTCGTATCGGCCTGCAGCGATCTGAACTGCGCCGTGTAATACTCCTTTTGCTCCGACGTTATTGTCCATACTTCGTTCGATACTTCCGTATCTTCCTCACTACTATGTCTATCAGACGATTCCTCCTCAGTCCCTAAAATATTCAGCATTAAAATAAAATCTCTAAAAAAAAAACGTCTACTTCATACCTAACAGCTGCCTTTGTTCCTCAGAGACAAGTCCTTGCCATGTCCCACTGATAGCCCAACTGCGATCCTGCACACTGTTTGTAGGTGTCGGACTGTCGGATGCAGTGCTTGATGGGCTGCCATTCCTTCCAATGCTCAATGTCTCACTATCCACCTCTGAATCTGTACTAGCTGGATCAACATGTTCCCTATAATCTGCGCTTCTCAATTCAATCAAATCAGATTGGCCCTCAAGCTGGGGCCAATTAAATCTGGGCAGTGGACCATCCATGTATATTCCTAGCACCTCAGATGTTACAGGGATATTGACCAGATGGGCTGCAACCAATTTCAGGGCACAGCAAAACTGCTTCCGATTCAAGTAATTTGTTGTTTGGGACCAACATATCTCAGCAATCTGGAAAGATCATAATATACACAATTATATGGATCCAACCTGCAGCGTACATTTCATATACACGCTGATGAGTAACAGCAGGATGCACTCAAGGCAATCCACAAACATAAACAAATATATCCAATTACCTTATCTATAACCTCTTCTGGGATACTTCCAGACTTGATTATGTCCAACAATTTTTTAACGCTGACCTTTCCAGATTTCTCGTCGTCGCAACAGACGAAGAGGTCACAAAAGTAACGTTGCAGTGCTTCGGAGAGGTGCAGTTCTTCCATCGCATCAGGGAATCGGTGCCATCAGAAATCTTTGACAGCTGATTTTTCGGTGTTTGGCTCAACTTTTTCCCCATTGTGTTGGCATTTGGGGGGAATTCTTGACGTCACCGACACATACACCAATCGCATTTACCTATTCACACCCCCATCAAATTTACTTAAGCCAGGCAACCAAAATTACAGCGAATATAATACAAAATAAAACCTGATTTAAATCAATTCATTTTAATTATTAAAATCATTATAATAATTAATCAAATGCATATACTGAAATAAATATTTTATAATAATTATTTTAATACATACATACATTTCAATACAGTTCATTGCATGCATTTTAAAGCAATAAGTTATAATAGTGCACCAACGTGAGCCGAATTGTTATAATTAAATAATAACTTCTATTAATTAAACTATTTTGTAAGTCAAGTTGCCTAATCAAATAAATTAAATAAAAATATTACTTTTTCTAGGTTACGGAAAAGTTAAAGTATTCACTAATCATTACACTATTTATTTAATAGAACAAAGTAAGAGTAATTACCTTTATATCATTTCATATTTGCTCTATTAGTTTCTAGTTAATTATTCTGCATTTTCTTTCGCATTAATTTGAGGTTGTGTTTAAATTTATTATTTCAAGATGAGGCACGCAAGTTTCATTGCGAGGACGGTTTTTGTCCAAAACAACGACGTCGAAGCCGCTTGCAAAGTGCTGAACAGGATTCTGGGTAGGGAAGGTATCTTGGATCAATTCAGGAGAACGCGGTATTACGAGAAACCTTTCCAGTTCAGAAGAAGGATCAACTACGAGAAGTGCAAATCCATCTACAATGAGGATATGGACAGAAAGATCCAATTCGTTCTAAGGAAGAACCGCACCGATCCCTACCCAGGTTGTATTTAAATTAGAGCAAAATATCCTGTAGTCAGATATACTCTTGTATATTAATCACGCTAGTTCTAATTATAATACATACAAAATAACATTAATAAAATTAAATTTATAAAGATCAGCCAACACCATTTGCTTATAAATGTATACATATTTAAAAAAGGAAACAAAGTGAATGCTGTCCTTCAAATTCTATCGTAGAAATCGATTACATCTCCAGATTTGTAATCTCCTGTCTGCAATATTCCCAACAATTTATCAACAGTAACCTCAGTGGAAAGAATGGTTTTGTTGTCGCGCAGCCCCTTGAACATGTTCCTGACCTCAGAATCCTTCACATCCCCAATGACCTGAGTGACCATGTTCGTGTCCACTGGACCGGGGCAATAGTTTAGCACCTTAACATCAGGTTCCTCTGCTGCTAATACTTTGAAAAACAAGTTTCTTGCTGCCTTGCCAGCACCATACATTGCCATATTCTTGAAAGGCTGGATGCCGCACAACGAACTTATATTGATTACAAACAGTTTACTTGCATTGTACCTCATTTCGTGGACGAAGGAGGAGTTCAGCAGACTTGCTGCAATGACGTTCAAGTGGAAGAACTGATTCCACACTTTCGTATCTGACAAGTTTATAGTTCTGTCAAGGCAGCCGAGGGAACCTGCGTTGTGGAATATTACTGCATTCTCAAACTTGTCGACATTCTCTTTCATGATATTCGTGCAATCGTCGAATTCGATGGAAGACAAGTCCCGTGGATAGATTTTCACCGTAGCATTGCTATTGGCTTTCTCGATTAGGGATTTCGTTTGCTTTAGGGCTTCCTCGTTTCGGGCGATTAAAATGATTGTGAGATTCTTGATTTTTTCGGCGAGCGTGAGAGCTATGGTGCGCCCGATGCCCTGGGATGCGCCGGTGACGATGGCGAGCGTCGACTTTTCCAAGTTAAACATCTTTCTCGTTCAGATGATCGGCCTTGAGCAGTTCCACGATTTCACCTTGATTGATTGGAATCCGGTCGGGCGCGATGTTCCTCAGGATTGACGCGTAATTCACTGGAGTTTCCAGAAATTCCTCTTCGAGCGCTTCACCGCTGATCAGCTGCTGCATGCAAGACTCTTTCTTCTCTGCGAGCTGTTTCAGAATGTCGGGGTCGTTTTTGATCTTCTGCAACTTCGATTCTGAGGAAAACAGCAAATAATTTAACGAAAAAATTGAGCAAAGAACAATGTTTTTTGTTGTTGTTGTTTTTGTTACATTCGTTTGAGAAATAGTTTTGTAATTACCGAGTGTCGCCAGATACTGATCGGAATCGGGCAACTGTGGAGCTTCGGGCTTGAAATTGTCCTCGAAACTGGAGCAGACCTCTTGACTGGTTTCTGAGCTGCCTGTTGTTGCCCAAGGATCCATTTTTCTAATCACTATCTCTGTTCTTCGCAGTGGGTCGGACGTCATTGTTCGCTTCACGTTTTGTTGGTTGCATATTCATCGCTCAAAATTACCAAAGAAACCTTTATTTATTTATAGTAAAATTCTTACATTTAAAATCACGGTTCTAAAAACTATATAACAAGATCAACATTAATAATATTAAATCTATTACTAAATAAAAAATAAAAATATTGTTTTACACAAAACACAATTATTTTAAAACTACCTACAAAATACTAAGAACTTAAACTTATTGTGGATAGCTTCCCAAAACTGCTTTTCATTTCAGTTTCCCTAGAATAAATGGGTCCTAAAGCTTTAAACCTTCAATCATAAGAAAACTGGTAGTTTAACTTTTTGTATTTTTTTTTTGTAGAAAAAAGTAAGAAATCTTTGAATACTTGTCGCCTACACAATTTGTAATGTGAATGTTTAAATAAAGAATATGTGTTTGGTTGCCTATATGGAAACGTAGCAAAAGACCCTTCGACTTTCAAATTTTGAATGTGTATATGGATGGTCATGGTAATTAGAAGCTACATGCCATATGTTTTGAATGAATTCGCCATAGCAACCCTCGAATGTCGAAATGTTATCGTCGAAGTTGTTTTATCCCCTTGACAACACATAATTATTGTTATTTATAGACATGTTTTTTTGGTCAAAGATCTATTATGAGAAATTCATCATTGCCGTCTCTTCCGAAGCGAAACGCTAGCAGGATTTCATCGAATCTTGGCAAGTTGTTGCCAGTCGACCTGCGATCCTGCTGATTGGTTCCCGATTGACGTGCTCGTAAACATTTACCAACACGCGTGTGCCTTCTCCACGTACGTGCACGAAAACACGAGGATGTGTGCGTGCTTATAAAATAGTAGTGGCGATGATGATGACAGTTGTCGAGCCAACAAACAACATATACATACACATTGACACCAACTGACAGACACACATACACAATCACACACACAATCAACAACAACGACGACGACGACAAAGGTTCCCCTCGCATCCCAGATTATTATTATTTTGTTTTGTTGTTGTTGTTGTTGTGGATGTCGTTGCAGCAGCGATGAGCCTTAGATGTCCTCGTCCCATCGTTGTCGTCGCGTTCGAGTCCAGCAAAGTAGAGAACAAGTACATTAATGGGAAACAGCAATAGCAGCAAGTCCAGCGTGAGCAAATCGTACAGTACGGACGGGATCCATCGGGATCAACAGCACCACGGATTCGATAACAATCAAGTGAGTGCACACAAAAAAAATAATAATGACCCTAACCTCACATGCGGAATCGGATGAAATTGCGATTGTAAATAAAGTTAATGCGTCATCTCTGCGATTACTACACGTGTCCGAAACTTGCATTTGCAGATCAACCACTCACAGAGGTCCCTCCAGAGCCTGAACAGCTTCACCTCTGGCTTCAGTTTCCGCAGGCAGAACTCCACTAAGAGGTAGAATACTCGATGCCTTTAAATCCTTTGTCTCACAAAGTCATTTGTTTTTAGTGGGAAAGCCATTGCGAGGACGTACCAGTCAAGCAGAGATTGTTGGCCCTCTTCTCACATAGAGTCCAGCTTTCTGCCAGTGTTCCCAGCCCATTGTCCAGCCAGAGACACAGATTTCAGCTTTCTCGAGGAGGTTGCTCAAGGCGCGTTTGGACAAGTGTACAAAGTCAAGCAGGCTGGTTCTGATTCTTTGTATGCCCTCAAAGTTCTTTCCAAATATAAAGTAAGTATTTTGAGACAAAAGCCTTTGTAGCTTTACACTTCCAACATAAATTAACTCCAATTTAAGAACATTTGTTCTATGGTACAATTTGCAAGTCATTAACTATAATTTGATTTAATTATTGAAATATATTGCTTTTCAAAAAATTAAATTATTTTCAAATGTATTACATATTTTTGCAAACATGTGTTTGCTCAAGATTCGCGAGCTGTGAAACATCAAAATTCTCGGAGATCTGAAAATAATATTTATTCATGTTTGAAGAAGGAAATGATAACAAATTAGTGTTAATTTCGTGAAGCATTATGTCACGTACTGCTATATTTAGACTTTGGAAAAGCTGCAACTGGTCGAGTTCAGGTAAAAAAAAAAACGGTCAACTGATGGAAAGTTTTTCCCTTTTTTTTTCAACGTAAATCACTACCTACTGTCGGCAATTGCGGGTGTTATGGGGGGAAGAGCGGGAGGACTTTGGTTTAGGTATACGATTTCACCCTAGCGGGTGATCTTGCTATCAGTGTTCATCCACTGCACGTGTCGCGCGCTTGAAAACATACACAAACGTTAGACTTGTCGTCGCTGCAGTTGGGAATATTCACATCTATCGTTTCCACAGGTTTTTAAGGACAACGCCGTCCAGCAAGTGAAAGACGAGGTGCAGATCCAGAAAGCCTGCGGTCACCATACGTTCGTGGTGAACTGTCCGTTTAATTGGCAGAGCAAGAAGCGCCTTTACATTGGTAAATATAAACACTGACGATATTATTTTCTTAACGCTATTACGGAATGTTATTAGTGTATGTACCTCAATTGTCAACATGTTTTCAATGAATATGCGAACATTGTTGACTACAAAATCATCTGTTGTTCTCAATCACGTCTCAATGTAGTGTGTTTGTTTATATTTTAATGTGCAATTTTGCGTTTCAGTTACCGACTTCGTGTCCGGCGGAGAGCTCCATCAGCTGCTGAAGAACTGCGCGATTCTGCCGTTAGCCGTGGTGCAGCTGTACGTGGCCCAGCTGGCGATAGTCTTAGGTACTTGGAGAAGATCGCGACGAAATCCTCTACCTTTCAAACCAAATCGATCGCAAACTTTACTAATCGACGCCTCAATCGTTTCCTCTCTAATTGCAGATTTCCTACACAACGCGGGCGTGATTTATCGTGACTTGAAACCAGAGAATATACTGCTTGACAACGAAGGGAACGTGCAGTTGACTGACTTCGGTTTATCCAAGTGGTTGCCCTACGGCAACAGGACGAAAACAGTTTGCGGGACACTCAAGTACATTGGTATGCTGATTTGATTGAACCAAACAAAAAAGAACAACAACAAACTTGTGTGTTTCTCCACTGCACACATAAAACGTACATATTACTAAGCTTACACGCCAACTTTGTTTTCGCTCTTTCTCTCTCTTTTCTCCTTTTACGCTGTGATTTTTGATTTTGGCTTTACGTTATCGATTCAAGCAAGTGATTACATTTTACATACAAGACTAATTCGCCTACAACAAGCAGGTACAAATACTTCTTTTTTTGAGTGACAACGTCTGAGTAACTTGAGCGCACACGATATTGTTGTTGTTCTCTCTTTTTATTATATATATTTATTATATATCTATTTTAAGTAGTAGTATATAAGTGAGGATGAACGCGAGAACTCAGATTTTCGAGTTGGCGATGGAGGGTAGGCAGGTGGATGAGGCCGTGGCCAGCATCTTCCACACCGTGCTGTTCCACCGGTCGCTCGGGAAGTTCGTTTACACGGCCGAGGGTAACTATTCGGTGGGAACGCTCGGATGCACGGACGTGGATTGTGATTTTATCGATTTGACTTACGTATGCTGCACGTCGCGCGACCTGGACCTGAACCTCCGCCGGGAGATTTCCTGCTTCTCCGAGCAGCTCAGGGGGAACGAGGGAACGGGAATCGGTCAGATCAGCCTCGAGTTCTTCCAGAAGAAGCCGGCCAAATGGCTGCGTCAGCAGGAGTGCATCCCGTGGGAGGTGTGGACCGTCCGTCTGGAGCTGCTCTCCTTGCAGAACGAGGACGAGAGGCTGGGTTGCCGCGAGAAGGTCAGCGATCTGCTCACCGAGAAAGTCCTGTACATCACCGAGGTGATGAACAGGCACGAATACCTTCCGAAGATGCCGAGTCACTCGGAGCTTGATCTCATCTTCGACACCTCCTACGTGGACGTGCAGCCCTACCTCTTCAAGCTGAACTACGTCTCGGGTCAGTCCGCCTCCTCCTCGATCACCAACACCATGAAGAAGCTGATCAAGGCCATGTGAATAACAATCCTATCCACCCGGGGTGCTTAGTTTCTCAATTCTAGCCAAGCATTTTCTTACTACTACTACTACTACATGTATATCTTAATCGCACTTTCGTAGGTTTTTTTTTTAAATTTTGTTGTTCTTTATCTCATTAGCTGTTAATTATTTAATTGTATTGATATTAGTTCGATTAAGTACGCGCAACACACCAAAACGATTTATCTCATAGTACCGCATACGTTTTATTTTTCTGTTGTATGTAAGCGATTCGTTTCTTTTTTCATTGTTGCTGCTTTCTTACTCTTTGGAAATGGTGTACAAAAATTCGGATTAATTTACGGCACGGAACGGAACCAACAAATTTTATTCTACAAATTTTTATTAAGAGAGATATATTTAAACAAAGAAACAAAACGGAGATACATATATTATATATTTTTTAGTAGGCGATGGGAAAAGCAGAAACAAAAATATTAATAATAAACTCGCTAGACGATGATGTGTGTATGATGAAGTGGTGATAGACGAAACAGACAAAAAAAATTGAGAGAAATGAAAACAAACACTGCGCTTAGTCTAATTCTATATATATATTTTTTTTTATCGAATCTTATAATAATTATTATTATTATTTTGTTCAATTTAATTTTTAAATTTAATAACCACTTGACTTAAAGAATCTGCTTATTATAGTAAATGTGGATATTTGTGTAAGGATAGCGGTGTGCGACTTTGTAAAGATATTACGGCGATTGATGTAAATCTACTAGAATCGCATGGAATTGTAATTGATAAAAGAAAATATAGTTTATAATGAAAGAAGAGGTTCGTGAAGAAGTGCGTAGAGTCGATCGACTTCGATGTGTAACTGCCATTGGATTAAGGAAGATGTAAATAGGTGTTTGTTCGATCGCGTTCATGGTTTTATTTTCTATTAAAACTTCTTCGTTCGGTTGCACCAATTTCTCTAAACATTATAATTTTTTATGGGTTATATACATATATTATTTATATGAATAATTAGTTTTTCTAATCAATTTTTGTTTATTTTTTTTTCGAAGAAAATGTTTCGGTCTTTTCTTTATAATTTTTGCAAATATTAATATTATTATGGTACCTACTCGATAGTGATCACAGAATTAATATAATAACATTAATGAATTAACCTTAACGTTAAGGTGTTGTAAATACTTGTGAATATTGTCTTTTTTTTTTCTAGAGTTTAATTTTGGATTAAACTATATTTTAGATTATATTTAATTTGATGTCGTTGGAAAGAAAATATTGGTTGAGAATGGAAGTGAAGAGTGGATTAAGTTGAAGAGGAAGAAGGTTTTAACGAAAAAATATAAATATATAAATGTTGTGATTCTAAGCAGTGGATTAAGACTATTTATTTTATAATACTACTATTACGATTAAATAATTGAGGAGTGTTAGAGGTAATTGATGACGATGATGATGATGATGGCGATACAAAAGCAAATACAATTTTATCACGTTCCGATTTGCTTCATTCTTTGATATCCTTTGACACACTCTCTCCTCCCATCAACCTTCATCATTTAATTCTCCAGTTTTGTTTTGTTTTTCTTTCATTCATCGTTTATTTTGATTTATCATTACATATCAAAAATAAATAAAATAAAACTTCATTCATACATTTTCATAACTCAATCGATTAACAATAAGTTAATTGAGAACTGACGTACTTTCATACATACACATATTCAATAATCATTAAATAGTTTTCATTACAGTATTAACGTAATTCGAAAATTTTGACTTTGACATTGTCAATTTTTGCATTTCTTACGTCAAAATTTCGGATTATGTCTTAGTTGCATTGCGAATTTGACATTTCCATTATTGATACAATCTAAAAGATTTACTTTCTATCGAAAAGTTAAAAGAAATTCATTTTCTAGTTAATTTGCAATCCAATATTTATTGGTTAGAATATGCTTAAATAATATTTGCAATTGTCATGAAATTCAAAATGACTTTGACATAAGGTGATGGATGTGTAATCGATGCATTCTGAAAGTTAATATTTTTGCAAATTTGCACTGAAAAAATGTTTTGGATAGCATCCGCTTACGTGTTTGATTTTACATAAATTGCAATCCGAAACGTATTATTTTTTTCCAATTATTGCAATTATCTGCATCGATTATTCATTCAATAGAATTTGCAAAAAAAATAATTTATAATCATTTCGTTGAAGTAAAGATTGTTTTCTGCGCTAAAGGAAGGAATAATATGCAAATAAATCGACATTAAATAATTTGTTTATAACATTTGCATTGAGGAATAAAATATCAAAAATAATTACTTTTCGCGTAATTATTGCTGTAGATCGAAGACAGAGTTGGATGTTGACGTCTAATGTGAACAGCTGAAATTAGAAATGTGACAGTGTTGTTATTGTTGTCCATTTTTTGTTTTGTTGTATTTTTGTGTTGTCTACAGGTAAGTTTATTTTCTGTTTCAGCGCCGGAGGTGTTGGCGAAAGAGCCGTACGGACACGCCGTGGACTGGTGGTCTCTGGGAGTCGTGGCCTGCCTGATGCTGACCGCTCAAGTAAGTCTCGCAACTTTCAGTTCTCTTTTTCATGTCATTATTACGGCGTTCGTTTATATTTGTCGTTTTTTTTTGTCGTCGTTTTGTTCGCTTCCTTGGCGCGCGCTCTCAAGAGAGGATTACGCAAGGAAGCCCTTGAAAAGACTTTCGAAACGCGACCGGTGAATAGGATAGGAGGAGAAGGCGAGGTTCGTGTTGTTCGCCTCTATTGAATGTTTCGCGGATTACTCATAATCGAATGCAAATTCCTTCTTTCCTTATCCTTTATATTATGTTGCTGCTGTTGCTGTTTTCCCTTCTCGGGATGGCAATGCTTATAACATGCGGATGGGACATCGCTCTGCAATTCCTGCAACTAGTTTGTAGAGGCAGACGAGCACACACACATGCATGCACGCATCCTGCTGGGCTTTGAGTCTTTGACCCATGGAATGCTGCACGGTAGGTCTTCGCCAAACGTGTGTGCGCGCGAGGATTCCTGATTGAAAATGCCTTTTATATAAAGAGATTCCTTCCACCTTCCCTCCTTTTGCGTTGGCATGCATTTTAAAAGCTCTCTTCGCGAAATTACAGAAAATTGCACTTAAATTACTCGACATTAACGTTGGTTTCGCTCCATTCTCATCATCCACCATTACAACAACATCCTCTCAGCAATTATATCCTTCGCTACAAAAGACTCCAACATTTCTCAGTCCAATTATCTACCCCTCACTTACGTATTCCAGTCGGATCTATTCTTAGACCTATTTCAATTACAAGAATCTTAACAATTTGTAACATTGTAATCATTTTTGGATCATCAACCAATAAGTCCTAATGCTTCAGATTAGATTAGATCTGCTTTGAAAATAATTGGGGATAGGGATTGCAATGAAAAACAAGACGGTTTTTTTTTGTAAAAAAAATGTAATACAAGCTTTTTCCTCGCTTAATACATACAATGACTTAACGAAATCGCTATATACCAAGTGTGTGTGTGTGTAGTATGTGTGTCTGTGAGAATAAGTGTACTTTAGTTTTCTTCGTAATCATTTTTTTCTTCCGCAGCTACTGCTACTGCATTTATATTTCTCTCGCATCCGTCACGTGTCTTCTCACTTTTGCTTATTCGCGTCGTCCAGGAAACGTCAACAACAAAAAAAAGAACGAAGCAATTATGCGAATAATAATTGAACCAAATTCGATGGTGCTCAAAAATCTTTTTGTTTGTTGTAAAAAATCATTTTCGTTTCCTGGAACGCTGCAAGTGTTGAAGTAAACCAAAGAAAGAAAAGAGGAATTGACGGAGAGAGACACGTAATAATAATAATAATAGTTGTATTATTAATTAAAAAAATAATAAAAACAAAATAAAAATACTAAATAACTCTAGTTATATAATAATAATAATTTACACGCGTCGCGACGCCAGAACGGGCGGCGCCGATGGAAACGTTTTCGTTCGTTACTTTTTTTTTTGTTTTGTTTTTAATCATTTCTCTTTTTCGTTTCTATATTTGAGCACATAAATAAGAAAAAAAATAATAAAATAAAATAAAAGAAAAAATAATAAAATTAAAAAAAAAATGGGGTTGATTAATATTAAATTAGTTAAATACTAATTCAGAGGTCCGAGTTCCGATCGTCCAAATTATTCTCGAACAGCCGTGTTTAAGTATATATCCTTCTTCTTCTTTGCTTCCTCGATGCGTTCGAATAATGGGACAAGGGGTACTCGGCTTCAGTTTTTCTTCTTCATCTTCTCTTAAAAACTCAGTCGCAGGTTTGTTGTTGGTTTTTGTTGATCTTAATTACGATTTTTTTGCGGATTTAAGGATGTTTTGATTGAGGGTGGGGGTGTTGTGGGATTTTGAGGATTGTGGATGGGTTTATATTACGATTGTGGGGCTTCAGGAGCTTGCGACTGTTGGGGTTCCCGCTTGGGGTTGCTTCTCTTCCTCGGGTTGTTTCTTCTCTTCGGCTTGAGGTTGTTCTTGGGGTTTCTCCTCTGCCTTGGGTTGCTCCAATTTCTTCTCTTCCTGCTGAGGTTGCTTAGGTTGTTCTTGCGGTTGAGCGGCGGCTGGGGCAGCGGCTTCGGCTGGCTCTGCGGCGGATTTCGGTTCCTCTACTTTGATTTCCTTGGCTTCGATCTTGGATGGTTCGGCTTCCAGTTTGGGTTGCTCTTGGATTGGGGTTGCTTCGGGGGCTGGAGCCGGGGCGGCCAGCTCTGGGTTCTCCTTGGGCAATTCCTCGGCCTTGGCCTTCTTCTCCGGGAGCTCGGCTTCGGGTTTGATCTCCTCGGCTTTCGGGGCTTGAGGTTCCTCAATTTTCTTCTCCTCAGGTTTGGCCGGTTCGGCTTCGGCTTGCTTCTCTTGCGGTTTCACCTCCTCGGCGATGATGGCGGCTTCGGCCTTCTGGTCGGCGTTCAGGATGATCTGCTCGATGGCTTTGACGGCTGGCTCTTCTGGTTTCGGTGCGTCGGGCTTTACTTCGACCGGTTTCTGCTCTGAGGCTTGAGCGGCCAAGGTGACTGGAGCTTCGGAGGTCTTCTGGGCTTCGGTGGTTGGAGCGGCAGCGGCTTCGGTGCTGCTGAGTTCGGCTTTCGGAGCTTCGGTTGGTTTGGCTTCCTCCTGTGGTGGGATTGGCAGAGCCTTTTGTGTCGGGACATCCTCCTTGGGTTGCTCGGCGGCCTTAGGTTGTTCCGGCAATTTCTCTTCCAGCTTGGATTCGGCGGCGATTGGCTCGGCAGGTTTCGGCTCTTCCGGTTTCAGTTCCTTCTCGGTTTTGGCGTCCTCCTTCAGAGGTTCGGCGGCCTCTTGGGGCTTGGCTTCGTCGGCAATTGGTTCCGGTTTCTTGGATGCTTCCTCCGAGCTGGCCTCGTTGGACTCCTCAGAGGATTCGGCGGAATCATGATGGTGGATGTGCTCGTGGCTGGAATCCTGCTGCACCTCGGGTTTAATCTCGTCGGACTTGGAAACGGAAGAGTAATCGGTGATGACCAGAGGAACGGCCGGTGCCTCGTCCTTGTTGTCGGACAGAGGGTAGGCGAAGGCGGTGGCGGCCAGCAAGACTAGTCCCAGAAACAGCTTCATTCTGCAAATCGAAACGATGAACACGAATTCTTTAATAGGGAACGAATTTAAATAAAAATTTAAAAAAGAAAATAGATTAATCAAGAGCGGCGGATGTCGTCGCCTGGACGACGACACACAATGACCGCTCATTCGTTTGTTCTCAGCCAAAGAAAGAGTGGAGAAAATTAAAGAGCGAACCGTTTGAATTGAATTAAATTCGGCGGAGAGCGAGAGAATTGAGATGAGGCCAATGAACTATTTCGGAAATCTCTTTAAATTAGATAATCGCACTTCTTTTCTCTCTCTCTCTCTCTCTTTATCTGTCCGTGCCACTGACACTGGACCGGCCGGCAAATAACCATCATCTATTGCAGCCTTGAATTTTCCGTCAGAAGGGACGAGAGACGCGCGATGGTAGAAAAAAAAAAGAACTTAGGATGTTGAACCATCATCATCAACTTGGTTGTTGCATGGTAACTTGGCAACCGGTTATGTGATAAAGACAAATAAAAGCGCATCTCGTTAGTCCGCCGCTTCTCCAACGATAGAGTTTGCTCATCCTATTAGTCGTTTTTCTCTTCTGGAAACCAGTTTTTCCTCTCGCCACCGAAGATACCTCCACCTCATCATCTTCTAATCCTCCCTACGTGCAAACGTCGAGAATTTCGCAACTGCCACCCGTAAAAATGACTTTAGTCATTGTCAACGTGACAGCTGCACTCTGGAATTTGCACGAATTACGTTGCAATCAGACTCGGGCTACATTATTGTGAATTTCGTGAACACGAGCTTCTTCGCCATAATTCCACGAACCCGAACGGTTTACAAACATTTCGCCGTAACGAAAAACCCCCGCGGACAATCAATTTCCTCCTTCATCGTAATCATTATTTTTTCTCTCTATCTCTCTCTTTATTTTTAAGTCTTTACTTCTTTCTTCATCAATATTCTCCTAATGAACTTTTAATTCTTCTCGCGCCTCTCTTTCACGCCATTACGAAACGCAATTAGGAATATTTCTGAAACTCATTTGTAGTTAAAAAAAACTTAACGACTCAATACCAAAAATTAATAATTTTCATTCTCTGATCGCGGTAATTCAATATTAATTATTTTTTTTATTCTAGAAAGCAATTATTTTTTTTTATTATAATTATTTACTTATTCTCTTCTATTGTCGATGGAAATGCCGTGAATTGATCCGAAGTGTGGCGACTTACTTTGTATACACATAAGCGCGCGTTATGCAATTATTATTAATGCATTCCATGAAATTATTTACTTTATGAAAGTACGCGTCGTTGCGCAACGTGTATCAATTTATTAATTGAACGATGGAAGAAGTAATGCGTCGTCTCTCTCGTGAAGAAGAAAATAAACAACAAAACTCCGATCGAAGACACACGCACACGGCCCACTGAGAAATTCATGAAACGCGTTTCGATTGTTTCTATTTTTAGGATCGTCGCATTATTATTATTATTATTACCTGGTAATTTTTCGTCGTTTTTTTTTCCGCATTAAATATTATTCCTCGTTTAAACGTATCGATCGGACGCAATTAGTAAATAGTCCCGTCATTAAAGTCAACATGGGAATGAGACCGAAATAAAGAGAAACAATAAATAATACGTAATAAATTCACAGAAATAAAATGTTTGTTGAAAGAATTTAAAAATTAAAAATAATTTAGTAAACGTAAATTTAGAAATATTATAATGCAGTTTACAAATTGATTGATTTTTGGAAAGAAATGCGATGCGCTCTAACTGGACTTTTCAGTGTGTTTGTTCGTTTGATTTGAAACAATGTACAAAATTGATAAAGTTTAGTTTATGAAATTATTGAAATAAATTTAAGTTATTGATAATGAAACAAATCGTTTTAGGATTTTTTTTTTTGTAAATATCTCAAAATTTAGTTTATTTGTGAATTGTGCGTCTCAAACAAACTGGAAATTGAATAGTTAGGATTTGCAGTTTAGACACAATAATTTCAAATAGTTAGTGTATATAATAAAAGTTGCTTTGCTACTTTACCTGGTTAATGTTTGGATTCACAACAAAAAAATGTGTATAAAAATTGCGGGCGATTGTTGTCGCTGCTGCTGCTTTGGAGTTGCAGAGTAGAGTTGTTGTAGACCGAAGAGGCACTAGATAGACACAGACCACCAGATGTGTGTATGATGGTCTTCCTTGGTGGTGGAGTGGTTTTATAGCGCCGGGACGACCGGGGCTCCCCCACCCCTCGCTTTTTTTCCACCACAACTTAAACTTCTAAACTGACCGGACGCGCGAGACATCTTCTTCTTCTTCTTGTTCCTCCACCATCAACATCATCGCAGCCTTCTTCGTCTCTTAGTCTTAGTCTCCTTTTTGTGCTCGTTTTTTTTTTGTTCCCGCGTGCGTGTGTATGTGTTCACTTCACCAATGGTCATCTCCTAAGCACCCATAGATACGTCCTCAATTTGTTCCTTCTTCTCTTCTTCTTCGTAGTCGTCTTTTTTTTCCGTCTTCAACTATTATTGTTATTATTATTTCGCCGAAACAAAACTTTTTTTTGCGTCGTCTAGCAACAACGAACAGAAGAAAACAAACAAAAGAAGAAGAAACGAAAAATTCTTTAAGGATATAATTAGCACCGAAACCTTCGCAGAATCAAAAATCAAACTAATTATTATTTATTTTTTTTTGAAAACTGAATTTCGCACCACAATCTGAGCTTAACGAACATTCCGATTATAATTGACGCGGATGCAATGCTTTTTCTTCGTTGACAGATTTCCGTGGTCCAATTTTTGTGTTTTATTTTGTTGCCTTAACGACGTGTTATAATAATACATCTATTGAGGTTGAGATCTCTCGTGTCTCGTCTTCCTTTACTTTTTTTCTTCTTCTGTGATTATTTCTGGTGAATTACTTAAATACACATTACACGTTTGCTCATGTTATTATTAAATGACTCAATTTCTTGCCTCTTTACACCAAGCGTTTTTTTTTCCTTCCTCTTCTTTTCGTTTGTTCGTTTGTTACATATTGCTTTTTTCCACGTAAACACGCATTGTTACGTAACGTAAGAAAATCGAAAAAATTGCAGTTCGCGAGTCACCTGATATTTCCGTCTGGGAAATTTATTATTCACAATTTCGATTAAAAACCACCGTTTCTTCAATGTTATCAATCGGTAAATGCATTTAGAATTACTAATACTGCATTGAATCCAATATTTCACATCAATTGTTTGACTATTAATTTTTTTTCATAAAAATTAACACTTTTTTGTAATTCTAAACTGAATAAAAAAAAATATTATTTAATAACAGGAAAAAGTTTTGTAATATAATGATGAATCTCATCTCACGAATTCGCTTTACGTAAAAGTAAATGTAATTTCGGATTTGATGAAGATCGTATGGAAATCCGCTTGATTTTTTTTCCCGGTGAAGTGCGAGTTTTGTAACTCGCATAATCATTAAAAAGTGTTTAGATTCGATTTTGAAAAGAAAGCCGATTGCATAAGTTACATCATTCTGTAATTGTATTTATAATTGGAGAAATTTTATGAAAATTTGATAAATCAATTATTATATTCATAATTTAATAAGTTGAAAATTTTATTATAGTCTTTTGTGAATTTATTTAAAATATTGGAAATTTGTGAAAATAATTGTAACCGTTTTGTTCGAATCGCTTCGAACTTTCGTGCCTGATTTTAATGTAAAGGGAAAAGTCCTTGAGATATTTGGAAAACACGATTTCGAAGCAATCGCTCGCGCCGTGTGTCGGAGAAAAGTCCTCCGCTTCGATCTAGATCCGAGGAAGGAACGAAAAAAGGAAAATCCTTGGACGCTCGGAAAAACGGTGCAAAGTTCCAGACCAGATTAGCATTTTCCAAATTGTACAATTTTGTTTTTGTTTCATCAATTGTTATTATTATTATTATTGTTTATCATCATCGTCATCAAGTAGGTCAAGCTCAAAATCGATATATAAATATTGACCGCGAAAGTCGACCAATAAGTTTGACTTTTTTTTTGTATTGATTTAACACGGATACCTTTACTTAGCTTAATGTTGTATAACTTCGCGTTATTACATTATTATCAATATTTTTTTTAAACTTTTCTTTGTTGTAATTGTCGCTGCATTCTCGCCGCAAAATGCGATCCGTGTCGTGTCGTTGTTCTTTGTTGTTGTTGTTGTTGTAAATGATGTAACAAATTTGTGCACGACGTAAGCCGAGTTTTAAAAGAGAGATCGAGTGTGTTATCGAATCGCACGATCGTTTGTCATCTGTTTGTATATTTATTTAATTTTCGATTATAGAGTTTTCAAAATATTCGTAGATGATTAATTTCGAAACTGTTCTTATGTGCATCTTCTGAAACTATATGAATAGATTGGAAAGTAAGTTGCAAACACGCAGTAGTAACATTCACAAATTTTCAGAAAAATTTAATGTTTTTAAATTATTTAATTATATTATTATTTGTTTTTAGCTAGATATTTTTTAATAAATTTCATGCAAAATTTTTCATGGAATCAAATAATCATTAGGTAATTTAACGTTTTTTTTTTTGGTTAGTCATTTGTTTTGAGTTTGATTCATTCGAATTTTCATCTGGACTTTAGATCTAAAATATCCGCATAGAAACCTCAAGAATTTGTCATTTGTTTGTTATTTGTCTTTTGTTTTGCATTTTCAAATCTGCATTTTTGTCGAGATTGCTTTGTAATAATAACATTTGTGCTATGTCAAACGTCAACTGTTGAATAAAAGGTTTTCAATCCAAGTGACAATTAACCTTTCAAATCACAACAAATTTTGACGTTTGTGATTTCTGAAACGTCAAAATTTTTACTTGAAATATTAATGTAGATAATGCGTTACAATTTATGAATATTCATACTGACTTTTGGATTTTCTTGCTGTTACTTAATTATAAGTTATAAATATAAGTGGAGTTTCCAAAATAATAATGTCTACTACCCTTAAATAAAAGGTTTTCAATCCAAGTGACAATTTCTATAAATTTTGACGTTTGTGATCTGTCAACATTTTTGTCTGTTATATTAATATAGATATTACGTTACAAATTACAAATATTCAAATCGATTATCGGATTTTCCTGTTGTTACTTAAGTAGAAGTTATAAATATAAGTGGAGATTCCAAAATAATTATGCCTGCTACTGTTGAATAGAAGTTTTTTAGTCCAAGTGATAATTAACTTATAAAATCACAACAAATTTTGACGTTTGTGATCTGTCAAAATTTATCCTGAAATATTAATGTTGATGATACGTTACAATTTACGAATATTTAAATCGATTTTCGGATTTTCATGTTTTTACTTAATTATAAGTGGAGTTTCCAAAATAATTATGTTTCTATTTAACAGTATTCAATCCAAGTGACAATTAACCTCTAAAATAACAACAAATTTTGATGTTTGTGATCTGTGAAACGTCAAAATTCTTGACTGAATTATGAATGTAGATAATACGTTAAAATTTACGAATATTCGGATCGATTTTTTTATTTTCCTGCTGTTACTTAATTATAAGTTGAGTTTCTATAATAATTATATCTACTACTGTTAAATAAAAGATTTTCAATCCAAGTGACAATTAACCTCTAATAAATTTTGACGTTTGTGATCTGTCAACATTTTTGTTTGTAATATTAATATGGATATTACGTTACAATTTAGGAATATTCAAATCGATTTTCTTGCTAATTGAGAGTGGTTATTATTATACAGCAAATGTTAATTTGATTAATGCCGTTCTCTCTTCCTCCTCGGCAAAGCTACGTATAATTTTTTTAATCCATTAAATTACGAGCATCGCGTATCGTCTTACGCCCGACAATTATTTAGTAAATATATAGAGGCAGGAATCCTAAGCGATTTTCCTGGCTCGCGGAAAACGAAGATAATCTTCCTCTTCTTGTGAATACGAATATGTGGTTTCTTCGAGTGTGTGTAAATGTGCGTCTATTTATAGCTCGAGCAAAAATCGACTGTACAGTTAAGGTTTAGACAGTTATGTACAGAGAGTGCTTATTAAAAGTGCGGCTGCTGCTGCTGGCTGCTGCAGCATCATGAGACTATCCTCTCTCGAAGATGTGTAAAAAACCATCTATATGTATATGCAAGACACGAGCAAGAAACGTCGACGTTAATAATTTTGTATTATGCAAATATCGCGTGTCATTAATTTAATTCGCATTCGCGGATTCGAAATGCATCCTTAATTTAAATGCGTCTTCGTCCTTCTTCTCTTCTCTTCCTCTTCGTCCTGCTTGCGGCTGCAGCGCTGATGATACCCTCCCGAGATCTAATCCGAAAATAAAAGGAAAATCTCGTCGATCCGCCGTCGGGCCTTCTACATTCATTGCTTTCCGAAGCAACAGGAAACGGTTTTTCTTCTGTCATCATTTTTCTTGATTGTGTGTAGTAGTAATCGAAAAGGACCGGCGACGAGTCTGAAAGAAGGATAAGGAAGTACATGCAAAAGAGTTTAAAGTCTGGTGCCCAGGTAGGAGAGACCATTGGTCCCATTGTTGGATAAGATAAATGTCGAGATACGCGTCCGACGCGACCGCCCGAGAATACATAACAACCTCTAAATACTAGAACCCATTTACACCGCCCCCCTCAACCACCTTGAACAAAACGCAGAGAAGAAGACAAGAACGGACACCGATGATAATATCATATTTCTATCCTTCATAAATTTTGAACTAGTTTTCATGGTAATTTCATGGAAACAGGTAGTTTCTCAGAAATGGTCATCATTTTTTGTATCTCATCTCCTATCCTGCTATCAAATTATTTTGTTTTCAATATGCAGCGCCGATTATTTCTGCAACAACAACAACAACAACAACATCGGATAATAGACTCCACGAATCTTCTCGGAAATGAACAATAAACCCATAATCTTGACTCGACCTAATCAATTTTGCTAATCTAAAATACGAAATAAAACCGAACCCAACATCAGAAGCTCCATCTATAATTACGACCTATACATTGATTATAAACAACAACGTCTGGCATATTGACGTTTCGTAGATTACAAACGTCAAAATTTATTGTTTTTTTTTTAAGGTGAATTGTCACTTGGATGGGAAATCATAACCAATGATAAAAAAAACATAATCATCTCATCTCATGATTCAGTTACATTTATAACTTATAGTATAAAAAAACCCTTCGAAAGTTTCATCTACAGTTATAACCTATACTATTATTAGAGAAAAAAGTATTTGACAGATTACAAACGTCAAATTTAAAAGTTGTTACTTGAGCAACAAAAACAAATTTAAAATATGACAGATCAAATATGCACGATTTACTGCAACTAGTTTTGTTAGTATGTTTCAAATCTTGTAGTGAATGCAAATTGTCATAAAAGACTACGATTAATCAATTTGCTTGTTGCATTCATTTGATGACTGGTTTCGTTGATTATTTTGTTCGTGGCTAATTGCCAATTAAGATTTAACGTTATCCGCACTTAATGTTAGGATAAGATAAATTCATTAGAATGATTCAATTTGTTATTCAATTTGATTCAAAGTTTAATCCAAAGACAATTAGCTTATCAGAGCTACAACTAATTAATTGAGCGCTCTTGGATTCGTTCGAAACTATTTCTGTTTTCGAAGCAGAATCTAAGTAAAACTGAAGGAGATGATGCATTCGCGTTTTGGTTTTTTAGAATTCTTAATAAGTCGATGATGTTTAGCTGTTCGGGCATCAATTAAGAGGAGAGACCAGGAAAAGAAATGTGCTGCGAAAACAAGCCGCCGCTCATTTGCATAGCGCCAATGGCGATTCGTGAGTTTCTGCATTCTGAAAAGAGGATTGAAAACCGAGAAATGGCATGAGGAGAGGATTGCAATTATTGCCTAGGTTATCAATTCACAGCAAAACAAAAGAATGTAAACAAAAACAACGCAGTCGATAGGTTGATTAGTCAGATTTAATCGCAACGAAAATTCAATTGTTCCTCGAATGACTCATATCCAAGGGTAATAATATTAAAAATAAAAATGTGCGATAAGGAAATTGTTATTGATGCAGTTTCATGAATCACGGAATAATTCCGCTAAAACTTTCGATTTGCGATGTTCGATGTTTTTGTTTGTTTCTTAGATGAAATGAAGACCGAAAGGAAAGGAGAAGAGAAGAAAAATGAACGTAAATGTGCCGTATTTTATAACAATTTCTGCATGGGAAAATGGCGTGTCGTTGTTTCTTTACGTTTTTTTTTTATACTTCTCCTCTTCGAAAAGGTCAGATGAGTTTCCTCGAGTTGCCCAATGCAATTAGTTTCGCATTTTTATTATAGGTCGTTCATTTTTGCTCATATTTTTCTCTCTCCCACGTTTATCGTCTGGTTTTCGGTTTTAACAATAAGACGACTTCACTTTTTTTGTTCACCCACCGGTATTTCCAAATATCATCAGGTAGAATTTTTTTGGCACAAAGACTTGCCTTTATGCTTTAATCGATTTTTCGGGGTTGAAATGTATCGGATGTCGTCGAGACGATTGTTATGTCTCCTTTTCGTAGACACAAACAAAACCTAAGTGAAAATCTACGTAGATTATTGTTCACTTTTTTGGTTCGTCAATAAACTCGTTTTACCTTTACATAATTGTGCCTTTTAAAATTTGATGTTTTGTTTTAAAACTTGAATTAATAACGATTTGACATCTGTCATTTTTGACGTTTCTTGGAAATTTTAATGCATTTTTATTTTTGCGAACTGTGCGAATTACTGAGCTGCAATCCAATTTAATTCTGAACGACCGTTTCCGCGATTTTACTCAATTATGCAATGAAATTTCTACGTCAGCACAAAAATTATTAATGTGACTACAACATTCTTACTTTATGTATTTGAACACATTTGAAAACTTTACATCCAATGCTTGTACGGTTCAATGATATTTGAACTAAAAATTTAAGGTGCTAATTGATATTTACTTAACAATCTAAAATTCTTTATGATCAATGTCAAAATTGACATTTAAAACGTCATAATTTGTTTTTTTTAGAGATATCATATGTTTAGTTGCAAGTGTCAAGATGACATTTATAATGTCAAATTGTTTTAGATTGAATGCAATAATGTTCGATGTCCGAAGGTTCATTGATATTTGATCTAAGATCATTGAAGTTTATTGATTTGGCACGGCCGTGTGAAATGGAAATGCTGAAGAGGAAAATGTCGGTGGATGCGCGATGTACAATATACACTAGGAGGAATTGATATTCCGCCGTGCACTTCTATTTATGTATTCTTAAACACTCAATCATCAAATAAATTGTTTATGTTTATATAAACTAGACACACACTCAATTGTTGTGCACGGCGCCTCGAGAATATTAAGAGACGAAGAGTTAACCTCCCTCCGCCCAGTCGCTTCTTCTTCCCATCATCGAGAGACCACCGCTTCTTCTTCTTTTTTTTTATTGTTTCTTTGCGATTTATGTCATTATTTTAAACGATCCATAATAAACTCCGCCAAAACGAGACGTCAATACCAAAACAGCCCGACGACGTTTCTCCTCTCTTCCTCACGTATTGTCTCCGAAACCTCTTCCTTTTCTTTTCCATCCGAGCCAGACGATTTACAAGTCTTCGGACAGAGATTATTACAATTGCTGGAATCGCTACTTCCTCTGCTTCACTCTATCATCCACAAGGCTACAGCGATCATTCTACATGTCATTTGTTAATATTTTAAAAATGGCGTTTTCTTCCATATGATTTTGACAGTGACAGTTTTATTTCAGTATATTTGACGTTTCAAAGCATCAATTCAAAACTTTTTTTTATAAATATTTTACATTAAATAAAATGTTAATATAATTTTGAATTTTAAATATCGGTTTTGTGCTGCAAACATTTTTCAGGTAAATATATTTATGAATGAAACAATGAGGCATTGAAAGCGATAAGCGGTAAATGTCGGACGATAAAGCGTAAGAATTTTTCGTTTCTTTCTTACATATTTTTTTTGTTTGTCATTTGAAATTCGTGCCATTAATCGCATAACACTGATTAGCTTCCAATGCCGGTGGTGAATAGCGAAAACACATCCAAGTTCACCTTCGAATGTTTCCCGCATGAACCATCATGGCCCGATTATCCGAACAATTTTCGAAATTCCAAGAAACAACATTTATACATTTATTAAAAATATTATTTTTTTTTCCTTCGTTCATTCAATCTCATTCAATGAAAGAAACGAGTGTACTTCCTCAATTAACATTAATTCATTTTATTTTTGGCTCCGTCTTCGTCCATCCATTAATCGCGTGAATTTCACGATTAGTTAGATATGAGATGCGGCCGATTCGTTCCAATGAAGAGGCAACAATAGCGCAAATTTTTAATCAAACAAAAACGCGAAAAACAAAACAACACAACAATTATCGCTATTTATTTTTCCTTTTTTTTAATTTATTATTATTGTTATTTCGTCGGTAATTTTTTTCGTTCATTTTAATTTAATCGACAGTTTCCTCTTCCGCAAATCGCAATTACTTTAAAAAAATATATATAAATGTTATATTATATTAATTTCGCTATCATTGCAACAGTTCGTTTTTCACTTTCCCACAAAGTTTCACTCTAATTGCAAAAAATGGAAAATTTCGTATTCTCTAACGTGTTTTTGTTATGTTATTATTAATAATTCATACATTTTTCTTTCTATAAATACGACAAAACATTTTTTTTTCTTTATCACTTGGATATTTTTCGACATTGAAAGTTATGAATGAAACATTATGCGGCAATAAAAAAAAACAGAAACATTAAAGTAATAATTTACTTGGCAATTTCCTTTTTAAGTGCACGAATTACTTTAAACTTCTTCAAAATTAATTTAAATATTTCAACTTTATTTACAATTGCGTTATTTTTAAACTGATGTAATTTGGAAATAGTTTTTCGTAATTGTAATATTGATTTTTTATCTGGTTTCGTAATTTTAAGGTCGATTTAATGCAGTTTTTTCTTGAGATGATTACGGAAAAGAAAATTAGAAATAAATAAGTGAGCAGGTTGCGAGGCAACGGAAAAGAAACAAAAAAATAATAATGGTTTGGCTACTTTGATCCGTTCGTAATTACAATGTTGCTGCCGCGATCCATTCGGGGGATAATTTCATCCCGTGGAAAAACCCCGGATCCGGCGTTTTTCGTTTTGCAGAGAAGAAGTTAGCTTTAGAGTGGTTCGATTTTATCGGTGGCAAGATATGTATTTATAATGGTGGAATAAATATATTCAGCAGGAATTGAATTAGCAGCGTCGAGGTTGTTGTTGTTGTTTGTGTGTGCGTGTGTGTGCATTTGGTACGTTGGTTGGCCGTGGAGAAGAGATGGGGAGATTGATGTCGGGGAGATGCGACCGACGACCATCGCCTGCGAAAAAGGGGGGAATTTATTATATATACACATATATATGTATATATGTATATATAGATATATTTGCACATACACTACACATGCACGCACGTACAAGTGTTTGAGTATCGAAGGCTCTTTCTCTCCTCTCTCTAGCTATATAGCTATGAAATTGCTATATTCCCAAGTAGTTAGTACCTAGTAGAGGTTTATTATCCGTGACCTTGCACGGTCATTGATACTGCATAGACTGCAACATTCACAATTCCTTCTTTTGCCCCGCGCTGCTCTTCGTCGTCCTGCTGCTGCTGCTGCTACCAACCAAACAAGCAACCACCGTTTTCTCGACGTACAGCAGACAACGACTTATACGCATACACTCTAATGCTTCGCCATCGTCTCATTACCATCATCATCATCATTAAAGTCATCATCATCCATCTTCAATTTTGCCCACACAAAAATCATTATTGTATTTTCGCAGTCCAGAAACTAATTGAAAATTTCCTCGTTCCGTTAATGTAGCCTCCATTCAAATTACACTAGAAAATCCCAAAATTTTCATAATTCCTTCACTTTACATTCTATTTTTGAGCAAAATCGTCATTTAATTACAATTCCCATTTACAAAAAACTATTAATTATATAATTCTAACATCTAATTAGTATATTTTTGACTTAATCTATAATTAAATATATTTTTTTATATTTTTAGATTAAAATTATAAAAAAATAAATAAATGAGAATGGTTCGTAATGACAGATGTCAAATAGACTGCAGCGCTTTATTATTGATATTTTAATTGACAGTATCTAAATTTACTTAAAATATGTTGATCCTTGCTTAAAATGCATATCCGCCAATTTGCATACGTTATATACAATGTTAACGATGCACTAGAAACGTTTCGATTCTTGATTTTCGAGTATAACTTGTACGCCGTTAGACGGAACCGTGTCAGATGCCCGGAGGGGGATGTTTATTTCCACGGCTTCATCGGGTTTCGAACATTAAATTAAAAAAAGATAATCGTAAAAAACAAAACGGTAACGAACTGAATTCGTTGGAAGATTTACAAACAAAATGTGATGGTGGTGCCTAGCAACGTAACGTTCTTCGAGATGTCTCAAACGATTCGTTTATTTCATTTTTTCTCTACTTTTGTTACCATGGAAATAAATATGCGGGAAAAACACAAAGAGTCTCGAGTTGTCGTCGTCGTCGTCGTCTTCTTCTTCGTCGTCTTTGTTCCATTTCTGCTTTCCCATTTGTTTTACGTCCGTTCCAATCTGGACTAAACGAGCGCCGCCGCAATTTCAATTGCCTCCGGTGGTGATTCGATTAGCCTCGACGGACAATTTCTTCCAATGCAACGGAATTATGCAGCAGCAGCGGCAGCAAACGTTTTATAATGTAGGCAAGGTCCTCCGTATCTCTTCGCAGCGAAACGCATTTCGTCGTCACAGGCGAAATAATGTAATCGCACAATAATTACGAATCATGTCGAGGTGAGGAGGAACTGCGAACACAGAAATACGCACAAAAGCGAGATGAGCAAGGATGATGATGATGATGATGTTGATGCTCCACGATCTCGAAGAAAGAGAAAACAGAGAACGCAGCGGGAACGGAAAAAGGAACGCAAGCTTTTGTTATTGAATTAACAATAATTGCTTTCATCTTCCTGCAATTTCATGATGGCGGGTACTTTTGATTGCATTTTGTTTTTGTGTCTGTTTGACGTAAGGTCATGCGATACGTAAGTGACAACTGCCGATCTTCATCATCCGTGACGAAAACATATCCAAACGCAGCGACAATTACAGTTACAATTTAAGAAATTATTAATTTAATTGAAAAATTTAAAGAACTATTAATATATTTAAAAGTTATGAAATATTTAATAATTTAGGAAACGCCATATTTATTTCTTTGCTATTGATCCTGAATATTAATTGATACTATTGATTCTATGACAGATATCAATTGACATTGTTATTGTCGTTGTTATGAACGTATTTTGGTTGCTTTGGATACTTATTATTGATTATGTGACAGTTGTCAATGACAGTTGTTGATGATACTGTTCAATAACTATCAGTGTCATGTCTGTAATGAATTTCTTAATAGAAATTAACTTTCCAATATTCAAGAATTGACATTGTTGTTATTGACGTTGCTAAGAACGTTTAGGTCGGACGAAGGATCTTTACGGCAAATAGAGAGTGCTTATTAGAATATTCGTTTCAGTTGAAATGACTGTGAGAATAATTTCCAAGGTATTTATGGATTTGGCGTCTCGTGTGCGAGTGTGAGTGTGCGAATGTCTTCGAGTTAAAAACTCGACGTAATCACAGCAATTAGATGCAAGTAATTGCGCGCATTGTGCAAAATGTAAAGAGAGAGAGAGACAGACAGACCTTTGCGGATGGCTGCGTTTCACTTCAAAACTGCAACATTACCTCTATTATTTTTTTTTCTTTCTCAAACCAAAGAACGTTCTTCTTCCCCTTTGTCGCAGAAAATCCATACTGCAGTTATCATCTTAACAAATATTATTGATCGTAACATTAGAAAACGTTATCTTCGCATCGATTAGCGGAATAATCGAATAGCCTCGTTAATTTATTTAAATTTTAAGCAAATTCCTCTTGTTTCTCGACACATTCTACATGTGTTCTTCACTTCTCTTCTTTTTTTCTGCTATACATTCCTTTTTTTTTGCGCATAGGTTCATTATTAGTAGGTCGTGTCGTCTGGGTTGGAAACGCGATCGGCGCCAATTCGAAAAAAATTCCGCGGATCGCGAACACTTCTTATTATTCCTCGGTTCTTCTTGCGTTCTGTTATATTGGCGCCTCTCGGATGAATGGAAGTTTCTAACAGTTGATTCTTATTAATACATCATCATCATCATGCACAGAATCCAATCTGCTCCGAATCTCGAAATCACCGCGCTTTATCATTACTTTTTTTTCTTTTTTCTTCGCTTCATTTTTTTCTTCTTCTTCTTCGAGTCTAACGGCACACTCGAAATAGTAAGACAGAGAGAGAGATAAAGAGAGGAAAAACGTACAACAAAGTTTTACAAAACGTTCCGAATTCAACTCGCCAAGGGAATCTCCGTTATAGAAAGTAGATTTCGGATGTGTTTGTTCGTTCGTTCATTCGCTCGCTCGCTCTTCTGCCCTCTGAAACAGAGAAAGAGCGGAGGCGGAAAATAACAGAGCTGGACGTGCTTCAAATTTCGGAGATGAAGGTGAAATGTGAATGTGCATTAAATCTCTATTTATTTTTTTTTGTGTTATTTGGAACGCACCAGTTTCGTGCCATCAATAAAACGAAATGCACGATTTTTTTGAAAATAAAGTCTTTTTCAAACGAAAGTTCTCCTGCTTTCCCATCTTCAGCATATGATTAGCCCATTTCATAAAACCTTTACAACTTTTAAAACTTAAAAAAAAAAAATCAACAATAAAATCAATAACTTATTTGCAATCGATTCTTACATAATTAAATTTGATTCCACCAACAGTTACAAAATTCTTCCTACCTATATGCATTTTTTGTTATTTATCAAAAAATTATAAATATTTCTAAATCTAAAATATTTCAAATTGCCATATTTATTTATTATTTATATTTATATTTATATAATATTTATATAATATTTGCAATCAATTATTACATAATAACTATAACCTAATATGCAATTTTTTTTTAAATGATAAATTTATGCACACAAATTTATCAATTAATCAAAAATTTAAAAAAAAACTATTTTAAAATCTTTTTACGAAAATTGCATTTTTATTACGATTTCTATGTAAATTTGAAAAATATTTACAACTTTTAACTCGCATTTAGTGAAAACGCAAACTATTTGAATTGCATTTACTTTCTTACTGCAAATTGAAAAGCTTTTGCATCTGCCATCAGACACGCATGATCGACTCTATATTCAATGGAACGAGAAATTGTTAAACTATACGAATTGATCGAATTTACAGAATTACATAAACTAAATCTTATCGTAAATTTTGTTGTTTTACATCAGTTTTACGAGATGTGTTAAGAATATAATTAATAATATTTGTTAGTCAGGGTCAAAGCGATGAGTCCTCATATTTATTTATTTATACATTCATTGATCGAAAGTGCTTAATTTATTCAATTTTTGTACTAGTTCAAAATCAAAACAGAAACAAAATTGCTAAAAATAGATGTTCTGAATAATAAATGATTTTTCGATCGGATTATTTCCAATTAAGAGAAACTAGTTTTTATTTTCTCATTCAAGTTCAAAATCAAATTTGAATAAGCTTAATCCACTTTGCAAAATCACACATAATGTTATTTCGAATACTAATAATATATAATATTTTAATAACTCCGTTTTGAATACTAATTACTTGATTATTTTAAACAATTTACTAAATATTATAATAATTATATTACGACTAATATCTTTTTAATTGTCTTTTTGAAAATTGCTTTTAAAATAATTTATGGTCTTTTGAATATAATCGATTTTTAAAATATTCGTTTAATTTGTGCGAAACGCACGCATTTTCGTGCCCAAATATGGATTGTTAAATCGCGTGCAGCTGCAGGTGCAGGTGTTCATTTGCGACGCAACTTTTTCATTTTACAATAATCTCCTAATTTTTATTACTTTTTTATCAAATTTTTATAGGATTTATTTCAATGAAACTTTACTAAATAAATATAAAATTTAAATACACGAAATAATATATAATTTCTATTAATTACTTTTAATAATTAGAATGTTTGCTATTTCCTCTTCATAATAAAGTATTGATTTTAATGTTTTCTAAACGATTTTCAAATGAATGTTTATTTCAACGAACAAGAATTTACATGAGAGTAAATTGATTTTAATATATAAAATGCATTTTTATTTTTCAAAATTATTTAATTATTTTGTGTGCAAAAAATTCTAAATTAATGTAGATTCTATTCAAAACAGAATTAGAAACGAAAAGCACTCATTTTGGAAACCATTTTCTATTTGTTAAACGAAGTATTTTTTGTTATTATAAAGAGAGCCATTTTATGATTTTATACGTTAAGATAAAAAATTTTAGAGATAAGCAACCAATGTGCTGCTGTCCGACCCGAACGATTGAACCAATAGAATTGTTTAGAACGAAAAGTGACGGGGGTTGGCGATCCCTGATTTGTATAGGCAAATTTTTTTAAATCGTAATTTAAAATTTGTTGAATTATTGTAATTATAAGTATTTTTTAAGAAAATAATTCTATTAGATAAATTACATGTTATGAAAAGTTAATTATTTTTCTTTTGTGATAACGTAGCATATGATTAATTCAATTGAATGTTGAGAAACGAAAAAGAAAGGTGTGCTATGGAAAATAGATGAGTTGACAAGAAATTGTGAACTCGGATGTGTATGTAAATTCGTGTAGAATCATGTGGGTCATCGGCGTTTCGTTGATGGACGGGTTTTAGGATTTCGGAGATGGGATGATGATGGACGAGCGTCGAGTACCGTTCTCGAGAAGCAGCGAAGATGAATTCGTGATGGGAGGAAGGCGTTCCTAATGATGAATCCCCATCGATGTTCGAGATAATTAGCGTTTTTTTTTTGTACATCCTCCGTCCGACATAAATAATGTATATACGTTTTTTTTTTTTTTAATTTCTTTTTCTGTTCATCCCACGAGATTACGTTTGCTCGTCCTCCCGGGCGCGCGCGTATTTGTTCTTCCTTCGGTCGGCGACGACCACGAATACATTTGAATAAATAAATTGGAAATGCGTATGGGACGGTTCTGTCGGCGTCTTACCTGGGGTGCAGGAGATACGCATGAGGGGATAGAACAGAACCCGAGAGGCGGAGACGAAGAGAAGCGGAGACGTTGCGGTTGCAAGAGAAAAAGGAAAAATAATGCTTTCGACGGGGAGACGACTACGATGTTGTTGTTGATGATGATGATGATGATGGCATGGCGTTCTTTGCGGTGCACAAGACATATTTCTATTTATAGTGCAAAGTAGTGAGTTTAACATTCACCTTGAGGCCGTTTTAGCTAAATATATACCTGGTCAGCGGCGGCAGCAGCAGCATTCGCTAGACTCTTTAATAATCTGTTTAGTGTTTTTATGCAATTCCTGCTGGTACTTATAAAAGGAGACTTCCTTTTCCTCTCCTCTCCACTACCGCACGCAGCATCCACCACCAGCAGCAGCAAACCCATCTCATTCTCTCATTACACTTTTATATGCGGCACATCCGACTCGCGTCGTTTTATATTCGCATATCTTTTCCAGCTTCTTCTTCTGCGTTCCTCGATGCCGATGGACAAGAACAACAAGACCTTACCCCGGTCGTCGTCGTCTTCTTCTTCTTCTTCTTGTACATCTTTTTGTTCTCGCGACTCGGCTTCTGCTACTCGTTTTGCTGCTCCTTTTCGCGAACCGAAGAAGAACCTCATCCTCCTCTTCTTCTCTCTCACTCTACGCTATTTCTTATTTCGCAGAGCACGGCTATTGCATATTACCATCCCATCCAGCTTCACCTCACAATTTACCTTTTATATAGTTAAATGTTAATTTTATGCAACGACAACAAACGCCCATTATTATACCTAACATTGTCGCAGTCCGCTTTTTCTCCCTCTGCATCCATCATCAGGTGTCGTCTGCCGCTCTCACTCGATTTATTGGATTCCGATTCAGGAAATACGTAAATAATGCGAAATAATTCTTTCCTTCTTCACTCGCTATTTTTCTCTCTCTTCCATCTTCTACTGCTTCTTCTTCTTCTACTTCATCTAGTCAAGGCCATGGAATTTCGCGAAGGCCACTCGTTGCGATTTTTGCTGTGCGTTTCGCGTTATTTGAATTAGCGCTAGCTCGTCCAAGTCTTCGTTGTACGATGGATGATGATGTGCTGTTTGTTAGGTTTTTAGACGATGTGGTTCCCGTTGAGGTTGAGGTCGATGGCTTCGATAGACCTCCTTCGTCAATTATTGAAACTGCAACCAACACAGGCCGCTTGCCACTCGAGACGCAAAATATACTCGTTTTTTTCTTCTTCTACTTCTTTCATTATCTCGCATTTCGCGTAGTTTCGTAGATATCAAGCCTTTAAACAATCCTGCAAACTAACGTAATTTCATTAGCAAAAATACATGTATTTTTCTACTTATAGACTACTATACCACAAACTAAATTCTACGACAGTGATTTTCAACCTCAAAACTTAAATAAAAAAAACTTATTAACCACCAATAATAAATTAATTTTAAACTTCAAGTAAAGAAAACACCTTCAAACGAATGTTCTATTAGATTGTTGATAAATTATCGAATTGATTACCTGTTTTTCTTGTGGTTTTTAGCAATTACAAATTTTAACACAAATCTCCATTTTTATATTTGACGTTTGAGGTGAGAAACAATTATGTGAACATTGTTTTGTTTTTTTTTTTAAACGTATTGGCTTTGGTAATTAGTTATTTTTTTGTTAGCACAATAGTTGTTGGCTGTAATGGTGTCCGATGACAGCGGTAAAAGTGTACCTTAGGTGGATGCTGCATTTGTAGTACCTGTTTTAATGGAATATAAATAGAAACTTGAGGAGAAATAGCTTGAACGCACTTTAGTCAAGGTAAATGATTTCATAACGAATTTAATTTGTTCTCTATTCTCTCCCTTAAAATAATTGTAACCAAAGTTTTTGGTATTTAATTTCTTTTGGCTTCTACCATTGATTTAGAATTGATTGTTTTTTTTTTTCTAATTATCATTAAATATTCCAAATCATTAATTTTGGATGAGTAATCTAACATTCCGGTCAATCGACGAGATACGATACGCAGAAACGATTTTTGTTAGAGATTAGAAATAAATTGAACAAGTAAAAAAAAAGTGCCAAATCCAGTTAGAATGTACGTGCAAAAATTTATTTCATCATTGCTGCAAGGCATATCCACGAAAAAGCGCGGGGTAACGGATCCATCGTTCATTTATCTCTGTTGTTATGGTAACCAGTAAATAAATTCGCATAGAAACCGGCGCCGGAGACGATGGTGATGGTGACGCCGATGGTAATGATGTTGCTGATTATTATTGGTTTTTTTTCTTTTTCTTATTGTGGTCTTCGTCGAGGAATGGCTTAATAGGAATCAGAAAAAGGCCGAGGAAACTGGTTCAGCAATTTATGAACGGATATTAGAGGGATGGAGGGAGTCGTGGTGGGAAATGCGTACGTATTTATATACAGACACATGTTGTGTGGAATGTTAATTGTCTCTTTGGACTAATAATAATTATTAATAAGTGATCTGAGGCAAGGTCAGGAACATCGGCTCACCGTTTATTTCATGCTTGACGCAGAAATAGAGCTGCTCCACCTCTATCTACAATCAAAGCAAATCGCAATCACTCCAACAATTTCGGAATCCTCGACTTCGGAAATAATTCTTGCGCGACCTTTAGAAAATTAATTGGAAGTCAATCAATAATTTATAATAAGTTCGTAATACGTGCATTTATAATCTTATTACAATGTACGATATAGAACGATAAACATATACAAGAAATTTGGTAGTTTTGAATAAATTTATTTTAAAATTTGACCGTTCATAACGGATAATTACAAATAATTACTTAACATTTCGTGAATTTTCCTTAATGAAAAATAAGAATGTTGTAATGATAAAGCTGTAAGCATAATCAGAACGGAGTCTATTTCATAGTTGTATGTCTGAAATGATAAAT
Source organism: Nicrophorus investigator (assembly GCA_963457615.1). Lineage (NCBI taxonomy): Eukaryota > Metazoa > Arthropoda > Insecta > Coleoptera > Silphidae > Nicrophorus > Nicrophorus investigator. The sequence continues at coordinate 3,713,302 of OY735143.1, forward strand.
TAGAGGATGCCGTTGACTATGAAGCGTACTCGACCGTCGTTTATTCTTTTCTCTTGTCTTCTTCTCGTTTCGAACCATCACCATTAATTGAATCTATCCGTTCGCCGTTCCGTTCATTTGATGAATATTACGCGCCAAATCCGCTCTCGCGTTCAATTAAATAATTACCCCCAATGGAATATTCCGCGGCCGAAGAGATGATTTCCTCGAAAGCACAATCGAATTAGTCGGTCGTCGTCTGAGGATGCTGATGAAGAGGTGGCGATTGTAGGAGGAAGAGGAGGAGAAGGAGACGCGTGTGTCTCAATTGCATTTAATCAGCACGAGGAAGGGGACGCCCCGCAGATACCAATCTCGGAATTCGAATGCTGCTGCTGCTGCTGCTGTTGCTACATGTTCCCAAACAACGCACTCATTTTGTTCGATACTCTCTTTTTATTTTTATTCTTTTTCTTCATTTGTTTCTTTGCCATTTGTTTATGCATAATCGTTGGCGCGCTGATGAACTCTAGCGGAATGCCAAGAATTTTACGGCGGATCCCATTGACCTTATGCACGTTCTTCAGTTTCCAGCTTTGGAGGCGCCGTTGGAGATGTTCGATGTCGATTCGCGAAGAGCTGTGCTACCGACGGACGTGGATCTGGATCATCCATCCAGAGATCTCCTCTGCAGGTTGCTGCAAATGGAGCCGACGAAGAGGCTGCGATCGCTGCGCACCCTGCACACCATAGCCTTCTACAAAGATTTCAGCTTCGAGGACGTCAGAAATAGGAAGGTGAGTGTAATTTGACAATCAGATTCTTTTGCATACATCAAATATCCATCCAATATCGCAGATAAGTCCGAACGAGCTGATGAGAAGATACTATCCGCACGGCTTCGAGCGCTCCTCCATACAGGTGGACGGTTTCGATGCGGACATGATGGAAACATGATACAATAATCGATTTATCGTTTAGTTTTAATTATTTTTAGTAAATTGACGATTATTTTTAGAACCGATTAACGCTTTCATTATTTCCTCGTTTCCATCCGCTTTTTTTTTTTCTTGGCTTTACAGGCGTCGGAATTCGTCCGTGCAACTTCTTCGGGCGTCGATCGTGTGCGCGCTCCTTCCTAAATTGGAAACGTCGTGGCATTGAAAAAAACCTCCAGTCTGCTGATGCTTTAATTTTAATTTGACGATAATTCCGTTTTTTATTATGTAATTACGCTCTGAGCGCAAACATTATTAACGTATTATTTTTACACTATTCTAAAAGACAAAACACATGGAAATGGAAGATTATGTTTTGGAAATCGCAGATTAATCAATTATAGAAAATTATATATATAATAAACGTATTATAATGCAACTACATTTCAGAACATTTTGAAATTGTAATACAGGCGACCGTTTAATTAAATTAATTCTAAATGGAAGTTATTTATTGAGATAGACCACCAAACTTGCGTTATTTAAATTTTGATTTAAAAAATATTTTTCAAACTTTTCTTATGGAGCGCACTTTGGCTATGCTCTTGCCAATCGTGGATGTATAATCTTGATGCGATTATTTATGAAATGCAAATGCAATCAAATTAGCGGCGTTGCTTTTCGCGAAAATTGCGATATCGGATGATGGTAAATATTTGCTTCTGCGAGTAAATTAATTTCGACGATGGATAAATCTTCGTGGGTGCGTGTTTTGTATATGTGTGTGTGTGTGTGTGCAAGGGTCGGAGGGGCTATTTTTAAAAGCGGCGTTCGCGTATCGATTTCCTTTCGCACATCCTTCGAACGCGACACTTGCGCAATCGGGAATTCCAATAAGATCCGGCGACGCCGTCCGTGCATTTCCCTCGCGACGTCCACCAGGATTAATTTGATCAGGAAAGGTGAGATTTCTTTAGCAAATGAGATTTTCTATTGTTGAATTGTTTGCGTTGTTGTTCTTCTTCCTGTTTGCAGATGCCGAGCTCTAGGAAGATGATCCTGGGGCACGTCATGGCCGGACTCTGCTCGAAGATGAATCGGACGAAACAGCTGCCCGCCGATGTCATGGAAACACCTTTGAACAGATGCCTAAACACCTTCGATATCACGTTGCTAGGTATGATGTAGGTATAGATGTCGATTGTTTTGCTGATGCCGAGTTTCAGGTGTGGGGCACATGGTGGGCGCCGGCATCTACGTGCTGACAGGAACGGTTGCCAAGGAGATCGCCGGACCTGGAATCATCATCTCGTTTCTGCTCGCCGGTTTGGCTTCGCTGCTTTCGGCTTTATGTTACGCAGAGTTCGGGACGAGATTACCGAAAGCTGGTTCGGCTTACGTTTACACGTACATAAGCATAGGGGAGTTTTGGGCCTTCGTCATCGGTTGGAACATTCTGCTCGAACATATGATAGGTATTTGTTGTTTAATTTGTTTGGTTTGAGTCTTAACTTGCATCGATTGCAGGGGCTGCTTCCGTGGCGAGGGCTTGGAGCGGTTACGTGGATTTCCTCTTTGGCGGCGTCATTAGCAACGCGACGCTATCGATAACCGGGGAAATGCACGAGGAGCTGCTGGGGAAATACCCGGATCTACTCGCGTTCGTTGTCTGCATCGTATACGCTCTGTTGCTAGGCATCGGAGTAAAAGGATCGGCGATCGTGAACAGCTTCCTCACCGTGATCAACCTGAGCGTGATGGTGCTGGTCGTAGTCGTCGGATTCTATTATGCCAATGAGGAAAACTGGACGACGCCGAAAGGAGGATTCCTTCCGTACGGCTTCAGCGGAGTTCTGGCTGGAGCGGCGACGTGCTTTTACGCCTTTGTTGGATTCGATAGCATCGCGACCAGCGGCGAGGAAGCGAAGAATCCGAGCTTCTCCATTCCAATGGCAACGGTGCTCTCCATGGGCATCGTCACCTTGGGCTACATTCTCGTTTGCGCTGCTTTAACACTCCTGGTACCTTACTACAATATTAGTGATAGTGCGGCTCTGCCCGAGGCGTTCTCCGGCGTTGGCATGCACTGGGTCAAATACGCCATCTCCATAGGAGCTATCTGCGGCATGACCACAACCCTGTTCGGGTCTCTCTTCTCTCTACCGAGATGCATGTACGCCATGGCCAGCGACGGGCTGCTCTTCAGCTTCTTAGGCGACGTCAACTCGAAAACCCAAGTGCCTCTAACGAACTTAGTGATCTCGGGCGTCTTCTCCGCGACGATCGCTCTCCTCTTTGACCTTGAGAAACTCGTCGAATTCATGTCCATCGGAACGCTACTCGCGTACACCATCGTCAGCGCGTCCGTCATCATCCTGAGATACAGACCGACCCTATCCCCGTCCCGCTCCATCCTCACTCTGGGCTCCGAAATGTCCGTGTCGACGTCAGAACCCACAACCCCGTCGGAAATCGTCAACATGGCAGGTACTCTTCGCGTAAAATACAGCTGGTTGGGCCCTGTCCTTGGTAACTGCGAACCGGGAAGCGCCGTCTCCACATCCGTCTTCATTTACACCGTCTTCTCCGGTGCTCTCTGCATCCTCATCCAAATCTCTTCGCGCAACTTGACCAACGGCATCTGGTGGACCATAATCTTAGCGGTCTCTTTCATATTCATTATGGGAGCATGTAATTATTCTTCGTAAATTCTTTGAGAATCCGATATTTAAGATCGCTGTTTCAGGTATGCTGGTCATCGTGGCGCACCACCAGAACAACGAGGGTCTCAGATTCAAAGTGCCGATGGTGCCGTTCCTTCCTGCCCTCAGCATACTGTGTAACCTCGAGTTCATGATCCATCTGAACATATTGACTTGGCTGCGCTTCTTCGTCTGGATGATCCTAGGAATGTTAGTATACTTCTTGTACGGAATTCACAACAGCAAAGAAGGTGAGACGATGTCCACGTATTCGATGCTAATGAACTCCTCGGAAGCGGTCAAAGAGAAATGGGGAGCGACAACTCGGACCAATATCAAAGGCGTTCTGACGCGCCGCAAGTCCTCTTCGGCTGGCGAAAGGAACGCCATCATCGACGACGAAGACGACGACGTGCCATAAACCTCAATCACTTCATTTATCTTTGAGTTTCGTAGAAGCACTTCATTTTCTAGGCTCTCCATGTAAACTAAGGCATATTATATCAAAACAAAAGGCGCACATCTGGTTCATCAAAAGAGTAGAGAAGAGAAACGCACTCGGCGTGAGTTACAAATTTGACAATAATAATGTTTGTTGGAATTTGCGTTCGAGAGAGTCTGGATTTAGAGGTTTTCGGTTAATTCACACTAGTCGATGGAGAAATTATTTATAAATATATATATTACGTTAAAATAATCATAGTAATATAATATTTGTTGAACAGAAAGAATGCCTAAGTATTTATATGTATAAATGTATTAAAGAAATATGTCTATGTAAATAATGAGAAACATCAAGAATCTATTGCAGCGTTAATTTCAACAACTGTACGTACAATACTCATGTAATAAATAATAATATAAAGTTCCGTAAGCAAACATTAACTTTGAATATCGCTAATTGCTAATTAATGAACATAATCAAAAACAAATTTGAACTGCGGGTTTGCGAAGAATACTGAAGGTGGCGCTGTTTCTTACCTTTAATGATTTCGTATTGGCATGCATAGTTCCACCAATTGCAAAGCTCGGAAATGTGACAGAGGTTAATAATGACAGATTAATTGTCAACGTGCACTCGAACTGTGTCAAAATTGGACATTCGCAATTTTCCAATTTTCATCAATTAAAAGGGACTTTCTGAGTGGAAGGACTGAGATTGCAGACGAAGATGCTTAGGAATTCGATTTGCTAACATTCGTATCAGCAGTTTTTTTAGGTGAGTGATGCGAGAATGCACGATCAAAACAAAAACACGACAGCCTGCTTCACTGACGTGTCCATACGTCTAAACGTTTAACATAATAACACATTGTTGTTAGCAGGAAAATAATAGCAAATATGGAGCGAAGACGTAACGTGAAGGGCAAGGATTCGAGCTCAAGTATGGAGAATGGGCAGTCCCTGAAGAGCTCATCAAGTGGCAGTCTGAAGGGAGATGGAAAGAACATTGCTCTGCTCTTTTTCCTCTACACTCTGCAGGGAATCCCGCTTGGCCTGAGCGCTGCCATACCAATGATCCTGCAGAATCGTGGAGTCAGCTACAAGCAGCAGGTAATATATAATGCTTCTGCCTGGCTTCTTAACTGAATAATCTCATTTGTGAACTTTTTGAAGGCCGAATTTAGTTTTGTTAACTGGCCGTTTAGTATAAAACTACTCTGGGCCCCTATTGTAGATTCAATGTTTTCCATGCGGATTGGTAGGAGGAAAACGTGGATGGTGCCCACACAGTACCTGATTGGCGCGTTCATGCTGCTGCTCAGCAGTCATGTGGATCTGTGGTTGGGAGCTGACGGAAACGAGCCCAACATCGGAATCCTGACCGCGCTGTTTTTCTCGTTGAACTTCCTTGCCGCCACTCAAGATATCGCCGTGGATGGCTGGGCTTTGACCATGCTGAAGAAGAGCAACGTGGGGCACGCATCCACCTGCAACAGCGTCGGCCAAACTGCAGGTTTTTTCCTCAGCTACGTCCTATTTATGGCCTTGGAGAGCGCAGACTTTTGCAACAGTTACCTGAGGAGCGAGCCGGAAACCGAAGGTTAATAAGTCCTGACCCATTCTTTTACTCTTAACATTAACTTAAGTTTTCTTCGATTCGCAGGCATCGTTACGCTGGCCGGTTTCCTGTACTTCTGGGGCTGGATCTTCCTAATTACGACGACGGTCGTGGCGCTTTTGAAAAAGGAGGAGCACCGCGATGAAGACAATTCTGAAGACAACAGGGACCTGAAGAAGGCATACTCGAGTTTGGTGCAGATCCTAAAGCTGCAGCCGGTGCAAACGCTGGTGCTCATCCTGCTAACAGCAAAAGTACCTTTGCGACGAAATACCCAGCCTAGTTTTCGTTTACACATATCGCATTTTCTTGTAGATAGGCTTTTCCGCCACGGACAGCGTGATGACCTTAAAGTTGGTGGAAGCCGGAATCCCGAAGGAGCGACTCGGTTTGCTGGCAGTTCCATTGATTCCCTTGCAAATTGCGTTGCCCTTGGTCATCGCGAAATATACAACAGGTAAGAAGTGTAGATATCGCAGTCTGTTCGTGTCACAGTTGACATTACTAGCGATGGACGAAGCGTTTTCGGTGTTGAACATGAACCACGACTATTTCCTGCAAGATTTGTCGATGGCACGTAGAGAAGCTGCGGCTCGAATCCTCCAGCGTTTCTTTAAATACGTTTATCGGAGATGCCTATTCGGTCGGGTCCGGAGGAGGCTCAGGGAGTTAAACCGTGAGAAACCCAGGATGCTGTTTCGGAAACTAAATTTGGGTGGGAGATTCGATCGAGCATTGAACAACAAGTTCGTTTTTAGACTGAACGGTCCGCAGTTTCCACCAACGATTATTTACAAAGTGATTACCGATATATCCGTGTTGAATATGAACGACGGTAGCAGGATAAAGCAGAGCGATAGCTGCTGGAGGTTGTACAGGAATGTCGATAGCGCCGAATCCAAACGCATTACACGCGTTGTCACGAGGAACAAGCATCGCATCAAGTGGATCGAAGAGAAATACATGTGATTTTTGTTTTGATTGTTGAATAGGACCGAAACCGTTGAAGGTGTACACGAAAGCGATTCCATATAGGTTGGTGTTCGGCTTCGTTGCTGCGTTACTAGTGTGGATCACACCGAAATTGGTGCCCGACGCCTCTGAGGGTTTGCCCGTCTACTATTACGCACTTCTTTTGATCTGCTACTCGTTGCATCAAGTGAGTGATCGTCGAAGATTCGACCCACGAGTGCGCTAATTTTAGTTTTTTAAATTTTGTATAGGTTTGCGTCTACAGTATGTTCGTATCGTGCATGGCCTTTTTCGCGAAGATCAGCGATCCTCTGGTGGGCGGCACCTACATGACATTGCTGAACACGGTGACCAATCTGGGCGGTAATTGGCCAGCAACCTTATCCCTCTGGCTCGTCGATCCACTCACGTACAGGGAATGCGTTGGCGGGGTGAACAACGACGATAACATGTGTCGCACATTGCTGGAAAAGGAGGTTTGTTTATTCTCTCCATCACTTGCATTAATCTCACTCTAATTTCGCTCTTCTTTCGCCAGCTGTGTGTCAAAAACGAGGGTAAATGCAGCATTTGGTTGGACGGTTATTATGTGGAAACTGTTGTCTGCGCTGCTATTGGTTACCTGTGGCTGCGTTGGGCGCGGTCTCGCATCCAGAAGATCCAATCGCTGAACGAGGATGCCTGGAGGCTCTCTAAACGGACAAAATAACAGTTACATTCATCATCATTCCATCGGAGCTGCACGAACACGGACGATTTCGCAGTGGCAATCAACAGTTAGTGTTCCTATCAATTTCCGACGTTTCGTTTGTAAATTTTTTATTTTTTTTTTCGTTATTACCCAAACACCAGCGAGTTATTGAAAATAATAATTTAAGGTGTGAATTTTGTTAACGTTTTATATGTGTATATGGGAATTACGACGGTTCGGTCGATTTGTGATTGATAAGATTGTTAAGACAGAAGAGGTATCATTTTCTTTTTTTTTTATACGGAAACCTTGTGACAATACGAAGAAATGCATTTAGTTTTGATTTATACTTCTCAACTGCATCAGCACCGTTTGTTATACAGATTTTTTAAAATAAGAAAATATATTTTATAATAAAATAATTATATATAAATTAATTGTAACGTCGAAACAGAAACAAAAAATCAAAGTATTAAAGAGTGTTGTCTTTTGAATTGGATTTACGATTCGTTTATTTTTTTTCAGTTTTGTGAATTTCAGGTGTGGAGGAAGGAGGAATGCATCGATAAGATTTAATATATAATTTAATAACGATAATAATGATGAGATATTAATAATATTTTTCACTAAGCAGCAACGTCGAAGAACTTGTCGATTTTGGTGACCACTTCGTCCGGTTTATATTTGATGTACTTTTCGGGATTTTTCGTAAATTGGACGACGGAAAAGCTGTGGAAATTCAATTTAATTTAAAAAGCAAAACAAAAAATAGTTTGTTAAACTTACATATTGTAGAAAGCGTTGTATTTGGGTATTATGTATTCCTTGTTATCCCTTTTCAAACTTTCCCGCAGCTCGACGTCGGGAATGGAATAGCCCCTTTGCACCTTCATCATCTCTTCAATCTCCTTGTTGAAGCCCTGAAGAACATATGTGTTAGGTGTGAATATTTGGAGGAATGTAAAGTATAAATTATTTCGCCTTACAGCAAACTTCTCTTTCAGGAAGGCTCGTTCTTTGTCCTTCAATCTGTCCGTATGTTGCAGATTCACCGGGAAATCGTCCGTTGTTATGTAATTAAGAAGTTTATTCCAGCTGACGAGGAAAGATGAAAATATTTATATTTGTGTTTAAATTATAAATTAACGATTACCTTTGCAGGTATGCCTTCTTGTGTTCCTGTATGGAATTGTAGTAGTACTCCTCGCACTTCGGCTCCGAAATTAGATACAGTTCAAGCAGATTGCTCCTCTGCAGCGACTTCAGCACGTAGTTATTGTTGTTCAATCTGAAGATGGACTTGAGCGCGGCGTCGCTGTACTGCTCGCTCTTGCTTATCAGAGTGTGGTTCAACTGCACGAGAACCTTTTCTGCAAACACGAAAAACCTGATGTATAAAGCCTCGATCCCTTTCACTCAACATACTTATGTAGAGGCCGATGTACGCTTTGCTCTTATCCGACACGTTGAGCTTCTCCAGTTGACTGCTGTAGTTAGGATCATCCGCCAGAACTCTTCCGATGGTGTCCATGTACTCCAAAAGTTGCTCCAAAAACATGAGAACGTTGCTGGTGAGTTCGTGAACGGTTCCATCCTTGGGCAGCTGCGACACCGAGTCCAGGCGAAGGCTCTCGATGAAATCGTCCAAAGCTTTTACGCCCTGAAACATATTATTTTTTTAAAATAGAACCGAACTGCATGCGCATTCCTTACCGTCGCATGGAGCGTCTTCAGGATCGAATCGAACTTTGATCGGACGTTCGCATCGCATTCCTCAAACGTCCTCTCGAATTCCGGCTTAAGTGAAAGCAGCTGCTTCAGGATTGGGAATATTATGAGGACAGCTCCGAAGTCGTGCCTGCTGATGCAGCGTTTAGCACGCGCCGCGATATTCTACGAAACGCAAAATCACATTTGCAATTATCATCTCCGAACCTGTCCGATCTCACCTCGCCATCCTGGACGATGTTGTCCATGGCTTCCCGAACGATCAGCTCGAAGACTTTGGCCTGATGATTAGTGGAGATAACTCCTTTCATCAAGCTCTGCTCGTTCTGCATCAGTTTATGCAGCGCCAAAACGCACACCAGATAATTATCCATCTCCTGTTCGCTATCCAATTCCTCGGCCGCATTCGAAGGATCTACTTTGTGGAGATCGCATTCAACGTAAAATCTAAACGAGAATGTTTCTTACCGAGATGAGTCGAGGCTCTGCGACCGCCCAGAGTTAAGCCAGTCGAGTGCTCCAAAGTCTGAGAGGCCTTCAGCAGCATACGATTAGCTTTCTTCTCGAAGACCTGGTGCAGTCTCCTCGTCGATGGTTTCCTAGTGGCTTCGTGACGATTTTGAAATTTCGGCCTCTAACGTACATTATTAAATTCACCAAATTTCGATTTCATTGTAACACAATCTACATACAAACATAGGTGATCCCATTCCGCCGTGATTGCTTCCACCACTCACGGATCTCTGGTGGTTTCGCAGCAAGGTCATCGACTTCTGCAGAACGCTACCGCGAACTTTACCGTACACCGTCAGGAATTCATCCCTCTGGTTCTCCCACAGCCAATTGGCGATTTTGATCAAATCCTGCATATGCCGATCGGGGATCTGCGGCGGAGCACTCGGAACATCCTCATTTGAAGTGTCCTCATCATTATTCAGCAAATTCATCAGAGCAACAGGCAACATAGGTTTACTATGTTTATCCAAAATACATTTGAACTCGAAATGCAATTTATCGCTGCCTTTATTGAACAGAGATGCCTGAAAATAAATCTCACATATATTTCTAATTAAACCACTTGCAAGCAAATCCACTTACCACATTTTCCAATTCTACACTTTGCGGGATGTGCTTCTCAAAGTACTTCTGTGCCCTGGCCAACCTATTCAAAGACTGTATGTACACTTCCAGATCTATCCCACCTTCGGACACAACTCCAGGACCTTTCTCTATGATATCCTCAACACGTGAAGACACTTCATAAAAACCAATCACATTGTCCAAAAGTTGCAACGTTCTGTCAATGTCTATTTAGTAAATAATATAATCAAACAACGAATTAGAATAAGATATTAAATATTTACTGTGTTGAGATTTCTGCAGGTTTTCTGTTTCATTGTAGACAGGCAGGATAGTGTCCTCAAGTCGAGACAGCCTCTGCTCGAATGTGTTCAGAATGGTGTCTATGCCTTTGGCCATCTGGGCGCTCTTCGTTATCCTTTCCTGAAGAAGCAACAAATTCGCTTGTTCCTTCCAAGAGAAATTAATGAAAATATTGTTATTCTCGAATTACTATACTGCAGTACCTTCTCCAGTTTATTACTTATTTCCAACTTCTTCTCGTCCATCATATTCATATTGTTTATTAATGCCACTATCAAATTAGATATTATTTACGTACACAGAATGTTGTGGACATAATATTTGGATGGGCGAGCCAACAATATCCACTTGGATTCAATGTTTTTGGTTACTCCTTACTAAATACTAGATGGCATTGTATTCAATTGCAAATTATGCTACCTTATATCCAGACATGATTCAAGTATAAGTATATATTCGAATAGTTGAACATTTTATAAATTTACTGGTGAGTTTTTAGATTACATAGGAGGATGGTATGGTATGAAACTCTTAAATGATGTACAGATTAATGTAATAATTTATTTACAATTAAGTTATAAAAGAAACAAGCTTTTTGAATGAACAGAAAACTGCAGGACTAGCGTTTACAAATAAGTGCAATCAATAAAAAAACTTTTAAATTAAACGTCGAATAATATCGTGGATTCTTCTTGTTCAATTAATTGTCTGTATATCTGCACCAGTGGAATACTCAGATATGTTGTACCTCATAACGTTGAAGAGGAATTGGTATTGTCCCTGGAAAAGAAAATAAAGGTGAAGTGAGTACAACAAAAGATGAAGATTTTCTTACTAGATCATCCATGAAATCGTCTCTGTAGTATCGCAGAGATCTAATAGTTGTAGAGACATTGCATAGTTGCTTATTGGTGAGTTGATCATGCACATTTTGGTAGGTCAAGAGTAAGCCGCATCCTTTGGCTCCATCACTGAAATTTGAATAGAACCATTGGGAATATGTATTAAGAATGTATAATGAAATCAGAAATATACCTGCAGACTAAAACTATGTTCCTGTCGATTTCCCAACTCTTGTAAATATCAAAGCATAGCAAGAAGTTCTCATAGTTCGGAAAATCGTTGCTGGGCCATGCTTCGAAATGTAGCAAGGTAACACTGATATTACCTTCTTTACCTCTGATTTCCAAATTGTATACCTGCACAAGCGATTCCTGGCTGAACTCGAGCAGATGAACAGAAAGTACGTTTTCCAAAACGAACGGGTTACCATCTTGAGGCCAGAAAACGCTCTGCAAAGATAATGATAATCAGGATGTATTCGAATTAGATTATATGCAGCACTTGCTTCCAGATCCTCGATAGTGTGCAGCACGAAAATGATATCGGTCTTCTGCAGATATATCAGTCTCCAGAAGTCGAACACCGTGTTGCTTAGCGGTTGTTGAGTGCAGATGATCGATTTTGCACTTCTGCCGCTAATTTTCACCGCTGCGATGTAGTAAGATTGATCATCCGATTGCAACCTGTCCAGATAAAGCACTCCAATTCTACCTGAAGAAGCATAAACGGGATGGTGGTACATGAATCATAATTGTTTGAGGGCAACGTTTACTTCTGTATGGTTTGTCCTGATTCCGGTGTTTGGTTTTGTTCAACACGTATCCAGGCTGAACGGCGCATCCCATCACGCTGAGCCAGTAATTGTTGTCCGTCACGTAACGGAGCTCTTCTTCTGGACTGCGAGTCATCAGCTGGTCCAGGTTCAGTTCGGTAGATTCGCCGTTCACCAGCTCGTTCAACACGCAATACGAAAACTTGTATTGCAGCTGCAAAACGGTAAATCTTAAGTAACCGCTTCGTACACCTTTTCGACTTTACCAATTCGCACAGCAAGCCTTTTCGTTCCTTCCGAAGTTGAGCCAAAGTCATGGGAACATCGATTAGCAAATTATTCCTGATCTGATCCCACAATCTGTCCACCAGAATATAGACACCTGTCCTATTAATACCGGCGCTGAAACAAAATTGCATTATTTTCATTACAATGTTACTGCCACTAAATTACTAATTGTTTCATTTCAGGATTGAATTTCAAAAGAACGCGTGAAACGACAATCATATAATAAATAGCTGAAAGCACCTGCAATGCACTACCACCGGATAATTCGTATTTTTGTATTTTGCGACGACCCTGATGAATTCCACGAAGGAGCTCGGCCTGATAGGAATCTCGTGATCCGGCCAGGCAGTGAAATGGAACTGTCTGACGAGTTTGCTGAAGCCGTCCGCGTTGCTCAATTTGCACGTCCTCACAGTGTAATCCAAATGCACCTGTTCCTTTTCCAAGGAGACAACCAAGCCGGTGTTCAGGTTCATCGCGGTATCCAGCTCGGGCCAATATTGTGTGCCCTTGGTGTTTCCATTCTCAACAACATTCGTCAACATCACCACAACGGGCACTTCCTTCTGCCAGACCATGCGCCAAAAGTCCGAGACACTGTTGGCCACCGGACACTGCGTCGCTATATAAGAGTTCTCCTTCTTAGAATTCTGCAAGGACGAATAAGAATAATATATTTCGCGACAAGAAATTTCGCTCACCTGCAAGAAATTAGCGTTGATATACCATGAGTCAGGGTCGTCCGGCAAAAGGTCCAAGTGCACGTGCGTGCTGAAATCTGCAATGCGTATTAATTGTTTTACGTTTCTAACCGATTCGTTAATGCGCCTTACTGGGCAGGATGTTCCTGTAGCGATTCTTGTTTCCAAAATTACGGCCGACAGTTTTCGCACTGTCGTTGGTCGGAATAGACTTGAATTCGGTTTCCAGCATGTCCACGACGCTCCTATCCTTGAGGAACATATTCAAACTTGCAGCGCTCAATGGGTTGGAGGCAATTCTCATCAACGGCAGCATCTGGTACACCTCCGATAAGCTTTTCTTCCTTGAAATAAATTGTACGTGTTATACTGTAAACGCGCGATGTTGATTGACGAAAGTTATCAATTCTGGATGTTTTAATACATAATGTACCTAAATAGTTTGAAGTATAGCAGCACTATGGTCAGGACGAAGATTATAATCACGAAGAAGCAGACTACCAGTATTATCCACACTGATGAGGTATCGTCGTCCTCTTCAATATTCAATGACCGTTTTGCCATGCAATCATTCAGCATCATCGTGATTTTCTCCCCAGATGATTCGTTTTCGCCATACTTGCTCTTTGCGTATATGTTGAAATCAGTTTCGGATGTCAAATTGATTTGAATATCTTGGAAACTCCGCAAGTTTGCATTGTAAAGTGTAGTACCGTTGAGCGCCTCGACGACTATCGTACTGAAATATCCAGCGACTTAAGCTATATTTTATAGTGAAAAATGTGCAGCAGCTTCTTACTTGATGGAATTTGTCGTCATGAAATCAATTTGCTTCACGAAAATGCCAAACACATCCCCACGTTGACATTTCACGTCCATCAACCTCGCTTCAGAAGGGCGGATCATCACAATGCCTGTTGCGTTAAAGTCGACTTCTCGATTGTTATAGCCTAGCACCATTACGGATTTAACGTCCAAAGTAAAATTCGTATTACATGTAAATTCATTTCCTTTGAACGTGTGAATCATCACTCCCCTCGCAAAGACATTGAAGCTATTAATGTAATGTTTAGTGGACACTCTTCCCATTATCGTCCCGTTCGTATAATACTTGACATCGGTCACATTTCCTGAAACTATTACACGAGTAAATATCATTACGAAATATCGTTCAGTTGAAAATATTACTCAGCGTTTTGATATGTATAGCAGATGATATATAATTGACCTTTTTGTCTTTCGAAAGTTCCACCTGCAACAATATTGAGAGTAAATACACAAGCACCGGCAGCTACTACCTTATTACCATGATATTGATATTACTATTATCTTTCATATTATCAAGTACGAAACTATTTCCAGATATACTTCCGCCTCTTATCTTTTTTATTTTGATGTACATAATCCTGTAGGAATTCACCGCTTTGTCTTCGTCCCACTCCAGAGTGATGGAATTATCGGTCACAAGCGTTACCTTTATATCAACTAGAAATAAAATATGATTCACATTGCACTCAACTACATTTGCCTCAATTACTTAAATCTGGAGTTGACACGCTGAAAACATTCGATTTACATAATCCATCTTTAGATGTTACCTGAAAATACGACAAATCATCTTCATAAAAATTTGCAAATATATTAATATAGTGACCTGTAAAATTATTTTGTCGTTACAATTGAACCCTATCTCATATCTTAATTCATTCGTTTTCAACGTTCCACTGCTGTTATCCTTTGTAGAATTGTAAGTAATTTTATATTGACTCAATTTGCAATAATCCTGAACCGTCCATGAAATAGTTGTACAATCGAAATTTGTAACTGCCTCCAATGCAATTCCTAAAATTATAAAATCCATATTGTGTGCATATTTTGCAATATAAAATAATTACCTTGCAAATGCATATCAAAAGGTTTGGAGATCGACATTACATTTTTCAGTTTTTTAAATTGAATCTAAAAATAAAATTTTCCATTCTCGTAATTGCTTTCGCCAATCATGTATATAAATATAAATTATACCTGTATTGGATTAGTGGGATTCGAGAAATTTTTAAGTACGATGCTATTCGTAGTATTGTTGATTATACCATTATCGAAGACATCATTATTAGTAACGTATCTCACGTAGTAAGAATCCACCGCATTATTGAATTCGGAGAATTTCAATTTTAATTCATTCTCCATCGTTTCAGATTGTACAGATGCTGAAACAGAACGTATTTATAAAAAGACTTTAGTTCTTTCTTTTCCATTGGCTCACTCAATGCTGGTGGTTTTACGGAAACCGTATTAGATTGACAATTGGATTTTCCTGAAACCTAAAGATACCATTAATATTATTGTATTAGCAATTGAACTTCAAAGGATACCTTTACTGATAATGTGGTACCATTGAAGATATTGAACTTATATTTGCATTTTAAATTCTGGCATTCCTCACTTATCCCATCAACATCCATTATATATGGTCCTTCGCAGCTCAAGCTCTCGTTTATATCCACGCGGATTTCATCGAAAAATATATCTAAATCTGAATGGAACGAAGCTGTTAAATATAAAATTTACTCTGACGATGACGAACATACCAATGTTAAAATCTTCTGCTTCGGTTTTGCATGATTGCAGCAGTGGGAGTAGCAGCATTAGGAAGAACTTGAATTTCCTCATGTTCGTCTCCAGATGTGACGCATGAGACTGGGCCAGCTATTAATCACAATCGAAGCCATTTCAATTCACCGATAATAAATGTTATCTGTAAATATTTTGATATGAGCTAATCAGCTGCATGTTGAAAAATGCGCTAGGCGCGGCAAATAAATACTGCAATGGTTATTTGTTGGATTGGAGGTGTTGGGAAAATTGGATATGATTAGATCTGCATATCAACCGATCGGTAAATCATGCAATAAATTATTTTCATATTAAATAATTTACATACTGCACTCTGTCAATATTAACTAAGTAAATATATGCAAATATATTTACACATAGGAAGGTATTTTTCATTTGTACTTAAAATCGTGTATGATGTAATAAATTATTTAATTATGTCGAAATATTTTCAAATAAAATATAATAAAGATTACAGATTTTGTGCTGTAAATGATCAATCATATTACATGCAACGTTAATACCATTTTTTTTTGAGAGACAATATTGTAATGGCAATATGAAGGTAAAACACTATAATTAATTATTAATTATAATGTTCAAAGGTAAACCTGCCTAACTAATGACTATTTTCATGTTGTGATGTAAAGTAATTGTGTTTTAGATTTCTTGTGCGTGTCTTCGCGGAACGCGTATATTGATGACCTGACGATGATCCATTGGATGCATTAGTTCCGCTTTCCGCTTCCACTCCATGCGACGGCTCTCGTTCTTTCTACGTTTCCGGTCCACGTAGCCAATAACGCAGCTGGCCGGTATCCAGATGAGAGCTGTTACCAGGACAACAGTACCAACAATATTATCACGCAGGAAGAGCAGCACCTTATTGATGTTGATATCTTCGATGATGTCCCAGAAACGTTCGACCACATCCTGGATTGTCTTCTCGCAGTTGCCCTTATTGCAAAAGCCTTGTATGCAAGGCGTACCATCGGGCAGAATGTCTGCAGG
The DNA here is from genome assembly GCA_963457615.1 of Nicrophorus investigator. Taxonomy (NCBI): domain Eukaryota; kingdom Metazoa; phylum Arthropoda; class Insecta; order Coleoptera; family Silphidae; genus Nicrophorus; species Nicrophorus investigator. The sequence continues at coordinate 3,729,988 of OY735143.1, forward strand.
TTCCACCGGGAGGCAGCTCTCGTTCATGCTCATGCGGCAACACCTTCTGCAGGCGTTCAAAACTGCGATAAAATAACAATAATGTTAGATAATATATTAAGTATACTACTAGTCATCTGAAACTTACTGGTATCGCACATGCAACTTTGCAGACCCTGCGTTTCGCAGTAAGGCGTGCACTTTCCGCTCCGACATTTTCCTCTCTCCTGGCAGTCCGTCCCATCGGCGACGGGAGGACTTCGAGGACATTCGGCCTGGTATCCGGTGCAAACAGATTGTTGTTCGCAGGTCGCATATTGAGCCTCCCTGCACTTCATCCCTTTCTGCATGTACTGGCAGTTCTGACAGCAGGGCGAGTTTTTATCGCTGCAAACTGCACCCTGGCCCCGCCTCAACTTGCAGTCCTTGTCGCAGCAGGCATCGTTATCCTCTGTTCCCAGAAGACCCGCATCGCATTCTTCATCCCCTTCTACTCGGAGATTACCGCAGAAACTCTCTTCCGGTTCTGAAAAACATCGGCCTGATTTCGCCTGCAGGACTTTTCGGATGGACCTCAAACTGCATGGGGAGAACCGCTTGTTGTTCACGTCATATCCGCTCACGCTGTACGTGTACATTAGGTATGATCCTCCTTGGCTAGCGCTCGGCGAGCACTCCGGGATGTCCGGATCATGCTCGGAGCCCCAATTGTGACCGAATTCGTGGGCCGTAACTAAATCTGCTTCGCGAGTGATCACCCTCTGACCGTAATGATTTCTACTCGAGCTCAGTCCGGAATTCAAGTATAGAGTATACCCATTTTTAAAGTACTCTGCACAGAAAAACACAAATTAATACAACGAAATTTATAACCCTTACTTTTAATTACTGCACACCCAGAAGTTAAGTAATAAGGATTGTTTTTAATATCTTTCAGCCTGCATTGCAATTTAGTTTAATTCAAATATAATAAATATGAAATATAAGACAGAATGGTTGAAAGATAAATAGACATCCTGTGAACTTGGTGAATGAAAGTGTTGTGATACCTGGTGTGCAGATGCCGCCAACGGAATTCCTCCGCGGCGACCCGACGTAGGCTAAGCCCAGAATTCCGCCCTCGAATTTGAGGTCGGTGAAGAGGTGAGCCAGACAAAAGTCTTTGTGGCTGTATTCCCGACTAAAGACCTTAGTATTAGGGCACGCAGCACAAACAGAACAGAGACAATGGACACCATTCATGATTAGTTAGTAGACATATGAAAACCGCTAAGCGTTATTAATGAGGCACGAAATTATCTAAACTATACAAAGAGAACTCTACTGAATAAGCGTAATAAATAGAAATAATAAAAAAAATAACCCTTGGAACAGATGCCGCCATGCGAGCTTCTACGGCTGGACGAAATATAGGCTAAACCGAGTACAACGGAATCGCGCGCCAGGAACGTTTGGTATGTGAATAAATGGGCCAAACAGAAATCCTTGTTCTGTCTTTGCCGTGAAAAAGACTATAAAAGAAACAAATAAAGGAGAGAACGAGAAAAATAAGTGCAAAACATAACAAAATAATAATAATGGCAGTAAAATGGAAATCATAGGTATCATACCTCCAGGAGATTCCTAACATCCCATTTGTCTCGCATCATATTGTAATGAGCTTCGCCTGCCCTGACACGAGTCGCTTCATTATGGACCACAATCTTCTTAATAACGAAACCCATCCCTTTAAAACCGTCCACCTCCTGCCTATCGTGCCATATTGTATCGTTGTATATCTTATGCACACGATCTATCAAGCTTATCTGCAATACAAACACATTTATAATCATTCAAACTCACTGTCCAACGTAATTTACCAAATAATTGATGGTCGTTTTCGTGTTGCTTCCGCCCATTTCTTGGAAGAACCTATAGTCTGCCACAAGCAAGAGAGGACACCTTGTTTTCGTCGGAGTGTACTCGTATTGATCAACCTGTCTCTTCTCCCTATGAACCTCGGACGTCCAAGGGCTAGGCTCCACATCCTCGTCGCTCTCCATTTCGACGCCCTCCTTAATATACCCGCAAGTCTTCGGCGCGATATCCGCGTAATCTTTGTGATCCCAGCTAAACTTTACATCCGATTCCCTATAGGCAATCATCGTTCTATTATCCAAATGGGGCAGATGCCTCCAAGACGGCTGCAAAAATCACATGAAACGTTACCAAGTTACAATACATCCAAATAAGAACAAACCTCAATGTGATAAGTCTCATCAGGCAAGTGAATGCTACCAGTCATAACACCATCATCAATATGCAGACTGGCATGAGATGAAACTTCCCCAAACACCCTCCCATCATAAAACTGATCATGGTCCAAATGGACTGTGGTCTCTTTGCCATCACCATCCACTGTGTAGGCTTTAAAATTGGAATGCAGAACACCTCTTTTTGGGGTCAGGATCACCCTGAAGTTCCTCCCCAGAGCATCAAAGTTAACTTCCTTAATTTTATTGAAGGGATGGTCACTTTCCTTCAGTCCCCTCTTCACTATTTTGTGAGTAAGCTTATCAGCATGGAATGTTTCATAATATTTAAGGTTCTTGTGGATTGCTGCAACTGCAAATGAATGCATTAATTAATAAAAAAAGCTAAATAAATACCATTATTTCAATACCATTCAAACAGACTGCAAGTAGTAACAATACAGTTGAACAGGACTTTGCTATATTTAAAGCCATTGCAAAACGTTTAACTATATTCTAACAAAATAAATATGTGTATCACTACTGTTGTTGACAAATAAACTACAATGAGAAATGTCAAGCAAATGTCAAAACAACACAGCTGATCTTCTTGTAGTACCTATTGCTACCAGTAGGTTGTGCTTTCAACTGTAATCATTTTTTTTTTTACTAAAATTAATTTGAAATTCTTAATTATAATCTTAAATTTATTATTCTTACGATCTAATTGGATCCGTTCGACTTAAGATTTCTTCATAAATTAGGTTTTCGAGTCGAAGATGAATTCAAATTTAAATTAAGGAGCGCTTTCGCATTTCGATTACTTTCTGCTGCTGTTTTAATTATTGATTAATTTTTATTTTACAAAAGACAAACGTTTCTAATGGAAACAGGAAAGTGCCACCAACTCAAAGATATACAGAATAAGTATCATTTTGGAGCAAAGTTTTAACTATTTTGACTGAGATTCGAACATCATTTATTTGAGTCGCACTTTTGGGATACAAAGGCGGTTTATTTCATTTATTTGATAATGTTTTGTCATCATTTCGTGCTTGATTAAATATTTCGATTGTAGAATACGCACAAAGTGACACGTTTTTAGATAAGATTATGTAATTGAGATTCTGTCAAGGATTTCGCAAAATATGATTTAAATATATAGAAATATAGTTTGGAAACGATATTTTGATATAACAAATCAATGAAATCTGATCAGTATGCGAAAATTCAATTTTAAATCGTCGGATAATCCGGTTTAAAATAGAAGATTCGCTTGAAAGTTTGAAATTTTCTTTGTAATGTTGATTTTTTGTTGTGTTGGCTACTGTGATTATAGTTTATCGCGCGATTGCTCCTAATTTCACTCGAATGAGTGTTATCTTTCCAGCGCTTTGTTACGAAGTTTTTCTACCAAGTATTTTATTACAGTAGTTGTAGAGTTAACGAGCCGTTCGCATTCTTCCTAAGCGTGAACGTGTTTATGCACATTGGGTAAACTTTATCGTGATATAATGAAATCGTTCGTATTAGCCGCAACGGCGGTCATCCTACTCGCCGGTATCGCCGCTGCCCACGAAGAAGACGTCCACACTGTCCAATACAACGTGGACAACTTCGAAGATGAGGTTGTCAAAAACAATCACTTCGTCATGTTCTACGCCCCTTGGTATTAAATTTCTATTTATTAGAAATCCAATTGGATTTATATTTAGGTTATTTTCATTTAAGGTGCGGACATTGTAAACGTTTGGGACCAACGTGGGAGGAATTGGCGGAAATGCTGAATACGGATGGCAGCAACGTACGCATCGCCAAAGTAGACTGCACCACCGATGGAGACGTCTGCAATGCCAACGATGTGACCGGATATCCAACATTGAAGTTCTTCAAGATCGGCGATAAGGAGGGAACGAAGTTCAGGGGAACCAGAGACTTACCCTCTCTGACGACTTTCATCAACGAGCAGATTAATATGGTAAAAAATAGATTAGTCTAAGTTTTCAACAATATTTTAAATTATTTGTTTGTTGCATTGCTAGGAAGGGCATGGGGATGAAGTGGCTATTCCAAAGGGCTCTGGTGGATTGACTGAGCTCACCGATGATAACTTTGAAAAGTTCACCCAGAGTGGCAAACACTTTATCAAATTCTATGCACCTTGGTGTGGACATTGCCAGGTAATATATTTAATCTATAATTTAAAACTTTAATTAATTTTTTACTGTTTACTTCTAGAAATTGGCGCCGGTTTGGGAACAATTAGCTCAGGATATCGATGCGGAAGGTGTTGTCAGGATTTCGAAAATTGACTGCACGCAGTACCGCTCGAATTGCAATATGTTCGACATCAAGGGATACCCATCGCTGCTCTGGATTGAAGATGGAAAGAAGGTTCAAATTGGTGTTGACGATGTGTAGTGCGTCGTTTTCATGGTACATATTTACATTAAAGGTGGAGAAATATCAGGGAAGCAGGGGCTTGGAGGAGTTGAAGGATTACGTTAACAAGATGGTCGGCACGAAGAGCGTTTTGAGCGATGATGTTAAGGAGGAGGAAAAGGAGGAACCCAGCAGCGTCATGATATTGAACGGAGATGATTTCGAGCACGGAATCGATTCCGGCATCAGCTTCGTCAAGTTCTACGCCCCATGGTAATAAGGAATTGTAATGAAGATCGAATTGAAACGGGTTAATTTAATTGGATGCAGGTGCGGACATTGCAAGCGTCTGGCGCAGACGTGGGAGGAGCTCGGTAAGAAATTCATCGGTAATCCGGATGTGGACATCGTCAAAGTGGATTGCACCCTGGAGGTGAACAAGCAGTTGTGCAACGATCAAGAGGTAATTAAATGAGACTTTTTTTTTAAACTAGAGGTTTATTTATTTTATATTTTGTATCAATTCGCCAGGTCGAGGGATTCCCGACAGTGTTCCTATACAAAGACGGCAAGAAGATCTCGGAGTACAACGGTAACAGGAGCTTGGAAGATTTGTTCGAATTCATTAAGAAGCACATGGTTGACCACGACGAGTTGTAAAACGCGGAGGCGCAGAGGTTGTAGTTCATTATTACTACTCTTTTTTTTACAGAGTGTGCAGTTTTGTTATTATACTCATTCCACATGCATTCTTAATATCTGTCTTCTTCTACTTTGTTCGTGTATATTTTCGTTTAGTCGAATTGTGTGTGTGTTTTTTTGCATTTATACCGTTTCTGCAGAATAGAACTTACTGTACGACTTTTTAAACTATTGTATTTTTGTGTATCGGTGCGACTATTTTCCTTTTGCATTTACCTTCCTTTCTCTCTCTTTGAACCCTTGATATGATTAGACTATAGTTACGGTTATTGTTTTTGCCCTTCGATTTTACTGCACCACTATTGGCTGCTGTCTGTTAATCCAGCCGTTAAACGGCATCTGTTGGGCGTGGACTAGCGGTCTTTCCTGAAAACGAACCAATCATCATGATGAATTCGATGGATGTAAATTGATTGAGTCACCTGGAAATTCTGTCCGTGCAGCGGAAAATCGATCCTTTTTGCTGTGCCGTAGCCCCTCTGAACGACGTTGACCAGTTTGATGCGCGGCTGGAATCCTTTCGCCTGGACGGTTACTTTGTACGTGCCCGGTGTTAGCAAACGGTAGTAATCTCCGTCGTGCGCTGAAAAGCGTCAATTTCAGTAAAAGCTCTTATTTATAATGATAATGGTAATACCTGATAGAATATCGTGCTTGATCTCGCGCTGTATTCCTTCAGTCATGTTCGTCACATGGATAACGGCGTTCGGAACTCCCTGCTTAGTGTTCGCATCGTAGACGATTCCCTTGATACCGATATGACTCTGCGCGAAGATTTGAATCATCTGACCATTCTTATCAGCAATTAACGTAACGTACCTGCCACATGTAATTCATCAGAGCGTTCCTGTTTCGCTCCCATTCGGGTTCCAGACGGGACGCGGGAGGATACTTCTGACACGACAACTCCAGAGTAATTTCGAAATCGTTACTCGCCAGATAGTTGAAATCCTGCATTCCTCCGACGAGTGCGTACCATTTCGCGCCGTTCGTGATTCCACCATTCTTCGCAAAGTTCTCATCGTTGCATGGCTTCATATTTGGATCGGCCATGTCCGCATGGTGCTCCGAATAAGCCTTCGCCAAATGTCTACACAAACAATAATCGATTGAAATTGTTGTTTCATTATAAAATTTCTTGCTAGTAATTTATCTTTGTAAGTAATGCAGACTTGCACGAGCAAATTCCTGCTTGCATTTAGTAGATAAGCTAGCAGCACGCCAGGAAACGAGAGCATAAGTGGCTCGCTTTTTTTCTAGCACAAACAATGATAAAGTGAAAATCAATATTCAATGACTAAATTGGATGAGCAATTTTGGTATTCAATATAGTGCAAAATAGATTATTTTCATAGAATTGACTGAAATGGATTTGTGAAATTCTGGTAAGTATTGATTATTTTGCAGGTGTTTAATGCGTTTAATTAATTTATGTTTACCTGAATGTTTCATCGTCTGGTGCAGATGCGTACTCGCCGGTTTCCTTACCGGAACGGCTGAGATCGTACGGATAATTTGCGACGAGATCTCCGCCGTGCAGAGTCGCGGAGAGGACGTAGGGGATCTGCAGGATGTTGCGGATCAGGGCGCGCGTTTCCGGTTGCAGCTGCGGCGGGAAGGAAATATTAAAAAAAGTGATCTATATTTCAAGAAGATTGATGTTTACCGGCTGCGTCAGGCTGTTGACTTCCCTCAGCAGATGATTGTTGTCCTCCTTGCTGAACTCCTCGTTGCTGTAGGCGATGCTATTCAAATCCGGGAAATTCCTATTGAGATCGACCGAATTGTTGTTGTACCTGCCGATGAGCTCGTGCTGTCCGCCCTATCCGATGAAATGCGAGAAGATTAGCGTTTGATTGATGGGAATGCAGATGATTTTACCGTGTCCGTGGCCAGCTGCCATCCGTCCGGATTCACCGAGGGCATGAGATGGATGCGGGTGTTTCGGATTAGGAAGACCACTTCCGGATTTCCGGCCCTGTACTGTTCGCACAGGTAGTGAGCGAGCTTCAGGAGCAGCTCACGTCCGAGCACTTCGTTTCCGTGTATGTTCGCGACGTATTTGAATTCCGGATTCACTGAAAATGATAATTAATAATTTTGTAATTTTTGGGAAAGCGGTTGCGTACGGATCTGATGTCGGCCCGGATGCCTGGAGAACTCAATGTAGTACAGCGGCGTTCCCAAAACGGATGCCTCGGTGAGCGTCGCGACGCGCGATACGTCCGAGCACTCTCCGGCGATGTCCTCCAGCACGAGTCTCATCTCCTCGTTGTCGTGATGACGAAATTCGAAGGGTTTGAGGAGACCCTGCGACCGTCCGACGAGACCCATCAATGCGAAAACTGCTAGAGCGATGACCGCCATCCCCGATGAAGAAGACATCGCGACTGAACTGAACCGTCGTTCCTCGCGGAAAATCGATGCTCGGCGCTCTGACGTGTGCCACCTGTTGTCGGTGCGTGGGAGCTTTTATCTGAAAATCCCTTGAATTTCCACCCTTTTTCCCTGCTCCCACTCACTGCTTGACGCAAAACGGGACGGACAATCCGATCGATAGGACTTGGATGGATGGAGCGTGGGTCGCACTTAATTAAACTTTGCCCAACAGCAAATACGAACAACACTTTATCGATAACTGCTTCGACAGCTATTTTTAATATGCATAGTTCACGATAAACCATCGCTAGCGCCAAAATCCCATCAATTTCCAAAGGATTTCTAGCAATTACCGTGCCTTCCTTTTTTTTTTCGTTTCATACAGATAGCAGTTCTGAATTTTGTTTATCATAAATTAGTTGAAACATTCATTATTCAAGCAATCACTTTCCATAAAAATTATTAATTTCTTTATATATTAATAAATCTTCATCACTCATCTTACTGAAGTGAACAAAAACAATTATCTTCATACGAAAATAACATACATTTTCATTCAATCTTCATTGTTTGCATCGAAATAAACATCCGATAAGAATACTTCTTTTATTGTTTGCGCAATTCAGTTCAAACTGATAAAAGCCGCAAAACGTTGCTTCCAATTTGTTTATCTTATTTGCAACTCTTTACATTTAGATTTTATATTCGTAGAGTCAACAACCAAAAATATGTCAGTGTATGCTAAAATGTAATGTTACTTAATAGAGATTCCTATAAATATGTAAGCCGCGTTGTATAAGTATCGCGTTATACGAGGATTAACTATATAATGTATCAAAATAACGTTTCACTTATAAATCTAGGACATATTTCTTCTTTTTTTTTTATTGGAACATTCCACATATTTCCTATAACACATGCATATTTGTAATTGAAAGGTAAAATAGTACAAAAATAAAACAAATAAATATGAAAGGCTATTGACCGTAATCCTTCCTATAAAATGTAAAATTATTATATGACTGTATAAATAATCATTTTATGAAAAAGTTTGTTTTATCAATTAAGGAAATTTAATTATAAATTAATATTTAATTAATTGCCATTTGATTTTTAATTAGCGCTACTATCATTTTGAATTAAACCGCAAGAGGGAGGCATTTACAATTTGAAGTTGGTAGCTCTTACAGCGCCGGCGTCAGTACGCTACTTTTTTTATTGGAAGGAAAACTTTTAGTCGTCGATCGGTTTTCTTTGCGTCGGCGTGCGCTCTCGTTTCGAATATTCAAAATTATTGTGTAAACCATTCAAATCCAGTGAATTATCCAGTGTTTTGTGAAATCCATCAACGTAGTGCAAACTCCAACTAGATTTTGGCAATTAACAGTGAGTAATTAATTTTTTTTTTTTAAATCAATTGTATATGTTAACATGCGTATATGGATTAATTAATATTTTTATTATATCAATGTGGTTTAATTTAAAAAATATTAATTAATTAGAAATTGCGTTGCATTCAAAATGGTGGAGGGACGCGTTCTTTTTCTCGTTTTCAATGTTTTTTTTTATAAATTTTGTGTTTGGAGAAGTTAGCAACAATGAATTTTTATTGCAAAAATACACCGAAGTTGGCACGATCGTACGTCAAAGTAGTGCGCGTCACTTGCTCAAGACACTTCATCCCGATTGTAAATACGAGAATAAGTTTTAATTGATAATAATAACACGAAAACCTGCGTTGCTGCATAGATCAGTCCAATCATTATGTTAATAAAATGTAAGTCATTCAATATTTAAGCAACTTCGAATAGTCAAACGTAAAACAAATTCAAATTCAAAATTGTGGCTGCAGTACTGCGCGTCCCTTTCTTAATTTTTTAATATGATATGGTTTCCATTTTATATTTATTTCTTATATGGATGCAAGGTATTCAAACTACCAGGTCATTCTGTGCGTTTTCACGTTCGCAGTGAAACGCATGGTATGGCAAGACCGTCTGTGCTAAAACCTTCTCGAGGTGCATCCGTTGAGGTGGTTGTTCGTATTCGAATATACGAGCAATCAACCGACAGATCACAGCGGATCTAGGGGCTCGCGTTTCCCCGAAATATCAATTTATCTATCGCGACGGATGTCGTTAAGAAAAGTTTTGACCAAACTTAGTCTTACATTCTGTAGTGAAGTGTGTGTGCGTTATTTTGAAGACAAGTTTAAGGCTTCGGCTCTTGTTCTTCAACCGGTAATGATTGATTGCAGTTAGCTTAAATTCACGTTACTCAATTTGCTATAAATTTATTATTAATTATATTAGAATCACGGGAGTGTTAAATTTCCGGGAGTTTTGTGCGTATTTTTGATAATTTATCGCGAGTGTTCGGAGTGAGTGGCAACAACGAGATGGCAGAGATTTAGGTGATGGCTGAGATGGAGAGATGCAGATGATGGCGATGAAAACATCAAGTAGTAAGTGATTTTATACCACACGGGATTCACAACTAGCCCTCCCACCTCAACCTAAATATATTTTTCATTTGATTTTAGCTTTTTCATTCTTTTAATTATTCTATTCAAAATTATTAATTCATATTGTGTCTATTTATTAAATTTATTTAATTTGTTTTGAACTTTTTATATTTTTATATTATTATTGCGCCTTAATATTATATTTATTAATTATTTGATTCCCTTTGTTCTTGTCCGTAATTCCGTTTTATACATCCACTTAGATAATGTGAGATGTTTTAGTTTAGGTTGCATTAAATTACTATTGATTTGGAGAAGATTTTAATTCATTTTTTAATGCAATTCAATGCATTGTTTCTTTTATTTTAATATTAGTTTTGTAATGATGATGGTTTTATTAATTGATAATTCTACATATGTTTTATTTATTTTGAAGTTGTAATGGCTTCAATATATTTAATTCATTGTAGAAGGAATCATAATTACTTAATTATTATTATTTTCAAACAACTCTCAATTCACCAAATTATCCAAAAATAACAAATGTTTACAAGCTGCAGATACTTTGCAATCTACATTATATTCATTTTACATCTTTCCTATATTATTACATAAAATATTATAGTTCAGGAAATTCTATAATTAGGGTTGGCCACCCTAAAGCAAATTAGTCTTTTATCAGTTTTTGGAAACTTTCTCATATTTCCAAAATCTGAAAATTGTATGTTAGTGTGTTTTGGTATGAATCAATGCGAGCTCGCAAATGTTTGTTTGTGTATGTATGTATGAGCAAGTGTTTCGATTTAGTATTTGATTTTGAATGATATGTGTGATTGAATGCTTTTACTGTTATGATTGTGCTGAGATGTCTATAGGTTTTTAGAAAATGTTAAATCTTCATTAACATTTTCCATTTGTGTTTAGATGCGTATATAGAAATCTTGAACTATAATTAATTTATTTTCATCGATTATTTATCAATCTAAATTAATTAAACATTTGTTATTTCCTATCTTATATCCTTTTTTATTTTTTTTTAAATAATGGAAATTGTCATCAATATGATTAATTTTCTATTTATTAACTTTTAATTATTACTATATTAGTTTTAAATCTTCTTCATTCAATGGTGATTTCGTGTCGCCTCGCGATTAATAAGCATGAGTAGTTAGTGGCAAATCTAACGTATTTGTCGGCTTTTGCATGTTTTTTGCTTTCAGCTGGATCTAACGTATCCACCGTGCCCGAAAATCACTCGAAAGTCGTGCAGAAAGAGTCTTGTATTAAGCAGTCTTAAATTCAACAAGACTTGTTGGTAGACTCTCTATGCACGATTGTAGATTTGTATAAAATAGAGGATGTTTCAGTACCCTCGCCCATCCCCTTCGAGCTTATTTCGAGGTTTAATTAGTTTTTGATAATGAAATATCCCCGGGATCGTGAGATGGTTGCACACTTTCACGATCCACCCTCAGCCCTCCGTGTTTTCAATTCAATCGTTTATATTTGCATTAAGTTTGTTGTTAAAGTAACTTCAATTTTTCTTAAAGAAATCTTTAGTATTTGATTGGCATTTGGTTCCCTTCACTCCGTCCGTCCGCCGCGAGTCCCCCCTTAACTGTTGCTATGACTATTTTGGGGGTGCCGGTACTTCCGCAGACTAGTCAGTTTACTGACAGGGTCTCTGCCGGTCCCAACACCTTCCTTCATCCTCTAACCATTTGCCATTTCAATACTTTAGAATTCTCTTCGCTCGGGCGAAGTTTGCTATTCATTTCATTTGAACTTCCTAGTTAACATTAGGCATGTAGTATGGATCGAATGAGCTTTTGCTTGGCTCACGATTTACTCCAATTCACTTTTTTTGCTTTATTATTTCGAGTGATTCTCCTATTGTTTACTATATATGTCGTTTGTACTAATCCATGTCTGTGGGGATCTAACGTATCCTCACGTGTTTTTCTTTCAGCAGATAAAATTCACCTCTGGACTGTTGCGCTCGATCTGTTCATTTTTGCTGTGAATGTTCAGGTCTTGCTGCTGGGTCGGGCACTTCAGAGGTGGACCAAACAATAGAATTACACAGCAAAAACCATAAACAATAAATACTTAATAAGTTTTGCAATTGATTGCCAGAGAACTAATTCATACAGTAGAGTGCAATTTACTATATTAGTTTGTTCTCTTTAGGTTTGGATTAGGTTTAGTTATATTTGTAATGCGCCCATTTTGTCAATATTCCTCCTAGTTTTAAGTTTACACCCACTCACAAAAAAATCATACCTAATCCGAGGACTCTCCGTCCCCTCCAAGAATCGCGAGTCTCCGGTTCGACTTATCCCTATATTCCTTTCTATATCCTTATTGTGCCCCAAAATTTGAGGAATTAAATGGGTTGTAATTTATTTATATTTGTAGATTGTTGTAAAGGCGTTCGGTAGCTGCTCAGAGTCTATAGAGTAGTCATAACATGACGCAAGTAAAATGTCATAATGCCGGATAGCTAATGAACATAGTACAATTAGCCTATATTGTGCTGAATTGCATTGCATTACACATTCATAATATAGAAAAAATAATATGATATAAAATAAATGAAAAAAAAATATAAAATAATATATGAATATAAGTAGACAAAACAAAAATTATATCTACAAAAAAAATAATAACAAATATAAAACATATACAAAAAAGAAAAAAAAGATGAGAGAACAAACACTAATTAATCCTCTCCTATAATTATTATAATGATGTTTATACAATGCAATTTTATAGATTATGTAAACGTATATTTTGCATTATGTGTGTTATTTCTTTGTGTTCTGTTTCAGGTTGGATTTAATATTATTGTATTTCATGTTGTGCTAATCATTGTATTCTCTGTTTCAGGTTAGCTTAGATCTATTATTTTTGTTAGTATACCTGTTAGGTCATAGCATTTCCTTCTATTCCAAACTTTCCTTATTTTCTTTTCGATTCCTCCGGGTGTGCGGTCACGCGTTTGCTCTCATTTGCTGTGAATGAGGGCAGCGATTTCCACGTGGCCCCATGTCCAGGTGCAAAAGGTATATCATCTTCCTATGAAGATGATAACCAGGTATCTTTTCAAGCGCAATACACAGCCTCTGAATTGATGCAAGACCGTACGCATTTACCTCCACGAGGTTGCACCTGTTTTATACAGAAAATCGACGGATCTCTTAAGTCTAGCACACTCATCAGCCCATTATGTTTTAAATTATAAATCTTAAAAATGGTTTATTTCATATTCATAAATTAAATTAAAATGTTTTTTGCGTCTGTATCCTTTAATAGTAAGCAGTAGATTAGATATATTGGAATAGTTTTACATTTTTCGAAAAAATATATATAATGCTATAGTATTCTAATTCTTTCGTACTAGTATAATTATAAATTATAATTATAAAATACGAGCAACAAATGCAAATTTTAAATTTTCGAAATATCAAAAAAGGAAACAGCAGTGAAGTCGGTCACGAATCGTGACATTTCTGTCAAGACGGTCTTCGCCTCGATTCATAGCCAATTGGATTTTGTCATTCGGAACAATTCCTCGTTCTGTAAAATTTCTTCGTAAAACTATTCCAATAATCCAGTAATAATGTCCGCCACCGCTCTGCCACCACCAGTGAACGTTTCCCCATTGATCAGGGTAAGTTCTACAACATTGGGATCAATGAATCTCGATTCGGATCCGTTGATCCATCATTACATAACCAAAGACTGCAATCCCCCAAAGTCCAAGAACGTAGATTAGAATGAAATAAAAATCTCATAATCAGAGGCATAAAGTGTAATGCATTTTTTAATTACAGTTCGGTCGTTGGGGTCTCCTCTCTGCCGGCATCCTTTATGGTATGTTCCACCAGAACAGGCTCTCCAAGAAGGAGACTGCCTTCAGGGAAATTGAGAGCAAACAAAAGGTAATCCGCGATGCCCAATTGGCTGCCGAAAAGAAGGTGGCCTCTGAGAGGGAGATGAAGAACTTGGAGGAGATGATGTCCACCAAGAAGTAGAGCATCGATTTGTAATTAATTATTATATCGTACATAAGAATAAAATGTAGAAAACACAGTAATCCATATTGATTGTTGGTATTATTTTAGTATATTATTTTTTGCCAGAATAAGTTATGTAATTCCAATTTAATTTAACTTTATATATATATATATATATATATATATATATATATATATATACAAGAATTATCAATAATGTTAGGTTAGTTGCATACAAACTATGTTTATTATGTAAGGTGGTCGAGCATAGTAAGTTTAATTGCCTATATACTAAGTTACTTGTGTAATTACTGATAATTGTAGACTTATTACAAGATTAAGAATATCAGTTCCTATTTGATAAGAATATTTGCAATTGTAATTTATATGTTAGTCTTTCTCAATGCCAATTAGACTGTTTTAATTTAAATACTTTAACGTTACGCAACATTTAAATTGAAGGGCAGGTGCCTATTTTAGACTTCAGCGCTTTGATAATACTTTTTTCATGCGGAGTAAGTTTATGAATAAAGTAGTTATTTATATCTTTTAAGATGGAATGATTATCTAATTAACGTTTCAAATTGCACTTTGAATTTGATGATTGCTGTTTCATAGGGTTGGCAACCGAGATTCCCCCACCTCTGACAGGAGCGAGAGTAAATAGACGGAATGGGCTGCCAACTACGAAAAGTGAGTCAGTGCAGCAAGAGCAGCTGATGCGTGCTGGATGGTTCCGAAATATGTGCGGCCGCGACGAACGTAGGTAAATTTTTGATTGCAAATCACGCAACAACGAGCACACGGAAAGAGACGAGACTTTTCACACGGCGTAAAAGAACAGCAGGCTGAAATGGTTCTACTCACCGGGACCATCGCCGTCCTGGGCTCCATCTTCTTCACGCCATTTTTGATGTTGCTGCTCTGCATCATATTCCTCGCCTCCATAGGAAAATCCATCGGGGTGCGGAGACTCTACATCAAGCTGCTGCTGATGATCTTCGAGGTACGTTACCATCATCGACCGCAGCTGCATGCATCATCAAACTAACGAACAACAATCGTAGCAAAATAATACAATCTTGCGAAGCCGCACAATTGATTTAGCCTGATTGTTTTTTGTTTGCATGTCTTTGCTGCCTTGATTTCGGCAATTCCTCCACGTCGACCGTCATAAATCGTGCACCTTATCCTCGGAACTTACTAAATCCCGATAAGAGATTACATAAATTAGAAACACTTCAGGTTTTCTTCAAATAAATCCGAGTCAACAATTTTCGTGAGTGCCCAATTGCATGCATGAACATGCTCAAACGATTAAGGCTAAATCGTTGTCGTTTTCTGCACGAGCTTCTGCAAAGCTTCAACTTTCGATTTCCCACAAAATCCAATTATGTAATGACCTTTGCGAATCGCAAAATCCAATTGAAATCGACAAATTTCGTTCATTCAACTCGACCAACTGTTGGACTTACTACACTATTGACGTAAAATGTATGTTTACTCTTCTCAAACAATTTCCAGAAGAAAGTTCAATCAATCAATGACTTCCAAATCGATGACTAATAAATTAATCACAACTTCAACATTATAGAGTTAAAAACAAAATCGATTAGATTAGAAATTACAAAGTATTCCTTAATTACACGAAATTCCAAATTTAAAAAAAAAATGCTTATAATTAAATTTCTAATTTGCTGCTTTGGATTAGAAATTATTTTTTTACAAAAAATATTATAGAAATATTCGTGTTTTAAAATGGGAATCGCCGTTTTTCCATACGGACTTTAGACGACAAATAATAAACCATAACGCGTTTGATATAATTATTGAATAATATTATAATAAATCAAAATAAGTATCGAGAAAAGAGTAGTAATAACTTTGTTTTTTTTAAACTATTGATATTTCGAATCAAACAAACAAGAGCTGCTCATTGAATTTTGTAAAGTATTATTGTTCGTAGAATTGAATGTACGCATTTTCTAGATTTATCGTGGACTAAGTAGGAATTCAAGGACAAAATTAAAAAGACCGTGTAAACTCGGTTTTAATGTGCACCGAAAACGAGCGTAATTGCATCGAACGCGAAGAGAATTGTTTGTTTATAGTTTGTAATAATGTTCTTTGCTGCGTTAGTGATATTTAAACTTTTGTTAACCGGTATAAATTAATGTCTAATTTGTTTTAACGATGAGATACATTTTATTGTCTTAGTAATATTAATTTGTTAGTGCTACGTGCATTTTGGACTGCGATTAATCGGTTTTAATTATTAAACTTTCTAAAAATAACGACGGGGCTTTGGACTTTTGTTTTTTTCGGTCAATTGTGTATTTTTTTTGTCCGTTATCTGCTAACAAACAGTTCGTTTTAAACTATGTAATCTTATCGTTGAAACTTGTGCCTGTTTTTTTTTTCTCCATAATTGTCCTCCCCGTAATTAATTATTATGAACTCTACGGACTTTTCCTCGCAATGTGTTCGTAGTGGATGTGTGTAACTTTTGTACTTTGATTGCCAAGCTATATATCACGTTGCGACACGCCAATATTAAAAATACGGAATTATTGTCCGTCCTTTTGTTTTCACGTTGAAATTGAGCAAGCAGACGTTTGAACTTTGGAGCGATCCCATTTTACTTGAATCGAAAAACACATAATTAATAAAATAATAATAAAAATTGTTGGTTATAAAATGAATAATTATTTTTGGTGTAAGTAAATATTGAATTCGTGGTTTATGATTGCATGGAATTTTCGGGACGGGTCAAGAATTTTCGGCGCTAAATATAAAATTGCTCGTCCTTGGCAGCGAAGGTTGTACGTCTCGTATTATGTGTTCGTTTTCTGTATAAATTAATTTCGTTTTTTTTTTTTCGAATTTATTTTTAGTATGGAAGGGCCAACATCGAAACCGCGCAAAAGAATGCCGGACTGGAGTTGCCTGCGGAATCGGAGGACGAGGGTCATGGGTTGAGCAATAAGACGGCGGTGACGAGCCAGCAGCCGCAGATGAACGGTATGAAGAAAACGGACGGCGTCCTCACCAACGGAAACACGATAAGCCGCGACGATAAGCACATCCTCGTCCCCGATCTGGCGCTGAAGAATGGATCTGAGGATGAGGCGACCATCGACAAGGACGATTTCGATCTGTCGAACTGCTTCGATTACATTAAGGCCGGCATGGAGGCGATCATCGAGGATCAGGTGACGTCCAGGTTCGAGGCGGAGGAGCTGAAGAATTGGAACTTGATGACCAGGACGAACAGGCGGTACGAGTTCATCTCGTGGCGGCTGACCGTCATATGGATGTGCGGCTTCATCATCCGGTACTGTTTCCTGTTCCCGCTGCGCGTGGTCATCTGCTTCTTTGGGGTGAGTTGGTCGGTCGACACGATGTTGGCCTCGCGTTTCCACTATATTTCAGTATCAGTGATTCTTAACTGCGGTGCATCGATAATGATCATAGATCTGTTGGCTGGTTGCCTCCACCGGGCTCCTGGGCATAATTCCGGATTGTCTGGTGAAGAGGCACCTGAACTACTGGTGCTACATGGTGGCGTTCCGCGTGATGGCGCGTGCCCTTTCCGGGACCATTTACATTTACAACAAGCACTTCAGGCCGAAGTGCGGGGGCGTTTGCGTCGCCAATCACACCTCCCCAGTCGACGTGCTCATCCTCTCCACAGACAATTGCTACTCCCTGGTGAGACGAGTCGACACGATCTATACAACTAATGCCGTTTGTCCGTCGTGGCTCTGGGGAAAATCGCCGCTTGTCTTTTACGATATACACGAATATGTCTTCTTGTCTGCGCCTCTTGTCCGTACCCTTATATATTATCTGTTTGCTTTTTTTCTCTCTCCCCTCTCTGTGTCCATCGCGTGTGCAGGTCATGTGGCTGACGTTGTGCACGGCCCTCGTCGGATACCTCGCCGATGGGCCCTTTAAGCAGTGGCTCACCAGGCGTATTTCCATCATGTGCTTTGGGATCTTGTCCGCAGCTTTGTCCTCGGTCATCACGTACCACAACGAGGGAGAGAACAGGCCCGGCGCTGCCGGCATCTGCGTCGCCAATCACACATCTCCCATCGACGTGCTCGTCTTGATGTGCGACAACTGTTATTCACTGGTATGGGCTCCACATTCAAAACGAACGAAAAGAATCTATCATTTGTATCGTTTTGTCTGTTATTCTTTGTATCGCTTTGTTTTTCTTTTTTCTATCTCCTCCTCGAAAGAACCGAAAATCACATAAATTTGCTTACTTAGATCGGCCAGAGGCACGGTGGATTCCTGGGCGTTCTGCAGAGGGCCTTGGCTCGTGCATCTCCGCACATCTGGTTCGAGAGATCCGAAGTGAAGGATCGGCACGCAGTTACAAGAAAGTGAGTATTGCATTAATTTCCCTATCTGCTAAATCCTTATCTTCACCGAAATGTTGCTTCTACTATTTGCTGATACAATTTTACTATAAACAATTTTTTTGTATATATTGCATAACGAAAATTCTGCAACCTCAGTGAATCGTTTAAACACAACTGTTTACTATTCATCAATTACATAAATGCCACCGCATATTTCATTCTTTATTGATACAAATGCTTGACCTGAAATCAATTCCGAAATATTTATCAATGAAATTGTATAAGTGTTTCAATTTGCTACAGAAATCTAATTGGAACATACATTTTTATATTCTTGTTGTTTTCGAATTTTTTGTTCGTTTTATCGTCATAATTATCCTGTTACAAACAATTTGTTCTTACATATATTTTTTTTTAAATTTAAATCAATTTGATGCAATTACGATTTTATCTATACAGCAAATAGAATTGTTCGTATCACAGTGAGAAAGCACAAACGTAATCAGTAAATTACGTAAATAAAATCACGAAAACCTGTTTGAATTCTGCGCAGTTTTTGCGTAAATAACAGTTAATATTAAGACTATCATCGATTTAGTAATTAGCGTTGCAATTGATAGTTATTTTATAAAAAAAGCTAAAAATTTACAAAAGCATTTGATTTGAATTTTTATAGCATATAATAATTCAAATATCGATAACATTTTTATGGACTACAAAATATACCTGCTTTTGCATATTTAACAACCAGCATTAATTTTTTTTTTTTAATTGCATTATTTTCGTGTATATTTCGGTTGCAAAGTCATTGCGTCCTCCAAATAACGAGGTTTCGATTTTTAAGGTGTGCGAATAACTCGTTTCATTTTTGCCATTAACGACGAATACAATAAAATAAATGAGAGAAATTTGGGTGAATGGGTAAAACGGTATTGGGACAAGGAAAGCAAACTTAAATTGTCATTGGAGAAACCGAGTGTTATCTCGCGAATTGTAACGATAAACTGAATGATTCTTACGCAACACGCGGCGTTATCTTCATCTGCATAAGAAGATGCTCGTACAGTGTTGAAATTTCTTCGTTTTTGTAAATATCATTTGATGTTCGTCAATTTCTCAATGCGCTATTATAAAAACATATTGTTTTGTTGCTCTCTGCGTATCTCGGTTTTTGTTGAAAGATTAAGATATATAGAGTTACATAATAGTTTATTACATTAATAATTAGTTGATTATATATTAGAAATGTCACATTTATGTAATTTTTTTTGACATTAATTTAAGGCAGGATTTTTTTGACGTTTGTTGTGTCATTTTTCTTGAATGAGTCTTTTACGAGTTTGATATGTTTTTAGGTTGAAGGAGCATGTGTCAAATCCATCGAATCCTCCGATTTTGATCTTCCCGGAGGGCACGTGCATCAACAACACGTCTGTGATGCAATTCAAGAAGGGCAGCTTCGAAGTGGGTAGCGTGATATACCCTGTAGCGATCAAGTACGATCCCCGGTTCGGGGATGCGTTCTGGAACAGCAGCAGGTACTCGATGATGCAGTACCTCTACATGATGATGACCAGCTGGGCGATCGTCTGCGAGGTGTGGTACCTTCCTCCGATGCACCAGAAGGAGGACGAGAGCGCCATCGACTTTGCGAATCGCGTGAAGGGTGTCATAGCAAAGCAAGGCGGACTCGTAGATTTAGTTTGGTGAATAGCTGGCAACAAATTGAAAAAATCGTGAACAGTTAATTAATTTATTTCGTTTGCAGGGATGGGCAGCTGAAGCGGGTTAAACCGAAGAAGGAATGGATGGAGCGACAGCAGGAGGAGTTCAGCAAACGGCTCAAAGTGGAATAACCAAATTGGGAGACGCAACAAAAGCAGCAAACAACTTGTACAGCCCAAACTAAAAAAAAAGAAAACTACAACAAACAAACGAGCAACAACAAAGCCTTCTTTTATTTTTAAATTAATTTCTTTCTAATATTATTATTATTAATTTAAGTTCTAATTTTATTTGCTGTATATATATTTATATATACATATGTATACCACATACACAACTCACAAATTATCTTCTGAAAGTCACTGTTTCCTCTTAACTTTTGTTTCTGCATTTATTTATTGATATAATATTTTCGCTTTTGCCAGTACAGGTCTGTTAGGAAATTATTATTATTTTTAGTCATTTATGTTTTTTTCCCTCTTGTAAATATTTTTGTTTGTTTAATTAATATTATTATTATTATTACTATTTTTTTTTATCTATTAAGTATGAGATTTTTTCCTAGTGATATTTTTATATACAGATTACTATTACAATATTTATGAAAGAAACCGGCGGAAGTGGTGAAGAAAAACATGACGTCGATTGGAAGAGAGATGAAAATATATGTGTATATATATATATAAATTTGTATAATCGCATACGATTTTTCTTATTTTCTTTTCTTCTGTAATTACCGCTTCGTGTAGTTCGGATTCTGTAGTAGTTTTGTAAGTGAACAGAGACACCAAAAAAAAAATAGAAAGAGGAACCCCGGGGGAACGAAATGAATGATGTGTTTTGTTTTTGTTTATTTTTCTTTTGTTTTTCTTCATACTTTCTCCAGCCGCAAGCCTAAACAATATTATATATATATATAATTATTATGATTACTGTTGTAATTTGGAGAAAAAATATTGAACAAATAAAATCGAAGACTGACCAACAACTTAGAGAACACATACACACATGTAAAACATATATATATATATATAGATATACAAGAAAAGAAAAAATATTATATGGTGGAATTTATTTCGTTAACTTTGTCCATTGATTTTCGAAATTAATTGTTTCGAAAATCAAATCCTGAATCCTATAATGAATGTAATCAACATATTTCCAAAAACTATTTTAATACCAAATTACTTAAATGTCAGTTTTGATGTTTTCTATAAATTGTCAAAGTCAATTTTGACATTTACAAATTAATTCGAATGATTAATAATATTAATAAATACTATTTTTATAACAATTAAGCTAGATTAAATAAAAAATAATGTCATGAAAAATAAACCTTTTCATGTGTCATTATTTTTTTGTAAATTGTCAAAATAATACGATTCTTATAACATTGGTCATTGTTTCGATTGTTATAAATAAATGTTACTTTATATTAAGTTTAACATTAAAACGATTTAACTTTTTCGTTTCAAAGAAAATCAATATGAAATTGTTAAAATAAATTCAATCCATGATTACATCAATACGCTTCGATTTGTAGCATGATGTAGATCCGATGTTCAGCATTTAATGACATTAATTAAATTGTTTGTTAATTGGGTTGCCTAGGATACAAGCGAAAACCATACAAACATATTCGCATTGATCCGTAACCAAGTGGGATGACTCAGGTACCAAAAGGGCGTTGAAAATCGATAAGGGATGAAGCAGCTGAAATGCAGGAAAGGCAGATGTTCAGAGGCCGTAAAAAATAATGATTAGGTGTATTTGATCGAAAAGGCAAGGCAAAGACTCGACGAAACTCATTCTCACGTACATCCTGTCCGTATATTATTACACGTTTCACTGCCGAAACTAAAAAGGCCTCAATTTCCATAGTCATTGCAGCCATTAATTAAAAATAATAAACCTTAAGAAAATTTCGTATACAAAAATAATTATAGAAAAAAAAATAATTTTAAGCTAATTCCAAGAATTTCTGGCAATAATTATATAAATTGTTTGTGTCAATAATTTGAATGGATTGCAAACATTATTAATAATTTAAATTTATAAGCTTTGTTTTATTATAGAAATTACGACAGTTGTTAAGTCAAAAGTTTATCGGTGTTTTCTGAATAATTTTGATGGCTAATTTATGCTTAAAACATAATGTTATAACGTTAACTCTAATCATATAATATTAATTTGTATAACGAATGAAAACTAAACATTTTTATGTTATATTTCTTCTAAAATATGTTAGAAATAATTTTCTCTCGTTAGGTATAATCAATAGGTTGTATGCTGGTTTTTATACAGCGAGTGACCTAAAAATTGTTACTTCGAACATCTTTCGCTTATAAAGGACTTTTTAGAATAATACAGCTATCAAGCTGTTGTTTTTTTAATCCATTTGAATGATTATTTAATTACTTTGAGAGAAAACGTTTGATTTAGACCATTTGAAGCGATTAATTGAAACAGTTTGTGTGAATGTTCATTACGTTTGCGTTATAATAACGTGGGCAACGGAACGATAATTTCCATAATGAAATGAATGACATAAGCGGCGTACGGTGCGACGGCCAAATAAGGCGATGAGATCATGGCGTAGCCTTTAAAAATCAATATCGCCGTCTGGTGATGACTCAGAGAGCCTCCCCAGAAGCCACAAGGAAGGAATTCATCAACTAAAAATGGATGAAAATAGGATGCGAAGACTTTTCCCATCTATTTCCGAAGCATGCACATCTTCGTTCCTTTTGGGAAACGAAAATAGCTTTCCAAGAGTAACGACCTCCTCCACGAATCCACAGAATCGAGTTCATCCAAAGAAATCTGCGGAGCGTGAAACGGCGTGTCTGCCTTTCCGTTCCGAAGAACCCGTTACAACAAGAACGATGGCCTCAAATATTTTTAATGCATCTGCCTTAATTCAAGGCATTTCCCAGCCTATCCCTTCGTATTGGAACCTTTTCACATATCGCCTACGATTTATTTCAAAAGAAAATCATCATTTCAGATTATTATTATAAATTCAGATAAATGGAAATTCGTAATATTCTATTCAAAAAAAGAAACGGTTGGCTTTGGAAAACAAAAGTTCGAAGAACGGAAGCGCTGAAAAATCGTTATTTTCAGTGCGACGTTGTCAGATCATTTGGCATTTTCAACTATTATTAATTGCGTTGTTTTCGAGGTTCGGGATTACGAAAATGATGTAGAAATTCCGGAATAGATGAGATATGTTGTTTGTCGCCTGATTTTTCTATTTTAGGAGTTGTTTTTGAATGATTTTTTGAAGGCGTCGCGGCGTGGGTGCATCTGGCAACATCCATGACGCATTGGACGTTGGCGGTGCAC
Organism: Nicrophorus investigator; assembly: GCA_963457615.1. Lineage (NCBI taxonomy): Eukaryota > Metazoa > Arthropoda > Insecta > Coleoptera > Silphidae > Nicrophorus > Nicrophorus investigator. The sequence goes on from OY735143.1 coordinate 3,753,590, forward strand.
CAATGGGAAGCCGAGGCGTTGGCCGTGACGTAGCAACGAGCATAAATAGCCGAAGCTCGCTCTTGTTCACCACAGTTTCTCCAGTTTGGGCAGCCACATTACGAGCTAGTGCTGAACGTTCGAAACTCCATTCTTCTAATCCAGTTTTAGAAAAACCAAACACTTCAACAAAATGGTAAGAAATTGTTTGTTGTAATTTTTTTCCCTAAAACATTTTTTTTTGCCTTGAAATTAATATCTCGAGCAAGTTTAATTTCGTTTAATGCCGGCCGGTTTTTTGAAGCCACGCCGAGTTTCGACGCCATCTTGGCATTTTCTAGGCGTCGGCTTTCTAATTTTGTTTTGGACTTTAGTTCCATTTAGATTATTTGCAGTCATTTATTAATTAATTTTAAAGCAATGAGAGATAACTATTTTTCCGATTCTCCTTAATTTGATTCACGATTATTCTAATAATCGATTTTCGACGTACGCGTTTGCAAATTGCGTTTCAATGAAATGAATCATGAAATTAAATTTATATGTTTTTGCAGCGTGAATGTATCTCAGTCCATGTTGGCCAAGCCGGTGTCCAAATCGGCAACGCCTGTTGGGAGTTGTACTGCTTGGAGCATGGAATCCAACCTGATGGCCAGATGCCATCTGACAAGACCGTCGGAGGTGGAGATGATTCCTTCAACACCTTCTTCAGCGAGACCGGCGCTGGCAAGCACGTGCCAAGGGCTGTCTTCGTCGACTTGGAACCAACCGTAGTCGATGAGGTCCGTACCGGCACATACCGTCAATTGTTCCACCCCGAGCAATTGATCACCGGCAAGGAAGATGCCGCCAACAACTACGCCAGAGGTCATTACACCATCGGCAAGGAAATCGTCGACTTGGTTTTGGACAGGATCCGTAAATTGGCTGACCAATGTACCGGACTCCAAGGATTCCTCATCTTCCACTCCTTCGGTGGTGGTACCGGTTCCGGTTTCACCTCCCTGTTGATGGAAAGGCTCTCCGTAGATTACGGAAAGAAGTCCAAGTTGGAATTCGCCATCTACCCAGCTCCTCAAGTCTCCACCGCCGTCGTCGAACCATACAACTCCATCTTGACTACCCACACCACCCTCGAACATTCCGACTGTGCTTTCATGGTCGACAATGAAGCAATATATGATATCTGTCGCCGTAATCTGGATATCGAACGCCCGACCTACACCAACTTGAATCGTCTGATTGGTCAAATTGTCTCCTCGATCACCGCTTCTCTGCGTTTCGATGGTGCTCTTAACGTCGATCTCACCGAGTTCCAAACTAACTTGGTGCCATACCCACGTATCCATTTCCCTCTGGTCACCTACGCTCCAGTCATCTCCGCCGAGAAGGCTTACCATGAGCAGCTCTCCGTTGCCGAGATCACCAACGCTTGCTTCGAGCCAGCCAACCAGATGGTGAAATGCGACCCACGTCACGGCAAGTACATGGCCTGTTGCATGTTGTACCGTGGTGATGTCGTCCCCAAGGACGTCAACGCCGCCATCGCTACCATCAAGACCAAGCGTACCATCCAATTCGTTGACTGGTGTCCAACTGGTTTCAAGGTCGGCATCAACTACCAACCACCAACCGTTGTCCCAGGTGGCGATTTGGCCAAGGTACAACGTGCCGTCTGCATGTTGTCCAACACCACCGCCATCGCTGAGGCCTGGGCTCGTTTGGACCACAAGTTCGACTTGATGTACGCCAAGCGCGCCTTCGTCCATTGGTACGTCGGTGAAGGTATGGAAGAAGGTGAATTCTCTGAGGCCCGTGAGGATCTTGCTGCTTTGGAGAAGGATTACGAAGAAGTTGGCATGGACTCCGGAGAGGGCGAAGGAGAAGGTGGCGAAGAATATTAAACGATTGGAAACGGTCACTTGTATTGATGTTTTTTTCATGATGGTTTTTGAATAAAAATTGTTTTGACTGCTCTCTGACTGCATAAATACTTGTCTTACTTTCTCCTATAAAATGCAAACTACCACCTACATAGTAATCCAAATCCACTTTGAATTCATATGTTAATTTCAGTTATAATTATTTAACTATGAATTCGTAAGAGAATTTTGTAGAAAGTACATCTTTTTTGCTAAGAATAATATTTGATGCTTGTTTCAAGTATAAGCATTATACATATATATACGCAATGTGCTATTGACCGATGCCGAAGATATAAATAGTTATTAGATTTGAATGCATTTTAGTATGCTTTTATAGATACAATAATAAATCTGTAATAGATACAAAATGCCTTGCGGAGCATCGGTTATTATAAAATGTATATTTTTATAATTAATAATCAAAATAAGAATTAATGCTAAATAAATTACAAATATTGTAAATTTAGCAAGATGCAATATTAAAGAAACTGCAATTGGTATTTTCTTCTTAACGACGACATAAATAATTTAGTTAATGACATTGACATAGAAACAGATCAAAACTTTCTCTCAATAGTCTTGACATAAATAGTTTGTTGAATTTATAATTATTTTAGTAATGTAAAAACAAAGTTTGTTGGTTTATTTTTATTAAATTGCATTAAACATTTATATAATTTTTATACAATATAACCACATAATATGTTAATAACGCAGATAGTAACTTTCTGGGCTGCAACGTTGGCAGTGCTGAAAGACGCTCAGTTTTTTTTGTCCGCTTCAACTTCACGCCATTCATCGATCTGCCATTGGTGTGGTTCTCTTCGCAAGTATCAAAACCCACTTTGTGTTCATTTTATGTAAAGGAATATCATTTTTGTTCAAAGAGAATTACGTCAGGAGAAAGGCTACGTGCAATGCTCAGTGTAAACGGTGGCACGAATTCCGTAAGTGTCCTTTAAGTTTATCAATTTGCAACTAACAAAGGTCCTCGTTTTTGCAAATTTAAATTAACCGAGATGAGTGAAACAAAAAAAAAAAACAGAAGAAACTTGGCGTTGTGATTGTTGTTTACATTGGTTTTTTTTATTGTAGGATCAAGAGCAAAGCATGGATTCTGAGCCTCCAGCTCCAGGTACCGAAGAGGTTGCGGACGATGCCTCTCCCTCGGACGTTCCCCAAACCTCCACGACGTCGGTGATTACGACGACGTCGTCGTCGTCGAAACCCGCGAAACAAGGTGAGTCCTACCTCTGAACTTTTAACCCTTACGCCTACTTTGAATTCGTCATGAAGCAGTCAAAATCAATCAATGCAAATGCAATTGAGAATGGAAAAGGTTAAACTAATGTGAGTTGTTTTTCGGTCTGCTTGAGATGTTGCAGAGTGTTGAGAACCTCTGGTTGCGCGCTTGCTGGTTCGTTTCCGGATTCCAGATCACACACAATCATAATAACCGTAATCGTTGTTGTTGTTACCCACCGCACGGTTACATGGTAGGAATCTAGAAATCTCAGAGAGACATGTCTAAGAAATACATATATTTATTATAAAACCGTTTCAAAGAATATGACAAGACCGGGCTATATGTGTGTTTAATATTCTTATTGTTTTATTTGAATTTATGGCTCGTTTTTATTTTCTTTGTGTTTCCAGATTAAAAAATGCGTTTGCAGCGCCCCAAACATCTACGATCCCAGTTCTCAAGTTCGCAGATATATTAATCACATATTTATATACTTATATATATATATATCTCGTGTGTTTCTTTATATTACATATTCGTTTTGTTTTATGATTTCAGGTTGATTGTTTCTCTAGTAGGGCAAATTAGCTGCATAAAAACATTACTTAGCACACAAAAAAAAAGAAAAAAAAAGATCTCACTCTTAAATTCTGAAACATGGAACAATCAAAATTCAAATATTTTTTGGGAGATGTTGTTTGGCGGTTTTTTTTTTCAATTCCGAGCAGTCTACTTCTTTAACACTGAAAAAAATAATGATATCAATTACTTTTGTTCTTCCCTGCGATTGAAGGGAGCGGGAAAAGTAATTTTTAGTGAAATTATAGAATCGAAGTGTCTTCATATCTGTTCTTTTTATTTGTTGTAGATGTTTCGAACGGCGTATCATACATTTATGATATACTGCAAACTGGAGAGGTTATTCCAGGTAAAGGTATTTCGAGTGTGAACTGCTCTCGTAATTAATCTGAATATGCTTTAATTTTTGTTCTAATTGAAAGTTCACGTTTTAGGACCTGGAGCCAGGAGCAATACAATTGCTGGCATCCTGGGCGGTTCTTTGCCCAAACTAATCACCGATCAAATGGAGGCAGTGAACAAAGCGAAAAAATACGCGATGGAGCAGAGCATAAAGATGGTGCTCATGAAGCAAACATTGGCACACCAGCAACAGGTTATTATTTATCATTTATTTCGTTTCGAGCTTCTTTCATTTTCAGTTCTTGCTTTCACATTGTTGTTTTCATTCGTTGATATCCATGTTGTCAGGCTTCTATGATTTCATGAGTACTTTATTTTTTTGTTTCGTTGAATATTGTTGCCACAGAAAAAAAAAATATCAGAAAAGAGAGAGAAAAGCACTGAACGATTTTTTTTATTTTTGTTACTACCATGTATACGAAAAGAAAAACATATCTATGCTATTATCTAATGTGTCAAATTCGCAGAAAAATAAGACGTTCCAACGGCATCAGGTGCTGGTGTTGATGTGCAGGTTAGTGGGTTGGTGGTGGTGGGTGGTGTTGCCCCGCCCAGGGGGCGAGAGCTCGCCCCCCGTGTCGAGCGTAAACGTCAACATTATAGAAAGAAAAAAAAATGCAAACAGAAAGAACGAAACAAAATCATTAGAGAAAAAAAGAAAGAGAAACACAGTATAGTTGTCATTTGTCTCCTCTGTTGTTGTTACAGCAAATGGCTAGTCAGAGGACGCAGGTTCAACGGCAGCAGGCTCTCGCCCTCATGTGCAGGTTAGCACCAACCATTACTTACTTAAAAAACATACAAAAATCTATCTATATTTTTTATTATATATATATTTCCATATATATATATATTACATATAAATACCATGTCTCTAAAAAAAAAAACAAAGTTATTAGTGATTAAGTGATGATATAATTAGATAATATGATTGAAGTTGTCGAGTTGAGGCGGAATCCTCCTCCTCCGACTGATGAATCGTCTTTAGCTGATAAGATCTGATTAATCCTAATAATAAAACTGTTTTAACTGATCCGTCATCACCTCGCCCTCTCTGCCCCATCGATTCTCCCATCATTCCTCTATTGAAACGTACCCCCCGAGAGAACTGTCCGTTCGCATCAAACAATATTAATAATAATATTACTGAACCATTCCATTCGTCACGTTGTTCTGGAACGCATAAAAACGTTAGGTTGTTGAAACGATGTTTAGGGTTTACGTTGGGAGCATCAGTTTTGAATTGAAGGAGGACACAATAAGGCAATCGTTCTTGCCTTTTGGACCCATCAAGTCCATCAACATGTCTTGGGATCCGGTCACGCAGAAGCACAAGGGTTTCGCATTCGTCGAGTACGAAATTCCGGAGGCGGCTCAATTGGCGTTGGAACAGATGAACGGTGTCATGATTGGCGGAAGAAACATCAAGGTGGTCGGCAGACCAAGTAACATGCCGCAAGCCCAAACGGTCATCGATGAAATACAGGAGGAGGCAAAGAACTACAATCGGATTTACGTTGCATCTATACATCCGGATCTAACGGAGGAGGATATCAAGAGGTAACTATTAATAATAATGAAAAGCAGCATGCATGCATGATTATGGCTCGCAAGATGTTCTTACTAATTCGTTCGGTTGCAGTGTATTTGAGGCGTTCGGACCTATCATTTACTGTAAATTAGCGCAGGGAAGTTCCGCCCACAAACATAAAGGCTACGGTTTCATCGAGTATGAAACGACGCAAGCGGCAAACGAGGCGATAGCCAGCATGAATCTATTTGATTTGGGAGGACAATTCCTGCGCGTCGGTAGGGCTATTACGCCTCCGAATGCGCTAATGGGTCCTTCGTCAGGTTCTAGTATAATGCCAACGGCAGCAGCTGTGGCCGCAGCCGCTGCTACAGCTAAAATCCAAGCGATGGATGCGGTGGCGAGTAACGCCGTCGCCTTGGGGCTCACCAAATTGCCCAACAATCCTCCAATAACTACACCCAGTATGCCTTATATACCTCCTCCGGGCGTTGCCATACCTCAGCTAACGAAACCCCTCGCCTCGCAACCCGTCATCCCGCCACCTACAGTAATTACACCAACAGCAATATCCACGGTGAATTCGAGTTCACAGCAAGAAGCAATAAAAAGAGCGCAAGAGGCGCAGCTAAAGCAACAGGAGGAATTGCAGAAGAAACTGCTAGATCAGAACGAGCCGCAGACATTGCAGCAGCAGGAGAACATGTCGATAAAGGGTCAAAACGCGCGCCACCTTGTGATGCAGAAACTCATGAGGAAGGTGGATTCCAGGGTGGTGATATTGAGGAACATGGTGGGGCCCGATGATGTCGATGAATCACTTCAGGAAGAAATACAGGAGGAGTGCAGCAAATTTGGAGGCGTGGAACGAGTTATTATTTACAACGAGAAGCAATCGGAAGATGACGACGACAATGTTGTTGTGAAAATATTTGTTGAATTTGCGCAAACGAGAGGTAACGAGTATTATTGACTCCTCGTGTAAATGTTTTTTTTTTCTAATCGATCGTTTGCTATTTCAGAAGCGGAAAATGCGAGGGACGCTCTTAACGGAAGGTACTTTGCTGGAAGGAAAGTCCGAGCCTCGCTCTACGATCAGACGCTCTTCGATCACAGCGATTTCTCCGGTTAAGTTCTCTAATACCTAATACTTAATTTAATTGATTTTTTTTTACTGTAAACAAATTGTAAATATTTAATTTTATTTTGTATGAGAAGATAATGTATTTTTGGTTTTAATAAAAACTTATCAAGCGTTCTCGTAGTAGCGGTTGATGGACTCTCCCGAATTCGTCGAGAACTGAATGAGGATGATGATGTAGGTGGTGAGACCGCCGATGATCGAGAATAGCAGGCTGTAGTCAACTGAAAAGAAGCCGGCGGCCGTGAACTGCAGGTCTTCATTCAGGATCTGCATCGAGAACATCTGTATTTGATCCTTCACCTTGATATCCTCAAAGTCCAAAGCGTGCAATAGGAGGCCCGTTCTGTTGCACTGAAATGCAAATTGTATTCTTGTATTTTTCTTACGCAGTATGTATATTATTACACTTACTTCTTTGACGACCGATTGACCGCAATAGCAGAGATAATATGTGTTGACCAAATAAGTGGCAATACCCAAGAGCGTTTGTGGTACGACAATGAGCACCAGGTTTCTGTTGAGGTATTGAAATGCGACGCAGATGATGTAACAGCCGATCATGATGGTGATGAAGTTGACGCTGAAAGTTAGGAGGAGCGTGAATCCGAAACACCTGGATATGCCCTTGGTCAGGTGCGTGAGTTCCAAATGTATCGGACAGACGAGACGTAGCACCTCGAGCTTCTTCGAATCACCGACGTTGTCGCCCTTCAATTCTTCAACTTGTGCGTTGAGAAGTCTGAAACGTTCTTTGACGATGCTAATGAATATACCGATGTTTTCGACGACGCCGAAGCTAATGATTATCGGCACGTAAAACAGGGCCATGAAGAAGATCGTCTCTTTGCTATCGAATCTCATGTTTCTGTCTGTGTATAGTTGCAAGGAAATGATGACGATGACGGCTCCAGCGTGGAACGAGATCCTCTTCAGCACGTACTTCTTCAGATCAGCGTAGAACAACCAAATTCCCAACTTGTGCAGCCTCTTATCGACGACGCTCAATGCGGCCATCAGTTCGAGGTGCAGCTCTTGAAAGTAAATGGCCGAACTCCAGATGGTAATGATCTGGAAATAACCGAAGACGTATTCGAGGATGAACGTTTGCGGGATCAGCGACGGAGAGGTGAGAGCGAAGAAATAGGCGGAAATGGAGGCCGCTGCAAAGTAAAAGCAGATCATGGTGAGAATGGCGTATTTGCGCCAACGCGATTTTCCGTAGCCCTTCGAGTCCACCTTGAAAGTGGTTATGCCCAAGCACGCTGAAATTACGTGCAGCGGTTTCAGCGCTCTCATCATCGAACCCATCTCGACAACTGACCGAACGATAGTGTACTCTCTCACTGAAAAGGGATCGATCGATCGCGCTAATATCAATTAGACTAAAAAGAGTCAATAAGTGAATTAATGTTTATTGATGGCAGCGCGTGAATAACCTAATGAGGCTGTCATCGGTTTTCAATATATCGACAATGGAATGAATGCGATGCACGGTGAAGTCGTGTCCCGTCTCGTTGTGCTCGTTTCCGTGCGCGTTGCCAACGATATGAGCGTGGAATTGGGAATTCGTCGAGGTTTCGGAGACGTTCTCCTGAATCCGAGACTCCTTGGGCGGCGGTTTATTTGGTTCGAACAACTTCCTGACCTTGGTCGTGGTTCGCATCTCTACGTGGTCCGTCGGCGAGTACACTTCGGCCACGTGCGAGAAATCGATGTCCTGCTTATCGTCGTCGTCGACCAACGGCATATTGATGAGCATGTACGAGCTGATCGTCTCCTTCGGTCGCACCAGATCTTTGACTTTAGCCTCCTCGTAGTTGATGTTACCCCTGAGTATCTCCAACGAGTCTCTGTGTACGTACATCCTGGACAGCAAACCATGATGATGCTTATGCTGCTGATCTTTAACCTTGCCCTGCTTTCGACGATGATGCGACGCCGTCGCCTGTCTGCAAAGCATCCTGCTCTCTTCCATTTTATTTCTTCGCTTCATTTCGCGCAGCTGAATCGTCTCCGCCGACAGCGTCTTGACACTGGTCGTATCATTCACCGAACATCTAAACTTCCTGATCTGGCTCAAATTCAGAGTGTCGTGGCTGCAGTTCATGTGCACCGTCTCCATGTTCGTCTTGTCCTTATCGCTTTTCTCCACGTTCTTAATGACGGTCAGAGAGTCGGGCACGGCGAGCAACGCGCATCCCGAAGGCCTGCAAACGTAAACGTCTTCGGTCGTCGTCCTGTTCACAGATTTCTGCATTTCCAACGAATCCTGCGCTGCCAGAATACCCAGATTCTCGCTCTCCGTATCCGCACTTCCATGTCCTTTCGTGAAGTGAACGCTGGACAAGTTTGATTTTTGCTTCTGCACGACGCATTCGTTGCTGACCTCCTTGAATAACGTCGAAGCGATGCCCAACTGCAGAGACACCTCATCCGTGTCTTTAAGAATATTAATCAGATTCTCTACTTCCTTATTCCAAATCATGCTCGATTTGCTGATCGGAATTCCTGTTGAAACGCGATTCCTGAAATCCTCCCTCACGTACAACTTATCGTTGAAAGTGATCGCCAGCAGCTCATCGTTGGAAGCGTTCGAGTCGCGCGGCGTCGGAAGTTCGTTCAAACAATCGTGATATTTATCTGTGATTTTCTTCTTCGGTGTGTTCCTCAGTAAACAGAAAGGATCTGGAACTGTTCTCCAGGGCATCAACTGCCGCACCGGTCGCCTCTCTTTATCCGTAGCCGCAACCGCTTGCACCAATTCGAAAGTCATCATCTTCTGCACGCTCAGCAGGAATTCGGCCTGCGTGGGATTCGCCCTGAGGGCGAAATTTATGAACTTCTGGAACTGATCCAGAACACCCAACATGCATTGCTCTCGAATCTACGAAATAAAGTTAATTTATAATCATAATCGCAGCGAAACGCAATTAAAAAATAGTTAAATCTCACTCGAATCTTCTTCTCCTTCTCTTCCTTTTGTTGCTTGAGCTGCAGAAAAGAATCCGTTGATTATATGAATGTAAGAAAGGAGTTGCGATCCGTTTACCTTATCCATTTCGCGATTGAGGAAGTTTTGATTCTGCTCCAGTATTTCCACCTTCTTTTCGAAGGTGTCCAAAAGAGTCCTCTGTTCCAAATAGCATTTGCGTCTTTCTGCGCATAGCACGTACATCAGATTGGCGATGTTGTTGCATTGCAGGTTGTGCTTCAGCCGTTTCAAAAGTTCTTCGAACACTATTGCATCTTTTTCCGCTTCCGCCAGGAACATCTCTTTTTGCCCCCTGAAAATATTACTGGTTGATTAAACAGTTTAATGCAGTTTGCTGAAAGTTTACTCCAATTTAGCGTTGAAGACTTCGGTCATTTCGCGTTCCTGCTTTTCCAATTCGTCGCAGAATTTTGTCGTCAACGTAATGACCGTCTCCTCGACGGCCTGCTCTATCTTCTGCGTCCACAGAATTTCCTGTTCTTTCAAGATACGTTCCGTCTCTTCCGCCAACATCTCTTCGTAAGTTTCCCTCAGTCGCGCCTCCACTTTAGCCAATAACTCTTGGACGAGCACCTCGAATTCATCGTTGAGCTGCATCAGTTTCAATCGGAAGAGCTCCTGTTCCCTCGCGATGGCCTCCGCTACAGCCTTTTCTGTCTCCCTGGCGGCGAGGAATCTCAGCGTCATCTCCTGGTCGTGTAAAGCCTTCTTCAGCGCTTCCTCTCGGATACGCTCCAGCTTCAGTTCCACCTCGTAACCAATCTCCAGAATGCCTTCGTGCGTTAGCGCCTTGATGTGCTTGTTGCTGAACGGCGGCTTCAGCACGAGTTTATTGATGAGGAGATCGCTCGGCGAAGACCAAAGGTTATCGCCAGGACCTTGCAGTTTATTGGCGATGGCCATGTCCTCTTTAAGTGAGTCCGGGCAAGCGGCGAAGAAAACATTGCTCAGATTATCGCCTAAACTTTGCCTGACTTCGCCGAGATTCGGCACCTGCAGATTGGACAACTTCTCCTTGCGCGTATGATAACTCTCGCTAAAATCTAATTCAACACAACATCAATAATTACATGTAAATCTAATCCGACGCAAACAATACCCATTATATACAATAATTTAAGATATACTCAAAATTTATGTAACGCAGTTAATTTTGACATTTACAATTTTGACGATATCATTATTTAAATTATTTTATTTTGTAAGCTAATTCAGTGCATAAATCATCAAAATTTATGTTATTATTCATGAATATTAAATAATGAAGGATAATAGAAACGAATCGAGAAAACAATAAAAACAATCAGTTTTATTTCATAAGAAAAAAATCAATATAAATAACTAACACTAATTTCATATTTTACACGAGAGTTAAAGAGTTTTGGAGAGGAAAAAAATAATATTATATAGAATCGGCTTTGTTCTTCTTCAATAGTAATAATAAATCAATTTGTTTTCTCGTTTAAGACGTACAATCAATCGGGCGCAGTTATCGTGATTATTTCTTTTGTTTCTTGTTCTTGTCGTGATTGGACAATAATTAAAAGCAACTATATTTACACGAAAAGTTATTAATACTTAATACTTCTTTTCCCTTTTAAAAATCCTTTTTTTTATGTATGTATGTGTGTTTGTATTCTCTCTTGCATTTCTTCGTTTATTCGCTTAAAGATGATTCTGGAGGAAGGAGAGCAGCGTGGTTTCGTAATGTTTGCTGGCATCCAAATGGCGCAACGAATGCCTCTCGTTCGGGTAGATCTGCAATTGGTACGGTTTCCCCGCTTTGATCATGCAGCTAACGAGTTGACTGGTGTGATAAAAGTGCACGTTCTCATCGATCAGACCGTGTATAATTAAAAGGCGATTCTCCCTGCCGAAACAACAATAAATGTAATGCAATGCAACCGGTATTAACGATTAATGCGAGCGACTCACTCTTCGGGGAATTTGTTGATGTAATTGAGCACCGATCCCTCGTTGTAGCCTTGAGGGTTGTGATCGGGCAGGTCCATGTAGCGTTCGGTGTAACCGGTGTCGTACAGCAACCAGTTGGTTACAGGAGCACCAGCTATGGCAACTTTGAACACGTCCGGATGCTGCACCAAACCCATTAGACTTAAGTATCCACCGTACGACCATCCGTGGATGGCCACCCTGTCAGTGTCTATGTATCCCAACTTATCGGATAACCACTTCAGCACCTCCACTTGATCACTCAACTCTACCGTTCCCATTTTCCCCCTCAGATACGACTCGAACTCCAAACCCCTGTGTCGCGAACCTCTGCAAAAAAAATAATAATATATGAATGAATATCAATTATGTTGTGCACGATGTAGAAATGCAGCTCAAGAAATTAACCTTGAATCGATGGCGATAACGCAGTAACCTCGGGCGGCCAGCATGTGTAACCGCAATTGCCGCATCCCCTTAAACGTATTTGAAACCAATTGCACCTCGGGACCCCCGTAAACGTTCAGTACTGTGGGGTACTTCTTTCCCGGCGTGAAGTTGTGTGGTTTGAACACCATGGCGTACAGACTGTGGCCCGAAGAGATCGAATGCGTGTACAATTTCGGGCAGTAGTTCCTATTTACAAACGAGGAGGATTCGTGCAGGTAACCCAACGGAGTAAGTTCCACCCCGTCGCCTGTCCAATCCGTGTGCGTTATCCGGAACACCTGACAAGCAGGGATCTTCTCGATGTTGCTGTAAACGGCGATCATCATCGTGCATTCCTTTAGTGATGGTAAATAAAGAAATTGGATTAGTGAATACCGCCGATATATTGCTGACATTTTGCAGGTTCACCTTATTGAAGTCGACGACGTACGAGAATCCTGGCATCGTGAGCAGCCGTACTTCGCCTGGCCGCCGCATCGACACGACGTACAGGTGTTTCTCGAGGACGGATTCCCTCAGACCGATGAAGTAGACGAGCTGCCGTTCGTTGTCCACCCAGATACCCTGCTCTTGCACCTCCCATTCGCCGCTCGTTAGCGCCACTTTCTGCAGTATCTTCGGTTGCAACGAGACGTAATCCATTGGTTCGGTGAGGCCGTTCGTGCAGGGCATGATTTGGGCAGATATCAGATACAGATGCCTGTAACCCGTTTCCTCGCTGGCCCATATGAACTCGATCTCGTTGTGCTGTTCCTTCGCAGGTAAAAAGTACAGAAGATCATGCACGTTCACCCAAACGTTCGATTCCTCCGAATAGATAACTTGAACCATTGGATTGCCGATATCGCCCGGGTTGCTGCTTCCTTCGTCATACATAGGCAACACCTCCGTAAAATTGCTCAGTGAAAGAAGTACAAGTTCCAGACGTTGCTGCTTCCTATCCAGAAGCTGCACCCATATGTACTCCGAGTCCGGAGACCAACCGGCGCGCACGATATACTCGACCCACGGGAAGAGCATGTTGATGCTGAACTGCAATTCTAGCATTACAATGTCCGTGATTTGCCTGGTGTCGCTCACGCGGAATTCAATCAGTTTCAAATACGATTTTGAGTTAGGGCTGCCTGCCCTGGGGAAACGAAATTCCTCCACCTCCCCGGAACCCGATTGCGAGGACGGCAGGCAAAAGATTTTCACATCTCCGTCGTCGACCTCCTCGTAGAGGATCCTGAATACTCCGTTCTGGGCCGTGGGTTGCCACCAATAACCTTGATACCTGCAGAACTCCTCCTGCATCACGTAGGAGGGAACACCGGCGCAGAGCGGATCGTCGGCCAAGTTTCTTCCGCCCTTGTGGGCGTAGGTGAGTCGAACGTTGCATCCTGATACGGTATGCGACAGCCAGATGTCGTGGTTGCAGATGTAAGCCACGAGATCCGGATTGGACGGACAGATCTGTGGGTTGAGCTTCGCTCCGCACGACATCATTCGTAGCTTCGTCGGAAACAACGGGCCTGTCTGAATGGAAACAATACATGCAAATGTTAAATTTAATTTATGAACTCTTAACGATATATGCACGTACTGAGTATCCATTGTCAACGCACTGAAATAAGCTGCTGCTGGCGGGGAACACGATCTTCCCTGACGCTGGATGTATTTCATATGAATTAATACCCCATGTGGCCAATCGTTTCCTTTCCCAGAGCAACTGTTCCTCCCTCGAGAACTTGTTCCCTGCTGCGACAGTGGGGAAATTCGATTCAAACACGCAGTGCCACTGCAACCTATGTGAGAGTTGCCCCTCCGTGGGCACATCAGAGTATAGCAATGTGCTTTCGCATCCATTACCAGGTGTGCTCAAGAAATATATCCTTGTCCTGCCATCCTGCAGATTTCGAAATGATATATTTGTTGGTACCATTGTTGACAGAGAGGACAACTGTCTTCTCAGTTCACTGACAACCCCCTTCAGTTCGGACCAGGACAGTTTGTCACCCTCACAGGATTCATCACAACACTCAGGCTGTTGCATCTTGCCTTCTAATTTCCTTCCTTAAATTTACAATATACAATTTGTTTTTGGTTTCTATTCAAAAGCGAATGGGCGAAATTCGCGGTGCGATTTTTAAAGGGGACGGACAAAAAAAAACAACACCAAATTCACATCTTACGCCCTTAAGGTTGCTTCCCCCTCACTCTCACTATATTTACTATGTGTGTGCGTATATATATACGTATATATGTATACACACACTCGCACACGTACGTGTGTATGCGGATTTGTCCGTGCGAGTGTTTGTGTGTGTGTGTATTCGTACATATATATATATATATATTTACAAATGTATGTACATAATATGCGTGTATGCAGAATACGTTATTTACGTACGATCGAAAAATAATAACTTCCAAAACAGACACACACACACATACACTAACTAACCTTCTTCTCTTTCTCTCAACTTTCAACTTTACTGATTCTCTCTCGCGCTGACAGCAAGTTGACAGATCAACGTGAAGTTATAGCTTCGAGGAGAGATCTGGGTGAACGAGAGATGAGGAGCACTTACGTTTGAAATTCACGAGAGTTTCCATCATCACGGAAAACAAGCTAACCACGTTGAATTGCATAAGAGCCTTTTAGGTTTGGAGGAGGATTGCAGCACTTTAGGTGCGACAACGTGTCGGTGCGACCTTTTTCCTCTTTCTCTCCTAAAGTGCAAGAGAAACGAACGAGATACGGCGGCAACAACAGAACGAAAACAAAAAATAAATAAAATTACAGATTGCAAAAGGAAAGAGAGAAACAACAACAACATAAATATGTAGTGAATCGGACAGAGAGCGAGAGAGAAAGATGTAATAATGTTGTTTTTTTTTCGGTTGTTGTTGTTTCTGTTGCGCGATCTGTGTCCCGATTGAAGTTTGCAGCGGATCAAAGGGATTCGGGTTTTGCGCTTTGTTCAGCTTTGTTGTTTGTCGGTTGGTTGGTTGATTTTTCGGACCTGGCTGGTTGCTGCTGCTGTTGTTAGCTGTCAGTGGAAGTTGGAGAAAGTTTCGTAGGTCCTGTGGTCTCTCCTACAGTTTTACTTCAGTTGCCTCCCGTCGAGCAGTGTATAATTATTGTTGCCTTTTAATAATATCCTTCGTAAAGTCGCGCTGTTTAAAAATATCACTCGCACAACGAAATCAGCTACGAAAGAGGCGCATCAATGGAGGGCTGTTGCGCCGTTGAACGCGAAGTTGATAAGGTCACGACCAAGTTTCAGAACATCAACGAGCATGCAGGTCGCACTCTGCAAGATCTCGTCCTCTATATTGAAAATCTCAAAGTGGAATTAGAAAATGGTGAGCTGTCACGCACGTATACTCTTAACGAACACAACCTGCACTGTCGCCCGTTCCTTTATCTTTCTCTTCTGCCTTGCTTCTTTCTCGCTCTCGCTCTTCATCTCTTCTTTCTTTCATCTCCTCATATAAATCTACATACGGCAACAATAACATATAAAATACAGCGTTGCTTCGCGATACTCGATTAGTTGTTATTATTTTACCAAATCATAATATTTACTTTTACAATTTTGACACCTGTCAGTGTGACTTTGACTTTTCGTTTAAATAAACAAAGTACACGCGCCTTTGTCTTGTCACAGCACCGTCCAATATGCAAATAGATTTTAAAACTTTCGTTTGAGCCAATTTCTGTTTCCATTCGTGTCAATGTCGACATTATTGCATATTTATATTTAAAAGTATAATGAAATAAAATAAAAAAAATATATGAAATCAATTATTGAATAATTTTAACTAAATGTATTATTTGTTGTTTAAAAATACTTTTATTTTGTGTTGTTGCCATGCAACTTACGTCCTTTTGTTCTCTCGTTTAATTTAAGCTCCGGAAGATCATGAGCTTACGATCGGTCAAAAGGATTTGCTTGCTGCGGCGATGTCCAAGGTGAAGGAGACGATCTCGCGTTTGGCTACTGATCACAGGGATCTGCACGGAACGGTATCCAAGGTGGGCAAGGCCATCGACAGGAACTTCGTGTCGGATTTCGCAGCAACCAGCCGCGAGGATGTCTTCGCCGGACCTGATAAGCTCGAGCTGATCAACAAGGTCATCTGCCAACACTTTTACAGGCAGGGAATGAGAGAAGTCGCCGACGAGTTGGCCAAAGTAAGAAAATAGCAGTTGTGAGAAGTTGTTAGACTTATTATATGGTGTTTCAGGAATCTGATCTGCAGGATGTGGAGTTTCAAGAGCGTGAACCGTTCACGGAGCTGAATCACATCCTGGACAGTTTGAAGGACCGAGATCTGGAGCCGGCGCTGGCATGGTCTTTGGCCCATAGGGATGCGCTCTACGGCATCGAGTCTTCGCTCGAGTTCAAGCTGCATCGACTCAGGTTCATCGAGTTGCTTAAGAAAGGCCCCAACCATCAGACTGATGCCATAACGTACGCTCGCACTCACTTCAGGCAGTTCGTTGATCGTCACGAGAAAGGTGAAATAGTCGTACGTTTTTCGGACTTTGCATTGTAAAGATGATTGCGTTTAGATATTCAAACATTGATGGGAATGCTGCTCTTCGTGCCGAATGGTATAGGGACGTCACCTTACGGCGGTCTCCTGCTCGATTCAGAGATGTGGATGGACGTTTACGAGGTGTTCACGAAGGACGCTTGCAGGATGTTGGGGGTCAGCGTTCACAGTCCCCTGAGCACCTGCGTGAATGCGGGATGCACGGCTATTCCTGCGTTGCTCAATATAAAGCAGGTTATGATGCAAAGGCAGGTTGCTGGCATATGGAACGGCCGCGACGAGTTGCCGGTAAGAGTGGTCACCCCAAACTTTCAGTACATTGTTTTTTTACGACATCCGTCTTTGAAGATCGAGATTGATTTGGGAACAGATGCACGATATCATTCGATGTTCGCCTGCCCCATCCTCAGACAACAGTCGACAGAGACGAATCCTCCGATGCGACTGATCTGCGGCCACGTCATTTCTAAGGACGCCCTGGATAAACTGTGCACGGGCAACAAGTAAGTGCGTTTGCATTTGAGACGAGACAAACTAACGTTTCCTTTTATATATTTTTAGAATGAAGTGTCCGTACTGCCCAGTGGAACAGAGTCCGAATGACGCGAGGCTGATATACTTTTGATTCGGGCACTCCTATTCAATATTCTCTTTCATTATTCTATATCTCTCGTTTTACATAAGTAATAGGATGTTTTTTTCTCTTTTTTTGTTGGTTGTTATATGGATTTTTATTTTGATTTACTTTCTATAATCATATTATTATTATATTTTGATTTCTTTTTTTTTCTGTTTATCAATCATTTCATCTTTCTTTTTTTAATTGTGATCTCTATTTTGTATTAAGTAAATGTTGAATAATTTGTAATATATATCTATATATATATATATACATCTCTATATACAAATATTTACTAATGACGATTATATTTATAATCCATATTTTATGTGGTGTAGTAGCAAATAAATATTTATTCTCACAGATCATATAACATGATGGATTTTCCCATCCTCATCAAATCATACATATTACATTTGCAAAATTACATAAAATATTTAATTAACTTTGAATATATGGTTAACAATTAATCCACAAGAGGCCGATTCAAATTCGAATTTAAATTCGGAATCAGTTGGTAACTCTTTTTGCATCGGCGTGGGTACGCTACTTTTTAGTCGTCAATCAGCGTTCTTTGCGTCGCCGTGCGTTCACGTTTCAAATATCCAAAATTGTTGTGCAAATCATTCAAATCCAGTGAATTGTCCCGTGATTAATGAAATCCATCATTAGAGACCAGATTCCAATTAGATTTTAGCAATTAACAGTGAGTAATTAATGCATTTTAAATTTTGAAATTACAATGTTTGCGTATATATTTTCATTATAGCATTGTGGTTTAATTCAAAATCAAAGGGTCGCTTATAATTAATTAGAAATTGCGTTGTATATAATTAAATAAAAATTGCGTCTCTTTCAAAATGGCGAAGGGACGCGTCCTCAAACTTTTTTTTCTTTGTTTTATGTAGCATTTTTTTGCAATAAATATAATTTAATTGGCACCAGCGACATCACGCCGCAATTCTGCGCATCACTTGCTTAATTCAAAATTCTCAATATCTATTTATTAATTTTTCATTATTAAATAAGTGATTATCCATTAGTTTAATTTGCAGCAGATAATGTTCACTGAACTGTTGCACTCGATTTCGAAATTCCTCTCGTTTAATTATTATAATGATGCAAATACATTTTATTGTAATTATTGATGTATGTTGTATTTTTAATGTTTAATTTATTTCTTTTTTGTGTTCTCTTTCAGGTTTGATTTATTTTTGTTGCTTTTAAAAGTTTTACTAATATTTTCTGCTTATTCTGTTTCAGGTTATCAATGATTAGCTTAGTTCTATTAATTTCTTGTCAATTCCTCCGAGTGTGCGTTTGTTCTTATTTGCTGAGAATGGTAATAACGGCATCCACATGATCCGATATCTAGGTACTAAATAAACATACATCAGCTTCTCTCGAAGATGATAACCAGGCATCAATTGAAGCGCAGAACCATTCGCACCTGCTCTACACAAAAAATAAAGCAGATCTACGATAGATTTATTTTATTTATGTCTAAATATATATTTCAATCATTTAGACAACGACATTTCCAAATAAAGATATGGGCTAATTTTGACATATGTTAATTTTGACAGGTGAAAGTAGCTGTCAAGTAACGCAGATAGGTTATTATTATTTTTGTTTTGAGCTATTTTTTAATTTAAATGAAAATGGAAGAAGAGAATTCCCTTTATTACTCTCATCAGAAATTGCAGAACTTGATCTTATCGGATTCTGGAAGGAGGCCAGAGGAAGTGGTAATTAAATTCTTCAAAGAAAGTAACTTTGCTCCAATTCCTGACTTTCAAAAAGGTATTTAACTATTTGCTGATGTTAAATCTTTTTTTGTAAATTATATATTGTTCTTTTGTAGGAGCTGAATGGTTTAATGTTTCCAGGCCTCTATCACTGGAATCTGAACTGAAAAGGAAGTTAGTTCTATTGGATTTTTTCACTTACTGCTGCATCAATTGCATGCATATTTTACCTGAATTGAAGGAAATTGAAGAGGAGTTTACTGTTGATGATGGATTGGTTGTTGTATGTGTTTTAATATGTAAATGAAAGAATTATGTTGATGGGTCGGTTATTTGTAGGTTGGAGTACACAGTGCCAAATTTGAAAATGAAAAGTCTTCAGCTAATGTGTTGAATGCAGTGCAAAGGTACAACATAAACCATCCAGTTATAAATGACAAGAATTCAGAGATGTGGAGAAGATGTGAGGTTCACTGCTGGCCTACTCTATTGCTCATTGGGCCAAATAGGAAGCCACTGGTGATGATGATGGGAGAAGGGCATAAAGAGCATATGAGACTGTACATTAGTGCTGCTTTGGAATGCTTCAAAAATGATGTGAGTAAGAAGGATATACCTCTACAACTGTCAGCTCATTTGATTGCAAGCGACGTTGCTTCTCTGAAATTTCCTGGAAAAGTAGCCTATTATAATGGAATGTTAGCAGTATCTGATTCCGGTAACAACCGGATTCTATTGATAGAAAACGGAACCATAATTAAAATTATTGGTACCGGTGGATTGGGTGGCCGAAAGGATGGTACTTTATCCGAGGCGAAATTTAATAATCCACAAGGATTAACTTTCGCCAAAAACAAAGATGTTATTTATGTGGCGGATGCAGATAATCATGCCATTAGGAAGGTGGATTTGATTAAGGGTTTGGTTACTACGGTTGCTGGACGTGGAGGTATCCAAGGAAACGATTACAAGGGTGGAGAGATTGGGGAGGACCAAGTCATTTCGTCCCCGTGGGACGTAGCCCTTTATGGAAATATCTTATTGATAGCCATGGCCGGAACCCATCAAATCTGGGGTTTATTTATCGAAGAGACTAAATTCTGGAAGGGTAAGGTTTACGAGAAAGGAACGGTTGTTAACTTGGCTGGAAGCGGCCGCGAGGAAAACCGTAACAATTCTTATCCCGCAAATGCCGCGTTTGCCCAACCTTCAGGGCTCTCAATTAACGAGGAGAAAGCAGAAATGTATTTGGCCGATAGTGAGAGTTCAGCAATCAGGAAGATGTCTTTATTAGATGGCAAGGTTTCAGCTGTTGTCGGTGGGGATAGGAACCCAAGTGTAAGAAAGTTTGCTTTCAATATTTTCAATATTAATTTATTTCAATTGTAGGACTTATTCGCTTTCGGTGATGTGGATGGAGTTGCTTTCAATGCCAAACTGCAACACCCATTAGGAGTGGCTTACGCATCTGGAGAAGTGTACGTCTGTGACACGTACAATCACAAAATTAAGATAATCGACGTGGAAAAGAATTCCGTGCGCACATTAGCCAATTTGGGGACTTTCAATGAACCGGGAGGTATTTGTGTTGGAAACAATGATGAAATATACGTGGCTGATACGAACAATCATTGCATCAAGCGCATCAAACATAAGAGCAATGTGCAGATTCTCAAGTTTGACATGGAGACCTCCACCGATGGTAAAGTAAAACGCGATACAGTATTATTAATCCGTGACAAGGTTATGGTTAACTCGAACGATGGGCGTATCGAGTTGAAGATAAGCCTCGATTTCGTCGGGGGGTTGACTCTGACCGCGAATGCCCCGAACAAATGTACGTTCGACATGAAATCCAAGCAGATTTCCGGTTCCGCTACGAGCGACAACGTTGCATGCTCCACATTTATAATGAAATGCAACGGGAACGCTGGCGATGACTACATCGATGTCAATTACAATTTGGTCACCTGCATGGGTGATATCTGTCTTCCGAAACGGTTCGTCGTCAGACAACCCATCGAGCTGGGAAACAAATTCCCAGAAACGGTGAGCTGCTCCGCCAAAGTCGAGATCTCTCTAAACAATTTCAAATTGTTGTGATCTTATTTGATAGTTTTATAATGTTAATTTATTAACTTGAAATCTATATATTTTATGGATAATGCGAGCTGCAACTCTTGCAAATTGAATGGTAGTTTTTAACAACCGACATTGGCCTCTTTCATTTCTAAAGAACAGGATAAATCATTGATTGTATTTCTGTTGTAATATTATTTAGAGGCGATGTGTTGATAGCATTTCCGTTCAATGTAAGATATTTGTTATGAACTAATGCTTTTATGGTTGCCTAAATAAATGTTTTCTAACATCATCGCCGTTTCGCTTGATTTTACCGTAAGATAGGTTAATTTTCACAAAACAAAAATGTGCGACGGAGATGCGAAAATTTGTGCATTGGAGGAGGAAATTGCAGAATTGAGGAGATTGTTGCGAGACAAAGAAGAATGTTTGAGGACCCTCAAAATAGAGGTAAATAAATACGAAATATGTGGCATATGTAAAACCTTATGTTGTTTTAGAAAATTGTAAGAAACAAGTTTAGTGGAGATTTGGATAGAGATGAGGTGGTAAGGTACAGTCGACAATTGTTAATACCAGAGGTTGGTGTTGACGGACAAGTTGCTCTTAAGAATGGAAAGGTTTTGATAATTGGAATCGGGGGTCTTGGATGTCCAGCCTCTCTGTATCTGGCATCAGCTGGAGTTGGTGCGTATAGTACAACATTTCATGCAGAAACACACTTAATTGTTTTACTTCCTTTTTGCAGGTGAACTTACTCTTGTTGACAATGATGTTGTGGAAATATCAAACTTACACAGACAGGTTCTGCATGATGAATCAACAATTGGTATACCTAAAGTATTATCAGCATGTGAAAAACTTAAAAAGTAAGTTTCTAATACAATAGTCTTATAGAGTTTAGTAGGTAATAATGGTATGTTTAGGATTAATCCCAATATCAAATTGATACCCAAGCAATTGCATGCAAATAGCGAGACAGTGAAGTTGCTCCTTGAAGAGAATCAGTTTGATGTTGTTATTGATGGTAGCGATAACGTGGCTACACGCTATCTGCTGAATGATGCTTGCGTTCTGAATGGGGTGCCCTTGGTTTCGGGGAGCGCCTTACAATTTGAAGGCCAATTGACGGTCTACAATTATAAGGGCGGTCCTTGTTACCGCTGCCTCTTTCCGACTCCACCCCCACCGGAAACCGTCACCAGCTGTGGCGACGGCGGAGTCTTAGGTCCAGTCCCAGGAATGATCGGAGTATTGCAAGCACTGGAAACGATCAAAATACTGACGAAGTCTGAGGGAGTCGTAGCAGGACGTCTGATGACTTTCGACGGTGCCGATTTGACGTTCAGGAACATCAAACTCAGACCGAGGAGTGCGACGTGCGCGGTCTGCGGAGACAATCCCACCGTCAAAGAGCTGATTGATTACGAGCAGTTCTGTGGGTCGAGGGCCGACGACAAAGTCCACAACATATGCATTCTAGGAGCCGATGAGCAAATTAAACCGGATAAACTCGACGAACGGTTGCTAATAGTGGATGTGAGGCCCGAGCTAGAGTACCGGATGTGCCATCTTCCCAATAGCGTTAACATTCCTTATAGCAAAATCCAAAACGGAAAGGCTTTAGATGCAATCGCAGAATCTCTCAACACAAATGGACAAGAAGGTATAGCTTGTTTTTTTTTATATGTATCACTTTTGTAATTCCATCTATTCTTCAGTGTACGTGCTGTGTAGACGAGGCAACGATTCACAGAGGGCGATAGCTGCGCTGAAACCACACCTACCTGACGTAAAACTGATCAACATCAAGGGCGGCCTGCATTCCTATTCGAAACTAGTGGACGACCACTTTCCCGTTTATTAGGTTCTTCTAATAATCACCAGAATACTTTTTGGTTTATATTAAAGGATGAATCTATTACTAAACTAAAGCAAGACAAAAAAAAACAGGTGTGGTGAAAACAGAACAAATGATTACACGCCCTCTCCCTAAGAGAAATAAAATAATAGTAATATTAAATAGGTGCACTGTTAGTGTTTTGAGCAATGATAATAATAGAAAAGAAATATCAACGAAACAGAAACAGCAGTTTCACAAAATTGTCAAGAGAAACAATTATCCTAGACCGTGGTCTTCGAAAAATCCCTGCGGCGTTTCTTCCTGCAAAGAAAAAACAAAACAAAAATGCAATCAAATCGAGTTTGATCAGGACGTAACAAGATTAGGTGGGTGGTGGGAAGGATAGAAATAAAAATCATAAAGGGTCTGGGGGCGTGGTTTCATTAGCTAAACGAAATACGGATTGGGCGAGAATAATGACCATAACCAAAATTAAAGGTTAGTTAGTAACTAACAAAAATAAACCAAAATCCAATCAATCTACGAACGCATATTAAAAAATAATAATAAATTAACAAGAGAACATAAAAACTCACGTTTTATTCTAAACTGAGGTTAATATTTGGTATTATTATTATACAATCAGAAAGTCTACCATTTTTTTGTTTTGCTTGGACAAAATACATTATTGTTCAGGAGAATAAAAAAAAGGAAAAACCTTTGTTCAAAAAATAAACTAAGATTTAGGTACTACTACTATTCGTTTGGCACATATAACTGATGAAGAGAAAAGAGAACATTTTGGTGTGATTGACTATTAAATTTGCTATCATTAAAATTAGTAGAAGTGCGTCAATATTATTCACTTAAGTTTAGTGTGCTGTGGATTAGAGATATGGAAGGTATCCTCTGTTTCAGAGGCGGGCACCATTGCTTTCTCCGCTTGGGTATATATTTTTACAGAAGACCAATGTCCCGCAAAGCGCCCTCTACTGCCTCGTCCTTTTGAAAAATAATAATAATAAAGAGAAAAAAACGAAAAACTACAAAGAGACCATAAACCAATCAAAGGCGATGCTGTCGCGAACAATCCACGCCTCCCCGCTTCATGCGAAACGATCCAATTGGATGTCGGCGGGAGGCGTGGGGCAGTTACGCGAACGCAACATCGCCTACAACGAAAATAAACGAACACCCACACACGAACAAAGAGAAGAGAAGCATGCAAAACAAACCCAAAGCGGAGTGAGTGTATGTACAGGGAAAACCTTAACGTCGTGAGAGAAAATATTAAATAAATAAAAAAAAAACTCGTTGAATTGGATGTACTCGTCTCTGTCTCTTAATTATATCTCGATAGTCGCAGTTAGCTTATTACAACAACAGAAAAAAAAAACAATAATTAAACAAAATTAGGAACTAAAAATAACCCGTCTCAACGATTAATTACAAATAATAACAAATAATTATAATCATTAACTACAACTAAATTATTCCTGTGTGCCTCAGGACTAGATTATCAGTTAATCAGAAAAATAAAAATTACCCTCGCCAACCCCAAACAAAATTCAACTTAAA
This sequence comes from Nicrophorus investigator, assembly GCA_963457615.1. Taxonomy (NCBI): domain Eukaryota; kingdom Metazoa; phylum Arthropoda; class Insecta; order Coleoptera; family Silphidae; genus Nicrophorus; species Nicrophorus investigator. The sequence continues at coordinate 3,778,209 of OY735143.1, forward strand.
ACTGATTACATTTGATTCGATGAATTGAGTATTTGCTTGATTTTCACTCGAAAGCTAAGACGACATTTAATGACTTCATTTAAGTGGAATGTAGAAGGAACCTTTAAATCTACTGAATAATACGGTATTAGTTATCGTTAGCTAATTGATAGGAAAGCTGCAATAAAATTGACTAATAGTAGAGTTAAGAGTAATAATTGGGACTGTGTGTATCACATGAAAATACGCGTGCAAGTCTTTGGCAAGAAGATAACGCAACTGGAGTCAAGAAAATCAAGCAAACGCCTCTTTCCACTGTATAAAACCGCACAAATTGAACACTTCGAAAAACTAAATTAATAATGTGCTTGCTGCAAAGCAAAATAAAAGATAAGTACAACATAAGCATGCAAATTAACAATTAAAAAAAAAACAATCGAAAATACACATCTATAACCTTATTAAAATAAAAAAAATAATGAAATTTAAAACTAAATAGTACAATAAATGCGCAAATTGAATTCTTCAAATAGTTTTCAAATAAAATGCAGAACATCAATAATATCATGGAATTCTTTGTGTGCATTTACTGTAAAATGGTTTTTAAAACACTTACATACCCAATTAACAATATTTTCGATAAAAGCCAAAATCAATTATTTTTTTGTTTAATTTTATCATTAAATGAGAACATGCAAGTGATTTTGGCCTATTTCTCATTTAGATCCTGTTATTTTTTTGTTCATAGTGTGTGTGCATAAAATGAAAACAGAGAGGAGGAAAGTGTGAGTGAAGTGTGATTGATTTTTGAGAACAAAACAAAAAACGAAATGAAAACTCTAAATAGAAAGTAATGAAGAAGAAAAAATTTGCAAACTCTCAATATAAACACACACATATATATATATAAGAGATAAAGTACGGTGCAACATTTATACAAGTTAACAACTACTGCATATAGAGAGAGATTAACTTTGGAAAGAAAAAAAAAACCGTTTACGGTTTGTGTGTGTGTGATTGATTATAGGTCAATGTTACTATCTTCAAGACTAACCTCTTGTAGGAGATCCTGGGAGGCGATCGCTTTCAGTACAGTTTTTTTGCTCGTCTCCTGGATCTCGCCGCCCAGCAGGAGCTCGTCCAATATGAAGTAGGCTTTCTCGAAATTGAAAATTATATCCAACTCGCAGACGCTGCCAAAGTACTTGTCCAGGAGCTCGACGTAACGATGGATAATCTCCAAGGTGAGCAGCTCGTTGTCGTCCTGCTCGATCGCGCAGCAGAAATATAAACTGGCGTATCTAGGTGATGGCAGGCAGAGAAAAACGAAAATTTCGTATTAGAATCATGTGCTAATGTTTCGGAGCGCGGCTAGATTGCATTCGTGACAACACCTCTTGTAAACAATCTTCAGGTCTCTCCATTCGAGGAAACTGCACATCTTCGGCTTCCTGGTCAGGATGGTCGTGATCAGTTCGCGGGTGATCTTCTTCTTCAGCTTATCGGGGTGAGCGTTGTACCATTTCTGCAAACGCAGCTTGCCTTGGCGGCTGAACAAAAGCATGAACTGCATCTGCGGCGAAAAGCGAAATCGTTAAATCCGCAATACCAGCTGGCATTTGTACGATGGAAGAGTTTTCCATCGCGGCGAGGAGACTTACGTTAGAATCGCCCTATTTGCTTTCTTCCTTATTCGATTCGATTTCCTACAGTAATTATTGTACTTTCGAAGGCACTTCAATAAAACATTTTCAACCTTCCACAGAACACCCACACCTCTCGTGACACATCCAACAACAACAAATAATGATGACAGGTATACCAAGTGCTGCCAACTACCACCCAGAAACCGAGTATAATCCGATTAGAACTTTATTTCCTTAATTAACAATTAAATCGTTAAATCAGAGATATTCATCGTATCGATATTGAGAGATTTCCGAGTAGTCTCGCAGCGAAAAGTCGATATAATCAGCAGAATTAGTTCAGGTAATATATTTCAATTATACTTAACCTAACTTTATTCAAATTTGTAATATTATTTTTAAATTTCAGGTGAATTAATAAAATGAAATTAGTTTTGAACTGAAGATCTTCAGCAATGGCTCAAAGTATCCCTAAGTATGTTTATTTAATTTATGCTATTTTGTTCTTTTTGATAATAATTTACTATTTTTTTTCTGCAGTTCTAGACTTCTCGTTGATGAGGTGATGAAGAAAGCGCTTCGTGAAGCCGAAAGATCTTTCAAGGAAACGAACGAATGTATTGTTACTATAGTAGCGTACCGATTTTTTAAATGTATGTGATTTAATTTTTGCAGTTGGCATCGATGCGCTCAACGCTTTGAATCAAATATTCGAAAACGTGTTGATGAAGGCCTTTCAGGTATTGGACAATGCGAAGTTCATGGAATTCGAGACGCGGAGCGGTCTGCGGAGCGTTTGGTCGATCTTCACCAGCGATGATCAATACCTGCTGCTGGACGGGGTGAACCACTGCAAGTGCGAGTACTTCATCTTCAACGTGCTGCAGCGGCAGGAGTCGCTCTGTTGCAAGCACATCCTCGGCGCGCATCTCGCAATGATCTGCGGGAAATTCGAGCGAAAAATTCTCACCGATGGCCAAATGACGGACATGCTTCAAACAGCGATGCCTACGCTTTTCATCGAATCGCAATAATTTGATAATAAGTAATTATTGTGTTCGGTTGAAGATCAATTCTGTACGGCATTGAATAATTAAATTTAAAGTGGACTTTTAATGATTTTATTTTCCCGGTGGGAAAACGACGCGCATGGTCGCTCAGGGTTCTTCATTTTTTTTTCTCTCTGATCCGCTCCTTTCCCCCCGATTTTCCCCGGCCGACGTCGTTTTCCCGACGCCGCCGCCGCCACCGTCAGTGATCAATCGCACGCGCCATGGTGAGCGTCGCGACGCTAACGCTGTGAGACGGCATCGCTGAAACGAAAACAACACCCGAGCGAATGGTGGTGAACCGCAAAGTCGATCAACCGAAATCAACGTAAGTGAAAAACATCGAATTGCATTAACAACTTTGCGCGATTAATAATGGAGGTTGCGATTGAACAACAACAAAAAAAAACACATACATATTACGTGTAAAACGACCTCGAGCTCAGTGTGTCATCTTCATTGTTGATGCTTTGGCCGAGTCATTTCTTTCCGATTGATTGATTCGAATATATTCCGTGGGGTGGAGAGCGGGTTTTGTTCAAGGTTTCCACGACGATTAATATTTCATTTAAACCGACGTCGTTTCCTTCCATTGTGATTAGCGCCGTTGCGACGTTATTATCCGGTGCGGGGGTGAGAGGGTGGAGAATGAAGGAGGTAGATAGATGTTGGTGCTTTTTGGGAATTGACTTTGTATTTTCCCAGACCAAACTTTCCTCCCTCTCCCTCGATCGGAAACGGAAAATGATATGTGTTTTCCGGACACTGTCAAGGTTGCATTATTTTCTTGAAATTATCTTTCCTCTTCTCCGATCGATTGCTGATAGCATTATTTTTCGGTCTATGTTTACCGTTGATGCTCGGCTCATCTAAATTTACGCGTTTCTCGCGATTTTATGCTTCGCAATCTCGAACTTTCGAAAAGTTCGGTAGCAATTAGACGTCGATCTGAAACGAGTGTTTGTTCAACTTTACGAACTTCTTAGTTACATGTGTGTGGGGTGCTCTTCGATCAATGGGTTTTAATTGCTGCAGTGAAGTTTTCAGTAAAACAATCTTCGACTTCGATTTTCGATAATTTATAACTGTTTTACACGGAATTCATATCTGTCGATCTGTCACGCTTACGATTGTTACTTTTTAAAACGAAAAAAAGAGAAGATTAAATCATTGTGGAAATTATGGAAATCTTTCGACCTTCAATGAAAAACAAATAATGTCCAAGAAAAGATCATTTCAATATAACATGACTTACAAACAAATAAATTTGATGTTATTATTTTCAAGTCGAAACGATATTTAATATTTAAATTCTTTATAGTTTAAAGAATTTAAATATAAATGCATTCATTTGAAAAAATCACATTTGTTCTATTTTCATTTCTGAAAATCATTGTGTAAATCCTGAAACCTTTCGCAGCGCATTTCTTAAAATGTTAATGGCAGGTTGTTTACGATCATTTCTATCAACTGAAAGTAACCTCGAAGCTTGGAAATCTTTTGGCGCATTAATAATACTAAAAATAAAAATTATAATATTCTAGATCAAATCATAAAGTGAAATTTGAATAATTTAACTTAAATACTTGGATGGGAGTTTTTGAATTCAAGGACATTTTTTATTTTGTGTGCGAAATATGGAAATGAAAAATATTAAGGGAATAGTGAAAAGTTTGAATTGATAAAAAAAGCAAGAAGCAATTTTGCTCGAGGAAAACTTTTAATCGAGCGATAAATATTATTTTTCAAGTTTCGGCACTTTCACGGACAAATTTATATGAAGTTGTTTTGTACATCCATCCATCTATATAAGATGTAATAGTTTCGACCCGGTGACGGAAACTTGTCTTTCATTCAATGATCGATTACCACCTGCAAATATTATCGACATGACTTATACTTTTAGTATCTCTCGATCTCTACTTTAATCGCTAATAGCTCTATCGTACAACTTCTCAATATATTAAACTTCGATATTAATTCAAACGATTTTTTTTTTCAGGTCAACATTTGGACACTTTTTGGAGTCGTGGAAGGATGTAAGAGTGGTCGAGGAAGACGACGGAGCGTGTTAGGTCGAGATGACCAGAGACGGGGACATCCCCACGATCTTCAATCCACGTCGAAGTCGGACGCCCAGCGTTCTCGTTACGGACGAGGGCGTCTCCAACGGTCCGTTCACCCATGCAGACTCGGTGGGCAGCCAGCAGGAGGCGACTGCAGATCAACCGTTGTCGCCGCTCACCACCAAATACAAGTCCTGCTCGGACTCTCTCTGTTCTTCGTCCGCCAGAAAGGTAAGTTCACGTAACGTGACGATGATATAATCTTGGTTTAGAAGAAATACACAACAAAAAAGCAAAGAAAGAAACAAAGAACAAAACAGCATATAGAGTAAAAGAATAAAAGAAAAATAAGGCTACGCGCGCAAACCCATGTAATCACGCGACTTTCGCCGCGACGAAACGCTTAGCGCAAATTGCACGCAATAATGCAATTTCTGGCGTGTGCTTTGTGTACGTTTTTACGTGAGACCAACGTTTCTGGAAACAAAAGACAACCTCCCTAAGTTCCTTAGTTCGATTTGCGACAAATGTACTAGTGTTTTCAACTATTGAAGAAGTAGTGCGTGTTTATATCTATATTAAGTCGTACTTTCATTCATTCCAAATTTTTATATGTGCGCATTCCACAAGTACAACTGTTACTTGGCAAGTAGTTCGTGCTGTGTTTACTTTTTGCATTGGATGTGCTTCAGATCTACTTCGGGATTTGGGTGACGATATGCGTGACGGCGTCGTGGGTGGGTGCCACGCACTGCATCAAGTACCTGTACATCATGAAGCCGGTGGAGTACGACGAAGCAATGGTCCTGGCGCCGCAGGATGGCGCCGGGGTTAACGTGACCGCCATCCATAATCATTACGTAAATCATCTTGCAAACAATTATCCTCGTCTGTTTGTCTCGTAACATCCGTTAATGTTCCATTTAGATCGCTACGTACAAAGCCCCATTCTTCACCACGTGGTTCGTGACCAATTGGACCATGCTCTTCTTTCCGCTTTACTTCGTCAGCAGGCTGGGCAGCAGGAGGTGCGAGTCGCCTTCGGACATCCTCTCCGAGAGCATCAGGGATTTCAGGGACAAGGGTTTCACTGCAGGTACGCGAATATTCGATAGCTATACTAGCTGCATACTAATACCTATCGTTTTGCATCTGTTAAAGGGAGATTCTTGACGCGGTGCAGCCTCTTCTGCTTGCTCTGGGTTGGAACCAATTACATGTACATCAGGTCGCTGCACATCCTGCTGGCCACAGATGTTATGGCCCTCTTCGCCACGAACATCTCCTTCGTGTACCTGCTGTCCTGGGTGATTCTACATGAGCAATTTGTTGGGATCAGGGTAAATATAAATATCATTGGTTCGATAAGTAAATTAAAACATTCAATTACGTAATGCAATCGAAATGTTCTTAGTAAATGTTTCAACTAACAGCTAAAAACTATTCACATTCTGTAAAGTCGGCTAATTTAAACATGGTTCATTCGGTTTGTTCGAATACATTGCTATTTGATTGCGTTTCGAACAAGCTAATATATTCAAAGTTTATCAACAATTCAGTGGAAGGCAGGCTGGCAGGCAGCAACAGCAGCAGCAGAAACACCCCTTTTGGCTGGTTTGGTTCCGATACGATCCGAAAGGCTCGAAATAGCCGCACAATTTGTCACAGCGATCGATAATTACACCACAAGTAAAGCATTATTAAACGGAAAATAAACACGGGAATAATCGCACACGTGAAGGTGCCATCATTTGCGCCGCGAAGAATGTTTACATTCCGTGCATTCGCTGTTTTTGACTTGCTAATTTTTTCGGGTTCGGGTTTAAAAATGCATTTGAATTTTAAATTTACATTCTCCTTCTCCCCCATTTGCATCTGCATTTCCATCGAAATCGCCAGGAAATGCGAGATTCACGTTTCCTGCTGCGACTTTCTTTTCTCTTTTTCGATTCCATCCGCATTATTGCGTGAGGAGCGATGAAAGAACAAATTTAAATACGAATGCAAATCATCGTAATTTTTCATAAATTTTAAAGATATTATTGCTAGGATTCTTCAAATTCACCAAATGAATATCAATCAAAATTTGCAAAAGTGAATAAATAGAATTATAGAAAGAAACACGTGGTTGATGGCCAATTTGCCAATTTACAGAGGGAAACCTCCTAACAGACACTAATAATAATACCTATCGATTATCATGGCAAAATGCATTATGCAAGTGAAGAGAGAACGTCGCGGCGATTTTCTTTGGAAGTGGCGAGGCGAAATGAAATATTTTTTTAATTTCATTACTGTCGCAACTGGCTTTTTCTATAAATACTCTACGTACAAACAATGTTCCAGTTTCGTATTTTTGCCGCCCTTCCACATGCAAATTGCTGAAGTGCGTGCTCCGAATATTAACGGCGGCTATTATATTCCGCGTTGCAATTAATTAAAATATAAACGCACTCGTAAAACGGAAATTAACGATTTTCGAAACCAGAAAATTTCAACTCGCGTTTCCTGCTGTTTAACTTCAAAAAATTTGTTAATTTTATTATTTACCGAAAATGTGTTCGTATTTACAAATGCGGTTCGAGAAAAATAAACTGCAAGAGTTGGTGGTGATTTGTGAAGGTTTCGACGGTTCAAAGTTTGCTTACGCTTTTCGCTCGGTCCGGATTACTTACTGAAGTTTTCGGTTCGTTTTCATAAAGTAAAACTTTTGTTACGTCGTAAACCGAAAGATCGCTGAGCTAGTCAAATTAATTTATTTTTTTTCAACCCTTCTAGTTTTCGTTTCGTTGTATTAATTAATTGCTAACAGGATTTACTTAATTACTAAATAAACTCGAGAAACGTCAAATTAAGGATTGTTCAAAAAATGTTTGAAATGTCAAAATTATTTGAGCTTCCATAGTAACCATAATATTGTTTGTGTTTAGATAATGGCTGTGATATTGTGCGACACCGGAGTCGCACTCTTGGCGTACATGGACGGCATCACCGGAAGTCCGACTTTGGGCGGCGTCGTTCTAGCGACGTCCGCCGCCGCCGGATCCGCCGTCTACAAGGTGCTCTTCAAGAAGGTGATCGGAGACGCGACCTACGGTCAGGTCGCACTTTTCTTCTCCCTTATCGGGATGCTCAATGCGGCGCTCCTCTGGCCCCTGAGCCTGGGGCTTTTCCTGACCGGCGTCGAGACGCTTCACTGGGACCGCCTTCCGTGGCCGGCGCTCCTAGCCGCTAGCGCCCTCTCTTTAGGTGAACAAAACCATGAAACCTAAAACCATAGTTTCTAAATTTCGTCTCTTTCGTTTTTTTTCCCTGCCGCAGTTGCCAATCTGCTAGGAAATTTCAGCGTTGCCCTCACGTACGATCTGTTCATCACGTTGGGCCTAATCACCGCGGTTCCAGTATCTGCAGGTAATTTTGCAGCACGCAAAACATATAAACGCAATTAATGTTCGTTTATAATTGGCAGCTTTGGACGTGGTGCTGTACGGAGCGCAGTTCGAGGGAATGAAGTTGGCGGGAATGATCCTGATTGCAGTCGGCTTCTTCCTCGTCATGTTTCCAGACAATTGGCCAGATTACATAACGCGGCTGCTCAGGTCAGTACCATAATGAGAAAAAACATAATTGTTATTGAATTGGCGTAAGAGTGAGAGAGAGAGAGAGCAAATTAAAAGGCGTGCAGCGTATCTCTACTTAATACATATATTTATTACAACTGTAAAACCGTTAATATCTTGATTGATTGTGTTGTGGGCGATTTTCAGAGACTGAAAATTTTGATTTTGCAGAAGAACGACGCGAATCTTCAGGGGCAAGGTTTGTTCTGTATGCTGTACATTTCAATATTTCTCCCAACCAACCAGAAAATATATATACAAACAATTTAATTAAAAATTTCGACTACCTTACAAACAAATTCAATCAAATTGAAATCACCAAAAGTCCAGCGTTTTCTCGCTTAGTGCTGGCAACCGCTAGAAGCAACCATTCTCTATATATATATACAATGTACCAACAATTTAACAACAACTTAAGCTTTCTTATACCACACGCATTCTAAAAAAATATTCCGTTTTTCCTCTGTACTTATTTAAGATGAATACATAAACCACGCAAAACAATAATATTTGCATATATTTATATAAATAGAGCGCTTGAAACAAGACCAACTTTCTCGTAGTTACCTCAAATAATTAATTATCCACATATACCACACTTGCTGTACTCGTTGCTGTGTTTTATTTACGCTAAGTTCCCTTGTTGCAGAAATATCATCATGTTGAGTCACAGTGCCAGGTAAGAAACTACCGACTTGTCTGAATTGGATATGCGCTCTTTCTTACTTTCTATACTATATCTATCGTTGTTTGTTTGATTCTTTCTTTCGTGCTTCCCATCTCGGAAAGCCTCAACTTTCCATCCTCAATCATTCCACAAATAAAATTAAAATTGATAATCGCTTCAATCGAATAGTGGCGGAATAGTGGATGGAAAGTTCAGTTCGTTTTGTTTCGATTCTCTGCACGCTCCGAAATATTCGTTTATATTTTTTCCTTCAATTTTTCCGTTTTACTTTTCGGTTTCCTTTCTCTATGCGTTTGGGAATCTCTGCGCTCCCGTTTATTGTATTTGCGCATTCGATGTTCTTTGTTTGTTATTATTTTTTTATTATTTCAATCACACACTCGAAATATTATACACACCTCCCCAATATTGACCCCCCATCACATTATTTTGTTTTCCAAATAATACCTTGCATTTTTATATTTATTTTATTATTAATTCATCAGTTTTGCATTCTTGGTACAATAATTTCACGTGAAAGGTTTTTTTGCCCGGCGCATCCACCATTCTCTGCAATAGCTTGAATTCTCATTTATCAATAGTATTTTATTTTTATTACGATTTAACTAAATTTATAAACAATATTTACATATATTTTAAATTAATTTAGGGAATATTTAAAAATATTAATATTTTTTCACGAATAAGTAAATTTATTTCATCGTTTGAAACGATGCAGCTGAACTTTGGGCCGATCGCGCCTTCGAGACCTTTACCCAAACATTTGGCCTATTGGTAATCGGACACAATGGGAAATTTAATCTTTGCGTTTTATTACATAAAACCGCCCCGTTTACCACGTTCATGCGACGCCCGGCGATGTTACGTAATCCGGGTTATTACGGGCCTCAACTGTCGTCACTTCGATGTTGACTTTGAAATTTTCAATTGTTTCGAGGTCAACGGACCAACGATTTTGTTTTTACTATTTTTGCCTTGCACATGAAATTATACTAAATCTGAGATTGCAAACTATATTTTTCCAGTATCTTAACTAACGGTAAATTAGTTTTATTTTTTTTGTTTATATTATTTTTGTTTATATTATTTTTGTATATAATCTATTTATATTTCCCCAAGAATCATTATATTAAAAAAAAATACTTAGACCCCCACGTAAACTAAATGTTTGACCAACAAAAAAAAAGAATAATACTGCAGTAGTCTTGACTGATAGATTAATCCAAGGTGTTCTGTTTTCTCTTTTACTTTATAGTATGCCGACCCCGAATCGGGGCAAAAAACGTGAATTGATGTATGTATGCGTAGTCGGCTGCGTTGTCCTCCTGATGATGTACAAGATCCGGTAGAAAGAAAGAACCCTCTGTACATTTTGCAAAGAGAGAGATTTATTACATGTTGTTCTTTGTTCTAACATTCTCGCAGCAGCATTAGCGTTTCGATAGGAATCATTACCCGCGAACCAACCCTCACATCTCATTACATAAAGTGAATATTTTTCTACATGCTAACCCCCACTCATTACCATCACCCAACCTTTTTTTTGTATTCAAACTTTGAACGTTGACCATCCTTGAACTTATGTATATTATTCTCCTTCTTTTCTAGTGATAAGCGAATCGTAAAACCGCGCAAGGGTTACGGATCGTGCAAGTAAATGTAGAAAAGAACAGAGTCTTCCACACGTCCAACAAACAAAAAACAAAAAGCAATATTTTTCTAAAACGTTAAAGAAATGAACAAGCCGAACCAGAATCAAAGCAATAAAGAAACGTGTAGTCCTCGATAATATGAATAATATTAATAGTAACGATAAGATGTTTAAACGAGTTAGGGAGGTTGTGAATTGCTCAAAATTGAAGAAACTGTTAGAATGTTAGAAGGAGAGAACAAATGCGTTTTAAGAGTAATTACGAAAAGGATAAAAAAGTCGTCGACGAACAGTAGCCTAATGTTAAGAGAAAACTTTGTTAACTAGTAGTTAGATTTGTTGTCCCCTTCGAATCCAAAAAAACCCCGCCCCCCCCTCTAATAATTAAATGAACGAGAATAAACTTTTTTGATTACATAAGAAGAAAAAATGCGTCATAGTCTTCGAGCTTCTCTTTTAGATCCCCCACACCGAGTTTTTTTTATTCATCTTCTTTTAGTTTTGATTCGAATCCAAGTACGACAAAAGCAACACAATATTTACACTACTCACTCACACACACACACACACACACACACACACGAGATATGTTTGTATGTATATGTTGCACTTGCAGGTGGGTTTTTTTTTTCAACAGAGTTTTGCATGCGTGCTTCGCACCTAGTCTTTTGGTACAACGAAACCTTAGTTCTTAGGAGTTCTCTCTTCCGTTTCGATGTTCGTTCTTGTTGTTGTTCTTTTGTTTGTTTTTGTTTTTGACTTTACGCAGCAGACCTCGTTTCTACTGGCAAGAGGATCCTTTGCCCACATCTTCGGTGCACCAACATTAACATCCACACGCCGTATGTAGAAAAGAAAAGAACGGAAAACAGCCGAGATTAGGGCGCGACAAGTGCCCTCTTTCTTTGGCGGAGGATCTTTTTCTCGTTACCAATCTTTTGATATTACTAGTTTTTTTAATTGTTCTTGTTGTTATTGTTCTTACTGTTGTGTGCTTCTTAATCGTTTTCTTTTCTTTCTCGATGTAGCTGCGTGTTTGTACTTTAAATATTCGAGTGAAAGTCGTTTGGTTTTATTTTAACTAAACGTAAGCTGACGCACAATTTATTTTTCGAACATTTACGAAATTCAAATTTCAATAATTCATTTAATACGCACTGTGAAAACTTCTATTTCTGAGTGAATACATTAATAGAATTTAGAGATGAAAATTGTGCGTCGGCGACTCTTTCCGTCTTCTTATTTTATTTTTGGTTTCGTTTTCAACTGCAAGCGAGATGATTTAACGTTTTGTTTTTTCTCCACTTGATGATTTCTTTCATTTTTTTTATGTATGTTTCTTGAATTATTCCTTTTATTTTTGTTTTTTTTCTGTTTTTGGGTGGAACACACCGAAACGACACACGGCTTTCGGTCGCGCAATGTTTCTGTTCTCGTTTTCCGTTCTGTTTTTTGTTTCTTCCTGCAGGTGGAGCAGGAGGAACCGGAACGGCATCCAGGGTCCGCACCGTCGGGACGTCGTCGACTATCGCACTGGGTACATCCGGTCGCACCTTCGATCGCCCTCGGGAAGGGTCAGATGACCGCATCTGGACCTAGTGCAATGAGTCACGGCGAACTCGATATGTAATCCAAGTAGGAGGAGAAGGAGCAGGAGATGCGTTGAAGAAAGGGTCAAAGATGACCATCCACGAATGAAGGGCGAAGGAACACCACCACCTCATCACAACTAATACTGCTAAACTATTATTAATCCCGTACTAGACGATTTTTATCAACAAAAAAAAATAATGGAAAGAAAACGAGGGATACTTCGAGGATACTACCAGTAGATCGTAGTTTTTATTACTGTCGAAGTGATTTACATAATACGGATTTCTTAGACTGACTAAGCAAGTGCGAAACATTTATTAATACATAATGAAACATATCTAGTCGGAGATGGAAGCGATTCAAGCAAAATTTTAGATATTCTAATTAGCTAATATACAGGGTGTTACATAAACTTCAACTATGTTATATTTCAATGATTATAACTAATTAAGCAATTTTATCGAACGGCAATGGTTTAGAATTAACGAAAGCAGACATATCCCAGCAACTTTTGTAGGACCAACAATATTGAAACTTACATAACTAAAATAATTAGTCTTTTCAAATTTTTTCTTAATTATGTATAATTAATTAATCGAATGGTCCATGTTATATTATGAAATAAAACAAAAAAGAAACGATTAATTGAGCAATATAAATTAAGTCGATGTACATCCTGTATATGTAAGATTTAAGTTCACTAGTGTTATTACTACTAGTAATAGTAGATTTCTTCTATTTTTGATTGAACTTATTAACTATGTATTAGGGAACTCTATTTGAAAGTTTGTTAAATTTATCGAGAGAGAGCGAGGTTTTGTACTCGAAATGTCCACACCGTATTATTTAAAAAAAAAAGATATCAATCAATCAAAAAATAAACAAAAAGAAAATTATTTAAGTAAGAGTGTTGTCGATGCAAAATCCAATTTTCAAGTAAATCTATAAATTATTTAAAAAAAATCAATTAAGCAAATGAGAGATTTTTGTTTCGTTTTAGTACAATTGAATAATAATTTTAAAAAAAAATGTGATTTTATGATCTTCTAATTTCCAAATAAAATTGAAATTCTATTTTAATGTTTTAGAATGATGCTGTTTTCTTTTTCTGGATGTACGTGTTTTTTTGTTTTTGAGATTATAATGCAAGAAATTGTTTATAGTTTTCAAACGTTTCTGAATAAGAAAAGTAACGTTTTTTTTTAGCAATATATACAATCAGTTCGGTTAGAATTATCGTTGATTGCTTGAGAAACAAACGATAACGCGTATCCGGTCTATTACTTCCTATATAAAAAAAAATGAAAACAGGAAGTTCATGGCTAGAGCGGTGAGGTGGAAATTTGTTTATCTGTTTGAAAATAAGCTGTTTATGTGGTTTTAATTAACTCATATTTGTTTGTGTTAACGAGAAGCCGATAATTGGGGTTGACGAAACATTAAAAACATAAATCAATTTTTGAAAAAATTAACTTGAAAAGTATTGAATCGAATTAATTGATTCAACAGTTTCGATATTTAAATAATATTGATGGGTATGAATATTTTTTTAAGGTGAACGTCTTATGTAGAGATATGTTATAAAAGTATATTTTGTTTCAGATTGATGCGTGCGTGTGTGGGTAGATGGAGCGAGCGAGAAGCGTCGTGTAAGAATGAGCGGCGTCGCCGTTGGAGGTCGCTGGTGTGTCGCGTCCAGTTGGGCGGATGAGGTGTGGCGCGAGCGTCGATTTCTGCGGCGTCGGCGTCGCGACGTCGGAGACGAATGCGCAGCGGCCCCGGGGGGGAGGGCAGTCATCTAGCAGGCAGCAAGCAGCAGCCATCCATCCTGCCACCCAACCAGCCGCCACAAGAGAGTAGTGAGAAAGACAGAGAAAGAGAGAGAGAGTGCGAGAAGCTGAGAAAGGGGGGCGAGGGAGGGAGACGGGCGGAGGAGTGTACGTGTGCAGGAGCGAGACGGTGATAAAGGGAAAGGGAGAGGATAGAGGGCGAGCGAGATAGATAGAGGTAGAGAGCTAGAGCTAGAGAGCGGAGGAGAGTAATGGTCAGCTGGGACAGCAGCGGGATCGTCTGGAAGATCGGGAAATGGTCGTGGGCCATGTAACTCGGGCTAGTCGTCGTCGTCGTCTGGGTGGTTGCAGCAGGAGGAGGAGGAGCGGTGTGGAGGAGACCGAGCCGCGGCGGCCGCACAATGTTCGCGTACGGTTCCGAGATCACATAGACACCACGACAGTGTAATTGTAATTATGCGCCGCGCGGCGACGACCGCTTCCATTTCGCGGTGAAAATCTGGCGTGAAATACGGTGCTGCGGTGCGGCGATGGCGATGGCGTCGGCGGCGGGTCCTGCCGACGGTTCTGCGGTCGCCACCCACGGCCACAGCTTCTGCAAGAAGACCTTCCACAAGCCCACTTACTGCCACCACTGCAGCGACATGCTATGGGGTCTCATCCAGCAGGGCTTCATCTGCGAAGGTACTAAACTACTACTACTAATACTACTAGTCTTATTACTACCATCCATCCTTGCATCAGTACCCTCAACATCCACCATATTATATACGTATACCCTATACATCCACCATACGCACGCAGCAATTCGAACGAATCCAGAACACACCTCTCGCTCAACCATACCCATGCACACGCATATCTTCTCTATCTCATTATACATACACGTACACACACGCTCATGTATATATAGTCATTCATGAATATAGGTCATAAGCTCGAAGAGAGGTCATCTCCTAAAAACAACCTAAAACTTAGAAGCGAAACCTCAAAAACCCGTACAACGGGTCGCGCATCATCCACCATCCCTGGGCTTCGTCGGATCAATTCCTCCCCCTGTACCTAAAGCGAGAGGGCAGTGGGAACAAAGGCGAAGGCATGGATAGTTGAATGAATAGCGGAATTCGGGGCTGGCGATATCAAGTGGCGAGCGAGAGAAGGCCGTGGCGGCTTTTGTTTATTTATATGTAGCGAGTTTGTTGGAGCGGCCGCGTCGCGACGCCGCCTCTTCCATTGCGGTCGTCGACGCGCATCGATCGCACCGCTTTCCACCAACCAACCAGCCATTCAGCCAGACCCGAACCAATCACTTTGTATACATATACACACACAGGCCCTCCGAAAATAATACAATCAGAAGGGAAAAAAAAGAGGAGCACGAAAAAAAAAACAAGTCTTCACACCGAAGCCTAACCATACCTATCTATCTATATATATAAATACCCACACGCACATACATTCATAAATATATATATATATTAAAACATTTTACATAACACTAAGTGGGACGTCCCAGTTTCTCGAGATGTCACACACACATAGCTTAATCCAACTTCGTTTCCTTCGTCCGATTCCGATATGCACAATCGTCGGTTGTCAAGTTTGCGAGCTTCAATGGAACGAATCCGATTCATTGCATCGCAACTACATACATACACATAAACACAACGTATATATGTATACATACACACACACACATTATGTATTGCATCGATGTAATTTCATTTTCACTTAGTCCGAATCAATAGTCCCGTTTATTTTGGAACAATGTACGGCGGCCGTTCCCGAATCTAATTTCCAACACGTCCCAAATCCGATTTCTACCGTAATAACTATTTTTGAAGCGCCAACGTACACACACGCATCCAAATATATATATAGTCACACGCACACGAGAAAGAAAGAAAGAAAGACAAAGAGTCTTTGCGAGGTTTCCACTTAAACTTGCACGAAAAACTACGATAATTACAATCTACACTTACATTTTCTTTCCCTCCGCTAATCCAACACTTTTCCTTTTCTCCAGCATCTTTCAATAACCGCATTTAGCAACTAAAGACATAAAGCGACCAAAAAATGGTAAATCACAATAATTAAGTTCAAGTATTAAAGTTAGAATCTTACCATTTAAAAAAATCCATTAAAATTATTATTACTTTTTACACAAATTAATAAACTTTTTTTTATTG
This sequence comes from Nicrophorus investigator, assembly GCA_963457615.1. Taxonomy (NCBI): domain Eukaryota; kingdom Metazoa; phylum Arthropoda; class Insecta; order Coleoptera; family Silphidae; genus Nicrophorus; species Nicrophorus investigator. The sequence goes on from OY735143.1 coordinate 3,794,480, forward strand.
CATTGTCAAATTTGTTTATTATTTACAAAAGAGTATCGCCATGTAGAAAAATGAGCATGCTGTGTTGGCGAGTCTACCAACTTAGATAATAAATGTAACCATATTTACATGCAGCCAATCGCTTGGAACAATAGAGTGAAAACCGTTGATATTGTTTTTATCTGTTACATCAATCATTTATTATGATCATTAAGTTGCATATACTATTAATAATTACTGTATGAAAGATAAATAATGCAGTTTCTTATCAATCATTAATTTTCATTGTTATTTCATGAATAAAACCAAAAATTGTATACATAATGTAAATATTTTAAATTGAAGTTAAAATTTACAATTGTCACGTTAAACATTATTTCCTAATTATAATTATCCTAATTAAATATTTGTTGATCTATTGCTAGAAGATTACTAAACAAATGAAAGTAATTTTTAAGTATTAGCAAGTTTTTCATCCAATCGATTTCGTATCTTCTTCGCATCTCTCCTAATTTCTTTTCGTTCCGCGTTCCGCCACTTTCCGAATATGTAATAATGAATCAATGTCCGAAAATACATCCCGTGACCGCGGCTTTTGATAATTTTAAATCCAGTTTTATATTTGGCTTTTCGCGTGTCTCGCGCAAAAATAATTCAAATTGATGATCGCGCTCTACCAACGCTTCAACGCTCCTACACCTTATAAGGGCAATTGTCTGTTTCTATGTTACGTAAAATGAAAAAATTTAATTAAGCAATAAATGCCAATCTATTTGTTGCCCATTGACAGAAATGTCATTTGATGTTTAAAAAATTAGAATTCAAATTGCATATTCCAGCTGTCATATTGACGTTTGATTGGTTTTATCAATCCCGAATCGTTATTGGATTTCTTTGTTGCATAACTTTCGATTGGATTGATCGAAAATGTCCAAAATGTAATTCGAATGCGAAACTGTCAAATTGAAAACAAATAAACGAAATGAAATGAAGCTCTCAATTCGCGGCTGGTTGAAGGTGGGTCAAAGGCCCAAGGTTAAATTAAACCGGAACTGCAAAAGGAAGCGAAACAAACAAAAAGAAAGAAAGAATCAGATGAATACGGTAACAGCCGAAGAAAATCCCGACTGTCGCATTAGAAACAAATGGGTGTACGGAAATGTCGAGTCGAGTCCCACTGTCACAGTTTAGCTTTAATTTTCTTCTTCTTCTTCTGCTTCTTCTTTTCGGTGTCAGTGTATTCTTTAATATTGATTTCCCTCTGGCGGCGGCGGTGAGGCAAGAGTTCGTTCGCGAACAGGACATGCGTATTCTTTTTGGGAACGGGATTTGCGTTTGGGAAGCCGTTTCACCTCACCACCACCACCATCATCCCCCAACTACCGCCTTCTCTTCCTCCTCCTCCTCCTCCTTCGCATCTTCATCCTCGTCGCAAAGCGCGCGCGAATCTGTGATTCAGATGGATCGCGTCCGCACAGCTTCCCATTCATAATTGAGCAATCGCTTACGCAAATATTGATTGGCTTCGATGATGGCACTCGATAATTATTTAAAAGTTCTGACCCGACGAAGCGATTTGGTCAATTGCCGTTTCATTGGTAGAATTAGGTCAAATGACAAAAACAAATAATGTTTCGAAAATTATTCACTTAATGTTTTCAGAAGCTTGAAATTTAAATGGTTTGGCAGAGATACCCCAATCGAAAGTTGTCACTATATCACATTACTATGGAAACATAAACAAGATGATTATAATTTTTATAATTAAAAAGTTGTCGGCAATTGTGATGTAGTACTTATAGTTATTTTATATAATTAAATTGGTATAATGTAATCAATTAAAATGTAATGTTGTTGCTGAAAGAAGAAAAGTATGAAATTTTGAGTTTGAGTATAATAAATTCGTTGATGTGTATAGGCGGTGATGTCGACGTGCCATCGATTAAAGAGTCTATTAGAGACGTAATCAAAGCGCCGGGGATGAATGCTCCGGCGTTCTTGTTAATTCACTGGAAATTATCTAATATTTGCTTTGCGCAAAATCGAGTGGCGAGAAGAAAATTCGGCGATGAAGGGAGGAAGGGGGAGCTGTAGGTAGTCGATGTATGCGATGGAAAATCTATTACGGGGTGTATGTGTGTTAACCGCAACATTCTGTTCTTCTTTTGATTGGAATTAATTCGATTTTGCGAAGGTGCGCGTCGACTAAAAATAGGTTTTCCGGGTGTCGCGAAAGAGAGAGAGAGAGAGAGTGAGTGAGATGAAGGGTTTTTGTACACCGATATTCACGATGTGTTGATGGTGACGATAATAATAACAACAATAACAAATAATGACATAATGCGTGTGAAAAGGCAGGATGAGATGGATATAGATACACGGTACATATCTATATATATATATATATATATATTTAATATATTAGTATAGATATGTTCGAGTGTGAAAGAGTGAGAGAGATGCGATGTGCATTGTTCTCCTGTTCGAGACTGCATCGATTCCCGCCGCGCTTCCATTATTAAAGGGAAAACTAGAATGGAAAGGGCTAAAATAGCCACACGTATTGGCATTTCGCCTTTTGATACGCCCTCTCACTCTCACCCTTTGGCCCGTTTTATCTTCACATCTCGCTCGTCGCTCTCTTCATCTATCCATATCTTTCCCTATATACTCACTCACCACACACACATAGCTCTATATATATATATGAATAATAATATTTCAAACCAACAAAAAAGAAACAAGTAGCCAATCCAGAAGCGGCAACAACCCAAATAACAAAAGAATAACACCTAGATGCGAATGTTTCGACGGTGGCGCCCTTGACGAATTTTATCTTTACTCCCTTTCAACTTCCTTTGTTGGTGTCGTTTTCCCAATTTTTGTGTGTATGACCTTTTTATCTATGAATATAGATATTTAGATAGATACAACGTATATATACAGTGTGCGTAACGAGTGTGGGGAAAGTCTCTGTGCCGTGCTAAAAATAGCGCGTATCAAATATAATAATGGTTTGCGTACAAACATACACACGCTAGCTGTATAGATGAGATGAGCGAAAGCACACTTCTCTCTCTGTCTCTGTCTTTCTCTCTCTCATCCTCCACCTCGACCTGATCCTCCTCAGCACGAACCCGCTGTGCGTTAAACACACATACAAATAGAGTTTAGACCTTGTATTGATTTATTTGCACAAATCTTGTGCAATGGATCTCGTCCGACGTCATCGCCGTGACGTCAGGAACGGTGCCGTTTCTATTCCAGTCTGAACACACACAAACTCGCACACTTGTACGTTTGACCCAATTTCACCTATGCAGGGAAAAAAAAGTAAATTAAATATGAAACAACTAACCCGAAAACAACGCAGGTTTATTTCCGTTAGCATATCGCCCATGAAGAACAAACTTCATACCTATTAGGCTAAACACTTTTGAGAAACACTTTTGAATAAATAAATTAGACAACATTAATCTGAAAATTAATCTCTTTGAGCATTCAATGAAAAAAAATCAAAATTGTTTTTTTAAATGGTTATATGTAAATGATGTAGAGCAGCGTTTCTCAACCTTTTTTGACGCGCGACCCAAAATATCTGTTGGTTACAAGTTGTCAATTTAGAGAAAATATGTAGAAAAGTGCCGTTCTTGTAAATGGATGCGAAAATCGCTTTAAACAATCTGCTGAAGTATTTAAGATGTTGATGGTATCAGTTAAGAGCTCTGACCTATTTAATACCGGATGATGCAAGAATTTCTTCAAGAGCATCTATGAGCTTTGAGGTCACAAAAGTGAAAATCTGATTAGTTAATTTATAATTAAATATCGTTACCATAGTAACTTTTGTTATTTTCAATGACGTGTGTCATATGTGTTCGGTTTATTTGATTATAAATAAAATGTGATTTTATTGTTGTCGTTTCAGTTTGCAACTTCGTGGTGCATGATCGCTGTCTTAAGACGGTGGTGTCTCCCTGCTCCAGCGTCGCAGCCAACCTGATCAAGGTAATGATTATTGAATGCGGTGAATGAGATTTTCGATTAATTGTTTATTCGTTGTTCGCAGAACCCGGTGGCTCATTGCTGGTCGGAACCTTTCCATCACAAGCGGAAGTTTTGCAACGTCTGTCGCAAGCGTTTGGACGATAGCGTCTCCATCCACTGCGAAAGTAAACGAAGCTGGAAATTTGCGAACGAGATAAAATTGTAATCCTTTCTTTTCATAAATTTCAGTATGCGAGTATTACGTGCACACGGAATGCCAGGACTTCGCGGTGGCCGATTGCAAGGAGAACGCGACGTACCTTCCTGGCAAGGGGCTCTCCTTCGTCCACCATGAGCATCATTGGCGCGAGGGCAATCTTTCCAACAACTCCAAGTGCGCCCTCTGCAAGAAGACCTGCTGGACGTCGGAGTGCCTCTCCGGATACCGCTGCGAGTGGTGCGGCATGACCGTAAGCTATTGTTACACAATAAAAAGTCATTTCGGTACTAAGAAGTTGAGGACGGTTTCAGTGTCACGCCTCGTGCCACGTTAACGTACCGACGGAATGCACCTTCGGTATCCTCGAGCCGATCTACCTGCCACCTCATGCGGTCAGCATTCCTAGAACGGAGGTGCCCATGGAGGCGATCATCGGGGTGCAGGTCAGACGCAAGGAGACCCTATCGCGTAAGCCAACAACACTGCAAGCTCCATACGCTTAACACCTTAACAACATCATTAATTACTCGCAGCGAGGAGCATCTCCGAAGAGTTCAGTTCTGGTGACACGTCAACCAAGTATCGCGAGACCGAGGAGTATCCTCAATCGCAATCGCACTCCTCGCAGTCTCGCCCTGATAAGCAAAACAAGGAGAAGGAAGACCGCGACGAAGGTTCGAACATCTACCAATTCCGCTTGAACGCTCGAGTAATTATTTCCTAATTGTTGCAGAAGTTATTAACGTTTACGATGGCAACAATTCGGCCAGACGAAGGATCTTCCGGACCATACTGGTAGCTCGGCAGGCGCCTCTTAAGCAAGTCCTCACGCAGGCTTTGAGGGCCTTCCACATTACCAAAGATCCGGTTTCCTTCCATCTGACCGATATGTATTCACCTGAGGAAAATCGCCTTCAAGATCCGACGCCCGTGCTGAATCTGCACAGGAAGGAGGGGAAACGGCCGGCGGTCTTCTTGCGCTTCAGGTGAGAGCCGGAAATAAAAAGAGAGTCTTTTTTCCTTTTGCTGTTTCCTCTTCCTATTCGTTCCCCATCGCGGCTCCGATAAAGGAAGAGGGAACGTGGAAAGAGAAGCGCGACGTAATTTGATTGCCTCGGCGGCAGGAAGCCGGTGACGCCCCGCGCCTCCCCCAGGACACCGAAAGTGAAATTAGTTTCCAACTTATTGGCTTTTAATGATTCGATGAGTTTTTTTTTGTGTCATGTACGTATTCCTCGAGCGCTCGCGTATAATCGGTAACAAAATGGCCGCGTTTCGTGCTATTTTTACAATACATGTTAAATACTCAATTGCCTATCACACAGTGTTTCTCAACCTTTTTGCTAAGATTATTCAACACATAGTGACAGCTGTCATTTCGTGACTCATTAAAAAAATAACGATAGTATCATAAGCAAATATGTTTAAAGACAGATATTCAGTCATTGTTAACTATATATAGCTATATACATTTCAATAATATTGTGAGTGCATTTGTTATTTGTGTTAGGGTGTTTTAAGTTGTCGGTTGGTAGATGACTTTATTGCGATGTTTTAATGTTTATGATATAAGTAGGCTGACAATTGAATAGCGTAACGAATGAAGTTTGACGTTTGCGAATTTGTTGGTTTGCAGGGATAGGGATAATGATCAGGGCGAAGTTCGCATGTACCCAGGGAAATTGCAGGTATCTCAGGCATTCTGCACCGTGCCTGTAGATTCGAATACAACCGTCGCTGACCTAATCAGCGAGGCGCTCCAGAGATTCGGATTCGTCGACATCCAGTGCGAGGATTACCGATGCAGCGAAGTGCTACTGGATAGAGGAGGTTAGCATCAAGATTTTCTAATTGTGTGTAAAATATTAAATTAATAATTGCGTTGCAGTGACCGAGAGAGTTCTGTCATGGAACGAGAGGCCTTGGGAGATCATGAAACAATTGGGCAGAGACAGCATCCGGCAGATGGAGTTGATGCGGTTTTACCTGCAGCTGAAGCAGGATCCGCACGGTCCGAACTTGGCGCTCTTCGTCGGAAATCTGCCGCCCAATCTGTCCGAGAGAAACTACGAGAACATTCTCACTGATTTCTTGGGAAAGGAGAATAAGTTCTCGAAGATCGGACCGATCTATTATGAATACGGCTCAATGGTGATCACCTACGAGGATTCCGATAAGGCGGTGCGCGCTCTTTACGCGCTCCGCGAGTCGAAATTCGAGGAAAAGCATCTCCTAGGTGAGTTTTGTCGCTTGATAATATCAGTTGGATTGCGGTAATGATGGAATAACTCGTGTTTCAGTAATGCTGTTGCCGAATATCGAACCGTCGATGGTTCCTGCCGGCGTTCAGCCGCTCCTCGTCTTCGTTAACGTAAAGTCGGGCGGTTGTCAAGGCTCAGAGCTGATCTCAAGTTTCCGAAAGCTATTGAATCCCTATCAAGTCTTCGACTTGGATAACGGGGGGCCCTTGCCTGGCCTCTACGTATTCCGCAATATCCAGAACTACAAAATTCTGGTGTGCGGTGGGGACGGAACGATCGGCTGGGTCCTGCAATGTCTGGACAACGTCGGCCAAGACTCGCAGTGCTCATCCCCGGCCTGCGCCATAGTACCTCTAGGAACAGGTTAATTACGAAGCAAAATCTTTTTAATTTCATATTTAACTCTATGTTATTGCAGGTAATGATTTGGCGCGGGTTCTGAGGTGGGGCTCGGGTTATACGGGGGGCGAAGACCCTTTGAACCTGCTCCGCGACGTGATCGACGCGGAGGAGATCCGGCTCGACCGGTGGACCGTCGTTTTCCATCCGGAAGATAAGCAGGACAGCGATAACGTCAAACAGGTCAACTCCACCGGTAAGAAGAGGCAAAAACTGTCCAAAATGAAAGTGACCAATGAGCAAATTAAAAAAACAGGTCAATCATACATGTATGTCGATGTTGTTTTGCTGTAATCTAACTCTTTGCGCCGGAACTAACTGATTTAGCCAGAGAGAAAGAACAAACAAGTTATTGATTTTTTACATTATTATTATTTCTTTTAATTTTCAACATAAGATACATATTTCAAAAAAAAAAAAGAAACATTACTCTGACATTTTTATTTAATTTTTTTTATTTCCAATACGCGGAACAAAACTTACCTTTAAAAAGCTTCTATTCAACAAACATAATTCTAATAACAATATAGAATTTCTGTATTAATTTTCGTATGTCTTTAAATGCGAAAAGAAGCTTTTCGAAAAGTTCAAATTTTGTGTTTTCAATATTCCATATTGATTTTTTATAATTTATTTAATTCTTTATTTACGTTCTCCGAGGCCTCGTTTGTATGATTTTCTTTGATTTTTTGTTGTTGTTTTAAAATTAATAATTAACGATTTATTTTTTTGAGTTTTGCAAAGTTTCGGTTAAGTTTTCGTTTTGTTTGAGATTAATACATATTATATATACATATATAAACATTTCCTTTAGCATTTTTGACTGAGTAGTGATTAGTTGGTTTGAGATTTATTTACTATTACTGTTATTATTATTATTTTTGATTGATATTGAGGATTAATAATTTAGTGGTCGAGATGTATGGATGCATGGATGGACGGATGATGAAGGAAGTGAGAGTGTGTGTGTGTGTGTGGTGAAGTGAATCGCGCGTTGGTGGTGGGCGGTTCGAATTTGCGGCCGTTACTCAATTTCTCTTTTTGGGTGCATGGATTTTAGTCGGGGCCGGTTCGACGAGCGAGGATAACTCCCAGATATTCGTGATGAACAACTACTTCGGCATCGGCATCGACGCCGACCTCTGTCTAGACTTTCACAATGCGCGCGAGGAGAATCCCGACAAGTTCAACAGTCGTCTGCACAATAAGGGCGTCTACGTGAAGATGGGTATCAGGAAGATGGTGGGTCGGAAGATGTGCAAGGATCTGCACAAGGAGGTCCGTCTCGAAGTAGATGGAAAGCTGGTGGAATTGCCGCAAGTCGAAGGAATCATCATTCTCAACATCTTAAGGTAACGTGAATCTAACTAACTAAATTATTTACTTTGTTTCTATAGCAACTGAATAATTGTGGAGGATCTCTTTGAGAAATAATTGAAGAGCGACAAAATTTTGTTTTAACATTTGTGTTGTTTTTATAGTTGGGGCTCCGGAGCGAATCCTTGGGGACCGGAGAAGGAGGATCAATTTTCCAAGCCGAACCATTGGGACGGTATGCTCGAGGTTGTCGGCGTGACGGGGGTAGTGCATCTGGGTCAAATCCAATCGGGGCTCAGGTCGGCCATGCGCATCGCTCAGGTTCGAAACAGATCCTCCTCCTCCTCTTCCACCTCCCAACCATTCATCCATCCATCCCAAATCCGGCAATAATAACTAATTTGTTCTTTTCTCCGAATTTGTTTGTCATCCGCAGGGAGGTCACATCAAAATCCACTTGCATTCCGATTTACCCGTGCAGGTCGACGGTGAACCCTGGGTACAGAGTCCCTGCGACGTAGTTGTCCTCAAATCCGCGCTGAAGGTAAGCAAGGCGCAAGGAACAAAGTCCAAATCACGTCCTCTGTTTTCTTTTCATTGCTTCTTATATTGTCCGCTTTCTGTTCACTTTTTTTTGTTATTGTCGCTATGGTTTCCGTTTTGCTACTCCGCTGTGTTTTGCATGCATATTTTTTGTTGTCTATTAGAGCGTTTGTTACCACCATCACCACCCCTTACCCCTAAAAAAAATACAATAGAGTAATTAAAAAAAAAGAAGCGCGCGCGACAACCGCGTTTTGTTTCCTGCTCTCTGTATATCTAGCGTGCACTGCAAAGGCGCGTTCACGCTGCACCATCAACAGGTGGTCGACATATTTAAATTTGAAGCTACAATTTCAATCAATTTGAGTTCAAATAATTTGAACTGTTGCAGCGTGAATCGGTCTTTGCGTAACTTCTTAACACATCCCCTTGAAAATAAAAAAATAAAACTCACAGACACCAGTACCAACCAACATTGTGAACACGAGCCCGCGCCCGCAATTTGTTTTTGTCGCCAGATGTCGCGCCATGTCTAAAAGGTGAAAAATTTTTCTTCTGTTTAGGCGACGATGCTGAAGAAAAATAAGTTCAAGCGTCGGCCTACAGAGCCCAACATTCTTCCTGCAAACGGGGAGGGAGGCAAAAGCACAGACGATTAAAACAATATCCCAAAAAAAGAAAACCTTAAAAAAACATTAACAACAACATCAACATAATAAAATGAAATCCCCTGTCCGTTTTTATTTTTTAAGTTTTCGTTTCAACTTCGTTTCTTTATTCTCCATTGGAACACTTACTACTACTACTATTACTACCGTTTGTTTTTTTTTCTTTTCCGTTACTACTCTTGTTTGTTATAAATACTTAGAAGATTTTTTTGGCATGTTTAGCTTGCGATTCTCGAGTTTTAGTGAATCTGATTACTACCAAAAATCATATATTTATGAAACTTGAATATTGAATGAACACGAAAGACACCAGCAAGGCTTTCAAATTTTCTGTTTGTTGATTTTGCCTCTCTGCACACCGCCAGGCGACGATGCTGAAGAAAATGAAGGGAAAGATGAAGAGGCGCAACACCGAGCCCACGATGCTCGTCTCGCCCGGCTCCAATTTGGTACCCCTGCCCTCGAACGACGGGGAATCCCCCACGGATCCCAACAACACCACCTTCTAAAAAAGCAACAACAGAAAAGAAGCAAGCAAAAATTAATAAAACGTAAATGCGATGCATTTACTAGAGAGAGAACGAGAGAGAAAAGAGTACATCAGCAAGTAAACAACAAGAAAGTAATAATAATAATATTAATATGAATAATAATAATACGGATGTTTTTGTGAACAAGTTAGTTTAATCGGAAAATGTTTTATATTTTTTTTGTTTTTTTTTTCTGACATTTTCATTTCGGTAGTCGCAAAGTTTTATTATCGAAATGGATCGCGATGAGGATGAGAAATATTAATAATAATAATAAATATGTAAACTGTAATAATAATTACGTTCGTATGGAAAATTTCCAAAAAATTTCTTAGAGAAAAACAAGCATAAAATATTTAAAAAAATTATATATATATATAAAAAAAATATGATAAAAACAGAAGAAGAGAAAAAAAAATACACACACGTTATGTATATGTAAATTGATAGAGGCCAAAGCTCGAGAAAGACAAAAAAAAAAAGGAAAACACGGATTTAAGAAAGAAAATAAGTAATGAAGAAGAAAAAGAAGTTTACTTATGATTTGTTGAGGTGGAAAGATTACGGACGGTTTCCGGTTCGCGTTCGCGAGTGAAAGTTGGATTTCCTGTTGAGAATTTGCAGTGCTGGAAGAGGCGGACGCGCGCGCTTTCTCGGAAAAGACAGGACTTTTCATCCGTTTGCAAATAAAACAAAAAAATGGAAATGTGTGCGTCGCGTTCGTCGGGAAAGTTTTTGATTTGTTTCGGAATCCAGGTTTCATGCGGGTGCGGTTTGGGTCGTCCTTTTTCGTTCCGCTCGCGTTTTCCAAAAAGTCACCCAACACCAAAAGAAGATGAAGAAGGAGAAGAAGAAGGACAAGAAAACGGGAGGACCCACACTGATTAATTTCGTTTAATGATGATCATCGTGATGATGATGATTATAATGATAATGATGAGACATTGAGTGGTTATCGGGTCGGTGCAGATCGCGGCCAGAGGTCGGCCTCGACGCGAAGACACGGAAGCAGCCAACTTGGGAACCCGACCGGGCCGTGAGGGGCTCAGTTGTTCATCACCATAGGGCTGGCAGCAATTCGTTCGCATCCTCAGAGATGAGGATACAAACGTGAACGTAAAACGTAAATGGGATGATCAATCATTTTATTCACGGCTCCGGTCCCTTTCCCGACCCTTTGGCAACAGCCGGATGCGAGATAGAGAGAGAAAGAGAGAGAGAGAGAAGGCAACTAATACCACCAGAGAGAGAGAGAGAGAGAGAGAAGATGATGAAGAATATGCAGAAATTTCCAATGGATGTTGCAGTATTTAGCTGATAAATCAAGTTAGGAAAATGCAACAAAGTATATATATATATATATAAATAAATTAATATTTAAAAAATAAATAAATGACAAACTAAAAATCGATGTGCTATGTTTGTAATAAAAGTTGAAAACAAGAGTTCATCATCTTTGTAAAAAAAAATAATTAATAATAATAATAATTATTATTATTTTTATTATTATGAAAAGAAACTTTGTACGTTGCGAGTCGGAAAGGTTCCGCAACCGCTGCCAATCAAAAAAAAAAAACCCGCCCCAATCCGCCCCCGTTCACACAACAATAACATTACTTAGCAACAACAAAATGACGTAACCCTAGTTTCCATTCCTTCGAATATCGATCGATCCCACTCTCTCTTTCGTTTTTTCTTTTGAATTCCGGGTCGTCAGCCGTCCGCCCCGCTCCTCCATGCGGCGGCTAACACCCCTTCTCGACTGGTGGGTGTGGGGGCGGGCGGAATCTCTCCCCGGAATCGCGTCCCGCGAACACATAAATAATTAAACAAAATGAAGAAAAAAAAATTAAATGTACATGTGAAAAAATATTATTAAAATAATAAAAAAAAAAGTATAGTAAATTAAATGTAAATTAAAGAAGTTTTACGAAAGCCAGTTGTTTTCTTTTGTTTCGTAATTTTATTTGTACCATGTTTTCAGCACCTACCACCATTCCGAATCCCTTTTATTTTTTGACATTAATTTGACGTTTGACATGACATGATTAATAAAATATATTTCAATATTGACTTAATCCTATGGACCCGGCGCATCCACCAAACAAAGATATCATTAATTTCTAAATCCAATATTCATAAATAAAAGTATTTTTTATGTCTGTCATGTCACAAATATTAAAAGGTTTAATTAATTATATCAAAAAAAAAAAAATGTAGCAACACACGAAACAATGCGAATATGTAAATGCGCCTTGACAGTTGTTTAATTGGATTAATCGTTTCAATTTTAATTAATGAAAAAAAATGTCATATTCGTGATCAAAACATGACGTAAATTAAATTTCATTTTTAAATAAAAATGGGCAAGACACACATATTCCCATTAAGCATTATTAGTTTCGTGCAAAATTCAAATTAATTAAATAAACTTTTCACGATTAATCTGCATGGAATTAAGTTTAAAGACTTGCCACTAGATGGATCTGATTTGAATCAGTTTGAAAGATTGCAACAAGCTTTGCATTAAATTTTCAAAGGTTAGGTTATTTTTACTCAATCGAAAGTGTATTTCACGTCTTGTTGAAATATTTAATTGATACCTTACGTAACATAATCAAATACTTATTTATGACATCTATCAAAATTAAAGTCTTTATATTGATTGATATCATTTTGTATATGCAACTGCATTTGCAACTTGCTGTCAACTTTAACGAATGTTTTAAAAGAAAAATTTTTGTATTGACAAACACTAATGAATTAATCTTGGGATTAAACGTGTCCTGAATGGTATGATAAACAAAGATTCCCGACGAGCAAACCAATTATATCCGATTAAATCCACGAGATTTGTATGGAAACAAAGTTTGTTTGCCCGACGAAAGCCTGCAGTTTCCTGGGATTAAATACGCTCGGACAAGACTCCGCGTACACATCGAAACTTAACGGGGCTGAGCTCTTGCGAATATTAATCAACGTGAGTCTTCAGGAAGTCCTGCATATTGCATACGTAACCGTAAACATCCATCCGAAATTCAACCCTTTTGATTCGAAGTACATTAAGATATTGAAATAGTAATTGGATTCGTTTGACGCAGTTATGCATTATATAGGGAGCTGTCAAAACTTAATTTGACAGGTACAGCAAAACTGCTAGACGTTAAATGTCAAATCCAATTAATCAGGTATGAGACATTTCTTACAATTTAAATAATTTTTTTTTATTAATATTTTTCTCATTTTTCGTTTTAGTTGTAAATAGAAGCGACAACAAAAAGGTTTATTAATCTGAATATTTTAATAAATCTTTGTTTTATTTTTTAGAAATTCTACACATGGAAGTGACAGCTCATTCATTGGACGTTTCGCGAATACCGAATGCAAGCAAACTAAGTAAGTGTATTTTTTGGTATAAAGTTTGGGCTCTATCCTCGTATTCCGTTTGTTCGGCGATCCGACGAGCTGGAAGAGACTGTTCGAAACTTTCGCATTTGAATTTTTAAACTTGATTACTTCCGCCCCGGCAGAACTTCATGAATGAAAAATTATGCGAATAATACATTCTCATACGAATAGAGAGACGAAAATTTTAATGCTGAAAAGATTTTTATAAATTTATTTATGTATGTACGCGCTTCGCACAGAGTTCAACAAACAAATTCTTATATATATATATAAATTTCGAAAATATTAAATAATCAATCAATCAATTTCTCTTATGAATTGCATTTACAGATGTCACAATTGTAATGGGTTTGCAACTTAAATTGCATGTAAATGTGGTCAATATATGCAGATTGTTAATGCTTGTCATTAGAAACAAAACAAAAATAGTTTGTAGAAACTTTAAATTGCATCATTTCAAATTTGATTGTGAATTACTTGATAAACGTAAGGACGGTCGCTCCATTCTGTAATTTGCATACGTAACTAGAAAAGTGGTTCAACAGCAATTTGTATGAAATCCATTAAGATTATCTAATTATGAAACTTTAATTTAGATCAAAGGAGAATAATTTAATTGTAAAGAAAAATAATTTTATTTATAATATTTTAGTTTCATAATTAAAGATTCTGAAATGAAGGTTGCGAAATGTGTTTTATAGATTGAATTCGCGCGTCGAAATCTAAACCGCGAGATCAATTCCGTTGAATGAAGAAGCATTTAGCGCGAAGAGAAAATGGGACTGAAAATATCAAATGTCTCGTATCAGGTCCGTATTGACAACCTTAATACGGCTCTGGAGCGGTCCCATTGTGCCGTCCTGCTCCGATTTCCATTGAGGACGAAGCAGGTACGAGATCGTCCCGAGAGCGTAAAAACCGAAAAGAAGGATGAAACTCGCGCGACTCGGGCCACGATGACCCGGATTCGCGAAATCGGGTCAATAACGTCAAATTCGAATGCAAAAAAGAAATACCGCACGTCAAATATTTTGTTTTTTTTTGTTGTTGTTATTGTTTGAACGTCAAACTTTGACGTTTCGTATGTGTCGCGTTAGAAGTGATTAATCCTCTCCGCATCGTTTCGTCTGTTTGCGGCCGCTGTTATTGTTGTTTCGCTCATTTCTTTCGCGGATGCGTGATTTATGGTTTCGATGATTATTATAAATGATTGTTGTTTGTTTGTTTGTTTGCGAGGAGGTGCGTTGGAAGGGGCGCAGTCGCGCGACTTTTCGGAGGGCGCCGGGGCGTCGGCGTCTCGGGACTCGCAGTGCTAGTGCACACCGGACGTTCGAGAGAGGAGCGCCTTTGCGACCTGCAGGAATCACAACGGTGCCGGCGTGTTCGCAGGATAATAATCATCTGCGTGTAACAACAGTGGCCCCCTCGGACGATCGCGCCTGATAGCAACAACGAAGGAGACAACAACATCAAACCCCGATGATCATCAAGATCTGTGAGTTCTGAAAATAGTCAGAAACACATATTTTTTTCTCTCTCTCAATCCTTACAAAAGGAGTTGCATAACGTCGGGTCGCGATATTTTCTCCTTTTGTCATCGCTTCCCTTCCTTCTAATCTCCGGCTCTCACCTTCGGTTCAATAACGAATGAGTGCACGACCGCCCTCCGTCGCTTGCAAACATGAATAACGCAACGGAGGAGGTAAATAAATACGGTGTGTTTACACGTTTGCGCCTTCCGAAATTGCATAAACAAAGGCGCCCCCCCAGTATTTTGATGTGGCCGCGCGATAAGAAAGTTTAGGGCCAAATCGATTGGCTGCTAAACACGTCCACCCTCTCCGCCGAAAACCCTTTACCAACCTACCAAAACCCTTCTTCAATCCTCGAAACGCGCACGTGTCTCACCGCTTTTTTTATTTATTTTTTTTTGCACAAAAAGCGCGGCGAAAGTTTAACCGCATCCAAAGAAAAGTAATCAAATTTCCTCGATTTCCCGCTGTAAATAAATCAATTTTCAACCGTCCAAACTTGATTTATAAAAAATATATATATATTTCAAATAGAATTTCGTGGGATTGACGTGTGTCTTGTTTTCGGGGAAAATCGAATCAATTTTGTTGCGAATTCAATTAAACGAAGATGTGTTGCTGCTGTCTGCTGCACACAAACAAACACACACGTTCGTTCATTCGTGCGAAATCAATGCCGTTGTAGTATTTTGTTCGGTTTCGAAATAACCTTTTCATCTGTATAAGTGTGTCCTCTTTGCCTCGCATTTTCAATCGACAATTCAATTCCGTGTAAACGCGAATCCAATTTTGCGGCAATTTAATTGCGGTTCCAATAAATCCAACACAATTACAGTCATTCGCGCAAATTCGTCCCTCGCAAAATATTATTTGTATTTTTATAATAATTACAACTTTAACGTTATTATTATTTAGCATTAATTTGATTGGTTAATAATGAATTTATATCTATCATAGTTTTCGAAATATAAGCAAAAATGTAGACAATGATTTTTCGAAGCTTAAAAAACGTTTCATCAAGTTTTACAAATCCTAATTTTTATTACTTCCTTGATTTTAATACGACATTAGTTAAAATGATAATTTACTAAATAAATGTACAATTTAAATGGTTTGCAAATACTTGGGCCCTAGGCAGCAATTAGGTAAATGATGATGGGAGGATTACAGTATAATTTTTAAAATGAAGGTCCCCTCCTTGTAGTTCCGCCATTGATTACAGCGCATAAGGTTTATTTTTATTTCGTGCATTCAAAAAGTTTGTGTTATTTATATTTATTTATTTATTTATTGACCAGTTCATAAAGACCAAGCCTAAATACGCCTCCGAATATAACAAAAATAGAATTTTCAATAAATGTTTAATTTAATTTCTTTGAACTATTGAAAATAAGTAAATAATTAGCAATTTAAAAAATGTATTGTTTGTAAATAATTTATCGACAATAGTTAAGTTATTTCGTTCTACAACAACAGGAGCATTTTTAGGTTTAATAATCTCATTTCTAGAGCCTTCACTATTTCTAAGGTGTTCTGGGTGTGCGCGTAAAACGACATTATGACGGGAATGTCTTTGGGGTGCAACCAACGTTTGTTCTTGAAGCAATGCTCTTCGAACTTCGATAAGAAATTCGCGTTAGCGGACTCGATCTTCGTGTGAAAATTTAGGATGTCCATGTGTAGTTCGTAGTGAACTTTGAGATCCTCGATGGGTGTTCTTTCCAAGTCCATCTCGTCCAACGATTTCCATTCGAACCACATGCTCCTCCGCCTTATGACGGACCACATTTTATTGCACAACTCGTCCAGCACACGTACATCCTTGGTAATTCTGTCGATTCCGTTTAAGTTGTAATCGTCCAATATCTCGCGACACTTCTCCGATATCTCCTGAAGTTCTTTGCTCACCAACATGGGAATCACAAGATCGGCCATAATTACTATTGCTGCTGCTTTCGACTCGGGAAATTTCGTAAACTTGTGCTGCTCGTTTAGAACTGTTAGGGTTTTAGCAAATTCTTCTCTCTTTATGTACAGAAAATTTGGTCAACCGGTTGATGGAAGGGATGAAACCCTTAATGTTTCTAGGTATTTTCCTCCAACTTTCGCATTTTACCTGATCGGTTGAAATTTTCATGGAATTGTTGTTCCAAAAACAGGTATACGTTTTCTTGAAATTTTTATTAGTTCTCAAAAATGTTGGATTTTTTTTTTGGTTAAAAATATTAACGCTTTACTTTTTCCGTTATTGTATTATTTACAAATATGTTTCTATTTGAAAGACAAAAATGGTTTTAAAATAATTTTTGGAAATTTCTATATATAAAAATTATTCTACTGTTAATAATTCTTCGTGATGATTCGCGATGCTTCGTACCGATTTTTAAAACATTCGTTTAATTTTTATTGCAAAAACGCACTATTTCGTGCCCAAATATGGATTGTTTAATCGTGTGCAGGTGTTCGTCTGCGACGCAAAAGAGCGACGTTTTACAATAATCTCTCAATTTTAATTACTTTTTTATTTTATATAATTTTAATAATTTGAATGCTTGCTTTTTCATTTTCTTTGCAAAGTATTTGTTTAATGCATGCTATACGATACGAGAGAGTAAATTGTCAAATATCGCGTATCGATCTTAAACAATTTGTAATCTCATTAAAATTGTTAAATAATCATGTTGCATTTCCAAAATTAACAATTTTAATGTGTAAAGTAAAATGTATTATTTAAAAATTGGTTTCTGTTTGAGAAAATGTCTATAAAATCATTTATGGTCATTATTATTAATAATATTTTAACATTTTGAGATTGGCAGCTGCAACTGATGGTATTTTCCTCCAACTTTTGCATTTTACCTGATCGCTTAAAATTTTCACGGAATTATTGTTCCGAAAACAGGTATAAGTTTTCTTGAAATTTTTAATAGTGGCTCAAAATTGTTTGAAAATTTCAAATAATAATATATTTTACTCTAAACATTAAAATCATTAATATATCCGTATTATTTATGGTAATGATTTATGATTTCAATATTTTTGAATCGAAAATTATTCTAACATTTTGAAATTCGCAGCTGCAGCAAATAATTCTTCGTGATTATTCGAGTCGTTTCGTTATTAGGTGATTTTTCCGAAACGCATTAATTAATTAATTTTAGTTTTCGTTTTATAATTTCTAATTTTTATTACTTTCTTATTAAACGCGCAAATTTTATATCGGATTTCTTACAATGAACATTTATTAAATAATAATATATACAATTTAAATAGTCCATAAGTACACAAAATAATTTATAATTTCTATTAAGTACTTTTAATAATTAGAATGTTTGCAATTTCATTTTGTTTATAAAGTATTTATTTGAATGCATATTAATTAATTAATTTTTTAAAATATTTTTTGGTCATTTCAATATTTTCGAATCGGAACGCGAATATTAAAAATTATTCTAACATTTTGAGATTTGCAGCTGCAGCTGGTAGTTCTTCGTGATGATTCGTGACGTTTCGTGTATTCGTACGATTATTGAAATCAATCGTCTAAATTTTTATTACACTCTTATCGCAAAATGTGCGAAACGCATTAATTTTCGTGTCCAAATATGGATTGTTTAATCGATTGCAGCTGCAGGTGTTCACCTGTGACGCAGAAGAGCGAAAACAATAATCTCCTATTTTTTATTGATTTTTTTTATCAAAACGCGCAAATTTTATGTCTGATTTATTTAAATGAAAATTTAATTTTAATAATTAGAATGTTTGCTTTTTTATTGTCATTATAAAGTATTTATTTTAATTCATGCTTGGAAAATATCGCTTATCGAACTTATTCAATTTGTAATGTCACTAAATTAAAGATTGTTAAATAATCATGGAAAATTTGTAAAGATTGTTAAATAATCATGGAAAATTTGTTGTAATTTCGATAAATAAAAATCACAACAAAACTACTCTAATCTAGACAAATATAAATGATTTTTATGTAGAAAGAAAAATGTATTATTTACAAATAGGTTTCTGTTTGAATTTATTTTTTCTAAACTAATTTATGGTCATTTCAATAATTTCGATTTGCAACGTTTCGTATTATATTTATATATTTATTAACCGCAAAGAAATGCGACTATAATTATAACAAATATAGAATTTTCAAGAATTGTTTCTTTGAACTATTGAAAATAAGTAAATAATTAGCAATTTAAAAAATGTGTATTGTTTGTAAATAATTTATGGACAATAGTTACATTTTAAATTATTTGTATCTACAGCAACAGGAGCAATTTCAGGTTTAATAATCTTATTTCTAGAGCCTTCACTGTTTCTATGGTGTCCTGGATGTGGGAGTAAAACGAAATTATGACGGGAATGTCTCTGGGATGCAGCCAGCGTTTGTGCTTGAAGCAGTGCTCTTCGAACTTCGATACGAATTTCTCGTTAGCGGCGTCGATCTTCGTGTGAAAATTCAGGATGTCCCTGTGGAGTTCGTAGTGAACTTTCAGATCCTCGATGGGTGTTCCTTCCAAGACCATCTCGTCAAACAAATTCCATTCGACCGACAAGCTCCTCTGCTGTATGACGGAACACATATTGTTGCACAACTCGTGCAGCACACGCACATCTTTGCTAAATTTGTCGATACCGTTTACGTTGTAATCCTCCAATAATTCGAAACACTTCTCCGATATCTTCTCAATTTCTTTGCTCAACCAAATGGGAACGTCGTCGTCGGCCATAATTACTGTTGCTGTTGCTCTCGGGAAGGGAAATATCACGAACTTGTGTTGCTCGCTTCGAACTGACAAGAGTTTTAGCTAATGCCTCTCTTTATGCACCGAAAATTTGTTTGCACAGTCTGTTATTGGAAGAGGGGTGAAAAGGAAAGAACCTTAATACCTTCTCGGTATTTTCCTCCAACTTGAAATTTTCATGGAATTGTTGTTCCGAAAACAGGTATAAGTTTTCTTGACATTTTGAATAGTGCCTCAAAATTGTTTGAAAATATTAACGTTTTGCGAACGAATGTTGGATATATCCGTATTATTTACAAATATGTTTCTGTTTGAAAAAAAATTGTTTTAAAATAATTTATGTTAATTTCAATACATTTAAAAATTATGCTACTGTTTGAGATTCGCAGTGAATAATTCTTCGTGACGATTCGCGATGTTTCGTGTGTTCGTACCGTTATTAGGCGATTTTGAAAACATTCGCTTAATTTTTATCGCGAAATGTGCGAAACGCACTATTTCGTGCCCAAATATGGATTGCTGCAGGTGTTCATTTACGACGCAAAGAGCAAAACTAATAATCTACTAATTTTTATTGCTTTCTTATCGAACGCGCAATTTTTATGTCGGATTTGTTACAATGAAAAATTATTAAAACTATGTACATTTTAAATAATTTATCATTTTTCTTTTAATAATTAGAATGTTTGCTAAACGGTGCGATAGTAACTTGGCAAATATCGCTTAACGAGTAATTCTGATATATAAAATCATTTTTATATTTCAAAATTATTGAATTTTTGTAAATAGTATAAACATTTATTTTAATAAATATTGATTCTAAAATATTGTAGATTCAATACAGTATTAGAAACCTCAACGAATTTTTCATTTCTGCATGGAAATATAACAGAAAATTAATGATTTTAATGTTTAGAGTAAAAAATATTATTTAGCAGCTGAAACTTATGGTATTTTCCTCCAACTTTTGCATTTTACCTGATCGCTTGAAATTTTCATGGAATTATTGTTCAGAAAACAGGTATAAGTTTTCTTAAAATTTTTAATAGTGCCTCAAAATTGTTTGAAACTTGACAAATATCGTTTAACGATTAATTTTGTTTTATTAAATGCATTTGTATATTTCAAAATTATTGAATTATTGTAAATAGTATAAACATTTATTTGAATAAATATTGATTCTAAAATATTGTAGATTCAATACAGACTTAGAAACCTCAACGAATTTTTCATTTCTGCATAGAAATGTAACAGAAAATTAATGATTTTGATGTATAGAGTAAAATATATTATTTATAAATATGTTTCTTTGAAAAAAATAATTTTTGGTCATTTCAAAATTTTAGAATCGAAACTCGCATATTAAAAATTATTCTAACATTTTGAGATTCGCAGCTGAAACTGATGGTATTTTCCTCCAACTTTTGCATTTTACCTGATCGCTTGAAATTTTCATGGAATTATTGGTCCGAAAACAGGTATAAGTTTTCTTAAAATTTTTAATAGTGCCTCAAAATTGTTTGAAACTTGACAAATATCGTTTAACGATTAATTTTGATTTATTAAATGCATTTGTATATTTCAAAATTATTGAATTTTTGTAAATAGTATAAACATTTATTTGAATAAATATTGATTCTAAAATATTGTAGATTCAATACAGAATTAGAAACCTCAACGAATTTTTCATTTCTGTATAGAAATGTAACAGAAAATTAATGATTTTAATGTATAGAGTAAAATATATTATTTATAAATACGTTTCTGTTTGTTAAAAATAATTTTTGGTCATTTCAAAATTTTAGAATCGAAACTCTCAATTTAAAAATTCGTTTTGGAATAATTACCTAATAACGAAACGACTCGAATCATCACGAAGAATTATCAGTTGCAGCTGCGAATCTCAAAATGTTAGAATATTTTGAGATTCGCAGCTGCAACAGACGGTATTTTCTTACAACTTTTACCTGATCGCTTAATATTTTCATGGAATTATTGTTCCGAAAACAGGCATAAGTTTTCTTGAAATTTTTAATAGTGGCACAAAATTGTTTGAAAATTTTAACGTTTTACGAACCAACGTCGGATATATCAGTATCATTTACAAATATGTTTCTGTTTGAAAAAAATTGTTATAAAATAATTTATGGTAATTTCAATATTTTCGAATCGAAAATTATTCTAACATTTTGAGATTCGCAGCTGCAGCAGATAATAATTCTTCGTGATGTTTCGAGTCGTTTCGTTATTAGGTGATTTTTCCGAAACGCATTAATTTGCAGGTGCAAAAATGCAAAGTTTTCGTTTTACAATAATTTTCTAATTTTTATTACTTTATTAATTTTCTATTACTTAAACGCGCAAATTTTATATCGGATTTCTTACAATGAAAATTTTTATATTTCAAAATTATTCTATTATTGTATAATCATTTATTTGAATAAATTATAAATTCCTCTCAATAGAAACTTAGAAATTTTTTAAAATATTTTTTGGTCATTTCAATATTTTCGAATCGGAACCGCGCATATTACAAATTATTTTAACGTTTTGGGATTTGCAGCTGCAGCTGATGATTCTTCGTGACGATTCGCGACGTTTCGTGTATTCGTACGATTATTTAAATCAATCGCGAAATGTGCGAAACGCATTAATTTTTGTGCCCAAATATGGATTGTTTAATCGTGTGCAGGTGCAGGCGTTTCATTTTTTATTGCTTTTTTATCAATATTTTTGCACATTTTTTTGTCGAATTTGTTTAAATGAAAATTAATTAAATCATTATAAACGTTAAACGGTCCGCAAATACATGAAATTAATAATTTAAATTATTAAGTGATTTTCGTATATAAATTCAAAATTATTGTATTATTTTAAATAGTATAAAAATTTATTATTAATTTATCTCAATACATAAATAGGAACAAAATGCATCCAAACATTTTTGTATCCAGATATTTTATTATGTGAGATTATTGCTTTTTGGATGCGTAAGGAAACATATTCGTTTCAAGAACAAAAAATATATAAGTGAATAAATTAGTAATAATAATTATTATATTTATTAAAACAGATATATTACATAACCAGATCACAACTAAAAAACATGTACATATAATAACATTAATAGAAACAAAATAAATTAGTTTAAACGAGATTCTTCGTGAAATCATGAAATAAGTAACAAATTATTTTTTTTTTTACTTTTTCAATATTTTGATTTTTTAATAGTTTAATTATATAAGCATTTCATAAATTTAGAATAAATGTTGAATATGAATATTAATAGGTAATCTGTCAGTCAGTTTAAAACTTTAACAAAAAACTGAATATTACAACGTGACATTTGAAATATTCGATTTTTGAAAATATTAATTATTTTTATGAAAATATTTTAAATTTTTCAAATTCATAATTGCACTTGATTATTTTGTTTCAATTAATTAAAATAGACGTGGATGATATAAATTTGTACAGAAATTCGTTAATTTATTTTCAATATGAAAAGATGAGAATCTCAAATGTTGGACTTACATTATTTTCTTTTTGGTGGGATAAATAAAATTGTATCGATTTTTTGAATTTGTTCTGTGAAATGTTCAAGTCTAACTTCGAGTTTCTTCACGGAAGTGCACGTAAATGTGAAGTGCGTGCGAAACTCGTTAATCTTGGTGGCGTCCTTAACTTCTAGCGTGTCCCTTTTAAAAAAATTGCGAGCTTTGAATTTGTCGATGAACGTCCAGGTCATGTGGTCCGCGTACGATTGGAATTTCAGGACGTCTTTGCTCAGGTTGTAACTCATTTCGAAAAATGTCTTACCGACTTGGCTGTCCTCCGAATACGGTTTCAACATAATATCCAACAAGTTCTTGGATTTTGAGTATTCCCTCCACAGGTCCTTCTTCCTGATGACTTCGTAAAGGGATTTGGAAATTTCGTATATCTTGCGGAGATAGGCTTCCTGCTCGTGCTTTTCGCAGGCGAAACATCTCTCGATCGTTTCGTGACACTGGGCGTACATTTCTTTGAGTTTTTCGCTGAGGATCGTCTCTTGCTTTCCGAATTCCATTGGGCATGTCATTTTAGCTGAAATAATAATTAATGCGAGTTGTTACATAAAATTGCTAAAACTCCTTTTAGGAGACAAAATGTTTATTATTAGTGTTTATTAATTATTATTAACGTACCCGGAGTGAAAATGGCTTAAAAAAATCCTTAGGGAAATCGGAAGGATGTCAGTAAATGATGCATCTTCTGATGATGAAGTCGTATTCATGGAATCGGGCGATAAACGAAAACGTTCAAAATATAAAAAAGTAGATAAAATGTTAAAATGGAAATAGCAGTGGAGGAAGGTAGTAAATACACCATACAAATATTGCAGATTGTGCGAAGAAAGATGAAAAAACAACAACAATCTGTTTAAAAACCGCGCCACAACTTTAACAACAAAAAAAACTCAAGAACAACCAACTTCAGGAAACAAACTCAAAGACAGCAACCAAATCAACAAGAAGATATATAATAATGTCTATTATGTAGAGGTATTGGATAATATGGTGGATAAATGGGAATAAAACTGAAATATGAAGATAACAGTTAAATACTATGTAGTATTCGCAAAACCTGTTCCTAGGATGTGACTGCAGCATCAATGTAGACAAAATAATTTTAAATATTTGTTTATTTTATATAATTTTAATAATATTAGTATTCTTGTATCGAAAAAGCAATAATTCATCATATATACATCAAAACGAGCAACATTGTAATATATAAAAATTTTCTAATTTTGTAATAAAGATTATTATTGAATTAAGAAACGTTTGATTTCTGCGATAATTCCGTCTATTTCGCGAATGTGTTGTGCGAATTCTTCGATCCTTTGTTCCAATTTCTGCATGGAAGTGTATGTAGATTTTATGTGCATGAGGAACTCTTTTATTATGTCGACGTCCTTGTCTGTTATCGAGTTTTTGTTCAAATATCCGTTATTTTGAAAAAAATCCATCAATTTCCAGGTGTAGTGGTCGGTGTAAGAGTATAATCGTGTAATGTCTTTGCTGAGATTATAATTCATGTCGAAAAGTGGTGTGTCGTCGATGTCCTTTTCGGGGAACGATTCTAACATTTTCTCCATCGAATTTTTAGATATCATAAATTCCTTCCACAGGTCCTTCTCTCTAATGATAGCGTACAAAGTTTTGGATAATTCGTATATCTTGCAGAGATGGACGTTTCGCTCGTTCATTGGACTACAGTGGCAATTCACGATCGCTTGCTGACACTCGGCGTACATTTTTTTAATTTTGTTGCTGTGGATCATCTGCTGCTTTTCGATTTCGACTGTGCTTGCCATTTTTTACTGAAATAATAACTAATTTGTTGAGTTTTTAAGTGCTGAAAACTTTGCTGAAGCTTTGTACTGTGATAGTTTGACGATTATGCTGCGCTTTTATATGTAAAAAATGCAGGGTAGTAATGTTATTTTTCTAAGGGTGGGAGATTATTGCTAAAGGTCATAAAATAACTAATTGCATTCTCGGAATTTCGAAGGGTCGGTAGTTCAGGTAATAAAAATTTTACTTTTATGCAAAGTTGAAATAATCAAATAATAAACTATACTACCTGATTTACACTGAAAATCATTTTTTGAAAAACTAAATCGTGGATTTTTAAAACCGTGTGAATCGAATACAAACTAAAATGCTCATAATCCGGTCGTTTATTTCAACGTAAAATACAAGTATTATATAATTTTTGGATTTATTGTGACGATAGATTTCTCTCAGAAATAAAAATATTTTTTAAGAAAAAAAACATTTTTTGTGAAATACAATTTTTTTCTTTTCTAATATTTTGAAGTTTTGTTCCTTATAACTAATCAATTTGTATTTCCATAGATTTAGTGAATTATTGTTATTTATATATGATATTTTAAATACAAAAATAACAACATTTCAAATAATTTTAGTCAAATTTATTTTAACAACATCTTTAGACAACATCTCTTGTACTGAAAATGCAATGTTTTCGTTATATTTTTTTAAAATTGTAGTTACACTGAAAATTGTGTTTTTTTAGAAAATCGTGTAAAACTGAATCGTGGATTTTTATTCGTAAAACAAACATTCGAATACAAACTAAAATGCGCGTAATTCGGTCGTTTATTTCAACGTAAAATAATAGTATTATATAATTTCTGGATTTACAGTGAAGATAGGAAATAAATATATTTTTTTAAAGAAAAAAATCAATCATTTAAATTTTAAATAATTAATTATTTTAAAGAAAGTTGAGATTTTTCGTGAAATACAATTTTTTTTATTTTCCAATATTTTAAAGTACTGTTCAAAATGAAATATAACTTTTTTTTTTTATAAATATTTACCAAATTTTAATAATTTGTATAGCTGACATTTGTAGTTTATTTATTTTCAATATATACATTGTATAATAATGATAAAAATGAAAGTAGTTATGATAAAAGCTATAAATATTGATCAGACGAAAATTTCATACAAATAAAATTACATTCGTTTAGCATGTGTAATCAGTTGCGCGAATCGTTCAATTCTATCTTCCAACTTTTTCATCGAAATATACGTATTTCTGATGTGCTTGCGAAACTCTATTATTTCCATGTTGTCCACCAAATCGGCCGTTTCCCTCTGC
The DNA here is from genome assembly GCA_963457615.1 of Nicrophorus investigator. Taxonomy (NCBI): domain Eukaryota; kingdom Metazoa; phylum Arthropoda; class Insecta; order Coleoptera; family Silphidae; genus Nicrophorus; species Nicrophorus investigator. Next base: position 3,820,750 of record OY735143.1, read on the forward strand.
AAAAAATTACGAGAATTGAACTTCTCTACGAACATCCAGGTGAAGTGGTCGGTGTAGGAGTAGAATCGCATCACGTCCTTGCTGAGTTCGTAGTTAATATCGAAAAATTCGTTGCAATCGTCGTTCTCTTCCCAATGCGGTTGCAACATTTTGTCCATCTCGTTCTTGCATTTCCTGCATGCCATCCACAGGTCCTTCTCCCTGCAGACAAAGTACATGGATTGGGATAATTCGAATATTTTGCGCAGATGGACGTTCTGCTCGTGCTTTGCTCTAACGAAGCAATTCTCGAACGCATCTTGACACTCGCAATAGATTTCATTAATTTTCTCGCTGCGGATCGTCTGAGTCTCTTCCATTTTGAATTGCATTTTAAACGAAATATTAATTAATGAGTTGAGTTTTGTACGAGTTGCTGCAACCTTTGCTCCTGTCGATTTGTACTGGTGGTTTGGCGATGATTCTGCTGCGCTTTTATATGCAAACATGCAGGGTGGCAATTTTACTTTTCACTGCTAAAAGTTGGTAGTTAGCATACTCAGAATTATGAAACGTTCCTTGAATTAGTAATAAAACTTTCATTTTTATGTGAAGTTGAAATATTCTAGAAAAAAATACTACAACTTTTTCTTGAATTATTTTAGTAAATTATAAATGATACATAATTGATTTTATGTAAAAACTACATAGTATTCGCAAAACCTGTTCTTGCATCAACGTAGACCAGGGGTGAGCATCCTTTTTAATCAACGGAACAATTTAAATTTTAAATTTTTTTGGCGGGCCGCACATAAAGTAACACTTATTAATAATTTACAAAACTTTATTTATAATAAACATTAGAATAAAAAAATAAAAATATTTTTTAAGAAAAAAACAATTATTTAAATAATTAATTATTTTAAAGAAAGTTGAGATTTTTATAATTTTTTAAAATTGTAGTTATACCTAAACCCCCGATTTACACTGAAACCGTGTAAATCGAATAATACAAACTAAAATGCGCACAATTCGATCGTTTATTTCAAGCAAAATAAAAGTTTTATATAATTTCTGGATTTACGGTGAAGATAGGAAATAAATATATTTTTTAAGAAGAAAAAAACAATTATTTAAATAATTAATTATTTTAATGAAAGTTGAGATTTTTCGTGAAATACATATTTTTTTCCAATATTTTGAAGTTTTGTTTATTATAATTAATCAATTTGTATTTCCATAAATTTAGTGAATTATTGTAATTTATAAATATTTTAAATACTAAAATAATAACAATTCAAATAATTTTAGTCAATTTTAATTTAATTGTCTTTTGTACCGAAAATGCAATGTTTTCTTTACAATTTTCTGAAATTGTAATCATTCTTATTACTGAAAATTTTTACTTGTATGTAAATAATTTTTTTTTTCATAATTTTAATAAAAAAATTGCTGAAAATTTAAAATTTCAAGGATCTTTATTTTATAATTTCAGATAATTCTTTCTTTCATGTTATGTTGAAATATAACGTTTTTTTTTTAAATATTTACCAAATTTTAATAATTTGTATAGCTGACATTTGTACAGAAATAATTATAGTTTATTTATTTTCAATATATACATTGTATAATAATGATAAAAATGAAAGTAGTTATAATAAAAGCTATAAATATTGATCAGACGAAAATTTCATACAAATAAAATTACATTCGTTTAGCATGTGTAATCAGTTGCGCGAATCGTTCAATTCTATCTTCCAACTTTTTCATCGAAATATACGTATTTCTGATGTGTTTGCGAAACTCTATTATTTCCATGTTGTCCACCAAATCGGCCGTTTCCCTCTGCAAAAAATTACGAGAATTGAACTTCTCTACGAACATCCAGGTGAAGTGGTCGGTGTAGGAGTAGAATCGCATCACGTCCTTGCTGAGTTCGTAGTTTATATCGAAAAATTCGTTGCAATCGTCATTCTCTTCCCAATGCGGTTGCAGCATTTTGTCCATATCGTTCTTGCATTTCCTGCATGCCATCCACAGGTCCTTCTCCCTGCAGACAACGTACATGGATTGGGATAATTCGAATATTTTGCGCAGATGAATGTTCTGCTCGTGCTTTGCTCTAGCAAAGCAATTCTCGAACGCATCTTGACACTCCCAATAGATTTCATTAATTTTCTCGCTGCGGATCGTCTGAGTCTCTTCCATTTTGAATTGCATTTTAAATGAAATTAATGAATTGAGTTTTGTACGAGTTGCTGCAACCTTTGCTCCTGTCGATTTGTACTGGTGGTTTGGCGATGATTCTGCTGCGCTTTTATATGCAAACATGCAGGGTGGCAATTTTACTTTTCACTGCTAAAAGTTGGTAGTTAGCATACTCAGAATTATGAAACGTTCCTTGAATTAGTAATAAAACTTTCAGCTTTATGTGAAGTTAAAATATTCTAGAAAAAAATACTACAACTTTTTCTTGAATTATTTTAGTAAATTATAAATGATACATAATTGATTTTATGTAAAAACTACATAGTATTCGCAAAACCTGTTCCTGCATCAATGTAGACCAGGGGTGAGCAACTTTTTTAATCAATTGGCCAATTTGAATTTTAAAATTTTTAGGCGGGCCGCACATAAAGTAACACTTATTAATAATTTACAATACTTTATTTATAATAAACATTAGAATAAAAAAATAAAAATATTTTTTTAGGAAAAAACAATTATTTAAATAATTAATTATTTTAAAGAAAGTTGAGATTTTTATATTTTTTTAAAATTGTAGTTATACCTAAACCCCCGAATTACACTGAAACCGTGTAAATCGAATAATACAAACTAAAATGCGCATAATTCGATCGTTTAATTCAATGCAAAATAAAACTTTTATATAATTTCTGGATTTACGGTGAAGATAGGAAATAAATATATTTTTTAAGAAGAAAAAAAAAACAATTATTTAAATAATTAATTATTTTAAAGAAAGTTGAGATTTTTCGTGAAATACATATTTTTTTCCCAATATGTTGAAGATTTGTTCATTATAATTAATCAATTTGTATTTCCATAAATTTAGTGAATTATTGTAATTTATAAATATTTTAAATATTAAAATAATAACAATTCAAATAATTTTAGTCAATTTTAATTTAATTGTCTTTTGTACCGAAAATGCAATGTTTTCTTTACAATTTTCTGAAATTGTAATCATTCTTATTACTGAAAATTTTTACTTGTATGTAAATAATTTTTTTTTTCATAATTTTAATAAAAAAATTGCTAAAAATTTTAATAATTTGTATAGCTGACATTTGTACAGAAATAATTATAGTTTATTTATTTTCAATATATACATTGTATAATAATGATAAAAGTAGTTATAATAAAAGCTATAAATATTGATCCGACGAAAATTTCATACAAATAAAATTACATTCGTTTAGCATGTGTAATCAGTTGCGCGAATCGTTCAATTCTATCTTCCAACTTTTTCATCGAAATATACGTATTTCTGATGTGCTTGCGAAACTCTATTATTTCCATGTTGTCCACCAAATCGGCCGTTTCCCTCTGCAAAAAATTGCGAGAATTGAACTTCTCTACGAACATCCAGGTGAAGTGGTCGGTGTAGGAGTAGAATCGTATCACGTCCTTGCTGAGTTCGTAGTTAATATCGAAAAATTCGTTGCAATCGTCGTTCTCTTCCCAATGCGGTTGCAACATTTTGTCCATCTCGTTCTTGCATTTTCTGCATGCCATCCACAGGTCCTTCTCCCTGCAGACAAAGTACATGGATTGGGATAATTCGAATATTTTGCGCAGATGGACGTTCTGCTCGTGCTTTGCTCTAACGAAGCAATTCTCGAACGCATCTTGACACTCCCAATAGATTTCATTAATTTTCTCGCTGCGGATCGTCTGTGTCTCTTCCATTTTGAATTGCATTTTAAATAAAATATTAATTAATGAGTTGACTTTTGTACGAGTTGCTGCAACCTTTGCTCCTGTCGATTTGTACTGGTGGTTTGGCGATGATTCTGCTGCGCTTTTATATGCAAACATGCAGGGTGGCAATTTTACTTTTCACTAAGGGTGGGAGATTTCTGCTAAAAGTTGGTAGTTATGCATACTCAGAATTATGAAACGTTCCTTGAATTAGTAATAAAACTTTCAGCTTTATGTGAAGTTGAAATATTCTGCAGAAAAATTAGTACAACTTGAATTATTTTATTAAATTATAAATGATACATAACTTATTTTATGTAAAAACTATATAGTATTCGCAAAACCTGTTCCTGCATCAATGTAGACCAGGAGTGAGCAACCTTTTTAATCAACGGGCCAATTTAAATTTTTTTGGCGGGCCGCACATAAAGAACACTTATTAATAATTTACAAAACTTTATTTATAATAAACATTAGAATAAAAAAATAAAAATATTTTTTAAGAAAAAAAACGATTATTTAAATAATTAATTATTTTAAAGAAAGTTGAGATTTTTATAATTTTTTAAAATTGTAGTTATACCTAAACACCCGATTTACACTGAAACCGTGTAAATCGAATAATACAAATTAAAATGCGCATAATTTGATCGTTTAATTTCAATGCAAAATAAAAGTTTTATATAATTTCTGGATTTACGGTGGAGATAGGAAATAAATATATTTTTTAAGATAAAAAAAAACAATTATTTAAATAATTAATTATTTTAAAGAAAGTTGAGATTTTTTGTAAAAACATTTTTTTTCCAATATTTTGAAGTTTTAGATTTATATTTTAAATATAAAAATAACAACATTTTAATTTAATTGTCTCTTAGGTAGAAAATGCAATGTTTTCTTTACAATTTTCTGAAATTGTAATCATTCTTATTACTGAAAATTTTTACTTGTATATAAATAATTTTTTTTTTTTCATAATTTTAATAAAAAAATTGCTGAAAATTTAAAATTTCTAGGATCTTTATTTTATAATTTCAGATAATTCTTTCTTTCATGCAATGTTGAAATATAACGTTTTTTTTTTAAATATTTACCAAATTTTAATAATTTGTATAGCTGACATTTGTACACAAATAATTATAGTTTATTTATTTTCAATATATACATTGTATAATAAAAATGAAAGTAGTTATAATAAAAGCTATAAATATTGATCAGACGAAAATTTCATACAAATAAAATTACATTCGTTTAGCATGTGTAATCAGTTGCGCGAATCGTTCAATTCTATCTTCCAACTTTTTCATCGAAATATACGTATTTCTGATGTGCTTGCGAAACTCTATTATTTCCATGTTGTCCACCAAATCGGCCGTTTCCCTCTGCAAAAAGTTGCGAGAATTGAACTTCTCTACGAACATCCAGGTGAAGTGGTCGGTGTATGAGTAGAATCGCATCACGTCCTTGCTGAGTTCGTAGTTCATATCGAAAAATTCGTTGCAGTCGTCGTTCTCTTCCAAATGCGGTTGCAACATTTTGTCCATCTCGTTCTTGCATTTTCTGCATGCCATCCACAGGTCCTTCTCTCTGCAGACAAAGTACATGGATTGGGATAATTCGAATATTTTACGCAGATGGACGTTCTGCTCGTGCTTTGCTCTAACGAAGCAATTCTCGAACGCATCTTGACACTCCCAATAGATTTCATTAATTTTCTCGCTGCGAATCGTCTGAGTCTCTTCCATTTTGAATTGCATTTTAAATGAAATTAATGAGTTGAGTTTTGTACGAGTTGCTGCAACCTTTGCTCCTGTCGATTTGTACTGATGGTTTGGCGATAATTCTGCTGCGTTTATATATGCAAACATGCAGGGTGGCAATTTTACTTTTCACTAAGGGTGGGAGATTAGTGCTAAAAGTTGGTAGTTATGCATACTCAGAATTATGAAACGTTCCTTGAATTAGTAATAAAACTTTCAGTTTTATGTGAAGTTGAAATATTCTAGAAAAAATTACTACATAACTGATTTTTGCAGATTTTATGTAATAAATTTGTAAATTTTGTATGATTGATTACGTTTTGCGCCTTGTTTAATTGAAATATAATTTCCATAATGCAAAGATATTATATGCCGAAATTGAAGTCCCTTTACAGCTGATAATTTGCATTTATCGTTAATGTGTTTAGCAGATTGCAATTGTGTTTTTGGCGCGGTGAATGTGCGAATTTAATGCGAACCCCCCGGAAGCATCCGAACGGCATTTTATTATTATTATTGCCCACTCCACCCCCACATAATCGAGATGGGATGCGGAGGATTTATGATTCCGCGATGCCAACGATCCTCGGAACTGGGTCATCGCGTACACATCGAACGCAGCCAAACAAACTGTAACTATAACAACAGGATAAAACAAGGAGAGAGAAAAAAAAAACGAATTAAACGCACGCAACTAACTGGATGGGGAAGGAATAATGGGAAACGGAAGGGAATTATCCCATCAATTTATTTGTATTTTTTTTTTTTCGATTGCATTTAAATTTGAAATAATTTCGTAATATGCATTTTGGCTCTCATCCATGTGGAGAGTTGACGTCTTTCTTTAATTATAACATTTGTTAATAGTTTAACTTTTTTTAATATTCTCGAATATATTTGAAATTTATTTTTGCTATCACGCAAATTTCGAAACTCTTCGTATAAAACGAGTAATTATTTTATTAATTAACTAAAGTTGCGCCTTTGATGTTGGTGAAAAAGAGGGAAGAAAGCTTCGAAGAAATCTGAGCGAATTCATTTTCTCGTAAAGTTCCGAGATATTAATTAATCGATGCGAAAAATTATTTCATTTATATACTTACCTGCTAATTAGAAAACTTTTTTTTGTGCGCATTGATATACATAGGGTTTAATTAATTTTTATTCTATGTAGGCAACCATATGTACATTAATTTTCAGTAATTTGTGAAACGTTAATTTTTATTCACTTTACTTTTATAATTAGATAAGATATTATAAGATAAGATATTATTTTTGTGATGTTTAAATGGAAATGTTAACGTTTTTGATAAAATTTCATGAAATACACCTTTAGGTTTAGAGTGAATTGTTGCAACGATTCGAGGGAATCGATTCGGACAGGCGTCCGATGTATCCGAGGATTACGCGAAAGAAGGATTTGCGTCTCCTTCGAATATCGACAAAATCAATTCCAATGATCGGATGGATGGATTGAGTTTCTGTATCGGAGTTGTCCTAATCCGCGCCGGGGATCGCGTTAAACGGGGATTACGTACCATCCGCTTCCGTCATCGACGCTCGCTCGCTCCGATCTATATACTTTATTTCGAACGAGGTCTTAAGCCCTCGGCGAATGTTTAATATTTGATGAGGGTTTTGGCGCACCGCGTCCGCAGCGCGATTACAGAGAGTTTGTTAATTTCCGCAGGTAATAATATCATCTGAGGGAACGGCGATGTTGAAGAGGCGTTAAGTGAGGAAGGTGGAAGAGGAGGACGAGGAGGAAGGATGAAGAGTCTCGTCGGTATCATGTGGATCGTCCTGGTGCTGATATCAGGTGGGACGCATTAAGATAAGCACATTTTGGGGTGTTTGCCTGACACATCAGGGCCCTAATGTGGTGTTTTTTCGTTCATTATTAACTCATTAACTCTGCTCTTAATTTTTTTTTTGTTGCTGCTGTTGACGTTGCGGTAGGATGCTCCGGGAATCCTGACGCGAAACGTCTGTACGATGACCTCCTGAGCAACTACAACAAGCTGGTGCGACCGGTGGTGAACGTGTCGGACGCGCTTACCGTCAAGATCAAGCTGAAGCTATCCCAGCTCATCGACGTCGTAAGTACAAACATCACCAAATTCTCTAAAGCCATTATTGTTCCATGTATATATCTATCTCTCTCTCTCTCTGTCAATATTTCCCTAGCTCGAATGTACTCACTCTCTTTCCCTTCATCCCAGACGAGCATTACCAATTCATCCCTTTCCGCTACGGTACTTAGCTATTCCCCGAATTCCATTATGCTCGTTTTCCCTAACGCGTCCTTTTTTTCATTCATTTTCGCATCCGCCCTCATCCATTCCGCCGCTTTATTCTTCAATTACCAACTATCGTGAATCATCCGAAAGGATGCTTTTAACACGCTAAATATTCCAACGTTGGCCTCTGCTAAAACTCGAGACTTAAAAAAAGTACCTTCATTAGTCTGCTACATGAAGTCGAAATGTAAATCAAAATTATAGAATTTTGATTTTGATAATACCTGAAATTTCACGCAACTGTTAGGCAACTTATTTTGTAAAAAAATATTAAATAATTAAAGGCGATTTTCAAGATTTGCAATTTTCAGGAAATCGTAATACTTTATGTAATTTTCTCAACTGCTTATGAAAGGGCATTAGAATACGCAACTAATGACGTGTTGATCGTTATTCAATCTTACCTGGTTCGCGAGATATAAAGCGAAAATTAAGAATTTTAGCACCGTAGTTTTCGTTTTTTGCAATTTTCAGGAAAACCGTAACACTTTATGTAATTTTCTCAACTGCTTATGAAAGAGCATTGGAATACGCAACTAATGACGTATTGATCGTTATTCAATCTTACCTGGTTCGCGAGATATAAGCCGAAAATTAAGAGTTTGGCCGAATCCTATTAACTTTTGATTTTTCAAAAATCGCTATAAATTTTTCAAAAATCGCTATAAATTTTAGCACCGTAGTTTTAGTTTTTTGCAATTTTCAGGAAAACCGTAAGAGTTTATGTAATTTTCTCAACTGCTTATGAATGAGCATCGGAATACGCAACTAATGACGTATTGAACGTTATTCAATCTTACCTGGTTCGCGAGATATAAGCGAAAATTAAGAGTTTGGCCAAATTCTATTAACTTTTTTTTTTTTCGTTTTTTGCAATTTTCAGGAAAACCGTAACACTTTATGTAATTTTCTCAACTGCTTATGAAAGAGCCTTGGAATACGCAACTAATGACGTATTGATCGTTATTCAATCTTACCTGGTTCGCGAGATATAAGCCGAAAATTAAGAGTTTGGCCGAATCCTATTAACTTTTGATTTTTCAAAAATCGCTATAAATTTTTCAAAAATCGCTATAAATTTTAGCACCGTAGTTTTAGTTTTTTGCAATTTTCAGGAAAACCGTAAGAGTTTATGTAATTTTCTCAACTGCTTATGAAAGGGCATCGGAATACGCAACTAATGACGTATTGAACGTTATTCAATCTTACCTGGTTCGCGAGATATAAGCGAAAATTAAGAGTTTGGCCAAATTCTATTAACTTTTTTTTTCTTCGTTTTTTGCAATTTTCAAGAAAACCGTAACACTTTATGTAATTTTCTCAACTGCTTATGAAAGAGCATTGGAATACGCAACTAATGACGTATTGAACGTTATTCAATCTTACCTGGTTCGCGAGATATAAGCGAAAATTAAGAGTTTGGCCAAATTCTATTAACTTTTTTTTTCTTCGTTTTTTGCAATTTTCAAGAAAACCGTAACACTTTATGTAATTTTCTCAACTGCTTATGAAAGAGCATTGGAATACGCAACTAATGACGTGTTGATCGTTATTCAATCTTACCTGGTTCGCGAGATATAAAGCGAAAATTAAGAATTTTAGCACCGTAGTTTTCGTTTTTTGCAATTTTCAGGAAAACCGTAACACTTTATGTAATTTTCTCAACTGCTTATGAAAGAGCCTTGGAATACGCAACTAATGACGTATTGATCGTTATTCAATCTTACCTGGTTCGCGAGATATAAGCCGAAAATTAAGAGTTTGGCCGAATCCTATTAACTTTTGATTTTTCAAAAATCGCTATAAATTTTTCAAAAATCGCTATAAATTTTAGCACCGTAGTTTTAGTTTTTTGCAATTTTCAGGAAAACCGTAAGAGTTTATGTAATTTTCTCAACTGCTTATGAAAGGGCATCGGAATACGCAACTAATGACGTATTGAACGTTATTCAATCTTACCTGGTTCGCGAGATATAAGCGAAAATTAAGAGTTTGGCCAAATTCTATTAACTTTTTTTTTCTTCGTTTTTTGCAATTTTCAAGAAAACCGTAACACTTTATGTAATTTTCTCAACTGCTTATGAAAGAGCATTGGAATACGCAACTAATGACGTATTGAACGTTATTCAATCTTACCTGGTTCGCGAGATATAAGCGAAAATTAAGAGTTTGGCCAAATTCTATTAACTTTTTTTTTCTTCGTTTTTTGCAATTTTCAAGAAAACCGTAACACTTTATGTAATTTTCTCAACTGCTTATGAAAGAGCATTGGAATACGCAACTAATGACGTGTTGATCGTTATTCAATCTTACCTGGTTCGCGAGATATAAAGCGAAAATTAAGAATTTTAGCACCGTAGTTTTCGTTTTTTGCAATTTTCAGGAAAACCGTAACACTTTATGTAATTTTCTCAACTGCTTATGAAAGAGCCTTGGAATACGCAACTAATGACGTATTGATCGTTATTCAATCTTACCTGGTTCGCGAGATATAAGCCGAAAATTAAGAGTTTGGCCGAATCCTATTAACTTTTGATTTTTCAAAAATCGCTATAAATTTTTCAAAAATCGCTATAAATTTTAGCACCGTAGTTTTAGTTTTTTGCAATTTTCAGGAAAACCGTAAGAGTTTATGTAATTTTCTCAACTGCTTATGAAAGGGCATCGGAATACGCAACTAATGACGTATTGAACGTTATTCAATCTTACCTGGTTCGCGAGATATAAGCGAAAATTAAGAGTTTGGCCAAATTCTATTAACTTTTTTTTTTTTCGTTTTTTGCAATTTTCAGGAAAACCGTAACACTTTATGTAATTTTCTCAACTGCTTATGAAAGAGCCTTGGAATACGCAACTAATGACGTATTAATCGTTATTCAATCTTACCTGGTTCGCGAGATATAAAGCGAAAATTAAGAATTTTAGCACCGTAGTTTTCGTTTTTTGCAATTTTCAGGAAAACCGTAACACTTTATGTAATTTTCTCAACTGCTTATGAAAGAGCATTGGAATACGCAACTAATGACGTATTAATCGTTATTCAATCTTACCTGGTTCGCGAGATATAAAGCGAAAATTAAGAATTTTAGCACCGTAGTTTTCGTTTTTTGCAATTTTCAGGAAAACCGTAACACTTTATGTAATTTTCTCAACCGCTTATGAAAGAGCATTGGAATACGCAACTAATGACGTGTTGATTGTTATTCAATCTTACCTGGTTCGCGAGATATAAAGCGAAAATTAAGAATTTTAGCACCGTAGTTTTCGTTTTTTGCAATTTTCAGGAAAACCGTAACACTTTATGTAATTTTCTCAACCGCTTATGAAAGAGCATTGGAATACGCAACTAATGACGTGTTGATTGTTATTCAATCTTACCTGGTTCGCGAGATATAAAGCGAAAATTAAGAATTTTAGCACCGTAGTTTTCGTTTTTTGCAATTTTCAGGAAAACCGTAACACTTTATGTAATTTTCTCAACTGCTTATGAAAGAGCCTTGGAATACGCAACTAATGACGTATTGATCGTTATTCAATCTTACCTGGTTCGCGAGATATAAGCCGAAAATTAAGAGTTTGGCCGAATCCTATTAACTTTTGATTTTTCAAAAATCGCTATAAATTTTTCAAAAATCGCTATAAATTTTAGCACCGTAGTTTTAGTTTTTTGCAATTTTCAGGAAAACCGTAAGAGTTTATGTAATTTTCTCAACTGCTTATGAAAGGGCATCGGAATACGCAACTAATGACGTATTGAACGTTATTCAATCTTACCTGGTTCGCGAGATATAAGCGAAAATTAAGAGTTTGGCCAAATTCTATTAACTTTTTTTTTCTTCGTTTTTTGCAATTTTCAAGAAAACCGTAACACTTTATGTAATTTTCTCAACCGCTTATGAAAGAGCATTGGAATACGCAACTAATGACGTGTTGATCGTTATTCAATCTTACCTGGTTCGCGAGATATAAAGCGAAAATTAAGAATTTTAGCACCGTAGTTTTCGTTTTTTGCAATTTTCAGGAAAACCGTAACACTTTATGTAATTTTCTCAACTGCTTATGAAAGAGCATTGGAATACGCAACTAATGACGTATTGATCGTTATTCAATCTTACCTGGTTCGCGAGATATAAGCCGAAAATTAAGAGTTTGGCCGAATCCTATTAACTTTTGATTTTTCAAAAATCGCTATAAATTTTTCAAAAATCGCTATAAATTTTAGCACCGTAGTTTTAGTTTTTTGCAATTTTCAGGAAAACCGTAAGAGTTTATGTAATTTTCTCAACTGCTTATGAAAGGGCATCGGAATACGCAACTAATGACGTATTGAACGTTATTCAATCTTACCTGGTTCGCGAGATATAAGCGAAAATTAAGAGTTTGGCCAAATTCTATTAACTTTTTTTTTCTTCGTTTTTTGCAATTTTCAAGAAAACCGTAACACTTTATGTAATTTTCTCAACTGCTTATGAAAGAGCATTAGAATACGCAACTAATGACGTATTGATCGTTATTCAATCTTACCTGGTTCGCGAGATATAAGCCGAAAATTAAGAGTTTGGCCGAATCCTATTAACTTTTGATTTTTCAAAAATCGCTATAAATTTTTCAAAAATCGCTATAAATTTTAGCACCGTAGTTTTAGTTTTTTGCAATTTTCAGGAAAACCGTAAGAGTTTATGTAATTTTCTCAACTGCTTATGAAAGGGCATCGGAATACGCAACTAATGACGTATTGAACGTTATTCAATCTTACCTGGTTCGCGAGATATAAGCGAAAATTAAGAGTTTGGCCAAATTCTATTAACTTTTTTTTTCTTCGTTTTTTGCAATTTTCAAGAAAACCGTAACACTTTATGTAATTTTCTCAACCGCTTATGAAAGAGCATTGGAATACGCAACTAATGACGTGTTGATCGTTATTCAATCTTACCTGGTTCGCGAGATATAAAGCGAAAATTAAGAATTTTAGCACCGTAGTTTTCGTTTTTTGCAATTTTCAGGAAAACCGTAACACTTTATGTAATTTTCTCAACTGCTTATGAAAGAGCATTGGAATACGCAACTAATGACGTATTGATCGTTATTCAATCTTACCTGGTTCGCGAGATATAAGCCGAAAATTAAGAGTTTGGCCGAATCCTATTAACTTTTGATTTTTCAAAAATCGCTATAAATTTTTCAAAAATCGCTATAAATTTTAGCACCGTAGTTTTAGTTTTTTGCAATTTTCAGGAAAACCGTAAGAGTTTATGTAATTTTCTCAACTGCTTATGAAAGGGCATCGGAATACGCAACTAATGACGTATTGAACGTTATTCAATCTTACCTGGTTCGCGAGATATAAGCGAAAATTAAGAGTTTGGCCAAATTCTACTAACTTTTTTTTTCTTCGTTTTTTGCAATTTTCAAGAAAACCGTAACACTTTATGTAATTTTCTCAACTGCTTATGAAAGAGCATTGGAATACGCAACTAATGACGTGTTGATCGTTATTCAATCTTACCTGGTTCGCGAGATATAAAGCGAAAATTAAGAATTTTAGCACCGTAGTTTTCGTTTTTTGCAATTTTCAGGAAAACCGTAACACTTTATGTAATTTTCTCAACTGCTTATGAAAGAGCATTGGAATACGCAACTAATGACGTGTTGATCGTTATTCAATCTTACCTGGTTCGCGAGATATAAAGCGAAAATTAAGAATTTTAGCACCGTAGTTTTCGTTTTTTGCAATTTTCAGGAAAACCGTAACACTTTATGTAATTTTCTCAACTGCTTATGAAAGAGCATTGGAATACGCAACTAATGACGTATTGATCGTTATTCAATCTTACCTGGTTCGCGAGATATAAGCCGAAAATTAAGAGTTTGGCCGAATCCTATTAACTTTTGATTTTTCAAAAATCGCTATAAATTTTTCAAAAATCGCTATAAATTTTAGCACCGTAGTTTTAGTTTTTTGCAATTTTCAGGAAAACCGTAAGAGTTTATGTAATTTTCTCAACTGCTTATGAAAGGGCATCGGAATACGCAACTAATGACGTATTGAACGTTATTCAATCTTACCTGGTTCGCGAGATATAAGCGAAAATTAAGAGTTTGGCCAAATTCTATTAACTTTTTTTTTCTTCGTTTTTTGCAATTTTCAGGAAAACCGTAACACTTTATGTAATTTTCTCAACTGCTTATGAAAGAGCCTTGGAATACGCAACTAATGACGTATTAATCGTTATTCAATCTTACCTGGTTCGCGAGATATAAGCCGAAAATTAAGAGTTTGGCCGAATCCTATTAACTTTTGATTTTTCAAAAATCGCTATAAATTTTTCAAAAATCGCTATAAATTTTAGCACCGTAGTTTTAGTTTTTTGCAATTTTCAGGAAAACCGTAAGAGTTTATGTAATTTTCTCAACTGCTTATGAAAGGGCATCGGAATACGCAACTAATGACGTATTGAACGTTATTCAATCTTACCTGGTTCGCGAGATATAAGCGAAAATTAAGAGTTTGGCCAAATTCTACTAACTTTTTTTTTCTTCGTTTTTTGCAATTTTCAAGAAAACCGTAACACTTTATGTAATTTTCTCAACTGCTTATGAAAGAGCATTGGAATACGCAACTAATGACGTGTTGATCGTTATTCAATCTTACCTGGTTCGCGAGATATAAAGCGAAAATTAAGAATTTTAGCACCGTAGTTTTCGTTTTTTGCAATTTTCAGGAAAACCGTAACACTTTATGTAATTTTCTCAACTGCTTATGAAAGAGCATTGGAATACGCAACTAATGACGTGTTGATCGTTATTCAATCTTACCTGGTTCGCGAGATATAAAGCGAAAATTAAGAATTTTAGCACCGTAGTTTTCGTTTTTTGCAATTTTCAGGAAAACCGTAACACTTTATGTAATTTTCTCAACTGCTTATGAAAGAGCATTGGAATACGCAACTAATGACGTATTGATCGTTATTCAATCTTACCTGGTTCGCGAGATATAAGCCGAAAATTAAGAGTTTGGCCGAATCCTATTAACTTTTGATTTTTCAAAAATCGCTATAAATTTTTCAAAAATCGCTATAAATTTTAGCACCGTAGTTTTAGTTTTTTGCAATTTTCAGGAAAACCGTAAGAGTTTATGTAATTTTCTCAACTGCTTATGAAAGGGCATCGGAATACGCAACTAATGACGTATTGAACGTTATTCAATCTTACCTGGTTCGCGAGATATAAGCGAAAATTAAGAGTTTGGCCAAATTCTATTAACTTTTTTTTTCTTCGTTTTTTGCAATTTTCAAGAAAACCGTAACACTTTATGTAATTTTCTCAACTGCTTATGAAAGAGCATTGGAATACGCAACTAATGACGTGTTGATCGTTATTCAATCTTACCTGGTTCGCGAGATATAAAGCGAAAATTAAGAATTTTAGCACCGTAGTTTTCGTTTTTTGCAATTTTCAGGAAAACCGTAACACTTTATGTAATTTTCTCAACTGCTTATGAAAGAGCATTGGAATACGCAACTAATGACGTATTGATCGTTATTCAATCTTACCTGGTTCGCGAGATATAAGCCGAAAATTAAGAGTTTGGCCGAATCCTATTAACTTTTGATTTTTCAAAAATCGCTATAAATTTTTCAAAAATCGCTATAAATTTTAGCACCGTAGTTTTAGTTTTTTGCAATTTTCAGGAAAACCGTAAGAGTTTATGTAATTTTCTCAACTGCTTATGAAAGGGCATCGGAATACGCAACTAATGACGTATTGAACGTTATTCAATCTTACCTGGTTCGCGAGATATAAGCGAAAATTAAGAGTTTGGCCAAATTCTACTAACTTTTTTTTTCTTCGTTTTTTGCAATTTTCAAGAAAACCGTAACACTTTATGTAATTTTCTCAACTGCTTATGAAAGAGCATTGGAATACGCAACTAATGACGTGTTGATCGTTATTCAATCTTACCTGGTTCGCGAGATATAAAGCGAAAATTAAGAATTTTAGCACCGTAGTTTTCGTTTTTTGCAATTTTCAGGAAAACCGTAACACTTTATGTAATTTTCTCAACTGCTTATGAAAGAGCATTGGAATACGCAACTAATGACGTGTTGATCGTTATTCAATCTTACCTGGTTCGCGAGATATAAAGCGAAAATTAAGAATTTTAGCACCGTAGTTTTCGTTTTTTGCAATTTTCAGGAAAACCGTAACACTTTATGTAATTTTCTCAACTGCTTATGAAAGAGCATTGGAATACGCAACTAATGACGTATTGATCGTTATTCAATCTTACCTGGTTCGCGAGATATAAGCCGAAAATTAAGAGTTTGGCCGAATCCTATTAACTTTTGATTTTTCAAAAATCGCTATAAATTTTTCAAAAATCGCTATAAATTTTAGCACCGTAGTTTTAGTTTTTTGCAATTTTCAGGAAAACCGTAAGAGTTTATGTAATTTTCTCAACTGCTTATGAAAGGGCATCGGAATACGCAACTAATGACGTATTGAACGTTATTCAATCTTACCTGGTTCGCGAGATATAAGCGAAAATTAAGAGTTTGGCCAAATTCTATTAACTTTTTTTTTCTTCGTTTTTTGCAATTTTCAAGAAAACCGTAACACTTTATGTAATTTTCTCAACTGCTTATGAAAGAGCATTGGAATACGCAACTAATGACGTGTTGATCGTTATTCAATCTTACCTGGTTCGCGAGATATAAAGCGAAAATTAAGAATTTTAGCACCGTAGTTTTCGTTTTTTGCAATTTTCAGGAAAACCGTAACACTTTATGTAATTTTCTCAACTGCTTATGAAAGAGCATTGGAATACGCAACTAATGACGTATTGATCGTTATTCAATCTTACCTGGTTCGCGAGATATAAGCCGAAAATTAAGAGTTTGGCCGAATCCTATTAACTTTTGATTTTTCAAAAATCGCTATAAATTTTTCAAAAATCGCTATAAATTTTAGCACCGTAGTTTTAGTTTTTTGCAATTTTCAGGAAAACCGTAAGAGTTTATGTAATTTTCTCAACTGCTTATGAAAGGGCATCGGAATACGCAACTAATGACGTATTGATCGTTATTCAATCTTACCTGGTTCGCGAGATATAAGCGAAAATTAAGAGTTTGGCCAAATTCTATTAACTTTTTTTTTCTTCGTTTTTTGCAATTTTCAGGAAAACCGTAACACTTTATGTAATTTTCTCAACTGCTTATGAAAGAGCCTTGGAATACGCAACTAATGACGTATTAATCGTTATTCAATCTTACCTGGTTCGCGAGATATAAAGCGAAAATTAAGAATTTTAGCACCGTAGTTTTCGTTTTTTGCAATTTTCAGGAAAACCGTAACACTTTATGTAATTTTCTCAACTGCTTAGGAAAGAGCCTTGGAATACGCAACTAATGACGTATTGATCGTTATTCAATCTTACCTGGTTCGCGAGATATAAAGCGAAAATTAAGAATTTTAGCACCGTAGTTTTCGTTTTTTGCAATTTTCAAGAAAACCGTAACACTTTATGTAATTTTCTCAACTGCTTATGAAAGAGCTTTGGAATACGCAACTAATGACGTATTGATCGTTATTCAATCTTACCTGGTTCGCGAGATATAAAGCGAAAATTAAGAATTTTAGCACCGTAGTTTTCGTTTTTTGCAATTTTCAGGAAAACCGTAACACTTTATTTAATTTTCTCAACTGCTTATGAAAGGGCATCGGAATACGCAACTAATGACGTATTGAACGTTATTCAATCTTACCTGGTTCGCGAGATATAAGCGAAAATTAAGAGTTTGGCCAAATTCTATTAACTTTTTTTTTTTTCGTTTTTTGCAATTTTCAGGAAAACCGTAACACTTTATGTAATTTTCTCAACTGCTTATGAAAGAGCCTTGGAATACGCAACTAATGACGTATTAATCGTTATTCAATCTTACCTGGTTCGCGAGATATAAAGCGAAAATTAAGAATTTTAGCACCGTAGTTTTCGTTTTTTGCAATTTTCAGGAAAACCGTAACACTTTATGTAATTTTCTCAACTGCTTATGAAAGAGCCTTGGAATACGCAACTAATGACGTATTAATCGTTATTCAATCTTACCTGGTTCGCGAGATATAAAGCGAAAATTAAGAATTTTAGCACCGTAGTTTTCGTTTTTTGCAATTTTCAGGAAAACCGTAACACTTTATGTAATTTTCTCAACCGCTTATGAAAGAGCATTGGAATACGCAACTAATGACGTGTTGATTGTTATTCAATCTTACCTGGTTCGCGAGATATAAAGCGAAAATTAAGAATTTTAGCACCGTAGTTTTCGTTTTTTGCAATTTTCAGGAAAACCGTAACACTTTATGTAATTTTCTCAACCGCTTATGAAAGAGCATTGGAATACGCAACTAATGACGTGTTGATTGTTATTCAATCTTACCTGGTTCGCGAGATATAAAGCGAAAATTAAGAATTTTAGCACCGTAGTTTTCGTTTTTTGCAATTTTCAGGAAAACCGTAACACTTTATGTAATTTTCTCAACTGCTTATGAAAGAGCCTTGGAATACGCAACTAATGACGTATTGATCGTTATTCAATCTTACCTGGTTCGCGAGATATAAGCCGAAAATTAAGAGTTTGGCCGAATCCTATTAACTTTTGATTTTTCAAAAATCGCTATAAATTTTTCAAAAATCGCTATAAATTTTAGCACCGTAGTTTTAGTTTTTTGCAATTTTCAGGAAAACCGTAAGAGTTTATGTAATTTTCTCAACTGCTTATGAAAGGGCATCGGAATACGCAACTAATGACGTATTGAACGTTATTCAATCTTACCTGGTTCGCGAGATATAAGCGAAAATTAAGAGTTTGGCCAAATTCTATTAACTTTTTTTTTTTTCGTTTTTTGCAATTTTCAGGAAAACCGTAACACTTTATGTAATTTTCTCAACCGCTTATGAAAGAGCCTTGGAATACGCAACTAATGACGTATTGATCGTTATTCAATCTTACCTGGTTCGCGAGATATAAAGCGAAAATTAAGAGTTTGGCCAAATTCTATTAACTTTTTTTTTTTTCGTTTTTTGCAATTTTCAGGAAAACCGTAACACTTTATGTAATTTTCTCAACCGCTTATGAAAGAGCATTGGAATACGCAACTAATGACGTGTTGATCGTTATTCAATCTTACCTGGTTCGCGAGATATAAAGCGAAAATTAAGAATTTTAGCACCGTAGTTTTCGTTTTTTGCAATTTTCAGGAAAACCGTAACACTTTATGTAATTTTCTCAACCGCTTATGAAAGAGCATTGGAATACGCAACTAATGACGTGTTGATCGTTATTCAATCTTACCTGGTTCGCGAGATATAAGCGAAAATTAAGAGTTTGGCCAAATTCTATTAACTTTTTTTTTTTTCGTTTTTTGCAATTTTCAGGAAAACCGTAACACTTTATGTAATTTTCTCAACCGCTTATGAAAGAGCATTGGAATACGCAACTAATGACGTATTGAACGTTATTCAATCTTACCTGGTTCGCGAGATATAAGCGAAAATTAAGAGTTTGGCCAAATTCTATTAACTTTTTTTTTTTTCGTTTTTTGCAATTTTCAGGAAAACCGTAACACTTTATGTAATTTTCTCAACCGCTTATGAAAGAGCATTGGAATACGCAACTAATGACGTATTGAACGTTATTCAATCTTACCTGGTTCGCGAGATATAAGCGAAAATTAAGAGTTTGGCCAAATTCTATTAACTTTTTTTTTTTTCGTTTTTTGCAATTTTCAGGAAAACCGTAACACTTTATGTAATTTTCTCAACTGCTGATGAAAGAGCCTTGGAATACGCAACTAATGACGTGTTGATCGTTATTCAATCTTACCTGGTTCGCGAGATATAAAGCGAAAATTAAGAATTTTAGCACCGTAGTTTTCGTTTTTTGCAATTTTCAGGAAAACCGTAACACTTTATGTAATTTTCTCAACCGCTTATGAAAGAGCATTGGAATACGCAACTAATGACGTGTTGATCGTTATTCAATCTTACCTGGTTCGCGAGATATAAAGCGAAAATTAAGAATTTTAGCACCGTAGTTTTCGTTTTTTGCAATTTTCAGGAAAACCGTAACACTTTATGTAATTTTCTCAACCGCTTATGAAAGAGCATTGGAATACGCAACTAATGACGTATTGATCGTTATTCAATCTTACCTGGTTCGCGAGATATAAAGCGAAAATTAAGAATTTTAGCACCGTAGTTTTCGTTTTTTGCAATTTTCAGGAAAACCGTAACACTTTATGTAATTTTCTCAACCGCTTATGAAAGAGCATTGGAATACGCAACTAATGACGTGTTGATCGTTATTCAATCTTACCTGGTTCGCGAGATATAAGCGAAAATTAAGAGTTTGGCCAAATTCTATTAACTTTTTTTTTTTTCGTTTTTTGCAATTTTCAGGAAAACCGTAACACTTTATGTAATTTTCTCAACCGCCTATGAAAGAGCATTGGAATACGCAACTAATGACGTATTGAACGTTATTCAATCTTACCTGGTTCGCGAGATATAAGCGAAAATTAAGAGTTTGGCCAAATTCTATTAACTTTTTTTTTTTTCGTTTTTTGCAATTTTCAGGAAAACCGTAACACTTTATGTAATTTTCTCAACCGCTTATGAAAGAGCATTGGAATACGCAACTAATGACGTATTGAACGTTATTCAATCTTACCTGGTTCGCGAGATATAAGCGAAAATTAAGAGTTTGGCCAAATTCTATTAACTTTTTTTTTTTTCGTTTTTTGCAATTTTCAGGAAAACCGTAACACTTTATGTAATTTTCTCAACTGCTGATGAAAGAGCCTTGGAATACGCAACTAATGACGTATTGAACGTTATTCAATCTTACCTGGTTCGCGAGATATAAGCGAAAATTAAGAGTTTGGCCAAATTCTATTAACTTTTGATTTTTCAAAAATCGCTATAAATTTTTCAAAAATCGCTATAAATTTTAGCACCGTAGTTTTAGTTTTTTGCAATTTTCAGGAAAACCGTAAGAGTTTATGTAATTTTCTCAACTGCTTATGAAAGGGCATCGGAATACGCAACTAATGACGTATTGAACGTTATTCAATCTTACCTGGTTCGCGAGATATAAGCGAAAATTAAGAGTTTGGCCAAATTCTATTAACTTTTTTTTTTTTCGTTTTTTGCAATTTTCAGGAAAACCGTAACACTTTATGTAATTTTCTGAACTGCTTATGAAAGAGCTTTGGAATACGCAACTAATGACGTATTGATCGTTATTCAATCTTACCTGGTTCGCGAGATATAAAGCGAAAATTAAGAATTTTAGCACCGTAGTTTTCGTTTTTTGCAATTTTCAGGAAAACCGTAACACTTTATGTAATTTTCTCAACTGCTTATGAAAGAGCCTTGGAATACGCAACTAATGTCGTATTAATCGTTATTCAATCTTACCTGGTTCGCGAGATATAAAGCGAAAATTAAGAATTTTAGCACCGTAGTTTTCGTTTTTTGCAATTTTCAGGAAAACCGTAACACTTTATGTAATTTTCTCAACTGCTTATGAAAGAGCCTTGGAATACGCAACTAATGACGTATTGATCGTTATTCAATCTTACCTGGTTCGCGAGATATAAGCCGAAAATTAAGAGTTTGGCCGAATCCTATTAACTTTTGATTTTTCAAAAATCGCTATAAATTTTTCAAAAATCGCTATAAATTTTAGCACCGTAGTTTTAGTTTTTTGCAATTTTCAGGAAAACCGTAAGAGTTTATGTAATTTTCTCAACTGCTTATGAAAGGGCATCGGAATACGCAACTAATGACGTATTGAACGTTATTCAATCTTACCTGGTTCGCGAGATATAAGCGAAAATTAAGAGTTTGGCCAAATTCTATTAACTTTTTTTTTTTTCGTTTTTTGCAATTTTCAGGAAAACCGTAACACTTTATGTAATTTTCTCAACTGCTTATGAAAGAGCCTTGGAATACGCAACTAATGACGTATTGATCGTTATTCAATCTTACCTGGTTCGCGAGATATAAAGCGAAAATTAAGAATTTTAGCACCGTAGTTTTCGTTTTTTGCAATTTTCAGGAAAACCGTAACACTTTATGTAATTTTCTCAACCGCTTATGAAAGAGCATTGGAATACGCAACTAATGACGTGTTGATCGTTATTCAATCTTACCTGGTTCGCGAGATATAAAGCGAAAATTAAGAATTTTAGCACCGTAGTTTTCGTTTTTTGCAATTTTCAGGAAAACCGTAACACTTTATGTAATTTTCTCAACCGCTTATGAAAGAGCATTGGAATACGCAACTAATGACGTATTAATCGTTATTCAATCTTACCTGGTTCGCGAGATATAAAGCGAAAATTAAGAATTTTAGCACCGTAGTTTTCGTTTTTTGCAATTTTCAGGAAAACCGTAACACTTTATGTAATTTTCTCAACTGCTTATGAAAGAGCCTTGGAATACGCAACTAATGACGTATTGATCGTTATTCAATCTTACCTGGTTCGCGAGATATAAGCCGAAAATTAAGAGTTTGGCCGAATCCTATTAACTTTTGATTTTTCAAAAATCGCTATAAATTTTTCAAAAATCGCTATAAATTTTAGCACCGTAGTTTTAGTTTTTTGCAATTTTCAGGAAAACCGTAAGAGTTTATGTAATTTTCTCAACTGCTTATGAAAGGGCATCGGAATACGCAACTAATGACGTATTGAACGTTATTCAATCTTACCTGGTTCGCGAGATATAAGCGAAAATTAAGAGTTTGGCCAAATTCTATTAACTTTTTTTTTTTTCGTTTTTTGCAATTTTCAGGAAAACCGTAACACTTTATGTAATTTTCTCAACTGCCTATGAAAGAGCCTTGGAATACGCAACTAATGACGTATTGATCGTTATTCAATCTTACCTGGTTCGCGAGATATAAAGCGAAAATTAAGAATTTTAGCACCGTAGTTTTCGTTTTTTGCAATTTTCAGGAAAACCGTAACACTTTATGTAATTTTCTCAACTGCTTATGAAAGAGCATTGGAATACGCAACTAATGACGTATTTATCGTTATTCAATTTTACCGGGTTCTCAAGATATAAGGGAAAATGAAGACTTTGGCTAAATCCTATTAACTTTTGATTTTTCAAAAATCGCTATAAATTTTAGCATCCGTAATGTGTGGAAATTTGCTAAAATATGTGTGGAATTTCGTGTAAGAATGTGTGGAATTTCGCTAAAAAAATGTGTGGAATTTCGCTAAAACATGTGTGGAATTTTGTGTAAGAATATGTAGAATTTCGTTAAAAAATGTGTGGAAATTCGCTAAAATATGTGTGGAATTTCCTGTATGAATGTGTGGAATTTGTGTGGAATTTCGTGTAAGAATGTGGGGAATTTCGTTAAAAAATGTCTGGAATTTCGCTAAAACATGTGTGGAATTTCGTGTAAGAATGTGGTGAATTTCTCAAAAAATTTGTGTGGAATTTCGCTAAAATATGTGTGGAAGTTTTCAACAATTTGTGTGGAATTTCGCTCAAATATGTGTGGAATTTCGTGTAAAAATGTGTTGAATTTCGTGTATGAATGTGTTGAATTTCGCTAAAATATGTGTACATTTTTTGACGTCTAGCTGTCATGTTGACAGTAGTTGTTACTGTCATAACCACATGGCATCTGATGTGTATTTGGTTGCCTAAGATTAAAGGTATAAAGAAATCTAAAATAGTGTAATTTTAATTTTTTGGAATGTAAAAAACGTCAGTAATTTTGATAAAAAATGTGTGGAATTTTTATCAAATAATATATGGCATTTTGTGGAAAAATGTGTGGAATTTCTGGAAGAATGTGTGAAATTTTCTTTTTTGGAATGTAAAAATTAATGTTGAATTTCGAAAAAAAAATGGAAAGAATGTTTGGAATTTTTGCTTTTCGGAATGTAAAAATGTGTGGAATTTCGGGAAGAATGTGTGAAATTTTTGGGTTTCGAAATGGAAAGAATGTGTGGAATTTTTGTTTTTTGGAATGTTAAAAATGTGTGGAATTTCTGGAAAAATGTGTGGAATTTTTTTAAATGTAAAAAATGTGTGGAATTTTTGGGTTTTGGAATTTTAAAAATGTGTGGAATTTCGGAAAGAATGTGTGGAATTTGTGCTAGTGCGAATGTAAAAAATGTGTGGAATTTCGAGAAAAAAGACTACGATTTTATATATTTATCCTGTATTCAATTTTCACAAAATTACATATTGAAAGTTAAGAAATATTAAAGTAAAATATTATTTTTCAATTATCGATTTTCATTGAAGATTGTCATAATCCATAAACGTATTGATCTGCGAAGTTTAATAGATTAAATTTGTATTCATAGATTTCCAGCAGATGGTAGAGAACAGCTAAAGACAACCATAAAAAAAGAGAAGATCATGTAAATGAGCAATTCGTTGATTTACTATTAGTACTGTGGAAGAAGTTATTTCATATATGTATAAAATATATTGCTAAGTGTGTTTTATTTTTTGTGTTTTAGAACCTGAAGAATCAAATAATGACAACGAATCTCTGGGTGGAACAGGTAATATAGAGAGTGGAAGAAACCAGTAATTGGATATAATTAAATACTTTCATTGATGTGCAGTCATGGTACGACTACAAGTTGAAATGGGACCCGAAGGAGTACGGCGGAGTGGAGATGCTACACGTCCCATCTGACCACATTTGGCGGCCCGACATCGTATTATACAACAAGTAAAGTTTTTCCAGCATCCCGGTGAAGGGGCAAAAAAAGACTTTGCGTTTTGCTTTCTGTTTCTCTGTGCTGGACTTTGTAGCGCCGACGGAAACTTCGAGGTGACACTAGCGACGAAGGCGACTCTCAACTACACTGGACGAGTCGAGTGGAAGCCGCCGGCCATCTACAAGTCCTCCTGCGAGATCGACGTCGAGTACTTCCCCTTTGACGAGCAGACGTGCGTCATGAAGTTCGGCTCTTGGACGTACGATGGATTCCAGGTGGATCTACGACACGTAGACGAGGTCAAAGGTTCGAACATCGTCGACATCGGCGTCGATCTGACTGAGTTCTACACCTCCGTCGAATGGGACATCCTGGAAGTGCCGGCCGTGAGGCACGCTCGAATACAAACAACCATTCATCCATTCATCTCAACCAGCTAACACCAATCTCTTTTTTTTATAGGAACGAAAAGTTTTACACGTGCTGCGACGAGCCTTATTTGGACATCACGTTCAACATCACGATGCGCCGCAAGACCCTGTTCTACACCGTCAACCTCATAATCCCCTGCATGGGTATCTCATTCCTCACCGTACTTGTGTTCTACTTACCTTCTGACAGCGGAGAAAAGGTTCAATCTTAATAACTAAAAATTACAGATCTAAAGATTCCCTTCCTTTACAGGTTAGCCTTTCCATCTCTATTCTACTGTCGCTGACGGTGTTCTTCCTTTTACTTGCCGAGATCATTCCACCGACATCGCTCGTCGTGCCGCTGCTGGGAAAGTTTGTCCTTTTCACCATGATCTTGGACACCTTCAGGTAATTACCTTAAATATTATTATTTTTTCGAATAATGTTAAAAAAAACTACATGTGCAGCATTTGCGTGACCGTCGTCGTGCTGAACGTCCACTTCCGGTCGCCGCAGACGCACGTTATGGCACCCTGGGTGCGCCGGGTCTTCATCCACATCCTGCCTAGACTATTGGTGATGCGCAGACCCCACTACCAGTTGGACAGAAGAAGGTAAAGTCGATCACGATCAAATTAGCAAGTAGTAGAGACGACCTTACGTACGCCTCCAGATTAACGGAATCGAGTCACAGGGTCATGGTGAGGACATGTAACGGCCTCGAACTTCGAGACCAGGACGTCTACCACGACCTCAGCGAGGACGCCTCCGGTCTCTTCCCGAGTGCCAGCTCCAGGGACGAACTGACGCCAAGGTCCGTCGATCCACTGACATTTCATTTGAAGCAACTTAACTAATGTTACGTGTGTTACGTTTCAGGGAGTTGGAACCGGGAGCTTTGCACGCGTGCCGAATCCACGGAGCGACTCCGCCGCCTCCCGTCTGCTTGGGCGCAGTCTTGGGACACGACTGTTTGGAGGAAGCTCTTTGCGCTGTCGAGGCCACCCATCCTTGGCACCAATGCCCCGAAGTTCACAAGGCTATCGACGGCGTTCGCTTCATTGCGGACCACACGAGAAGAGAGGAAGATTCCACCAGGGTAACACTGATAGGATTTCAATTTACCGAACCTTAATCATTGAATTTACTTACTTCGTACGGTTGCAGGTGAAGGAGGATTGGAAGTACGTTGCTATGGTTCTGGACAGGCTGTTCCTGTGGATCTTCACCCTTGCAGTTCTTGTTGGAACAGCAGGAATAATCCTGCAAGCTCCTACCTTGTACGATGATCGCATTCCGATCGACGTGCGTCTAAGCGAGATCGCCTCGACGACGGCCAAACCCCACATCGCATCCTCACTCTAAGAGATCAAGTCTATCGAAGAAGAAAACGACCGTAAAGACAAGACAAAATAGGAATTGATTTTTACTACAAAAAAAAACTGAATTTATCATATTACTACACTTAGCAATGCGGCGCGGATATTACGATATGATGAAAACATGAATATAGAAATTACAAGATGAAGACCACTAAAAAAGAAAATAAATACGTTAATAGCTCTTTCTTAACCAAAAAAAAGATTTAAATAACTAAATAATACGAAGCATCTTTCGCATCTTTTATTTTTCGATGGTTCTCGACGTTTTTTGCACAAAACTAAACAAACAACAAAAGAAAAGTTTAACGACGCTATCGACGCGACACTTGCTCACGATTTAGTAACAATATAATAAGAATAAATTTTAAAATGGAGGCGAAAATAAATATATAAATGAGAGATTTTTAAAAGAGAATATATATATTAAATAAAATGAGAATATTATAAACAAAATATTTATAATTGTAAATATTATTTATACAAGAATATTAAGAGGAGACACAAAAAAAAACTATTTATATAAGATATAAGATATAAAATATTGATGATGAAGTAAAGAGAATTGTTAGTAAATTAAATTGTAAGACAAGGTTCAAGCAAAGAAAAATAAAAGAGACCAAAGATCGCGTAGTTGAATGAACTAAAAATAAAAAGAAACGAGAAACGTCTAAAACAATAATTAACTCTTTAGGAATTACTACTACTACTGTCTTTTCTTAATTTGTTGTTTTTTTTTGTTTAGTTACTTTTCCGTTTTCTGTAGGGGTGAAAGTATTGAGATGTTCTCACGTTGCATATCTTCGATTTTTTAGACTACGTTTTTTTGTTACGTTTGTGAAGGAAATGAGAAAAAATATATAAGAAAAATAAGAGAAGAAAATATATGTAAAAAAAGAACGCGGATGTATGGTGTGCGTGGAAAATTGTTCCGTCATTTTATCCTTCCTATAAACTCTAGACTATTACTTTTTTTATATTACGTTTAGGTTTTGATGTTACAGAATATATTTAAGAGAAATTATGAAATAAAACACTATTATTTAAACGTTTAATTTCTGGATTATTTTTACCCATCTTTATATAGAAAATTTCTAAAAAATAAGTTTTTCTTTTAATTAAATTAAAAGTGAAACAATCATGCAAATGCACTGATCGTATCTCCACCAATTGATTCTTCATTAATTATCAATGAACAATATAGTAATTAAGTAATTTCTAGCGAAAAGCTGATTTAATGAAAAAAATCCTGAATAATGAATGCGATCTTCCGATTATGGAATGTATGTGGATCGAACACGTCGACGATTATGCATATTTCATTAATGCGGTGTTTAATTAAATAATAATTAAGGTTAAATTTATGTGATTCTAACGGTCAATCGGTCTTCGTCTATTCGCGATGGATATTTACGACACGCTGATCCCGGTCTACGTGCTTTCAAAGATATTGGGCCTGGCTCCCTTTAAGTTATCGTTGAAGGGAAACCGGGGTTTCGTCTCGGACGTCGGTCCCATCATCGTAACGCGCATCTTGGTGCTTCTAAGCATCATGATCTTCGTGGCTTGGGAGCTGGAGAATCTGGACTTTCCGGAGAACATAGCTGGAATAGCGATGCGCGTCGAGCTTTACTTGGGTACCGTGATGACCGGTATAGTGCTAATCTTGGCAGTGGTGAATAGAAAAGGAATTATGGGATCTGTGAGCAATTTGGTGGAGGTGGATCGTCTGCTGAAGGCTGCAGACATCGCCGTCTCCTACAAGAACGCGAAGACCTTTAGCGCAGCGCAAATTATCTTCATCACGTGCGTCTTCTCCTCGAAAATCATCATCCAGCCTTTCTCGAGCAAGACCTCTCTGCTGTACATCTACAGCGTCTTCAACATAGTCGATTACATAAACACGATCATGCTGTTCCAGTACGTGGATCTGTTCCTGCTGATCAGGCAACGATACGTCTGGCTCAATAGATCCGTACGCAATCTGGGAATCGAAATGAAGATACAATTCCTCAAATCGCACTGTCTCCCTCTGGACAGTCTGATCGTGCAGTACGGGATCATCCACAACGCCCTCTACCAGATCGGAAATAAAATCAATCGTACTTACGGCGTTCAATTGCTGGTCACGATCATCGTCAGGTTCATCATGGTCACCACTCAGCTCATCTATGCTTTCAAGATCATGCAGGATCCTCGACAGGGCGATCCCATCTCCTACACGCTACTATTCATGTACTTGATGCTACATACCACGAAACTCTTTATGATCGCCAGCATTTCCACGAACGCGTCCACAAAAGTACTTTTATTTACAATAACAAATTTTGTTTTTCGAATTTGACAACCACTCGCAGGTTCACCAACTAATAACAATTAATAACCAGTAACAATCACACGCACCAACTTAAATAAGAACTACAAAAAAGAAGCACTTCAAAAATTTAATACTTCATAATTAACTTTTGTTCAGGGACAACAAACTGGATTTTACCTCCACAACCTTTGGGAAAGCTATGGCAGAAATCGCGAAGAGGTATTATATTTATATTCCTGAAAATCGATGCTTGAATTTCACTTTCAGATATTGTTCTTCTCGCTGCAAGTTCTTCATCAAAACGCCAACTACACGGCGTGCGGTTTCTTCAATTTGGATTACAAACTAATCTCTTCGGTACAAAGAAAAATAAACCTAAGAAAAAGATGCAACAATAAAGATAATTCCATTTGCAGATCATCGGAGCCATCACCACTCACCTGATCATCATCATTCAATTCGACTACAACTCGCTGAAGGTTTCTGCGAACGGGACTTTATTTTAGGTTTAAATCTAATAAACAAAACTAAATGTGTTTACTTTAATTGCAATTTTTTTTTTAATTATTATTAATAAAATAAAATGATGACTTTTAATTATAATAAGTTGGTATTATAGGATTTATTTATTTTTTGCTATAGCAACGGTAAGACAAAGAAATAAATAAAGTCAGTCCATCTTCATCAGTGAAATAAAAATTTAGAAAATTGAAGTGGAGAATCGAGTAAAAAAGGTAAGTAAATAATGTTAAAACGTAGTCTTCAAAGTAATTCTGAAATTTAAATAAAATAAAATTTTGAAAAATATTGACAGTTCAAAGAATGTAGAAAAAAAAAGAGAAACGAAGTAAATGATTTTCTTATTAATTTATTATTAAATGACTAATATTGAAATGACTATGACACTAAAATAATATCATCGCCTATAATCTACACTTGGTTTCTCATCCATCCATCGTTACATCCTCGTGCTTCCTTCCACCAATCGTCAATCACAAATAAAACACAAGGCAGGGGAAAAGTAAACAAACAAGGGAAAAAATAATAAACGTTGAACAAAAAAAATATCGTGTGGATAAAAACGTTACAAAATAATCGTAAAAAAATTCAGTCGTAAATAAATTTTGCTCCCCCGGAAAAATTTCGCACCTAATATCAGAAGGAAATAAAATAATGGTCCTAGAAATTATTATATAAATCAAACGAAAAGAAAAAAAAATGGAATTTTCCAAGGGAATCGCGTTCGGAATTTTGCTTCTCTTTTTTGTCTTATTCATCAGCATTACATTCTTTTTCGACCAAGAATGTTCGATCGTTCGTGGCTTAAAACTTTGGTTCTCTCAAATATATATATATATATAAATGTATATATAATAATAATCTTATATATTTACAAAATAATATTAATCGTAAAAATAATAATAATTAAACATCACATAAACACATTAAAGAAGCGTTAATTAATATCTCTTGATATTATTGTTTTTTTTTTCTTCACTTAATTAAATTTAACAAAAAAAAAACCGTATTACTTTCCTTCGAAGGGAACGGAAAAGAGTCGAAACTATATAAAAACAAAAGACGTGTCGTTTCACAATATACAAAAAGGCCCCAATTTACAAACTATTGGCTGTCGGATCTTCAACTACTTCCTCCTTCCACCTTCATCATTTTTTTTTTAACTTTTTTTTATACACAATAATATAATATTTATATAATATATCCATCATAAAATAACAAGGTTAATACTTATGACTTACTCTTACACTCTTTTTCCTGTTTAGACTATATACGCTTAGAATTTAAGTTGTATTTATATTATTGTTATCATTAAAATTATTATTTTCCGTTCATAATGTGAATATTTTTAATGTTGCTGCTGCTGTGTTTCTTCTTCTTATTATTATTATTGTTGTTGTTGTTGCTTAGTTTCCTATCACAAGTACATTCCCGATATTCGCAACTAAGTAGTAAAATAAAATAGTAGTAAACAAACAAAGATACAAGAATAGAATGAGTGGTGCTGCAAAGCGGATTTGCTAGGGTGAAAGAGTGTGTGAGTGCGTGTTTAGTGGGACTTTCCTAGGTGTTAGTTACTACGGTCTTAAGTGTTTTTTCTTCTGTTTGGATCTGGAGGTATCGACTGGAATACCCAGCCCACACTGAAAATTCGGTGATTTCTAGAAAAACGATGAACATTTACCAATTAACCAAAAAAAAAACAACAATTACCAAAAATCGTGCAACTAAATTATACGAGGCTTCGACGAACAATTGATTGAAAATTGAAGTAAACCTTTTTGTGAATCTACCAACGGAAAGATACATAAGGAAGAACCCATCACCAAAGAAAAGAAAAAATAATTAAGTGGATCGAGAGAGAGAGAGTGTTAGATAGAGTAAGTAGTGGATATTTTTTTTAAGTTAGTATAAGCAGCCTTAGGTGTATTGAGATTACTATTTACAGAGAGGATTTTTTTTGTCTGGATTTTTGTTTGTTTGACGTCTTTCGAGGAAATCTTAAATAAATAATACTTTTGTTTAAAGAATAGGTTGGGAAGAAACTTAAGAGCGAAACGCGGATCGCACAACAACAATTCTCCGGTCAGCATATTTCAAGGAAAGTTTCTTCGCGTGGCGGACGATCAAAACCGGCCCGAGTCCGCGATCACCGCGTCCCTCGGCACCAGACCTTTCTGCGTGCCGCGGCAGCAGAGAAGCCACCGCTCGTCCACCTCGAGTACGACCTTCAGTCTCTCCCCTTCATTGTAGGAGAGGTGGCCGCTCTCCGTGGGTAGACGATGCGACAGGGTCCGCACGACTCTGTAAACAATAAAGATATTAATTGGATTATGAATGGAAGAGGATGGAGTCGGCTGTTTACTTTGGTGTCGGATGCCCGGTCAGAGGTTTCCTGTTGACCGATGTGGACACTGCTCTTCTGGGAGGCGTTATCTTTCCGGCTTTTCCTCTCTCCGCAGCTGCTGGTTTGTACGGTAAACTGCTAGGTCTCGCTGGGTGGTGTTTCTGAGGGGAATCCTCCAGCTGGTCCAATCTGCTGGTGCGAGAGGGCGTCGTCTTCTTGGCCGGGCTGCTCTTCGGCACAAACTTTGCAGGTTTGTTACCGGGAGGCGTCAACGCCTTTTTCAATGGCGGAGCGATCTTTTTGGTGGGAGAAACCGGCACCGGCACCGGGATGCCGGAAGGTCTGCTGTTCGGTGACGACACTGGACGCGGAATTTTCGATTTGTTGCCGTGAGTTGGACTATCCGGAGGCGATTGCTCCTTTCCGCTCAACATCTCCCATTTGCGCTGCAGCTTCTTGAACTTCTTACCGTTCAACGGTTTCTCGTCCAATGAGAAATTCGAGTCCAACGATTCGGGCGCCTCATCCATTTTGATCACATTTTCTAGCTGTTTAGGCGGAGACACCACCGTTGGAGGCGACGTTTCCAAACTGTCAGTGTATTCCTCTTCGGAATTTTCGTGCGCCAATCGATTGTAAGCAGTGAACAACTTCGAGGACATGTTAATACCGGACCACCGCTTCTTCAGTACAGTGTTAACATCCTCGCCAATCTTGAAAGCCGGTTTTGGATCGACGCAGGAGCGCGGTCTTTGCTTGCTCAGACGCACCGCCGGTTTAGGCGGAGACGTTGAAAGTAGATCGGGTAAAACGTCTTCGACGGACTTGACTTTATGCGAAGGACTAGGTGGTTGTTGGTACGAGTCCATACGTTTAAGACTCTCGTGGAGAAGACGATACTCGAATAACAAATCGAATTGGAATGGGAAAAGCGCAAGAGGCTGCAACGACGTGATCAGCGTGTCCAGAAGGGCTCTGGTCTCCGTTCCGCCCGTGTGCGATTGCACCAGGAGCGAATCCGGCGCGTAGTGCTTTCTCAAGATGCTCTCCCTCGTCCTCAGATAACTGAACCAAGCGTCCAACGATCTCACATTCAAAAGACCGAAAACCAGCGCGTTGAACTTCACTACACCTTCCGTAATCACGTCTTCGCTGTTGATGCGCATCACCAGCTCATTTAAGGCTTTCGTTAGTGGTCCTTGCTGCGCGGATGCTTCGACAACTTGCCAAACGGAATTGCCGATTGCTCCGAAGGACGTCTCCAACGACGGCTTGAGACCATCGCTTAGCACAGCGTAAAGAGCTGGACACAAAGTGTTGAGAACGAGCTTTGCGCTGCGCGGATTCATCGTGGAATCACATAGCACCTTCAGCTCTCCCTGGTCGGTAGCCGAAGAGAATCCCTGCACGATCTTTCCCACCGAATCGCAAACGTCGCTTATCAAACTGCACTTGGGATTCCGGACCTTCCTCTGAGGACTGAACTCGCTCGATTCGGTCTCTTCGCAAATCGGCATCTCCACCAACGTTTTACCCTGGGCGAACCTCTGGGTCAGCAGCGCCGAGACGTTCGGAGAATTGTTCGGAGCGACGTTCTTAACGTTCCCCGCGAAACTCACGCACTTTCGGTCTTGATTGATCTTCAGCGCGAGGAACTTTGACACGCACGAACGCAGCTGCAGCATGCTCTCGTCGTTCATCTCCTCATGATCAGAAGACACTGCGCTCATTTTCAGGAACTCCTCCAGCTGGTTCAACTCCTCTTTGCTAAACAGAACAGATTCAACGCTCGAAGTGGACGCGTCGAAACCTTCATCCTCGGTTTCGCTCAACTTTTTGCGACGTAACTTGAAAGGCTCTTCCTCCTGCCTATCTTTTCGTAAGATTCCACGAGGAAGTGGTGGTCTTGGAGGAGCGTCTAAACTTATGCTGCGTTTCGGTAGAGGAGGCGCCGAACTAGCCGCTGAACTGGTTGCGGAATCGTAGCGATAAACGAAAAGCGGATTGAATTGCTGCTGCTGTTGTTGTTGCTGCTGCTGCTGCTGTAACTGCTGTTGCTCTTCGGCTAATAGTGATGATGAGCCTCGGTAACCGGAACTGGAGGAAACATCGTCGGAGAAATCGCAGCTCTTCCTGAAAGATGGTTTGTCTTTGTTTTGACCGAAACGCGCCACTTCCGGCACATCGGCCAGGATTTTCTTGCACTCGTTGGGCAGCAGGAAATTCAGCGAATCCCAATCTTGTACATGGCTGAAACCTTTCTTCTTGAGCGCCTCCACGTCGTTGCAGCTGAAGGGGCGTTTGCTGGTGCGACTCAAAGCTTTTGCGGCAGAAACTTTTTGCGGTACGAAGACCACCTTATCAGTGGCATCGTTGAGGAAATCCAGATTGGGGAGGACGTAGTTCGGATAACACACGTACACCGGCTTCTGGATTTCACCTTCCTTCTTTAACTTATTGAGGAATGAAGGCGGCACCACCTTGATCTTGGATTCCTTGCACTCGGACGTTTGGATGCTCTTGTTCATGAGGTGCATGGGGACGTGCTTGGATTTGGTGAAGCTGGAGCCGGTCGAGCTGCTGGAGCTCAAACCGACGTTCCTGCTGTTCCTTGTGTTCGTGGATCTCGTCCGCATTACGCGCCTCTTCACCTCCAAATCGTGATTGTTGTTGTTCAAGCTGACCTTGCTATCGTCCAGCTTCTGGTTCTGCGCGCTCGAATCTCCGCTCCAATCGGATGACTGATCGAGTCCTGTGGACATCCCCTCCGCGCTGATACTCTTCTGCTTCATGAACAACTTGACTAGGTTGAAGTTTTGTGGATGCTGCTTCGAGGAGCTCGTGGTGTTTTGGTCGGCGGAAGTGGCCATATCCGAAACCAGACTTCCGCTCTCGCCGCTGCTGCTCTGATGTTGGATGTCGAACACTTTCACCGGTCTGCGTTTGATCGTCGTACAGCATTCCACCTAATCCGAACAAATATCGTTGTTTATCTACTATTTACTCAGCTCTCTGATAATATGCACTCACCGAACTATTGCTCAGCTGATTAGAGCGAGCCTGATAATTGTGGGCGACCAAACCGCGCAGCTTCTGCTTATACAAATTGGGCATGCTCCGACTCTTCGCCGCTGGATCCGCATCCAGGAAACTGTTGGTAAGCTCATCGCCCGACTGGTTGTTGTTCCCAGACGGCAGATGCCTGAGCTGCTGATCGCTGCAGCGCTTCTTCAGCTTGCTCCAAGTGGTGAAGCTGCTCGAATCCGACTGTGTCATCGACTCCTGCTGATTCAGCGCAGGCTGAATC
Source organism: Nicrophorus investigator (assembly GCA_963457615.1). Taxonomy (NCBI): domain Eukaryota; kingdom Metazoa; phylum Arthropoda; class Insecta; order Coleoptera; family Silphidae; genus Nicrophorus; species Nicrophorus investigator. Next base: position 3,855,777 of record OY735143.1, read on the forward strand.
TGCTCTTTGAGCATTTCGGGTCGCCAGTGGGCGCTCCCGTCTCCGCCGGAAGTCTCGCTTTTATCTTCAAGATAAAGATTGCATTTTACAGATGAAGTTTAAATTAAATCTATATGCATATATACCTGCTTCATGGTAATCACTATCTTCGGAATACATGGTGACGGAGCCTTCGAAGGCTATGGTGTAGTTATCCTTGTTCGCCTGACACGTGAGCATGATGTCGTGCTCGTTCAGGAGATCGCAATCCAAAGAATCGACGCTGAAATTGGGCATCGGCAACATCGGCATGGACTCCTTAACAGGCGAGAAGAGCAGCTCGGATTTGCAGATTGACATCGACGTCGAGTCTTCCTCCCCTTGAGACGAACTGTGTGGACTGGAGCTGTCGAAGTCGAACTTTCCCAGCATCGAATTTGAAACGCTCGCATAGCTCTCGCCTTCGCGGTTGCTCTAAAATTTCAATAATAATCAATTAAAACTATTTGCAGAATTACAACAAAAGGATATTCTTACATCTTGGCTGGATTGATCGGAGCACATAGGTGGTAGATTAGTAAGTAACGCGTGGATGTCTTCCGTTCGAAAAGATTCGATATCAGCTTCCGCCAGATTGGCATCCAGATTCTTCGCGAGAGTATCGTAATATCCAATATCCGCCGCTTCGTAAGACTCAGGTAATGATAGTATACTAGTGTGGTGGTTATCCCTATACCTGTAATTAAAACCCAATTTATTAAACCCCACTCATACAATTTTGAACGCTTGACCAATGAACGCTTCTTACCCATAATCAAGGAACCACTGGTAATCAGAATTATCCTGTATGAAGTCTATGTCTTGGGACGAGGTGTTGCTGAGGACGCTGGCCGATCTTGGGTGATTGCTGTTGCAGTCGGAATCCGGAGTATGGACCAGGCCCCGACTGCCACCGCTTACACCACCCACTCCTCCTCCAACACCAACACCTCCTACAACCCCCAGCCCCACCTCCGTCATGCCCCCCTTCGCTATAAACAAAAGAAAAACACAATTAGCACCGAGCAATCATAAACATATTAATCTAAACGTTAACGAAAATCGTTGTCTCGAACCGTGCCTCTTATCACCATCGTCCTATTTAAATTTCAAATTCTGGCATACATGTCGAAGCTCATCAATAACGCGCGCACACACCGATAAATTAACATTCGCAACTGCTAAATTCATTATACAACCCACATTTTCATCGAAACCGATCTACGTTGATAACATCTTCAAAATTCATCGCATTGACACATTTTCTTCAAATTCCCAACAGTTTCAATCAGCAATGTACCCGTAAAAATCATGAAAATTCAATGGGAATTTATCGTATCCATCATGCAACCCACATTGACTTTTCAATAATCAATTTGATGTACCACGAATTTGCCAAAACATAAATTTGCAGTAACTGCATTCTCTATTAAAACTCTCTTTCTATTTGACATTTAAAAATACATCAAATTTCTCCAATTTACAATAAAGAAATGTCATGCAATTGTTTAAATCGTTATGCAATTCGAAAGTTTTTTTTTATAAAAAAAATAACTTGTCTGTTTCAGCGAAAATTCCGATGCAGAAATGAAGAAAACGCAGCAATTCTTAGGTGAGTCTTTTTTAATACATTTAAAAATATTCAATTTTGCTAAATAAGTTACACAAAAAATCACCTCAGATTTCGCTACGAATTTAAATAAATATTATAATTTGGGACAGAAAGATATTTTGGAATTTAATAATAAATTGTTTATAAGTTAAGCAAATATATGACGTTGTTTGTCATTAATAAGTCATTAATATTGAGACGTAATTATTTCATATTTTTACTTTTAATAATAAATACTAATGATTATATAATTGAAAAACTTAATAATTATTATTATTTTGACCTAAATCTATTGTATTTTTTTTGTTTCATAAACATCTGTATGTCAATGTCTGAAAATATAATTTTTAAACTAATTACGCGACTTAATTGGCAAAAAACGTATAACAACATTTTAATTATTCCTATAAATGAAACATTTTTAATTGCATTTGCACAAACAACCTAACAAGTTTCAATTAAAAATGTATATAGAACAAAGACAATGAATTAGTTAGAAGTGAAACCTGGAAATAAATTGTGGCTCAATAAAATCACGATTTTTGACATCTTTTTTAAATATTAATAATTCTCCATATCGATTTCGAAAGGCTTTCGTTTTCATTGATGAAACTTTCTTCGACTTTCTTCGTTCCAAAATGACCTATTATTTGCTTTTTACAATACAAAACTTTTCGTTTTCGTTTTGTCGCATTTCATTTGATTAAATGTTGATTTAATAACTTGCAATTAAATATCTCCAGATGCTTTTAGTTTACGTTCATTAGATTAGCAACAAAAGTAAAAAGGTAATCAGCGAGACGTTTGCGATGATCAATTACTGTTGAATATCAGTTAAATGAACATGAATTGTTATTCTTTCAATAAAAAATGTAAGTGAAAAAACGGTTTGCGAAATGGCGTATGCAAATTGAATCTAAATCCACTTCCTACGTAGCAGATGAGAAGCCAAGGAAAAAAAGAATAAAAATAAAGAAAGAGAAAAGAAGGATCGTTAGTTGTTACATCACTTGATCTTGACTTGCACACGAGACAAGCAACTTCTGTTTTCGAAACTCCTCCCGACACGAAAGCAAACGGGATTAAAATATCGTGCGGCTATCGAAGCCACGCGAATCCAGTCAAAATCCGTGTGTCTTAAGATGAAACTAAGTCGGTTTAAAATAGCTTCGTGAGTAAGCTTTCTTAATCCGAAACGCGTAGAATTAGCGAACGCATTAATAGTTCGTCGTTTCCGTGCGTCCTAGAAATGTCAAGTTCGAAAACCGAATATATACGTTCTTTCGTGACTTTTTAAAAACCTCTTTTCTACAAACCCCATTATTTATGTTTTAATTTTTAGGTCTTCAACGCGAGTGTAGTAAAACTTGTTTTTTTTTTTTTGTAAGAAGTATCATAAAATCAAATCGTTACAATTTACAACGTTTTTACTGTTTGTAATTTACAAGATGCTTAAAATGTAAATACTTGAGCGTAAATATTTCATGTTCAAACAAAGGTCAACAAACATTCAATTCTATTTATTGCAAGCATAAAACTTTTTTAATACAAATACATTAATACAAAAATTATTATGGTATAAAAAAACCTACTTCTATTTTACTAACTGAATTTAAGCAGAAATTGAAACAACATTAATCAGTATTTGTTGATTTGATCATAGATGTCTCTCATAGCTTCAACGTGAAAATTTGCGTTTATTTCATTGCGAAATTACCTTTCGAGGTATTACAAATTCTTATCAGACTTATTATCATTGTTTTCATCTTTAAATTGCCCATTAACTAAAGTTAATTATCTTTATTAAACATGTAAACATATTTTTGACATATGTCATATTTTAAATGTTACGTCATGATGTCAAAAAAAAAGTTTCTTTTGTGTAAATATTATTTAGAATCAGGAAATAGATTGATACAAACCATATAGAAATAATTCTAATTTATGTATTCTCATTATGTCCGATTTCTACGATTCAACTATTTTTTTTTTTTTGGAGTCAATCGATTAATTATGTATATGAAACAACCTTAATTGTTTATCAAGGACTTCCGCGAAAGTTTTAACTATTGAAATATTATATAAGATTTAGACAATTAAAACTAATTCAATATTTACGCGCACACGTCTAAATTTTAGTGCATATCAGTATTGTTTAAAGTTAATTATAGACGCTTGTAAATATTGCAATTTCGACCTTGACGAATTTCGAAATTTTATGCTCTATATTTTAAACATAATAAAATATGGAAATGAATGAAGTTATAGACAAAGTGGAATTGTGAATCTGACAATTGGCACGTCACCTTTACTAATGACAGTAGATTCGATAAAAATCGATTTTTAATCCATTGTTTTCATTTATAATCTAATCTTTGTACTTTCATCTTAGTCAACGTATACGAAATTATATTTATAAAAAATAAATCAGTTTCGTATCATTATCTACAATATCTAATTGAAAATAATTGGAGTTTTAAATTTATCATTTTGCGGAGAAACGGCGGATATATCCGCCCTATCATTTACGCTTATGAAAAATTGTAGCGAGGTCACTGTGAGGAGTCACTAATCTTTTTCAGGCCGAGTCGTCATGTTGAGATGTAGCTCTTGCATTAATTGTGTAGAGGCGCCACTTCTGTTTTCCTAAATATACGCCACCACTTTGTAATACACGACAATTTCGCTTTATGCGTCCATAAAGTGTTAAATTAAGAAATTTCAACTAAGCGATACTAAAACGTTGCTTTTATTTCTACTGATGATCTACTAGTAATTTAATGCAATTTCAGATGATTGACGTAACTCTGTTATTAATTACAGAAGTGACATAAATTATCTTAATTGGATTATTAAGCGAGTGGAACTACTTTTTTCCGGTGTTTCCAATTGGAATCAATCATATTCGAACTGCGTCGATTATCTGAATAATTCCCGGCTCGTGTCCGGCGGTAATCGTCGTTGTTTATACATTCCATAGACGGAGACCATGTTTATGACTCGATTATTCGAACCGTTGGGCAATTCGGATAAACGACTTTGCTTGCATTCAAAAGGACCTTCGATAAAGGATGGTCTGAATCCGTGGGGAGGGCAGACACACACGGTTAACATGTTTATTCCGATGACAACGAGACACGATTTTATTTTATTTTTGCAACGAAATTAAGATGCAAATGAACTACGTCCAACGTTAATTCTATTTCATTTCCGTTTCGTTTTCATTCCTCGCCGGGTCACTCATTAAAGAAGCGAATTCAATCTAATGACGTGCGAGAGAGGAAAAGGAAACAAACAAATTTTTAATTGAATTTCGCATGCGGGTTTCTCACAAACAAATATGCTACACGTATAATTTATTTATATAAAACGAAAAAAAACTAAGGAACTAAAATGTTTGTATTTCGGTGGCTTAATTAAGTCGAAATGTAAATGAAGGAATTTATGTGGATCAAAGGACGCGCAGCGCACAATGCCGAGATTATAATTTATGTACTCGCTTCTTGTTTTATTTTGGAATACGAATTGTATTTTGTTGGAAGAGAAAATGTGTTCGCAATAACACTTTTATGAACACGATCACAATGCGAACTGCATATATTCTCAATAATTCATCGATTATTTATGCTTCAGAAGTGCGCCCACGTCGGGCGCCAGTTCTCTAGCTACGCTTTTGACATATGTCAAATGTCACGACGGAAAGCGGTCAATCGCCATCATCTTCAATTAAAAACTTCAATTCATCTTTGAAAGAATAATAAATCGAATAACGTATCGCTATCTGGGGATCGATGTAACATGACCTAACCTAAACTAGCCTCAATACCGCTCGACGTTTTCTAATCAGCCTATATAATACTAGAATCCAGCCTTGGAATCAATCAAACACGAATGCCCGAGTAATTGCGGCAATTAAATTAATTTACAATTTCAAAGTCACGTCTACGATGGAAGTTGGTTGAGAAATAAGAAGAATTAAAATTTTAGAAAAACAGATGGAAATTATTCAAGCGCGAGCGTAAAAGAAAACTCACAAGTTAGTAATGAAAACGCACATGATTTCATTCGATTGCGTAACGTCATTCCGCTCTAAAATTGGGATGATTGCGAAACGACGAAACGCAATTGCGCGACGACGAAAACAGAAACGCTTTGACAAATAAACTCTCATTTTGTTTAATTCTATAAAAGTTCATTTAAATCAACAGATGTCGCTTTGACGTCCGTCAAACAGTTGCCAACTTTGGTTCGCGATATCCCTTCGCTTCGAAAACAATTCTAATTAAAACGATGTGTCAAATAATGTAATTTATATCCAATTTACAATGAAGACGAAACACGCTCAGCAACGTTTAATTTAGTTATTAGCATTACTTTATTGAGCGTGAATGAAATAGCTTCGCATTCGGATGAGCGATGCAGAACGATTAGTTTCGAAGTCATTGTCTTCCGTTAATAAACTAACTGTATTGGAAACACGATGGAATTCAGTCAATTCAAATCGACGTCGGCATATCGAAATGTCCGATTTGTTATTACACTTTCTAATTGCGTTTTGAATATCATGAAATTGATATAGTTTTTTTTTTTTTTTTTCATTAACAATATTTATGATCGAAACGCTTGATGGAATTCATTTTTTTACGCTTAAGCGTTACCAACACTAATTTTATAAAGGACTGCAATTTGACATTTAGAAAAGAGTGAAATGATGATTAACCTAAAAAATTGAAAATATTTGACATTTGCGTATTTTCAATCGAGTTTTACTGCAGATGGGAATCCGATCTGCGCTATTGCGAACGTGCGTCGTGTGTAATTATTGTAATAACTTCGGGGCGAATCATGAAATATCGATACATTAGAATTTCAAATATTTTGCCGCCGCGTCGGCATATCCGGCGCCAAAAACAATTGCAAATATCTGCGCCCACTGCGTCGCCTGCGATATTCATTAGAGCCAATTATTGAACGGCGATGGCGGCGGCAATTACGATTTCAATGAAGAAGACGATTGTTCAAGCGCGTATATCGTTTTATTTTTAATATTCCAACGACGTGTACTATCGAGTTGCGCCGTTCCGACGCGTCCAAAAAGGGAAGAGAAACTTTTTTTTTTCTGCGCGTCCGTTTTCGCGAATTTTTGCTTTATTGCCAAAAAAATATTGTATAAAATGTGTTTGCCTGTCGCGGTTTGTCCGAAAATATGTTGATAAGGATAACAGTTGCCGACGAAAAACAGTCGATTGCAGCAATCGAGGTTACGTGATTTGTTTTTGGAAAGGCAGGAAGTTTATTTGGTGCCGTAACTTCCTCAGGGGAAATTGTTTAGATTTTTTTTTGTATGCAGCTCGCTGTACTCTTGATTTGCTGCTTGATCAAATCCAGTAAAAGGCTTAGAGACTTATTTCTGTTTGGTTGCGTATCCAACCATAAAATAATAACTTGTGCATGTGTCACGGATGCATGTGAGTCATGCGCGAGAGGGTTAATTAGAGATGAACGCGCTGCCGTCGGGCACGGCCCGAAAAAGAAAAAAAAATGGTTGCAGTTGCGAATTTTTCATGATTTCTTCAGTCCTGTATTTTTGCCGCCGAAATTTGAACGAGCTCGCGCGCGCCTCTCAGGTGACAGCAATTAGAAAGCCGATGTTGCCGGGCACGAATCCGAGGCTATATTTACGGGCCTCGACGTTTGCCAAGGCGAATACCTAAAAATAGGTATAGGTTTTGCACCGGCGATCGCGCCTAAATCATAACGGAATCTAACATTTTATTCGGGATGAACTTTAAAGTTCGAACCCCAACCCTAAGCGCGAGCGTGTGCCCTTTGAGAGCGGTTTAATGTTGACGAAGGGGGAAAGCATTTCGCGCGACCGAAGGAAGGGAAGAGGAGGATCGGAGGGATGGGTGCCCCGCATTATCGATTCTCTCGAACCCATTCCAGACGGAAAAACAAACAAGAATGGGGCATCTGGAACCAAAACGAAAGAGCGTCTGGGCGCGCTGCACGCGGGATTCGATAATCGTTAATTGCTCTCCAGTCATCCTCAATTAGACCGGATAATTGTAATTGTATTCTATCTCGAACGGCACGCAACCAACGTCCATTGTAATCGCGAATGTATGGAAACCACTTCAAAAGTTGGGCAAAACTTTTGATTAAATAAAATCTGCCGAATTGAGAAAGAAAGCACTTTCGAAAAATACATGTTACTTGCGAAGTGATGCGTAAACGAAAAATGTGTTAATGGATGTTACATTTATAATTTAATATAAGCACAACTGGATGAGAAACCCAACAAATACAAATCTGTATTAAAAATATTACGTCAATGAGTTATGGCCGAATGCCAAATATTATTTAATAGAAAATTTTACTGTAAAATGAATACTTATAATTATAATGACACAACTTATTTGATTGACATATGTCAATGAACGGTATTTAAGGTTAAATTTAAATTATAGTCAGAAGACAAAAGAAGTTATGACGTTTGAAAGCGGTGATGATGCAATGTATTATTACGATCGCTTTGGTTGCAGACCGTGTAATTTAATCCGTAAATGATTTCTATTTTCAAATAAATCAACACCCAATGTTGAAACGTTTATATGATGATGCGTTTAAAGAAGATATTGCGCATATTTAGAAACCGTTCAAAACTGTGCAATTGAACAATAATATAGATAAATTAATTAAAGTTGTTTAAAAGTCAAGAGCGGAGGGTCGTGGTGATTTGGCTGGAGGAGAGTGACCTTGCTGCAAGAAAATAAATTTTACTGCGGACGCATAACTTTAAGGCGATGAGAGCTGAGCCAACTCGTCGTCGGATGAAAGAAAGAAATAAAAAGGAAAGGAAAAAACAACAAAGCGTATTGGAAAAATTCCAAGTTGGTCCAGAAAGTGACTCTCGCCAATGTCAAAAACACACAGAGTAGCGAGAAAATAAAATAATAAATACCTGCAAACCATCTGTTCTATTAACGTTACGACACGGCGGGCAGGAGATTTCAAAGCGCGACATCGATTTCAAAATTAATGCGAAACAGGTAAGCGCATCACGTACCGCTTCTTTTTAAAGGACTTCTGGACTACCTATTCAATCGATCATCGATAAACTGAAGCCAAATGCGAACGTATAATTAGTGGGACAATGCTAAACTAAACTAATGGGCGTTATTGCCAAGTTGAAAACGATATCGCCAAAATGTACGCAAACATTCTTCAGTTGAAGGTAACAACAACTTTGTAATATTTGGTGAAAACCTTTAAAACTTGACAAAGTTTAAAATATTTCAGCTGAATTGCCAACGTTTTAAAATTAAATAACTAATAGCGTGAAAAGTATTAGAACTTACAAAGTTCAAAATATTTCAATAAGATTTTATTGTATTAATGAAACGTTCTATCTGCATCAAAATAACTGAGACTAAGCGCGAATTCGCTGCGGAAAACTTTTATAAAGTTAATGAATTGCATAACTTATTACACTACTTATTTTTTATGTGCGTTATATTAAATTTCGCTGCAGCGTTACCCGCAGATTTTAATTTGATCTTTAGAATCGTTTAATTTAGTTGCAGCAGATGGCCGGTATTCATCGACAACGTTTAATTGAAAATGACGTTTTATCTGTAATTTTTTTAAAATTTGTTAATTATGGTTAAAAGTACTGACTTTATAAATATTTGCTTAATTGTAAATGTTGGTATTATGTTCCAATTGACAGATATATAGCATGTTGCCAACGGAAATAAACACGGGTTTAAATTAAATTAAATTAAAGTTGTGTAAATTGGATTAAAGATGTTGTTTTTTTTCTTTCTTCATTTAAATTGGCATTCCGAAGTCGGATGTATTGCGTTGAGGTCGAGTTTAACAACAACAATAAATGAGATCCGGGACCTTCGGAATGAGCAATGATGATATGTCTATAACAGCAGCGGCAGTAGCAGCAGTTGGGCAAATGATCAATCGCTGCATTCCTTGGATTCCGATGGAGGACCGCAGCATTACCATAATGTTTGGGGCTGCTGCTCCAGCGCGGATTTCGCAGGATTCTCGGCAGGAGAACGGCGTTAGCGTTCACATCGTGCATTTGGATTGAAGCGTTCCGCAAACGCCACTACCGACGACAGTAACAACACCACCCACGCACGCACGACACTACGCATCCGAACACACCGATAACGGCAGCAGCAGATTAAACAACATCAACAACAATAACAACGCACTTTTTGATTATGTGTTTGTGTGATCCGCAGCTTTTCCGCCGCCCACACGACTTTTACAACATGAAGACGAAAGTGAACTGCGCTCCTCGCTCCGATCGCACACTCACCGGAGTCCCCCGGCCCGGTTTGCCGCCCCCCTCGGACCCCGCACACTCCTCTGAATACTCGAAAAATAAAATAAAAGAGCGATATTTGTGCGAGAGTAAGTGTGTGTGAGAGAGAGAGACAGCGAAAGCGAACGCGAGAGAGAGAAGAGGATGCCGCAATGATTGGGGGAATTCCCCGTCTGAGATCACCCTTCTCTCATATGGGACGCACCCTCCCTGCATGCATCAAGGACCAATTCGAACGCACGTTCAAATTTTCAAATCCGAACTCACCCATGCAACCATCCCAACGCAATTGAATAATTTTCTAATTCTCACAACTTTATCTCAATTTAATATTATAAAAATGTTTTGTTTCTATATATATATATATAATCGCACACCGTAATAAAATGATCGCTTCGCAAAAAACTCAACAAAATTCAAATTTTCAAACTGAACCTAGTGGCAACCCAATCTGCACCGGTTACGCGTCCATCTATCGGCGGCAACGCGAACTCGTCTTCCGTTACGTGTGCTATCTGCCAGATGTTTCTTTTCTTGGCGATAACAGATTTAAGAGGGTCGACGAAATGCACTTAATCCCTACTGGTAACAACAAGAATATAGAGAAATATGTTTGATAATCGGAGAAACGTTCTGTGCGACGAATGAGTCAGATCAATCTAATCTCTGATGAGACATAATCGAGCGTATTTATAATGGAGTGGGATGAAAGTCTTTATGAATGGATTTGTTATTCATCATAGATATATGATAAATTACAACCAAAAATAGAAAATAATTGATTATTTGTATAACGAACCAAACTAATATTAGTTATTAATCATTTACACAAGATATGAAGACTTCCTTATTGTAGATAGCAAATTTATAATTGATTCTAATAAATCAATAAGTGCTATTTAATTATTATTAATAATTTAAACTTAATTATTTAAAATTACAAATTCATCTTTAAAACTAAGATAATTGTAACACATTTTTCTGTAAACGTAAATAGACTTATCAGGTGTTAAATGCCTCTTAGAGCATCCGGTGTTTTATATTTACATTTAGATTTTTCCTATTGAAAGTCTGAAAATGCTCGAATTTCTAACACCTTGAGATAAAACACTTACAGTAATAAAAACGTAATTAATAACTTTTTGAATAAGCAAAATTATGTTTTTAATTAATTAATTAAGTTATTGTTGTTAATTTATAATTGAATTAATATGATCAATTAAAGCAAAGCTACTGTTATTATTCGCGCGAGGAATGAAATGGTGGCAGTTTAGGATGATGCCCTCCCTGGTCATTGACATCACTTACGTAAGGAGGTCACTCAAAATCGAGCTTGACGCAATTATTTCTAATTATTAATTTTTAGCTCATCGAAGCAAGATATGTATCTTTTTGTTGTTGTTTAACTTCCACAAAATATGTTTCGCTCTTGAGGAACAAAAATGACACGCACGTTTTTAAAAAGGTAACAGAGAAAATTAATTAACAATTATTTTATTGTTTATAATCTCTTAAAATGTTGTTAACTAATTGTAGGATCGTCAAATTCAAATTGCCAACATTGCAAAAAAATAATAATAAAATTCCCCCAACAACAAAATACGATGTTTACGTCATAAAATTTGTTATTATTGTTTGTGCACGGCAAAAAAAAAGTTTTAAAAATAACTGTGTCAGTCGACATTATTTTCGCGAATTAGCGTGAGCATTGTTAAATTTTTGTTAAATCGATGCGAAACGAAAAATCAAATAAATTCAACTGCGACTAATCCGATGAAAAGAATCCGGAAAGAAATCGAGCGACAAGAAATTTCTCTGTCGCGTAAAGTAAAATACGCAAAGTATCGGGAATGTACAGAAGAAATATGTTTAGGATTCGAGCGCTAAAGTGGAATGATGGCGATAATGATCTCTCTCCTTTCTGTCGTCTCCATGTGAACGGAAACAACAGAAAACAGCAACAACAACAACAAGAGACACGGCACTCTCTAGAAACTTAATTCAATTAAAATACGTTTCAGTTCTGTGCGCCGATTCGAGCGTGAAGGTCTGAAATCTATCACGGAAGAAGAAACTTCAATTCAATTATTAGAAGAATGCTTAACTGTTGGCTAAATACAAAAAAAAATATGTATCATTGTTGGTAATGAGAAAATATTTAATAATTTCTAAGACAAATCGAAATTATTCCGTTAAAATAAACATTAAACTCGTAAAACATAAAAGTAAATATTAAATGAAATCATCGCAGTACTTGAAAATACGAACGTGTACTTTAAGTTATGAAGAGTTTAGGCGTTTAATCCCAACCACGCACGGCTTTAATCCGAGAAATGCGAAACACGAGTTACGCATCGCATCAAATGTAATCTATTCCAGCATAATTACGGCTCTTCACTTGGCACTGGTATTCTACTGAATTCAGGTAGATTACGTGCTGAGACTGCTTAATAGTCTGTATACAAAACGCGATATATAAATATTAAATGATTAATTTGTTGCTAAATTCATCTAATTATTGTTTTAATAATTGAAATGAAAATTATAAAAAGAAATTTTATATTTTACTACAATAATATGTTTGGACTATAGAATACATTGTATATTTGTGTATATAATGTACACGATACATGCCAAGTAACAAGTATATTGCAATACTTGTAATTGAAATGAAAATTATATAAAGAAATTTTATATTTTACTACAATAATATGTTTGGACTATAGAATACATTGTATATTTGTGTATATAATGTACACGATACATGCCAAGTAACAAGTATATTGCAATACTTGTAATTGAAATGAAAATTATATAAAGAAATTTTATATTTTACTACAATAATATGTTTGGACTATAGAATACATTGTATATTTGTGTATATAATGTACACGATACATGCCAAGTAACAAGTATATTGCAATACTTGTAATTGAAATGAAAATTATATAAAGAAATTTTATATTTTACTACAATAATATGTTTGGACTATAGAATACATTGTATATTTGTGTATATAATGTACACGATACATGCCAAGTAACAAGTATATTGCAATACTTGTAATTGAAATGAAAATTATATAAAGAAATTTTATATTTTACTACAATAATATGTTTGGACTATAGAATACATTGTATATTTGTGTATATAATGTACACGATACATGCCAAGTAACAAGTATATTGCAATACTTGTAATTGAAATGAAAATTATATAAAGAAATTTTATATTTTACTACAATAATATGTTTGGACTATAGAATACATTATATATTTGTGTATATAATGTACACGATACTTGCCAAGTAACAAGTATATTGCAAATACTTAAGTTGCGAAAGTATCGTGTTTGTTTTGTTTTTTTTGATATTGGAATGCTTTAAGTGAGTTTAATGTGGAAGCTCGAACAAGAGTTTTCTTTTAATGTTCGATGATGCGGAACGAAAGGAAAATAAAGAGGACGACTGTGTTTGTTGTTCAGCAGATGTTCAAGTGCGCTCCCGACATCGAGACTGCACAAATATTTATATCCAACATCTCGCGTTTCCTTCAGCGAAGATATACGGCTGTTATTATGAACAATCATCGTGGAAGGGAATTAAACCTTCTGTCGTTCAGTTGGCGACCAATTTCAGCCAATTAAGCCCAATCAAGTGTGCTTGTGTCACATCTAGTAAAGAGAGTAAAAGGATGAAGCTTACCCCTCCGGAGCCTCCGTCTGCGGAAGCGCGGAGGTCGAGCGGATTCGGAGGCCGGAGGAAGCTGCGGCTGCTCCTCCGGCCTCGTCCCCGCCGACATCTCCACCAGCTTCATCATGCAGCACAGCAGTACCATCAGCATGTCTTTGGTACTAGGGCATAGTGGGCCGCGGGTATTGTACGACGTTCGGCCCTTGGTATCCACAATTGAAAATCCAACAACAATAATAACAACAAAAACTGTCACGACTAAAGTATGTCAATGAGGTCTCGCTTAATAATCCCAGGGAATCAAACAATAATTATAAAAAAAATTCACTGAACGCACACACACACCTAGAAAAGAACGAAGAAAAGTGTCATTGCAGAGCGCGTCGCCAGACCGCGTCGCATTGTTGCGTAACGCCGTGTTTCTTATACATATATTTTGTTGAGCTTCTTGTAAATAAGTTAAGAGGCAAGATGGCGTCGCGACGCGCCAAAACAAAGCGCCGCCTTCCCGATAAACACGCCAAAATAAAAATATCGAATCAAAGAATACCGTGAAAACAAAATCTGAATCGACGAACAAACCCGATCCAAGATGACGGACTGTCAAAGTTGTCGAACGTTGCTGGGGCGAGTAAAGGGTGTGATTTAACGTGATAATGTAGGGCGCACCCGCGATTTGTGACTCAGTAGGGGACGCGCGCGCGAGTAAAACTGGATGGGGACGCTGATGGAGCGGCGCAGTGCGCACGGCACCGTCGTTCTTCTGGAGGCGCTGCGACGCACCGGATGCACATGCAAGACGAAGACGGTGATTGGCGACGAAGGTGAGCGACGGAGACGGTTGCACCCACATCCCGTCGTCCCTTTTTCCGCACGGCGTTTTCTAAATAGAGCAATTCTTAAAATAATTATTCACATGCGGCCGGCCACGCAGGAGATGATGTCGCTCTAACACTACTCGCACACGATTTCCCGTCCTCTCTCTAATACATGCATATTTTTAGCCCTTCCAAAACAGACGCACCTGATACTGGAGAAACCAGCATATTTATCATTACAAAACCTGCTCCATTCACTACCCTCACGATCTTACAATCTTATTACTATTGCTTTCATTCAATCTTTCACCCTCCCCCAATATCTTAGTCATGGAACATAAATATTAGATTATCCCCCTCAAGAAAAAAAAACGCATTTAGAATGCATAAACCCATCTAATATTAACACAAACATATTTCTTACAAAACTTGCAGGTTTTTATTTACTTCAGCTGCACCCTCACTATACGTGACTTATCTAATATTTATCAGACGTAATAAGTGCATATTAATCAATTAGTTGTTAAATGCGACAAATATTTATGACACTCAAATAACACTGCAATTGTGCACGCTTCAAAATTAACATCGTGTGAATAATTTTTATTCAAAATAGAAATGAATAAGTTTCAAGTGCAAATGACAATTACTTATCATATAGAAATAATAATTTACTAATCAGCATCTTCGGAATTCTACTAAAAAACGAACGAAATTATTTAATAAAAGCAAAAATAAGTTCGACTCAAATATAAAAACAATAGCCTCAAAAATGGATGACTAAAAGAGTTTAAAATTTTGTTTTCGAACATGTTGCCAACTTTATGCTATTAGTAATTCAATAAAAATTTTGAATTTTTAACAATGACATGTTTAAATCTAATATTAATTATTTTCTCTAATATGTCGATTTATACAATATTCTCATTATCTATAAGCAAGAGGAAATGATGAATCGGAATTACCACAATTATTTATTTGTGAGAATTTCTATTTTTTTTATTTTTAATCGTTTTTTTTTTATTACAGCGATAATGAAATGATGTATGCTTATTTACGTCACTATAGGAACCGTATGTATGTTACGCATTAAAAGTATTTAAATTAACATAAAGTATCTACTCTACTATGACTTTTCCAGATGTTTTCAGAGTCGAAAGAAATAATAAATTAATTAAATTAAATTTAGCTTTCATAAATTAGTCTTATTTTACTACATTTTTAAATTATTGAATTTTTTTTTTCACAAAATAAGTTTATTTGTTAAAAAAAAAATGAGTGCATTGTAATAAATGATGTTAATAATGTATGGAAATTCATATCACAAATATACGACTTCCTGTAAGCAAAACGTTAAATTACTCAGAGTTTTAATCGGAAATACGATAAGGATATGAATGCAAGCTCTCTATTCATGATTTCGAAACGTTGAAAACTGGAAAGTGATATCGAGTCTAACATTGAATAATAATTAAAAAAAAATATTTTTTCATTGATTTAAAAAATATTTAATCTTATTGTAGAAAAACGTTGCTCAATAGTTGACAGTGACAGATGTCAAATTAAACATTTAACATTGGATTATGTTCTCTATAACTTGACAACGAAACTAAATTAATACAGTGATATTAGTAGATTTAAGTTGGCAGCATGAATCAATTATGTGAGTCGATCTAATTAAATCTGAATTACGTAATATGCTGTAGTTGGTGAAACTGGTATATTGTGTGTATTCGGCTTCAACATAATTTGCACGAATTTAATAAAAACCTGGGTCAATAAAAGTTGATGTACGAACCCTGCGCGAGAAGGGAGGAGGCATTCATTAAGTAATGAGTCACAGAGGAGTCATACTAATTTAGTATACATTAGGACCGCAAATTAATAGCCGAACCGAAATGGGGGGACGGAACCCTTGCGCATTCTCTACGTATTTTTTGTACTCATCGCCCGTCTAAATTAAAGAATGGCAGCAATGTGTCAATTTGTACGACGACATCCGGTTTTACTTTTCACATGCATCTCGGTGTCAACGTTGGGGTCATGAGAAAATTTCGAAATCTCACGCGAGGGATGCTGCATTTTTTATTCACCTTCATATTTTTGTCTCCCCAGTACATATTTTTTTTACACCAAAATCATAATTACTAAAAATATAGAATGAATGACAGAAGGTTTAAACAATTGAATGGGTGTAGCGAGATTTTGGTTACACAATTTTACTAAGTAGACTGAGAAGTCATTAAGGATAAGTAACAAGAAATAATAAACGAAAAAGTAAAGGTTGCATTACGAAACGTAGACTTAATTCACGCGATCGTTATACGAAAAAAAAATGAGCGAACGCAGCGTAATAATACGCAAGTACATTAGCCGAGTGTACGTATTTTTGTATGTAAATAAGCTAATTTGAAGGGCAAGTCAAGAAAAAAAATAATAAATAAGAGGAAGAGTTTAATTAAAGCGTAACGAATCGCTCGCTTGGAGCGTGGCCAAAAGGAATTTTTGTTTTTCCTCTCGGAAAATATTTTGGCAATGCTTTCGCCCATAAGCAACTCATTGTTCTGGAAAGTGAAGCAGAACCGAAAATACTAAACTTTATCGATTCGCCCCTCTGCCAAAATAATCTCTGTCTATATATCCAAGGTTTTCACTCTTGGTTTTTCGATGTTTCCATCTTGCTCCGTTTCAGAAAGAAAACGCGAGTCTCTTAGTATAAACATTTTTTTTTTCAGTAAAATCGCGGAATGCGCACTGAAATACACAACTGCGAATAAAATAAAAAGAATGAGGACAGCATTTCATGTTGGCGAAGACGTGAATCGCATTACCGAAAGGAATTCGAAATCACGGCTGAAATATCTACAAATTCACAAATTTTTTGATCGAAATATTAAAAATGCTATAAATATTTAAAAAATTTAGGCAATAATTGCGTCATCACGGAAAATATGAAATTAACTTTAATTATTTTTTAAAATTATTATTTAAAGTGAAACGCGATCTATCGTATTTCATCAAATATTATTAATAATTGAAATTGTTTCATTTTTTTTTTAAATAACAACTATCTTCATTGTAATCCACTTTATAATAATATTGATATGCAAATAATGGCGCCACCTATTTGTTCATTAAGAACTGTTTCCGAATTAAAATGACAGTTTTATTATCAAATTTAGATTCTCATTTGATAATAATGAAAAATTCAAATATATAATTGTTATTTAATATTTCTCCTTTTAGTCGCCTTTTACGACAAGCAGGAGATACTTTGGCTGTATTCTTGTCCGACCCCAAAAAAACCAAAGGGCAATAAAATCTCTAAATTTCCAATGAACATCAATTAATTAATTGTAACTTCAATTCGATTTTTTACTACAAATATTGCAAGTTTCACTTTATTGAAATGTAAATGTAGTTGAACGCGTGTAGAATTGTGCGAGACGCGCAAACGTCTCAAAAGTGAAAATTGTGTATTTTTATTTCTTGTTTACATTTTATATATACGTTTTATTTTTTTTTCTTTATTGGTGCGACCTTTATTTTCACTGATCCAAATTCGTGCGTTACGCGTATCGCGTTTCTAAATCGGCCGTTTTCTTTCGTTTTTGTCCGAATAGTAACTTTTCCTACGCACCGGAAACATCATTGTTTTATTTGGAAACAATTGAAATAAAATCGTTTCTCTATTCGTAGATGTAAATTCGATTGTTTAATATTCTTCACAAAAAAAATAATCTAAATGTGAATTTCTTTTTAAAATTGTAATTTTTATTATAAATTGACAAAAATTAAAGATTTAATGACTTTTGAAGAATAAAATAATTACTTAGTTACAAAAGTGTGCGTACCGACGTTTATAAAAGAAATTTTATATATAAAAATAACGAGTAACGAAAATAGCAATTTTTGTTACTCACCAGAAACATGAGTAAAATAATTTATTTATACCCAAAAATGGGGTTAAGTTCAATTACTGAAGCTGCAATGCGATTTTGAAAATATTCGCTTAATTTTTATTATTTTCTTATCGCGAAACGTGCGAAACGCACTATTTTCGTGCCCAAATATGGACTGTTTAAACACCTGCAGCTGCACGTGTTCATCGATTTTTCTAAATAATCTCTTATTTTTTATTGCTTTTTAATCAAATGCGCAAATTTTAAATCGAATTAGTTTAAATAAAAATTTACTAAATTAGTATATAATTAAAATAGTCCGTAAAAATACACAGAAATAATTTATAATTTCTATTACGTAATTTTAATAAATAGAATATTTGTAATTTCATTTACGTTATAAACTATTTATTTTAATGCACGATATGAGAGAAACTTGACGAGCAATTCTGATATATAAAATGCATTTTTATATTTCAAAATTATTGAATTCTTGTAAATAGTATAATGATTTACTTTAATAAATATTGATTCTAAAATATTGTAGATTCAATACAGAATTAGAAACCTCAACGAATTTTTCATTTCTGCATAGAAATATAACAGAAAATTAATGATTTTAATGTTTAGAGTAAAATATGTTATTTACAAATACGTTTCTGTTTGAAATTTTATTTTTCTAAAATAATTTTTGGTCATTTCAATATTTTCGCATATTAAAAATATTCTAACGTTTTGAGATTAGCAGCTGCAGCAGATAATTCTTCGTGACGATTCGAGACGTTTCGTTATTAGGTGATTTTTCCGAATCGCATTAATTTTCGTACACAAATATTTGCAGGTGCAGGTGTTCATTTGCGACGCAAAAGACCGACGTTTTCGTTTTACAATAATTTTCTAATTTTTATTGCTTTTTATCAAACGCGCAAAAATTTTATATCGGATTTCTTACAATGAAAATTTATTAAATCAATCTAAAATTTAAATAGCCCGTAATTACACGAAATAATTTATATGTTTTCTTAAGTACTTTTAATTAGAATATTTGCTATTTCCTCATTGTTATAAAATATTTATTTTATCGAAGTTAAACAATTTATAATCCCATTAAGTTAAGTAATTCTGATATATAAAAAGCATTTTTATATTTCAAATTCATTGAATTATTGTAAACAGTATAAGAATTTATTTGAATAAATAGCTTCTAAAAATTAGAAACGCAACCGTTTTACAATAATATTCTAATTTTTATTACTTTGTTTTATCAAATGCGCAAATTTTATATCGGATAGAAAGATAGAAATCCAATGAAAATTTATTAAATAAATATAAAATTTAAATAATCCGTAATTACACGAAATAATTTATATTTTCTATTAATTAGAACGTTTGCTAATTCATTTTTATTATCAAGTATTTATTTTAATGCACGATATGAGAGTAACTTGGCAAATTATAATATAACACTACTACTAATACTAATTCTGATACATAAGATGCATTTTTATATTTCAAAATTATTTATTGTATAATCATTTATTTGAATAAAAAATTAGAAACGCAACAAAATTTTTTAAACATAATTTCTAAAATAATTTTTGATCATTTCAATATTTTTGAATAGAAACGAATATTCTAATGTTTTGAGATTCGCAGCTGCAACTGCAACTTCGTGACGATTCGTAACGTTTCGTGTATTCGTATTTAAATCAATCGCCTAAATTATTGCAAAATGTGCGAAACGCATTAATTTTCGTGCCCAATTATGGATTGTTTAATCGTGTGCAGCTGCACGTGCATCGATTTTTCTAAATAATCTCTTATTTTTTATTGCTTTTTCATCAAATACGCAAATTTTATGTCGAATTTGTTTAAATGAAAATTTATTAAATTAAATTATTTTATGTATATAATTAATTAATTTATTTTAATAAATAATATAGATTTAGAAACGAAACACATTCATTTTCGTGCCCATTTTAGATTGGTTTAGCGCAGTAATTTTTTGCTGTTGTAAAGAACGATTTTATACGTTGAGAAATAAAAAACATTAGAGATAAGCAACCAATAGTATGTGCGGGGCCGACCCGAACGATAGAACCAATAGAATTGCTAATAACACATCGAATTGCGATATACTGTGTTAACAAAGTTTATCGATTAATTATAATTTGCATAATATCTAATTAATAATTATCTTAATAATATATACGATTTTTCTTTAAATCTATGCTGCTGTTTTCATATAGTAACAGTTTCCAAGAGAATTTACGCACGGTTTTATTCATGCAGTGGGGCATTCGGAAAAGCTTCAATGAAAATGACAAGCAGATGTACGGTGCGGATGACTTCCGCAGTGCCCGTTTCGCGACGCGCGAATCTGGAGCAATATTAAACTGATTTTATTTCAGTTTCAATTAATAATCAAGTCGCTTACGTAAATGTCACGCATTGTTTTATCGTTTCGAACTGTCATTGTTGGAGAAACGTCAAACTGTCGGGGGAAATCTTTTGTTGGAAAATTGCGTTTCAATTTATTGATACTTGTTCACTTGTTGCCATCGATTTAGGAAGACTCACCGATGATGAGGGGCGATCGGCAATTGTCCTCCATCATCGCCGATGTGAAGAATTATCGCTCGCAGCACGAACGAAGTGTCGTAGTAGAAGAAGAAGAAGATGATGAAGACGTCGGACGAAGAATTTATCCGCAATCAATGTGAGCCGACATAATTCGTGGACCTGCAGAAAATAATTGCTTAGAGTGAATGATGACCTTGTTCCAGATTTTGGGCGATGAAGAGGAAGGTGCGTTATCAATTTGTATTGTTTTACCTTGGAAGCGATAGACGGATTCGGGTGGTAAAGATCATTTGGACACACGGAAACATACACACACGCACACAAGAGATCGGCACTACCGCGCTAAGTAGCGGCGATCAATTATTTCACGTCCGGTTTGTTGTTTTTCCGGGATATTCGAATTCGGAGGCATCCATGTGCCTGGGTGGGGTTCGCGTGTCGAGGCGGACGATAGTGGTCGTGGCGACGGCGGTGGCGGCGCTCCGAAACAACCCCTGCGATTGCTCGGTGGCGCCACCTCCTCCTTCAACCCTGCGTGCGTACGTACGGCCATGACGATGCCTCGCACAACCTATTGATTTGCCCCAACCTCTTCCCCCCATTGTTGCATGCAATTGCATTTCCTTCTTTCGCAATCGAAGGAATGGACATGCGCCGCGATCCTTCCAAGGATTTCTCGCCGATTCTCGAAGATCGAGTGCGGAATTATTGCAACTTTTACCAAGTTGCGCGCTCAGCCCTTATTCAATCGTGCAAGAAACTTCAACTATTTAATGAACCCTCGATTACTCCCGCTGAACTACCAGGGGAGAGCGAGTGAGTCACTTCGATAGCAATGAAAGTAACGACACTCATTCCATTTTTCTCAAGAACAATACCTTTTACAAACTATTATATTCTTACAAGCACTTCGTACGCGAGATCAAATACTTATAAAACAATCCATAGTAGTCATGGAAACCGATGACAGAAAAACTAAAGTTTACATTTATATGCGAATGGTTTCCATGTAAACCATTCTTTGAACATTACATAACAAATAAACTTTTATATTTTGATCTAACAATAGTAACTAGTAAAATGAAAACTTCTGAATTTCCACACCTTATTTTATTTAAATATATAAGTAAAGAAGAAATAGTCAATTCTAATGAAAGCTGCATTTACAATTTAGAGAAATTAGTTTTAATTAAAATGTTTGTATTGCATTTGGAACAATTATGATAAATAAATGTCACTTTCATAATTCCGCCTTAAGATGAAAAGGATGAAGAGGAAAAAAAGGAGTAATAGTAAATGTATGTTTGCTTCCTTTCGAAACGTTTTCACTCGGAATCGCAGATTACGACGTTTCGATACATTTAATTCCACTTTTTTAAAAAATCTCAATTTCACTTTCATTAAATTATCGCCACTTATAAGGACGTACCTCCTTTGCAAATAGAATGTATATATGTTTGTTTATATGACATGTTACAGCTAACGAAATAAAAAATAATGCACGTTTCATCTCGAAACGAAAGTAGTTTAGAAATCCACTTAAAACCATTATACTAAAATACACTAATTATAGTGAAACAAAACTCTCGGGCAGTCTCTAAAATCATTTTGTGTATTTTTATGTAATATCTCATTTAGCAGATCAAATTTGTTAATTGAAGATAAATTTGGATGGGAAACTTCAAATTACAACTTTCTAACAAATTACAAGCTCCAGTATTTACGTAAAAGAAACAAAAAAAAAAGTAGAACATTCGACCTTAATTAGCAGAAAAATTACTTGAAATGATTGAAATTCCAATTTTTCCGTACTTACGCAATTACGTCAACTCGAGCTGTTATTATCAAGCAGGCGCAGTCGTAATTGAATTAACCTAGGTAACGCAATAAATAAAACAGAAGATGTGACCCCGTTTTTTGTTTTTTTTTTTGTTTTTAGTTTAGAGCGATCATCATCGTGTGATGGCGGAGAACGCTGAAAGGTGGGATCGAAATTGCGGATGGATTCTGAAGGATTTGCGAGTTGGATCTTCGGCGCACTTTAAACCGCATGTTTTATTCAAAGCATATCCATAATCGCCCGTGAAAGTACCGCTCGTATTTTATTGAGGGAATCCGAGCAGAGAAGCTCGCCCGCACCTGAATAAAATATTATTTCGCAAGTGCCATAATTGTACTTTACTTTTCTCCTTTAAGCTAATAAGTGAACTACGGACATTAACATTAACATTTTTATAATCATTGTATTAGAAGCAATAATAATATTTTAAAAAACGATAACAATAAGTATTATCATATTATGGTAACCATGGCAATAAAAGTTTAATCACCTTTTACAACAAGCCAATTGTAATTATTTGCCCAAAAAAAATTTGTTGAAGTTTCATAACTTAAGTATTTTTTTTAAAAACTTTCTTTATTTTATAGCGTAGCGCCATCTTCGAAATGAAGTCCACACTTTTAATTCAAATCTCCCGCTGATTCGCAAAATCAAATGGATCGTGCTAAATTGGCTCAAATCTGAATGAATTTTATTCTAAAATAGAAATGATTTTTGGATCTTAGAATTTGTCGTAACGTTTGGGAATTGCGCTTCAGTAAATTGTCATTTACACTTATATAATTTTGACTCACTCTGTATTTCTATGCGGTAAATGCTGCATCTCTTTCGCTCCGATTGCGGCTGGTATGGGATGCGCTCGTTTCTGTCGGATTTCCAATAAGTAGATTCCTGCATTCGGCGATACGTCAGTTTTGGTGGAGACAGAGACAGCAGTACGTCAGTTGGCCGCAGACGACGATAATTTCGGGTATTTTCTTCTGGAAGCAAAAAGCAATCAACAACCAAACATGATGCAAGGAATGAGCTTGACCTCGCTGAAGAAGCACAAGGCTGTAAGTGAAGGGCGAAAAACCCGAAAATCCTCTCCCCAAAATCAAAAATAGTTAACGATCGAATTGGCTCTCTACCTTTAATTTTTCGTCTGTTATGCAACAAACGAAAATACACCTAAATTTCTAACCTGTCTTCTTCTACATCCAATTTGCTTTTCATGATTATGATTTGATTTCCAGTTGATCCCGCTGTACGTGTGCGTTGGTTTGGGCTGCGCCGGTGCCGTCTTCTATACGGCCCGTCTCGCCCTCGCCAACCCCGATGTTGCCTGGAACAGGAAGGAAGGAGAGATCTCCAACGAGCAGTACTCCAACAAACAGTACAAATTCTACTCCCCAAATGTGGATTATTCGAAGATGCAGAGCCCTGCTCCAAAATACTAAAGAGTTGATATCCAGCTGCTGCAGTCTAGTATATTGAATAGTTAACAATGTTTCAAAAGTTAATTATATTATGTTTCTTTCCTATCTTGTAATATGTAAATAAAAGAGAAGAGAACTAGCGAATTCAAAAATATTATTTTTTATCTTTTCAATCACACACACACAGCTGGCCATGATTCTACAGAAATAAACATTAATTATAATAATTTATTAAGTATACGTAAAATAAAGTAACACATTTAACTACCAAGAGTTTTTTTTTGTTTGGAGATGAAAATAATAGTAATTGTGGCGCAGGGGTAAGAGCGGGCAGGTTCGGGTGGTGGTCGATTAACAAAATATTAATATTTTTAAATTAAACTTTGATTGCTTATGAATATAAAATAAAAAAATAATAATAAAGGTTGCGTTAGATCACTTTCATTCCTCTATGTTTCTGGGGGGCGAGGTTGGACTGGTAAATTATGAGTGATTGGGGGGTGGGTGGTTGTCTTTTGGAGGATGTTGATTAAAGCGTCTCGAAAATAGCGTACGATAAATTAAAATTAAAAATATATATAAGATCGATTAACAGAATTTTATCCCTTAAAAAATAATATATACGTATTTATATATATATATATGGAGTCTGCCCAACCGTTCATATCTTCATCATCATCAGTTTTGTTTAGAGCCAATTCGGCTGCTTTTCCAATCTTTTTTGAAAAGAACAAATAATTATTACCAGGTGGCATGCAGTGGATGTCCCAGGGTTCGGAGTTTGTGAGGAAGGAGCAGGATGGTGAAGGTCTGGTTCTTATAGGAGAGATTTAGTTTTGTCGTTCAGCGAAAATTTAGAGGTATTAATAATAATTAAACTGCTGTTGTTGTTGTTTCTGCTGTCTCTGGGGATGGCTAATCGATGAAGCTTTGCTCCACACAAGCCTTCACTCGCTTCTCATACTCCCTCCTGTTCTCTTTGTACAGCTGGGCAGCCATTGAGTTTGCTGGTGAGTTCGGGTTTGGATCACTTAATAGAGACTGAAAATAATGAATCAATTAGAAATATAGATTTACAGGGGGAGGTGGAAATGGTTTGCTTACTTGAATAGATGTTAAGATCGCGGAAACGTCGTAAGTGGGGCTCCATCGGTTCTGCAGAATATCCAAGCAGATTCCGCCATCTGCGTAAACGTTGGGGTGGAACATGTGACTGACGAAACGCACCGTCGGCGGTTTGTTGGGGTACTCCTCCGTGAATTCGATGGTCAGTTTGAAGGTGCCATCCTCGAAGGGGGTGTCATGGGGCCCGAAAATCACAGCGTTCCAGATCATGATGTTATTGTCGGTGGGGGCGCCCGAGACTCCGGTGGGGGGATCCTCCTGCAACCTGCACATGGACTTTTTGTTTACATCCGCGTTTGCCAATTGCACGAAATCAATGTCACCTGTGACCCAAATACTACAAAGGATGTTGTTGGTCAAAAGGGGGGAAAATCGAAGAGCAGACAAAAATAAAAAAAAAAAAGCAGTAACAACAAGAAGAGGGAACAAAGGAAACGAAACGGTCCTGGCGCAAATCGCCAGCCAGCCAGCCTGTGCGTGAATATGACTCATGGAAAATCGCATGCAATTAAAGGTGCATTTACTTGATGGAAATGTGGAGGATATTGAAACAAGGTGAAAATTACCGTTTGAAATCGCGCATGAGACGCCTCCTCGCTGGCGTGGACATTCTGCTGTCTTCTGAAGGGGTTCTCCTGGGGGACTGCTGCTGCCGCTGGTCTCTTCACTCCTCGTAAGATCGCGCGATCGGTTTCCAATTGGGAAGTCGAGTTCTTGGGACGAACAGAATATTCTGACAGCAACTCTCGCACGCACACAGGCACACACACAGTGCAGTCGCGCTGCTTTATATCTATATGTACGTACGTATATAGTGGAGTGCGAGAATGTGTGAGTGTACTCGTACGAGTGTGTATGTGTATACAGATATAGAATGAACGGAAATATGCGTTAGGCAGATAGTTATGTGTATATATATATATTCACGGGAGACGGATTCGATCAGTCCTTTTGTAAGGGTTCGGTCATCGCTGTCGATAGAACAGCGAACGGGGAATTCTGTTGTTCGATCGAAAAAAATAAACGCACTGTGATTACACTTTCAATGATGGAGTTTTTTTGATTAGGTTATTCTATTTCTGACAGTTCAACGCAGTTCTCTGCTGCACCGACGACGACGATCGTGGCTCCATCTGCTAGCTGTATATCAGCAACCAATCGTAGAAATTCGCCGCCACCTCGGTCGCTTTCGTCACCGTCAACTTCCGTTTTTCAAAATCTTGAACGAAAATCGTGGAGAAGTCGCTGCTAAAGCACATCCTCTCTCTTTCCGCATCCCCGACGTGGTCGTACTCCAGATACTCTCTTGCAGAAATCAGAGCTTTGGAAACGCTTTCCCACTTGCTCTCGTAGTTGCGCTTCAAGTATCTCAGGTGCAGAAGATACAGTCCAACTGCTTTCATCGTCTTATCGATATCTCTTCTGCTGATTATGTTCGATGCCTCTCTGGGAATCACCGAAAGAATCTGCGGGAACATTAAAAGGAACGGAAAGTTCTCGCTACAGCTGCGCAACCTCTCCAGCGACAACGGTCTATGCACCAGGTGGTTTCCCGAAATCACCATCGTCAACATTTGCACCGGAAACGTTTGCGCCAAATACTCTAAATTCAGATATCCGGGCTTTTCCTGACTGAAACGCGAAACCTCGTCGAAGAGCCGCCTCGTGGAAGGCTTAGCCTTACGCAGGATTCGCGACATTTTGCTGCCCCTCGACGTGTACACGTAAAGCAGCTTCTGTACATTCTCGTAAATGAGCGGAAAACGCTTCGAGAGTTCATCACCCGCGTACGGCGAAAACTTCTCCATCTTACAACACCACAAATAAATAACTTCACCTACAACAAACTTCTGAACTGCACCTAACTCTGCAACAGTTGGCCTTGACTATATAAGAACATTTGCTTTTCTAAACATTGAAACAAAATTCAGTTGGCATTAATTTTAACAGCCTACTCTAAACCACATGATCAAACATCTTTTTTATGTATTATGAAAAAAACTCCAGACATTTGCTGTTTATTTTGTTCGATTTGGACAAGGATAGAAAGAACACTATTGTCTTCAATATTTGTTTTTTATAACTGGACGTGTCGAGGACATACCACGCGTTCAGCAATCTTCTAGAAGGTAGGTGATTCCCCTGGAATAAGTGTGAGGCAAACAAGATAGCAGAGAGACATTCAGAGAAGATTGGTCAGAGGTGCCAGAAGAGTCGCTGGATTTTAATATCAGAATATAATTTCGACATATATTTAATGTATTAAAAAAAAATTAGTTAATATATATTTAAATCTTATACAAGAAATTAATTTCACAATAAAACGATTCCGATTCATTTCATTTGAAATAACGCTTCGCAATTTCTGTTTCTCATTAAGTTCGCACTTTTTTTTTCTAAGTTTTTGTTTTTATTTTGTTTCTGCTACAAGTGGCTTTAATAGCGTCATCAGCGGTCGCAAGATGGAAACGCTTGTTCCGCTAATCTGGGTCGCGCGTCGAAAAGGTTAAGAACCACTGATGCAAAGCAATTGAAACGCTTCCCAATTAAGTTAAATGTATCGTCGCTAAAGCACAAATCTCTCAAACGGGAATGCGACTTGTCTTAATAATTTTAAATAGTGCTAATTTCATAGTTCTAATGAAATCATACGTCTATGACATAAATTTCATTTGTGCTGACGTTTTCGATTATGATTACCTCCAATTGATTTGGCAATTCTTTGAAACTTTATAACCGCCCGCTGATTACCAATTCACCAATAATATTAAGAACATAAATTGAATATTTCAAAAACAAATATTTTAAATAAAAATGCGACGTCTTATTAATATCGAATGGTGGTAATTTCATAATTTTAATGAAATAATCATCTATATGACATAAGTTTCCTTTCCGCTGAAACTGTCAAAAACGAAATGTTGTACTGACGTTTATGATTACCTCCAATTGATTTGGCATTTCTTTGAAACTTTATAACCGTCCGCTGATTACCAATTCACTAGTAATCAACGAGAGATTTAAGTAATATTAAGAACATTAATTGAATATTTCGAATACAAATATTTTAAATGAAAATGCTACTTGTCTTATTAATATTAAATGGTGCTAATTTCATAATTCTAATGAAATAATCATTTATATGACATAAGTTTACTTTCCGCTGAAACTGTCAAAAAAGAAATGTCGCGCTGACGTTTTCGATGATGATGTCATAACATAAATTGAATATTTCGAATAGAAATTTGCAATTAAGTTGTTTTATGTGTTTATGATATAATTAGGAATTATTTCTCCGCATTACATTTATGTGAAATTAATAAATCAGAAAAGCTGTATTTATTAATGATGATGTACACACTTTTTGAATGGTGTGCTATAATAATTGATACAATTTCGCAAGGAAGGAAATGCGTGCGATTGAGATTAGTAAGATTCTTCTTCTTTGCTTTTTTTTTTGATTCAGTACTCGATGAGTGGATTAGTAATAGATGGTCAACGAATGGGATTCGAATATGTAATGGATTGTGCAGAGATCTTGCACGGAAAATAAGGTCATAGACTGCTTGATTAGAAATCCGCCTTTTTGGTTTGTTTAATTTTATTTGCATTTCGTTTGTTTCGGATGCAACGGTTTCTATTGGCGACCGATCGAGCGTATTTTCAGGCGTTTTTCGATTGCGAAACATTATCAAAATTGAATCGCGGATCAATAATTCTTCATTCGGATGACATCCAATTGGCCGTTTTCTATGTTAATTGTTCGTTTGGCTCGAGTGGCCGGAGTGGCTTAGATCATGAACGAAGCGCGCACGAATTATGCGTGAAAATAATATATAGATAGGATAGATAGAGATGCGATGCGATGCGTTTGTATGTGTATTCTTCCCTAATAGTTTACGAGACAAATACCGATCCACGACTTGACATGTGTGATGTGGCTCGCTCTTAAATGCGTTTAATGAGACCTAAATAAACACCAAAGAATCTTAAAAATTAACCAATTGCTAAACGGAGCCACAATTAATTACGCCCGAAACGTCGTTAGAGGAGAAGAGCGAAATCCCGAAAACCGATTCGAATTCTGGCTTATTTTTTCTTCATAATTCTAAGTTTTTAGTATGCTTGAAGATTTTCGCGCGTTGCGTAATCGGACTGCCAGAGCATCTCTATCTGTACTATTTTTTTTTTTTGGACAATTTTTAGCTCCCGTTTTGGAATTGAAATTGTGTTCATTTGAAGCGGTCGGAGAGGAGAGGGAGATGCTGCATGTAAATTTGAAGATGTGTTAAAACGTTTTAGAGAGAATTCCCCCCGCGCTCGCTCGCTCGCTTCCCACTTTTGGGTGGCCGGGTAATAAATAGGAGGATGAAACTGGGAAGTGGATCAGAAACGGTTGTGGGCCCCTTGTTCGCACAGCAAGGGTGCCTCCTCGAAGATGAAGTCCAAATTCTTATTGGTGGCGGCGGCGGTGCTTCTGGCTTCTGCGGGAGTCGAAGCGAGGGTCAGAAGGCAGAGGCTGAGGCCGCAAGCACAGCAAGCCGAAGGTGGAGGAACTCAGTCGCAGCAAGCGGCTTCCGAATACGACGAGTACGGCAACGAGTACGAGGACTACTACGAAGAATTGGACGACAAGAAAGGTACAGTAAAACAACTATAGTCAAGTAGAATTACAACTAAAACATTAAATCTTACCTTGTTTGGAATTTCATCATTTTTCTTTCAAACTTTCAATTTGATTCTTTCTTCTGAAACATTTCATTTACCAATCCAATTTAATTTCCTTTTTGACTTTGTAGAAATGTTGGGAAAAGTACACTTCCCCGTGGAACTCTTTATTCCATTGCAGTGTCTTATTGACATTATTATTATTACATCAGCATGCACTTAATTGAATGCAACTGGTCATTGATGGTTCTTTCAATATTGTAATTGGGTCAAGCATTCGTTTCATTAAATTGATTCAAGTTCCTTATTTGCTGAAATAATGAAATTTTATGTTGATCTTTAGCTACCGTTACTGCAGCTACCCCGGTAATTCTGAGCGAGAATCCGACGCCGCAGCCGCCGGATGAGCGTCCCAGGGATTTCGATGTTCCCGGCGTTACCGTCAGCGGCGTCTATGCTCAACCTGAAGAGGAACATCAGACGGCCGCGCCCACTAGCAGCGTGGACGTTCGCATCTTGCCGCCGACGACGCCCAGTCCTCTGGTACCGGAATCCCATGCAGCGGCGTTCAGCTGCTCCCACGAAGGAAGATGGTACCAGGAAGGTCAACGCTGGCAATCTGATCCATGCACCAACTGCTCATGCATCAATGGCCAGGTCATCTGCACTCAACTTCCCAACTGTCCCCCAGGTACACGCATCTCTTTCGCTGAGAAGAAAATAAATTGAAATTAATAATTTTTTTTTGTATTAGTTGTGGTAGAATCTATACCCGGACCGAGAGGAACCACTGGAAGTCCCGGTGATCAAGGTAACCCAGGAAACACAGGAACTCCAGGCAGTCCGGGCCACCCCGGTATTCCCGGCCCACCAGGTCCTCCGGGTCCTGCACCAGATCTCTCGTTATACTACCAACAATTAGCGTTATCCGAAGCTGGCAACGATAAAGGTCCATCTTTCCCAGTGGAGCCTTTCCAATACTTGCAGGCTCAAGTCGGACCGATGGGAGCTAGAGGTCCTCCCGGACCATCTGGAGCTTCAGGTCCGCAAGGTTTCCAAGGCGTCCGTGGAGAAACAGGAGAATCAGGCCCGACCGGCCCAGCAGGTCCACCAGGTCTCAGAGGCATGCCAGGACCACCTGGAAAAGACGTAAATATTAATACAAAGCATACAAAATTAAAAATATTAATACTTAAATAACCTTAGGGCGAACCCGGAGAAGATGGTGAAGCCGGTCCAGCTGGAGCCGCAGGGCCTGCTGGTCCTAGGGGATTACCAGGGATGCCGGGAGTTCCCGGAATGAAAGGCCACCGCGGTTTCCAAGGTTTGGACGGCGCCAAAGGTGAGCAGGGAGTTTCCGGTGAAAAAGGAGCTGCCGGTATCCAAGGACACGTTGGACCGACCGGACCCATGGGACCTTCAGGTCAACGAGGCGAAAGAGGCAGGGAAGGTCCGCCCGGACCACCAGGTTTAAGAGGAGTCGATGGTATTGCTGGACCACCGGGCGGACCCGGTGCAATTGGTAAACCCGGACCTCCAGGATTCCCCGGTAGTCCAGGCAACAAAGGAGATGCTGGCGGTCAAGGACCGAAGGGAAGTCAAGGTCTGCAAGGACCTCGCGGTGAGAGCGGACGTCCAGGACAACCAGGAGAATCCGGTCCACCGGGAATTCCCGGCAAGGACGGTATGTCCGGGGAGAAAGGAAGCACCGGCACTCAGGGAATTTCAGGTCCACCGGGATTCCCCGGCGCCAGAGGTTTGCCGGGTCTTGCTGGAAGCCCAGGTCAACCGGGAATTAAAGGACATCCTGTAATTATAATGAAATTAGAAAATATATTGTTATTTATCAAATGTGAATGATACAGGGTGCGCCTGGCGAACGTGGATTCAAAGGAGAGAGCGGAACTAAGGGAGAAACTGGATCTATGGGTCCAAGGGGATTACCAGGAGCTATCGGACCGGAGGGTAAAAGAGGAAAGCGCGGAATGAGAGGACCAATTGGTATTCAGGGCGTTCAGGGAGAGAGAGGACACCCAGGTGCACGAGGTTTGCCTGGACCGGATGGCGCAATGGGACCGAAGGGACAATCAGGAGATCGCGGACCTCAAGGACTTATCGGTCCTAAAGGTCCACAGGGAGACATTGGAAGACCCGGTGCTACCGGATTGCAGGGCGCTCGCGGTTTGCAAGGACGTCCTGGTCCACCAGGAAAGACCGGTAATCCGGGAGAAAGAGGTATTCCAGGAGCGGACGGAAAGCCAGGCGAACCAGGTCCAGCAGGTCTTCAAGGATTACCAGGTCCCATGGGATTACAAGGCGACAAAGGCTTAACCGTAACATATTTACATGAACAATGATTTCACATAAACTATATACAATTACCTAATATTAGGGTGAAGCTGGCAAGGAAGGAGAACCAGGTCTGCCAGGTGCTCCAGGACCACGAGGAGACCCAGGAAAGGATGGAATTCCCGGCTTATCCGGCCCACCCGGTCCACCAGGAAGCGATGGAGAGAGAGGAGCTGCCGGACAACCAGGTCCAAGAGGTTTCCAAGGATTACCAGGATCGCCTGGTAATCCAGGAACTCCTGGCAAGGATGGAGAACAGGGAGTACAGGGACCGGTCGGACCTCCGGGTGCGGCAGGATTAAGAGGAGAACGCGGTTTCCCAGGAGAGAGAGGCCCATTGGGACAGCCGGGAGGACCAGGTCCTAAAGGATCATCCGGAATTCAAGGATTGGATGGATTACCTGTAATAAGAACCAATATAATTGACTTTCGAAGATAATTTTTATAAATAATTAATTTAGGGTCCATTCGGTCCCAAAGGAGACAAGGGACACGCAGGAACTCCGGGACTTTTGGGTTTGCCTGGTTTGAGGGGACCTCAAGGAATGCAAGGCGAGAAAGGAGAACGCGGATCTTTCGGACCGATCGGTCCAGAAGGACCTCCGGGACGACAAGGTGAGAGAGGTCTGCAAGGACCTGTTGGACCAGTTGGTCCACCGGGAGAACCAGCTGAACGCGGAGATCAAGGTTTACCGGGACCGACGGGCGAGGCTGGAGCACCAGGAAATCCAGGAGAAAGAGGTCCATTGGGACCACCTGGCTCTCAAGGTTTCCCAGGCTTAGTTGGACCTCCAGGTCTTAACGGACCGAAAGGAGATCGCGGTTTGACCGGTTCCAAGGGTATGCAGGGAAATCCTGGTGTTATCGGTAAACCAGGTGAGCAAGGACCTCATGGATTGAATGGTTTGCCGGGAGCGAAGGGAGCTAGAGGTGAAACTGGTGCGAGAGGAGATGCTGGTATCATGGGACCACCAGGAAGACCAGGAGAACAAGGCCCGGCAGGTCTGCCAGGAAATGCAGGACCTCAAGGATTGGCTGGTATTCCTGGAATCAAGGGAGCCAGCGGTGATATCGGCAGGCCGGGTAATCAAGGCCCGTCAGGACTTCCTGGACCTCAAGGAATAGAGGGACCTAAAGGTGATTCCGGCAGCGAAGGACCAAGAGGTATGACCGGTCCAGCAGGTCCTCAAGGACAGGCCGGAGACAGAGGAATGCCAGGATTACCGGGACCACCAGGAGCCGCTGGAATGAGGGGAATGAGAGGCGCTCAAGGAGAGATTGGCGCGCAGGGTAAACCAGGAAACGAAGGACCTTCTGGTCCACAGGGTATCGCCGGACCTCCAGGTCAAACTGGACCAGCTGGAGACGCTGGACCAGAAGGTGCACCAGGAAAAGCAGGACCACCTGGAATTGCAGGAAGGACAGGCGATAAGGGACCAATCGGAAATCCAGGTCCGTCCGGACCATCCGGACAACCTGGTATGCCGGGTCCTCCGGGTAATGCAGGACCAGTCGGTCCGGCTGGTGAGAGAGGAATGCGCGGAGAAACTGGGCCGCAAGGTGTTGAAGGTCAGCAAGGACAAAGAGGCAAATCGGGAGCGCCAGGAGTTGAAGGTTCTAAGGGTGAACGCGGTGAGATCGGTGCGAAGGGATCGAAGGGTCATCGCGGTTTGATCGGTCTGCAGGGTATGCCAGGCGCTCAAGGTTTGACGGGAGAGAAGGGTATGACCGGAAATCCAGGATTGCCAGGAAAGGACGGCGAAGTTGGTCCACGCGGATTGCCAGGAAGAGATGGCAATCCAGGTCCTCAAGGTCCACCTGGACCTCACGGAAGTCGAGGTGTACCAGGTGAATCGGGAAGAAATGGTCTGATGGGTCCGGCCGGTCCACCTGGACCTCCGGGTCCTCCAGGCGAAGGAATTGGATACGACGCAGCTAGTTTAGCGGCTATCATGGCACAGGGTCAAATCAATAATCAAAAGGGACCCGATTCCATGGGAGACGAACCGATGCGCTTATTCGGCAAAGAGATTACAGATGAAGAGAGGAAGAACCTAGTCATCAAAGCTTACGAGCAGCTCAAGGCATCGTTCGAAAAGTTCAAGAAACCGAACGGCGAGAAATCCTTCCCAGGAAAGACCTGCCGCGACATCGCCACCGCGTATCCCCATTACGAAAGCGGACAATACTGGATCGATCCAAACGAAGGAGACACTAAAGATGCTATTTTGGTCCATTGCGATATGGAAAATAAAGCAAGTTGCATCCTACCAAGTCCAGAAAAGTCTCCAACAATCACGCACGTAGGAAAAGAACAAGAAATTTGGCTCGGAGAAATCGATGGTGGCATTAAGATGACCTACAAGGCGGACAGCACCCAAATTGGATTCCTTCAATTGCTCTCCTCGAATGCCGAACAGAACGTCACCTATCATTGCAAGAACTCCGTCGGTTATTACGACGTGAACAAACACACGTACAGAAAGGGACTTAAGTTGATCCTTTGGAATGAAGCCGAGGTGACTCCGAAGGGACCCAACCAGAGGTTAAAATATGAAGCTTTAGAAGATGAATGCAGAGTAAGTATCTATTTGTTAAATTATATATGAAGAGTTTATTAATGTTGTGTGTTTCTTGCGTTACAGTTCAGAGCTGATACTTGGGCCAAGACGGTCATTTCGTACAAAACTGATAAACCAGTCCGATTGCCCATCATCGATGTCGCCGTCAGAGACGTGGGAGAAGAAAATCAAGCATTTTGGCTCCAAATCGGTGCCGTCTGCTACTCTTAATCTACTTTATTCTAATTTTGTACTTAGCGAAATGAAAAAAATAAACACTCTGTACTTATAACACAATACATAAAGATTTACTTATTTCCTGTCCTCATTGAATTTTAAAAGAAACTCTTGAAAATCCTATAAATTAATATCATTTTTAGAGCATTATGTAATGAAAAGAACCAACAGAAATTACAAAAAATATATTAACAAAATGATTAGAGACGAGTATTTAAAGAGCAAAAGAGAAGTTAATTAAGTTTCTGAATTAAATATTATAAAAACCAATTTAAGAAACAGTATAAAACATTAATAACAAGAGAAAAATAGTAAAGACAATTAAGAAACTTGGTTTTAACAAAATGCAAAGATAAATTTAAATATTGATGATAGACAACTTAATAATCACCAAATTTATTTGAAAATAATTTGCGAAATACCTTAATACTAAAATAAATTATACGCCAATATTATTTCAATATAGCATATTATTATATTACAATATTTTAAAATAACTATTGCCTCATAATAATTAAAATATATTAGTAATTTGTAGCAACTGCATAACATAACCCCAATTTGGTGATCCATGAAGAAACCTCAATCAAAATAGAGGATTATTTATCAATTTAATGAATTAATTACTAGACGTACTGCTCGGTAAATAATTAAACTAATTGTTAGTGACGAATAGCAGTTGGTTTCTGTTATTTTGTAATATTTAATACTTTTTATTAATGTTGCAGGTTATGTCTATCATAAGATTAAAGGCTTTCAGAAGCCTTGGGCCCACCAGTCGTAGATGCTTCTCCACCAGTGTCCAACAGGATGACGAATACGTTCCAGTTGCACAGTACCCGAAAATTGTAGATACTTCATATGAGGCAAAGCAGGCCAGAAAGAAGGAAGTGAAATGGGAAGAGATAAAAGATGTGAAAACTGTTGAGGAGAAGCAAATCAAGCTGAACATGCCCAGGTACTATGGGTTCAAGTGCTATGTTTTCCAAGAAGACAAAATTCCTTATAACAATCTAAACTTGGCTCAACACATTACCAAAACCCATTTGATTCCCACCCGCACCCTGCCAGAATTCTACAATGACATCTCAGTGGATGGTCATGTGGTGGCAATAAAATCTCAGATCGAAGAAGCCTTGCTGATCGAATACGAAGGTTACAAAAGGAGCAATGATAATCTGACAGAGAAACAAATTGAAGATGCTTTAAGTTCTTCAATAGTCAAGCAGCTGAATAGGATTTTGATTAATAATTTGGTGGAGGATAATTCGCATCTGCTGGATACTCAGGTGGATTATGATTCGAGGATCGAAGCGTTTTGGTATGCAGGTGGCATGAATCCGCCGTTGAACGTGAAAAAGTACAGGGCTGGAGTGGACTGGAGGAAGAAAACCGAAGACGACCCGGTGGACCGCGCCGTTCATTACTCTGGAAGCCCCTCGGTTCAGTTGAGAAACGAATTGCCTTTGCCGCCTATAATCCCGCATTCGGAAGCCTCGAATCCCGATTTTAAAGTGCCGTTCTTCAAGTACGACCCACGCACTGTCGGAACCACAACAACGCATAAACACGCTGCGAATATTGCAGGTAAAATTGGTGAATTTTGATAAAGTTTAAGATGTAATTATTTGGTTTTTAAGGATATTGGCCTGGTGAAAAGTATCAGTTTGGATTGATGTCCTATCACAAGCGGGGTCACATGTTGGAAAGGAATTTTGGGGATGAAACTGATGCGAAAGAGGCTTTGCACAGACAAGGAATCTTGTCGTCGTTCGGATGGTTGAACGCTCAAGCGAATATGCTTGGATTCACGACGTTCAATGAGATCACCTATCCGCTGGTCACGCAGACTATAATCACGAACGGACAGAAATTCTCCTTTTACCTCTACCAGATGAACACGATCCTCATGCACGGTGATAACTACAAGGATAATTCGATGAAGAACGTTTGCTGGGTGATACCGGAGACAAATCTGTTCGAGGAAATAAAGGATGGTAAAGTGGTCGGATTCAACGATGAGGTATTGAAGAGTTTGCTGAAGTTCTACAAGAACGCACCTCAGGAGCGTTTGGGCGTTAATCTGAGGCCGTATTTGAGCGGAGAGAAGATCATAGCCAATTATAGCGATGACGATAAGCGGAATTGGTTGGAGCGAGAGTACAAGTATTTGGTGTCGAATAGGCCGCGCTTCAAGCTCGACTACGAAGTGTACCATTGGGAGAAGATTTACAAGATCGACCATAAGACCAGACCGATTGAGGCGAGGCGAAGACCGTTCGAGCTGTTCGTCAATCCGTGGAAGAGGACTTTGGATGATAGGCAACCAAACTATATCCCAAGGAAGCTCAGGCCGGACCTGCCCAGGCACAAGGGACGTTACGCCAAGGAATATTTCCCGTAGACAATTGTGGGTGTCGTGTTTTTTAAAAGCAATTTGTGAATAATGTTTATAAGAAAAGAAAATATCAATAAATCGAGTATTAACGATTATTATCTTAAATTGTAATTCTAACGTTTGGGAAGTCGTAAAGATCAGTTAAAAATATATGCATATGTCGTGTATATTAATATATGAAAAAACGTATTTTTTTTTCTTTAAATGGTACAAAATAAATAGTATAATATAAAATTTGAATATATTATGTATAAACGTTCTTATCCTAAATTCACTTCGCTCGTCGCGTCTCAATTCAATAATAATAATATTTATAGTTCCAATAACAAACAAACAAAAATTACCCAAACCTGAAATAGAAATGCAAATCGAGTTCAATGCGCGAGGGAAGAAAATAACGAATTCCCTCGAACTGAATGAGAAACGTAAACTTTTTTCTTCCGGTTTTAGGCCGTCAATGAATTCCTCAACAAATCGAAAGAGACCGATGAATTTATATAAATATATATATAAAAAGAATCTATAAGTGTCGAGATTAATAATGATAGAATAGTTAATACGAGTTAAATACTGAACTGAAAAACAATAATTATGAGATATATCACATTAAACGAAATTAACACTAAAGGCGCTAATAAATCCTCCTTGTTTTTTTTTAACATAAAATACAGAAAACAATATATAACATTGAAGGCTACCTAAGGTAAGTAAATGCGAATTATAAAAGTCACTTCTCGTCTATAGCAGAAACGTTACGTGTATGTGTTTGTTGTTGTGTAGCACCAATATTTTTGGGGGAAAAAAGGAAAAGAAGACGGGGATGGGGCTAAGAACCGCACGGCATCGATTATACAATATATAAATACTCTACTCTGACTTACACCTGGAATATCTCGTCGTCGTCGCTTTGGAGGGTCTCGTAATCGCTCTTCTTCTCGACCTTCTCGTAACCTGAAGACTCCGAGTCGGTCTTGTTGTCCTCGTTTAGCTTCTCGTAGGGTGGATCGTGCGCGTTTTCAACGGTTTCGTAACCCGACTTCGATTTTGACGAAGAGGAGTCATCAGTGTTATTGTTGTTCTGCAGCGGCTCGTACCCGACGTCCAAATACTTGACGCTCTCGTAATTGGGATCGTTTTGGCTGACGCTTTCATAGTTCGGATCGCTCTCGCTATCTTCCTTCGGCTGTTTATTAACCACCGAATACCCGTCCATAGCCATCGACTCTTTAATGGTGGAATAGCCGTGATCTTTGACCTGTTCGTAATTGGGATCGGGATTGTTCCTGCAAACCTCCTCGTAACCAGGATCAGTCCTCAAGCTGTCCGGCCCGTTTATGCTTGCGTAATTCGGTTCGCCGGCATCGCAATCGCCGTTCTTCACCCTCTCGTAACCTGGATCGGAATTCTTTCGCGGCGACTTCTTCAGCGTCTCGTAATTATGCTCGCGCCTCTGCTTCGTCTCGTTGACGACCTCCACCGTCTCAGCGGGCGGCTCCTCGGACGTGGACGGTTTCTTGTTGCGATTCTTATGCACCTTGGCGTACATATCGTCCAAGTTCTTCGCCGTCGGCTGATCCGGACTGGTGGTTGCCGACGGAGGTGGAGGGAGAGGCGAATTCGCTTGCCGCTTCTCAGGCTTCGGCGAGCCCAAGTTCAACACCGAACTCGACGAGGACGCTACAAAAGGTTCTGCATCAGCTGACGAAACGCAAAACGAAAACAAACGAAAAAAAAACGCAAAACGAAAATAAAAACAAATAATAAAAAAAAACAATAATAAGACGGTGATGGATGTTACCTTGTCGTGAATGTGAATTGGTCATCGATTTTAGACTATCCACGCTGGGCGGTTGCGGGGCGGATTCGTTACTATCTTCCGTCGCTTCAGGAACGGAATTGGCAGCTGAAGAGTTTGAAGGCACTTGATGGTTGATTTCTGCGGCGACAGTCAGAGCTAAAGGTTGTATCTGCGCGTAAGTCTCGCTGCCGCTTGTGTACTCCTGATTGTTGGGATCCGGAATCGTGGTGTACATCTCATCGGAATCATCCGATACAGTCGAGTAGTGCGGATCCAAGCATCTCTTCACTTTGTTCATTTCTTTAGTTTGCGCTATAATATTAGCCAGCGGCTCTCTGACGCTGATGCTCGTGTACCCTTCTACAAATCTCAAAATTAAATAATCTCCAATTTACACTTACATTTTACTTACTGGAAGAATCCTGCGAATCGCCGCTGAAATTGATCTGCTGCTGCGCTATCGGTGGCGTCATGTACGGTAGTTCCTGACTAGCGGCGATGCCTCCCGATACAGCGGAAGCGGCATTGATGTCGAGACCCGTCGAACTTTGGGCGGAGCTTCGCCTCGATCTGGGCGGGGCGTTTGATTCGGAATGCGATGTGCCCGGCCTATCATTACTTTCAAGCAATACAAATCAGTACAGACTTCTCAATGCGTCGAGTGTTAACTTACGAGGAAGGAAGTAGATTGGTCCTGGCCGTCGGCTCCTCGAGATTCTCCTCTTGGTCCGCTCCGCCGCCGTTGATTGGACCCTTCACTATGGCATAGGGATGCTCCTTCAGCTTATCGTAATTGACGCTGGCGTAGGGGTCGTCGCTCTGGGAATTGGAATTTTGGGGGCGGGGAGTCTCCAAACCATTGGGCAAGGTGTGACGTTTAGCTGAAAGTAAGCAAATTAGAAATGCTTATAAAATATCTGTTAATGACTTGAGCACATAACTACGCTAATTGCATTACCGTTACGATCTGCATATTCAAATATCGCTTCGATGGTTTCCAAGTTCATTAAGCCCATTTGAAAACCATCGTTATATTATAATTGGTCATTCGCAAAATGCGTGCAAACCAACAGAATTATTATTAATTATTGCTTTGAATGGAAGAAACTGAATGTACCTAAATTGTTGTAGGGTTCGACGGTGGCGTAAAGTTCGGAGGAGTTGTCGTTGTTGGGATCCCACGCTCCGCCGTCCACCCGATTGACCCCTTCCAGCGGGATATCCGGAAGACTCCTCCTCGTGTTGTTGCTGGCGATCGCGCTGCTAATCCGAAAGTAACAGAAATTAGATAAAATATAAAATTGACATGCAAAATATTGAGATTAGGCACCGTTCCCGAAACTTGTCGGTTTCATCGACGCCGATCGCGTTTCTGGAGTCATCGTCGGCGATGACGGCCGTGACGGTCGCCGTCGCCGCCGCCGAAGGAAGATGATTCACATTCTCATCGGGATTCTTTTGCGTTACCATGCCATCAAGCCCAAGCCAATCATCTCTATAAACAAAACCAAAAACAAAAGAATGTTACAAACAAAAAAAAGTGCGATGAAAGAAAACACACAAGAGCGCTACGAACAAAATAATATTAAAAAACAGAAGTGACAAAAAAAAAAACAAACATGCAGTGTGAAGTCAAAGAGAAAACAATCCAATTGGATTTATGTTAGATTCTCTTAATTCAACTTACTTCTGTCGTTTTCGTTTGAAGCACGAGCACAGCATCAGGACCATAACAAACGTAACCAAGGTGCAAACGGAGAGGGCAGCTATTAACATCGTTCCTAAACCATAGTAGCAGCAGCAGCAGCACCCATTATTTGCTCCTCTTTTTTTTAAGGTTATTCTCTCTTCGTGGGTATATGTGTGTGCACAGCAGGCGTACGATCAAATATG
Organism: Nicrophorus investigator; assembly: GCA_963457615.1. Taxonomy (NCBI): domain Eukaryota; kingdom Metazoa; phylum Arthropoda; class Insecta; order Coleoptera; family Silphidae; genus Nicrophorus; species Nicrophorus investigator. The sequence continues at coordinate 3,897,038 of OY735143.1, forward strand.
TGGCAGATTTATTATTTACATATAAAGGTCACGCCTTCACTTGATTCACGCGAAAAGCAAAGTGATTCATTTCGTTCATGATCTCGCGGTCACGTTACGAAACTGTGCGTGAAAAAAACATATTGCGCTGCTGGATGGACGAGGCGTTTATCGCGACGATTCAATATCGTCCTCATCAGCTGATTTGCTGATGGAAACTACCGAAGAGGCAACAAGGCTTACGGGGAAAAAAGAAATGCGTCCGTCCGCCGCGATGGCGCTCCCTTCGAAACTAGTTTGTGTTCAATTTGGAATTTGAATCTTAAATAACTTTTGTTAGCTCATCCAACATTTATTTGCTGATCTTATGACACAAATTGCACTTTACGTATGTTTAGGGATGAATAGGAATTCTTAACGGGATTTGTTGAGTAGGCAGCCCGTCCATCACCTGGTCATTAATTAATTTATCTTAATTGATGGACGCCTACTTGAATGGCATGTCTATATTTAGATTGGACCACATCCGTAAACATATTTATGATGGTTTTAATCGAGGGTGAAGAGAGAAAAATCGTGCGATTTACGTAAATGCACCCATCGCGCAAAGACGCACTTATCTGTCCCGATTCGAAGGACGATAATGAATGTAAACACGAGCACGGCGAGGAGGTGTTCGCGCGTTATCACCCCGGTTTTATCCCTCTCCAGCGGCTCTATCGCCGACGTCGTCGTCGTAGTCGCTCGACCTTTGCCCCGTTTTCGTATGTCTAACGATCGGACGATCGGCGATTAGTAACGCACAGTCCTAGGATCCGGCCGTACAGACCTAACGGAGGATCAAGTGAGAGCTGCAGATACGCACCGCGAATGGGCAGTCCTGGTGGTGGTACTGCTGCTGCTGCTATGGCAACGAGAGGTCCGGTCGTCTGCATCGAGAGCATCTCCTGGTTGGACGCGCTGCAGATACACACCGTCGCCGTGATCTTTGGCCTCTGGATCGTCGTCAAGAGGTTCGCGAAATGGCTGTGGAATCCGAACGCCTTCTTCAGCCTGGAGATGAGGGACAATCCGCCGAACTGTCTCGTCGATTCATCCCTCGGACAGCACAAATACGTGAAGCTCAAGGTTTGTCCGTCCGTTCTCGTCCTCATGCTACTAACGCTTACAAAATCGTAAAGAAGCGAGATTAGATTGAATCGCATCGACGGGAGAAATCAAAATAAATGAAAGAAAAAAAAAACAACATTTATTCGTAGATTTGCAACGCAAATCTGAGCGACGGTTGAACATCGCGATATCAATTTTAATTTTCGTATAAGAACAATCATCCCGCTATTTTTATAATCACACTAATTGAAAACAACTTAAAAAAAAAACTTATTACAAGCACAATATAAACATCTTATTGAATACTAATTAATTAGTGCTATTATTAGATCCACATAATAGATTATTATCTTAATTAAAGCTTTTAAACCTAGTTTTCCTTATTTAACTTCACATACACACACACACATTACAAACCACTTAAGCCAATCAAGTTAAGTCAACAAGACTTATTAGACTCAAAAGTCCGATTCAAGGGAAACAAGTTTTTAATCATCAGAAAACCAATATTTAAAATTCATTTATTTATTACAAATCAAAGCTGCCTGGATTCCCTATGAATCATTTAAATTCTCATTTTTTTTTTTATCGGAAATTTTAATTGATTTGAGCAATTAATTTGATACAAATACAAATTTCTGGTAATTAAAAAATAATTTTCCATTTGTTTAACGATCTGTTAAATATTTAATTGCCTGTTCATAAATGGATTTTAATATTTTGACTTTGATATGATGACTTATAATTATTATACAAAACAATTAAATGCGTCTCAATTATCAATAGATTATAATCAAATTATAAATAGATTATTATTCTATTTTCAAATTATTTAAATTCATATATTCAGCGGTTTTTTTTTTAATAAATTACTAGAAAAACACTAATTTTATGCAAACGAAATTAATTAATATTATGTTAATATAAATCAACATTTGTAAATTGAATTATGAATAACAATTTTTTTATTTCAATATTAATGATTGCGTATCGAAAAGTCAAGATAAACGCGAATTGAAAGCTGAAAACATATTTGTTATTTACTAAAATTTAATTGACCGAAACAGGAGTAATCGCAGTTTAATTAATTTAAATATAATAATTATGATGCGTATGTGACGAAATTATTTGAAATATTTCAATAGTGTTGATTTATTGATCGACGTGTAGATGGAAATACTTACTTTAAAATTGATGTAATTTGGGTTGTCTGCTGCAGGGTATAAAATTTCATTACGTGGAGGCGGGGTCTAAGGATCGGCCCCTCGTGCTGCTGCTGCACGGATTTCCCGATTGCTGGTTGAGCTGGAGATATCAGATCCCGACGCTCGCCGAGCATTTTAGGGTCGTCGCTTTGGATCTGAAGGGTTTCGGGGATTCGGACAAGCCGATCTGGAGGAGGAGCTACCGCATAGACATCATCTTGGAGGAACTGAAACAATTCATATTAACGCTGGGCGTGAACAGATGCATAGTGATGGGACATGACCTCGGCGGTCTCCTCGGTTGGTATTTGGTGAACCAGGAGCCGGAGCTGATCGATAAATTCATAGCTGTTGGATGCCCGCATCCGAACATCTACTGGAAGAACATATCATCGCACAGCTACTTCAACAATCACTGGATCAACTTCATGCAGTGGCCGTACCTGCCGGAGATCGACGCTCTGAAGGAGGACATCAAGCTGATCAGTGAGTACCATAAGCATCTGGAGGAAAACGGGAACAAGGACACGTACATGGAGGCTTACAAGTACACGTTCTCGCGCAAAGAGGATTGGACGGGGCCCATAAACTATTACAGGAATCTGCCGTTCATCAGGATCAGCGAACGCACGGAACCGGTCAAACAATCCACGTTTCTGATCACCGGCAACAAGGGCCAATACGTGAAGCTTGAGGGCGTCGTCCAGTCCACCGATTACTGCGAGAAGTTCTACGTGAAGATCATGGACGGTTCCGGACAGTTTCCGCATCAGGACAACCCGGAAATGTTCAACAGGATCATACTGAAATTCCTGCGGGTGAACGTCGAGAGGACGCAGGTGCAGAGATCGCCGTCCAAGGGCCTGATGGACCGCATGTTCGGCGCCGTCTCCACGACCGTCAAATACGGCAACTCAGTCATAGACACCGTGCAAAAGAAAACTAACATCAACTTGGAACATTGCAAGATTTGAGCAAAAATAACATCCGCACATATACGTTTTTGTTGTTGTTATTTTTATCTTTGTTTAAATTGTTGTTATTGTTTTAATCTAACCAAACTACATTTCGATCAAATGTAGCGAAGAGAAAATAAGGAAACCCACAAAAATCATTAATACTAATCTCGTAATATAATGTGTTTTTTTTTAAAGAATCGAGCTTTCAATTCTGTTGAGGAAGGAAAATATTCGTTGTTTTATTTATTTATTCCATTATTTTTGTTATATGTGTCTCTTACGAATAAATATATATTTTTTTAATTACCGACCGACGTCTCATTCCTCCTCGGAATAATCCATCTCTTCGTTAAGATCGTCAACGGACGCTTCTTCATCTTCAATCATTCGAGCCTCACCGCTCGCCTTCACCTCTCCCAATCTCGAAATATACTGCATCGTGTATTTATTGAAATCACATCTGCAAAAAAATAATAATTTAACAAAACTCGAAACGTTTGAGATAGCAAATCCTTACATCTTGGAAAATTGCTCGTATTTTTTGCTCAAGCTCTTCTGCAGCGCCAAAAGCGCCGGCATATTCTTCTGCGCTTTTATCGTCAAACCGTGCGTGGTGAGTATGCTTTGCGCCCAATGCAAATAAAACTCTAAATGCGTAGAAGAATCTAAAGCTGTAGACACGATCAGCAGCAGCCTCTCAATGTATTTCTCGCTCAAAGTCGAAACCGTCAATTCAACTGCAAACAAAATTTATATTAGAATTTTACAATAAACTAATTAAATTATCAACACTCACTGTCTTTCACTGGGATACTCTCTAAAACTTCATTGATTAAACCGGCTTCGTTCAATTTCATGGACATCATTAGAGCGTTGGTGGAATCGTTATCAGTGATAGCTTTACGCACTGAAGAAGGCGTGATGTTCATCTGCAACTCCCAAGGGTCGAAGACTACGCCGGCGTTTAAGCTATAAACCAGGAGACCTTCCGTCGTTGCCGCAGCCCACTGCTGACCGGTCGGTGAGAATTGTACAGCGAAAACGCGAATTTCCGGTTTGAAATTGCGGGCGGCCATATCGCCCTTCCGCACGCCCGGCAATCTGATGGCAACTTTACCGCCTTCCAGCTCTTCCCTCTCCTCCACCAGCTTCAAATTACCAAACTCCGTTCGGTTCCTCCAACTGATGAATTCCTAACAAATCAAAACCAAGTTAATAATCTATAATAAATTCTAGGAGAATCGAATTATTACTTGAACGCCGTCCAGAGATAAATTACAGGTGATCGAGAATTTCTTTAAAATGATGCCTTGTTTGATGTTGTAGATGCAGACGTTCTTGGATTGGCCTCCGGCCAAGATGCATTCGCCGTCAGCGGAATAGCACAACGTCAAGAAGGCCCTGCAAAGTGCAAAAAGGTTAAATCCCCGTCTTCAAATAATATTGATAATCAATTACTTTGCTTTCAACGATTGTTTAGCTGACACCAGGTCAGTGTCTAGTTGACCGCTTCCCAAATCGTTTCTTCCGTCGATGGTGAACAATTGGCTACCAGATTTTACATCGAACGTGGAGATTTGACCGTTGAGAGTGGCCACAGCTACAACCTGACCAGCAGGATGGAAGGCGACGGCTAAACCGTCGGAGCACAGCTCGATGGTCTCATGGGCAGAACCCTTCTCGATAGCATCCCAAACGCGTAACGTCTTATCCCAGGAAACCGAAGCCATGACAGCGCTGTTCGGATTTGGACTGAACTCTATGCTGCACTGAAATATTTAAAAAAATTAAATAAATTTTACTCAACATAAATTGTAATTATTTTTCAAACTTACGACTGGTCCATCGTGCCCGCTCAAGATCTCCAATAAACGACCCAACTTCATCGACCATAGGTAAATTTCGAAACTGTCCTGACCGCCGGCAGCTACGAATTCGCCGCTGCTGTCCACAGAAACGCACGATAGCTGCACGGGTCGCGGAGTTGTTAACGTCCGGAAATTGCGGTACCTAAATCATCAACATTAATTCATTCACTTTAAAATACGAGCAAAACTGACCTAATTATATCGAAAGCTCTGACCGTTCCATCTAAAGAAGCGCTGATCAAAAACTTTTTGTTTCCGCAGAACTGCAGCGACGTAACCGGACTCGTATGTTCGCTGAACGTCACGAAGCAGTAGCCGGTCTGGGTGTTCCACAATTTCACTTTACCATCTTCGCCTCCGGTTCCAATGTACTGGCCATCAGTGGAGTAAGAAATACAACTCATGTTGCTAGAGTGTCCTTGCTGCTTCATCACATAAGTCTCACCTAAACAAAATCGCAAATTAAATAAATGCAAATTCAAAACACAACAAACTACTCACTTTGCCACTCCCACACCAATAATTGTCCAATGCCCGAACAGCCTAAAGCAATCCAATCGCCGGTGCAGTTCATCGCCACAGATTTGATCTTGTTTTTGGAAATGTTCAAAGAATGGATCAAACTGCAATCGGGCATTTCGTAGATGTAAAAATCACCGACGCTCGTGCCAACGACCAATATCCTATTTTCCTTGTGATACGTCGCAGAACAAATCTTCACTTTACCATTATCCAAAAGGATTTTATGCCCGGTTGTCTCGAAAGAAAAATCAAACTTTCGTTTCTTCTTCTTGGACGACTTCTCTTGCTCATCGATTATATCGATCTTCTCCAACGCGTTCGTTATTTCCTCTTCAGTCTGTTCCAAAGTTTTCGTCGCATCGTAATCCTCAGCTTCTTCCTCACTGTCTTTCTTTTTCTTCTTCGTAGGCTCTCCCGATTTAACATCATCTTTAAGCCTGTTGCATTTCCACACGTGCAATTTGGATCCCGCCGTGATTGTAATCAAATCATCGGTTTTATGATCGAAGAATACGGATATTACTTTACTACCTTGTTTACCCAAAGTTAACCTACTGTTGCTCCTCTCACTAAAAAAAAAAATAATTTAATAACTAAAATATAATTGATATTAACATTTCCTTACTTATCCATTGAATAAATATGTACAAGCATTTCCTTGGTTCCAACTGCCAACAATTTTGAATCACTGCTCCAATCTAAGCAGATTGTTTCATCTGCAAGTCCACCCAGTTTTCTCTTCAAGTGAAATCCATTGTATTCACCCGAGTATGGGCCTGGGGCTTGGAATATTAAAACTGAAATTCAAATGTTAATAAAAATTATACCATTAACAATAAGATAATACCTTCATCATTAAGGCACATAGCAAATAATTTTCCATCTGGGCTGAATTTAATAGCTTTGACCAAATGCCGGAAACTCCTTTTGTGGATCACTGTGTTGGAGATCAGTGAAATCATGAAAGTTGCATGGTTCTCGTTGACTGCTATTAAGGTGCACCCATTTGGACTTAAAGCTAAAGTTGTGAAGTTGTAATTGCTTTCCACAGGCAAAGTTGTGGATGTATTCCTAAAAAGAAGCAAACAAGTATTAATTTTATGCTTACTTTTAAATGAAAAACCACTCACTTTTTCAAATCGAATATGGTTATTCGATTGCCCACAGGGCTTATCACTGAGTTGCCATCATTGGTGAATATAAGATTGCCTTGTCGGTAAACACAACCCAACAAGTTGTTAAACTGAAAACAAATTATCATTAGCGTTTGAACACACATTATTATTATTTGCAATATTTACAGTGTAGCTGAACTTCATGTTTGATGTTTTTCATCTAATAATACACTGGGGAAAACTAGTTTAAAAAAGCACGTGCGAGAGTATTTGAAGCAGAAAATATAAACATAACCAAGAAAAACAATACGTGATAAACGTGACGAAATGCAACCAAATATGGGGAATACTTGTTACATTGGTTGACTATGCATATATTAAGATGTTTATATTTATGCATATATAAGAATATCATTAAATATTAACGAAGAGTAACAGATACATTTTAAGTAACAATTTTAATGTTAAGTAACATTTATATTTTTCGCAAGGGGAGCTGGTGGTTGCCTAAACTATAAGTAATTTCAGTTATTGAAATGGTAAATCAACAGCACAGAAGCAACGCCATGTTGAAACAAAACAAGAACTTGTGGAGTAATTAATATTCATAAAGCAGGCTTTTCGGCCGTCTCCTGAGCAACGTAGCAACAAAATCAACAAACAAAAGTTCCCAGTTCGGCCGGGAGCAACAATTGAGAGCATTTTCCGGCGAGTGAAACCCAGCCCCAAGTGAGTGCATTCCAAAAAGAGAAGAGAGAAAAAAAGGTTGCAATACATAATCGAGGCATTTTCTCGTAATTGCGGTACAATATAAATAACATGTGGCGCATAAAAATGTCAGTGTGATTAATTCGTGCATTCGTTAAAAATCTTTTCCATCTTTGGGCTTGCCCCAGATGAAGTTGTGCAGCTGCAAGAAGGTAAATCAGGGTTTATGGGGAATGAGACTACAGCCAGAGACATGGAGACTGAGTCTGTGAAGTCTGAGAACAGCTCAAGGTCCCGCAGATCCAGGGGCCACAGGGACAGAAACAATTACAGGCAGCATTCTCACAGAAGCACCAGGTAAACAAATTCACAGTAAATCCAATTAGATTTAACGGTTATTTGGTATTTTGTGAATTTATTTTCAGGAGCGGTAAATCTCGCAATAAAAACGAGGACAGTATGGCACCGTTTCAGACGGCGGTCACTATTACTCCAGACAACAGGGATGGTCAGGAGGTGATTGAGGTGCAAATACTGCCCCAGGATGATAATTGGGGCGAGAACACCACTGCCATAACCGGGAACACTTCTGAGCAGTCAGAGTCTACAGAAGATGTGAGCAATTGGCCTGGAGAGCCTGACACAGGCTTGAGTTTCATATGCCAGAGATATTTTGGAACGATCTTAACATACATAATATCTATCGCCGCATTTTTGAGCCCCATAGCGATGGTGGTGTTGCCGAAAATTGGTTTCTTTCCAGCATTGTCGAACAATGTCGGAATACAGAACAACGGGAAGCTGCTGCTCTGCGGCGCTGAATGCAAAGGATTGCTCGTTTCGTTAGCGTTTAAATTGGTTATTTTGGCTGCAGGCGCTTGGGCCGTCTTCCTCAGGAAGCCGAACGCTACGTTGCCCGGAGTGTTTCTGTTCAGAGCGACGGTTCTAGCTTTGACTCTGATCTGCACGTTTGCGAATTGGCTTTTCTACATTGTACAAGTGACTGAGAATGCTAGGGCTGCTATCACCCCTGAAGAATACGTCGATTACAAGGCTTTGGTAGCTTACGCTTCCAGTTTAACGGACACTTTATTATTCATACACTACTTATCCGTTGTTCTCATGGAAATCAGACACCAGAAGCCGGCGTATTATATTAAGATAATTAGGAGTCCTGACGGAGCTTCCCAAGCCTTTTCCATCGGTCAGCTCAGTATACAAAGGGCGGCTGTTTGGGTTCTCGAGAAATATTACACTGAATTCCCGATTTACAATCCTTATTTGGAGAGAATTCCGGTTTCGAAGAGCTCGAGGAAGGCTTCCAGCAGCTTCAAGTTCTACGAGGTGGACGGGGTTAATAACAGCGGAATGCAACAATCGAATTCTAGAGCAATGTTGGCAGCACATGCTAGAAGAAGGGATTCGAGCCACAACGAAAGGTTCTACGAAGAACACGAGTACGAGAGGAGGGTGAAGAAGCGTAGAGCTAGACTGATTACAGCCGCTGAAGAGGCTTTCACGCATATAAAGCGACTGCACAACGACCAAGTGCCTGCGATTCCAATGGATCCTCATGAGGCTGCGCAAGCCATATTCCCGTCGATGGCGAGGGCCTTGCAGAAGTATCTGAGGGTGACCAGACAACAACCCAGGCATTCAGTTGATAGTATATTAACGCACTTAGCCAATTGCTTGAGCCACGATCTAACACCTAGAGCCTTTCTGGAGCCGTACTTGATCACGGATCCAGTTCTTCAGAATGATAAAGAACTGAAGAACGTTCAAACATGGGCGTTGATCTGCGAAGAGTTACTGTCGCGACCGATTGGCGACAACGTTTGCTTCCAACTAAGACAGAACGACGTCTCTCTTCTCTGCACAATTAAGAAACTGCCGCACTTCAACATCACCGAGGAGGTGGTGGATCCGAAGAGCAACAAGTTCGTTCTAAGACTCAACTCTGAAACCTCAGTATGACCAATAGTCTACGACAGATTGATTTGAAATTTGATTTTTTGAAGCATATCATATTTTCTCGCTCTAATTTAAGTACTTAATTCATTGTGATATAACGATTATTTTAATTGGATTTCGACCCGACGATGATGAACAAGAAGAAGGAAAGCAGCAAACTCGTAAGAAAAGAAACAAACAGATAATACTCGTACTCGCTCAAATTTTATTTTTTTACGTTTTTCTTATTTATTTATACTTAAGCTCTACTGTTACGCCAGATTTACATAAGATCTATATTTATTTTACGTAATGTATGTTACGAGAAGACAAAGCCTCAAGTGCAATTTTAATTTCCATTTTAGTATTTACTTATTATTTAAGCTATGGATTTAGTATTACTTAAACAAAAATTGTTTCACGAAGAGGAATCGTTGCAAAATGAAGAAGGGATGACGACTTTTCTATTTGGCTATGCAAAGTAGCGTTTGGATCTGAAAGCTACTCTGAAAAATATTATATATATAAAAATATCCCATGTAAAAATATACAAGAAATATATTTGATATACTGCGATTTATTGATAAAATATAAACAAATGTAATGAAAAACGATGTAATAAGTGTGCTTGACAAAATGTAATTTTTCTAAAATTAATTAAAAAGAGAATGGCAAGGTTTTAATGACAGTATTCTAAAATTTAAGCATTTACAAGGAATGTTCTTTTTTTCGATTTGTCTTATTTATTTTATTTAATAAGTTTTTTTTATTATATTTATATATATACACAAACACACGTAATACCGACTTTTGTAAAATGTATTTATACGAAAATAAAGGTACTGACATTTTTTTCTAAATTGAAATTTTAAATATCTTTCCGAGACATATGGATCAGAAGGATCATGAACCTTACTTTAAATAGAATTAAGAAAAAAATGAGTTAAATCAACGATAAATTAACGAAATTGGATCCGTCACATTTTCAGTATAAAACAGGTGCAACCTCGTGAAGGCAAATGCGTACGGTCTTGCATCAATTCAGAGGCTGTGTTTTGCGCTTGAAAAGACACCTGATTATCATCTTCATAGGAAGATGATATACCTTTTGCACCTGGACATGGGGCCACGTGGAAATCGCTGCCCTCATTCACAGCAAATGAGAGCAAACGCGTGACCGCACACCCGGAGGAATCGAAAAGAAAATAAGGAAAGTTTGGAATAGAAGGAAATGCTATGACCTAACAGGTATACTAATAAAAATAATAAAGCTAAGCTAACCTGAAACAGAGAATACAATGATTAACACAACATGAAATGCAACAATATTAAATAAAAACCTGAAACAGAACACAAATAAATAACACACACCATACATAAAATACGTTTACAAAATATATAAAATTGCATTGCATAAACATCATTATAATAATTATAGGAGAGGAATAATTAGTGTTTGTTCTCTCATCTTTTTTTTTCTTTTTTGTATATGTTTTATATTTGTTATTATTTTTTTTTGTAGATATAATTTTTGTTTTGTCTACTTATATTCATATATTATTTTATATTTATTTCTTTTCATTTATTTTATATCATATTATTTTTTCTATATTATGAATGTGTAATGCAATGCAATTCAGCACAATATAGGCTAATTGTACTATGTTCATTAGCTATCCGGCATTATGACATTTTACTTGCGTCATGTTATGACTACTCTATAGACTCTGAGCAGCTGCCGAACGCCTTTACAACAATCTACAAATATAAATAAATTACAACCCATTTAATTCCTCAAAATTTGGGGCACAATAAGGATATAGAAAGGAATATAGGGATAAGTCGAACCGGAGACTCGCGATTCTTGGAGGGGACGGAGAGTCCTCGGATTAGGTATGTTTTTTTTGTGAGTGGGTGTAAGCTTAAAACTAGGAGGAATATTGACAAAATGGGCGCATTACAAATATAACTAAACCTAATCTAAAACTAAAGAGAACGAACTATTATAGTAAATTGCACTCTACTGTATTAATTAGTTCTCTGGCAATGATATTATCATAACTGCCTAATTGGACATTTAGGATAATCAATTGCAAATGTTATTAAGTATTAAGTATTTATTGTTTATGGTTTTTGCTGTGTAATTCTATTGTTTGGTCCACCTCTGAAGTGCCCGACCCAGCAGCAAGACCTGAACATTCACAGCAAAAATGAACAGATCGAGCGCAACAGTCCAGAGGTGAATTTTATCTGCTGAAAGAAAACACGTGAGGATACGTTAGATCCCCACAGACATGGATTAGTACAAACGACATATATAGTAAATAGGATAGGAGAATCACTCGAAATAATATAAAGCAACAAAAATGAATTGGAGTGAATCGTGAGCCAAGCAAAAGCTCATTCGATCCATACTAAATACTAAATGCCTAAACTTAACCAGGAAATCCAAATGAAGTTAATAGCAAACTTCGCCCGAGCGAAGAGAATTCTAAAGTATTGAATTGGCAAATGGTTAGAGGATGAAGGAAGGTGTTGGGACCGGCAGAGACCCTGTCAGAAAACTGACTAGTCTGCGGAAGTACCGGCACCCCCAAAATAGTCATAGCAACAGTTAAGGGGGGACTCGCGGCGGACGGGCGGAGTGAAGGGAACCAAATGCCAATCAAATACTAAAGATTTCTTTAAGAAAAATTGAAGTTACTTTAACAACAAACTTAATGCAAATATAAACGATTGAATTGAAAACACGGAGGGCTGAGGGTGGATCGTGAAAGTGTGCAACCATCTCACGATCCCGGGGATATTTCATTATCAAAAACTAAGTAAACCTCGAGATAAGCTCGAAGGGGATGGGCGAGGGTACTGAAACATCCTCTATTTAATACAAATCTATAATCGTGCAGAGAGAGTCTACCAACATATCTTGTTCAATTTAAGACTGCTAAAGACAAGTCTCTTTCTGCACGACTTTCGAGTGATTTTCGGGCACGGTGGATCCATTTAGATCCAGCTGAAAGCAAAAACATATAAAAGCCGACAAATACGTTAGATTTGCCACTAACTACTCATGCTTATTAATCGCGAGGCGACACGAAATCACCATTGACTTTGGAGATGATTTGAAACTAATATAGTAATAATTAAAAGTTAATAAATAGAAAATTAATCATATTGATGACAATTTCCATTATTTTAAAAAAATTAAAAAAGGATATAAGATAGGAAATAACAAATGTTTAATTAATTTAGATTGATAAATAATCGATGAAAATAAATTAATTATAGTTCAAGATTTCTATATAAGCATCTAAACACAAATCGAAAATGTTAATGAAGATTTAACATTTTCTAAAAATCTATAGACATCTCAGCACAATCATAACAGTAACAGCATTCAATCACACATATCATTCAAAATCAAATACTAAATCGAAACACTTGCTCATACATACATACACAAACAAACATTTGCGAGCTCGCATTGATTCATACCAAAACACACTAACATACAATTTTCAGATTTTGGAAATACGAGAAAGTTTCCAAAAACTGATAAAAGACTAATTTGCTTTAGGGTGGCCAACCCTAATTATAGAATTTCCTGAACTATAAATATTTTAAGTAATAAAATAGGAAAGATGTTAAATGAATATAAAGCAGATTGAAAAGTATCTGCAGCTTGTAAACATTTGTTATTTTTGAATAATTTGGTGAGTAGAGAGTTGTTTCAAAATAATAATAATTAAGTAATTATGATTCCTTCTACAATGAATTAAATATATTGAAGCCATTACAACTTCAAAATAAATAAAACATATGTAGAATTATCAATTAACAAAACCATCATCATGACAAAACTAATAGCAAAATGAAAAAAATCAATGCATTGAATTGCATTAAAAAATGAATTAAAATCTTCTCCAAATTAATAGTAATTTAATGCAACCTAAACTAAAACATCTCACATTATCTAAGTGGATGTAAAAAACGGAATTACGGACAAGAACAAAGGGAATCAAAAAATTAATAAATATTAATAGGCGCAGTAATAATTAAAAATATAAAAAGTTCAAAACAAATTAAATAAATTTAATAAATAGACGTAATATGAATTAATAATTTTGAATAGACGCTGTAATAATTAAAAGAATGAAAAAGCTAAAATCAAATGAAAAATATATTTAGGTTGAGGTGGGAGGGCTAGTTGTGAATCCCGTGTGGTATAAAATCACTTACTACTTGATGTTTTCATCGCCATCATCTGATCTCTCCATCTCAGCCATCACCTACATCTTTGCCATCTCGTTGTTGGCACTCACTCCGAACACTCGCGATAAATTATCAAAAATACGCACTAAACTCCCGGAAATTTAATACTCCCGTGATTCTAATATAATTAATAGCAAATTGAGTAACGTGAATTTAAACTGACTGCAATCAGTACCGGTTGAAGAACAAGAGCCGAAGCCTTAAACTTGTCTACAAAATAACGCACAAACACTTCACTACAGAATGTAAGACTAAGTTTGGTCAAAACTTTTCTTAACGACATCCGTCGCGATAGATAAATTGATATTTCGGGGAAACGCGAGCCCCTAGATCCGCTGTGATCTGTCGGTTGATTGCTCGTATATTCGAATACGAACAACCACCTCAACGGATGCACCTCGAGAAGGTTTTAGCACAGACGGTCTTGCCATCCCTTACGTATCACTGCGGACGTGATAAACGCAAAGAACGACCTGGTAATTACAATACCTTGCATCCATAAAAATAACGAACAAATATACATTAATATAAACATTTCTATATAGATTAAATTCAATAAATTAAAATAACTCACGGTTTTCGGCGCTCATGCCATTATAACGAAGGAAAATCGATGAATTTTCAATAGTTTTAATCGATTTCTAATTGGAACAATGTTAACTTTACAAAGAGACGCGCACTACTGTGGCTTGGGGACGCCACGATCGTGCCAACTTTAACCAAAAAATTCCTTTTTTTTGCAATAAAAAAGCGTTTTTCTTATCTTCATCGAACGAATAAATGAACATCTGGCCAACAAAAAAAAAACTACGCTGCAAAAAATTGAGAGAAGATGCGTCGTAGCATCATTTTTATTGCATCAACAATTTTGAACATTCAAAAAGCGATCACATAACTGCGCAAAAGTGGCGTTCCCACCCACGACCACGCAATAAGGGAGACGTGTATTTTTGATTTTGAATAACTTCAAAAATTAAAAATTTACTGTAGTTTCGGAATTGGAATTATAAAATTAGATTATAAAAGCGTTTTTTGAGCGAGGAATTTCGTTAAGGTTAAACAATAAATAGAAAAATAATTTAAAAAAAATCATTTTACCTTAATTAGATTTCTCCTTTGTGAGGTAATTTGCTGCTTCTCTATTAATATCAACGATGAACGGAAACGGCGAAAACGATTTGAAACTTTTCAGAGAACGAAAAAAGTGCAAGTTTCCAATTGGTAGCGACGCTTCGCAATGATGATGGACTCGTAGCGCCGCACGCGGTGAATTTAAACACCTAATACATATTCGTGTTCTTGGTTGCCTATAAATGAAAAATATTAATTTCCATACATTTTCTATTTAAATTATGTACTTAATATTTATTAACTGAAAAACTAATAATTTTTATATTTCTTTGTATAAGTTGAAGAATTTTTGTACCTTTGGTATTTGTTATATAAAATTTGTACACAAATTTTTCTCTTGATTTTGTTGTATTATTCATTTTGTAATTTCATTGCTTTTTATATTACTTTGCGATTTATAAATATTATAAGGATTTTGAATGAAAAATGGTAGTAATTAATATTTATGAACCGAAAGACTTATAACACTAAAAAGTTTATATTTGTTTGGATAGTTTGAAAAATGTGTGTTCCTTTGATATTTGTTTATATAAAACTTGTACAAAAGTTTTCCTCTTGATTTTATTCTATTATTTATCTTGTAATTTCATTGCTTTTTATAAATATTCTAAGCACTTTAAATGAAAAATGTAAGTTGCTTGTATGGAAGTATGGTGGGTGTAAAGTTGCATAATTAGAAATCGTGTGGGATGTCAGACGAGGAGTGTTTTTAGTACAATTCAGTTGATTCACAGTACCGAAATTATAACCAAAAATGGCAGCAGAAGCGGCGAAGAAAATGGACAAGAAAGGTAAAGGGCCGACCCCTGATGATATCCTCAACGGATTCAATTCCCTGCGAGTGGAGCAGCGCAGCCTCGCATCGAAAATCTCCGAATTCGAGGCGGACATCAATGAACACAGGTAAATCAAAATCTGTGATGCATTTGGAGCACACATGATTCTAAAATTAAATATTTTCAATTCATCCATTGCAGAATGGTCATCGAGACTTTGAAGAACGTCGATGGAGAGAGGAAATGTCACCGTTTGATTGGAGGCATCCTCGTAGAGAAGCAAGTCAAAGATGTGCTCCCCGCTTTAACATCAAATAGAGACAAACTCGTCATACTAACAGAGAAACTGAACGATCAGCTTGCTAAAATGGGAAAGGAAATCATCGAGTACAAAGAGAAGCATAACATCAGAATCAGGGGACAGGATGATATGAAAAGCAGCCAGGAGTCCGGTCCAGCACCAAAAGATACCCGAGGAAATGTATTGGTCTCTTAATTGTTTCTGATTTCACTCTCTCATCTAAGGCAAATAAATAATTTGTTATAAGTAATGAATCTGTCACATTGATCATTTTTGAAACATCATCAGAAGGCATAGTCTTAATCACCATGGAAAATTTAAACTATTAATAAAGAAGCTTCAATTTTTAATTTAAAAAATATAAAAACGTTTTTATTAATCTGAATCCGACATGTCTTCGTCGCTTGTTACATCCGAATCGTCGGCCTGTTCCAAGCATCTGGGGCAATTGCAATTAAACAGGTAGTTCTCCCTTAGTTCTTTTTGTCTCGAATGCCTCGAGCTTTCCAAGCTGCATTCATCCAAATAACTAATGCAGATCTCTTCGCCCGCTTCAATATCCCTCAGAGCTCGCAAACTTAAAGTGCTATTGTTGTGTTTGTAAACGATTTCGGCGTTGGGAATGCAACTGTGATTCGCAGCGCTTTGCGTTTCGAACAAACCCACTCCTTCGTTATCCAAGAAGTTACCGACGTTAGCGTCCATCTCCTCGTACAACTTATCGACTAAATCGTTTTCCGGCACCTTCTCCACCCACTGGCTGAACGGGCTCGTACCGATACCTTGTCCATTGGTTCCCATCAACGCTAAGAGACTTTGAAATCCTTCGGGACTCAGCAGTTGATCCACGTGCTCGTGCGGCATCGAATTCACCAACAAGGAATGCAAAGTGGAAATCTGATTGGCGAACTTCTCTCCGAGCAATTTATGCGCTAAATGCGAATCGTCGTTGACGCTGCGATGGCAGAACTTCAAGAACCTGTTCAGAGTGTTCTCTTTATCACTGGATTGTTGAATTGTGGCTAATATTCTTGGAACCAGCATCACGCTGTTGGTTTCTGGTGGATAATGGATTTGCTTCCAAGCGTCGTTCAAGCAATGCAAAGGTCCAGCCTGCACGCAGAGTGTCCTGTGATATTGATTGAAAGCCTTCTCCTGACAATCGGCATTGCAATATTCCACACTGCATCCAGGACATTGAGTTATAGTCGATTTGTTTGTGGTGCAAAATTCAGGATATGGAAGAACAATTTCTGTCCTTCCGGTTAACCTCCTCACATTCTCCTCAGCAGTCTCCAAGGGTCTTAAGCAATGATCGCACGCTTTATACCCATACTCAGCATTCCAAGAGAATTGCACACAGACCAAAGGAGATTCTTCGAAGAGTATAGAACCTTCAGAGAAATTCTTCTTGCTAAACAGACCATTTCCCTACAACGTAAACATACAATTAAATAATGTCACAAGAACTTAAACGAAATCTTACCTTGCTTTCATCAATAAACCTAACTTCCACATCCATGATTGCCCAAAGATTAATTCACCATGAGGTTTATAGGTTAGGAAAACAATTATGAAGTTGGCTAAGGCACAAATTCAAAATATTTCATATGCAATTTTGGTTGCGTTTCAATCATAAAATTATTTAAAAAATGCATAATTTGAACCGCAATACGTTATATAAGTTATAAATCGATTATATAAAATTGTAACATACCTTTAATAATTTGAAAGCACTGTTCGAGTTTCCATCAAACATTGCAGTAACAAAATGACCAACTGTAGTTACATTGGTTGCGTTCTTATAAGATTAACATCACCAACTCTTAATTTGTGTAATATGAATTCATTAAATAAATTGTATTTATAAAACTTAAATAAAGTTTAATTAATTATTAATTTATAAGTTTAAGGATATTTAATTGCGCTTGGAAATGTGTAAGGTATGCTTTTTTTATAAATAGGTAGCGTGGCCGAGCGGTCTAAGGCGCTGGTTTAAGGCACCAGTCTCTTCGGAGGCGTGGGTTCGAATCCCACCGCTGCCAAATATCTTTTGTTTAATATATTAATATTTCATTTTTATTCATAGTTTATTAATTAAATTAATGAATTATATTTTAAATTAAACATTTTAAATGAAAATATTTGTCATGAAAAATGTAGTCAGTCAAAGTTGTTTGGATTGTTTAAGGAATTGCGTTTTTGAATAGGTTTTTTTTAAATAATAATATCTTAATGGTATTAATGTGAACAACGATTGAAGAATGCGTAATGGAAGTAAATGAGATAAATATCGTCGAGTTTTTGTGTCGAAGGAGATTACCCTCTGGATCGGATTTGACAGGTCGACGCGGGTCCATCCATCCATCCATCTATGGAGGATCAAGATTGTGTGTGCGCTCAATTAAATTCAAAAGGCAAACCGTATCTTGTCAGCAGAAGGATCAACACGAAACAACAAGAGGTGGAATTGGGGCGAGACCCAGTAAGTAAGTGGACGAAGATGAAGAAGAAAAAGATGAAAAAAAAAGGGATGGAGGATATTCGGTGTCGCGGATTATATTGTGTGTTCTCTGCGGACGACAAAAACACAGATCGTAATCGAGTAATGCCCGGTGGTAAAAGGATACAACGGAGGGAACGAGATGAAGAAAGGATGGAGGAGAATCGTGCCGTGTTCACTAAAGTGTTCCCAAAATCTCGCTATTATGATTATTCCTTGTATTCCTGATGGGACAGGTCAGATAAGACACGGATTACGACCCAAATTTCTTTCTCTCTAAACACACACACACACACTGCTTTCATTTTTATATTTTCGAAAGGATGCGTTGCAGAGGATGTTCCATCATCATCATCATCATTCACTTAATACCACGAACACATTATGCGAGCGCGTAATTAGACCGTTTAAACGTTGATTGGAATTAATCTAATTGCATAATGAACCGAACCATTCCGTTCACGGTTTCAGATTACCGGCGATGGAATTTTCTGAAACTCCCCGTTGCGGTTTCACGTAGAAAAGATTACTTCAGACCGTTCACACAACGCACAAAGCTTTTCTCACCTCGCCACAATGGAATTCTTCTTTCTCTCCTCCTGTCATCGACGATTTTCCCTTCGAATATGAATATTTGCAACACGAGACTCTCGCTTATCGCATTAGACTTGACAATGGACGTGGACGCCTTTCCGGATCATTTAATTATACTCATCTGTCCCATATAATTCCACGAAACGTAACAGATCCATGAGTGAAAACTACCTACAAAAATAATATCAATTCCCATGAATTACCACAATAATGCTCTATACCTGATCCAACAAATATGAGTGAAACCACACAATTCATACTTTGAGTACTTCAAATATCATGTTTTGTTACTTAAATTCAAATTTTCATCATGAAAATATTTTTGACTTAACTTGTCTTCACTCGCTCCAATAAAAGATAGGAAATCCACACAATTTAAAATGCGAATTATTTCTTATTGCCAGCACACAACAAAAGTTTTCTTTCTGCAAAAATAATTATTTTCGTTACGTCAAATGCAATTAATGAAATGTCACAATAATACTTAACCTAATACTTACCAAATAACTTCATCAAATATTCACTTTTATTTTACTATTTAAATTAGAATAGATTTATTTTTTTGTAGTATAATTATTATTTGCGTTATGATTAAAATTCATAATTTTCAAACCAAAATTGACTAAATTGATAATGATAATTTGTTACGTCAAATTTGACATTTACGTCAAAATTACAATAATTCATTATTTTCTATTGTTTTTCAAGGCATTCTGAGATTCTTTTAATAAATAAATTATTCCATGTTGTTTTCCATTATGTTTTGAAGCTGTGTGTATTGTTTGACTTCGATTGGCTCGTAGTTGTTTACCATAAGGGTTGGGTGGGTGCCAGAGGGCAAGGAAACCGGGTTATGCAAATGTTCGCTACCATTCAGATTGTGAATTTGCGAGAGGCCTGCCTGGATGGATGGCATAATGAGGTTTTTGTGCGGGGCGGAACGAGATTTGCGATCGTTAACGAGTTTCGAATTGTGCGCCCAATAATCTGGTTAAGTGTAAGTGAGGGGTCGGAATTTCGGCGCGGCCATTATACTAACAAAATAACATTACGTAACCCGGCATTTGGGGAAATATTGCACGCACGTCGCAAGGGTTGGGAGCTTCGCATGTTCCGGACGCGGCGCGGCGCCAGCATCGCTTTGCGTAACATGTGCTGTTACGGTACCGCCGTTACGTAACGGTGCGGCGGAACGAAGGGAGTCTCTGCGAGCGTCATCCCCCATGGCGATGGGAGCCAATTGGAGAGTCGCGTCGGGTCCGCCCTTGACTCGAAAAGCACCCTCGTCGTGCTTTAAAAGACCACCCGTCGTCTTCCTCGACAGACTCACACAGAGTCAACGACCACCATATTCTTATTTCTCTCCACTCTCTCGACTCACTCTTTGCTTACTTTACATTTATTTTTTTGTACACACATACGAACACAATGCTTTTAATTTATTAAGTGAAGAATACAGCTCAAACGCGCAGGCCCGTATTTTCAACCACTTCACCTTACAAAATCAATTTTATCGAACGAAAATTTTCATAATTTTGACGAAATTATCATAAAAAGCATGTAACCATAGCAACTAATAATTGTCCTTATTAACTGTCAAATATTAAAAAAATCAATTTAATTATTGATTATTATTAAGTATTAATAAAATAGGATTGTTTTATAGGATTGAAATAATAAACGTTAAATAATTTGAATTCCCTACAATTAAATATATTTGTTTATAAACCGCCATTAATAAAAACTAAAATATTCCGAAAATCATGTACTGTTTCAGCCTTTGAATCCTCCCCTGCAACATCTGAATATGCTGAATTGCGTTAGCGATGTCCGCGCAGAAGTCACTTCCGAAGAAGCATTCGGAATTTTCCATATACTCCCTATATGTCAGTCCAAGCGAATAGAATTTCGACATGGTTTTGTACGTCTTGTTCTCGGTGCTCGCGTAGAATTCCGCAATAGTAGAGCTGAGATTGTTCTTCAGTCTATCGAGGATTTCCGGGCAAACGAATGCAGATGGCCGCTGCTCGGAGACGATCAACCATTCCTGCCAAAGCGTTCTCTGCCTCAGAATTTCGGCGAATTTACTCGCATATTCGTATATTTTTCGCAATTCCATGTTCAAATTGTTGACACCGCTCGCGTAGAATTTTTTGGCGATCTTTTCACTTTCGACTAAGATGTACTGCATTTCGGCAGTGGCTTTACGAGTTCTCTCGTAATCCATGTTTAACATTTCCATTTGGTTATTTTGCATCATCTTTTCTTGGTTTCGGTTTAAAGTTTGGATTGTCGTGGGAATGGATAAAATTGTTTTCTTTATAATGTTTTTTTCTACAAATTTCTAGTATTACGAATTTGATTAAATTGTTAAAATGACATTAAATTGTTAAGTTATTTTTGTTAAAATATTTAAAATTCTCGGAAAACGGTATTTTTTATCTGCTGTTCGTAACCTTAGTAACTAAAAAATGTTCCTTAGTAACTGTCAAATCAATCAAAAAACGTATACAGGTATTAGACAAAACTAGATTAAATTTGTGCTAATGTGCATTTTAATATCTGAAAAACAAAAGAAGCAAATTAGTAAATGATCGTTAACGTCAGTTTTAATGACAGCATTTAATAAAAATGAATAACTGTCAAATATTGAATTGTTGACGTAAAAGCATTGTTTGTAACTTCAACAAATAAAAAATGTCTTTATTAACTGTCAAATATTAAGTAAGACGTGGAAATCAATTCTAATAACAGCACAGAATAAAGTATACTTACAATATTTATATTATATCTTGAGAATAAAAATTAAATTATCATAAAATTATGATAATCGATTAGAATAAAATGGAATCGATCATGATGATTTTAGAAACATTTCTAATTCTAAACTTGAAGTAATATCGAATTTCGATAAATATTTTTTTCTATTTCATTTTTACAAATTTTTAAAAAATTTATTTATCTTGTTATTTTTTTTTGTATATTTTTGATTTTCTACGTTTTAGATTGAACTCGATTTCTCATCTTCAACGACAACGTGTCACAGCACAGAAAAACACATTTTTTTTAATAATAAGACGAATCGTTACATGAAGTTATTTGATTAGAAAAATACATTATATTTATAACTATTGTACTCATAAACCTAATTCAGCAAAAATGATGCAGAACAACCAGATACAAAGGTTCGACAGCGAAAGCGCGAGAATACGGAAGGATTGTGTGGAAATGGGTATCATCGTAGACAAATGTCGGCAGATCATCAAGAAAATCAATTCGAACGAAATCAACATTTTGATCTTGGATATTCACAAAGTATACAGACATTCAATGGAATTTTCCGCAATTCTTGGGATGAAATCTCTTTGGGAGGAATGGATACTCATCGTCGAACAGCAAACCACATTTCTTTACGAAGTGATCGTTTATAAATTGAAGAAGGAACTCTACACGCATATTTTGGAATTCTACAAGAAAGCCGAGAGCGCTACGAATAAATACGTCCAGAAATTCCAATTTCTTACTACAAAGCATGTGGAGCCCGAGGATTTTTACATCGAATTAAACTCGTTTTGTTCGCACGTCGACGAAGCTATTAAAAATATTGAAATTTTTAATAAAAGATTGCAAGTTTTGAGGCAGTACAAGAATTTAGGAGTCCTGTAGTTTTTTGTTGTTGTTTACAAATAAATATATTGTATTTTATAACAATAAATATTTCTTGATTTATTCAATTACATGATATTATACAAATATCGCTATGGTAACAATTTGAATTTTATTAGTAACTGTCACATCGATCAATTTAAATGTATCCATGGCAACCGTTTCGGTAATCAACCATTTCGTAATGGTAAAGGTTAACTTAGACGATTGTACTATAAAAAAAAGAGATTTTTATTCTTTAAATTTTAAAGATTGGATGCAAATTGATTGGAGTGCGGCAGATGAAAAGAATCGATGTAGCCGCCGCCGGAATGCAAAATACGTGAAATACAAAAAGAATGAACAACCGGAAGAAGAAAAAAGAAGTTGTTCACATACACACAAAGAGAGACATTTCGTTGTTTCCATTTCTCTCTCAATTTCCTCTATTTTCGCTCCCCGAGGTGTGCGGCCGCCACCCTCCTAGAAAACAATGGAACAAAACGCGCCCGCTCGTTGATAAATTGGAAACAGCCGCTGATAGTTCAGGGCCGTATTGAGAAAAAAAAGAATATTTGTTTAACTGTCATTACGTCAAATTAAATAAAATAATCCCATTGCAGTTGGTAACAATTGTTGTTATGACATATTAATTTTGTTCAAAATAGAAAATAACGTCATTAGGCGAAAATATAAAAAATAATTACAAATATTTACAGTTGAACATAGTTTCATAACTTTGTTATGAAATAGTTGAAAATTGTAAAAAAATTGAAAAATAATCACTTGACGTTTCCCCCACTGCATAATTTTTGAGTATAAATTCATTGCATAAAATGAACAGTGCACCAGTTTGAATCAGCCAAAAATTTTAACTATTCATTTCTACAAAAATGAACATTTTTAAAATCAACTTTTCCATTAAAATCAACGACAAAATGATGGAAATCTTGAATCAATGCCATGCAACAATTGAGAATTATTATAAAAATAACGAATTGGACTGTTGCCTCAGGAAATTCGATGAACTGCAAGACGAATTAAATGAGAATGTGATGATGAGTAATCTCTGGGAAGAGTGGAGACTGGTTGATACATTCGACGCGTTCAGAGGAAAATGCGTGTCCACTTGCCAGACGGACTTGAAGTATAATGAAGACGTACTCAAGTTTTGCAAGAATATCGAAAATCATGCTTACGAGATTGAAATATTATTTTACGATACCAGAAGTACACCCGAGGGAAGTTTGATCGAAGATGATTTTCGAGCTCTTCAGAAATTCGATTTACTCATCGAGTCAATCGTCAAATGGTTCGGCCTTTTTGGACAAGACTCAGTTTCTGTTTATAAGGAAGATTCTGAAAATCATAGAGGTTTCTAATGTATTTTTTTAATTTTTTTTTATAATTTTTCGAAATAAATAAAACTATTTAATTCGAACTTATATCACATAAACCGCGTTTTCTTGTATTATTTTTGGAATCATAAAAGCTACCACCATTTTTGAACAATTTTCCATAAGTTAATGAAGTTTAATAAAATGATATGGCGGATATATCCGCCGTTCATTAATTGTTGGATACATCTAGGAGGTGTTGAAGCATTAATTCGCAGATGCGTGCGTTCTATTATTGAAATTAGATTGCGTGTAAAGAGATTCAATTACGATAATAGTTTTCCGCACAATCTCTTTACGATTTGCGCAAGTTGTGTCTCTTTCTGTGTATCCCCCTCTCATCCATTGAGCGGTAAATTTTAATTGAGAGATCTTTGTCGATTAGGAAAGGCCGCGTGTTTTCTATGAATGCGTCCGTTTCTGTGCGTGTCACGCACCATCCGAAAAGACCCTTTTCGCAGTCCCTTTTTCGGGTTCCTCTCCTTTGTGTCCCCATTTAAACGCCCCGCAGGGCCCATTCGATGATGACGACAGCGCATGAATGCCCATTGAAATTAAATACATTACGTATTGCAACACGAGATGGAAACATATTACGTGAAGAAAACTGTATAATGTATTAATAATATGATACTGTGGGGGGTGTCCATTGTGTCCGCGACACCTGGATTTACGCAACAATTTAAATAAAACCATTTTTCACTGCGGTTTACGACAAATTTCTTTTCATCCAACCCGCAGGCAGCGAAAAAACAAGGCTGCGAAGCTCTCGAGATTGTCGTCTACCACTCGAGATAACTCCCAAAAGGCTCTTCCGATGAGGCAGATACGGCACGAAACTCTATTCAAGTGCACTTCCTATTCCTGCACCACCTACATTATTAATAGTCAGCATTTCTTTTATTGTTTTTTTTTTGTCAACTGTCAACGTCAATATTTTGTTATATCGCCATTTTATTTTCTGTAGCTGTCAGTTTCGTTTTTTTTTTTCGTAACTTATGGATATTTCCAATGATCGCTTATAAATAAAACCGATCGATTTGGGTTGTGTTTTTTTTTGCATTGTTGTTGGTGGAATAGTGGAGTATCCTGCGAATGTGACAGCGAGGACGAGGGAGTGTCCATTAATGTATCCTTACGTAATTGGGACCGTGGAGCTGACATTTGGCCACAATAACTCCGTAATTACGGCGTTGCATAATGCGAAAGGAAGAGGAGAGGAAATAGCGTAAGTAGAAATAGAAACACCCATTTCGTTTGTTGCCGGCGTGCGTGAACAAATGTCCGGACGAACGCGGAAGAAGAAGAAGAAGAGGAGGAGGACAGAAGGGACAAGATGGCGGATGTCATTATGTATTCACGTGTTTCTGCCACCCCCTGCGGAACGGACGGATGGATTGAACGAACGAAGGGTAGGTTTTTGTGTGAGTGTGTGTGCGTTAGCTGAGTGGAGGGGTAGGAGCTGGATAAAGCTTGAATTACTGTCACGAGCAATCTAATCCGTTATCAGAGCCTTCGGCGACGACGACGACCGGGGGTTTTCCACCCCTCCTGCACTTTATCGCTCACTCTCTCTCTCTTTCTCTCTCGCTCGCTCTCAACGAAAACCAACCCTGCGACCCCCATGGGGCGGTTTTCCCCATTCACGTTCACGCTCAATGCAACTAAATATATTATAAAACGTGTTTGCACAACCATAATCGATACGCGTACAATCAAAATGGAGTCATTTAGGCATTGACTCTACCCTCGACCCCCTTGTTACCAACCAACCACCCTCACAGGACCGTATCCAGCCCCAAAATCCTAATCGAAATAGACAATAAAAGTTCAAAAACTATATACATTTTGTACTTATATAAGATAAGATTCTGTTAATTTCGTCGCTGATAGTCTTTTTAAACCAAAATAATTAAATAACTTTACAAAAAATGTCATGTTATTAATTCTTATGGAGGCTTCCTATATCTAAATTTTTACTATGAAATGATTATTCTTTACTTCCGATTAAATTTTATGCGTTTTTAATTTAGTATTTCTTTTGTCAGTGAAATTTAGTAAAATATAATTTTTAAAAACAGAAAATAAATAGAATTATTATTAGTTTAAAAATAAATTTGCATTAACAATCCATTGAAATAAGGTTATGCATCGCAAAATGACAGCTGTCAAATTTGACGTAAAATCATAGAAAAATTATATTGTAAACATATTGTTTCAAGTATTTAAAATAAATGAAGTGGTGCTTTAATGCCGGGCTTGTGTTTTTCATTTTATATATTTTTTTTTTTTGATGGATGAATCTTTGTAATTATTGTTTTTAACGAGGCAAATTACATACTAAATCTAAATTTTTCACTTTAAAATGATTATGTAATTCTTTACTTCCGATTAAATTTTATGCGTTTTAATTCAGTATTTTTTTTTGTCAGTGAAATTTAGTAATAAATAGTTTTTAAAAACAGAAAATAAATAGAATTATTAATAGTTTAAAAATAAATTTTCATTAACAATATGTGGAAAAATAGATCTGGGTAGCAAAATGATAGCTGTCAGATTTGACGTATAATCATAGAAAAATTATAATGTAAACATATTGTTTCAAGTTTTTAAAATAAATAAAGAAGTTTTCTGGGCTCGTGTTTTTCCTTTCCTATATATATATTTTTTTTTTTTTTGATGGATGAATCTTTGTAATTATTGTTTTTAACGAGGCAAATTACATAGGAAACATACGGTAGCCGTTATCATAGCAGAAATAATCACGCGTTAATATGGACATTTCGAAAAGGTAGTTAGTGTCTTCTTAAGTGACTAGGCGTGACACCGTACCGTGGAGAGGAACGAAGATGAAGCAGCAGTTGCAGAGGAAAACGAAGATGAAGATGAGGACGTAATCAATAATTAGTGATGATGAGTGGGCAGAAAGCCCGGGCGCCGATTACAAGAAGAATAACTGTGTTTAACTTATTTACACACGCATCGAGCAGGCGTATCATTATTCACTTGAAACAACCTAGGTGGACAAGGCGACCACCACTTGGGAATACCCGATGAAGAGAAGAAGGTGGTTGTTGCGGCGAAGGAGGCGAGGCGAGGGAGCAGAAGTCTCTTTCTCAATTGGAATACATTTATTGCTGAAGGTGGTGGGAATCGACCGAGAGGGTTCCGCGATTCAATGGCCCAAGCTGACACAGCAAAAGAGGAAATGTGATATTATCTGTTTGTTGGGTGGCTACTGTTCGATGCCTCCTTCTTCCAATACGACTGCTTCAACTTCATCATCATCGTGGTTCTTCTCATCATCATCATCATCATAATTTCATCTCCTTAGCAACGATGGGAATAAGAAGAAGAAGAAGGCATCGATCGTTATATGTTAATGATGACACACGGTTCCACTCGAATGCAATCACCATAATCACATCCGCGACGCGGTAGCTCGAACCCAACAATAAAATGAAATCCACTCTCTTCTCTCTCTCTCTTCTTCAGCAGCTCGCAATTAACAACGCCATCATCGACACCCGGGTTATTTTTTACATTTCGTCCTCGGGTTTGCTTCTTCATCTCTCCTCTCAACATCAAAGCCATTTAATTGCGCACGATTCTCGTCGTTTAAAGCGGGGAAAGCCTCCGCCGGATGGAAATAAACGCGATTGCGTAACGGCGATTCGATTATGCACGTTGTTACCTGCCTGCGGTCGGGGCCCCGATGCCTCCTTGTTAGAACGGTCCGCGGATCGTAAAATTGCACCGCTGCAAAAAAAAAAAAAACTTGTTCTAACAAGTTGACGTTTAGTTTGTACCAACGTTTGAAAATGACATTTAACTGAACGTTATCTTAGTTACAAGTTTTGCCGTACATGTATTTTATTTACCACGAATTCGCTTTAAACAGTTTTTGGAAAATTTTTATTGTAATCCCTCGTAAAAGTTTTATTGGCAACTAAAAGGGCGCTCCGAAAAATTCGGAGAAGGCAACCATACTCGGTTTATGGCCAACTTTTAGCAATAATCTCCCACCCTTAGTAACAAAAATATTGCTGATACCCTGCAGGTTTGCATATAAATGCTCAGCAGAATCATCGTCAAACCATTAGTACCAAGCGTAAGTTATAGCAAAGGTTACAAGGCAGAAGAATGGCTAGCAGCATGGATTTTGTAGACGTAGAGACGATCCACAGCGAGAAAATCAAGGTAATGTATAGGGAGTGCAATGAAGCGGTCGAAAGATGCTTCGCCAGTCTAAGGTACGAGCAGAATCTCTATCTCCAGAAGATATCTGAAATATCCAAATCACTATACGATGTTATCAGACAGAAGGACCTATGGAGGGATTTCGTAAATTGTAGGAACGCCATGAAGAAGATGTTGCGACCGCGTTCGGAAGAGCAATCCGATGAATTATTTGAGATTAGTTACCACTTGAGCAAGGACATCATGAGGTTCTATTCTTACGCAGATCATTTTAGCTGGCAATTTATAGAAAAGTTTCAATCTAGTGATTATTTGAAAGGAATCGGCATCGGCATCAAAATCAACGATTTTCGCACGCATCTCGAAACCACATATGTTTCGATGAAGAAGTTGGAAGACAGAATTGAACAATTCGCGCAGTTGCGAATGAATCCGAATTATAGATAATTTGCAATCGAAATATTCGAAACAATTACGAATTATTTATCTTTTTTTTTTATATATATATTGAAAATAAATAAACTATTTTTTATATACATTTATATTTACGTTTTCTTTATTTCATTACCTGATGACAACTTTTCAGCATTAAAAACTTATTATTTTCTAGAAATAACTTTTCAGCAACGATTTGATGAAATTTAAAAAAAAAATGTTGCAGAAATAACTGTTTTTGGAGACAAAGTTCAGTTTTTAATTTTTAAATCTATACATTTTAGCCTGTTTTTCTATATGTACACAAAATGAACAATAATTGAGAATTTAACATTTTTTCGTTAACTTTACGAAATGCTTTCAATATAAACAAATTAAATTTACTTAAACTTTGTAATTTTGCTTTTTTTTACTTTTCCTGAAAAAAATGTTCTTATAATGTTGCTTTCTCGATGCAAGGACTGAAGAACAACTATTCTATATAGATACTATATATAAAAATAAATAAACTATTTTTTTACATACATTTATATTTACGTCTTCTTTATTTAATTGAAATTACCAACAAACAACTTGTCAGCTAAACAAATTATTCAAATTTGGCCAGATGACAACTTTTTAGCTTTAAAAACTACTAAAATTATTATTTTCTATAAAAAAACTTATCATCAACGATTTGACGAAATTTTGAAAAAAATGCATTCAAAATATTGCAGAAACAACCGTTTTTGGAGCTAATTTAGAAAAAGTTCAGGTAAGCAAAATAAAAATATAACAATTTTAAATCTATACATTTTAGCCTGTTTTGCTATATGTACACAAAATGAACAATAATTGAGAATTTAACATTTTTTCGTTAACTTTACGAAATGATTTCAAAAGAGTTTCACTTATAATGTTGCATTTATTGTTATATAAACAAATTAAATTTACTTAAATTTTGAAATTTTGCTTTTTATTTTTATTTTTCATGAAAAAATGTACTTGTAATGTTGCTTTCTCGATGCAAGAAATGAAGAACTACTACTTTATAAAGAAATACTACAATCTGCTGAAATTATAGTTAAGATTATATACATTAAAATTATATAAAATAAATAAATATTTAAAATTATTTTGTCTGCATTGATGTTCTTCGGTTGATGTCCGCCTAGGAACAGTTATTGCTAATACTATATAGTTTTCATCATATATAAGTGTTTTTCCCCATTCATCCACCATAGTTTTCCGACTAATATTATCTAAATATTGGCAAATATTTACAAAAAAACGTTATATTTCAACATTACATGAGAGTGCCAATTTACTGAAATTATGAAGTAAAGATCCTTAAAATTTCAACTTTTCAGCAATTAACAATTAAGAGATTTTAGTCAAATTATGAAAAAAAAAACTATATTATTTAGATACAAGAAGCAACAATTCTCAACAATAAGAATTACTACAATTTAAAAAAATTGTAAAGAAAACATTGCATTTACTGTACAAAACAATTAAATTAAATTAAAATTGACTAAAATTATTTGAAATTTTGTTATTTTTGTATTAAAAATATCATATATAAATATGAATAATTCACTAAATTTATGGAAATATAAATTGATTAGTTATAATGAACAAAACTTCAAAATATATTTTTTTTCGTAAAAAATATATTTATTTCTATTTTTACTGTAAATCCAGAAATTATATAACACTTTTATTTTACGTTGAAATAAAACGCATTTTAGTTTGTATTCGACACGGGTTTACGATTAAAAATCTAAATCTATCGATTTAGTTTTACACGGTTTTCTGAAGAAAAAACAATTTTCAATGTTGCTATTGTTATTTGAATATTTTGAGTTCACTTAAAAGTGAATTAGTAATATTTCAAGAAAGGTTCCGTAATTCCAAGAAGGCAATTACTTTTTATGGCCAACTTTTAGCGATAATCTCCCACCCTTTAAAAAAAATTTGGTTACCCTTAATGTTTACATATAAAAGGGTAGCATAATCGTCATACTATCAGTTCAAACAGAAGTTTAAGACACACATCTAAAATGGACAAATTCATAGAATTCGGAAATGAAGAGTCGATCAAGAGCAACAAAATTAAAGAAATGTACACGGAGTGTCATGTCGAGCTTGAAAATTGCATCGCTAGAGCAGAGAACGACCAAAAAGTTGATCTCCGGAAAATATATCAATTATCCAAATCCCTGTACGGTATTACCAGAGCGAGATATCTTTGGAAGGTTTTCATTAATTACAAGAATTCATTGGACAGAGTATTCCAAGTGTATTCAGCAGAGTACGATGAAAATAATGAATTTTTGGAAATGAATCACGAACTCAGTAAAGACATCTTGAGGTTCTACTCATACACAGATCACTTCAGCTGGAAGTTCATGGTCAAGTTTAAATCTCGACGATTTTCGTGTAGAAAAGTGTTGGTTACGAGGGACGCCAATAACATAGACGCTTTTCGCACACATCTCGAAACTACGTACAATTCGATGAAAAAGTTGGAAGATAGAATTGAAAAATTCATGAAATATGAAATTTTTTAATATTCGAGCAAGTTACAGTTTTATCAATTATTTATCTTTTTTTTATGTATATATTGAAAATAAATAAACAATTTTTTTGTTAAAAAAATATATTAACTTCTCTTTTACTTAATTGAAACAAACAACTTTTTAGCAATAAAAATTACTACAATTTGATTGAATTATGAAAAGATATGCTTTAAAAATGTTTCAATTTAATTTATTTAACATTTTGACAAATTACGAAAACTTAAAAACAATTCGGTATAGTGAAATGACAGCAAAACATAAGGTTTCTGTCAAGTTGTCATAATGACAGATTAACCTTAAACTAAATTTTAAACAAAATGATTGGTTAATATCGAAATGTCATAGTAATTTTGCTTGTGTTTCAATTGACGTACAGAGCAAATTGTCAACGTCAGTGGAAAACAAAATCTGGAATTGGAATTAGTTCATTGGACGTTTCCGTGCCGTCGGTAGTCTGTTTTTTTTTTGTTGTGCAAATATATTGTCCGGACGTTTTTTTTTGGTTTGTTTGTTTGACGCACGTCGTCGAGTCTGGTCGAAACGAAAATGGAAGCGCGAAATCGAATCCGCGTTTAATGCGATTATAACGCGTCCATTGTGCGAATAATCGGCAAAATCCTGCTGATGACATCACCGGCAAATAACGAGTTGTTGTCCGCCTCATCAGCGCCAACACTCGCCCCAACACCACCCACAACCACCCACAACCAACCGCCTCCGCATTTTCATAGAGGAGAGGACCGGTTGAAAAACAAATTTTTGCACAAACGTGTGCACTTTTCGCCGCCCCAACCGCCGAAATTGACTTCAATTAACGGGCGCTGCTCTCCTCATTGTGGCCGATTTTCACTTATTCTTTTCAATTTTTTTTTTTTTTTGGTGTTCGCTATTTTCAGTTAGTTAGTTTTACAGTTCGATATGCAAATTCGCGAGCGATGCGGGGAAATTCTGCACGGAATGGAATGGGAGGGGTGGCTGGGAGCAGTACGGTTCTGCCGCCGCTGCAGGGGGACTCCCCCAATTCTCGAAACGATGGCAACCAACCAACAACAGTTATAAAACAATTTCCTCTACACGGCTTCACAGCTTGCGCTTCGCATTTGAGTCACGTTTCTCGATGACACAGGCATACATACAGATAGAGCTTTGTGTATACATATATTCATGGGGTTGGTGGCTGCAATGGGACGGAGAGAGCTGAAAGATTGGGGCGAAAGAGAGAGAGAGATAGAGATGTTGGGGTGGCGATGGATGATGAATGGGATGGAGGAAGACGGAATATATATTGTGTGCGCTCGGGGGGTGGGCTGACAACCGACTCCCTTTTTCGGGGCCAATAACTAACGGCTCCTTCACCCTCCTCGGAGAACGCCATTCTGTTCTTCTGAACTTTACCAGAATATTTATTATCCGCAGCTTTCACACCGATACTCAAGCTCACACATTTATTACCGGAAGTTAAACACATCTAACTCACATATCTCAAATACAACATAAATCTATATAATCTCTCAAATTTAAAAATCTTAAATTCAGTAATCTTCTTTATGTTTTTATTAAGTTATTTGCAGTTTTTCATTAGTATGGATACAATTTGAAGTTTTTTTTTTGTATGTTGAGTTTTGTAACCTTCTTTATGTTTTTGTTAAGTTATTTGTTGTTTTTTTTATTACTATGGATACAATTCGAATGTTTTTTGTATGTTAAGTTTAGTAATCTTCTTTATGTTTTGTAAGGTTATTTCTTGTTTTTTTTTTATTACTATGGATACAATTCGAATATTTTTTGTATGTTGAGTTTTGTAACCTTATTTATGTTTTGTAAGGTTATTTCTTGTTGTTTTTTTATTACTATGGATACAATTTGAATATTTTTTGTATGTTGAGTTTAGTAACCTTTTTTACGTTTTTGTTAAGTTATTTGTTGTTTTTCATTACTATGGATACAATTCGAATGTTTTTTGTTTCAAACTAATTTTTAGTAAAAAAATTGGATAATTGTATATCCAACAACATTGTTACAAAAATTTATTCCTAAAAAAATTGTATTAATTAAGTAAGTTACTGTCATTTTTGTTTTCTTTCTTAAAACAAACAATTGAAGTTTTTAATACGTTCACTTGATTAATTAAGACAAGATTTCTTAATTTTTTATAATAGTTAATTGGATTTTTTGATAAACATTAAATAATATTTTTGATTATTTTTGTTCATCAAATTTTCTTGTATAAAATACCGTTAATTACGAATTTTCACTATAATAAATTTTCAACAAATTAGTGTTATTTTTTCAATGAAATTACATACGTCGAATTTTTGTTAATTCCATTTTCTCAATTTATTTACAAAATTTTCTTCATTCAAATTCCTTTTTATTATAAATTGCAATTATTTACTGTAAATATTCTTTGTACAAATAAAATATCTCCACAAATAAATAATTTATTTTTTGGTTTCTCAATGATATTTATACTACAAAATTATACCTGAAATATTAATTTTTGAAATTACTTTAATTTCGAAATAAAAATCTTTTAAATAATATATTTTTTATTAATAGTTTAATATTAATTATTTTTTTTATCGAAATTATAAATGTGTAACTCAGTAAATTTGCTTCAAAAATTAAATTAATTACAAGTTTAACTGTAAGATCAGAAATAATATAAAAATCGTTAACAAAATATTGTTTTTTTTTATTATAAACTACTTTATGATTACTTGGCAAGTAGTGCGTAAATGTTAGGATATATATTAATTTATTTCATTAATAACCGCTTAAATAAGTACTTTTATTAAAGTATCTGCTTTTTATTTACTTATTAAAATTTGAAAATTCCAATTAATTAATTCAGATATTATTTTCTCATAAATTTCTTATGAGAACTTGTTTTTCCTTCAAATCATTTAAAAGTGAAAGATTAGATTTTTAAGAATTTAAAAGTTTGTTTTATATCTACCCTAAAAATTAAATATTCCTCCACTATTTGCACAACGTTAATACCTTAAATATTGTTTTGGTATAAAACTTCTACAAAAAAAAGTCAACGAAACAACGAGAGTTTTAGATTAATAAATAATATTCAAACTTAAGATGGCAAATATTGAGACGAAATTAAGGAAATATTATCTCAATGCAAAGAGATCATCTCCGAAGCGTAAAAATTTAAAATCTAGTGTCTGCAAATTCGAGGAATTATATAACAATTTCCACGGAATTCTGAAGAAGAGATACCTTTGGAAGGAATGGAAAAAGATCGATAATTCGGACCAGTTTACGGAAAGCCACTCATCCATTTACAAGACGAATCTGAAGTTGAAGAAACATATTCTCAAATTTTGCGAGAAAACCGAAGGCGACACGTGGAGTTTTATATCGAAATTCGAATCAACGCCGATTGATTTACAAGAATTCACACTTTTGTTCGAAATAATCTATAAAGCTACTACCGTTTAGAAGACATATTATATCTTTTGAAAAATTTTATTATGAAAGTCAATTAATGTAAATTTAATTTTTGTAGTTTTCATTAAAGTAATTATTTGTTCATTAAATATTTTACAATTTATTTCTTTGCATTGTATTATGTTGGTTTTTTTTAAAATTATTTTTGTAATTTATTGCTGAATAAATATTATTATTATTTGATGTTTTATTTGTGCATCTTTTCAATAATGTGTAGTTTTGTATAAATTTTCAATTAAAAGATCATTCAGTTATCTTATTTATATTAAAAAGTAATTAATAAAAATACAGTAAAACCTCAGTTCCTGAAAATTCCGGAATTGTTATTCTTTTTTACAATAATTTTTATTGGTGAAAAATTTCAGTTTTTGAACAAACTTTTCAATGTGTAATAATTTAAGGGAAATTTAGAATGACAAATGTAATTATTTTACTGAACACTCGGTTCCCGAATTTTAATTATTTCGAATAATTTATTTTTTGAATCGATTAAATTGTTAATATTGTATTATTATTTTTTGTATTTTGATATGTTTCAAAGTCAACATTTTTTAATAGAAAGGTTTCAAGCAGTAATTACATATTTGTTGTATAATTATAGATGAATGGAGATCGTGTCTGTTTTGCGTTGTAATTGATTTGTTAGTTGTTAAAATAAAATGAGTTTTTGTGAAAGGGGAGGAAGGATTAGATTAGAATCTCGTGAAGGGAAAGCTGCATTAAATTCGGTGAGAGTGTGTGTTAAGAGTTAATGGCCGTATATCGCTGGAGATCCAATTTGGTGCTCCGGTAACTAGGTGTTGAAGAAGCACTTTATAACTAAATCCTTTCTCGGGGATTGATGGGCACGAGGATACTACTACGATTTCGGTGTGGACGTACGTACGGAACGATGATAGAGGAAAGGAAAGTTTAATTTCGTTTGATAATCGATATAAAACGCAGTTTCGTGAAGTTGGATGAAGAAGCTGAGAAAAGGATGGAAGCGGCAAATCCGTCAATCAATGGGAGTTTTTGGAGGGTGCCTGAGTGATTGAGAGATAGGGGTGTTGTCGACCGGTGTGATTATGGCTTCGAAAAGGATGAGGATGAAGTCAAGGAGAACGTTCTCGTGATCGAGTGCACTTCGCGCGTTTCACTTGAATTCTCTCCTCTCTTTCTCTCATACACGTACAGTTTTTCTTTTCGTTGGCATTGGAGCACACTTTTAAAAAAAGGGGGCATATGATAAAGTAACATTTGCAATTCAACCCTCGCACGAAATAATACGAAAAAAATATAAAATAAACGAGAGTGAAGGGAATGGTGGAAGAGAAGAGCGTATCAAATCGAATCGAATCGAAAAGAGAGGAAAGTCAAAAGCGTATGTGACTCGGTTTTCACATGCAAAATAGAATTCAATTAGTCCAAAGTGGAGGGATGAAAAGAGTCAATGGCTATTTCGAATTGTATTTTGAAAAAAAAATTGATTAGTATTCCAAACATTTACGTAACTAAATTTAACAACTTCTCACGTTCCGAAAATTTCAATTAAAATTTCAAATTTATAATAATAATAATTTACAAAATCAAACAAAATTGACTTATTTCGATTTAAATAAAAAAATTGATTTGTATAACCTTCAATATACATCTATAAACGTCAATTTTAAATGTCACTGTCAAAATTTTGTTTATACTAACTAAATAAAATAAAATAATTTACAAAATAAAACAAAATTGATTATAAATTTATTTGAATTTAAAGAAAATTTTTCAATTGTCGACTAAAATTTTTAAGATTTTTAAACAGAAAAATTGAAAAAACATTGGATAGTTTAAAAATGAAACAGTTAACCTTCTGTATCTATAAACGTCAATTTTAATTGTCACTGTTAAAATATTGTTTCTAATAATTATACTAACTTTGTCTTAAAAGCGAATTGATTATAAAATTGATTTATTTCGATTTAAAGAAAATTTTTCATGTGTCGACTTTAAAATTTTTAAAA
The DNA here is from genome assembly GCA_963457615.1 of Nicrophorus investigator. NCBI lineage: Eukaryota > Metazoa > Arthropoda > Insecta > Coleoptera > Silphidae > Nicrophorus > Nicrophorus investigator. Next base: position 3,933,728 of record OY735143.1, read on the forward strand.
TTTTAAAACAGAAAAATTTGGAAAAACATTGAATAGTTAAAAAATGAAAAAGTTAACCTTCTGTATCTATTAACGTCAATTTTAAATGTCACAGTCACAATGTTCTTTCTAATAATTATACTAACTTTGTCTTAAATGCGAACTGGATTGTGAGAAAATAAAATAATTTACATAATCAAACAAAATTGATTATAAATTTATTTTGATTTAAAGAAAATTTTTCATTTGTCGACTTTAAAATTTTTAAGATTTTAAAACAAAAAAAAACAATATACATTTGTATCTGTAAACGTCAATTTTAAATGTCATTGTCAAAATGTTGTTTCTAATAATTATACTAAATTTGTCTTAAAAGCAAACTGGATTGTGAGAATATTTGTTTCTTCAATTATATTTTGTAGAAAAGGAAAATTTGCAAACATTGATTTGAAATGATGCAAATTCATTCGGTTGCGCTGACGAAGCCACTCAAAAGAGAGGAAAGGTCTCCACGTCTTCGGTTGTATTTATGTGTTTGTGTGTGTGTGTGTATGTGAAATGTGATCAATTTGGGCTTCCGTTCAGTTGTTTATTTGTTACGAAAAGGAGGCCCCACCTTCCACTTTCATCCTGATCCTTTTTATCCTCTTCATCTGCGACGACCATCGCCCGGTCCGGTCGTCGTCGTCGTCATCATCGTCTTTTTCTGCTGTTTCTTCTTCCTCACAAAGTGAAATCAGCTTCTCTCGTTATGACAGCTGACTCAGCAGTCTCCGAGGCCTGAAACATACCACCTCTCTGCACCCCTCCACCTCCTCAGAGTCGTCGTTCGCTGTTCCCATCTCGAGAAGACAATTAGCTCCGGAGGAAATAATATTTAGACTCGGCTCTGTCACTGCAATACCGAGAATTTCGAATCCGAGATGAAGACGAAGAAGAAGAAGACGACGAAGTTCGTATGGTAACTGTTGTGCGTACCGGCATATATTCAGATGTGAATTTGTGGTCTCACGTGTATGTGTGTGTGTGTGCAGATGCGGAGGACTCATAGGAGCCCATGCAGACGAGCGCGGATTAAGCCAATTTTCCGACGCCGTAATTGCACATGTGGCTGACGTCACATCCGATTCGCAATTGTATCCTGTTCCGAGCCGCCAGGAACGTGATCAACTGGACTGTATGTCCTGATTATTAATTTCATGTCGCTGCATTAATTTGCGAAAGGATAAAGGGAAATATGGGAATGGAAGGAGGAGGAGGAGGATGCGAGAAGGAGCGGCAAGAGGTCATCGCGGAATTAAATAACGAACGTCATCCCTAACGATGTTAATTTAAAATATCCCCGGAGAATTCGTTTCGCCGTGTGCGCGTCGCACCACTTGACGCTCAAATGAAGAGAGGCGGCTGCTGTCGCTGCCAAAACTTCCAAATCCTCTGGCACTTTTCATCCACAAAAAATCTCAATCGGAAATTACGTAACAATTATATTCTAGAAATTTTGTCAAATAATTTCAAACGTCAATGTCGTCAAAAAGCGTATCGATGATAAAAATGTATGACAATTGAATTAAATAAGCTGTGAACAAATATTTGACATTTCAAAGCGTCAATCAAAATTGATAATCTTCAATAGTTAAATTTAATAATCAATAATTGATCAAAAGATGAAATCGAAAATTGCATATTGGCAACAAAAGTAAATTAAAAATTAATTTACAATATACTTGATATTTTGAACGTCAATATCATATGATATGTCCGAAGAAATAACATAGAAATAATATAAATGTATGACAATAAATATTATGAAACAAGTTGAAAACAGTTGTTTTCATAGAACAACTGAATAAAATAAAAATATTTGACATTTCAAACGTCAATATTCTATTATATTGTAAGAATAAATATTCATCGATAATAGAAAATCTTGAACAGATGAGAATATCAGAAATATCATGAAAGTTACTATTTGCAGACAAAGTGAAAAATATTGGTAACGTAAATGAAGTTACAATATATTTGACATTTTAAACGTCATTAATACAATCGAAATCGAAAACAAAATACATTTGAATTCAATAAACTAATATAAAACAAAAGAATAAATATTGCAAATTAATAGAAACTTTTAACGGCTTTGACATTTTAAACGTCACTTCCATATAACATAATCGAATATAAAGAAATAATGAATTAAACGCTTTTAGAAAATGTTTCACAGTCGAATTCCATAAGTTATTGATTATAAAATTCTAAATTGAACTTACAAATAAATTTGACAATTGAAACGTCAAAAGTCAGATTATTAGAAATTTAGTGAAAAACTGCTTTTAAATAATTAATATAATATATTTTTCAAAAAGAAAAACAGAAATTGATTATTGATTGTATAATCGACAACACGAAATATTTTAAAATTGGAAACTTGCGTCTAAATAATCTAAACACGAAATTGTCGCAGTTCTCCATTGTTCGACGGCTTTTGCACTTATTCGTTTTTATTTTATTTTTTTCATTGCGATTAAAATTTTCTCGTGTTCCAATTAGTGTTTAATCTTCTGTGCGACGATAATAATGGATGGGAATTGGAACCGCGGCGACGTCCCGCGGGATCAAATTAGAAACATCGGGGATGATAATAAGATATCTCTTATTATCCTTCCCGGTTTTTGTTACCTGACAGACAGGGCAGCCATTACACTGCCTCCCCCCAGCTGAAAGTTACACCCATCGGGGGTGTGGGATAGCAGCGACGTAGGGCGGACCTTCACCAACGAGGCTCCACCCATCCAACATATCTCTTTCTTTGTTTACTTTTCGAGTGATGCACGACCGTCGATCACAGAGGGCGCCACAGGTACAAAGGGCGGAGGTCGACGAAAAATCGAAGATCGTCCCCGCCGGAAGACGAAGGAAAATTGCTCAATTGAGGGACGCACGGAATGATGGTAGTAGGAGTGTTAAACCGTGAATCCTGGATTGTAACCGATCTTTGCGCCTCATAAATCACAGAGAGAGAGTGCGGCGCACTCAACTCTCCACAGTTAATTATCCTTTCATTCCATAGAAAAAATATTTATTTAAATATCCGTCAATGAACTTTTTTTATTTCATTTAGAATACCGAAAAATAAGAATTTCGCCTGCAATTTTCGTGACTGTGAGAAAAACGAAAGAAGCTGCAGCACCGGCAATGATATCCATTAAGATTCCTCCGGGTTCAGCTCAAATTATTTTGAATTTAGTACGGACACCTGCTGGTCGCGGGGACGAAGAACGACGTGGAGACGAAAAAAATTCAGGTGAAACGTACAAAAAAATAAAATAATAACGTGAAGAAGAAATAATCGAGGTTTAAATGAAACCACACTAATGTGTGTGATACGCCGGGCTGGAAATTAATTATTAAATTGGACGGAAAGGTCACAAAACCGCACACAAGTGAATTTCGCATTTTACGCCGGTTTCATCATTCGCACAAAAATAACAAATAAATAAAAACAGCTGCATTTGGCGCGTTTCATTGCAATTTAAAATAACGACTAGTTTCATTATAATATTTATTCGGCGGATGCGGAAGCAAAAAAAAAACACAATCAATAAAACAATTTCACACCCTCTGCTCAAATTGACACTTTTTAATTGACAGTTTTAAATTTAACAATTTGACAGCAAAATGACATTTTATCTTTTTTTTAAATTTATTTCCACAATCTATCTCTATTTGAGACATTAAGTTGACTATAATAGAAAATAAAATAAAAATATAAATTTTTAATAAAATAAAAATAATGTCAAATTTGGAATTTTGGTGTTTTACACGTCAATAAATCATACGTTTCTTCAATCTACATCAAAGTGATATTGATTGTAATTATGATAAACATGTTAAAAGCAATAATATAGAATTAAATATTTAACAATACATTACTCTCCCATAATTACAGACAATTGTTTTATAAACGTCAAAGTTGTATGCCAATGAAATAAATGTGTTATTGCATATATTATTCAATAATCGTACTTAATGATAAAATCGATGAAACACATTATTCAATAAAATATTCGAATTGAAACAATGAAACAAATATATAAATTTCGTATGAAAATATCATTTTTTCTAATTAATTTTATAATTAACGTAACCTAGGTAACGATTTATTTTATTATCTGTCAAATGTCAATGGAATGTTATGCTTAAATCATTATTTCGGTAACGGATATTTTGAGCCAAATGATTTTTGTAAATAGACACGATTGACATATGTCAAGTGTCAAATTTGAAGTTTGGTTATGCGATATTGTTGTTGTGTCGTGTGAATGCGATGACGAAAAAAAGGGAGCTTGTTGTTGGGAATAATGGTAAGAGCAATGCGGAGAGGATAATTAGTAAATTGATCATAATTAGGAGATGTCAGGAGGAAATGAAATTTGAATTAATTAGTGATGAGTAATAAAGTGATTCAATTTAGTGTGGTGGACGGTGTTTGGATGTGCGAGGAGAGATGGGGCAGGATGCATGCATTTCGTAACGGGATTAGATATAGAGGTGTAGTCGTATTTCAACAAAGCTCATCTAAATAAATGGCAGGAAGATTTAAAGAGAGAATGGATGGGAGAGAGGAAGAATGAGCGTGAAATGAGTTTCTTTGGTTGCGATCCAAAAGTCTTCATCAACAATAAAGTGGACAATATTAATGCCGACGATTTCGTAACGCGGCCTCCGGTCGTAATCTAATGGCTTCATTAGATCTCTCTCTCTCTGAATTCTCTAATCTCGAACAAATGAACGGACGACACGGCGCGTTATTTGAAATCCGTGAAACAACAAGAAAAATTACCTGAAATTAATAATGCACCCGAGCAGGAAACGACAACGTAATTCGATTGTTTTATTAGAAAATTTTATTCTTAAATATCATTTCTTTATTTTATTATATAATATTATTTTTTTTCGGTTTGTGCTTTCAATATATATACAGATGATGATGATGATTGCTGCTCCGTGAATGGATTATAATCCGTGAAGATCGCATCAGTCAACGTCCCCTTAAGCTACAAAAAGAGTTTCCTCTTTGATGGACATTCGCCTCACTAAATAACTAAAGCCATAATGGATCACCTTACAAAACCACCAACACCTGAGTCTCCGACAGATAAATATCAAATGGGTATAACATATTTTTAAATATATATATATACACACGAATATAGATTTACAGATACACGCCACACACAAATACTGTGTCAGTTGAAAAAAAAATTAAGACATACCAAAAAAAAAAGTCGTTCAGAAGATGAAATAAACAAAGAACGTTATCTGTCATAAGTATGACAGCTTTACACGTTGCTATGATCTATCTAATTTGTGGAATGCTGTAAGAACAAACAAGCAATTTCGATAAATAGAAAATCGATAATTATATAATAATTAGTTATTTGAAGATACATGAAATTATATTTTATAAAGAGTTGCTAATGTGACAGGTGACACTGATTGTCAAAAAATTTAACCTTAAAATCAAAATAGACATAAGAATAACAGCATTCCAGGTTTCTATAATCAATTTAATTCGCATTTCAGACGATTTTGTAAAATTTTCCTAATTGAAGCTAAACAAAATTAAGTTTTAGAAAAAGTTGCTACAAATTAGAGACTTTTGAAATGATATTTTCTAATGTGACAATTGACATTGATTGTCAAAAATAAATTTACTTTACCAACTGAATAAATAAATTGAATGATTGCGTAAACATTTTGGTATAGTATAGTATGATAAAGTTTGTAGAGTGTAGTGCATTTGTATCAATCAATATAAGCAGATGTCGGAGCTACGATTTCACCGGATTTTCTTTCGAGCGAGGCGCAACAGAAACATCCTACGCCCTTTTTTTGATCCACGTTCGTTTTTGTTTTTGATGTAATACACGCATCTCTTCCTCATCTCTAACTTTCTGCATACAGTATTTATATTTCTTCCCCTCTTTTCGCTTTTCCTCGCTCTTTCTCTCTCTCCATCCGTTTCCACCCTTCGCAGCCCTTATTCCGTCAGACCTTAAATAAAGCGCGCAAAATCAATCTCGGCGATGTAATCCTCACGAGGGATCAACTATGTTTTCTCTTCTCGCTGCGAAATGCCACCCCCAATCATCGGTAATAAATAAATCATTATTTACAAAAAGAAAAATGCGGATAGTTTGAAAGAGGAATTTTGATTCTTAGAGTGTCCTAAATTACATATCGCAATATAAGTTATGCACTGTTTCCAGCTATTATTTAAATATTTATCTCCAACTCCTTTCACCGCTAATTATATACTGATAATAAAATTTTACATTTATCAAGATTCACTATTGTGAAATGCTTTATAATTATTGAAATTACTTCTTCAATAACATTTCCATTGAAATTTTTAAAGAAATTATAAATAATCTTATATTTAACAACAGTTATCACTGAAAAACTGCGTGAAAGTTATGAAGATGATGTCGGTTGTGGTCTGGATGGGAAGAATGCAAGGAAAAGGAGAACAGTTTGTCCTAATTTAAATTTCACATCGATTGCCGCTGCGGCCGGAGGCGGTCCATCCTTCTTCGCTCCTTCGAAACGTATATATGTATGATATAGTTTTGGTTTCAGCTTTTGTGGGTGGACCCAGGCAGATGCTAATGCTGCATCGTTTGGATATAGCCCAGAGACATATGCATCGACGGAAGAGAGAATATATGGATATAATTTCAGAGTCGGTGGATGCGTGCATACGGTAGTAGTAGAGAAGAGATCTCTTTTTTCCTTTCCCGAAATGGAATTGCCATTAAGGAGATCGGACCGGGCGATAGGATGCCGAGCAGTGTGTTAATGCGAGCGCCGAAGGTGTCATCCTGAGTTTATCGTTCTCTAATTTAGTGGCCGTAATTGGTGGGATCAGATGGGGCCCGAGGTGTTAAACACACTCGCAGGGGGCGCGCACCTCCATTTGATGCATCGACATTTTAGGATAATTATTTCCCCCCCGTTCAGATCGAGAAAGAGAGGAATGAATAAAAAAAATAATAATAACCCACCCACCTCGGCGATACGCTGCTCTAATTATATTGGTCGAAAATTGTTTAGACGTGGTTCCGAGAACGTTGCACCTGACCTGATCTGACCCAACCCTCGCATCTCGCCCCATCTGGCGGTTACGTTCTTTCAACTTCAACATTTAGTTGTTTTTTGTGCATTATTTATGTAACTGTTGGTCATTTTGTCACCGTTGCATAATGTGTCATCTCGTGCGGCTTTTGATCGATTGGACAGTTCAATTAGGGCCGCGGGACCGTTGTTGTTGTTGTTGTTGTTGTTGCCAACATTGTTTCGGCGCGGTCCGTAAATAACCGGGTTTATCGTGGACCCGCGGAACCGCAGAATGGTCCCCATTCGCGCCGAAATGGGACGCGACCATAAATCCTGCGGTCGCCCGCTATTAACCGGTTCTCCTCCCCCCATTAAAGAACCATAAAAATTGCACCATCGACCACCCGACCCGACAATGAGCCGCGAATTATTGAATGTCCAAACGAGAATGCACGTCGCTCGCTCTGGTTGCATCACCAGAAACCGAACGCAATGGGAAACGTCAAATGAAATGTAACACTTAATTGACAAGCTTAAAACCGAACGCAAATCGGAAAACTACTTACATTTCAACGTATTTCCACAACCATCAATAATTAACACTTCACATGACACTACATCTCACTCTTTTGTTTTATAAATACAATGCAATTGTTCAATTACCAACCTTAATAAAAATTTGTTTCATCAATTACCAATCTGATAAAAACAAATGCATAAAACGTTTTTTTTTTTTTTCTTTTCTTGAATTGATTTATTCGAAATATGAATTTCATGCAAGAATTGCTGCGATTCGCGGAGCCATCGATGCAAACATGTCGCATGCAAAAATTACCGTTTTCTTTTTGCTCTTCATCTCCGTATTTATCTTCGTCGGAGATTCGTTCATCAACCTCCTCTGCAAGGATTATGTGTTTATGTGTGCGTAATAATTGATGGAGAGAGAGGAGCGAGCGCGACGACGAAAGAAGGAAGCGATTCGCGAGGCTGCGATTAGATTATAGCTGTTGTAACGATATTATCACTTGGGCGCAAGAAAATCGAGATAATACGAATGAATGAGAGAAAGAGAGTTGCAAAAATCAACGGAGCAATCGAATCATGATTCGTTCAACTGTAAAAGAGTTTCCAAAATTATTTATACATCACAGTTTGATTTATTTTATTTTTTTTTATAAAATGTATTTTGATTCATATTCAAAGCAAAAGTTGTGAAAATTAATTAACTAGTTTTACATAACCTAATGTTAAATTAATTACAAATTGGTATCCTAAAATTATATTAATTTGACGTATCATTATTTGACATTTAACCTAACTTTTAATGTATTTATCCTATTTTAACCTAATAATGATGTAATTTGACGGAAATTCGATTCGTTTTATTGCAGTTTGAAAATATAGGTTAAATCGGCGGCAGCTTTCGGAAATTCGATCCGAAACTATATAATTACACAATTACCTTGACTATCAGATTGTGTTACACGTTGGAAGCATGTGGATTATAGTATTATATACCTGTAATTACGTGTTTTTTGTTGTTGCGAATATTGGGAGCGTTCTTCGGCTCGATCAAATCCGCGGATCTCGGAGTTATCGAAGGCAACAAAAAAAGAAAAAGGAGATGAAAGGAAAATAAAAATCGGAGGCTGGATGAGATGAGATGAGATGGGGCTGGATGGATTGGATGGATCGAGGCGAGAGATGTGTATTTCAATTACGAAATCAGTTTGGGAAAAGTTGCTAATGCATCAGGCGAGCTGCCGCGCTTTAACACTCTCATTCTATGTAGAATATACTGTATGTGTATACAGAATGTGTAGATGGGGAAAGCCGAGAGTTGTGTGTACATGCATATATACATGTGCGTATATAAATATTCAAATAATCCCCTTTGCTCTAAATCTGATTATAAAAGTGGGAGAGAGTTTGCGTATGATGTTATGGTTTTGTATTAGACGACGACGACGACGTCGACGTTGGTGGTGGTGGTGGTGGCATCTGCCGCTGCTCCCAGCGTACGCCGTTGCCGGAAATTTGAAATTTAAAATTTTCCGCGGAAAATATGAGCACGGGCCGGGATTAGTGTTAGTGGGGTTCGGCGAGAGAACGACGACGATGATTAATTCATCGCGCTTACTTGTTGGCAACCGACTGGGAAAAGGGAGACGCTTTCGAAAAAGGGGGGTTGGTTTGAGTTCTGTTTCCAGTTGATTAAAGCCTTTCGGATCCGAGTGAAATTAGGGGGTGTAGATGTAGTGAAGGTGTAGCGTGCGGCAGCTAGTTAGGCCGCGATCCGGCAAATTAGAGGCCAGCACGTGTCGTTGCCGAGAGATCAATGGAATCAACTAACACACCCCACCTCTCACTCCACTTTCCATCGAAAAGTCTGCACCCTCGAACGCCGCCGCCTCCACGCTAATTCCCGCAGGTGGAACAATCATTATTATCATTCCTCTCATTTTCGCAACAATCAAGAGTAACTTGGCGTTTGCTCATCCGAGGAAAGGGTTGAAAAACATAAAAAAAAGAAGGAAGAAACACCGCTCTTCGCTCGTTTTGTTTCTCCTTCGTTCTTCATCTTCTTCTTCTTATTCTTTTTCACTCAGTTCTTTCGGTGGTGGTTTGTATAATGGGCTAGGTACGAAACCGGCAACGTCATCGTCGTCATTGTTGGAGCCGGAGTGTCGGTTGTTTGTTCAGGGCCAACTGGGCCGTCATCGGTAAGTGAGAGCTTAATTTGGGCCTCTTCATGGCTCAATTTGATGGCCACTGACAACACACGTACACACACACAAACTGCTCTCACTCTACTCACGGTAGTAGTGCATCATAATAGTTTGTTGCTTCTGCTTCTCTCTTGTTGGTTAGTTAGTTAGCATCCATGAGATCCGAGAGCACAATGCAAATTCAATTCATCCTCATCGGCTACCAATACTCAATAGAAACCCATTATTTACGTTTGTGCTCGGTTTCAGGTGGCGGCGGCTGCAGTGCGCGGATTAGTTTCTATTTATATTTCCTTAATCACTTTGACAGCACATAAACGTCATCCAATTTATGCAAGTCTGTTGACAGCTTTGGTCTCATCAATTATTTGACATATTGATGACATTTGTCGTAAAAGCTTAATAGAATGCATATATTACACGAATACTTAAATTAACCTAAAACTTATATAATCTATTTCATACTGAGATAACCTAAGTCATCAAAAATCTTATTAAAGTAGAAAATTAATTTTCATATAAAATAGAAATAAAAAGTTTTAATTGAATTAAATTTAAGAATAAAAATAAACTAAAACTGTTATTTGTAGATTGAATTATATATATGGTAAATTCTTCGCGAAATACGAAGGGTTTAGTTTGGGACCGAAGAGTGTATGTGTGTGTGTGTGATTGAGGCTTTAGGATTTTGGGAATGCGGAGCGCGGAGTCGGGACGACCGCTCCTGTGCAAACTGCCATTGATTGCATGGCCAATTACACCCCCGAGATCATGTTTACATAAGTAATTCCGAGTTGACACAGCGGGCGCTGCCGGAATTAAGTGATCCCGAAAATCAGCCACCGCCGCCGCCGCCTCCGCCGCTAAAAAGAGAGATGCACAGATGGAGGCGGAGGTATGAAAGCGAGAGAAAGAGAAAAATCCAAAAGCTAAACGCGAACAAATAAAAAAGCCTGGTAAAAGTCGTACTTTTAATTCTGTTGTTTCATTTACTTGTAACTTGTTCGTTCGTTTTTTTTTTGTTTGTAATTTAAATTTTTCTTTCTGTCCCGCTCTCGGTTTTTAATCAAGAGCCCCGGGGAACGCAAACAAATGATCGTCTAATCCAATAATAAACCCGCATGCGATGACAGGCGACATCAAAACATTCCGAATGACGACTTCCGGTTTTCGTTGTCGCCGATGTTGCTGCTATTGTTGTTCTTGTTTGTTTGTTTGTTGCTGCTTCTGCTGAAAAACGCGATCCGAGGACGATGACAGCGAGGCTGATTGGTGCAAATGAGCTTCAGCGAGCAGCCAAATGAACAATCCTACACGGTTTCATTCTCCTCCGTTCTCCTTCGCTCGTTCGAACAACACCAGGGACGTAATCAGAACAGGGCTCTCATGAAAATACGAGCAAAATTAAATTCAATGTTAATTACAGACACTTATCATGAAATACATAAATGTTGCAAAATTATACAATTTGACATTTTAATTTGTCAAACAGCTGTTTATTTTTGTAATTACTGTCAATAAATGACTAAGTGTGTTATATTGGCAATAGGTTATAGTTTACATTAAAAAAAAATTAATTTGCTAATGACCGCAAACCTGATTACGTCCCTGTCCGCACTCTCTTCTTCCTTCCAATCAATGCATGTACATTTACGAGTTTGTAAGAGAGAGAGAGAGAACGAATATGTGTATATATGTGTGCGAGAGAGAATGGCAATATTCTGGGAGTTGCGCGCCCCCACGCTGCTGTGGGCTTTAGTAATTAGCAAAATGATTTCATTAGGGGCGACCCCAAAAGATATGGTTTATGTATGATAATAGCGCGGAACGGCGGATTTGCGGATTCAGTAAACCCGAGTTATGCGGATAAACCGGTGCTGCGGGGGCGGCGGCAGCAGGATTCCGGGTGTGCGTGAGCGGATGTGTTGGGGGGATGAAGTGGATTGGAAGCAGCAGGATGGAGGAGATGAAGAGGTGGAGGAGGCGGACGGGAGCAGAGAGTTTGTTAATATTCATCGGCTGTCGCCAACCGAACCTCCCGGCAACCCCTCGTTGTGGGGAGGCGGGGGTGGCGCGCGCTGGCATGCAAAACGTCTGCTACTGCCGCCTCCGTCGAACGCCGCCGCCGATTCCGGAAAGCTTAGTTCACACAGCACCAAAATCAACTGCATCCAAAGCAATATCGTAATATTTGACGTTTCATCTGTCAATCATTTCGAAGTTGTCAAATTGTAAATCATTAATTAAATTTCACTACTAATTTCCAGTACGCTTAGATATGACGCAAACTTGTTCACATGATGAGTCCTCATTTTTAAATCACGTATTTTGTTTTATAACTATTTTGACATTTCGAGTACGGTAATTGTATTTTGTGTCGTAATAATTTCTTGACATTTTCATTTTCGAACATCTCTTTATTATTTTTTTGTTGTTTTTGTTGGTGGTGGCAGAGGTGAAGTCCTAAATGTTTGTTGATAATTACGAAAGTAAACATTTTAATTAACTGATAAGCCTCGCTATCGAATTAATTAATCATCGATCCATTACAGGCTTACCGTGGCCGGGGTGTATGTAATTAAGTATGACATAACAGAAAATGGCCGTGGTCGAAACGCAAAAGGGGGGAAGGTTTAGAGGTATAGGAGGGACCGCAGCGCACTTAGTCCGCTGAATATGGGAGATTATAATTTATTAATCGAATTCCTTTAGGGCCATTGCATAATTTATTGATACATTCAATTTGGTTTTTGTAAAACGGGGCCCGAAAGTGCCGAGTCACCGAGAGCTGGCGCCACTAAACATCCACTTCAGACTATATATCGAACCCGGCATCAACGTCTTTCTCTCTCTAGTATATCTGTTGGGGGGAGACACGTCGAAACACCCAACGGAGCCGTCATCTCTAAACGCGAGGATCGAGAAGAGATGAGATGAGGAGGTGACCACGAAACTGGATAAAAACAATGACGCTGTTATGCGGAGCTCGAGGACCTCTCTCGATCCGTGGAAAATGTCAATAATAAGGGTTACCAGCGGACGGACGTCTTTCGGAATTAGTATATATAATGCGTGTGCGTACGTATCCTCCAAGACGTTGGATGGTGAAGAGGTGAACCGAAGAAGAAGGTGGATGAGGCAGATAATCGATCGGGTGAAGAAGAGAAGCGAAGGTGTACACCGCGAGGAATAAAGCATGGTCATTCCATTCTCTCTCTCTCTTTCTTTCATTTACCTTCATGTTCTTGTGAGTGAGGGCCCCCCGACTGCGTGACGACTTCATCAAGTTGGGCAAAGTACGGGGCTCGGAACACAAGATCGATGGGTCTTACACCGTCGTACGGACACGTAACAAAACCGAACCTGGAATCTGATACATAACAAAAATAAGAATTAAACGCGATTACGATCGTGAAAGTTCACGTGGTCCGTGGTGCAACATTATATGCATAAATATCAATCGCATCGAGAGTGAAAAAGACAAGGGGAATAGAACGCATAACGTGAACGCTTTTTGATCTAAACAACACGAACCCAAAAAACAACATATTATTACGTAATCCAAGTCGAAAATTTATGACCAACAAAAATAATTAATTCTTTTCCGTCATATTTTGACACATTTTATAATCACCAAATCTACTTTCCAATGATATACACAAAATACACGAAAATTACAAATTTGACGTTTCTTTTATGTCATTTACTTTTTTGAATTAACTGTCATAATTTGACACTTTATGTCCAATAATTAATAAATAGCAATAATTCTTTTGTGACAGTTTTAATCGAATATTGTTTAAATATTTCTATAATAACGTTTCTTTTATAACAAACTTTAATTTTAAACTTACATAACCTAAGCAGAAGTGAAATGACATTTACAAAGAAAGTTGATTGAAGTTTACTAAATATTCGTACCGAATTTGTTTGAATATTTCAAGAAAAACGATTCTTTTATGATAAATTTTAATTTTGGTTGATTTATTGCAAAAAAAGAACTTACATAACCTAAACAGAAGTGAAATGACAAAAATAGAAAATCCAAATTATGTCAAAATTAAAATGACGTTAATAGAAAAATAGTAACAATTTTTTATCATTAATTTGTATAGTAATTTAAAATAATAAAATTAGATAATTCAGACTGTAGTAACATGAAGTTAAAATAAAATAGTAACGCTTCTTTTAAGAAAATTGCAATTTTTTAAATCTGTGAATCGAATTAGGATGAATATTGGTATAATTATAAGAAATTCAAACGGATTAAAACTGATTGATTAATTGTAAAAACAAATAACTGCAATTGAAATGCGCGAAGAAGATGAATGATGGGTGGTGGAGGAGGTGTTGTGTTTGGGCCGGGTGGAGGTGTAGCGCGTTCGGTGGTCGGACGGCGGTTTTTTATTGCGGGGGTGGCGGAGGCGGTAGCGGTGGCGGCGTCGGGGGCCGCATCCGCCGCCGCCGCGGATTGGATTGGTCGTTAGGTTACCGGATTCACCGGATCAATATCAGTCAAGCCCCGGACAGAATCCTTCTCTCACTCGCACATACTCTCTATATATATATATGTATGTATCCATCCATCCCGGATATATCCAGGCAAGCCGCAACACCCAATGATGCAATGCGATGCAACGCAATGCCCTTATTACACAACAAATGCATGAGCCGTGTTCGTCCATCATCCATCCGATCCGAACCGATCGGCACATGCATTGAGACCGCACTGCAAACACCCCCACACTTTAGGCGCTTAATCACGCGGCAACCCCTAATTTCGTCTACCCCCGACGCCACAATGCAGCATAAAAAATGCACGGAAGAAAAATGGCATACGCACACGTCCGTCCGTATATTAATAGAAACATCACTCTCCTTCACAAATAGATTTATAATTCCTTTCGGTTTACCAATTACATGCCGTTCAGTTATTAATCGAAACACAATAGTCTATTTTCATTCATTTATAGAGGGTAAATGAAGAATACACACACACACACACAAAGAAAAAAAAACAACATAAAAACCTATCAAATATCATTAGTTATTTATGTTCGAATTAATTGCTCTCAATCATTCATTACATTTCAAATGTCAAAATAATTGCTAGATGTCTTTAGGTTAAACTTGTATGACATTCATTACATAAATAAATGACACATTCAATTGTCAAAATATATAAATGCTTGATTTTCAGGTTAACAATTTTTTTGTAATTACTTTTCATTAATTCCTTGCTTTTATTGAAATAGAAGAAAAATTAGGAAATTGAAAGTCAGAATTTTTGTAAAAAATATTATAAAACTAAATTAATTATGAAAATTAATAAATATCAAGAAAAAGGTGTAGAAAAGATTTTATTTTTGTATTAAATAAATTAAATAGTAAAGCTTCTTTTATGACACTCAATATATCAATATTTAATACTAATTTTAATATTTATTGATTTTAGGTTAACTTTTAAAATTTTCACAATAAATTTTGTCGACAATTAACATAATATAACAAAACTTAAACATCACATTATTTTAACTTTAAACTTGCAACTGTATTTTTCCTTTAGAGATCTTCCCACAATTTTTTTTAAAAATATTTTCATCGTTATATTTCGTTAAATTTCATTAAAAAATAAAATAAAATAAATAGATTTGGGTCCCTTAACTGCCGCAGGACGTAGAGGAAAGAATGAAAAAAAAATTGTGCTCGCACGTTCGAGGGGTGCGTTTTGCCACGTCAATTTGATTAATTCGCTCGGTCTTTTCGCAGTTGCCCCCCAAAAATAATACACAAAAAAAAAATCAAACAGAAATTTTCGTAATTAATAGTACAATTCCACGGTGGCAAAATAATAATGTACAAAAAAAATAAATGAGAAATGATGTAGAAAAAAAATACGCAGCTGGCTTTACAGGAAGTTTATTAACTTAATTATTTAATAAATCAAATTTTTGTTGTTTTTTTTTTATTAGTGTTTATAAATGTTGATTTCAATATTAAACTGTTTTGGGAAATATAAACTTAGAAGAGAAAGTCTGCAGAAGACACGACAATTCGCTAGTTGAAAATTCACAAGAATTCATTTTGATTAACATCTGGAGATTTGTTAATCACCTAGGTTGTGTTTTGCAGATCAGGTGACTAAAGTTGTTTTGGTTAATGCGTGCAACGGGACGAGGAACACGTCGAACGCAAAGATTTTTACCTGTTCGCAGCGCCCATTGTGACCTGTGCGAAAACCTCATCGTCCACTAAAGCTAATCACTTTCCTTTTAACGATATTTCGACAACAAACTGCATATAGCGTGCATTGTCGGGGATTAAACGAAGCGTTTACGGCCATTTCATTTACATTTCGGGGATAAATGGAATTGTGAATTACAAACACTCATACGTGCACATACATGTACGCACAAAACACACGTAAAACAGATGCTGTTCCCTGGGGGTGGACGTATTAATCCATTTCGTGCGTGCGTTTTAATGCAGCCGCAATAATCGATAAATGATACACGTAAATGCATTTGCCAATGGTTTTCAATGCGAAATTATTATTTCATATTTACATCGAAACAACAAAAAAAAAATATTCCATTGAATAACATTTCAAACATACATTTTCATTTGCATAAACATAAATTATAAATTTTCACTTTAAATCATGAAATATATCACCAGAAAACCAAAACATCATTAAGATTTTTTTTCACTTCGACTGTTTATTACATAAAAAAACTATAGTCAAATTAATGCTAGCATTAATAAGAATATTCACACTTAGAAAACGTAAAAATTTTGCAATTTTTATAGTTTTTACTCAAAAAGTACGTAGGATGACATATAGATGACGTTTCTATTGACAAATTCATATGATTTTTAAGAAATACCAACCTTCATATGACGCCTGTCAAAATTTCATGGCAATCTGATGTTTAATTTACAATAAATTAAGTGTACATACTTATGACTGAAATGTGTTGTTATATTGTATTATTTTAAATTTGACAGTTAGCCTGTACTATTAACAAGTTTGATAGTATAAATCCATTCATTTTAGTGTAATTAGAATATTCATTCTCTTACAAATTTCATAAGTTAATACGTTTTTGTTTTATTTGGACAGTTTATTTTTTTTTAGTTTTAAATTTTTACTCAATAAATTCATAGGATGACATATGGATGGCGCTTCTATTGACAAATCCCTATGATTTTTTTGAAGTACCAACCTTCACACGACGACTGTCAAAATTTCATAGCAATTTGACGTTTAGTTCACAAGTTATGCTACTTTTGTTATTTTCAAAACAATGGAAAAATCTGAATTTGATAAATTAAGTGTACATACTTATAACTGAAACGCGTTGTTGTATTGCATTATTTCAAATTTGACAGTTAACCTGTACTATTTACAAGTTTGATAGTATACATCCATTCATTTTAGTGTAATTAGAATATTCATTCTCTTACAAATTTCATAAGTTAATGCGTTTTTGTTTTATTTTGACAGCTTATTTTTTATAGTTTTTAATTTGTACTCAATAAGTTCATAGGATGACATATATATGGCGCTTCTATCAACAAATCCATATGATTTTTTTGAAGTATCAACCTTCAGACGACGACTGTCAAAATTTCATAGCAATTTGACGTTTAGTTCACAAGTTACGCTACTTTTGTAATTTTCAAAACCAATTGTAAATTTGAATTTAATAAATTAATTGTACATAATTATGACTGAAATGCGTTGTTGTATTGTATTATTTCAAATTTGACAGTTAACCTGTACTATTTACAAGTTTGATAGTATAAATCCATTCATTTTAGTGTAATTAGAATAATCATTCTCTTACAAATTTCATAAGTTAATGCGTTTTTGTTTTATTTTGACAGTTTACTTTTTTATAGTTTTTAATTTTTACTCAATAAGTTCATAGGATGACATATATATGGTACTTCTATCAACAAATCCATATGATTTTTAGGAAATAGCAACCTTCAGACAACGACTGTCAAAATTTCATTGCAATTTGACGTTAAGTTCACAAGTTACGCTACTTTTGTTATTTTCAAAACAATGGAAAAATCTGAATTTGATAAATTAAGTGTACATACTTATAACTGAAACGCATTATTTAAAATTTGACAGTTAACCTATACTATTTACAAGTTTGACAGTATAATGTCATTAAAATCCATTCATTTTAGTGTAATATTTAAGTTTTGACAGCTTATTACAAGAAAACGCTCAAATTAACTCCTAAATATTATCTTTAAATTCAAGAATTCACAATTTTTATGGCATTACGTACATTTATGCAAAAAAAACCTAACTTAATCTAACCTAATTCATCTTAAATTAATAATTCCTAATGTTTTTCAAATATTAAATTAGTTACGCCTCGTTCATTACAATGCAAATTATAACGTATTCTCAATCATCGTCTTCCTCATTTTTCGAATGGTTAACGGTAACAGGTGTGTGTGTAATTGACGAAGGGTGTTAGACCTGCTGACCCAATTAGCGTGGGTGGCATTCGGAGTTGAGGGGGTGCTTTCTTTGTCCTCTTAAGTTATCCATGCGTGGTTTGTAGGGGGGTTGCCGCAATTCCGGAGACGGAAAAGAATAAAATATGATTCCTCACTTCCGTCTCGGCCCTTTTTTAACTGTCTTTATCTCTTACTCTCTCATTCTCTATATTTTCCAGTTACACCATTTCCACCTTAATTACCCAATAACAATAAAAGTTTTGTAAAACGAAACGCCAGAATTCGGACCATTAATTACGCACATAATGATACACCCCATTAAGGCTAACGCGCACTAAATAATCATTACTGCAGCAGTAACAGTGTACGTATTAAAAGGAATTTAACACCTGAGACGCCCGGATGGGGGGGCATCAATCAAACGGACGAACATACAGAATGCGCGGCGCGTTAATTTTATTTCTTTTTTTGACTAACTGCTCTTTGATGTTTTCCAACTTTTCTCGTTAACAATTCCATTAATACCAAAATACATTTGTGACGATCAAGAAATGTTATAAAAAAAAAAATGATATGATACCTGCAACACAAGGTAAAATTTAATTATGAAAATGGAACGATTTCGACAGCTGCAGGTATTACTTTGCATTATCATATATAATACAAATAATTAATTAAATTTTCAATCCACATTTTTTTTTGTGAATTGAATTTATTAAAATATAATTAGGAAAATGTAGAATTTTTGTTAAAAATATAATAAATTTTTCAATTTTGATACTTAATATAATTACAGCTGTTACAAAAAATAATCATTTCTCACCTGATATATATTTTAGTGAAAAATCGAGTTTAAAAATTATTTAAAATTTTGAAAATAATTCAAAATCTAAATTATTATTATTAATATACGAATTAAAACAGTAATATTCAATATTAAATTAAATCTACAGAATAGATTGTTTGTATAATTTGAAAAGATGATTTTCTGAATGAAAAAAAAATCTATAGATACTTCTGTAATAATCATCAAATATTATCAAATTTTCATTGTTTGATCTATCGACATTTGGTTAACGAGTTGATTCGTTTTCTTTGCATAACCAGAATTATACGGTAGTTAAAAATACAAAAGAAAAAATTGGATAGGCAATTAAAAAATAAGAAATAGGTTTGAGTTTCGAAAAAGTTTTAATGATCGTCGAAAAGTGAAGTGTTCTTTCTTGGAGAATACAAATTGATTTCTCGTTTGGCTGCGACTTTAGGATTACCGTAAATGAATGTGAATTCGGTGGCAATTGTGAAGAGAGAATATAAAGAGCGTGATGAAATCGTCGAAGAATGGTCCGAAAACAACAAACAAACTCGGTCCGAAAAACAGACTCACTCATCAATTGCGACAGATGCCGTTGATTCGTGGGAATTCGCCGAGCAACAATCAAAATAAACAGGAGTCGTTTCTTTTTCCGTTTTGGTGAGGACGGATTAATTGGTGGATTGAGTCGAGTCTCTTGAACTGAAGAAACGATGAGAGATGGAGAGAGAGAAATAAACTGATTGATCAATTCAATTCCGCGCGGTTCGATTTCTTCGTCGGGTTTGTAAGGTTTTCAGGCTTTAATGAAGCCGTTTAAAGAGTTTTCTACAGCGTGAGCATGATCGAACAAAATGCTAATTAAAAACAATATTCGTGGCCTATTAAATATGTATGAGAATAGGTGGATGGATGCACGAGAGAAGGAATGGGCGAGAGATGCGGAGAGTTGTATAATGTTATGAGCGTGTGTAGATAATCCATCATCGTGTGGCTTTCGCGTCAAAAGCGTCACGAAACGAGGCGGATCTGTCTGCCGTGGTGTGTGCACGTGAAGAACTGAGAGAGAGAAGGTGAAAAGGTGGTTTGTGGAAGTAGCGTGGACGCATATTTGAGTGCGTGCGAGTGTGTGTGTGTTGTACCTAGAAGAGATGATGTTTTCATTTATGGTTTCGATGACTAAGCACAAATGCCAACATCGGAATAATAAAGCGCCAGATACGAGGCGAAACGATAAATCAAAGTGCGCCAAAAAAAAAGTCAAGTGTCAAGAGTTTTTCGTGACAGTTCGAAATTCCCAGTGCAGAAAACACACCATGAACCAGAAGGACCAGGCATCCGAGACGACGAAGACGAACGCCGAGAAACCGCCACCAGTCTTCTCCGAGGTGCAGAAATGGTTCCAATCGAGCGAGTCGAAGCGGGACGGGAAGATATCGCCGAAGGAGCTGCAGACCGCTTTCGAGGTGTTCCAAGGGAAACACTTTTCCGACGGCGCCTGCAAATTCATCGTGCGCCTTTTCGATCTCGATAAACGCGGCGGTCTCGATATCAAGGAGTTCGAGCAGCTGTACTACTTCATCAAGCAATGGGTCAGCGCGTTTCACAGCTTCGATTACCAGAGATCCGGATTCTTGGATGAGGAGGAATTCGCCGGTGCCCTCAAGCACATGGACATCAACTTCAGTCCGGATTTCGTACGATTCCTGATGAAGAGAGCGGATCCGACCAAGGACAAAATCGCTCTGGATCAATTCATCGTCACCTGCATTCAGATCCAGAAGTACACCGAAGAGTTCAAGCAGCGCGACGCCAATTACACGGGCGAGATTCAGCTGAAGTACGAGGACTTTCTGGAGATGCTGCTGAAATGCATGTAGACGAAAAGCAAACATTGGGGGGATTTGTTTGCTAATATCTGGTCGTCGCAGAACCCTTTTTCTCTCGCTCGCTATTCCTCGGGGCCAACTCCGCAGCAGCACATATTGGATTTTATCTCCTCAATTTAATCCTCCTTTCGGGCGCCCAACAACTCTAACTTAATAACTACCAAGTGTGCACACATTCGCACACACATACTAATCCCTTCGAACCGACGACCTATTGAAATTCTTTCCCAACATCCGACGAAACAGATGAAACAAATAAAGCAATTACAAACAATGCAACCACATTTAATACTAGTAATAGAGAATCTTATTAACTTTCACTCGAGATTCATCAATCATAACGTGAAATCAATAAAATTAAGCAAAAGATGGTGTTAAACAATATAGTCAAAGATACATTTGTAGCAAAGAAAATAAGTTTTCATTCGTGGCAAAGTCATCAATGAGCTCATCACCATTTTTGGAAAACACTACCTTGCTCATCACTTTTTTCGTAATCTTAATAGATATATAGCAATAATCGAAATAACGAATAAACTCTCTATATCCATCAATAATTAAGTGCGTAATGTTTTATATAATCAATTAAATTTCATAAATTACGTAAAGTTTGATGGATAAAGATATAATTTAAACTCTCGGAATTTGACTCCGTTTGTTTTTCTGACAGATAAATTGGGATCTCGATGGTAACCTCGAATCAATCCGTATACTTACCAGAAGATCTCCGCTTTTGTTTCTCTTTCATTTCGACCAGTCTCGTCTGGTTCTCTGAAAAAGAAATGACCAATTAGACCAAAAAAACTATAATTTTCATATACAGATATTGGAATATGGGAAGAGTGAATTACGTAATTTGTATTGTCTGCTTTTGGAGGGATAGAATTTTTTTTTGTAAAGTTCTTGGAGCGAGACCAGAAGGGCGCAAAGAAGGTGAATACGAATGAAAATTTCGGGGATTCGATGATGGATGTGTTTTGTGTGAGTCGCTCATGATACGGTCGTGGAGGTGTCATTATGGGCAATGGAAAGTGCCTGGTCACGTCAGCAAATGGGCCCAAACCTGCTACTTAGTCGGTAGCCAGTCAGGCGGACTCTGAAAAATAATAATAACAATAATACACACACACACACATAAAAAATGAGAAGAGAACTCATTCACTCGCGCCATTCTTGTCCTATTAGAATACACAACACACATTCATTAAAAAATCCACACGTATTTATTTTTATTAAATTAATTCCCATTCAACGGTGCAACGCAACAAGGAAAAAGAGAGAAAAGAGAACCGGAGTCGACGTGGCATGGCATGTGCAGTTGCAGCGAGCAGCAGGACGGACGGAGAGATGGACAACAAAAGGAGAGTATTTCGGAATAATACGAATGTGGAGAGTTGCACGGACAAAGGGTGTGAGAAAGCGAGACAGAGTGGAGAGAACGAGAAGGATAACGATGAGAATTATATAAAAGGAGAAGAAGGGAATTAGGAATGAGAAAAGGAGAGGCGTATCATCGTTCATTTACATTTCCGGCTGTAACGATATCATTTCGTCATCATCGTTGGGAAATCCTTATTATCATTATTTGTTATTATATTACACCTTGCGTAATGTATTCCAAAACACGTCGACTAATCATCCAGCTTTACTTTAATTACATGCACCAACAAATGACTAAGCAGCACATAGAATTTTAACAAATACAAGATTATAAACTTAATAATAAATTATACCGAGAAAAATAATATCTTATTAATAAAAAGACTAAACTAAACTGAAGTAATAATATGTGCATGTTTCTAAAGAAGTGAGGGCATTAGTGGAAGAGCTTTTATCTAAGTATACAATATAAATATGAAAGAAGACGAGCGCGCAAAAATGAAATTGAATTTAGTTCATGACATGAAATGGGAACAAGGCTGTTGTTGTGTGCTCTCGTGGCCATATATCTCCTGCAAAGAAAATTGATTCATGCGGTCTGATCTAGCCCGAAGGATGAAGGCAGGATGAGGGTTTTGCAGGGAGGCAGGCAGCAGCCTCGTTGTTGGTTTTGAGTGAGTGTATTAAAGTGGAAAAGCATCAATCTCTGCCGCGGATCGAAGGGGATCTCGAGAAGACGGAGGATGAGCCGCGGCTCGAGACGAAGATGGACGTTTGAGGAGAAGAAGAGGAATTTTCATTACGGATGAAATCTGTGTTCCACGTCTGAAATACACACACACACACGCATACATATGCGTGTTGTTGCACAGAACAGATTGAACGAGATACGGAATGGGATTTTTCGATCCTAGAGCAATATGTGTATGAATGTTGTTGGATGCTGTGCGAGGGATTCGGTCCACCAACACCATCTCATCTCATCTCCGCGGACCGCATGGAACGGAATATAATGCAGGTCACGAGATGTATCACTCTGTCAAGCCGAACTGACAGGGCCGCCCTTTCTCGCCCTACCCCCCCTCTCATCTACACAACGCATCATCGACTCACCTCTCGTCCACCTTCACAATACGTAGTAATTCCATTACGCTTTCAACAATTGAAAGAAAGAAATTCATTTCGTTTCGTTTCCACCGTCCGAAGGCTTCTTCATCATCATCATTTATATCCAAAACGCCATCACCGATTAATTGCGAAATCTTAATCACAGCTGACAGCCTCATCTAATGCGGACAGAAACAATATTTCGATCAAACAATGAAACAACCCCACACAATCGCAACAAACGATAACGATTGAATCATGCTTACCCTCCGCACCAAAATTATTTCCATCCATTTTCAGCCAGTTCAAATTAAAGATGTAAGTTATCATTTTCACTGGATAAGCTGCTTCAACTATGACAACAAGAAATACCAACATTAATATAAAAACATACACTAAACAACTCAATGTTCTAATTGGTTCTCATGGCAGTTCGATGATTGAGTAGCACCAACTTAAATTTATATCACCATATTTAGTTACTGCAGTTAGGGGAATTTCTCTATTTTTTTGTTAAATGACATTTGCACCACGTTACATAATTTATATATATTGTATTGTTGCAATGGATGTAAAATTTCGTAAGAAAGATAATTTAAAATAGAGAAGAACGGACAACCTAATTTCCATCGTATTGATTTAAATGATCCTCGGATAATAATGAATGGTAGAAGCGCGTTTTCGTGGCTCCGGTATCAGCTCCGTTTGTTACAAATGAGAAGTTAATGTGATTGATAACCTGCGTGAGGGATTCTGCGGCGGTTTAATTGCCTGGACCGCACGAGACAATGAAGAAATGAAGATGTAATTAACCTCCGGGGGCAGAGCGAGATTACCGGGACGACGAAGAAGATGATGATGATGATGCAGTGGGTGTCTCTCAAATCTCGATAATAATTAGTCCTCGCAGTGTGCAGTCCACACGTTTGTACGACTGAGACTCTTTGTAAGGAGGATACTCAAGAAGCAACATGAAACTAAAGGAATTATATGATGAAGTCGTCAATAATGCACTTTGACCTTTCGTTTCTTTTAGATATATTTATAGCTTTTTCTATTGGTATCACCATATATATATAATATAGTTAAACATTTAATTTGACAGCTGTCACATAATAATGACGTAAAAATTAATTTTCTAATACCAATAATGACTCTTTACTTACAAAACTAACAAAAACTACGGCATTATTAACATGTGTAAGTTGATGATAAAATCGTCAATAACGCACTCTAACCTTTCGTTTCTTTGTATATTTAGATATTTTTGCTTTTTTTCTGGTTTGACAACTATCACATAATAATGACGCAAAAACTGATTTGCTAATACCAATAATGATTGTGTACTTACATAACTACAAATAAAATACGTCGTTATTTTGCAAAGAATTAAAAATTATCACCTAATCTGTCAATGTCAAATCTGACAGTTAATTTTATTTGTAGTTCTACAAGTTAGAACGGTGAGTGTAGCCTTTCTATATTATATTTATGTGGCCTCTCGTTGTTATATCATCATTTTGGGTTTCTGTTTATTTCGCGAGGGGTGAACAACTGTCGCGCAGGAGAATAATAATTTTTAATGTAAGTTGCCGCGGCTGGAGTGAGCGTAAAACCCCTTAAAATAACACACACACGGCGACACTTGTCGAGTGGGCAACTTAGGCAGTTGAGGGGCTGTAAATATCACCCATCCAGTTTAGTATAGTGGCAATGCTACAACGACTGCGATGGGTTGGGAAAGTGCCATTTAGACGTTTGAATAAATATTATTCCTCATTTCATTCATAAATATTGATGCACCTAATCACATTAAATTCCAAACAATCGAACTCCGCAAATTGCTCCGCACTCATCTGTCATCTGTCACAATTGTCTTTTATTTTTATGTTTCTACAATTTTTTTTATATCAAAATTAAGATTACATGAAAATAAATATTAAATTAAAATGTTTAAATTAATAGTTCTAATTATGTTTTTATTAAATCTTATGTTTTAATTTTTGTATTTAGTAAAATATTTGTGGTAATTGTATGTGAAATGCGTATATCAAATTACTTATTCAACGTCAATTAAGGCTTTAAATTAGATCCAATCTGTCAAATTCGAAAAAGGGAAAGGATGATGACGTGTGATCTTGGCATTGGTGAAGGGAACCATACCATCCAATATTCTAGTTCTTCTCATTAAACCTCCCCTTCTTTCCAGATACGTCGTCGTCGTCGTTCCTTGCTTTGTTTTCAATTTAAATTTTAATGGATTAATTGGTCGGAGTGTGTGTGTGGGTGGATTGTGTTTGCATGTCGGTTGGTCGGTCGATCGGATGAGCCGCTGCGGCGGAGCAATAATGAGTCCATTGTTTCGGCCTTTCACATGACAAATTGCCTTATCCTGCCTGCCATACATCTATCTCTTCTCTTCTCTTCATCCACCGCCACATGAAGGAGAACAACAACATCTCGATTCATCCTGACCAATGTGTGTTGGTCCAGCTGTACCAAACGCGCAGCTTCCCCAGTACCAATGAAGAGCGGAATAACTGGTTCATTAAATAAATAAATAAACACGCGACATCTCGAGGAGATTCACGGGTCAAAGTTGACCAACGAAATTATACGTCTGTTTATTCAAATTCTCAGCTCAATTTCTACCACCAACCAATCAACAATAAATAATTTCCATATGTCAAATATCAAAACCAAATTTGAAAGGTTATGTCAAATTGACAAACGAAATTGCATCAAAATTAATAAATAAAAAAAACTTTTACCGTAAAAGCAATACCACAAATAAGACTATAGTTAGGATATATAAATCTCCTTTATTATTATTTCGATTATTATTGTATTGGTTGTTGGCCAGGAACACAGGGGTGTCAATCATATCCAACGTAAATCCTCTTTCTCCATTGTGGCTTGTCAGATTAGTTCCTCACCCTTGGGCTTCACACACAGCTTTATCTCTTATTCTCTCCAACGCCCAGTTTTCTCGACTCGCTCCATCTCGCCTCATCATTATGTTCACGTTTTGCTTAATCTCTCGCTGCCTCGCAGCCCCAGGAAAACAGTTTGGCAAGCTTCTTAGCAAGAATGCGATTAAGAATAACACGTAACAAAAAAACATGTAAAGAAAGAATGAAAAAAAAAATACAGGAAGAGAAGAATATTTGGCGTAATAGAGTAACGTTTTTTCTATGAAAACCGGAAGGCGACATAATAAGATATTACCTAACAATTACAATTTGTAATCCATTCAATTTTCAATACTTTAACTTTATTTGTTAATTTAATTTATCTACAAACAAAACATGAAAATCGTCATTTAAAAAAAATAGTAATTTTCACTTAAAAAGAAGATTTTAATTAATTTCTCATTTTTATATTTGCACTTAAAATTGTAGGCAGAAACTATAAACAAAGTTAAAAGTAAAATAATTTGCTGATGAAATTATAATTGAAAGCAATTCGGTTTTAATTTCATTTGGGGCTGTAAATTTATTTTTTTCTCGTTTTGTGTTGTGGGAATGTCAAAAAGTGAGCGGATAATCAGAGCTGAGGTTTGTGAAGACAATGGGTGAGAGGAGTGGAAATTTGTTGGGGAACTGAGAGCGAACAACAAAAGGCGAAATATTAAATATGAAATCCGATAGGGCGTGATGCGCGGTGCCCAATAAAACCATAAGCGAAACAAAAAATGCGATCTCCCAGTCCATTTACTAAATATTACCAGTACTTAAGGGTATTAATCTGGGGTGGTCTTCGTCTCTTCGTCTACTTCGTGCGTCCGTCTTTGTTCGATGCGCGCTCGCAAAATATAATATAATACGGATCTGGGTGTTGGGTTACACTGCCTGATGATGTAGATGGTAGCCGTTGGTAGCGTAGGCGAAGGATGATCAGAACGATGATGATGATGATAATATGAGTAGTAACAATGCGCTCAGACGGGCGCATCTGAAATCAGAGCCGGGGCATAATAGAGAGGTTAATGCTAATGGGCTTCCCCTGAATACATTCGATACGCGCGAATTAAGACCCGACCCGACCCGTATATATACGTACACACGTATGCATGCATCCATCCATCCACAAGACCAATATCGATTTTACACCCTGTTGAATGCATCTACCCAGAAGAAAAAAACGGCCCCGAAGGAACAAAGGGGTCGCGGAAGGATAGAAAAGAATATACCAGAAGAGGGCGAGGGCAGTCATCAACCAAAAAAAAAAAAAAAACAAAATAGAAACGCACACATGACCGTTTAAGAATGGAGCGAAATCAGTAAAGCACAAAAAGAAGAATGGATATTGTATGCAAGAGAAGAAAAGATGTAGGAGCTCTTTTTTTGCTGGTAGTAAAAGAGTACAGTATCAAGAGGAGCGGAAGAATCCGAGTGGTTTCATCTTAAGCGGAGCAAACAAAAAAACTAGAAACAATTTATCGTTCTTTGATTTCAATCGACGATGTTTGTAGAAATACAATCTTCTTGTCATTTTTGACATTTAACAAATTCTAAAATACCAATACCAACTAAAAATATAATTGAAGATCTGACATATGGTAACATTACATAATTTTATATTAATACTACTAATAGAATTACGTGATTACTTAAAATCTAAAATTACTATAAAGATAATTTGCTAATTCCAATAAAACATGTTAATATCCATTTATTTTATATGACAGTAATAGGTTTCATAAAAAAAAAACAAAATTGATGATGTTAATTGTCATATCTGACAGGTAGCTAACCTTAATTTATTAATTTTAGGGTGAAAATAAATAAATACCAATATGGTTTGTGAAGAAAAGGTTAAAGTTCGTTTAATATTTTTTTTTTGAGAAAGATCGTTAAATACTTTACGTATTTACACAGTGTGAAGCAGCTAATGGAATGTTTTCCATTATTTTCTTCTTTCTTTATCTCTCCTTTTTTTTACTCGCTGTTAATTACGCCGAGTGAACAACAAAAAAAATAGTGGAAAACAAAAGGAAGAGAAAGACGTAATTAAAGTTGAAAGAGTGTCGTCGAAATGAAATAAAAAGAGTGTGTTTTAATAACAATATTCGAAGGGGGCTCATTAAGAGACAATGTCCGGGGCGACGATTGCGGGTCACGTAGGCGTGAAAACAGGAACACAAGAGGTAAACAACAACAATCGCGCTAGGGTAGGCAGATATGAATCGGCGTTCGGTAATTTGTTCTTCTAGCGAAGAACTTCCTGCTGCTGCTGCTCATCATCATCATCATCATCAACATATTTGTTGTTATCGTTGCAGTCGTTGTCATCTTCGTCACCATCTTCAGGGAAAATCGCCGTCGTTGAGGCTCGTTACGCAAAGCGGTATTAATTGTCGCCGGTGGTTGACGTTTGTTTGAAGGGTCGTTGATCAATTAGTTGGGAGCGTGACGTGAAGGGGGGGGGGGAGCCGGACACAATGGGTTGTCTATCGGCCGTTGACGATCTTCCTCCTCTGTACGAGGGTTCAAACGGCGGGCATCCTGCATTGTGTCGTTTCGGTCCGGGTCCGGGATCCGGGTCAGGGAGGCCACCGCGGACAGATTCTATCTCGACTAATAGGTGCGAACCGCGCGTCCAACACAAAACAGATAATCATCAATGAAACCAGAAACCCTCACAAATCTCTCTTTCTCTTACACTACTTATCTCTATCTGCTCTTCGGAAGGCACCCCTTCTCGCCCTCAGCTTCCCATCATCATCATTAACAAATTCTAACAATGAACCGGATACTCCGCGCGAAAGCCTCTTCCCTCCGCTTCTAGCACATCACCAACACCATTTTTGACACAATCAATGACTCTCTAATAATTGACAAAAAAAAAAACTACAATATCAAATTATTATAAAAACTATAGACTACAAAACTATTTATATAAATAACATCCAAATTATTTACACAAAACCATTAATGCATTCAATTTTAACATTTGCGAACGCACGACGCATATATCCGCCATGTCCTTTAAAACGTCAAACGTCATTGATTGTCATATTATTAGGTTATTTTTTGTTATTGATAAAGCTTATAAGTGATCATTTCACCAACATATGTTACTATATAATAATAAACAGCTATATCGTTTTTGACAGTTGAAAATGCGTCCTTGAAAAATTAAATGACAATATTTTAATTAAATATGAAATTGTGAATAAAAAATACTGATTCCGTCATAGAAAATTAGATTTTTTTAATAGTCGTAATTAGTGCTACGATAATGTATACTATGACGTTTGCTTTCACCTATACGTCAGTTGTACGTCACTTGATTTTTGCCGTCAATGGGTGTCCTCTTTTGACGCACGCGATTCGATTGACTCGCAGTCATCGAATCAACTCTCGAGGACCGTTCAATTATTGAATGGCACGCGATGCGGGTCAAACAATTGCCATCGAGACAAATAGTTGAGAGAGACGCTTTTCAATTGTTCTGAAATTCTTTCGATTTTGCCGGATACAATTCGCATTGATTGGTCGTAACCAATTGTTTTTAGGAAAAATTTTGGCATTACTAAGAAACGAATGTGAAAGTTTTTAACGACACCGAAAGTGCTAAATTTTTCCCCAAATATAATAACGTGCTAATCTTCGACAAGTTTCGGATTTTTTGGGCTGCAGGTCAAAGATTAATAAAGTTAAGCTTTAAGACAAATGTCACGTACAGTGTATTCAAATTTAATCATATTTTTATCAATTTATAATTTAGTATTTTTTTTATGTGTTAATGTTACACCTCCAATTGTGTCTGTATTAAGAAAAAAAATTACATAATACCGAGTAAATTTGAAAATTTGTGAATGGAGTTAGAAATATGATCTTTGAAAGATGATAGGAATCAGGGTGGAAAAGAAGCAGAAATCCGAAATAAATCCATTTTGTGTGCTGAATGGTCGTTTTTGAGGATTATAACCGAATGGAAAACGAGATCGAAGTGTTTAGTGAAAATATGTGACAAGATTACGATTATTATCTGCATCTTCCACACAACACACAAAGAACGCCTCAACCCGTTTTTCATTCTCTATTATTTCCCGTACTGTCGATATATCTATTGATAACCCATGACTGCATGCATCCCCAGATGGGAAGATACAATTGCAGAGAAAAACACAAAACCGGAGAAAAAAAGAAGG
The DNA here is from genome assembly GCA_963457615.1 of Nicrophorus investigator. NCBI lineage: Eukaryota > Metazoa > Arthropoda > Insecta > Coleoptera > Silphidae > Nicrophorus > Nicrophorus investigator. The sequence continues at coordinate 3,964,388 of OY735143.1, forward strand.
ATCTCCACCCTCGTTGCGTAATCCTGTCGACTTAAAAAATTAACACTCAATTTAAAAAGCAAACTCGGGCAGGACCTCCCCCATTGCATAATATAGGATGTAGATTTAGATGTAGCGTGCGTGTATGTACGTACTACATCCTATGAACGGCTAAACAAACAGAAACCGCGTTGTTCTTCCTCTCTCTTTCTATCACACAACAGTTTTCAGCTGTTATGTATGTTTTTCGTTTTGTTTCGTATATCTCCTATAATCTCCCACCCCATTTATAACCAACCCCCGTATAAGTTCTCTCTCTTTTTTATTTCTTCCTGACGTCGGATTTAGTTGAGCTCGTTCCTATTTATTGTATGCATCGAACACAGCCTGCTGAGCTTTAATAGGATTTAATAGTTGTGTACTCTGTTACAATTACACATGTAACTTTTATATTCATACAATTTTATATACATTAATTTTATTCAAACATCCAAGAAAAATTCAATAGAAACTCTTAAATTATCAAATTTGAAAAAAAAAAAACTTTATTCTTTCTTCAGTTTATTTAAATTTAAATTCATTGTAAAAATTGTTATGCACAAGTAACCCTTAGTAACCTAGGCTGTTGACATTAATTTGACGTTTATACTATTCTTAATTTCTTTATACTTTAATTAATTTAAATTTTGTAAATCAGAAAGATTTAGTTTTTTTTTTTCAAATATAAACTAAAATATGAAGACAATTCCTTTTTGAACTTCAACAATTATAAAAATTTTAAATTCCACTATTTTTATAATGATTCTATGTAGTTTTAATTTAAATATTTTTCATTAATAGTTAAATTTTATACGAAAACAAATCAAATATTTACAAATGAAAAAATATAATCAGAAGTTTTGAAATCACACATTTTCAATATTTTATACTAAAACTGATTAAATAAACTTGATACTACATATTTACATAATACAGATGTTTCATATTTTAAACTGAACGAAACTTTTTCGTTTTTTTTTTCAGCGATGCGAATCAGAAGAGTAAATATTGAACATGCCTGCGTTCCTGAAAGGTTAATAGGTGTATTTAGAGGATATTTAAAAATAGTATTTAAGTGGGAGAGGGCATCCGAAAAACACGGAGGAGAGTAGTGTTTCGTATTTGACGTGGGGTTGTTGTTATTATTGTTAAATATTGGTGTTTGTTTGCGTAGACGGGATTCTTCCCTCCCGAAGTCTGGCGCCAGAGGTGTCGCTCCTCCTTCAGGCAAACGGATGTTCCTCGTCATCCAATTCCCTCTTATATTTTCTTTTCACTTCACCTAGACGAGAAAGAGAGACACCCAGATGAAATTACTCTTTTTCTCCCTGCATTCTTTTCTCATTTTTCATCTCGCAACCCGCAAAAGTCGCAGCGTTACGATCGAATGAATAAACTACGGTCAATCGAGGACATCCCTTATTCCGCGACGACCCCTTTTTCTATTTTTCTGCTACGTACACACACGATGATGATGATGATGAGGATAATGATGATCATCTTCCGCATCGTCACACTTTCTCTATGGAGGAACCCCCGGTAAACACCCCCGCCGCGTGCCCAGCCTACCGTGCAAATCACCCATTTAAAACCGTTTTATATGTATTTTCATGTTTCATTTGCATTCTTTGTCCCTTTCTAAAACCAACCCCGAAATTCACTCAATTCCGATTCAATTAATTCTCCTTTTATTTCTGAACCCTCTCTTCTTTGGAGTTCTATTTTTTTATTATTTACTCCCGAAACTGTTTTGCAGAACTTATTTTTCTGGATGATGATGAAGAAGAGAAAAAAAGGTTTGGAAAGGTTGTAGAAACCGCAATAACCGGGAGGATTATACGCACGTTCCATTGTCGATTGTTGTTGTTGTTGATGGCGGGGAGGGGGTCTCATCATTAGGGAAGTCCGGTAGGATTTACGCACAATTGTGCGAATGGAAACATCACCATTGATGACCGAATGGCAGCATTATACGTTGACACCATTAAATAGCCTGTTTGAGTCTCTCTTCCGACTAATTCCCATGTCCGGTGCGACAACAAAAACTAAACCGCACAAAGCATCTACCGAATCTTCACACAACATCAACGATATCTTCGCAACAAACCTAATCGTTCAATACATTCGTTTACAAACATACCTTCAAAGTTACCATGTGAAATTCATATGATTCTGAAACTATTCTTTGAAGACCTGGAATTTTAAACCAATTTTGTCTACTTAAATACAAACTACATAATTTATGAATTTTCTTAACTTAAATCTAAATAAACGTACTAAATAATTAAATAATTCTATAAATAATTCATCAAATATTTTACATCAATTTTGTAATATTTCAGATATTTTCTGAATCAATCAATGGTTCCAATAATATTAAACACTCACCAATACTGTTAATATCTCTATTAACTTCACGAAACAATATATTATATGAACGTCAATTTACGCTACAAACGTCAAACCTAAATGACAGATAGCATTGACATTACTTTGTTTAATATTTTGACAGCGCACTTGGATCATTATGAAATGTCAACCAAAATGTCAAAAAAAAAACCTAAACAACGTTTTACTAAAATTAATTTAAATGAATTAGATTATAGCAAATACGACAAATTTTCCACCCCATTTACATTACATCCAATCCCCAAACGTCGGATTTATTTTAGTTTGTCTTTTTTTTGTTTTGTTTAGTTTTCACTTTTTCGACACTCCCCCTTCCTTTTTTCCAACAACCCTCGTTCACTCACTCATTCGTTATATATTTCTCGCTCGATCTCTTTCTAATTCTCTCCATTTGGCTTTCTAGATTACGTTGCGTGACATGCGAGCAGCGCAGTCTGCGCTGTCCTTTAATAGGATTTGATAGTGTGTATGTTTTGTTACAATTACACATGTAACAGATGTAAAACGCGCAGCATTACACACGGGATTAAATCGATTGTTTAGATAGGGAGAAAAGATATTCGAATTTAAAAAAAAATCTTATATAATGTAAAAAAATAATAATTTTAACAATTTAAAGATTATTTTAAGTTTTAAAGAAATACATTTAAATTTTCAAAAATGACGGAAAGAAAAATAAAAATGTAATAATAATAATATGAAATAGGTATAAATTATAAAAGTACTATTAAAGATATTTTGATTTTATAATCTTATATAAAATCGTATATAATATAAAAAAAAATTAGCGTACGAATTTTTATAAGAAATTTTAACAAAAATATTAGATTATTTTAAGTTTGAAAGAAATACATCTAAATTTAATATTTGAAAATTTAAACGAAATTTTAAAACATTTCCAAAAATAACGGAAAGAAGAATAAAATATTAATATCAAATAAGTATAAATTATAAAATTTTATAATGTACTAATTTATTGGATTTTATTAGACATTGACTTTATTTAATTATTTACTTGAAAAATATTTATTATATAGATTTGGTTATTGGTTTATTATAGTGTTTTGAAGGGGAAAATAAAAGTAGATTCTTTCGTTTCGTTTAGAATTAGTTTGATTTGATGTAATCATTCACTTATGCATTGAAACGTCGGATGATGCTTTGAAGAATTCGAGAAGAGAATTCGGTCGTCTTTCGATTTATATGCGTTACGTAACAAGCCTCGTCTCTATCTAGGCGTAGCGTGCACGTTCCAAGTATGTAGGCAGGGTGTGTGTGTGTGTTTATACGTCCATATAGATGTATACAGTGGGAGAAATCAATAATCATGTAGCTTTTGCCTATGGGGTGTAAGTGTGCATGTGTGTGTGTGTGTGTTATATATATATGTACAGATATATAGATATACAGATATAAAGCGTCACCGCTACCAATATAAATTACATTTCCACCAAGGTGACATAGAGCCCACTTTAACACTCACCTCTAGTTAGGTGTATGGCTCGATGACAGTGGCCTCGCCCCCCTGGCACTGCGATACTCCTGTTCCATTGGCCAGCACATCTGACAGTTACCGTGACGACGACCAATCGGTGGATGGAGCTCCGCCCTCGGATTGCTCACGCACAGGAATACGAACGGGCTCCGGGCCAGTGTCAATCCGCGCTCCAGACGGTGCACGCTGCCGCCAAAACACCTGGAGGAGGATCATACAAAGAGCTAACAGAAAAAAGAAACGAACACGAGCAAAAAGCTATTACATGAGATACTAGCAATAGTGGTATATGATAGCGAGTTCGAAGACGACGGTTGTGTTTATTGTTGTTCGAAGTGATTTAGTTGTTGTTCAAGTTGTTGTTATTTTTAATTTTGGTGTCGGAGTTGCGGTCGCGGAAAGAAAGCTGGCGACGCAAATGGCCTTGGGGATGACCCCCGGATTGTGTTCCGGAAGTTCCGGGGGCCATTCGGACACGTCGTCCTCGTCGCCGGGGGCGGTGAGCGTCCCGATGCCGGTGGCGCCGACGCCTCTATTACCTAATCCGATGTTCGCACTGCCGACGCTGAACTTCACCGTCTCCCAAGTGGCGGCGGTCTGCGAAACCCTGGAGGAAAGCGGCGACATCGAGAGGTTGGCTCGATTCCTTTGGTCGCTGCCCGTCGCTCATCCGAACATCGGAGAGTTGAACAAGAGCGAAGCCGTTCTGAGGGCGCGCGCCATCGTCAGCTTCCACAGCGGTAACTTCCGTGACCTGTACACCATCCTCGAGACGCACAAGTTCACGAAGAGTTCGCACGGGAAGCTGCAAGCGATGTGGCTGGAAGCGCACTATCAGGAAGCGGAAAAGCTACGAGGACGCGCTCTCGGCCCCGTCGACAAATATCGCGTCCGCAAAAAGTTTCCGTTGCCGCGCACCATCTGGGACGGGGAGCAGAAGACGCACTGCTTCAAGGAGCGCACCAGGAGTCTTCTGCGCGAATGGTACCTGCAGGACCCCTATCCCAATCCGACGAAGAAGCGCGAACTCGCACAGGCCACAGGACTCACGCCCACCCAGGTCGGCAACTGGTTCAAGAACCGCAGGCAGAGGGATCGAGCGGCCGCCGCTAAAAACAGGTCAGAATCTCCTTATCTTTACCAACGTAATCACCACCTCAACCTCGACGACGATGATGATGACGACGACGACGACGATGACGATCGCTTTACTTACATCGACGTGCTTTAACACTCGTTAAAATCACCAGAAAAATCAAAATTATGTTAAACAATTTTTATATATTTATATTATTATTAATATTCTATTCTATTATTAGTTAAAAATAAAAAACCACACATGAAAATTACAATTATTTCTTTAAAAATCAAATCTTTTAAATCAACCTTTAAAATAATACATCAATCTCAAAAACCAAAGTATTTACAATTATCTACATCAATTAATTAATTTAAATTCTCAACATTACTTAATTAATAAAGAAAATTACAATTTTTCACACAGAATAATTTGAAAAATAAGAAAAATTAAATTGGAAACTTTTTTTTACTTATTAAACCATTTCCCAAACGGAATTTAACCTTCATTAAAACATTAAAAATCTCAGACAAATTAAATTCTTTTCTTCCAAATGAAATTACTTTGAAAAAGAACTTTACTTTTAAAGAATAAAAATTATAGAAAATTATAATATTGTAAATCTAATATTTATTAGTAAGTAAATAATTGTAAAAAAATATTATTTAATTAAATTAAAAAAAATATAAATTTAATATTGAAAACTTGAATGAGATTCATACAAAATATCATTGAGTTAATGAGGTCATTATATACGAAAAAAAGTGTAATTTAACGGTGTGATGTGCATTAACTTGTAATGATTGTAAAATGATTTATGAGGAACTAATTGAAGTTGAAATAATCATTTTTGAATTATATATATGAAATTAGTATTTAGTAAATTTAAATAAATTGAAAGATTTCAGAATTCAAGGAAACTCAAATCGATTTTTGCTTTTTGAAAATTCGTGTCGAAAAGCACGTCGATGTAGTAAAATGAAAGTGTAAAATAATTCATCCTCTTTTAATGAATGACGAACTATTTAGTGTGGATTAGCATTCCTTCAGTTTTTACTGCGCCAGTTGTAAATCACAATTACCCCATGTTTGGATGGACGGAAAGAAAGGCATTTGTGGTGGTGGGAAGGTCTAAACCTTAAGGACACAAAGGGCCGTCGGATGACGGTGGCTAATCTTGCGAGCGGATTATCGTTAAGGGCTAAACATAGTCAATTGTCCCTCCGTTCTCAATCGTTAATCCAACAATAATATTGGCAAGTTCCCGATTCTCACGTACCGGAGACCCGTCCAAACAATAAACTAGATAATATTAAGAAGGTTTTGCTAATGCCAAGCATATGTTTTTCGCAAACCGGAATTTGGAAAAACCAAAAAGATTTTCATCTTGCAAATAAAAACGTGCTCGGCAACGATATTGCCAGTATTAAAGTTAATACTTAGGGTTTTCGGATTTTGGGAATTGATTGGAAAGTGAGCGTAATTCGAAACAGATTTTGATTTGCAGGTATTTATTTGATGCACGGTAGTAACGCCACTGGTCTAAGTGTTGTGTAATTGTTAAACGTTCGTAACGCGAAGGGCGGAGATGCGGCCGATGCTCTTCATCATCTTCATCGTGCATTATCTCTACCCGTTGGTAGTTTATTTTATTTTTTTTGTAATAAGTGATAGATGGGAGTGCGAGGCGGTATCGGTAATTGAGAGGGTGCCCGGTCCATAAATCTCTTCGGTTGCCACCAGAACTAGGCGAAGGCGTGCAATTAAAATCCCCTAAATTTTCGGAGTTGGCATCAAGTGAAATTCCCTGACTATATTAGGAGTCGCTTAGGAGATGAAGGGGGGTGGGGTGGGGTTTTGGAGGCTTTTTGGGCGACCCATTCGAAAGGGTGAAACGAAAACTAACTTCTCTTCAGCGTGTGTGCTCGAGCATGGGAAAGCGTACCTAAACCTAACCTAATAACAGTAATCGCATATTATGGGGTTGCACAAAAGCGGCGCACAATGCTCAGCCAACAACCCCTCTCTCCGAGCAATCACATCTCTGCCTTGATGCAATTTGCCTCGCTAGCACACAGCCTCCGGCTGCGGATCACGAAAACACACATGCAAAAACTTAATGAAAGCAAAAGTCACAAAACCAGAGGACGATCAAAGATTCCTACAAAAATACTTAAATATACGAATCAATTACCCTCCAGATAAATTCGGAAAACAGCAAATTAATCATACCAACAAATTTATGCAATAATAACAAAGACTTACCAGAAAAAAACCGCTTCGAAATAACTATCACTTAACAAACGTCAAAATAAACAATGGATTCATCATAACAACGCAAATCCAGTTGCCAACCCACAAAAAATCAATGTTTCAACCATACAACAATAAATGTTACTAAACTTAAACAAATTAATTAAAAACTTACCAGAAATCAATTAAGTACATATGAATAACACTTAGAAAATATGGAAAGTTCATCAATTAACAATAATTACTGAATATCATTTCAATTAATTGAATGAATCATTTCGTAATTAACGTAAACGTTCAATACAATATTTTTTTTTATAATTATTGTTACCAACGCAAAAAGTAATTTTTAAATTTTATAATAATAAATTATCACAAATTCTGATACGAATCAAATCGATAAAAAACCGAAAATAAATAAATATTTCTTAATTCATAAAATACAAATAAAAATCGTTTTAAATTTGTGTTGAAAAATTCCAAACAGTCATGATTTATTAATTTTTAAATTAACAACAAACAAATCATTGAAAATCGTTTTCAATTTTAATGGACGTAAACGTGTTCCGAGTCAATTAAAAATAATATCGTTAGAGTAATTGTTTCTGGAAAGCACATGATAAATTAGAAAAGCTATTACGGTCTAATCTAATTTTGAAATCGAAACAATCGCTATAAATAAATGTAGACAAAAGATGATTATAACACAATGTTAATTATAAATTATGAAGTTATTTTAATTCGTGAAATGGATAATGGTAATTTGTTTACATAATTTAATATTGGTAATACCTATAAATTGAGTTAAACAATTAATGTTGGTAATAAGAAATTATTAAAAATAATCGAAATTTAATAATCGGAATATAATGCTAATTTTCTTGCAAGAAAATGATTGCTAGAATTATTTTTTTGGGAAAGTTTTTGCATCGGTATTGTTCCTTCCTCGAATCAATGAAAATTTGCGTCGAAAATCGTTATTTAATTGCCACTATTGGCGGACGTGAATGAATGCGACGAATTTTGCTTCGCTATCGCCGCAAAGGATCTACACATGTTTAAGGTTCCGAGCAAATTAAAGACGACAAAAAAAATAAGTAATAATTTCCACGACTTCATTAAATTATCGTTAATCCGAAACTTCTTTTCACCGTTTCCTGCGATTTCCTGTCATTACATCGACTTTTGTTTTCGGTTTAATTCAATTACGAAACGCAATTAGCGATGCACACACGAAAACATAAAACAAAGTACAAACAAATAAATAATAAATTGTGACGCCATCTGTTTTGTTTAAATGAAGTCGAGTGATGACATCTTGTTTTAACCTAAAAATTTGGAAATACCTTATTTTGTAATTGCTTTATAAATGCATCGCTTCGCGTAGTTTCACTTTCCGATTAAAACGACACCGGGTTCTTTAAAATCGCTTAAAAGTACTAGAATGTTAGAAATTACTTCCTGTCAATCAAAGGTTTCATTGGTATCAGTTGTAGAATGTATATTTGTGGTTTTACCTATCAAAATTGATGATTTACACGGTGTAAATCTTATTTTGCCAATAAAGTCCACATTAATGTGTCAAATTTTGATGGAATTCAGAGAATTACGCTTGCAATCTTCTTTCGCTTGGTAACGGATTTGAATACAATGCCGAAGAAGCAGATTTGTTTTCTTCTTCTTCTCGACCTATGCGATGTACTGTATTAAATGTAGATGTTATCGCGGATATTTTGTAGCCGGTAGTTCTGTACATGGATATCACGTTGGAAAAGGAACGGGCAGAGATAGATAGGTCTATATCTATATAGAGCTGTCCAGTTTCGTGCTCGGCACTCTGTAATTAGTGTGTTAGTGTGATAAATGGGAACCAGCACCATCGGCAGCAGCAGCAGCATCGACTCAAACACTCCATTCCGGGCTATATAGTTAACTACCGGATTCTCCGGTTCCCGTTCGCTTTGCATATCACCACCATTATATATCCTATCGCTTTATCTAGTTTGCCACCAATGCTGCCACAACTCCGCGTTTCACACAAACCACTAAAAAAAAAAAACAAACTGATATGAACAAGAGCACAACAGAAGAGGAGCAAAATAAACTAATTATGGTGCGGAGCGCAATTCTGATTTCTTAATTGGCAACGATCATCAATAATTGCAACGCGTCAGAAAACAAAAGCAAATTTAACCTTGAAACAGTTTGACGTTTTATAACGTCAATCATCTGTCATTTCTTCAATTTTATAACAGCTATTTACGCAGTTTTCTATAAATGGTTTGTTAGCAATTATGTAAAAGCAAACAAATAAGATTAATGGATGTAATTTTATTAAATGAAATATTAACAAAATCAATAGAATTGTGTACCAACTTAAATGATATATGTAACTGTTAACAGCGTTACAGTTAACGTTGGCTTCGATGGGTTTGTTTGGTAATAATATTATCTTTCAAGTTGGCAGTCAATTTGACAAGTGGATGACGAAACGTCAATCTTATCGAATTAGGAAATGTGTTTGCTTTCGCGCGATTGAAAAGCGCATCGATTCACATAACAATGTATGCATACACGGAGAGAATGAGCGAGATGGGGAAGGTTTTCTTTCTTCTGGAGATGGAGGGTGGCCCCCGAAGTGGCTGGCCTCTTTGTGAAAGCGGCTCCCACCCCCTTTGTTTATTTAGGAAGCAAAACGCGCCTCTCATTTGTTATTGATAAACACCCGGATTACAATGAAAGGGCTTTGCTGCAAAACCCCCGTCGACACTTCGGCCCTAATTACGACTGCTACTACCGAACCAACCTACGAAAGATCGACGATCCGAGCTAAAAAAACGCGAAAGAAGTGGGTTTAGGGAGGGCGCCCTTCCCGTGTTTACACTCGTTCGCTGATTGTTACAAAACCACTTGAAATTGCGTAACAATCAATAAACGAAACAGCGGATTCCACTTTCCGACGGTGAAGTCGTCCAGATCGAAATCTTTGCCTTTATGCAAATACATTCAAATTTATTCCTACTAATCGAATGTCTCGCACACTGATAAATGACTCCAATAAACAATAAACGTAATGAATCAAACTAATAACCCTACAAAAAAAATAACGCACGAAAGAATTGCTAGAGAGACATTTACCACCGAATTCGGACAGCTACATAGTAATCATTCGGTTTCGGCCTCATAAAAAATGTATCTTAATGCGCGCTGCACGTTATCGCCGCCTCCGACGCGTGTTTAACGTAATTGCACTTAGCGCTTTGCCTCGCTGATAAAAACGATTTGTTACTCGACCTGTCACACACGTTTTCTGACCACCACAAATTGATTCTATTACACAAACCACGAATCCACTCAAAATTATTATTTTATTAATTACATCAAGTATTTAAACTGTTACATAATCTATATGGTTAACTTGCAATTAGATGCTTTATCGAATAGCTTAAATTAGTTCTTTAAAATTATATCATTTGTTTCAGTTACAATATATTTCAAACGTCAAAGTAAAACATTTTTATATAATATTGACATATGTCCAAAATAGAAATTGGTTGTAATAACCACACATTTTGAAACAAAAAATAAAATTATTTTATGATGTAACAAATGAATTATTTTAATGACATACGAGATGAACCATTTATAAATACACTAAATTGGAAAACGGAAAAATTTTAATTCTTTTGAGACGTAATAAAAAATAGATAAACGACAGATGAAATGTCAAAGTAATACCTGTAGTATAACCACAAAGTTTTATATAATATTGACATATGTCAAAAATTTAAATTGGTAGTAATAACCACACATTTTAAAACAAAAATTAAAATTAATTTGTGATGTAACAAATGAATTATTTAAATGATACACTAACTTGGAAAACGGAAAAATAGATAAATTGAAATACTTTTGAGACGTAATAAAAAAATATTTAAACGACAAATGAAATGTCAAAATATATTATAACCACAATGTTTTTTTTTATAATATTGATATTGAATATTATTAATAACTGAAAATTTGAATGATGAGATGTAATAAAAATAATATTTAAATGACAGATGAAATGTCAAACTTATGGATTATATAATTATGTAAAGAGCCATATATAATTTTGACATATGTCACCAATTAAAATTTGATTTCTTGTGAAAGGTCAAGGTGTTGTATTTTATTGAATTTAATTAAATAAAGAAAAAGAGAAACAACTTAATTAATAGATGATGAAACATATGTTCGTGGAAAAGGATGTTGTTGAATGCGGGCATCATGAGCGATGGGTTCGGCGAGGTTTTCGGCGCTGAGAGAAAGAAGTGTAATAAATAAAGGTGGAAGGGAAGGGCCCGGTGTAATGTAATGATCTGTCGGCGTGTGCGGAGCGGAGAAAATGGAATTCCATTATTGTATTGTAAAGTAATCGGCGCGATTTGACCGGATCTAATGATGTAATTAGTGTGGATGCGGACGGACGGACGGACGGATGGATGGATGGGTCCATGCCGCTGGTAACACACAGCAACAACGGCAACGGTACGGGCGTTATTAATCAGCCTGCATTATGGTTGTACGGTTTCGGATTCTATGGGTCCAGAGATTGATAGAGCTATCAACAACTGACGACCGCATTTGTTGCGTGCGCTATGTTGGCAATCATTACGTTGGCCGCTTGATTAGTGCCCTCCACTGTCTCGAGCAGCAGCAATGATGACCATCATCGACATCATCATCATCGCCCTCCTCCCGTGAACCACCTTCTTCTGCTACTTTTTCTTCTACTTCTTCTTCTGCTCCTGACAATCCATTACGGAACAACAAACGAAAATAAGTGTAAATGGCATCGCGGCGGAAGCCACGCGCAGATACCATCACTTCCGGCCTCCGCAGCAGCAGCCATTAAGGTGGCCAAATTACTTCGGCCGCCGCTAATATTTGTTCTACTTACTTTTAATACCGCTTTTCCAGATCTCGCCGACAGATTACGCTAATACATTCCAGATACCGATCACGAATAAATTCATTTTTTACACGTGGTGACGCATTCTTTCTTTCTCCTTCTTTACCATATTTACATTAAATTTAATTAAAGAAGACGAATAAAACGAGCCAAATTCTACAAGCAAATTAAGGCCAGACCGACGATGCTAGTAGATTAATCAATTTACTTATAAACAGGCGATTATTAATAATAAGGTCGAACAAAAAATAAACTAAAAGAAAACTTAATAAAAGAACCCAGCCAAATAAAAAACAGCTGTGTTGTATCATAATTAATAATAACAATGTTCAAGGCTAATATTTTATTCTTGACGAACAGAATTCGCGATTGCCATTCAAAAGAAACCACAGATATTTAACAATCTCAATTGCAATTCCTCAATTAGAATCGAATAACACCTTTCCTATATAGTAATTACGTGACTCACTTAATGCTACTGTGACATTTATCATTTCATTAATGATTGTTCTTTTTATTTTCTTCATCTACGCCTCCTCTAAATTACCAATAATATAAATTGTTTTTGACAGATGTCAAATTATTAATTTTACTTATGTCTAATATATAAAGAATGTTAGTGCAGACATAACTTTTGAAGCTGTAATATGAAGATCGATTTGATGGATAGGTATAAAATCAGGACTTTAAGGACATCAATGATAAATAAGGGACAGACAAAAATAATGTATCTGTCTTCAATGGTTTTTAGTGGATTGGTGTCTGGGACGGATTTGTTTGTTGACGTTCGTCATGGGGGCTGAACTGAAGGGGTGGTGGGGAAAGGGGGATGGTTAGTAGTAAAGGGGAAAGGCTGCTTTGTTTCGCGGCGGCAATTGTTTCCGAAAGCAATCTGAGTCGAATGCGAATGAAGTGGCAGAACAAACACCGCCGCCCGGAACACGGATTCCTCTCCTGTTTGCACAGGCCCTTCTCCTCGACCTCTCCCTGTCCCCCGCCCCCTTTCTCCCACATGATGTTCTTAACTAAATCACTTTCCCACACACAGAGAGTCTCACACTTTAAATTGCTTTGTTTACCTTATTCTTGTTTCCATCCGATGTTCGAATTGCAGAGATATGACAACTTTACAAAGAGAATCTTCATCATCCTCGATGACAGTTAAAACAATTTAATCAACTGTTTTCAAAATAGTTATTTTTTATTTCTTAAGTTGCTGCATTTGACAATCTACCGTAATGTTACGAACAACTTCCGAACAATTCTTCGCTTATAATATTAATTCTAGGAATTTCTTATACTGTATTTGATAATGACAATAGTTATATAATCAATTGTTTTTTGAAGCAGTGATTATCTATTTCTCAAGTTGCAACTATTTTCCACCAACTAAAACAATATTAAGATAGTATTTCCATGGTTACGACTCAATAAAAGTATTGATTTGTAGTGTTTCCGGTAGTTCTAACTTTTCTTCCGTTTTAATTTTGGGGGGCTGCAGGAAAGGTGGGTGAGTTCAAAATCCGATGTTATTATCGTTATAACCATTATTATTATTATGATCACATTTAGAGTGTACGGCTTTGTAGCAGTAGCAGGTTTTTAGCGAGGGGCGGCGGCGGCGGTGACTGAACGCGCGGGGGCGGCTTCACAAAGCCCGGGCGCGCTTTTAAGCAAACACTCGACACGCGCGCTCTAAGCTTTCACCTTTTGGCCGAAGCTCTCTTTTATGAACCGCTCTCGCATCCTCGCCCCCCCGTCACCCCCAGAGTAATAATATTGTGTTTATAAACCCCCAAGCGGCCTAACGACTTTAACGCACCCCCGCACACACACATATCCAAAAGAGAGGGAGCATAAAATGATTCATTATGTATAAAGCGATTCAACTGCAATCTCCTCGAGTTATGTATAGTATTTATATCTGTATATATATACATTATATTATGTATACGTCTGGTGTGTTTGTGAGTGCAGGACCATTCATCTGTCACAACATTTTAACGGCGTTTTGTTTCCGTTTAATGGCGCCCGGGTCTTCGTGAGTTTACAGTTTCTGTTTCTGCTGACTGTGTTTACACGAAACGCCATTAAGTCGTTCCGCCGTGTCAACTCGGGAAATCCGAGATAATCATCATCGGAAGACACCTCTCTTGCATCGTCTGCACCCACCAATAATAACAACATCGATATTTCGAACTAATCTATTACTGATCGATCGATTTTACATGCAGAATAATATATACAATCGATATGCCAACATAATAATGACAGCAAATCTGACAGTTATAAATGACATTATCCCAACGACTTGATTTTATTATTGTTTTATTTAAACATAAAATAACTTTTGTATTGTCAATCAGTGTCCAATATATGTTCAAAAATTTGACATTAATAAATGTCATTAGATCATAATTAGTAAATATTATATCAAGAATAATCATTTAACTAACGGTTATTAATTAGAATTGAAAAAATAATTTAAAAACTAAAGAAATGAGCTGAAAATTATTGAAAGATAATCAAAGTAAAGCTGAAACCTATTTAAAATTTCGAGAAAATAAATAAAGTTAAATGCCAATGACGGGAATTTAATTCCATGAAACACTTATTATTTTCTCTCTCTTTCTCTCTTTTTCTCACAACACACACTTTCTTTAATCTTCTTTGGATTCTCTCGATTACTAAGTCCTCGATTCTGATGCTGTTTATCTAAGAAAATTCAAATTCTCTCTTTGAATGTTTAGCAGCGGGGGACGTGTGCGCGCTTTAAGCATCAGGAACAGATGTTTTGCAGAGCGTCAAAGAGGCGCGAATTGGAATCTGCGGGGGCGGAGGAGGCGCCGCTACCGCCACCGTCACGATGACGTAAAACTAGTGTATGCAAAAGAGGGACTGCGAATAAATTAGAAGAAGAGAGAAACGCGAACGCCCAGATTCGTCTCTCGCAGATTCATTACGCTTTTCTCTGCAGATCTGACAGATCCGATAGCTTCTATCGATGGCTCCGAGAAACCACTCTCAGCCACCTCCGCACGTTCGTTTTTTTTTTTCTTTCTCATTTTGTTTTGTTTCAATTCTATCCTCCTCCTCCTCCGACGTTGCTTTAATCTTTATTGTGCATGCCTTTAATCCCGTATTACTTACATAATCTGATTTTATTTACATGCGTATTAGCATAACGTGTTGGTGCTGAGCTTTGCAGCTAAATGTTTATTTTTTTTTAAACTGCTCGTATCAAGATTCTTATTGGCACTGAAAAGCAAAACTGACGTTCTTAATTGTCATTTTATCAACATCTTGACATATAACCTTACATAATCATTAACATTTACACTTGTAGCAAAAGATATTCTGAATTGTGATTTTATGCACGTCTTGTCAATTTATCAAGTCTTGTCAATTTTCTAGCAAATTACCTTTGACATTTTAAACGTCACTTTTGTTATAAAATTAAATTTTTACGTTATTTTTAAATTAGTAATTGTTATATTATTCTATAAACTTAAGATATGTATTTTGTAAAGTATTTGTACAGTGAAGAATAATTGAAATAAATTGTAACTGACAGCTGTCATTGATGCGAATGTCATGGACATGGAAGCGATTAAGTGTTGCTGCACGTTGAAGGTGTATTGAAACGGCGTGACCTGACCTAGGATCAATACTCCGGGCTGGTCCAGAGGTGCATTGTGAATTGGGGATGTCGGGAAGGAGACGTAATGCGTTGAAAAGCGGACGATAAAGGCGATTGTCGTCATCGTCGTGGCCGAGGGTATTTTTATTGATTGATTAGAGCGGCGTCGCCGTCGGGGTTAGAATCGAATGCGACGGGACGTCGGTTTCTGCTCGTGACAGTTGTCCATCGATGTCCAATAAACTCCCCCACGTCACCACGCACAAAGCCTCCTCGGATCTGGTGACTTGTCTCTCAGCGGGCACACGTTTATATTCTGTGGGAAAACCGATCGGAATCCGCGGCGAGCATTGATTAATTCAATAACGTTAACGTTTCCTTCCCGCACAAAAACATCTCGCATCTAATTAGAATCGTCTAATTGGTGACGATAACCGGCAATTAGACAGGACGAGAGAATGAAATTGGGTTGGAAATAATACGAAAAAAGAAAGAGTTCTTATTGTTATTACCACCACTCAAAGGACCTGAAATAATTCGCGTAATTACCGCGCATCCTTTAATTTTGCACCGAAGTTTTTTTTTTTTGTTGAGGCGATGCTGCTTTCCATTCTTGCATCCTCTCCTTTTTCTCTCCCTATTCATTTTCGTTTTACGGTCGCGCCGTTAAAGCGGATATTTTTACGGCCGTTTTATAGAGAGAGAGGAGCCGGGATGTTGCTAATAATTATACGCGTTTGCAGACAACAAAATGGAAAACAATGGGCCGCAAAAGGTCTCTTCATTTTTACCACTTCTTTCATGTATTTACTGCAGTCCTCGCGGTTTATTCTTCGGGTAATAATAATTAGTGTGCGGAAACTGATACTGGACCTCTGCAACAAACAAAAAAAAAAAATACAAATACCAAGCTTGCGGTTTCTCCATGGTACGTTTTCCGTTTTATCCTTCTTCTTGTCCGTACCATAATGGTTTCAATTTCACGGATTCCCGGACAAAAGGGATTTTTACTTGGATACGACGTGTGTAGTATGTGGGTTTCGTTTTTGGTGCAACTCGAGACGTATGAATTACACTCGAGGCCCTTGTTCATTTGGGCATTGGCATAATGGGCCCAATTGCGGTGAATGCGCGACCGAATCCATTCAACAAATAAAAAATTCCACAGGTTCTTCCCCGAAAGACTCTTTTGCGCTTTCATGCTTCACGTTCTTCGCGCGTTTAATTGAATCCCGAAAACACAATTAGTCCTTACCACAGCTGTCCAAACACAAAATGACAGCTGTCATTAATTTATTACCGAAATCGTAACCAACAGGTATATCTTCAATTACAATTAATATTTGATGCGTAAAGATTTTGAAAAATCATCGAAAAAAAAAGTCAGGTCTTCATTCGTAATAAAATAAGAAGCAACGTTCTGTGATTTATCTAAATTATTTTATGACTCTGTAAACATAGCAACTGTTGCCAATGTAAATAAACCACAACCTATAACTGCTAACCGAAACAAAATAGTTCCTGCCATTAAAAGTTTATTATCCGTTTAAAGTTACAGTTCATTTATTTCTTCTACTTTTATTTATATATTTATTTATATATTTTTAAATACCTATTTTTTTTTCATATAATTTAAAATACTTTTGTTAATTTCAAATATTTTAAATATATATTTTAAACTCACCGAAGTTTGACTGATTAAATGTCAAATAAATTCGTTTAAAATTTTAATTATTCAGTTTGATTAATGAAATATTTACTTAATTAGTTGAAATAATTTTAATAATAAAAACACGTTATTTAAGTTATTTTTTAAGTAATTGAAACACAACATTTTTCGGTTATTCTACCGAAAAGGTAATCCAATATGCAATGATTTTCGATATTGGCTCCTTCTACGATTACCATATTTTCTTCGTTCGTTTTATTTTTTTGCAAAATGCGATCCAAAACTCTTTCGTTGCCCCGTGATAAATGGGATTAAGCCCAGTTGATTTGGCTTCGATGTGCTCGGATTACAAAAAACCTCATCATCATCTTCTCATCTTCTTTTTTTTTTTTCATCTTGTTATTTTGCTGGCGATTTTCGGTGTGCATATGCATACATAACCGGACCACCTGATCGGAAATCGATCCGACGGAATTTCGCGTTTCGGCTTTCGCCTTAATAAAAAATAAATAAATAAAATAAAAAATAAATCGGAGAAGACAGTCCGAGGAATATGAAGAAGAAACAGTAGAGGATTACAATGAGTATCTGAAAATTGTCTAAGCAGGCGTGTGATTGGTGTGAAACCGGAGTAGGCCGTGGCGAGGTCCGGTTTCCGAAGAACCACGCGGTTTCTGCCTCATTACCTCTTTCTGGGCTGCAGACACGAAACAGAAGAAAAACAATATACGAGAAGGACAAGAGAGGAACACGAGACACGGCAGACAATCGATTCATATTTTGGATTTTACATAATAATTTTCATCTAATTTAATTTTTTAGATTAAAAACAAAAAGCATTGACAGCTGTCATTACATTAATATTTATTAGTTTCATAAGAATCTTTCAAATCAATGTGTGTTACATTTTTGTTTTCTGTTAGATTGTCAAAATTGACAGTTTTTTGATCATGGTTTTATAGAGATATATTGAAATCTTTTTGTATTTGCGAAAAGCAGATGCATTGAATTGAAATGTAAAAGTGTGGGAGGAATGAGGCTGTGGCATGAATATTTCTGTTGACGTGGTGGTGGATATTTTGGATGCCCTTGTTGGCGAATGGAAAGATGAGAAGGTTGTCGAAAATTGGTGAAAAGCTGATCAAATCTAGCGGATGAAAGGGAACGGCGGTCGGCTTTCGCCATCCTCCTCTCATACGTTTCTTGCTCTCTCTCTCTCTCCCTCGACTCTCATAAATCGACTCAAATTACAAGCTTCGTGTAAATATAGTCCGTTTTATATTATTTAAGCGGCGGCTCTGTAATTAACCAGAAGTTACCAGAGAAGCGAACCGTGAGCGCGCGAGCGAGAGAAGAGACACACCAGTTCACCGGGAATTAGTTTACAAGAAGAAGTAATTGGTGTCGGTTGCTGCTACAAAACCTACCTACCAAACAACCTACCTTACCATACGCATCCGAAGAAATCTCTTCAATCCGCGAAAATATTGTTTGTTAAATATTGTAAATATTTATTTTTTTAATTAAGGCCGCTCCCTTCGGGGCGAATCCTCCTAATTGGATTTCGTTGCGCGCTTTTGCCCTTTCATCCCATTGAGGTCCGCTGCTGCGCACATAATACAGGGCGACAAGTTGAGCCAATTGTGAATTGATATAGTTCCACTCGGTAATCAAATTCGGTGAGCTTCGAGCGACCCCTTTTTCCGTTCCCTTTTGCACCCTACGCAAAATATCAATCGATGTTTCCGATCGAATATCGTCACTCTTTGCTTTCCACTCCCTGTGCACGGAGAGAATCAAGGGAGGCCGTGAGAAAATTAAACAATTAAAGGTATGGGAATTTCCTACGAAACAATAACGAAACGGAAACAAAAGGGGTCGACGTCGAGAGGAGAATCTGGAAAAATTAACTCTTCGAGGGCACTCGATATTTTGTTTTTGTTTTTTTTTTTTTGATTTAGTAATTTATTCTTTTCCTCCCTAACCCGAGCTTCGCCTTCTCCTCGCTCCTTTGTGGATGAGGACTGCCGTAATGCTATTGTTTCGGGTCTCTGCAACCTCCATTGTTTCATATGTTTCTCTTTCTCTCTGTATACTCTCCTTCCTCTACTTGCTCTACGCCGTTGACTCGCATGAGAGGAATAATTGAGCTACTTCGGAATTGGATTGCGCCTCGTCTAGACCCGGGTTTTCGGGGACGACGGCGAGGGTAGGTTAGACGATGGCCCCGGGGGCGCCCCGCGGAGCGAGTTGTTGTTGGCCTAACCGCATTACAACTCCATTATGTATCATCCTCGGTGCTTCAAAGAGAGACCCGGAGAACGGGAAGGCCATTAATGCACAGGCTGCATCGTATCACTTTATTAAACCTGTATCGCCATGGATACCAGTTATGCAAATAACAATAACAACACCAACTATCCAAAAAAAAAAAACATTATAATCTAACCTAAAATGTCAATAATCAAATTAACAAAGATTATTAAGTTGTAAATTTACAAATACAATTATACTTTAAATTTGCATAAATCTACATAAAATGAATTTCCTACTTAATAATATATTACATATTACCAAATAAAGGTAATTTTTGTTTTTAACAACTTTAACACCATTAGAAATAATACATTTTACAACTTGTAAAAATATGAATTTAGTTTAGTAGAGTAGTCTGAGTAATAATCACCCATTCGCATTAAGTGATCTTTAACTATTGCACTTTGGGGAAGGAAAAAAATGGAAGTCATCTCGTCTCCCATTTGTAGGTTTCTTATTTTTTTTTTTGCGCGCTACCCCTAGACACCGAAACCAAAAATAAAGAGCGAAAGAGAGAAACGCAAAACATCTGCCGCCAATCAAGAAAGCGCTGAATCATAACACTTTTTCGAGAGAAAAAAAATTCGTGGAAAGTGCGGCATAATTTCGGTGGCGCCGCGACTTCCGGTGATCGCGCAGGGCTGCCAACACCAGATGCGACCTATCCGAGTCTCTGGTTACTAAGAACACAGGAGGGAGAGAGGGCTGCCGGTTTTCAGTTTCTCTCCTCCTTCATCTTTCATCTTCTTTAACGTCCTTATCCTTCGGTATTTTCACTGGCCGCTTCCACTATTATTTAAATAAACAAAACAAACTTTAAGTGTTTTCAAATACGTCTACCGCTTTCGAGATGCGGGGGCGCCACCCTAAGTGGGGTGCCACACAATATTTGCCTTAAACAAATCTTCCCACCAAAAAATGAAAGAACGAGAAGATGGAAAGAAACGAAATCTAAAAATTTGGTCCATTTGATTCCGCTCCCCAAGTATTCTCTCTCTCCTCTCTTCTTTTTTCGCTTTTTAACTGTGCCTCGATGGTATCGCATGACTGGCGGACCGCCCTAATTGCCGTGTATCGATGCCGAGGCCCTTTGTGCACCCGCGGACACCATTCAATGCGAACGCGACACGCAGCTATGGGCCCTTTTGTCCACTACTACCCTCATTGTACATAAGAACCAGATCTACATGTGTGTATCTGTAACAACAATAATGGAATCCCAGGGGGCGCTACAGAAGCAAAAAAAAATATACATAAATCACAGATCGCTGGATTCAGATAATCAGGCTTCCAATTTCGCAGTGTGACCCCTCCAGCTTTTTACTCTTCACTCACCATTGTTGCATCGCTCTTAACATTCGGATATCCATAACACGCAATTACGCGCTGCACGAAGTCATGAAACGCTTTCAACATCGACTTCACACTAATTATTTTATTTTGACAACACCAAATCACAACCTACTCAGCATTCATTATTCGTATTATAATTTAGTAATACAACTAACCCATTTTCAAATGACAATTAATTAATTAGAAATATCACTCTGCTAAAATTCATAATTAATTATTTTTATAATTATATACTTTTATTAATATAACCTGAATTAGCATTCTAATAATAAACTGGTAGATGTAAATAGATTATTTTAAATATATATACATGTAGTATATGCATAAACGCATTTGTTCTGGATTTGAAGCTTTCACGTTGTTTCATTGTGGCATTCGAAACATGTTGGCATACTCGTACACTGTGACAGCTGTACTTTGACAGATGGATTACTTCGCACTGCCGGAGCAATTACATCTGGGGCATATTTTGCAGATGCATACCTTTAAATACACTTTATACACATTTATTTTGTATGCATTATGAAACTGTAAATAACGCTATCAACATCATTTATTTCACATAATCCATTTGTTTTACCATATGACATGACATGCAAAGTTTCAACGATTTAGTAATTACTTTAAACTTAACAATTCATGTTTTAAACAATAAATTTTAATTTAAATTACGTTATTAATCAATTTTTGTTAATTTATTATAAATTTTAATTTGCATTGGAATTAAGTAATTAAAGAAATAATTCATTGATATTATTTTAAAAATTTGAAATTTAATATAAAAAAAGCAAATATGTTTACAAGGAATCTGTCAATTCTGACGGACGTGCGGTTGTGGGAAGAGATTTGACTGTCAAAATAAACAGAAACGGAACGTGTCGATGGGTTGTGTTGCTTCCCTTGACTGAGAGAGCACAAATCAACACCCGACCCACTAATGGGGTTGTTTGCGGGTTCATAAATTTCTTGTGGTTTTGCACGGACCAGTCTGCAGGGAGGTGGCGGAGGGAAAAAGGGATGCAGGGCAAGACCCAAATCCCTGGAAAGTCTGGCTGGATGCTCGGGGGTCTTGTAAGTGCTTTTGGTAAATGCAAAGCGGCTTACGGCCGTGAGGTGTGGAAAGCATTAAGAGGGAAGCACAAACAGACCACCCCTTAAACAGCGGGGTGCCACGCGCTAAATACTCCTCCACCACCGACCTTAATGACTTCCAGTTTTACACCATTCACGTCAGAAGACAGACATTTTTCTGATCACTTCAACTTCGAATGTTGAACGTTCAAATTGATTTTAATACGGTCCTGTATTATAAAAATAATCATATAAAAATTTAATTACCGAAAAGTAAGTAAGTTTTGGGTTAAGTTTCGTAAGGTGTCAAATATCGATTGACATCTGATGTAAGTTCTAGCTAATTATTTTGATAAAATATCGCTGGATGGCGCTCGCTTTTGATGTTCGCGTAGGGCTCAAGGAGAGGTAATTTCAATGTCTAATCAGGTCGTTAGTTCTGCCCCCCAGTAGCATATCTCGCTCCATCCCTCAGCCCGACAAAGATCGCTGCTAATCCAATTACAGCTCCATTCCCTCGGAGAGCACCGAATCTATTATTGCATAATGATAATATTCCATCGTCGGTTTATGCGGGAATTGGTTTATTTCGCGCCGGGGCGCCGCGGCGATTGTTTTAATGGTGCGCCCCGAGCCTGCTCCACCGCGCCGTCCCTCATTCACCCTTCTTCGCCCAGTCACCCAATTTTCGGGGCGCACAAATCGAATTTGCATGATGCGAAAATCGAAAAGTTACACACCGTGCACACGCGGTACGTCGATAACCTTCTGTAAGGGGTGTAAGGAGCGCCGGGTTTACCGCCCCCGCAAAAAACCCTCGGAACAAAAGACACGGATTATAATAACATCGTCCGACGTCCAACTGGGAAATCTTTGCCAAATCGAATTTCACGATCGCGAAAATGGAATGAGAAACATATAACTTTATTGAAACGAAAAGGACCTAATCATTTTTGGCAGTCCGCACTTAATATTTTTAGTTTTGTTCAAATGTCTTTCAATATTCTTACTCCAACTTATTAAGTTAACCCTAATTATCTCATTAGTTTGTTGGAATTTAAAATTAGGTTGAGATGTCAAATTTGTAAATGTATATTGATTAGTTCGTTTTTTATGTTACAGAATGCAACAGCAACAGTTGGCAGCGCAGTTGGCTCACCATGGAAACGGTCCTAGGCCGCCCCCGCTGAGCCCGGCGCCGCACACCTCCGACAGCGATAGCGATATATCTTTGGGGGCGCACTCTCCACCGATCAGTTCACCAGGTCCGCTCCGTTTCGGTGCAACCTCGCCGACGCCGATCAGCACGTTCCGCTTCGGGCCGCACTCGCCGGGTCCGATGCCAGCCCAGTTCCGCTTCGGCGGTAGCAACCCCATCTTCCGCATGGACCGGCAATCGCCACCACCGCACTCCTTCCTCTCGCACAAGCTGCGCCCCGACTCGCCCCAGGAGACGGCAGCTAATTATTCGCGCGCCGACGACGACAGTCCCATCAACGTGGACTCCACGGACCTGAAGAACTCGCCGCCTCCGCCACCGATCAACCTGCGGATAGCCGATCAGCTCCATCGGCATCCGGACATCCGCATGCCGGAACCTCTTCGATTGGGAAATCCTCCACCTCTGACCGCGCCGCTCCGCATCCACGTGAACTCATCGACGCCGTCGCCGCAGACGAACCTGCAGAACTCGCAGAGCCACCACGGAGGAATCGTGCGGATAGCCCCGCCCAGTCCGCCGCAACCGCCTCTCATCCACCGCCCCTTCTCGCCGCCGCGGCTCACGTGATACCAATCCCCTGCTGCCAACATAACCAACCTATCGATGCAATATTAATAATTAAACAAAGAGAGAGAGAAAGAGAGAAGTATTCAAACTAGTGGCTTCTTTGTTTCCTCGACATCTCCCCCCCGCACAACATCGACCGTAACAGTGACAATTCTTTTTTGTGTAGATACCTTTTGCAGTTCGGATCTCAATTCCGGGGGAGCGAAACGTCGTTCGCGAATTTTAATTTTAAAAAAAGCGCGCGATATTTAAATTTTTTTGTACATAATTCTCATGCGCAACGCATATTATATATATAATAAATTTAGATGAAACAAAAAATATATATATATATACATACGATATTAAATTTAAGCGATTGAGTAAATAAATAAATAAAAACTTGTATAAAAGCAGGGGGCGATCACATAATTAATTATTTTAAATTATTTAATTTTTCTTCCAGCAACACCGTGTAGATACTCCAGAGAATTATTATATTATATATTGATTTTTGCGAATAATAATAATCATATTATTATTAGATTATATTTATACTTTATACATATATATTAATTTTTACATTTCTTTCGTTCTTGTGGAATATTTTGTACATAGTAAACATTTGATGAGAAAAAGGAAAATTGCAACTGCGTACCTATTATTATAAATATTATATTACACATTGATATTACCAAAAAAAAAACAACAAAATAGCAACAATTTTTATTCACAATTTTCGGCTTCGACCCTTCTCCAAAATCCCGAAGCCCAAAATCAACAAGTTACCATAACAACCAAAAAACGTAACCCTAAGACAAGTGTCAAATTTCGAGAAACACAAACCGGTAAGTAAAATTTTCCTATAAAAATATTAATTATTTGACTTATTTTTACTGTTTTAATTTCATCTTATAATTAGATGCAACACAAATAATAGAATTCATTGAGATTAAATCCTCTCCACTGACAAATGTCAGATTTCGAAGTTCCATCATTCAAGCTGGGATAAAGTTTTTTTTCCTTCTTCACTGTGTGAATGATGCGAAGGGGATAGGAATGCCCACCTTTTTAGAGATTCCTCCACGCATTGTTCCATCTTCCAACCCCCTGAACACGCCACTCTCGCCCTTCTTTTATAGCAGTTTTGCCCCTTCAGCATACGCCACACAAACATCATCGCTGTCTGTCATGATGAATCCGTTAACGCCCTTCTGGCATAATGCAGCAAAAGCAAATATTGTAATGAAAATGAGATGGAAACTTATTCTAAAAGGTTCTAAGTTGGAAGAGAGAGTGAGAGGTGTATAGTAAATATAGGAGTCGTTTAATATGTAAATTACAAACTTAGCAAACAGTAAAAAAAAGTAAATTAAATTTGGAATACGCCATTAAGAAAATAACGTGGCCTCGTTAATTTGTCCATGTCATTTCCTTCCTGGTCTACTTCGTTTGGGCCTCTTCCTCTTTAACTCGCTCCTCTATTCTCTTCAAACGACTACTAGTATTATTATTATTATTATTATTGTAGATGTAGATCTCTATTATGTTATTCCACCTTTTTTTTTTCGGCGTGTTTAGCAGCACGGTTGAATGCGCTCTGAAGAAGGCACGACCCCCCTTTTATGGCCATTGTCGGTCGGGGAAAAATGGAGGTGTTTAACGAGATACGTGAAAATTCACACCTTGCTACTGTTGCGGTCGCATTCAATGAAGCCGTCCTCATCCTCCGTCCTTCTCCATACAACAGCTGGTCCCTTTCCGAAATACTTTGTATGTATGCACATACTGATGTAGTTAACCGCAACAATACTAAATACCTTTTCCGAATGGAGGACGAGAGAGAGAGCTAGAGCCGACGTCTCCTTCTAACAGATTGCTCCGATAATGCTTCATGCATATGCCCGAAATGCCATTAGCGTTGATTATTTTAATACACATTAAGCTCCGTAATTCATCATACGGGCGCATACTGTTTGTGTACTTTGCTATACACATTTATTATATTTTCATTTCATTTAATGTATATTTAGTTAATTTGTATTCTAATTACATTTTCCCCACTTAAGTAGACAAGTAAATATTTGGAATGCAAATTAACCGAGCCTTTTCTCATTAAATCCACTCTTTTTTTTTGCAATCAAACCAACTATTTATTTAATTTATTTTTATTTTTTACTTTCAACTGCAGTTTTATTGAAGTGTGTTTGCTAATAATGAATCTCATTAAATTTGACTTTAACTACCAACTTTCGTGAAAAGCCTAAGCCTTAGATAATTAATAACCATTATGCAACGTAATCTTTCTGAATGGGATGTTTAAGTATACAAAGTATTAACGATTAGATGACTACAGGTAATATTTGTGATTTATTTCAAATTAATCGATTTACAATTTAATAATTTTGAATTAATTTCTATATAATTTCAATAAGAAATAATGATATGTAAAGTGGGAAAATTAAGATTTAATTGTTATTGTGTCAAGTAACTAAGTTGTTTCCATAATCTGTTTGTAATGATTATGCGGTGCGGGATTTGAAGTAACCCTTATGATTTCGGGGTTGTATGGTAATTGATGATTAATTTGCTGTGTGGGGGCAGCGAAGGTTTTAAAGTGATTTATTAGGTCCGTTGTTTGCGTTTAGAGTTCATTTTGATCTGCTCGTTACTTTATTATGTGCGAGTACATGGTTTTTGTTTCCCTTCGTTGTGTGTTTTGTAGTTGTTGTCATGGGTTCATGTAAGTTCCCCCTATCTATTAAGTAAACAGCGATTGTGGCGAGTCAACGCGGCGTAACTAATCCTTAATCCTGAGTCAGGAGACCCCAATATATAGATATATATTATGTATAGAGATTTTTGCCGTCGGATTAGGTTTCGCACCTCGACTGCAAAAATAAAAAGTAAAAAGGGACACGCAAGCAAAGTGAAGCAACGGAAAAGGTTTCATTCATTCATCCATCCATCCAGATTTAGGGATGCGATGATGCGAAAGGATTGATTGAAAGTGGGAACCGGAAGGGCGGGAAATGCGTGGATCGTTGATGCTCGGTTTTGGAGCGCGGGGAACGCATCTGCCGTCGCGGGTATCAATTTCATTGGCCAGGGTCTCTTATTGGCCCACCGCACACTCAACACACGACACAACACATACACTCTGCACAAAACAACCGCGAAAACGTTACGCCCCCAAATTTTCACATCCACACCCAGCGACATCATAAAAATGATAATCGACGCCACACCCACCCCCCTTTCGGACCACATCATAAATCAACATCACCGGCACCGGGATAATTGACCCGACCCGATCCGGGTCGTAAATCAAGTCTTTCCTCTTCGTCCCGTCTGCCGTCAAAACGTTGATCCACATTTTAACAATTCAAACAAACTACATAAAGCAATATTAGGTCTTTCACTATTTACATCATCGATCTCTATGTATAATATAAATAAATCAAATCGCTTTTTCTTAACCTCAATTTGACGTTTGCTGTCAAAATGATGATCTGTATTTTAACAATTCGAAAAAGCTTAAATATAAAAACATTATTCTCTGAAAACATTAGATCTTTCAGTATTTACATCATCGATCTGTGGTACAATATAAATAAATCAAATCGCTTCTTCTTAACGTCAATTTGACGTTTGCTGTCAAAACGAAGAACTGCATTTTAACAATTCTAAAAAAGCTAAATAAAATCATTGTTCGCTAAAAACATAAGATCTTTCAGTATTTACATCATCAATCTGTATGGATAAAATAAATAAATCAAGTCACTTCTTCTTAACCTCAATTTGACATCTGCTGTCAAAATGATGATCTGCATATTAACAATTTGAAGAAGCTTAAATAGTTTATAAAGCTATATAAGATCATTAATTGCTGAAAACATTATATCTTTCAGTATTTACATCATCGACATGTATATATAATATAAATTAATCAAATCGCTCATTGTTAGCCTCAATTTGACTTTTGCTGTCAAAACGATGATCTGCATTATAACAATTCGAAAAAGCTTCAATAAAAAAATATAAAATCATTATTAACATTTTTCAGTATTTAAATCGTCAATCTGTATGCAGAATGTAGAGAAAATGATTTACTAGACGCGATTTCACATTTACTATCAAAACGGTCATTCAGATTTTAACAAACCAAGCAAACTAAAATTGTAAAGTAATATAATTTTTTGAGATCATTAAATCTTTCAGAATTTTTCAGAACAATTTTACTAAATTCAATTTGACGTTTGATATCAAAACGGTAATTCACATTTCAACAAAAAAGTGAATAAATCAAGTCGATTATTTACTAGTCTAAATTTCACGTCTACTGTCAAAATTTTGATTCAAATTTTAACAAATCGCTGAAAATATTTTCAGTATTTACATTATGTTTTATATATAAAAAAATATATAAAACAAGTCGACATTCACTAACTTCATTTGACGTTTCAACAATTCAAATACATTAAAAGAATAAAATATTAAACATTCTTCATTCTACAATAGTTTTTCATAATGTTTTCAATGTTACGTAATAAAATTTAATTTTAGAAATAATCTAGTAAATGGTCAAAACTATTTTTCTCAGCAAACTTACTTAAAACTATTACTGAATGTATAAAATACGTAATTTAATTTTTTTTTAAATATTTGTAATAAAAAGTAAATTATTTTATTATAAATATTATTTTAAAATAATGACGATAAGTTTCTTCACCAGAATTCAAAGTTTCTCACAAACTGTAAAATGTCAATTACAGTTAAGACCGTTACCATGCGATATCTGCATTACTGCGGATTATCAATCTGCAATTTTCGCGTTGAAAACGTGCCTTGCAATCTTACTTAATCGAGATTTTCTATACACTGATACATCTCGCCTCGTCTAACTTGTTAAAATGTAGTGAGAGAAATACTGAAAATTGCTTTGATTTAAGTAAAAAATAAACTTTCTAAAACTCGATCGTGCTAAAACATTTATCATTCTAACCGTATCATCTTATTAAATATATTCATATTCTAAATCTAGTTAATTATATCAGTTAATTTAGGATATATTAAATTTATTACATAATTTCGTACAACTACCAAAAGGACTATAATATTTAACAATTCACTTAATATTTATTAATTAATGGTAAGAAACAATTGGATAATATATACTGTTAAGTGTATGGGATATAGACGTATAAATCTGTTAATATTTTTTTTTTCATGAATGAAGTTGTCGTGCTTTGATGATGAGAATGATTCGACGATGAGAACAGGACACAGATGTCACGTCTAACGCTGAGGGAAATACGTTTTTGTTGTTTTTTTTCGGTTTCGCTCAATGGTCGGATCGTAATTGAATCCGATACGAATTGCAGTTCACGGACGTCTGAGTGACCTTAATTGCTTATGAATTAGTCTTAGTACAGGTGCTTTGCCGAGCTGCACACATCCGTCGACCGTCTGCACATCGAAAACGAAGGAGGAGAAAACAAGCGAAATATGGAAAAAGAGCTAAGAATTGCCTCGAGTGTGGGTGGAAAATCTTTATCCGGAAAGAAAGAAGAATGAATGCCGAAGGAGCGTGGAAAAAGGCAGGAGAGTGTGAAGTGGGGTTGGGAGATGGAAGAAGAACGACGGTGGAAAATCTGCAACCTCCTCCGCTCCGCTCCCCGTCTTTTCCCGACGGTATTAACATCCAGGTTATCAAATAACTTGGCAGTCGGTCCCCAGGGAGTTCTAGTTTGCATCCCCGGGTTTACAATAGCGCGCGGCATAATTCCCCGATTGCTTCCACGCCCTGCGAGGGGGATGAGAAAGGGAGACGCGTATATATGAACACGAGCGGGGCGAAAGGGAGACAGATGGAAACGGTGGAAAGGGCAAAAAGGAGAAGCAAAAGAAGGACGAGGCTAATGCGCAATCCTGGCTGTAGTGGGACGGATGCACGGCAGGGAGCGCGCGGGTCGTCGGAAGGACCCCTCGCAACGAATGTGTCCGCTGACCGTGACAATTGAGTCCGAAAAGAAATTTCCTTTTTCAATTTTCATATTTTCCCTTCGCTCTTGTCTTTCCTCTCCCGCTCCACCTGCACCGACGCAATCCCTTGGGGGGTGGTTTGGGGGGTGGCAGAGAGAGGTTTGCAGAAGCGGCGAAGATTTGATTCCGGCGCGCCCTCCGCTTTGCAGGCGCAATAAATGAAACGAAAATAGCATTCATTCAATTACTGAATGCAGAATCTGCAGCAGCTAATTAACTCTGCAACTCATTAAAACTCTCTCCGCATTTACCTATTCTCAATACAATTAACCATTCTTAACAATCATAGTTACTATCAATAATATATTAATTCACTTGAAGAAATAATAAGTTTTTTCTGTTGGAAATTTTCTTCAATAAAAAATAAATAATTAAAAAATTGACGAAATGTATCATATCAATTTATGACAATTCTTAATTTTATTCTCTTATTAACGATTAACCAAAAATTAATGATTTTCTTGATTATTAAATGATAAAATTAAAGAATTATAAGATGAAATATATTAATAAAATCCTGACCTTTTATACAACTGCACTGAAAATCTCTGAAATTCAAGACACGAAATGACACTTAATAAAAGAAACTACCAAATTTTGTTTGCTCGTTACCAGGTAACAACAATCACGCATCGAACAATTACGTAGTTGTTGTTTTGTTAAATATCGAAACGGAAATGAATAATCTAATATTCCTCTATATATAGATTAGTTTCCTCTGAAATTATTATGTACAGGTGAACGGGTATGATTATAACGTGGAACGGAAATTTAATTAACAAACCATTAGGTGCGGACATCTCTCGTCCGCTGGATGAACTTTTTATTGAATGTTATGTAATATTGAAGCGCATATAGGCAACACATTTGTCTTTTTATTTAAATTTAAATGTTCAACTTTTTATTATTATTTGTAAAATTGGGGAAAACAATTGAAAAATAATTATTTTAACGAAAAATTGAGATTTTCAGAGTATAAAATGTATTGAGACTATAAATAAATTTGAGATTAAATATTTTTATAAAATTGTGATTCAGAAAGGTAAAATATAAAATAAATAAATATTTGTTATGGTATTATATAAAATATTATATACTGCGGTTTACCTTTATCTCCGCATTCGAGGAAAGATAATTAAATAAATATTATTGACTCACGATATTAAATACCGTGCAATGATAAGATTATTTCAATTCCGTTATTTCATTTATTTGATTTGAGTCAGTTGCGTTGAAGTGCGATGGAATGGAAAGTGTTCATAATTGGTGCGTGGTTAATAGCGCTCTTGGGCGGCGCCTCCTGCTTGCAGGATCTCTGCCAGCAGGATAAATGCGTGTGCGGATACAACATGTACAAGAAATCGAAGATGCACTTCAGCATGGATTGTTCGGAGAACGAATTCGATTCCTTACCAAATATTAAGGAGATGCCCGAACATTTCGATGAGCTTGACGTGTCTCAGAATAGCATCAAGCTGTTGACAAAAGGTTCTTTTGCTAGCAGCACGCTTAAGGTGTTGATTGCAAATCACAATCAGATCACGGAAATTTCGATTGAATTTCTAAAGAGGGTTCCAAACTTGAAGCATTTAGACTTGAGCCATAATCGTTTGAAGAAACTGGATGGTAAGGTGTTCCAAGCGGCGACAGGTTTGCATCATCTGGATCTTAGCTTCAATAAGTTGAGCACGCTGCAGGATGGACTTTTCGGTCCGCTGAAAACGCTGAAGTTCTTGGATTTGAGTTACAACGATGTTGGGAGTTATCTGATGAAGTTGAAGGATTTTCATGATCCGAAGCTAGGAGTAACCAAAGATCTTTCAAACTTGAAACTGAATCGATTGAACATCACCGATTTGCCAACAGATTTCTTCACCAATTCGTCGCTCATCTACTTGAGCTTGGACGACAATCGTTTGAAGGAGATTCCCAAATTACCATATACCATCGAATACCTCGATTTATCCGGAAACCATTTTACCACTTTGGATGTTAAGCATTTGAACTACCACAAGCTGAAGAAGCTGAGGTTGACGAGACTTCAGTTGCTGGAGAAGATCGAAAAGTACGCTTTCTACAATCTTCAAGATTTGGAGTTCCTTTACATCGAGAATTGTCCCCGATTGGTGGAATTCAACGATATGGCGTTTGGAGCGCTCGTCGATCACGAAGGGCTCAAACTGAAGAGCATTTCTCTCGCAGGAAATGCCCTCAACAGATTGAACGCGACGTATTACCATCTCTTCAACGATCTGGAACGCGTGGATCTCAGCAACAATCCGTGGATATGCGATTGCGATATCTTATGGTTCAAACTGATCAAAAACAAGTTAATGGACAAGAATAGTCTTAGGTAAGAAACACAACTATTTTAATGAAAACTTAAAAATAATCAAATTTTAGATGCGCTGCGCCATCCAAACTGAGGAACAGTTCGATCCTGACATTAACCGAAAGGGATCTTCCAAAATGCACGGTGGGATCCGGCTGGAACACGCACAAAGTCCTAGTCTCCATCATCGCTGTCCTATGTGCAATGTTGGTTGCCATCGTCGCTTACATAATATACCTAGGTCCGTTCAAATCGGTCGTTCGAAATAAGTTCGTTGGAACGCAATCGCCTTACACCGTCGTCATCCGTGAAGACATGAATACTACTTAATCACTTATTTATAGCTTTTTTTTAATAAATAAAATAATTTTATGTCCAATAAGAATTCGACTAGAAGTCGATAGATGTCGCCAAATTGAAATTTCAAAACGCTCTTGATTACATAATCAACCGAAAATATATGTGCATTTTTTTAAATAAGAAATGACGATTTTCGAATATTTTTTCACGTTTTATCTAATTACTCGATAACCATGCTAATTACATAGTTAAATATGCGAATTAAATATAGAACAATGGACTTTCCATTGAGCCAAATAAAATTCTTATTATTAAATTAAATTATAGAGTAAAACAACCAATAATAATTAAAGCAGCAAACATTTAAAATAAAACTATAATCTTTCTAATCAGTTTTGTGGAAATAACCGCAATAGACAAAATAATTTCTCCGAAATATAACTATTCCAATAAGACTAATTTCAGAAATTGAACTTTGAACAAAATGCATTTTCAAGAATTTTTCATGTTGATACCACAAATTGTGTTAACTTATCTACTTTTAAGAAATTTCTAATTTGAAAATCTCGTTCATTATTTTTTTTTTTAAATATATGAATGCCTTTATTGTTCCTCCTGTTAAGCGTCTTTTGAATTACGTGAGGTCAGTATTTGCAGATAAACCGAGAGAAAACAAACTTTATAAGTTTTTTTTTATTACCTTATTTGATCAAAAAAAAAAAACGCTGCTTTATCGGTGTTTCCGAACGCTCTTCCGATCAGGAAGCGGCGTTTATCTAATCTCAACGCTCGAATAATTGAATAGGGGATGTTTGTATTGTTGATCCCACAAATATTGAGGAGTTTTCGTGTCGCATCTTTATCGATGTAATATTTAAAGGATATATAAAAATCTGATATCTTCGTTATTTTTTTTTTCTTCTTGTTCATGATTGTGATGGATGGATTTTTTTTGTGACTGTTATCGCGCCCTACAATTGCTATAGTAGGATAGGTCGTGCAATCGAGTAAACTGTTTTATACCGGAAGTCTCCAACGGACCTTTGAAATCGATTTCAGTTCTCCTGAAACTTTGTTGCTGCTGTATGTACACAAGATAACCGTGGAATTTTTACGTAACTTAATTATTATTCTTCATGCGATGAATTTTATCTATCGATTATTTCAATAACAAAAAATATTTATTTTAATAACAAACTTTAGTTATATTCAAATAATAATATTGATAATATAATAAAATAAACTTCGTACCTTTCGATTTGAACTAAATTTCATCGAAAATCTTCATATTTAATTTTCTAACACTATAAACAAATTAAAAAAATATCATTCATTCTGTTTCAAAAATCATTTTACATATCAATTAAAAACTTGATTAAAACTGTTAAAAAATTATATTTCTAACGAAAACTTAATTTCATTACTATTTCCTTTGTAAATCAATACAACTTTAAGGAAATATATCAAATTATTTTTTTATAAAAAATATAAATCACTTAGTTCTAATAAATTGACATTTCTTTTAGTAAATATTCATACCAACTTTGATTCATTTGGTAATTTTTGTTTAAATACCAACTTTATTTTATTTTACTAAATACCAATCAGTTATATTGCCATGGTTATAATACCAACGTTAATTTTGTTTTTTCACTAGATTTTGTTTGGTTTTAGTAACGTCATCGTTGTCATGGATACCATACTTCCTATTTGACAGATGGAAGTTAAGCGAGTTAAGCGAGTTACGAATATCAGTTTATGACTGAGGATAAATCTAAATGATAATAAGGAAAAACTTGAAGATACAGTTTGGAAATGCAGTTT
The DNA here is from genome assembly GCA_963457615.1 of Nicrophorus investigator. Lineage (NCBI taxonomy): Eukaryota > Metazoa > Arthropoda > Insecta > Coleoptera > Silphidae > Nicrophorus > Nicrophorus investigator. The sequence continues at coordinate 3,998,916 of OY735143.1, forward strand.
TGCACTCGTAACCCACATCGAGGATAAATACTAACTATATATAAAAATTGTAATTGCAAAAGTGTGATTATTATTCTATTTTTAACGCAAAAGGCTATCGACCTGCAGTCTTTCTGACCTTCTATTTTTATTTTTCTCATAATTAACAGACTGTTAATTTTCTAATTGAAATCAATATTATTATACAATAACCATTGCATTGCGTAATAAAAATAATTATAATATAAAAGAAAAAAAATTAAGAAAAATATATAATTTTATTGTAACTCTGATTTTCCAAAGATGCAATATAAATGTTGGCGAGAAGGTCGTTCAACCTCTTCAAAAGCATCCTTTTGTTGCGTAACGAAAGAACGCGCAAGAAGTAGAAATTTCTACTTCTTCGGCGTTTTCAGTTTACGGTATTTAAAGATCGCCTCGACTTCTTGTTTGTTTGTTTGCGCTTTTTTTTGCGCACTTGTTATGGAAATGAGAAGACTTCCATTATTTGTCCAAAAAAAAATAAAAATAAAGGAGAGTAAATTTAATAAAAAAATAAATAAAATAAATCAAAACGTGAACATCCGTGGGAAAACTGCAACGCGGAGCGATGCACTTTTCGCGCGGCTGTGATGAAATTAGACCGTGTCCGGCGTAAAATTACCTAAAATACGTGTTCTCAAAGAAACTGCTTGTAAAATTAACTTAAATCGTTTCATTCATCGAGCGATGATGACACACATTTGTAAACGAATCTCGCTGTTTGTTTGTTGTTATTGTTTTTTTTTTGTCTTTTGTTTTGTTTGTTGCAACCAAGAGACGAATATGTTTTGTTTTTATCGATCGCACGTTGTTTGTTGTTATTTATTTATTAATAAGGAAAGAATGCGACGGCGCGAACAACAAAAGTTTGCGATAAAGTTATTGTTAACGCACTTTTCGTAAACATATTTTTCTGTTTTTCTCAATGCGCGAAGGCAATTTTTTTTAACACGTTTCCTGTTGCCGTTTGTAAAAACTAGTGCCGACGAAGAAGATTAGTTTCGATTTGCTTCGGGCATAATTGATTCGAATCCGCCGTTTCCGCGATCGGACGATGCGGAGGTTTTCCCACTCGGAAAAGCTTTAAACGCCGTATTCCATCGATCGCGTATATACCTATCTATCTATATATATATATTCCGTTTCGTTTTCAAAACATTTACGGTTTCGTGACCGCGGAACTAATTGTAAATGGTTAATGGAGTTATCCAGTCGTAATAATTGATGGATTCCGAGACACGATGATCCGCAGATGTCAGAGTTTCTTAACCTTTTCCCACACTCGCACACAAATGCATTTCTATTTTATTTTCTATTTTTAATTCCTCGCATCGCCGTAAGTTTTTCCATAATTCACTTATTTCAATACCAAATTTAATACAATTGTCACTTTCAAATTAATTACCAACTTAATTTTTAAGCAATTATCGTATTGTTTTAATACCAACTTTATTTCATTTTAACTGTGATTCAATGTACCAAATTTCATCACTTTTCAAATAATTACAAATTTAGTTTTATTTTAGATTTTATGAAATTAAACAAACACCAAATTTTTATTTTATACAGTTTCTAATTTCAATTTTGTGACAAGACAGTGACAGTTCAGATGACATTGTTTCTTAACCTATTTTTCTTGTAGGTCAATTTTCTTTCACTATTCCCATACCAACATTATATAATTTTTGTTACAATTCCTTTCGTTATAAAAAATCTGAATACCGAATGACTAATATTATCATCCATTTATTAAACATATAAAGTTTTTGTTTAAGTTGACAAAAGGATGTGAACTTTGAAACGTAACGAAATGTATATTTGACTGACCGATTTAAGTTGGATTCCTGAAGGTCCACACTTCGTGATACCTACATATTACTCGACTTTCTTCAAACGTGATTTCATTAAAAATAATTTAAACGACTTCACTCGTTCAAACTGTTTTAGGAAATCGAATATTAAAAGTTATCTTTAAGTTTTAATGCTTCGTTTAAGTATATTCCAGCGTCCCCTTTATCTTTGTTGGAGGCGATAAACAGCATCTCCGTAATTTATGTTATACAGAACTAGTGCATCGTTTGGGTCACGAATTGATATTATTATGTCTATTTATAAATGCAATAAGTGGGCTTTCGAATCTAACTCCATTTTTTCGTTGTTAATCACTATTAATCAGAATTACTTAAAGTATTTACAATTCTGCACATTTCATCAAAGATTCTAGATGCATTGGTACCTAGTATCGATCCTTGTGGAACTTCAATTAAATTTTATTTATTTTTTAATTTCTTGTTGCTAAGCATTAGAAGAGTGAATGAATTAGAAGAGTTGACAAATAGGAAATGTTACCAGTGTATGATGATAAAATTTAATTATCACAACAAATAATTGATTTGAAGCACAAATATTGAATGTATAATTATCCGGTTGAGTAATCAACACTGTATTTGTTTACTATTTCATGGAAATTTTTATCAAATAAAATAGAAATTACACAATTTTATATAATATAAAGAAAATAATCTACGATTATCGCAAATTGCAAAAACGTAATCAGCGATTTTATCAGTGAATCAACCTGGTTTTATCACGCTATTATTAACTTTTTTCCCCCTTTCGATTACGCAATTTATTGCTTAGGAAATTTATTATTAAATAACAAATTATTAAACGAAATATAACAAATGAAAAGAAACGTCACACGATCGACCTTGAACATCCGAAGATGACGAATTGTTGCTATTAGCAACGTCGTTGTTATAGCAACAAACTCGTTGTTTGATTACACACGCTCCCCTGTTTGTTGATCGTCGATGAGGAAAATGCGAAAACAAAAGCGGGTGGACGTCAAAACTAAATTATAATAATGATAATGATATTGGGAGTTTCGTAACGTCGCCGCAATTATGTAACGCGCTGTTTTGCGTTGCGTTGAATCGATGAGATGCATTTGTTGGTTTGTTGATTTCGTTGACTCCGGTTTTGGGAAAACGTCGTTTCGCAAAAGTGGACGGATGCCAAAAATACGCACGCAAACACATGCACTTCTCTTCAGTGAGAGAGAGTAAGTGTAGTAATAACAGTAGTTTCCGGTTTCTGCCCGCGAGACGGCGAGGATTCCGTTTCTTCTCGGCAAAAGGCATTCTGTTATTTCACTCCTCTTTTTTTTTTGCTTCTTAATCGATTCTTATTTTCAATTTTACTGAATCCAAAAAGTTGCCTTAAACTTGATGATGAAGATTGTACCAGAAATAAATTTTATTTGTTTTAACATATTTTAAACGTCTCAAAAGATTATTAGTTTTGGTGATAAGAATTAATTGATAATATTTTTATTATCAAAAAGTGATAAAATATTAAGTTTCCATTATTTCGTTTAATTACTTATATTTAAAACATAATCAAATATTATGTCATATAAATTATTTTGTTTGTTTATTTTTTTATTAAAATTGTTTACTTTGTTTTATTATAAATGTAAAAACACAAATTTTGTATTATCTTATTTTCATTAATGATGATGATAGTGTCATAATGATGTGACTATACTTGAAGTGTTATTGAAATGCTTGAGTAAATTAAGATTTTTTTTATATGTATTAAATGAATTTAATTATTATTAAGAATGAGTGAGTTTTTCAGAACTGTTTTGAAAATAATGTTTTCGAAATCGATTTAGGTGATAATGTATTGAGGGTTGTCTTCTTGTGGATTTGCAGGGACTGCCCTCTGGTAACGTATTACGTGTCATGATGTAAGTTTATTTGTTTGGGTTTTAGTGTTGTTGTTGTTGTTGATGATGATGTTGATGTTGAAGATGAAGAAGAGGTCGGAGAGGCGAATGGAATGCGCGCGGTTTTTCCGCTTTTATCTCTTTTGACATATACGCACAGGAGGACGGCGGCGGCGGTGGCGGTGCGGAGGCGAAGATGAGGAGAAGATTATCATCTCTGCAGAGCGCAGCACTTCTTCTGCACTCCGCCGCGTCCCGTCAAGATTCCGTTCGCGGCAGCGTCCGACGCGCGCGTTTTTCCTGCCGACATCCGTTCGCTTCGGACACCCTCCTGTCCTTTCGACCCCGTTTCGCCATCACCAGCAGCAGCATCTGGAAAATTGCAAAGCATCGTCGTGCTGCCTTCAACGTCGTCATCGTCATCATCATCATCGTCGTTGTCGTCGTCGTGATCATCGTCGGATTGTCCGCCGCTTTCGGGTGCGTGCGACACGTGATCCTCTCCTTTTGGTAAAATAAGCGTGGCCGAAGGAAGAAAGGAGCCGTGGAAGTGCGAGAGGTCAGCGAACCAAAGATAAAAGATGGAGGTTATTAAATTACGCCGCGGATGATGTTGTTGTTGTTGTTGTTGCCGTCATCGTCGTCCATCGGCGGAGATGATGATGATGGTGTACAGTTACTTCGGCCCGGCCAGGAGGAATGCATTTGGTGGAAGAAACCCGGAAGAGGAGACGGTGCGCCGCGCTGACGACGCTTTCCGCAGCCGAAGAAGTGGTAGTAATAGTAGTAGTAATAACATTTGTAGCAGCAGTAGTAGTAATAGTAATAGTAGTAGTAGCAGCAGCAGCAGCAGCATTAGCAGAAGCAACAGCTGCAGCAACGGCAATAGAGGAAGTGGAAGTAGCCGAGGAAGACGTAGTAGTAGACGAAGAAGAAGTAGTAGAAGAGAAGAAGAAGTAGAAGCGGGGCATCCGCCCACTACTCGCACGCCGCGCCGTCCAATCAGAGTCGACCGCTCGCATTGAAACTATATTGGAAAAAAAATATTTTCGCGGCTTATTAACTGCTGGCACGCACTCACATACCGCACACCAATAATCCGACCTCCTCCTGCCAAGACGTCTCCTCTTCTCCACACACTTCTTCACTTCGACACCGACACCACGACCACCAACAACAACACAACAACAACAACAAGAAGAAGAAGAAGAAGTAGAAAACAATTCATCAATAAATTGGAAGTGATTTCAAGAATCGAATTTGGAACTTGTAAAATCCCGGTTCAACTTCCATCATATCAATTGAAAGCAGGAAGCGCTCACATTCAACACCTAAAGAGATCCAACGAAACGCACATCGAGGAGAGACAGAGAGACACACACGCACAGAAACAAACAAACAAACATACACCGTAAGTCCATTCAATGCACTTTGCCTGTGTGACCAAGATACAATTACAAAACTTGACCCAAATCAAAATTAAAGCTTACAAACTGGAAAAAAAAAGAGTTGCAAATAAAATAAAATAATAATAGGAGAAAGCAAATTGGAAGAAGGAATCGATGCGTATTTATAAATAAATGGGAACCTTGAGGCGCGCTCCTCCTCCTCCTCCTGCTCCACGGACAAGAGATAGATTATGTGCATGTGCATGTGTGTATTTATGTAACGACAATGCTGATTTGGGTTATCTGACGATAACAATTCAATGTGATTTTTATTCTCGGTTATTATTATTAATATATTTTTTTTTTTTTAAATTAAAAAATGTATATTTTTGTCGCGATCGTATTGTATTTTGTGTTTCGTTTTTTTTTGCAGGTGCGAAGGGATGTATCTGTTCGACGAATTCCTGCAGCCTTTCGAGATAAGCCTGCTGGTCGTGGTGATTTCGTATTACCTCTTCGGCCAGAGGAGTTCGTGGAAGGCGCGCCTTCCGCCGACGACGCTGAGACACAGCAGCGAAGTGCCCGGACCTCTGGTTCTGCCCGTCTTCGGTTCCTGCTGGGTTTACACGAGCCTCGGCGGATACAGTTTCACCAGAGTGCACGAATTCTACAGGGACATGTTCCTGCAGCACGGGCCCATCGTCAAAGAGGAGGTCCTTTGGAATGTGCCTGTGTTTAGCGTGGTGGAACGATCGGATATCGAGAAAGTGTTTCGGAGCTCCGGCAGGTATCCAATACGTCCGCCCACCGAAGCGATCGCCCACTACCGCAGAAGCAGACCGGATAGATACGCCAGCACCGGAATGGTCAATGAACAAGGTAAGAGAATCGAAAAATTACGAATGCATTAATAATAACTGTAAATTAATTAAATTTTGTAATTTTAATAGGTGCAAGCTGGTATCATCTGCGCTCGAACCTCACCAGCCATTTAACGAGCACCAAGACCATCGCATCGTTCCTTCCGCAAGTCGAGGAAATCTGCGGCGATTGGTGCAGTCTCCTCGATCAACTCAAGGACCCCAAAGACCTCATAAGCAATGTCGAGGTTCTGGCCAGTCGGCTAGGTCTCGAAGCTATATGCTCGCTGGTTCTTGGAAGGAGGATGGGTTTCCTCTACGAAGAAGCCGATTCGAAACTGACGAATCGTCTGGCGCATGCAGTCAGCAATCACTTCGGCGCCTGCAGAGATACCTACTACGGTCTTCCCATGTGGAAGCTCTTCCCGACTCCGGCCTACAAGAAGTTGGTGGAAAGCGAGGAGGAGATTTACAATCTGGTGTTGGAGATCATCGAATCCGCCGATGAGGTTTCGATGGAAAGTGCTGTGTTTCAATCGGTGCTCAAAGCGGACGTGGACTCGCGCGAAAAGACCGCTGCCATCGTTGATTTCATCGCGGCCGGCATCTACACGATGCGCAACAGTATGGTGTTTCTTTTGAATACGGTGGCCAACGATCCGAAGATTCAAGAAGCCATCCTGCAGGACCCGACCGGCGCCTACGCCAAGGCTTGCGTCAACGAGACCTTCCGACTACTGCCGACTGCAAATTGCTTGGCGCGCGTCATCGAGAACGACCTGGAGCTCTCCAACTATAGAATTCCCAAAAATTCTGTGGTTCTGTGTCACACGGGATTAGCCTGCAGGGACGACAGGAATTTCCCTCAGGCAGAGAAGTTCATACCGGAGAGGTGGTTGGGCGAATCTAAGCAGGATACGACTTCGGCGGGTACCTACCTCGTGGTTCCATTCGGTATCGGCCGTCGCACGTGTCCCGGAAAACGGTTCATCGAGCAGATCCTCCCTGTAGCTCTTCAGCACACCGTGAAGCACTTCAAGATGGCCAACGTGAATCCCCTGGAAGTACAATTTGAGTTCCTGCTGGCGCCCAAGGGACCCATCAACATGGTCTTCGAAAAACGGTTTTGAAGATACAAACAAAATATTATTCAATATTAAAGGCTGTGTTTTGCATTACATATCTATATATAATAGTATATATAATTTCCGACTGAACTGAAAAAGTGTTATATTTGTTAAGTTTTGTTTCATTAAATAAAAGAGTTATTAGTTGATAATAAATAGATTTTATTTTTATTGTAATGTTCTGTTTATTTATTTTAATTTTAAATTATTTTTTTCTTTTTGTACAATATTTTTAGGGAGTCGTTGAAACGCTCTCGGGCAGTTGTCTGGTTTGCATATCGTCGTAAGCGATAGTGAATACGCTCTTCTTCTGCGCCATCGTCGGTCTCGTCAGGGCGATTCCGGAGTCGCCGTCTTCGTTCGGCAGACCCACCACTTCGAATCTGTTCTTCGAGTGCTGGATTAAGGGATGCTCAGGGCCATTTCCTATAGGCAACTCGACGCTCCGCTGAGCAGGTTGCGTTGCCGATAGCTGTCGCTTCGAAACCTTCGTTGCGGAAGTATCCAGGCTTCCGCCCTCCACCTTCGCCCTCCTCGGCTTCTTGCTGTACCATTCCATGTACCTAGAGGAACCTCTCTTCGATTGCTTCTGCTTCGACGTGAGGTCGTTGTGGCTACTCGAGGATTTCAGTCGAGGCGCCGCGATCTCCTTCCTCTGCAAACCAGTCTCCGAGTTTCTACGCGGCGTCTCCTCCTCCTCCACGCTGTCCGTGTACGGATCCAAAGAATCGGAGATCTCCTGCAACACTTCTTTGCGCAGCGACCTCGAGGATTTCGTTCGGCTCGACGAGTTCGACTTGAGCTGCTGCCTCAGTAAACTGGTCTTCGTTTGGGTGACGATCTGCTCCGTCTCAGATTCCTCCTGAATGGGAGTACGTATCTTGCGTTTAGCATTCAATTTCTTCCGACGCCTGGACTTTTGGTACTTTGCCTCTTCCTCGCTTCCATCGCTGGCATCGTTGTCGGAGCGGGTTTGCCTCCGGGGTGGTCTCAGATAGAGCGGTTCCGTTTGCGTGCTCACATTCTGATCGGTTTGGGTTCCAGCAGGAAGCGATTGCGTTTCCAATCGTAAATCCTTTTCTCTTTCCGATAGTATTTGTCTGAGAAGAGCGTTTTGCTGACGAAGACTGGCTTCCAAAAGCTCGTGCTCACTCTGAATTCGATTCAAAGTGTTTTGCTGGTACGCCGATGCTCTGGCCTCGGTTTGCTGCTGATCGATAAACCTCTTCATCAAAATATCCTTTCCGCTATCGATCACGTAACCTTCCGGTATTAACGTGACCGGACGCTGCTGTTGTTGGTCCCCTCCTCTGGTGATGAGCCTCAAGATATCAGCGTTGCCCTCGCGTATATACAATTGATCCCTTCCGACCTCCTGATTCTTGTAAGACATTTTACGAACCTCTCCACGCTCGGAACCTCGCTCCAACTCGTGCCTTTTCATCGAATCAACCTCAACTTCTATGAGATTATGCTCAGGTGTCCATGCCTCTTTACGCCCATACCATTCGGCAACTTGAACCGACTTGTTCTCTTGATCCTTGATCACCACCAACTTCTCCACATCGGGCGTCACCTTTCGTCTCCTCTTCGGTGCTACGTACAGGGGACAACCCTCGAGAATGCAGCAGAGGATCAGAATCAGTGCGATCAAGATGAGCAACAGCAGCAATGTTAGCAGGAGCCACCACAGATTTGGATAACCAGCTTTGACAATTTCCTCCTTGCTCACCCTATCCTTTGTCTCTTTGGTGTCCAAAATTCGTCGGATGTGCTCCAAATCCACAACGGAATTCCTCGCAAAGTTCACAGTCGTCTCAACGATGCTCCTGCAATTAATCTCACATAAACAATAATTAAGCAGATGACCTTGGTTGGAGTTTAGAGCAGGCTATTGACCGATTCAGGCCACGCGCACTTTATTCCGACCGCATCATGCAAAAAGTAGTTCAAATACATAACTACATTATTCTTTCATCAAATACCAATCAAGGAACTCGAAGCAAGCAATTTCAATTATTCGAATTAATTAAATAAATAATTAGTTTAAATGAATACTGCTAATAAAACTATCGTTTAGAAGCAATACCACAATACGATCCAACATTTCATAATAAATTTTCAACTATCGTTAATGATATTATAATGATCGTTAAGAACCAAAGTATTTAAGCTCCAAAGGAATTTTTTTGATTTTACTTGATTGGATTATTTCAAATTAAGAAACACTACTTGTGTTTACGAAATTGATTTAAAAGTGAAACAGCAAACTCTTTTTTTACCTTTCATCGCCGCTTCCGCTGACATCCAACACTCCTTGCTGATTATACCCGTCGTAATCCCTGATGGAATTAACTTTAACGTCAGCTCCGACGATTCCGCTCAAGTACTCCTCAATGTCCGCTTTATTTCTGTTCCTTCCGGAAACGATGAAAACCATCTTCCTGTTTCCATCGGGCGGATAGATGCGGATCTCGCACTCGTTCCAAAGCGTGGGAACACCTCCATCGTAAGCGCGTATCTTGAAGACGCCCACTTCTTTTCCGTTCCAAACGCCTTGGACCCTCAGCTCGCCGCTGACCTCATCCAACGTTAAATTCTCGTGAACACCGATGATTTCGTATTTGATTTCATTATTCGGCGCGCTAATGTCTTTATCCAGAGCTTTCACGAACGCCGGAAAAGTGAAGCTCCTTCGATCCTGATTCAGGATGAACTCGTAGAAAGGTTTCTCGAAAATCGGAGATTGATCGTTCACATCTAAAACGTTGATAGCTACAGTGGCGTTGGCTTTGTTGCCTGAATTGTCTTCGGCTTGAACTTGGAAAGCGTATTGGGAAATGGTCTCCGAATCTAAGGGTTGCGTAATTGTAATTACGCCGGTCGTCGGGTTTATTGAGAAGTGATCGCTTCCGGTTCCCAAGAGATTGAAGCGGATGTCGCTACCGTCGACGTCGCTCGCCGACACCTTCAGAACGCTGCTTCCGGGTTGAGTGTTTTCCGGGATGTCCGCGGCGAATTCGCTTTTCGGAAACTTCGGAGCGTTATCGTTGGTGTCCGTTAATCTTACGGTCAAAATAGCCGAGGCCGTGTGGTTTCCCTCTGTCAACTCTTTGGCGAATATCTCGCAAACGACGGATCTCCTCCGCTCGAAGTCCAACAGAGAATTGTCGCTGACCTTGACCATAAACTTGGAGCGGCCTTCGATGACGTTCGGGGAAACGGCGAAGGTTCCATTGTTGTTCAACAGCGTCAAACTAAAGAGCACGCCCGGCTGAGCTATGAATTCGGCTTTGGGGATGCTCAGGATGGTACCGGGCGGCGAATTCTCCTCCAGATCGACGGTGAAGTTGGTGGAAGAGAACCGGGGATTCGATGCGGTCGGTTGTGGGGCAATCAGAGCTAGACGGACGGTGGTGGATTGGGCGGGAGGCTCGGTCGATGAAGATCTCACCTCTTCGGCGACGACGGTCAGGATGATCGGGACGTTCGAATGCGATATCGCCTGGATCTCGTTCAGCGGTTTAGCCAATCTCAGCTCACCTAAGATCACCACCCCCGCAGCAATAAAAGTAGAAAGAAAAAAAAAACGAAATCAAGAGAAGAGAAATTAGTTTCACTTTCGCAAGAGTTTCGCGTGCGACTCCGTGGAATTAGAACGCGACCGGAAATCCAGATGGCTTATCTGCGACTGGACACGAACCCCCGACTAAATTGAACGCCACCATCATCGATCCGCACACTTTTTCAAGCAACAAAACAAACGAGAGAAAAATAAAAGATTTACACGACGCGAATAATCCGTTCGTTAAACCTGTCCGAATTGGATAATCCCCAAAACCACATTAGGAATCGCATAAAAACCGAAAGTATTAATCGTCGTTTTTTATGTTAAATTCTTCTCTTCATCTTTTCGCGCACTTCCCGCTCAAAGGTGTGATATATTTATTTTTTTCTATTATTATTTAATTACTAGCCTCAAGGTAATGCAAATTTTTAATGGCATTCCATTGCAATTATTATTTTTTTTACTCGCGATTTATTCAAAATTCAAAATAGATGAAACAACATCGCGGCGAGATAAAAAAAAAAAAAAAAGTTGATGGTAGCTATCATCCGATTTATCAATCATAACCAGTCGCAAGATTATTGATTTCCTCTTTTTTATGCGTTGTTCATCTCAAATTGCTTTGGTCTTTCGCAGCCTCCGCTTAACATGTGTTTATAAGTAACCTTTCTCTGTCTTCAACTCTTAATTCCTTTTTTTTCTCTTCGATGTTATTTTTCCTTCCTCGTCTCTTATTAATAAATCTATCGCGCGAGTTGCTTGAACTCGGACTTAAATAATTGATGCAGCGAGAGAAACGTGAATTAGCCCATCAATAAATTAAGCAAAAGGGGGAGGCAGATGAACACAAAAAAATGCATGCGGACGATGAAATGAGAGGATGACGATCGTGGATGATGATGAGGAGGAAGAGGAGGAGGAAACGAGACGGCCGCAGCATGGAAATGAGATAAAATAAAATAATTAAAATAAACGAGAGGAGCGCGTGTATATGCATGTGCGTGAATGTATACGTACATTTATTTGCGTGTGTTTGAGTGCGTCTTGGATGGTTGGTGTTTGTGAGTATGTCCAGAGAGGAACGGAACGAGAGAGGCGAGAGGAGCTTCATACTAAAATTAACATAATTGCGCCCCAGGGCCGTTGTTATTCGGAGATCTCTCTGTTTGAACGTCGTATATACACAGGGTGTTCCAAATCCAGCAACACCAAATGTGCAATTGCATCATTCACCATTACCAAAAAATCTAATTCATATTAACAAAATCACAAAATAAATACAAAACATTTGTCTAAAAATAAAGTGTTTAAAAATAAGTTAACTTATAATCAATATTAGTCCAGATAAAACGTTAATCCAATTAGTTCAAAAGTCAAAACAAGTTTATTAAAATATTTGTATTATTTAGAAAAACCTAAATAATATTTAGAAAATCTTTCATTTCTCTACTTCTTATTCCGATTACGTAAAACATATTAATTAATAACTATTATGAAAATTTCAATTTTATTTAAATTAAAGTAAAATTTATCAGGAATTTATAGTTCAGTCAGGAAGTATTCGAAAAAAACCATTTAGGAATTCCATTAAATAGAGTTTATTATGAAATTTGTCACGGAATCAATCGAACGGGAAATAATGATAATGATTTTTTTAATCGTAAAATGCATGTAATTAACATTTCTTGTAATTTATTATAAAAAAAATAAGTTTTTAAGAATGTAACGAAATTTTGGACATGAAAATGTGTTTTTCGATTTACAAAGAAATTTAAATGAAAATCTAAATATAGACTATTTCATCTATAAATTATGCACTAAAACACAAAGACAGAATGTTAAGGTTATCGTTTCCAAAAAAAAATACAACTTTCCAGACAAATTTTGTACGATTTATGTAACAAAAAAAAAGAGCATCAGCTTCAACCTCCAAAAATCGTCTACTAAATAAAAAAAAATCTTTTGTTAAGAATTAAGACAATTTTTTTTCTAACAGTACGAGGTTACACTAATCGCAAGATAAATTCCGTAACAATGCGAGATAATTTGAAGTCGACGAAACCTTGAACGTCGCAAATTGTGGCGCATCAGGGGGGACCTCCAAATAAAAAGAGACCTTCGGAGATGTGCACTAATTGGACTTTTTCGCGAATTCAAACCTTGAGCTAATATTATCACTAATTTAGCGAAGAACTAGAGCTATGAATGAGATCGAAATCGCTGATAATGGCTCAAAGACAATGAAACCTTGCAATTGGTTTGTAACTAAGTTACACATTTGTCATAACAATAAAATAATTATTGATTAGATTTCAAGGTTCGAACAAAACCTAACAAAGTCGATAAACTATTAACAAATAAAATATTTGATAAAATCAATTAATTTGTACTTGAAGATGTTTAGCAAATCGACTATAAATTAATCATAAAAAATACTTGTACTTTTTTTGTATATATTTCTTTAAACAATGAAATGAAACGAAAAGTGAAGACGATTTATACGGAGAATCAATAATCACTTTCGTACGTGACATGCTTAATACACAAATATAGAAAAGAAGGAGAACAAACCGGAAACGTGTCGAGCCACAAATTACATATTAAAGATTGGGTAACCGGAAGGAAATGCGAGTTCAACGGAGTCCAAGTAGAAAGAAAATACCAGTAATAACAAGAATAATGGTAATGATGAATCAACGCGAAAATTGCGTCCCTAATTACGTGTGTATCGACCCTCATGCAAATTTACTCAATCCCATTCAAACTCAAATTTACTCAAGATTTATCAACATTTCTGTATCTTCTAAAAATAGAGTTTCGTTTTATTTGATTTTTTTCGGCGATTTGCTCGCGATGCGGTGCGATTCAAGGCCAGATCAAGTCGTTATATACAAGACTAATTGGAGCTAATTTTAAATGCTTTTCCAAATACGTCCGAACAAACAAACCAAGATGCTATAATTAATTAAATAATCGACAAAAAAAAACTAATGTTCCAAAAACTAGAAATTCGAGCATTCAGATTACGCATTCTGCGGTTATTTTAAAAAACCAATTAATAAAGTCCATTATAAATAAAGATTTTTTTTTCATAATATTGATTGAACTGTGAAAATTTCAATTACAATTAAATATAGCTTATTATTTTTGTATGTTTTAAAGAAAAATAATTGTGAGTCATTTCGTTGAAATAAATGCGTCTGTTGATATTGGCTGAAAATCGTGTTCGTAACTTCTTGCTAATCTGAGTAATCTTCACGTTAAGTGCACCGAAAAAGTATTTTAAAGGAGCGCTGAGATACTGCAGATTTGAGTCATGGGGAAATTTTACTTTTTTGTGGTTAATCGCTCAATGGAATTAATGCATCATTATCGAAAAGTAAATGAAAGATATTAACAATAATAAGTGTGAACATATTTATCATAAAATAAATAATTATTTTACAATTACGACAATCAACGATAACGCTAATTATCTGCAATTACTATACACATTAATATTTTGTTAATTAAAAATAATTAATTTAATATGAAATATTATTTAAAACTTTGTATAAAAAAATATAAAAGTTGTTTGTATTTTTTTAGAAGAAAAAACTGAATAATTTTATTACGAATCGAAAATGCTGAAGTGGCTAAACCGGAACAGATTAACGCGTTAAGTGTTAAGCGAAGGTCTTGAAGTGAAAGTTCCAAAGGAAATCGATACGCAAAAATTGATTGTAAATTACAAGGAAACTTAAATCTTTATTTATTATATGCATTTTCGTAAAATTAACTTTAAACATTATGAATTTTCGTAAAATTAAATTTTATTTTGAATAATTTGGGATGTGTTTCTGATTAGTGCTAATCGTTCGCGGGGAAAAAACTGATGAATTTAAATCGACAATTAATTATATAGGAAAACATCGTCGGATGTAATTTGTAATTAAATTGATTGATTATAATGATTTGTTGAATTTTTTTTTGTAATTTCGTTTTTTTATCTTTAAACAAATTGTATTCTTCGCATTGGTATTATTATGTAAGTCTTTCGATGATGGATCGTAAAATAGCGTTTGGGACCACCCTGTACATGGCCAAGTGTGTGTATGTGTAATAAACCTTGAATTGGGAATCTGAACAAAAAAAATCTACGCGAAAGGACCTTGACTCGCATCACTCGGCGGTGTGTGAGTACTTTATCTTTTTATGTTCTCTTTCTTTCTCATTTCAGATCTTTCGGCCTCCCTCTCTCCCGCAATCCGAAGATCTCATCTCGTTCGATCCGTCGTGTGTACGATGAGAGTGTGCGTATGTGCGTACATATATATTTAGATCTTACCGGTTTCTTCCGATAGATCGAAGAACGGAGTGAATGGGTTTCCTTCGGATACTAGACCGTATCTAATGTCCCGGGGTTTGCCCCTATCGCCGTCCTCGGCCTTAACCGAAAGGACGACATCGCCGGGTTGGAGGTCAGGATCAAGGGCCGTCGTCGGCGGAGCCTTCGTGAAGACGGGCGGCGTGTCCTGCTCGTCCAGGACCGCCACCAGCAACGGCCAGGCGGCTATGTTGCGTGAGTCAGTTTCCGCTTCCGTCCAAGGGTCCTGCAAATGCAACAAAAAACATATACGCACACGACAAAACGCAATAAATATCTCGTTAAAACCAGATCGTTCCGCACGAAACGCCATCATTTCCCATTGAATTTCTCACAAAAATTTCACAAGAAAATATACCTATTATGAAATAAATTCTATCAAATCATTATGAAAACTAAATACTTTAAAAATAAAAGGAGAAAACTTTATAAGTTTTCAAATTTACTAAAAATTAAATTTCGTTAAATAATGATTAAATTATTAAACGAGTCTTATTATTTCATAAAGATTAAGACATTCAATTATCTCATTTAATACTGATTTAAAGTAAATATTTAATTATTTCTTCCTTTATATCTATATTCCTTTAGAATTAATCTAAAATTATATTCAGTGTACTTATTAGTAAATTAGTAAAAAAAATTATATTAAAACTTTATGAGTTTTTGAATATATTTGAGATGATTTAATACATCTTTATGTTAAACTAAACTATTTTTTAATTTATCCAAATATTTCACCTGTCTATAAGATTTGATTATCATAACCTGTTTTTTTTATAATATAAATTTGTAATATTTCCGTTTGTACATTTATAGAGATAATTAACTTAATTTTCTTTAAAAATAATATTGTAAACCATTAAATAATGATTAAGATGAAGAAGTAAATTAAAAACATACATTAGCCAATATGGTTAGGTGATGTACGGTTTTGGTTTCGTAATCGAGCTTCCCCAGCAGCAAAACCGTTCCTTCAGCATCCTTCTCCGAAATCAACCTCTGCCGAAGACTGAAGAGCGGTGATCCCCAGAGCTCCAGAAGAACAGCCTTTTCCCTATTGGGATTCCCCCTGGCCACGAGACTTCCCAATTCCGTGTGCCTCCTCGCGCTCTCCGAGACCATCAGCAGAGTCGGAGCCCCAGGAAAGATTTCTCCAATTGGAGTGGTAGCATTGGTGGCCCTAAAAGAGCAATCCATGGACGCCCTTCCGCCTCGGACGTTCTTCACCGTGACCTTAAAATCATAAAACCTTCCCGCCTCCAGACGTCTCTGCAGCACGACGTTGGCCTGGCACACGGAGTTGAAGCGGCTGCAGTTGAGCGTATCCACCGAGACGGTGGTTGCGTCATCCTGGATGTCGAAGGTCATGGGGTAATCGTAGGCCGGATCGGAAGCTCGTAATCTATAGATGATGGTGCCGACGGCCGCATCCGCCGGCACCAGGACATTGCGAAGAGGCGCGGTGGGGTCGAAGAACGGGGCGCCATCCACCCCCAGCGACCACCAAAAACTCACCACAAACAACCACTGCCACATTCTTTCCGAGGATGCATCACGACCTGCGATCGAAGATATCTACAGCATCAAAAAACAAAACACAAATTGTTTGATTGCGAAACCCAAAATCTTCAAATAATTATCTTAAATTCTTCACCTATTTACTCCAATATACATCTTGAAATGCGTATCTTATTAAAACACTTTATTCTTTCACTTAACACAATCGTCAACAATTAACCCATCAAAACAACAATGACATTTGTCACACTTATTTCTAAAATGATTTTCAATATTATATAATAACGTGCACCAACTTAAATTGAATACGCAATCAAATTTAGTTCCTTTTGTTTTTAATTAAATTTATATTAAAACTATAAACTCATTTTAAATTCAATGATTATAAATAATTTATGAGATGCCGGCAACAATTATATTCAAAATTTAAAATCAATTAATCAAAGCTATAATTGATGCTTTGTATAATTATTTTTTTGATGTTGATAATTGATTATATCAGATTTGAATTGATTGCATTAACTTCGATAAATAATTTATGAGATTTATCTAATTGGAATTTTAACTAAACGACTTTAAACAAGAAAAAAAAAACTTAAAAAAAATATATTTTTCTGCAGTTTGTAACATGATAAAATTACATTATATAATTCATGTAGTAACTATTATTTTTATATAAATTTAAGTTGGTGCTATTGCCAGCACGGCATGCTTTTTTATAGAGAAAAAAAAACGATTGTCTTTTGTTAAATAATAAACAAATTTATTTATGATTGAACGTCACAAGAAAACTTTCTTAATTATTCGAACTGCATTAACTAAAAACTGTAAGTGAATTTATTTTAATTATTTTTATTACACGAGGTAATATATTTCATTTTATATTTTCTCGACACTAGAAATATAATTACATAATTCAAAGAGAACAAAAATAATTTAGACTTAAGAAATGTATTTTTTTTACATAATTAAATAATATTTGATCTGCAGTGGAAGAAGTGAAACGTTCAACAATGTAAATTGTGTTTGGGTAAGGTTGTTACCGTTTATCCAATTAATGAAAACAAATTGAGCTCTGTTTGCTCAGACACTGTTTGAACGAAATTACTAAACAACTAAAAAAAAAGGAAGAAATTCCGAGTGTTTGCGTACGGACTTCTGCGGAATCGAATGGGAAAAAAAGGACAACAGGAAGATAAACAGCACGGAGACAAGCATCAATATGTAATATTGAATCCTGGAAATGCCAATCGATTGGATATCGTGAATAATTCATTCAATTGGAAATGAATTCATGATGGATTCAAAAGAAAATATTAAGGTAATTTTAATAATTTCTGTTTTTTGTTGAAATTTCGTTTCTTGGATTTGAGTATTTGTATAAAATCAGGACTCACCTAAATAAGCGTAATTGTCGTGCGATTACAGAGTTCGCCGATAAAATCGCCCCTCTTAATAATTAAAACCCATGAATTTCTAACAACCTTCTATTTTTCTCTCTCGCACACGCTCTTTTTGGAGGGTTGGATGTCGTGCGTTTGATTGTATTATGTAGGTTAAACGAAAGGTCTTTCTCTTTTTTATTCCTCTCTCTTTATTCTGTTATTGTTGTACCGGCTATTTTTTTTATTATGTAACTTTCTAGGCTCTTCGTGTTGGATGGAATTGGATTTGATCCTCGAGATAAAAAGAACGAAGTGTGTTAAAGTCACTGGTTTCGTGAGGGTTCTTGGAGGGCCAAAGCACTGCACAGCACTGAGCCCGCAAACCGCCCCCGACTGGTCATAGGTAATGTATGTAAATGGTCATCTGGTCAAGCGTCGTCAAGGGATACTCTCAACGTACACACACGCTGCGGGGGTTGCTTGCCGCCGCCGCTGCCAGCAGCAACGGCGGAGGGTCGAAGGGCGAGAGAAAAAAAGGGAAAACAGAGACGGGTCAAGCGCGAACGCACGGGATGGACGAGGAGGCCCACAATCGATGTGGTCTACTTCTTCGGATCGAGCCGATTTTTCGCGGAAATTACGAATGCAAATCACCGTTTTCACCTTCTTTTTTCTGCTACCCTTTTTCTCACCACACAGTTTTACACACATTTTTAAATAGAATCCTCAGTGGTGACGCAATTACCCTCTGCAAAAAATCTAACTTAAATCCACATTATTACGCAATTCTCGCATAACAAGTATTTCATTTACATCAATTATTCAAATCCAATATTCCAGAAAATTTATTTTCATCAAATAGAAGAAAAGTTATCAATACATTACATAATTGTTAACATTCCACAACGAATTGCAGTCAAAATGCCGTTTGAAAACTGGTTTCAATTCACTTTATTATGCAATTTCCACGTAAAAACTCGAACTAAATTTGAAGTAATTAAACTTTATTTTTTAAGTTATTCCAAGAATGACAATTCATTCACAAAAATTCAACAATTAAAAAAAAAATTAAATATTAAATTTTATCTTATGGCATGCAATTAGGAAACTCATTTCTTGAAATGCATCATTATTTCTAAATACATTTAAAAATTTCATAATATTTCAAATTCCACTACAAATGCCGTTCGAAAAACTGGTTTCGATGCATTTCGATTCACTTACGTTATGCAATTTCCACATAAAATTATCAAACTACAACTTGAGTAGAGGAAAAAAAAACTGTTATTCAAATGAATTATTTAAAGATGTAAATTTTTTTCAAATAATTTAAATCACATTTTCCAAATAATATTAATAATCATTATTTATTATTTTCAGTCTGAAAATTGTTTAAGTTTAGTAAATTTGAGAATCGTAAACATTCCAGACGCAAATCAAAACATTTTTTGCTTGTTGATTTTTCGAAGAGAATTGTAAAAATAAACGTGAAAATCGCGTCTTTATTTTGGGTGAGAGAAAGTGGAAACGCACCTCCTATTTAAAGGAGAAGATAATATTTGGGTAAAAGCGGACTGACAGAAGGAGTTAAAAGCCGTTGGATATAGAAAGAATCCGTGGAAAGAACGTAAAAAAAGGAATCGGAGGAGGATAAGAAATTTAATTTTAGAAACGCAACGAGAGGAATAACGTATACAAAGAAACGTATTGGGTATTCAGCTACAGGGTGTCGCGTTTCGATTGTTGTATTTCTTGATGTTAGGATCGTGCAATTCGGACGTTTCGGTTCTCGGAAGATGTAATGATGTTATTCTCTCTCCGGTCGAGGCGAGTGCAGTTGGATGCAATAATACCGGTGTTCGGACGTTCATTAAAACACGTGTACATGTACAAGAATATATATAAGTAAGAACAACAAACCGACTGATCCAGAATAAAGAGCGGCTTCAGCAGTCCGACGCGAAAAGAAACGCAATATGTTGTCGATTATTATAATAATTGTATTATGTTTTACAATAACAATTGTATTCGTTTCGCGGAATTCGCGTTTTGAAAACACTCGCATTTTTTTCATCTAGAGATTTGCATATTTCGTAAACCAATTTGAATAATTACATTTTTAATATAATTTAGATTTAGTTTAATGATAAATTATTATTTTTCCTTATGAACATCTATGGAAGACAACGAAATCTTTACAAATATTAATAAATTCGATGTTAAAATTTGTATTCTTAAAAATTGGTTAAAAATTATTGAAATTGATAATTTAGTTTCACATCTATGGAAGACAATGAAATCTTTACAAATTTTAATAAATTCGATGTTAAAATTTGTACTCTTAAAAATTGATTAAAAATTATTGAAAATTTTCAAAAATTATAACAATCTTGAAATTTGCATATTTCATAAACCAATTTGAATAATTACATTTTTAATACAATTTAAATTTAGTTTCATGATAAATTATTGTTGTTTTTTATGAACATCTATGGAAGACAACAAAATCTTTACAAATTTTAATAAATTTGTTGCTAAAATTTGTATTCTTAAAAATTGTTTAAAAATTATTGAATATTTAAATTTAGTTTCATAATAAATTGTTGTTGTTTTTTATGAACATCTATGGAAGACAACGAAATCTTTACAAATTTTAATAAATTCGATGTTAAAATTTGTATTCTTAAAAATTGGTTAAAAATTATTGAAAATTTAAATTTAGTTTCATGATAAATTATTGTTATTTTTTATGAACACATCTATGGAAGATAACGAAATCTTTACAAATTTTAATAAATTCGATTTTAAAATTTGTATTTTTAAAAATTGGTTAAAAATTATTGAAAATTTAAATTTAGTTTCATGATAAATTATTGTTAATCTTTTATGAACACATCTATGGAAGACAACGAAATCTTTACAAATTTTAATAAATTCGATGTTAAAATTTGTATTCTTAATAATTGGTTAAAAATTATTGAAAATTTTGGAAAATTATAACAATCTCAAGATTTGCATATTTCACAAACCAATTTGAATAATTACATTTTTAATACAATTTAGATTTAGTTTCATGATAGATTATTGTTGTTTCTTATGAACATCTATGGAAGGCAACAAAATCTTTACACATTTTAATAATTTCGATGCTAAAATTTGTTTTCTTGAAAATTGGTTAAAAATTATTGAAAATTTAAATTTAATTTCATGATAAATTATTGTTGTTTTTTATGAACACATCTATGGAAGACAACAAAATCTTTACAAATTTTAATAATTTTGTTGCTAAAATTTGTATTCTTAAAAATTGGTTAAAAATTATTGAAAATTTTAAAAAATTATAACAATAGAATAATTGAATTAAAATTATATTGCTTTTATACCGGAAACATTTCGATAACTTAAACTATTTTTATTATAGAGGAAACAATTATAAAATAATGATGCGATACAAAAAAAATCACTTTCGTTAAACATTTTCGTTACAATTCTCTAAAAATTATTGATTTGTATTTATTAAATTATAATTTAATAAATCCATTAATTTCTCACCCACTAAGCCGAATGTAAATAACGTAACCTCATATCTAACTTATACGAACGGAGTTAGTTACCTTGAGACCGATTAATAATCTAATATTCGATGAATTATGTAATTTTTACAGTTTACAAAAGTAGGATGTATTCTTCATGGTTACTATAATACTATTATACATGTGCGATGTATTTCGGTTGTAATGGAATTCGATCAGTATTTGCATTTTAGTAGGGAGCACGTGGCTAATTTATTGTTTATCTAATTCTTTCTTGTTTTTTTTTTGTGACCTGAACAGCGGACGTACGGTATATCTTCGAGATGTTAGAATATATATATTTTTTATTAATCTTGTAACGTAACATTTTCCTTTTCTTCCTCCTTTCCGTACGAAAGACGAAGTTTGACGCGCAATAGCAACAAGTATTTTTTTTTGTATACTTTTCCTATTTACCTCTAAGAAAACATTCGTTTTTGCTTTCTACGAACTGGATATAACTGAGGAACGATTTGTTTACAAATTTTTACCATTTGCATCCGAAAATATTGTTTACGTATTTTATAACGGAGAAAGTTCGCAATCCTCGGTTTGTTTTTGTTCTAGTTGATCACCGTTTTTATCTTATATAAATTGCGTTCTTTTTTAATAAACTTATTACATCAACAAATTGTTTAAGAATTTTGTTTTTTATGAAATTAATGCTTAACAAAATATAAAATTTAAAAAAAATGAAAAATCTATACTTATTATGTGATGTTTTCCTTCGTTTTCACCGAACTACTTTCGATCGACTAAAAACATAATAATAATAAAATTCTGATGCGCAATAACAATGATAATTGTATCGACGATTCCCACAAAATATTTATTGATTATTACCGGTACCTCAATAGTGGAACTGTTGTAAAGCGTTTATCGTCGTCGATAGTCACACCCACGCACGTCATATTTCAACAATCAACAATTTTTATTTTTTTAAGTCAACCGAATTGTAAACGCAAATTGTTTATTGCATCCATTGTTTATTTACCAAGCGAGCATTAACTGAATGTAGAGAAAAAAAGGATTTTATTTAATTTTAATTAATTTTTTAAAACTTGCATTTTTTAAGTTTTTCTGTAAATTATTTATTAATTTCGTTTATTATTTGCGAACATGTGAAGACATGGTACGTTTTGGATTTTCACAATACTAAATTAAAATTGTAAGTATATTGTCGAAATTTTAAGTCTAAATTGTTTTTTAGGTAAGTTTATGTGCAGGATTCGAGGAGTACCGTTCTAAAGAAAAGGAAAAGGAAGAAACCGTTTTTGGAAGTTGTCCGGTGCATTTTGAACGTGCGAGGAATTCGGGTGCGAGTAAAATTCGGTCAAACTACTAGCAGCTCTTCTTCGAACCGAGAAAAAGTGGCGCTTTGCTCTAGCGTTTCGTAAATGTTAAAGACGAGAAGAAGAGTTAGCGCAGCGGCCCGGCGAAGATTCCCACAGGCTCAGGAATGCTCGTTGCACAATCTACATAAATTTATACGGCGTAGATTTCAATATAAATTGCCCATAATGAACGTGAAAATCTCGTCTGAACATCGGGAAAAAAAGAGTCCGAAGCTTCGCCACGCTGGAGGATGAAGCGGATGAGGAGGATGAACACAAGTGTTTAATTCGACGGCGCACAAATAAATAAATGTGCTCATTATGTCATTTAATCGGATTTTTGTTGAATCTCAAGGACCTCATCATCATCATCATCCTCCTCCTCCTGCATCTTCATAATACGCGTAAGTAATAATAATCAGGCGGCTGCATTAGGAGTCGCTCCGTAAATAGGACGGCCTCGGTTCACATTCGCAAATGCAAATCGCTTCGTTCTTTATTAAACTTAATATTCAGATGTATGCAAGGGTCGCAGAAATGCATATTCGTCCTTCGAAACGAAACACGGAAACCCCTTTCTACATACATTTCGTTTTTTCAAAGACGTTCCACGGGGCTCACCCCTCGGTCTCACATCAATCGTCGAGCGCTCAAAGCAAATTTAGATCAATTTAGACCAACATTCACAAATAATCGATGGTAAATAGTAAATGGAACCTGTTACATAACAAAGCAAAATTGAAAAAGCTGAAATCGGTTGTTCTTGATGTGTTTGGTAATCGGCAAAGCCTACTTCCATTCAAATTCGATGTAATTTCTTTTTTTGTTAATGCTTATTAATGAAGAAAAATACAAGCGCACACATACAAACATGTGTGCACTGGCAGACGAAGTAACTGCTGAGATGACGGAATTTTATAAATAGGCCTCGAAAAAAAAATTGTAATTAATAAGCAATCCTCGAATGCAAGAAAAAACCTATAATAATAATCATAATAATAATAAATGTCAGACATACGCACGCATGTGATGCGTTTCCTGCTCGGGTTTCATTCATTAATTTAAATTACATAGTTGGCTATTTTTTCTCACGCTGGCGACATCTCGCGGATTATCACACATTTCAAGCATCCAATAATTTCAATGTTACAAGAGAGCAAAAGGCTGAAAATTTAATTAATTCTCAAAAAAAAAACCGTTAATTTCGTGCTGCAACAAAGTTTGTAACGATTCAAATTATGTATGTATATTAATACAAGGTAATTTGAATATACTTTAATGAAATGCAATCAGTTTTAATCGATTTCGTTAGAAGAAAGTGTTATTTTATTTAAAGAATTTTAATGAATTGATTTAATTTCGTTAGTTATCTATAAAGATGTAATAATCTACACGTTTTATAATTATATTTTTTAGTTGAAAATCTTATATTTTATTTCTTTAATTAGTTTGATTAAAGAAATAAAGGTTCTTTCATCCAAATTATGTTTTTTTATATATAAATATAAATTATCAATCAAAAAGTCAAATATTTTTTTTTTAATAACACGGAATTCTTGTTATCTCACTGATTAATAGCATTAATTAACTACGAAGTGGAAGCAAAGGTTAGGTAATAAAGGCAAGAAAGAACGCATAACACGTTCATTATTTATTGTTGTTTGTGAGAAAATATTTAAATACGAAATTTTATAATTAATTAATCAATGTTTAAATTAACATTTTAATAATTAAACGAATGAAGATAAACAGAAGTTGTCTCTCTTGAAATATTCAAAACGTAATTTATCATTTATTAAAATACGTTTTTTTGCTCACATTTTAGAAGGTTTTCCAATTATTCGATATGTAATCTTAAGTTTTCATTATTGAATTTTCAGAAAATAATGATTAAAAATTAACAACTTTTATTAAATAATTAACATTTTTCAGCGATGTATTTTGGTACTTCGAATTTACACCTGGTCAACAATCTGTTCAGCTCCTTGTAGAATCCATCATCGACGATCATATCGTTGTTTTCGAGTTCTTTCAAGTAGCCCATAGCGCCTTCGCAGTCGTTAGTTTTACCTAAGAGACAAAAATAACAAAACTTCGCGAAGAAATAAAATCCCACTTACTGTATAATTTCAAAATGGCTGAATGGATGATGGAGATGTTTATGGGTTGCGACGTTATCCTGCGGCAAGCCATCGCCAACGTCTTCATCGGTAACATCTTCTTCTCGTAGATCCACTTCTCGCAGCGCTTATTCAAATCGTGGTCTCGAAACCGTTTCATGCCCTTTCAAATTAAATGCACGTTTATTGTAGAGTTGTATGCAAATAATGCATGATAAAAAAACTCACAACGAGGAATTTCGACAGAGGTTTCTCCAGTCCCTTCTCCGCCAGAGCCGAAGCGAACGAAACTTGCGTTCCGTAAAACCCGTGCACTTCGATGGTCGCTTCGTAAACCGTGTTGATCAAATCCTGCTCCTCCGCTTCGATCAACAGCAGAAACATCTCCAGTTGAAGCGGAGTGCATTTGTACTCTTGTGTGCATTTGCAGTAGAATTCTACGGCCCTCTTAAAGTCTCCTCTGCGAAATAAAGTATTGGTGATGTGATGCGATGTTTGTAATCATTATCTTACTGTTTCAGGAAACTCCTTGCAATTGGTCCTAAGATCATGTTGTTGACTTGGCAGTATCCGCATTCGATGATGCAATCGAACAATTTTAAAGCGTCTTCGGGCGATTTCGCCTGATTCAGCATCCGCCAGCAGTTCCTGTCCAGAGAGCCAGGAGACCTGTTCACTTTAGCATCGATCTTCAGGATATCGATTGCTTCATAGACGTCTCCTCCAGTCTGCAGCAAAAGTGTAACCAAATCGATGACTTTGAAGCAATCGATCGCGAAATCCTCCTGCGTGTTCTTGATGTCCTTGTAGACCTCAAGCGCCAAATTCAATTCTCCCGATTTCACGAGCGCATGCAGCAACGACGACTTCATACCGGCCGTCTCCACGTATCCGTTTTCGTTAAACATTTCCCTCAACTCCTGCAATCGCTTATAGTTACCTTTACTTGCGTACAATTGGATCAGTTTCCTAATGACCCCGCGCGTTTCCATATTCTTATTGGTCAATTCAAGCAAGTGGCACTCGAGATCATCCAATCCCATGTCGCGCTAACAAAAAAAAAACGATAACCAATCGAAAAATAACGCGAAAGATTCAACCTACCGGATGCTCGATGTGCAATGATTCGTTCTTCGCTATATCAATTAGTTTATCCAAAACCTTGTAGATATCGTCCCTGCAATTGCACTTTCCCCCGTAATACTTCAAGTTATTACTCATTTCTTCTGAAGTCAGCGAGGATACGGTCAAACGCTTCTTCCTCACCGTCTCCGCCAAAGTAAAGAAATCGTCGTAATCGTCTCCGGTTTTGCAGGTCTTCAAGCATCTCAGCAGGAACGTTCCGGTGTGATCGGAACTGACCGGCGCGCACTCGCAGATCTTCTGTAGGATCTCGGTGATCATCTCACTCTGCCTATGCTTTTTCCAAGCATCCGACAGAGGCTTTAGAAGTCTAATCGAATCCACCGTATCGAGCAGACTTAAATCTCGAGCCTCCTTGATAGAGCCCCGCTTCAGCAGCAACGAAATTAAAGGTGTCAAGATCTCTTTCCGCTTCAGTTTGATGCGTTGCATGAAGGAATTGGGATTGGAAATGTCGCAGTACGGAAACAGATAATATTCGAGCGTATCGTAATCGGGAATCACGTCCAGCGCTTGCATTTCATCCAGCATCTCGATGGCTCCGGCTTCGCCCAATTCGTTTCCTCGGATTTTGATCAGCGGCCAAAAGAAATGCGGCCTAACGGCATCGAGATTTCTGAACAGCAGCAGAGACTCTTTAACCAATCCTTTTTGCAGAGCCATTTCCGTCGCGTCGATCAGAGCTTGAGAATTCAAATCATCCTCGATCAGACTTTTGCTTATTTCGATAACCGTTTCGATTGGCTAAAACAGATCGCTCAAGTAATTTGAAACGTAAAAATTAAGTTAATCTTACTATTTCGGCGTTGATCATTGCCCGTAGCAAATTGCTTCCGTATTTTTTTGTATTCTCAGGATTTACAAGTAAGCTGTAGATGTGGAAGGCGGCTTCGGGACATTTCCTATGCACCAACTGCACGCAGACCGGTTCCAGATTGCTTAAAGACAGTTTAGTAATGGAATCGACGTCAATAAAGTCCACAAACTAAAAGCAACAAATTAACGTTACTTTTACAAACAAATTTAAAAAAAACTTCATACATCATTAATCCAAACGTGATTGCCGCGCGATCCAAGAATGGTGAGAAGATCAAAGAATCTACTCTCGTTAAATTGCAATTTCTGCATGTCCCTTAAAGCATCGACGAATTCCTTCCGACTGTTCTTCTGCGCCAAACCCTTCAATATCATCCACCTTGTGTTTTCCGACGCTTCGATGTGCGCCGTTTTCATGGTCTTCAAAACGGAACGTCCATGCTCCAACCCGCTGCAAAAACAACAAATACTTACTATTTCCCCCAAAAATAAATAATAATGTTTACCCTTCGATTATGTGCGCTAACAGAAGCGCATTGAAAATCCTCTCATCCAAAGCCACTCCAGCCATTTTCATCTTTGACAACACATCAACAGCACTTTGCACATCACCCTTCATGCAAACTGCCTCCAATAGAAGCACCAGAATCTCCTCATCGGGTTTACATTTTAAAGATTTCAGGAAATCCCTATGATCCACATTCATCTCATTCTCCATGCTGACTTTCAAATAAGCCTTGCACAGCTCCAACTCGGATGTGTTCAGTGTCTTCCATATTTTCTGCAATTTGGTTATCCGCTCTGACAATGATTCATTGTATGATTGATGCCCACAGTTCCACAACAAATTAATCGGATCTTGGAATAAACAGTTAGAACTAAAAAATCATTTACAAAGAATGCAAAGCTCATACCTTCATTCTCATTGGATTGTGATACAGCGCACAAACTTCGGCTACAATAAATAGTTTAATTATAACGTACTAACCAATTTATCGCTTATTATTACCTATTTATTTGTTGTTTAAGGTTAGGTCTGCTGTAACCCCTGTAAACGCGCCAGAATCGCGTTACGTACCTACTGGAATTCGCCAAACTCATTTTAAATGCTACCACGAGCTAATACTTATGATTAATTGAAATATATAAAAACAATAACAAAAATTAACTTTGTTTTATGCTATAATTAACATCTTTGTACGACTAGTTGTATAACTATTTAAATTTCAAAATAGTTCAACTAGTTTCCGTTTGTTAATTTAATTTAAATTATAATCCTCTTAGATCTCATAATACAATTACGCTAAAGAAATGGAGAAGGAAATAGGCGAGTTTAACATTTATTATATTTTGTTATTAATAATTGATTTAATAAATTTGTAGCTAAGGTTGCCAAGGTCGGAGGGTACAGGCACGAGGGTGGTGCTATTTACGTGGGTGGATGGACGAGCGGCGGAAGACGCGAAGGAATTGGTCATATGCTTTTCCCAGATGGTTCTAGGTATGATGGGTACTTCATGGATGGGATGTTCAATGGTCTGGGTATACTCACATTCGCCGATGGAGCAAAGTACTTTAAAATTCTATAATTTTAGCTAAATTTGTCTTGTAAACTAAAATTGGTTCAGGTACGAAGGAGAGTTTTCCGAAGGCTGGTTCCATGGGTACGGCGTCTTCTGGAGGGCTGACGGTATGAAACACGAGGGAGAGTTTCGCGGTGGAAAGATCTGGGGTCTTGGTAATTGCTTAAATTTAAATTTGAACAATCTTAAATTTTTAAATTTTGCAGGAATGACCACGTTCAAAGATGGCACTAATGGGTTTCCGAAGAACGAAGGCTTCTTCCAAGATTGCCGATTGGTGAGGAAGAAGAAGTGCCCCGAAATTGTGCAGAAAACCCAGAAAATCAGTCTCATGACAAAGCAATTGTTCGATAACGATAACTTGTAATTGATTTTTCAATATGAATAAATTTGAAGAAAAAGTTTAAATTTATTTTAAATTTTCAAAAATTTAGCGCTCAAAATTACTTGTTGGAGTTTGGTGGCGCTGCAGTAGGTAAACCCATGTGGATTTCTTAGGTTATAATTGTGTTGACAACGTTCACTCAAACTGAATTTGACTAAAATAAGTTGTATTTACTAAGTGTCGTCATGAAGCGGTTATCCGAGCAAAGGAATAAAATTCTCTTCGAGAAATTAGCAAAATAGTAAGTGTCGAAAATCTGCAAAAAGAGGTATTTAAGTTTTAATTCAATTTTATTTGTTTTTAGTGTTGGACCTAATGTGAAGGTATTAATTGAGAGACCTGATGGCAATTACTGCTTTCGCGAGAAAAAAGACAGGGTCTATTATTTGTCTGAAAAGCTGATGAAGTTGTCCGACACTTTCACGCAGCAGCAGTTGGTCTGTGCGGGCACCTGCATAGGGAAATTCACAAAATCCAACAAATTTATCCTGCAGATCACAGCGCTCAACTATTTGGCGCCTTATGCACAATGCAAGATGTGGTTGAAATCTTCTGCCGAGCAGCAATTCTTGTACGGGCAGCATGTGACCAAGGGAGGAATGGGAAGAATTAGTGAAAATACTGAAAAGTACAGTGGAGTCGTTATTTACAGCATGGAAGACTTACCATTAGGTTTTGGTGTTGCTTCGCTATCGACAGCAGAATGCAAGCATGCTGATCCTATGGCAACAGTAGCTTTCCATCAATGCGATATCGGCGAGTATATTCGCTCAGAAAAGGACTTATTATAATTTATGTAATGTTAAGTATTTTTTTGTATAATAAACTTTACTTTAAGAATTTGTCTTTTGCATATTTTTGAATGAATCAATATGTTTGTCTCGGTAAACATATCAAGAAAATAGTTGTCTCGCATTCCTGAAACGTGACTGCGGTATTTTCGTTCGTTATCCCGGAATACGTGGAATTACGAAATTTTCCATGCAAAAACCTGGAAAAAAGTTGGTATATAAACCGTTCGGTTTAAGCATCAATAGCAATATTCATCATGAAGTGTATTGTACTATTCGCCGTCGTCGCATTCTGCGTGATCCTGCACTCTTCGGAGTCGTCCGCTTCACTCAGCAAGCTGCAGGAGAAGCTCAAGAAGAAGCCAGAGGATAAACCCAAACCGGAAGAAAAACCTAAACCCGAGCCTGCACCGGAACCAGAAGCCGAGGCTGAACCGTGCGGCGGAAAAGGAGGTAAATCCGAACCGGAACCTGAACCATACCATCGCGGTGCACACGTTGGATGAGACGGTGGATAAGATTGTAGTCGATTTTCTTAGTTATGATTTAAATGGGAAATTATGAATAAAATTATGCATATCAAAACTGTTTTTTTTTGTTAATATCCCTTTATCCTATTAATTGTAAAACTTTTCTATATTTAAAATTTCATTCTTATTAAAGAGAATCAAACGTTTCAAAGAAATGTTCCAATTTTTAAGACTTTCATGAATTGAAAATTTCGTTCTTAAATTTAAATAAAATTGACTACTTTTTGAAGACTTCAATTTTCGCTTTCTTTAAAGACTCAAACGTTTAAAAGACGATAAAAGTAAAAGCTTCGTTCATAACATTGATAAAACATTACGCAATCATCTAGATATGAAGTGATTATTGCAAATGCAGATTTACTTTTCTTTAGTAATAGTCGTGATTGTTTCCCGCATAATAAATATGCAAAATTTATAGATGTTTTTTATATGTGTTTGACTTGCTGGAATGTGGTCGTATCTAATTTTTCGGAAGGTCCTTTGCGTAACGTTTGTTTGCACGTTAATGAATGGATGTGGAGGAAGGTGAGAATGCGTGTGTAAGGTCATCTCTGTTTTCGGGTGATTATATGCAGGTAAATCACAGTTTTTAGAATTGAACATCATCGAAAAAAAAATCCATGTGGGCAGCAGCAAATCGGAAAATTAAGTAAACGGTGTTGCGCCCTTGAACGAATTGAATTGTCACAGAAGCAAGAGGAGAATAGAAAATGCGTGCCCAGATTCCATTCGGTCGAGAGTGAACGTTCGTTATAATTATGATGTAGTTGTTGTTATTATCATTGCATTTCACTTCACAAGATCAGCGCGATTTTTCCGTCCCTTCCTCCATCGCTTCGTGCCGTACGCAACTTCAATCGTCCTTCGCTCAGCTCGCCGCTGCCGATTTATTTATGTATTTTTTTCGTTTCTTTCTTTCTCTCCTTCATAGGGGAATTATTCTTTGCTGGTGGCAATGTCTGCGCGCCGCGACTTATTACCCATTAGACCGGACGACGAACGCGCGTTCTCCTGCATCTCTTCCGAACGACTTCCCAAATGCTGCTGATCTCTTCGGTGCTTCTGTCAACCATCGTTCAACTCTTCCGATGGTCCGACGCGCAAACTGCAACCCTCAGCAGCAGCAATCTATCAGATGAAACGGATAAGATTTTGAATTACGCCCGAGTAAGTTTCTTTGCTTTTCTTCCAAACGAGACTTTCTATCCACGAACTTTTTAAACCTTTCGAATTACGCTTTTTCGCCGGTCCGCCAATGCTGCACGGGTCACAAATGCACCTTTCCAATCAACGTAATAACGATACAATAGTTTTTACATAAGATCGAAACGTTTTCACTACTTCATCAAATATTTTAATTTTTCAATTTTGTTTAGTCTCTCAACTTTACGAAAGACAATTACAATAATCAACAGTTATTCTTGTTAATGCAACAATTATTAACATGACCTTTTTGCTAAAATAATCAACATAATAATACTTTGTAAAAATTAAAGAAATTAACAGTTCAACATTTAACTTTACAACACGCAACGACAAACATTCTTCAAACCCGAACACGTTTTTATTTTCTTTGTTACGTTTTACTTTTTTGTAGTTATTTTCTAGTCATTTTAATTAAGTAAGCAATTAAAATAAGTCGACTACAACTATTTAGATGTGCTTGGAATTTTAAGCAGAACAAAAAAAAAATAGTGTAATTCTACGTATTTCTGAAATTAGTTTTACGGAATTTCAATTTCCACAATTGCTTTTTAAACATTTCATCTCCAGTTTAATAAAGAACTAGTTTTCCTCTTAAATTTAATAATTTCTCCATATATTTATTGTGAAGAATATAGAACCTTTTTTTTTTATAAAATTCTATATTTTCTTCATAAATTTGTTGACTTTTTTGAAACTGTTAAATTGGAGAATAAAGGTTTTAGTTACTCAAAACAGCATTATTTATATGTTCGCACTTTAAAACTATTCCACTTATCCTAAACAAAAAAGAAATTCCATAAATAAGTCACAAACAATTTGCATTAAAATATTCCGAAAAATTATTTTAAACTATGTTTCTATACTTAAATAGTCTCGCAGTTAAAATATCGCAAATTTCTTAATAAATTTCCATTTCTCGAGAGAATTTCTTAATGATAATTAAGTAAAAATTACAATATTTTTTATGTAACAAAAATGAATTTATATGAATGTTATAATCGTCACTTTCTTCCGGTTGCATCAAAATTAATGACCCTTGATTCATTTTTTTTTCTCTCTGCATTCATTTGTTCGAAAACTTTCCAATTCCCCCAATTGTCGACTCTCTTTTTTTTGTGTTCATTTGTTTTTTTTACTATTGCGATTGTCCGTGGAGGACCGAAAATTGCGAAGACGAAAAGGAGAAAAAGAGTAAAGAGTCTCGGTGCGCAGATCGATTATATAATGCGAATGGGAAAGTTGCTACAGTTAGGTAAAATCTTAATTCACCTCGACGTTGCGTAAGAAACGTATGAGCGTGCGCGCAAGAGATTTCAAGAGTTTGTTTGCTTTTTTTCCTCCGGAGCGAGACTCAACAGTAATGCACCTTGCGCAAAGGAAGAGGTGTTTTTTCTTCTTCCGCGGAAGAGATTCGACTTAATTGACTCATTAACGCTAATCATGATTGCAGATCCGGACTGTGGAAATCGAAATCAAGGATGGAAAGATCCGTGGGCGTGTTGGAAAGACGGAGTCCAGGAAGAAGATGTTCTACGGGTTCCGGGGATTGCGGTACGGCGAAATCCCCTCCAGGTTCGAGGTGAGTCTTTAAACAATAATTACCAGTTTTTTTCATATTGCACCGATTTGCAACATGGAAATGGTACGATGTACGATTAGCTTCTTGCTAAATTGTAGAAGCAAATTAATCAACGGTTTTCACAACTTAAATATTTAAATATGTTTTCAGAAATCATATTCCAAATGACCTGGTAAAAATTGTATGATAATTTTATCATTATTAAATTCCACATAGTTTTAGCTTTATTCCACATATTTTATTACTAAAATCGTTTCAGTAGTTTTCAAGTTATACTTCAAAACTTAAACATACTTTTTCAATCAACATTTTGTTTATAAGAGAGTTTTTGGAAAGTTTATTCCAAACAACTTTTTACTAATTCTATTATAAATTGAATATTATTAGAATCTATATAGTTTTAGTTTTATTTCACATATTTTATTGCTAAAATCGTTTCAGCAGTTTTCAAGTTATACTTCAAAACTTAAACATACTTTTTCAATCTGCATTTTGTTTATAAGACAGTTTTTGGAAAGTTTATTCCAAACAACTTTTCACTAATTCTATTATAAATTAAATATTATTAGAATCTATATAGTTTTAATTTTATTTCACATATTTTATTTCTAAAATCGTTTCTGTAGTTTTCAAGTTATACTTCAAAACTTAAACATACTTTTTCAATCAGCATTTTGTTTATAAGAGAGATTTTAGAAAGTTTATTTTGAACAACTTTTTAATAATTTTATTATAAATTGATAATTATTACATTCCATATAGATTTAGCTAAGTTTCAAATATTTTATTTCAAAAATCGTTTCTGTGGATTTCAAGTTATACTTCAAAACTTAAACATACTTTTTCAATTACCATTTTCTATATGAGGGAGTTTTTAGAAAGCATATTCCAAAGAACCTTGGAAAAACGTTATTATAAATTTATCATTATTATATTCTATATAGTTTCAGCTTTATTTCCCATATTTTGATTGAAAAATCTTTTCAATAGTTTTCAAGTTATACTTCAAAAGTTAAACAAACTTTTTCATTAGCCATTTTGTATATGAGGGTGATTTTGAAAAGTATTTTCCGAACAACTTTGCAATAACAATATTATGAATTTATCATTATTAGATTCCATATAATTTTAGCTTTATTCAACATATTTTATTTATAAAATCGTTTCAGTAGTTTTCGAGTTATGCATTAAAATGTAAACATAGTTTCGCTAAATATTATTTTGGTATGAGCGAATTGTTAGAAAGCATATTGCAAATAACCTTGCAATAACTGTTTTTATAAATTTATCGTTATTACATTCCATGCAGTTTGAGCTATATTTTGCATATTTAATGGCAGAAAACGTTTTTATCGTTTTTTTACTGAATTAGTAGTAATAATAAATATACTTTGCATTATTATAAATAATTGCTAATTTATATAATTGAATAAGCAAAGAATGAAAGTCATAATCTAAAACCTTGTGACATTGGCCTTTATTTGTTAAGTTATTTTGTAAAAATTGTTTCCGGAGTTTCATGGAAATACATAATTAATTAGTTTTTTTTTCTGTATAAATCACTAAATTTCCTTGTAGTCGATGATAAATTTGTCCATGACCAACGAAATTATGAAGATCGATGCACTTGACCCAAATCTAGTAGACAAGAATGAAGAAGAAAAAAAAAAGAGAAACGAAACAAAACTGTTATAAACAAAATTTCAGGCTGCCAAACCGCCGAGAGCTTGGAAAGGTGTGTACGATGCCACCGAGGACAGGGCGAGTTGCATCCAAATACCGGAATCCGAGTCAGGTGCTCCAGAATCCGAGGATTGCCTCTACATCAACGTTTACACGCCGAAGGTGAGCTAACAAAAAATATATTATGATGATTCATGCGCGTCAATGAGAAATGTCACAATTTTATGTTGATTAAAACGTTTACAAGTGAGTGTATTACGTAAATCACAAGTAACTTGTCAAGTATCATTTAGTGAAGATGTGGTACGAATTTGAAAATACTAAATAATTAAGGAAATTCAAAGAGTTTTAAGTAATTTTACATATATGGCGTAGTCTCCATGACAACAAACTTTTGTTATAAATAATTATATATTAATTGTCAAAAAATTATAAATGTTTGATTTTGTTCCGTTATTTCAAGATACTTGACAAGTATAGGTGAGTATAACTACTATAGTACATGTAATAATACATAGTAAATAATGTTCATTAATACAACAGCATGTTACTTGACAATCTGTTTAATTGCAACTTTACAAGTAATTGTATACATTAGGTGTACTTGTAATTGGAGAAGTTTTTTTGATATTGAAATATTTTTCAGTTACCCGATTCCGGAAATGAGTCTCTGCTTCCGGTGATGTTCTGGATCCACGGCGGAGCGCAGATGAACGGCGATTCGACGTACAATTACTTTGGGCCGGACTACTTCATGGAGGACGACGTCGTCATCGTGACTTTAAATTTCCGCATCGGCGTATTCGGTAATGGTCCACCGCACGAATATCCCTCGAATCCATGTCACGAATCTTTTTCTGCGTGTTCAAGGTTTCCTCAGCACCGGCGACTCGGTGTGTCCAGGCAACAACGGGCTCAAGGACATCGTGCTGGGAATGAGGTGGACGCAGGACAACATTCGCTTCTTCGGCGGAGATCCCAAGAGAGTCACGCTGTTCGGGGAGAGCGCAGGTGGGGCGATGGCCATGTACTTGGCCCAATCCCCTTTGACGCGAGGAAAAGGTTACTTCGGTAAGGTCATCGCCCAGAGCGGGAACACTCTGTGCCCTTGGTCCTTCCAGAGGAATCCGAGAGATGTGGCCAACAGAATCGCTATGGCGACCTTTTGCGGCCTCTTCATGTTCGACAGCTCTCTCATGGTGAATTGCCTGAAGACGGTGGACGTTAACGTGCTGAAAATAGCAGGACTCGGCGTCTTCTTAGGAGTAAGGAGCAATAAGCAAAAACAAATATAAAAATAAACTATTTATTTTTTAGGATTCAGGTTTTCTCATCGGTATCCTCAACGGCTTGGCCTTCGCCCCTAACATCGAACCCTATAGCCCCGCGGCAGCGGTCACAGAAAAAAGCTACGAACTACTTTCGCGCGGAGACTTCCCTAATATCCCTTACATCATGGGCTACAATTCCGAAGAAGCTTTGATCGTCGCCGATAGTAAAACCACCCATTCACAACACAATCGCCGAAATACTAAAATCTTTAAAATTTTAGATTTGACTCTGCTAAGGCCGCTTTTGCTGCAAGCCGATGCCGCTCCTGCGATTCTCGTACCTACAGACATGCACGCGAGCTTCTTCGATTCGGTCCTCAACATCGCCACGCAAATCCGCAACTTTTACTTCGACTTTGCACCAATCACCCTCAACTCCAACGCTAAGATCATAAGAGTAAGACACTTCCCAAAAACATGAACTCGCTTTACACTCAATTTTTCAGTACTTAAGCGATCACCTATTCGATCGACCGACGAGGGAAAGTGTTTCGCTGATTTCGAAACGCGCTCCGGTTTACTATTACAGGTTTTCCTATTTTGGGAAATTGGGACTCTTCGCTTCTTCCATCGAAGGTAATTTCAGCATTTTTATACCATTTATTATATAATTGACTAATTATATCCTTAGGTTTGGGAAAAGTACAACACAGCGCAGAGTTGACTTACATGTGGAGGACGAATACCAAAAGCTTTAACAACACGGATCTCGGTTCTTTCCCCAAATTGGATAAATTGGTGCGCGCGAGGCTTTTGAAGCTTTGGACCAACTTTGCTAGAACCGGGTAAGTTTTGAATTAACATAATTGAAAAAGTTATACTGAAACGCGATTTACAGTAATCCAACACCCTACGAAGACGTCCTACTAGAAAACAAGATATGGCCCGAAGCTGCAATCAAGGATAGTCAAGATGTATATTGCATGGACATTGGGGAACACCTGAAGATTGTTAAGAATCCAGAGAATAGCCAATACCAGATGTGGAAAGGCTTATACCGGAGATACGGAAAACCGAGCGATACCTATTGATACGAAAACTTTAGTTACCATTAATTTTAGAAGCAAAACCCAAAACTAAATTTATCACACACACACACCTTGTTACCTATAATATTTAGAGTTTAGAAGTAACTTTGTACATTATTAAAGCCAATTTGTACATATTTTGTAGAAAGAAATAAAATTTATTTTTTTAAATTAGTTTTAAACGTGTACATCGAGTTGCATACATTGCAATAAACAGGAAGTGAAAGATTTTTAAAACTTCTCATATACTGTATTATTATTTATATATGCAGTTACTAAAATCATTTAAAAAATAAAAGTTTGTTAAATGTTACGTAATTTTAAAGTTTTCAATAATTTATGCAACTAAATTTACAGAAGACGCGCGTTTGCTGTTAGTTGATGATGGTTCAAATGTTTTGGCGCTGTTTACACAAACAAAATGTGTTATTTGAAATATGATGCTTGTTTGCATAAAAATATAATTTCGTTATTAATTATAATCGTGTGATGTACACACATTTTTGCTTTTAAGATTGATTTGTAACTGGAAGATCAAAAGCAGTTCTTTGAAATTAGTATGCGTTTGCACTTTTTGCCAAAACTGATCTTTTGTTGGAAACGCAAAGATAGTTTGTTTATTCTATCAGAAAGCAAACAGAAAAAAAAAAAGACAAATGGAATCCTAATCAACACATGATTTTGTAAGTTTTAAAGCAATTTCTTATTTTGTAGAAAAATATAGCAAAACTGAAGCAATGGTGAGTTGAACTGTGTTAGTTGTATGGACAAAATTTAAAATTAACGTATTCGTTTGTGACAGAGGGAGGAGGAATGCAAAATGTTGATTCGTGCCATAGTAACCTCCATACCACATGCCATTGATGTTAGGTTCATGGCAAAGGAGTTTTATGATACCATCGGACATGAAATTCCATACAAGCGGTTTGGTTTTAAATCATTGGAGCTGTACTTGAAATCCATTCCGGATGTTGTTTCAGTGGGTGCAATCTGTATATGCTTTGGATCCATAAAAAAATTTCAATTCTATTGCAGATGCATGGGACAGGCAATTTTGCTACAGTATCAGTGGTGAACCTGGAAAAGACTGCTCACATCCGAGAAATGGTGCTAAAGCAGAAGCAAGGAAAGAAAAAGAAATTTAGAAATTTCAACACTCAAACATAGTACATTACAATTGATGGTAACTTACAATATTCAAATTTTATTCCTTTCTTTTTTTCAGTGCCAATAGGAATAATGGGTATCATGGACAACCAAATTTGAGGTTTCAGACAAACCATTATAAACCTATTCAAAATAAGTATGTTGTGCAGAATGGTGCTGAAAGAGTAGAAAATGAACAGGACAGTTATTGGGATGAATTCTCTGATGGTATGGTGGATGAAGTGGAAGCGAGTCAGAATGACGTTGAAGATGAGATTTTATTGGAATCCGTTAAGATGAATTATAAGGTGCCGAACGACGTGCAGGTGAAACTACAGGAGCTGATCGACTCGTATCCGGATGGAATGTGGTGCTCGAATCTGCCAATCTTCTATCGGGACAAATTCAAGGAGAACCTGCAGTACGCCAAATACGGATACATCTCGATAATACACATGTGCAGTGCGCTGCCCGCTATTTTCAAGTACAAGCAGGTCCATCAAGGGGATTACAGATTGTATAATATCAATGCGAATATCGTGGAGACTACGGAAACCGAATTGCTGAAGCAGATCGAGGATTTTAATACGAACTACGAAGAAGACGTTCTCTCGCCGCGCGTATCGGATGTAAGAATATTTGCATTGAATTTTCAACTTATTATGTTGTGTAACAAAACTAACTTTTCTGCAAGTTTTTAAATGAAAAGCTTCTTGAAATAATTGAATGGGGCTCGGAGATTAAGGAGCTGGAGCTGCCGTACAGCGAGGAAGAATATATGGACATAATCGTAACGGAGATTTTCGATCCGAGCAAATTCTGGTTCAGTCTGATGGAGAACGAGGTGCAGATCAACAACTTCGTGCAAGGCCTTAACGACTTCTGCAAGACCCATTTGGACAAGTACCTGGTACGGGAGGAGGATTACAAGGTGGGTTTGTATTGCGCCGTCAAGTTTCAGAACGTCTTCCATCGGGCGAAGATCATCAGCGTGACATCAGTTAACGATCAAGTTCAGGTATATATGATAACTATTTTTTAACAGTTTTTGCTAATTATTTTAACGTGTAAGGTCTTCTACATTGATTACGGCACGTTCTTGTGGTTACCCAAAGAGCAGATCTGCTATCTGCACAAGAGTTTCGCGAAAATGCCGGCGCAAGCCTTGAGAGGTTGCCTCGCCAACATACAGCCCTTGAACAAGAACACGCGATGGGACTGCAAAGCCACGCAGAACTTCATACAGCTCGCCGTTAATCGAAGATTGGTAGCGAATATCCAAAGGGTTCAGGTCCGTATTTCTATTGTTCTAATTTCAAATAGAAAAACAATTTTGATTTGTTATCCAGGATGGATATTACGAGTTGATCGTCGCGGACACGAACGGGCCGAAAGACATTTACATTAACGACAGTTTAGTGCTGAACGGTCACGGGCTGTTCAATCATCAGGTAAAGCCACAATTAAAGTCTCACCGAGAAATAATTGAGTTGATCAGAAATATGATTATATAAAAGTGTGCCTGTAAAAAAAAAAGGTAACGAGCTGAAAGCGAGATGGAATCCTGTTACATCCGCATTTCTGATCGCAGGAACAAATTGAGATCGCGCTCCACGAGGACAACGTGCCAAACGTATCGGACATCCATCTGTACCCGACGTTCGAGGATCTCGAGTCCGGACGGATGCCCAACTTCATGGAGCTGTGCACGATCTTGAACGTAGGTCTTCCTTACAATTCCATATTTCCCAAGTATTTCGAGACTCGCTGCGCGAAACTCGATCTCGTCGAACAATTCAAAAATTTCATCCTTAACAAATGACATAAATAATTATAGACACCTTTTTTTTATTTGATTCGTATAGAGTTTGTTTAATTTTATTAATTGTAAATGCGTTTTTATAAATTGTACGTTTTCGTTGAATTCGCACTTTTCTCTTTATTTATCCCATTTTCAATAACAAAAATTTAATATTGAATAAATATTTTTAAAGTAATCTACGATTTAAGTAAGATTTTCCGATAATCCTATTGGTTAATTTCAAACAAAATGATTGATTTAATGCATCTTTGGTTGCCTACAACGAAAAGTACGCTTATCGATCTGTCAGATTTTTGTTTTGTGTAAACCGCTGAATGGCATTTGGGCTGCTTTAACCTAAACGTTTATTTTCGCTTGGATTTCGCAGAGAAATAAATGTTTTTGGGGCGTTCGAAATGGCAAACGACAGGGAAATCTTGAGGGAGATTTGGGAAGGTAAAATACCTGTTCGATTTACCCTGTTTCCGGACGAGGTGTACGAACTGCAGCAACCGGACGAGTTCTACTTGATGGTGCCCAGACTGAGCTATTTTCCATTAGTTATCGATAAGGTATTAGAAGAAAATCAAATTCAATTTGATACCGCACGTAATTCGTTGCCGGGTTTCAGGTTAAAAAGCATTTCATTAGGTATGTGAGCAATGATAAGAATGACCAGGAAATGTGGCTGGAGTACGATGGGCAGCCTGTGAAGTGGCATTTCCCCATTGGTCTTCTCTTCGATCTCCTCGTTGGTTCAGGTCCAGATTTGGGGCTGCCCTGGCACATAGTTGTACACTTTGAGAAATTCCCAGAGACACAAATTTTTCGTCTCAACAGCAAGTAATCATAAATTACAATCAACTTTATTTAAAAAAAAACAAAACTAGCTAATTCGTATTTTTCTTACAGAGATCTTGTGGAGGCACATTTTATGGCTTGCCTGAAAGAAGCTGATGTACTTAAGCACAGAGGCCAAATAGTTAGTAGCATGCAGAAGAAAGATCACAATCAATTGTGGTCAGGGTTACAAAATGGTAATTGTTTCATGCATGAAATGATTGGAAATTTAATTGGATTTTCTGATTTTGCAGACAAATTCGATCAGTTTTGGGCTGTGAACAGGAAACTGATGGAGGTTTCTGGTGAAGTTGATCATTTCAAATACATTCCATTCAGGTAAATGTTGCCACTATCTACATAGCAAATACTCTTATTTGCATAAGTATTTATGTAAATTTGCAATTCTTGCTGGAATAACTTAAAAATGAGATTCTTATAGTCGGAATTTAGAACTAACATTAATACTTGCCAAGTAACTTATATTAATTCATGTAATAAGGAAAACTTGTATGTTTCAGTTAATAAAATCGTAACTGATGTTTTC
Source organism: Nicrophorus investigator (assembly GCA_963457615.1). Lineage (NCBI taxonomy): Eukaryota > Metazoa > Arthropoda > Insecta > Coleoptera > Silphidae > Nicrophorus > Nicrophorus investigator. The sequence goes on from OY735143.1 coordinate 4,040,320, forward strand.
TATTTCAGAATATATGATATAGAAGGTTTCTACAAGCAGAAGCTAGTGAAGCCGGTATCGGATGAGGGTCAGAGGAAAACTCTGAACGATTTGCTAATGGAAATGTACCCGAAAAGGGCATCATCGTGCAGAGTTCTCACGCACGGCATGTTCCCGCCCCTGGATACGCCCCTCCAATGGATGTCCGAACATCTCAGCTATCCCGATAACTTTCTTCATCTGTGTCTAGTCTGAGTCTCAAAGTCTCTACCCGAAGGAACACGAACGCGACTTGTTTTCTTTTAATAGATTTTAAACGTTGAGCTTAAAGTATTAAGTGTAAAAATTCTCCTAAATACTAAGGTGTCCGCTATTATTGTTATTTTTATTATTTTATTTTAATTTTATTGTTTTTTCGATTTTAACCCGAACAAATTTTTGGAGGAAAAGACGACATCACCATCTGTTTTGTTTTTATATATATATATTATATTGATATTTGATTTGATAATTAAGGGATACTCTTGATCTGTGAATATACATAAGCACTGCATAGATTTTATTTTATTTTTTATTCAAGTAAAACTACACAAATATCAAACTGGACCACCGTTAATTCAATTTTCTCGTACTCAACTTAGTTTAAATGCTTCAAATATTGTACAAAACTCATATTAAATATGATTCATCTTAAACGATTTTATTATCTTTATTTAAGTGCTTAAAATAATTAATGGAGTTTTATTCGTCTACAAAAAAATCCTGAAAATCCAATTATTTTCTTCTAATTTATTAACTTATTTATTAAGTATCATTTGTTTTTATGCGTTTTGACATTAATAACATTAATCATTTGTGACTATTACAAATACTTGTCAAAATAATTGACAGGATTCATCTTACATTTGAACTAAATCATAAGATTCAAGTGATGTCATCAATGTAGGTCAAATGACAATAGAAATTGAACGAAAATCGTCAAGTGTCGATAAGAATATATGAAATGTCAGTTTGACATAAACTGATAAAATCAATGTTATTTCAATTTGATAATTAAAATCGTTTCCCTAAATAATTCTAATCTTACAACATTTTTCACTAATTTAAAGAAAATTAAGTATAATTATATGCATATTTCTACAGCCGATAAATAATTCGATCAAAGCATTTATTATGACATTCGACTGACACATCAATCATGTAATTACGTAACAACATGAATTCGAACTTTCTAAAGAATCAATCAAAAATTAACAAAAATGCTATTCTCTTGATAGGAAAACGGTTGCATTTTGCAACGGTTTGCAATTAATAAAAGAGTAAATACGAATAAGATATTCCGAAAAGTTTTAATGAATTCAATTGAACTGCAGACATCCTGTTGGCATACTTCCTGCGGCTGAATCTCTTTGCCGATCGGTACGATATCACCGCATCCATCCATCCGCAGCGTTTGTCTCGCAGTTCGGTCCGCTCGTTGATTTTTTTTTAGTTCTTCTCGTTATTTATTAATGGAGCGGCGTAAAAGCGGCTGCTTTTCATGTGCACAAGTGTTTACAATAAACCTGTTTTCCTTGCTATCTAATTTTCCAGAAACGAAGCGATGGAGAGAGAGAGAAAAAGAGAGAGAGAAAGATGAAAATAAAAAGGAAACGAAACAACAAAGTACACGTAATCAAACAGAAGGATGAAGAAAACAAGCGGCCGACAATAGAAAATCTCACATTATTTGTACGTCAAGCCACAATCTTCCTCCCTTCAAGAGATCTCCGAAGAGGATAGAAAAATCAACACCCCCACTGATTTATATATAATATTTATATATGTGCACGCTCTAAATCCACGAAAAAGAAGTCGATTTCGTTCTTACTTGTTTGTTTCCTCTTCGCTTTTTCTCCTTCTCATCGTTTACGGAGAACGCGCCGTTTTTATTTACGTCCGGTCTTCGAATAGCAAATACGCATTTCCGTTCGACGCAATTAAAACAAACAATTGTCGCGGTACATTTAATGCGATTTAACCTTTAGTCGTGTCCATTCGCTCGCCTCCATTAATATATAGCGAAACACTTAACCCGAGGTTATCTTTTTAGATTTAAACAAACATTTAACTGTTTTTAAATAATATATTTACGACGACTTTCAAGGGACAGACATTTGTTTCCTTTTTATCTGACAGTTACAAATACTTGACACAATAATTGTCAAATTTGACGGCTTTCATCTGACTTTACTTTTTAACTAAATCAATCGATATTTAACAGCTTTCATTGTTTAATGCGTTTACTGTATGAATCCAATTAATATAATTATTATTACATTCAAATGACAGACATAAGACATTAACTTCTTTTTATGTGACAGTTACAAATACTTGACAAAATAATTGTCAAATTTTACTTTTATAACTAAGTTATTTAGAATAATGTACATTTGATAGTGATCATTGTTAAACTTACAAATTTCCAACGATAAATGCGTTTAGTAAATTACACGAAGACAATGGTTCGTTATGAAACACATAACTTTTGATAAGGAATTACGAGTGAAACTGTGAGCGCACAAAGGATGATAACACGACCCACAAAGAACTAAGTGAGAAGCTAATTTCCACTCAATATAATAATAATGTAATCAAACAATTCACAGATCAAACTTGTATTTGTTGTTAGCATTGTCAATTTGAAAAATGAAATATGACAATAAAATAAAAACCGTTTTCAAAATTTTAACGTTTGTGCCAAAATTGCTAGACACGAAAGATGGAAAAACCAGATGGCTCTCAGTTTTTTTTTATCTGAAAAAAGCATCTTCTGGTGCAGCCCCTTGACACATGTCAAACTGGCATGACTAATTTGTAGAAACGCCTGTGCCTGTCACATCAATCTCTGACAGTTAACAGTTTATTAACTATTGTTTATATTGACAAACATATATATTTTTTTTAAAATTGTAAACATGATAAATCCATTAACAAACATTTAGTACTGAATATTCGATTTTCAGACAAATTTGACTCAAATAAATGTTGACATTTTACACATTAATTAGTTTACAGTCACTGAGAATTCGATAAATTTAGTTTAAAGGTTAGACTGAGTCAAAAGTTGAAGTTTTTTTCTGGTATTTACGTATTGCGAAAGCGCGCACAACAATAATTCAGCTAATTTTTCAAGGACGAATACGTTTTTTTTTCTACTTTTCCTCGATTTGCAGTAATATCCGTGGTATGTTCATGTTATACAAGTGTCTTTTATTATTCCGAGCGCGAAAGAGAGAAGCAAAAAAAATGCGGTTGGATTCGTGGAAACATTATTTTTTTCTTTGACTGAAAAAGGAAGCATTTCGTAAATCTCCTACATTTCTCGAGAATTTCAGGCAGGAAGAAGGAAACCCGATCCCGGTGCGATGTCAGGAATCGGACTCGAGAAGCATCGATTAAAAAAAATTCAATTTTCAAAAATGTCGTATTTTATTCTTTTTTATTGCAGTTCTATTGACTTAAAGAAAGGTGCGTAAATTGCTTTACGGCCGCAACGCTTGTTAAAAATGGGTTTTACAGGCGGGAGTTAAATGGTTTTCGCAATGTTTTTACCCGGATCATCGAAAGTGATTTCTCTCTTTTCTCACCGGGTGCGATTTTTGGGAATCCTCCGATGTTTATATGACCCGAACTAAAGTTACAAACCTTGGATGGCGTCATTCGTGGAAGGAGTTTATTGCAGCTTATTTTACGATCCTCTCTTTGCAAAGGCCGAAACCGCAGAAAGGAGGAGGAGGATCACAAAGTCAAAATGACCGTACTGTTTTCTTTTCCTTTTCGGCCCGTTTTTTTTTTGTTCGGATCATCCCATTGTAATCTCCGCAACGTCAATTACGACAACTCATTCTTCAGATCACGTACAACCGTTTAAGGAAAAGACACGCACCTGGTTAATAAGGATGTAAATTAATTAGTATCCAAGGAAAAACGTTCAATAAATTCATTAATTGCGAGATTTCTATTCGTCAAACCATAAATATAAATTCCTCAATACGAAATAAAAGAAGTTTAAATCAATATAAATCAGCGTTTCCCAACATTAAAAGTATTACGACCCGTTTACGAAAGGTGACATAAACAAAAACGAATTTATAAATATAAATAAACGGAATTTTGATTTCTTTGACACATGATGACAGATGTCAAAATAAAATTTTGATCATAATTTTATAATTGTAAAATGTAAATTAATAACAAATTTTATTTCATAATTCATTCTCTTTTTTCATTTTTTGAAAAGAGAATTATGAATGTAAGTAAATAATAATTCTTTTTGTATTTTTTTTTTCTTTTAGAAGATTAACCGCCCGCTTTACGATGTTTGTACCTTTCGTGTATACATTTTGTTCATCTCCTCCAAGGGATTAGTGCGGTCAGGAAGGAAGTTTAATCTTTGTTTTCTCTCTATCTCCGCTGGATTTGTGCTTTCTTTGAAACTTACAAATCCGGTGTGAAACTTTCAATGATAAGAATATTTACACATCCGATCCATTCATTCGTTTTCCGGTTTACGCCGTTGTTTAACTCGTGCGTTTCTGTGCACGAAGAAAAGTTTAATCTTTGCTTGAATTTTCCACGAATTTCCAACGGAGGTGTTACTTAACACTAGTTTTTATTATTTCACACTTTCCTTTTATTACTTGTTGTGCATTGTAAATCTTCATTTTTCAACTTTTCTCGAATTTTATGACGATTTATGGATTTACTATTTTCTTTATTTACAATTAGAAAATAAATAGAAAACTTGGTATTTCTTGAAATTGGATTGATGTTAAAGTAATGAAAATCTTTATGATTTTATTTTTAAGACGAGTATAAAATTTACTGTTAGTGTTGTTAACTGGTTAAGAATTAACATAAGATTTATCCTCAAATAAATATTGAAAAACATACTTTTTCTATATGAAACTATAATTAAATTAGTGATCATGTGTGAAATTTAACTTTTATTTTTAATGAAAATCTTTTACAAAAATAATTTGTTGGAAGAATTAATAGTTTGGGTGTGAGAAGTGTGAATAGAAATTAGTCCTATTAGATGGATTTATGCGGGTTTTGAAAATGTGTTTTAATTGTGTTGGAGGACTAAAAGAAAGAAGGAAAAAAGGAGGGCGTCGTAGGAGAGAGGTAGAATTGGAATCGGGTTGGGGTCGGTCGTGAAGAAGTGGAGGATTTTTATCGATGACCGAATTAGGATGGTGTGATTCGGGGAATGAAAGATTGGCGAGAAAAAAAAATAATACGTCGGTGCATCTTAAGTGCAAGAGGAATGGAAAGGAGAGGAGAGGAGAGGTGTGAGAGCGAGCGAGAAAAAAGGGAATAAACAGGTGTAGGAAAGTGTGGCGAAGGAGAGCGGCAGGTAGAAAATGAATGGTGATTTGAATAAGAAGTGAAAAAAGGAAAGAGAGGAGTAGCGGACGGAACGAGATGAAGAGGAGGATGGAGAAGAATAAGAAAGAAGAGGATGAGGTTGAGGTTGAAGAGGATGAGGAGGAGGCTGCGTGGCTGGCGCTATTCTGCCATCTGTTCGGCTGCTGAATGAAAAGCAAAGGGAGCGACGCTTTGTCTGGCCTCGCTGGCCTGGCGACAGCCTGTCTGGCGTGACCGGGCGCAACGTTGCCGACTCCTCGCATTCCAAGCAACCCGAACCCAATTATCCAAGTCCAGCAGATCGAATAGACGAAAAGCGATTGCATCGAGCTGTTAAGGGATCGAAGGGCTTCCACGGTGACGTTGTCCGGGTGCGATCGGACGTTTCGGCGAGGAGGTCCTCCACGTGCCGGAGATCCGACAACCGGGCACTCAAACTTGTTTCATAAACGGATGTCGGCGCCTCCCATCGGTGCGGTAGGTAGCAGACATACGGGCGCCTTGCGAGGGGGCATTCTGTGAGGATCCGAGCAGACGTACGGACGTGTGAATAAGTCGGGGATTGCGACGATCCTCAAACTACAACCATCACAACAACAACAACAAGGTAGTCCCTTTTTTACATCATCATCATCAGCAACAACGCAAATTTCGTTTTTGTTTGTTCGTTTGTTTTTTCGCCGTTTGATGTCAAGAAGACAGACAGTTTGTGTTCAGAGACTTTCCGTGAATCGTGGTGACCAATAAGACACACACACATACTACTTGCACGCACAAAATAATAAATAATATGTTTGCTGGTGCACGCAACAGATAGTAAAGTTTACTTTAACATATACACACGCATATAAGCTACGAGTGTGTATCATCATCATCATCGTATATTATTGAGAGAGTGTGGAAGATTTATAATTTAGTCTTGTCGGAACGCCGCGAGTGTTTTCTTTCTTTTGGTTGGGTCCACGCGCGAGACCCGGTGGTGCCTGCAAATGGTTGTGATGGCGCACGGTGTGAACGCCGAGCTGAAGCGGAGCGGCAAGGGAGGAGGAGGAGACGCGAAGACGGGGATCGGATCGAGGAGGATCTTCCCGCCGCATTTCAAGCTCCAGGTGCTGGATTCGTACAGGAAGGACGCCGACTGCAAGGGGAATCAGAGGGCGACGGCGAGAAAGTACGGGATACACAGGCGGCAGATTCAGAAGTGGTTGCAGGCCGAAGGCAATCTGAGGAACAGCGTCGTCATGGTGTCTGCGAAAGCGGCGACCGGATTAGGAGGTGCCGCCTCCGCTGCCGCCGCCGCCGCGGCTGCTGCCGTGATCGTTGGCGGTGGTTGTGGCGGTGCGGAGAGCGAGGCGAGGAAGTGCGGGCACGTTGAGATGTCCTTGAGCCGCAGACAGCGCGACGACTCGCCGCTCGAATCGTATCCACAGCAAACAACAGCCTCCAGAGTTCCGGCACTCAGCCCCTCATCATCATCGTACTCCTCCTCTTACCACGAGATTCCCATGACGACGACGACAACAACAACGACGACGACCACGATAATCATGAGCGGTGACCATTGGCAACCCTTGGACTTCTCCACGCAATCCCGAGAAGCACCCATCGACCTTTCCCTCAAGAGACCCACGCCGAGTCCGTCGCCTCCGTCGGCCTCTCCTCCACCCATCTACGCGCCTACAGCGACCTCCTTGCCGCCCCAGCATCCCGACATCTGGGACCTCTCCACCAAACCGAAACCCACCAAGCTCTTCAAACCCTACGACCTCGACGACTTCCACAATAACAATAACAACAACAACAGCAGCAGCAATAACTACAATTACAACGACACGTACACGCTGCACGAGCTCAGACCCCACATCTACCAATGCTACCAAACCTCCTCCACCTATCCGCACATCTACTACGAAGACCAGACGCACATCCTGAAGCAGAGGCACAGCTACTCCCTCGACTTCAAGCTCAACGCCATCGAGTCGTACTATCAGGACGACAGCTGCAAAGGCAATCAGCGGGCGGTCGCCTCCAAGTTCAACATCCACCGACGGCAGGTCCAGAAGTGGCTCAAACAGGAGGACGAACTCCGCCAGAGGAACGACCACGCACACACCGTTAGGTAGAACGTACCATATCCAACACATATCCATATTATTACTACTACTATTACTGTACATACTGTAGTTTGTTAGATATTATTATTATTTTTTATATATTTACATTAAGCCTGAAAGAGTCTATTACATATATATATATATAAATACTATCAAAAGAAAATCATATATATATTTATATATTTTTCCAAAATTTCGCTTTAACTAAATTTTAATTGATACTATTAGAAACTAAAAAAAAAAGAGAACAACTGAAACTAACACTTTATTAACCAGAGATGGCGGCCTCAAGGCCGAAACCCGAACGCTGTTGCGTCAGCAGCGGCAATAATAAAAATTTATATTTTTCTCAATAATTTTTCAACATCATTTTTTTTTAAAAAAGCCCTTTTATTAATTATGAAAACTTTAATCGTATTTTGTTCTTATCGTAAGTCTCAAGAAACAAAACTTCAATCGTTTCGATGCTAAAAGCAATTTCAGAAAATAAAATCAAAATTCGTATACTTAACCGAGAAAGTTTAAGTTGATTGACGCTAAGCGATAATTAATTATAAACTTGGTTTGTTTCGATGCCAAAGGCAATTAAATCAAATGCGCTCAGCAATAAATTTGTATCGTCGACGTCGAGCATAATAATGTAAAGTCGAAAATGTCGCAATTGTTGCAATTATTTTCAAAATGATTTTCATCACGAACTGTCAAAACTACTGAAAACGAAAAAGTTGATGCAATCTTTCGAGATTAATGTTTATGGTTGTGCGCGAAAAAATAATACTAAGAATTAGCACTTGATTTCGATTATGACCTCTATTAGCTTTTTATATATATGTATATATTAATTCTTTCCTTTTTTCAAAGTTGCGTAAGATCGTACAAATTATTTATATCAGCAGCTGGCAGCTGCTTGATTCACAAGCGCAACTGTGTTGTTATCAAGTCGTGCACAACATCCTCGTTTGCAAGTTGATACATTGAATTTCTCCTTATTCTTTGTATCTTCTTATTTTGCGATCAACACTTTCTTCGTTTTATTTTTTTGCTTCTTTCATCTATAGTTCTATTCGTTTCCATGGATACAGATATAAATCTAACTTAATCTGTGCAATGATGACTAGCTGTCATGACGCGATCCTCGGTCGGGTCACGATGACTAACGCGCTCTATTCTCCCCTTATCGGAGGAGAGCAAAAGCGAACGAGCAGAAACGCCTTGAAGGCAACAAAGCAGTCATTCCTATTTTTTTCCTCGTTCCGTCTTCGGATTTAAAAATAATGAACGCTTTTTTGTCCCGGTGTATTTATACGTTCCGATTTGGCGCTGCCGTCCGTCCGAACGGTAACCGTGCGGCCAGGTGCTGCCAATTTGCTTGATGACATCTCCGGAGACAATGTGTCACGCGGTTTTCGCGGCAACGATCAAACGACGATCGAGATGGTATTGTTTGTTGCATTGCGCCAGGCGCGTGCCATATGCCAACGTGATTATCAAATGTTGCTGACGTTCGATGCACATGATGGCATTTCACTGCAAACGTCACACAATTGACATTTTCTTCTGCTTGCAGTGGAAGCGATTATTTTAATACTGTTCAGTAAATGATTAGGTTTCATTCATAATCTTCGTAAATACACACACATAACGACGTTATTTTTATAATATAAACATCCTGCATTGAAGTTTCTTGCTTGTTTCTTTAAGATGCAAATACAATTATTGTTAATTACGGAACAATCTGTTAAATTTACTTAAAATTATTATTTTTGTCCAAATCAAAAAATGTATTATACACTTACATCATAAAAAGCGATTTGAAGTGATATAAACTTCAGATTTGGCACACTTCTTGTCATCAAGCGTAAGATGTTTATAAACTTTGCTAGAATCAACATTTCACGCTTCAATAAATATCATTTTGAAAACGAATAAAATTTTCACGTGTTATAATCGAATATTATCATTATTTCATAACTTCGCATAGTTTACAGATATGCATTTTGATATCGCTCGCCGATAAGGGACGAGATCGATTTTAAAATGAAAACAACTAATTGGAATAGTTAAATTATGTTAAATTTAGACAATCGGAAATAGGATTTTTTTTTTTTTTAAAGATTGTTACAATTTGAAGTTAGGCGATGACCTAAATTGTTTGATTTCGTTTCGTAAATCGCCTAAAATTGATGCAATTCTTGCTCAAGTGGTTCCGATAAAGATATGGACTTAGCTATTGATCACGTAGTTATGGAAACGAGAAATATGAATTTTATGATGATTTGATTGACGCTATATAAATTTCAAAAAAAAAAATGCCGTAATTGTCAAGTGGTGATGACATTTGGTGATCACGTGATTTCATTATCGTTGATATTGAATCATTTTGAAGAAGTTGTATTTGTGATTGAAGTTTAGAAAATTTAAAAAATATCAGGGTATTCAAGATGACGATGATGCAAATTTAATGTTAAATTTTAGACATTGATGAAGTTTTGTTTCTGGTTATCGGTTTATGATTACGATGATAGATTGAATGACAGTTCGTATTGTCATCCCATAGTTACGAAATGTGTAGCTATGGAAACGACAAGGGATTGTTGATTTGTAATTTTTTAAGAGTTAAAAATTGAAGTTAGGGGAGAGTTTAAGAAGAAATGATGTTGAATATATTGAAGCGCTTTCGTTGTTGTCGTCGCTCCATCCACCCAAGGTCCAAAAATAAATCGGGATCAGTGAAGTTGCGCGAGGCGAAAACGTCGGGAGTCCAGTAATAATAATAATGATGATGATGATGGCGATGATGATGAAAAGCGTGAATGCGAGGCGGCCTCTAATCTCGCGATAAATGTGCCGAAAGATACACACAACATCAACAACACTCGCCTCGTTATCAATTAAAGCAATGTACATTTTACAATCATCGCGCTCGCTTTCGAATATGTATCATCGTTTTATATTCGAAAAAAAGCAACTGGATGAAATGGAAAAACGCGATGACAGAAAGGGATTTTCCATCTGGTAATTTGTAAAATGTTTGCAGTTGAAAACCGCAAAAACCCGAGATTTCAAACAGCATTTGCTCACGTTTTTATTTTGTAAATATATATCATATAGTATAGTATTTTTTGAGAGTGAATACTATTTTTTTGATAGTACATATTACTACAACAAGTTCTTCGATCGTGCCTTGTGAATTTTTTGAATTTACCGCCTTAACAAATCTCTCCGGACGTTTCCATATTTACACTCCTTGTTTTTAGTATGAACGATTTAGTGCCAAAATAATAATTATTATTATATAAAGATGAGAACTGCACGAGTGTAAATATTAGTTATAATTTCGTTGATACGAGAGTGAAAACACGCAATAATGTAATTGGATCAATGACGAAAAGCAAATTATTATTATATTAACGTATTATATTTATATATTAAATGAAAGATTATATATTTATAGAGATTAAATAATTTAAAATAAAATGAAAATTGTCTTCCCAAATGTTATATAATTATTAATAATATTAAAAAATATATATATTCGCCATAGATTTTTGTTTTGTTTTCTATAATAATTTTGATTTGTGACAGTTGTTTGCGGTTTACAGTTCGAATCTAAGATTTTCCTTTATTTATATTTAAAGTTGTTTTTTTTTTCATTTCATGTTGTATATATAGAAAATTATTGATTTGTATGATTTAGTTTTAAGTTTTTTTTTTTAAGTCGATCATGTGAATATTGTAAATAATGTTTGGTGATTATATAAAAATTTATATATAAAAAAAATCTATATACAAGAGAAAGAAAGAGCAGGGCTTTATATTATATATATATATTGAAATAAATATTTTTTTTATATAAAAATATATATTATGAATAGATACTGTAATATTTTCTATCAAATATTTTATAGATATATTATTATTATTATTAATAAAAAAACAATAATAACCAAATCGAGCTTTTCCTTTCCTATACATATTTTTCTTTATATAATCTTCTAATATAGGAATTTCAGCATTTTTGGTATCGTGTTAAGGAGGAGAAATTATCAGTTAAGTATGCTTTGTACTTGAAATTATAAAGTTATCTAATGAGAAACGTCAAAATTGACAGTTATATTGTCAATATTGAAAATAGTTGTTATTAAATTACACTTTAGATGAGATGACGTGTATTGCTGAGTTATGTTAAGGTTAGCAAATATATATTAGTTATTGCAAATGATTTATTTCGTAAATTAATTGCTTCAAATCAATTTCTTACTTAATCATAAGAAAGTTACTAAAAATAGTTACTTTTTGAGTTTGACACATAAAATGTCATTAAATGTATCTAAAAATTAGATGACAGTTACATGAAAGGTATAAACATGCAAAATAAATACAGAAACGATTTATATAATTGCAATGATTTATAGTTTACTTTTGTTTAACTTGACATTTAAAACGTCATTTGGTGTAGGTTGTTAACTAGATTCTGAAGACAGTTCTGAAACGGATTTATTTGATTAGTGACAGGTAAAACTTCATAAAATGTGGATGACAGTTAGAGGTGAGATATGAATGCTAAGATTCAGAAATGAATGTTAGAAGTAGGTTTCTTGTTTATGGATTTGCGATTTGATGGGGGTGTTCCGTTTCGTAATATTCGTAACGATATTTCCGATGGGTTTTGAACGTTTCAACCCGCTGTTGTGATGCATCAAAATAGAGAGGTGGGCCAGGCAAATTATATAAATTTGTCATTTCGTATCGCGCCCGAAATAAGTCTCCCTGGACTCGGGCCAAGGCGGTGCAGGTGCGCGCTCTTTCCAAGAGACCGATCCTCCTCCTCCTGCACCTCTTCCTCCTCTCATCCTGACCATCATCATCATCATCCTTTGTCACCGCGCGCCGCCAGTTATCTAACAACACACTCTATGCGGACGCCCCAAAATAGAGTACGAGTGCCTGGAATCGTAACGTGCGTTACGTTCGACAACGACGACTTCGAATCGCCGCTTTGTCTGCTGCTGCAGCAGGAGAAAATTTTATCAACATGCAAATGAGATACACTCACACACTTCGCTCTCTTAATGTAGTGAGTGAGTGTGTGTGTGTGTGTGGACCTTTCGAGTCCCACTCTGGGCATACGTCTCGCTCACTCTTTCTCGCTCTCACCACGCTTATTTATTTATAAATAAGTATTTTACGGGCGCGCCTAGCACACAAAATGTGCATAAATTAACAGCGAATGACACATATTTTACAATCTTTCGCAAGAGCTCAAAAGAAAAGGCATATTAGGCACGAGAGCGTGTGTATCTGTTATAGAGTTATCGGTATTTCTGTTCAGGTTTTTTTTTTCCTCAACATACATATATATATATATAAATCTACACACACACTTACACGCCTTTACAGCACGTATCTCTTTCTCTCCGCATGTGTACGTTTCTTTTCTGCTTCCATTCCTAAACCGTAATTATTATTATCTGCCGTTCCACGAATCGCAATTGCGCTCTTTGTTTACGATGGACGTTGTACCCTTACATAAATCATCATCGCACAATTATCTTGCTGATAATTGCTGACACAATGTAGAGAGATGTCCGTTATCGTTCACAACGATGATTTCATCCTAGGCAACCAAATATTCATTATTATCTAAAAGAATACTTGTCAATTTTGACTCAAACATTATATTTGAAACATGATTGTATCTGTAAATCTCCATCTTCCAAAAATACGCTTCCTCGTGAAAAACTTCTTAGAATTCTAAAACTATCCAGTCTTTCTCTGAAGTTTATTTATATATTTCACATTGAAATTTCAACGAAACTAACCGATATTATTCATAAACACAAGAAACTTACAATTATTAGAATACAGATTAATTAATCTCTTTAAGTTTAACTTAATATTCTTAGATTGAGTCACTTGGTATAATCAAGGGATTCGTTTGGTTGTCTATACAAATGTCATGAAATTGTCAATTTTCTATAAAAAATATTTATTGAAAATGTGTTTTCGACGTTCATATTTTTAACATTTATTGGATCTATTAAATATATTAGTTTTTCGTATTAGAATTTACAATATTTATTTTTAACCTGTTGCAATTTTCGTAGCACCGTAAACTAAGGTAGACGTTTACAAATTTCTCAGCACCGTATTTTTACGTTTTACAAGAAATTTATGAAACATATACTTTATAATCTTTAGATTTCTTCAAAGACTTTCTTAAAGATTAGTAAAGGTATTTAAATAAGTAATTACATAATTAAATGCATTTGTAGATATATATTTAATACTTGCTTGATAATAAAAGTAGAATACAAATATTGTTTGTGAAAATAATAATAATAATTAAAAAAAGAACAGCAAGAAAAGCCTAACAACCTTGAAATAGTTTAAACACCAAGCGAGTGCCGCCCCTGCTCCAAGTATACTTTTTTTTTCGTTTCAAGTCAATAAATAGTAATAAAAAATATATTTAAAAGAACAAAAATACACATTAGTATTAATTTTTTTGTTTGTTTGCAAACATTAAACTCCTTATATAATCTTCTTGTATTTATAGTTATATATTTAGATAAATATGTTTTTTTCTTTTAATTGCATCGTATTGGAAATATTTTAGCAGCTACATTTGTTAGCTTTCAATCAATACACTTTGTCAGCCGTAATTCTAAAGCCACCTAGAATTTAAGTCTGAACTGTAATATAGAATCATCTATAGGAGAATTTAATGCAGTGTGCATGCTTAAATAGAATATTCTGTGATTATATAGTATATATATTTTTTTAATTCTGGAATAGGGTTCTGGTGAAGTCAATGTAGTCCAGAGCCCCTGCAATCGGTCTCTCCGTCTTGGGCTCCACGAAAGGTTTCATACGATCCACGCAATAATCCGCCATTTCCTTGGTAAGATTCTAAAAGGAGAAAGAAAAACGTATCATGAAATAGACATAATTCACAATAATAAATGGTCAATGTAATGATACTTACAGCATATAATTCTTCTTTGGTGACGTACGGTCTATCGCCGGCGGTGATGGCTCTGAAGGCTTTCTCAATCTCTTCAGAGCTTTGCACGTTCTCCGTTTCCTTGCTGATCATGAATGCCATGTACTCTTGAAGGGAAACGTATCCGTCGCGGTTCGGGTCGACAATATCCAGAATTGCGTCGAATTCGGGATCCGGTTGGCCGTCCTCCACCATAGGTAGATCGTAGCCCAAGGCTCTCAAGCAGCTCTTGAACTCGCTGTGATTCAATTTACCGGACTTTTCCTTGTCGAAATGCTTGAACATCATGGAGAATTCCTTGAGGGCATCCTCCGACACGCCGGATTGATTGCGAGCCTGGATCTGCTGCTCCAAGTTGTGCTGCATCCTCATACCCAGCTGGTCCAGTTGATCCCATTGCTGGGCGAGACCTACAGTCGAGTGTTCTGTGTATCTGTTGTCCAAAATCAAATGTTCCTCAAGAATTGCGCCCAAATCTTCGATTTTCTTCAAATCGGAGCGTCTGGCTCTGACTTCAGCCGCCTTGCGTTTCGTTGCGTCCAACTGTTGCTCCAGAGATCCAGAACCTTCCATCATGGACGTACTAAAAGAAAAACATGAAAAGTTAAAATGCGCAGATGAAAAACAGCCACATCGGTTAAGAAAACAATTAATAATTAATGTTAAAACCACAGAAACAAATTAATGCGTTAATTAATTAATCGCAGTCGAACATCAAATTATTATTTACCCATCCCAACCAAGAATGCGATAACTGAAACGTAATATCAATATATAAATCGGTTCGATTTCTTTCCATTAACATTATTCAAATATATATATTAAATATAAACTAACCGAGTTTCGGTGAGCCATTGGTGGAAAGCGTTGGCGTGTTTGGCGAAGTCCTTCCTCAGCAGATCGTTCTCCTCTTGACGTTGCGCCTCCTTACCTAATTCGATGTCCCTCTCTTCAATGATCTTCTGCAAGTTTCTCCAGGTCTCCTCCAAAGCTTCCATGTTGAACCAGGTGTATGGATTCGGGCCAACATTGAAGCTCTTGATTTTCTTGTCCAACTCTGCTAAAGCTTCGAAGTCTGCTTGGGCGGAAGACAGGGAGGCTTGGAACTGGGCGTGCGCCTCCTTCAAAGCCTTGATCTCCTCGATGGAATTGCAACGGACCGGGTCAGTCAGATCCTCTTCAGCGTTCTCGAACCAAGAGTTGAAAGCGGAAGCGCGTTTGGCGAAAGTCAAGAACAGATCCTCGATCTGGCGGAACTGGTCCTGCATGTGCAAGAGGCGTTGCTTGCGGGCATCGGAGTCGCCCAAAAGTTTTTGCCACCTATAAAATAAAAAAGTAGCGTTTAAGAAACAACCGTACCATTGAAACTTAAAGAAATAAGGTACCTTTCGATGACGGTGCGGTGTCTATCCAGGATAGTCTTCTGTTGATCATGATTGGCGGCGATGAGCTGATCCTTGAGGGCGGTGATGTTTTGGATTCCTTCATGCTCGAAAGCGGTTAAACCAGCATCGAATGTTTCCTGTTTGGTGAGCAAGGTCTGCACAGAAGACAAATCCCTTCCGAAGTCCTCGCTCTTGACATGGGTTTCCTTGTCGGCGATCCAGCTCTCCACAACATCGGCCTTCCACATGAATTGCAAGTAAGCAGAGTTGTCGACAAGCTTAGCCTTGCGTCTAGCGGCCAACTGATCCAAATGAGCCAGTTTCGATTGCAATTGTTGGCAACGTTGGCTGATGCTATCTCCGTGATGATTTCCTTCGGAGATCAAGTTTTTGCCCGCATCTCCGATGTCGCTGCAGCGGTTGCGATGAGCTTGGAAGTCGGTCTCGAAGGCGTCGTGTTTCTTCAATAAACCTTGCACAGCGGCCATGGTGTCACCGTAGTCTTCCACGGAGAGCAATTGCTGTTTTTCGCTGATCCATGCCTCCTCTTCTTCAACGGTGGCCAAAAACTGTTGGTAAGTCAAAGACTCATCCAACTTCTGACCACGGTTAGCTGCCAATTGCTTAAGTTCGGCCCAGGCCTGATTCAAAGCCTTCAAGCGTTGCTCAATCTCTGGTACGCCCAAGTTGGAAACGTCCATCAGCTTTTCGCCTGCTTCCTGGACGGCTTGGATAGCCGGTTCGTGAGATCCAAGCTCAGCTTCTAACCTCTTATGTTTCTTCTTCAAGTTCTGGACGCCGGTCAAATCGCGACCGTAATCATCGGAACCGACCAACAGTTTCTTCTCCTTGATCCAGGATTCCTCGTCGGCGATATCCCTGAAGAATTGATGCAAAGTGTTGGCTTCGTTCAATCTGGCTTGACGATGGGCGGCCAAATTCTTGATTCTCTGGTAGCGCTCGTTAATCGATTGTCTCTTCTCTTGAATGCTGGCAGTGTCGAATTGACCACTTTCAATGAGAGAATCGGCTTGCTCGTTCATATCCTTGATTCTCTCCTCGTGAGCTTGGATGTCGGCCTCGACCAATTGATGCTTCTTCATCAGATTCTGAACGGAGGCAAGATCTTTGCCGGCATCTTCGCTGGTCAACAGACTCTCAACTTCGCCCAACCAGAAGTCTAAATCTTTGACGGCGGCAATGTAAGTCCTTTGCTTGTTGGCTTCTTTGAGCTTCAACAGCTTCTCGCTACTCTTTTGGGTCAAATACTCCCATTGCTCAGCGATAGATTCCAAACGTCTTTGAACGGCTTCCTCGGATCCGGCGCATTGTCTCTTGTCGATCAAGGTGTTTCCATTGGCCAATACAGATTGAATCCTGTCGGCGTTGGCGGCCAGCTCAGCCTCGAAGGCCTGGTGCTTCTGGTGTTTGGATTGGATGTTGGCTGGATCCTTGTAGCTCTCTTCAGTTGCTAGTTGCAGTTTCTCCGCAATCCAGTTCTCGATTTCATCAGCATCTCTGGAGAACTGTTGCAGGGTTTGACTCTCTCCCAATTTCGAACGCTTCTCGATGAGAGCCTCCTTCAAGTGCCTCCACCTATCCAAAACTTGCTTCCTCTTATCGTCAATCTGTTGCGAAGCATAATGCTCGTTGTTCATCAATTGATCGGCCAAAGTTTGCAAAGCGGCTATCTTCTCTTCCTGTTTTTTTTAAATAAAATAATAAAATTAGAAATCTAATTTCAGTTTGGAATTTTCGCTAGACTTACATGTGCATTGATAGCTTTGTCGAAATCTTCGTGCTTCTTGATAAGAGCCTCGACGTTATCGCCCTTGGAGTCTACTTCTTCGGAAGCCAAGAAAGCTTCACGATCGGACATCCAGTTTTCGGCTTGTTCGCAGTCGCGATAATACAAGTTCAAGTCCAAGTTTTGGTCGAGCTGGACTCTGCGTTGAATCCAGGCGCGCTCCAATTCCTCCCTAGCTTGATTGAGGTCCTCGAGTTTCTCTTGGATCTCGGGACTGGCATAATGGTTGGAGCTAAGCAGTTGCTGTCCGAACTGTTCCAAAGCCAAAAATGTTCCAGCTCTGGCGTCGATTTCGGTGCGGTGTTCCTAAATCACATTAATGGAGTTAGCGTCAAGCAAAATTGCACACAACATTAAGCAATGTAAATACAATAAGCGAGTTTTTGTTAGTGTTTAGCACAAACACACGGATGTACTACTACCTGTGGTATAATATATCCGTAACGTGCATCTAATTCTGATCTGAGAGTCTAGAATTTTTAACAAATTGAATAACTCGAGTTGTTGAGGTTCATTCAAGAATTTATTACCTGGTGACGTTCGATCAGAGCTTCGGCGCCGGTCACGTCGTTGGCGAGTTCCTCTGAACTGACCAAACCCAGCATGGAATTGATCCAAGCCAAGAGATCGCGATGGTCGTTCAAGAATCTTTGAAGGTCGTACGAATCCAACAATTTTTCCTTGCGGCTGTTGGCCTTGGCCGTCAGTTGGGTCCATTCCTCGTTGATTTCCTTCTGTTTGGCGAAGGTGGTTTCGGCGGTTTCTGGATGAGTTTGCATCAAACGATTGGCAGTTTCGTCCAATTGTTTAATCTATAAACACAATAATAATTGAATAAGATTTAATTATTTTGTAGATAATATGAAATATTACCTTATCGCCAAGAGCAGCCAAATCACGTTCCAAACCTTCGTGCTTCCTTTGCAGAGCTTGAACGCTGCGCAAATCTTTACCTAAATCGTCGTTGTTCAAGGCTTCGTCCTTCTCTTGAATCCAATCCTTGGTCTCGTCGACATCACGATGGAAACGTTGCACTTCGTGAGCGGATCCCAGTTGGTCGGCCCTTTCGGCGGTCAACTTCTGCAAAGAACCCCATTTGGTGTTCAAATCTTGCATCTGGGTCTGAATCTTCAGAGCTGCTTCGGTCTGTCCCAAAGTAACCAATTGCATGGCGATTTCGTTCATCTCGGCCAAACGTACTTCGTTTGCCTTCAGGTCGGTCTGGAAATCGTCGAACTTCTTCTGCATAACCTCCACTTGCTCCAAATCCTCGCCGACGTCTTGCACTTGTGCGTGCATCTCTTTGTCCTTAATCCAGGTGGTAAGCTCTGCGGCTTCGCGGACCAAAACGTAAGCTTTCACGGTCTCGTTGAGTTTATTTTCGCGTTCTCGAGCAGACGCAATCAACCTCTCGTATTGAGAGTTGATCTGCGCTTGACGAGCAGAGATCGAATTATTGTCGACGAGGTTCTGCTGGGAGGCAGTGAGACCAGCCTCGACCTTCTTCACGTAAGCAGCGGGAACGAATCCTTGGCGATCGTTAACTTCAACTTTCCACCAATCCTATTTTAAATATAAAACCACCACGTTAATAACATAAAACGTGTTCGATAAATCAAAATATTACCTTGTTATTGGAATTGAGTAAAGTAAGAAGATCGCCCTTCTTCATGGATACTTCCCTTGGAGACTTTTCGGTGTAGTCGTAAAGAGCAACGACAGCTTCCTTACCGGTGACATCTACTACTGGAGGTTCTTGTTGCTGCAATTTTATGTATTAGTAAATATTTTTAGTTGTTGAAATAAGTATTAATTACTCTGCAACTTTGCGCTTGATCCTTCAAAGCTTCGATGGTGTTGCCGAAAGCGTTCAAGTCGCTCATCAAAGCTTCGTGCTTCTTAAGCAAAGCTTCCGAAGAATCTTCGTCCTTTCCGTAATCCATGCTGCTCACGATAGGCTCCTTTTCCTTCATCCATGATTCTGCCTCGTTAGCATCGGCATAGTATTGATGGGCTTGAAGGGAATCCTCCAAGTCCTGTTTGCGCTGGCTCGCTTTCTCCTTCAACTGTACCCAATGGTCGTTGAGGGCGGTAACGCGATTACGAATCTCTTCGCTGGCAAAGTGTTCATCTTCCATCATCTGCTTTCCGGCTTCAAGAACGGCGGAAATTCTACCATCGTGGTTGTTGATCTCAGCCAAAACGGCTTGATGTTTCTTGATCAAATTCTGAACTCCGATCAAATCCCGTCCTCGGTTGGTACTGGCAGCGATCGGTTCCTTCTCCCTGATCCACGCTTCTTCATCTTCAATGTCTCTGAAGAGCTGTTGCACTTGAAGCGAGTCCAACAAGCGCTGCTTCCTGACAGCCATCGGCGTTTGCAAAGCGGAATAACGATCGGTCAAGATCTTTTGCTTGTGCGCAATATTATCGGCATCGAAATGTCCGCCTTCGACAAATTGATTAGCCGCAGATTTGATTCCTTCGATGCGATCTTGGTGGGAGCCAACGTCGGCCTCGAGGAGGGCGTGTTTCTTCTGCAGATTCTGAACAGAAGTCAAATCCTTGCCATAGTCTTCCGACATAAGTTGTCCTTCGATTTCGGAGAGCCACAATTCAACGTCTTCGATGGTCCTGTTGAACTGTTGCTGCTGGTTTGCCTCCTCCAATTTAGATCCCTTCTTGCCAGTAGCCTGCACTAGAGTCTCCCACAGTTTTACGATCTCATCCATGCGAGATTGAATACGTGCTAGAATAACGAAAGATATGTTAATATTAAAGATTAGATTAATTGGATTACAGTTAACTTACGAGCTGCGTAATGTTTGGCTTCGATTAACTCTTCGCCGGTAGACGTGATTTCTTCCATTCTAGTCCTGTTGGCGTTCAATTCCTGCTGGAAGTTCTGGTGCTTCTGCCATTTACCGCCAAGATTGGTTGGATCCAAGTAACTCTCGTCGGTGGCAAACTTGAGTTTCTCGTTGATCCATCCCTTGGTTTCGTCGCAGTCGCGTTCAAAATGCTGCAATTTGGATGCATCCTGCAATAGGGACTTCCTTTGCGCTGATTTTTCTTTCAATTCGGAACGTCTTTCCAACAGCTGCAATGAATAAATAATTTTAATAATAAGGAAACTGCGTCCATTTTCGTGGGATAATTACCATAGAACGTCTTTGGGCTACATCATCAGCGGCGTAATGCTCGCCGTCGATAAGTTTCGTTGCGAATTCGTCTAAGGCCTTGATTTTCTCCTCTTGGGCAGCAAGGGATTTTTCGAAATCTTCGTGTTTCTTGATCAGGGCTTCCACTGAGTCCAATGAATCGCCCAGATCTTCGTTGGCCAGGAAAGCTTCCTGCTTGGCCATCCATGTGTCGGCAAGTTCGGTATCGCGGTAGAACAATTGCAAATCCATGCATTGTTCGTACAAGATTCTGCGCTCTTCCCACAGAGCCAACAGCGATTTCTTGTCGGATTCCAAAGTCGAGAGTTTCTCTTTGACTTCATCCGTTGCGTAATGTCCCCGTTCCAGCAATTGCTGGCCGGCTTTGATGGTAGCCGCAAAACTGTCTTCACGCGCATCGATCTCACCGCGGTGTTCTTGGTGTCTTTCCAAAAGAGCCTCGGCGCCGGAAACGTCCTTAGCTAATTCATCGGCAGAGATGACGGCCTTCGTGTCATTGATCCAGGAAACCAAATCCCTGAAATCAGCCAAGAATCTGTGCAGGAAGTACGACTCGTCCAACTTTTCCCTGCGCTCCTTGGCCTTGGCAGTGAGGCTCTGCCAGTAATCCTCGATCTCATCGCGCTTGGCTTGGATCTGCTCGGCATGATCGGCGTGAATTCCGCATAATCTGTCCGCCTCCTTTCCAAGGGTGGTGACCTTATCTTCCAAAGCCGCCAAATCCCTTTCGACGCCTTCGTGCTTCCTCTGCAGAGTCTGCACGCTCGCCAGATCTCTGCCGTAATCATCTGAAGACAATACGACGTCCTTCTCGGCGATCCATGCGACAGTTTCGTCAGCGTCGCGGTTGAAGCGCTGAATCTCGTGCGCTCCGTAAAGCTTATCCTGGCGCATAAGTGCCATCTGCTTCAGCTTCTGCCAAGCCTCGTTCAACTCCTCCTTCCTGTTAACAATCGTGTCTCTGTCCGGGTGTCCATCGTGGAGAAGCTTCTCCGCCAATTCGTTAACTTCGACGACGCGGTATTCCTGCGAAGCCATGTCCTTCTGGAACTCATCGAACTTCCTCTGCAGAACTTCGACGTGCTCCAAATCGTGACCGAACTCTTCGGTCGTCAAGAACATGCCCTTATCCTTGATCCAGAACATGACCTCATCGCACTGCCTGATATACTGTACAAGCACCAACGCCTGTTGCAACTTCATTCCCTTCTCGGCCAGCTTGGAGAGCAGCTGCTCCCACAAACGGTGCAACTCTTCCAGACGCTTCCTGATGGTCTCCGACTCGTAATGGTTCTGATTGATCATCTCCTTGCCGGTGTTATCCAGAACAACGATGGCATTGCTGTGGGCGGCTACCTCGGCCTCGAAGGCCTGGTGCTTCTGGATCTTCGCCTGCAGATTGGTCGGATCTTTGTAGCTCTCATCTGAAGCAGCTTTGAGCTTCTCCAAGATCCACGACTCCAGCTCATCAGCATCGCGCTTGAAATACTGGAATCGGCGAGCATCTTCTAGCTTTTCTCTCTTCGCCCTTGCATCCTGCTTGAAGTGATCGTAACGCGTTAAAACCTGCTGCCTACGCTCTTGAATATCCTCAGCTGTCTCGAGGATTTTCACCTCCTTCGGTGGAGGAATTTGATCCATGTTTAAAATAAATTATAAAAAAAAAACAATCAATTCTGAAAATAAAAGAAAACGGGAATGAAAGCTTTGCGCGAGAGTACGATGAATACTTAGCTGATAGAATTTAAAATGCACAATGGAAACAATGCGACTTTCTCTGATAGAAATATGTCGCTTGAATATAATCATACACAGAAGTTTTTTTTAAACAATTTACTTTAACTAAATTACATTTACATAAGATAAACACTTTCTATTATTGACAAAATATTGTTTAAAATATAGTTCAAACAGTATACAGCAATTATGTAATAAGTAGATGAAACTTAATATAAACTTCCAGAGTCGGGCGTTGCAAATTAAACGAGAAATTACCGAAGGACCTTGTACTTTATTTTGGAAGCTTCTCACAGTCGAATGAAGATGATCTCAGATCTCTCAATACCAATTTAAATAACGGAACGTTATATAACAACACATATTCATTAAGTAAATAAATATTGGCTACACGATGACAACATGATTAATGAAAGAAGCGCTTATTTCTTATTAACAACAAATTTACTATATATAATCATCTATTTTTACACCACTTTCACTTCAGCTATAATAAAATTCATTAAACTGCATGAATTAAAAAAGTCAAGGTGTTTTAAATTTGTCCATAAATGAAGAAAAAAAGTTTTTAATTACGTCATGCAACACAACTCGCAAATACAATATGCTAATTCCAGTTATAAACTTTAACCTATACAAATATTATGGTTTTGTAAGCGATTTGTTGACATTATATAATATGAATATAATGAGTGTTAACGACTTAACGAAATTTATTGTAAATTGTATATTTTATTGGTAATGTCAGAAAACGTAATAATATTATACTTTGGGTTCGCGAAGGGGACTCGCCCAAAAAAACTAAATTTAGAATTTTCGAGTCATCAATCAATAAGTGTTCATGCGAGTTTGTAAGGCTAAAGTCTACAGCGTTAATTCACTTAATTTTGAAAGAATTCTACAATTTAGTTTCTAAATACTCAAGTCTATTGATTTCGAAGGTTGGGTGGAGTAGAGATAACATTTATAAATAGAATCAATAAAGATCATAACTTCCCTTACGGATGTCTGAGAATAAATAGATCGGTGTTTATAAATATATATATATGGACTTAGTGGCGCCGGTGTTTATATATATTATTTTAGTAAGCAAAACAAACCTGGCGAAGGTGTATTTCGGTCGATGCACACGATATTCTAGGCGTGAACTAATAGAACTCTGTATTAAGATAGTAATCTTATCTGGACTTGCGATGAATTACGAAACGTCGAAAATATTTGCTCGATGAGTGGTCACCCAATTGCCGATGGGCTTAATTACGGCGATGACATAATACCGTAGGATGTGAGTGACCTCACGAAAGTCCAGCCGAAGACTGGCGCTGGTCGTATCCGCCAATCAATAAACAGAACTTTAAATGGGTCAGCCCCTTTCCAACTGCATTGCACCATCCCCCCCCTGCACCGGGTAACCAATACAGGAAGCGCACCGACGATAATAATAATATAATAAAAGAACAGGAATTGCGAAAAACAACAACCAAGAAGCACTTCCGGTCCATAATTAATAGCGTTACCGGAGAGGAAAACAAACGATGACATATCTGTCCAATAGGATTGCACGTATGCGGGGTGTGGCCTTTGACCTTTCGGTGAATTTAAGGGATATTGAGGGTCGCGGAAACAGAAACTTTTAGCGAACGGCGTAGATTCTTACCTGGTGGTTAAAATTCTTTTGCACTTCACTTGAAATCCGAACTTCCTTCGCTTAAATCCTCATTTGGTTCGCAGCTCGTACTCAGCAAGATGGCTCCTCTTCGACAACTAATTTGCTCCTCCCCTCTGCACCGCGAAGTTGTCCACAGACCATCGGCGCTGCCAACGTAGAAATACCAATAGAAACCAACATCATCATGGATCGTGATGATGATATCATCATCACTTGAAATCGATAAGCAATTTGAATTTTAACCAGAATTACCTGTAGATCCCGCACCGTCAGTCACTTACATTACTTGCTTTCGATTTCTATGGTAACTGAGAGCAATTGGGTTGGACAACCCACACGTTACCTTTTTTGACGTTATACCACTTCTACCTCTAATCAACATTTAGTCAGAAAGAAGAAAAAAAAAACAGTAGAAGTTGAAATTACAATAATGTCTTTTAAATTACTTTTAATCACCACTCTAGTCTTAAGTGTAACTAAGTCTGTGATCAGTTTTAGCTTTGGAGAATTTTTTCATGATAATGTTGTGTGCATGTTTGGTGAGTGCTGTGGCCGCAAGCAGATCAGAGCAGATTTTTACAGTGAGTATATTTATTCGATTACATCAATGATGTAACAATATATATTTTCTCCTGAGTAGAATTGGAAAACTTATTGGATTACAACATTTATGGACAGCATTTGGCCAAGAGGGTTGTGCATGCAGCAATGAAATCCCATTGGGATAGTCCACACGCACAGAAGGCTCTAACCTTAAGTTTCCACGGGTGGCCGGGCAGTGGAAAGAATTATATCACTAAATTTATTAAGGAGAGCATTTACAAGGAGGGATCGAACAGCAAGTTTGTGCATCACTTCATGGGGAGAGTGCATTTCCCGCAAGAGAAAGATGTTCCTCTATATAGAGTATGTGTTGTTTAGGCTGCTGGATTCCTCAAATAATCGTTAGATTTTAGGAAAACTTGTATAATTGGATTAAAGGTAATGTGAGTCAGTGTCCGTTTCAGCTCATCATCTTCGACGAGGTGGACAAAATGCCTGATAGAGTTCTGGATGTAATCAAGCCGATGATTGATTACAACGAGAACGTGGATAAGGTGGACTACAGGAAGTGCGTGTTCATATTCCTGTCGAACACGGGAGGCAGCATAATTACGCGCGAAACGTTGAAACTTTGGAAGGAAGGTATCAAAAGGGAAGATATTAAACTCAAGCATTTCGAGCAGCACATCTCCAAAGGGGTTTTCAATGAGAAAGGTTTGATTGATTCGTATGCTCGAATGAAATATGTTTCCTATAAATTGCTTCATCAGGTGGATTCTATCATTCGGATACGATCAAAAGTAATTTGATCGATCATTACATTCCGTTTCTGCCGATGGAAATGGAGCACGTGCGGTTGTGCATCATAAATCTCTTCGAGATGAGGCACATCAAGAATCCGAGCGAAGAGGCGATCAAGTAAATTTATTATTATAATTATGGCGATGATGAAGTTTATTTTTTCTTATTCGATCGATTTGCAGCGAGGTCTTGGACTTCATCGAGTGGGGACCGGACCCGGAGAAGAAGTATTCCAAGACCGGATGCAAGAGGTTGAGTCAAAAGGTCGCTCTGGTGGCGCACAAATATAGACAATCGAAGTCTCAAGAAGAACTTTAAAGTACAATCGAATAGCAAGAGTTGCAGCAAATATAGGCCATTTACGTACAACTTTAATTTGTACCTATTTTTTACATGTTGTATATATATACTTAAAATAATTAAATTGATATTAATTAAATAAACCATTAAATACATTTATTATAATAAATCTGAAGAATAAACTTTTCTTCATTTTATAACAGAAAAGTCGCTTTGAAGATGGATTTTTCGATCAATTGGTGTTCTACCACGAAATTTAGCTTGAAAAAAAATAGATGGTACCTAGGGTACAAAAAGGTTTGGAATCATTGGATTATAGGTATGAGAAATGAATCTCTAGGAGTTATCCCAGGCTCAGAATGGCAAATTAATAGTATTTCTATATTATTAAAGAAAATGTTATATAATTCAGAAGAATTTGCAGATGTAATCTTTGCACTTTGATACAAAGTTAATGTTTTATTATTAATGATTTCTGCTGTAACCTTTTTGGGTTCTTATCAATTCCACAATAGATTTTTTAGTCTGAGTTCAAATTTATATATTTATTAACATTTTCTAATAATGATTATGTAAGCGTATTTATGATTTTGTAATAAACCACAAGAGGGAAGCATTTTCAAATTTGAATTTAACACGAATCAGTTGGTAACTGCGTCGGCGTGGGTACGCCACTTATTTGAGCTTTCAGTCGTCGATTGGTGTGCGCTCCCGTTTTGAATGTTCAAAATAGTTGTGAAAACTATTCAAATCCAGTGAATTATCCCGAGTTTCGTGAAATCCATCATCGTAGAGCAAAATCCCATTAGAATATAACAATTAACAGTGAGTAATTAACGCATTTTTTAAATCTTTAAAAAAAAAATGTTCACATAAATAATATGTTCATAATATCATTGTGGTTCCATTATAAATCAAAGTATTGTTTATAATTAATAGTTAATTAATTAGTAATTACGACGCATTAAAAAAATTTTTTTTCGTGTTTCGTTTTTTTCTTCAAATTTTGTTTTCGGAGAAGTTAGCAACAACGCAATTTTATTTAAAAAAAAAAACACTAAGTTTGGTAGAAGTTGGCACAATCTTTTTTTGCATATGATAACTTTGCTCTGATTTCAATAGTTCTCTCCACATTTAAATCGCTACGCGATTAATAATCATGAGTAATATAACACAACCAAGTTGTAGGTCGAGCAATAAGGTTCCAACTTCTAAAGGGTGTGTGTTCCCCGTGTAAAGATCCAGGGCGCCACTTCCTTTTTCAAGAGTAGGAAGAACTCAACTTCGACTCTATTACATGTCGTCTTCTGCAAAGCGATCACCACCGCGGATTGCACCTTTCAGACGTTGTTATTTACCATATATCCTTGTTTTTGTTATTTTCATTTTCCCAACTCTATATTTACAACGTTACAGTAGTTAGTTCTGCTTTCAAAAAAATTAACTTCTACGAAGATAGGAACTAGGAATCATTTCATGCCCAAAACATAACCTCTGAATTGATGCCTTTACCTTTTCCAGGTTGCACCTGTTTTATGCAGAAAATTCTGCGATCTCCTTTCTAATTTAAAATGATATATCTATATTGTTTCAAAAGATGGTACTGATCACATTTAGTCGAGAAAGCAACCTAAAGTTAGAAGTTCAGTACGATTCTTATAGGTAGCGTTGCTTATAAATATAATGATCTCAGCTAGATGTCAGGTTACGTATCGAATATAAAAATTCCAATCTGCACAGCAAATTCTCTGAATTCACTTAATTCGTTCAGTTATTTAATTAAAATTATGACTAAACATTAGAATTTCCAATATTTCTATTTTTGATTAATGACAAAATCTTTAGAAATAAAAAGTTGATAATTTCTTATCGAAAATTTTAATTTTGAATATTAAATAAGTTCATGAATACAAAGAGAGTTTAAGTATTAGATTGTGAGAAAATATTGTTAAAATAAATTAATTTAAAAAAAAATACCTGGCGCATCCACCATTATAATTTAGCTGAAAAACTTAATAGTAAAATATGGTTTTCTATATGAAAAGTAAAGCATTGGATTGAAATTGAATGGGTGATTAATTTAGTTAATTCATTTAACCAATAGGACGATGAAAGTAAAACGTAAAATAAATAAATAAAGGACGAGTATTAAATTTAATTATATTTTTATAAAGACAAAAAATATTACAATAAACTATATATGTATAATAAAAGTACGTCGACTTACGCTAAATAAAAACTATACAATAATCATTTCATTATTTTCACTTAAATATAAACAACATGTTCTTGCATCATATGTTTCTTGTTTGTTTTATTTGTTTAGTACAGAACAAAAAACAAGAGAAATTAAACAAAACATATACGAATTGCCTACGTAACTAAGGTAGGTTCAGTGTTTGTGTGTATATATCCACTTAAAAAATACGCACTATATACAAAGATTTCCTCTCAACCGAGGAATAATAATAATAGTAATAATAATAAAACTAAAAAAAAAATCTTATACAAGTATTAACAATTTTCTTCAATATCACCAAAAAAAAAATATAATAATAAAAATACATACAGAATTGTGTCGAAATTTTGTGAACAAAGTGACGGAAAATTATTCTCTATATATATAATAATAATAATAATTAATTAAAAAAAAGAAGTACAGTTAGTGTGTGGTTTTTTTCTTTCTTTCTCACGACAGATCGGAGGTGTTGTAAATATACACACGGATAAAACAACAAACGAAAACTTATTTATTTATATTTTTGTACAAGAAACCATAAAAATTCAAAACATGCAACAACCCTTAACTACGCTGGAAAATCTAAACGCGCACTTTTTACTCTCATCAACAATAATAATTCATTAATTAAATATGGTTATTTTTTTATACTTTGTTTTTAACTTTCTTCTTCATACAATTATCACATGTTCAATTTGTAGGTTTCTTAATTTATTTAAATATTTCATCAATATTCTCGCATAATTTTCCACCAATTTCTTTTTTGTTTTTCTTCATTTTGGACGCAAAAGAGTTGTTCTTAGTATAAAAAAATCTAGTCGCTTTAAAAAATATCAATTGTATAACTTTTGTTTTTTTTTTTGTCATTTGTTTTGTTTGTTGTGCGCACCAATCTATATATATAATACACTTATTAAAAGTTATTACATCATGTATATTATATATGTATGTATACTATATATGTAATGTATATTTACTCCACTGAGTTTTTAACCTGGGTTAGTTTCCTTATCAAGATTTAAATTTATATATATATTTATATACTTAATTCTTTTAATTTTTTTTTGCTTCATTTTTCCTCTTAATTATCTTTTATATACATATATATAGAAATCTGTATATCATCATAATAAATATATTACTTTCGTCCTGAACTGTTGCACTTTTTTGTTTGTTTTGAGTTAGAGTGTTTCACTTAATTTATATAATTTTTTTTTCTTTCACCAAAGAAGACACTTAATTTTCTTCTCCTTCATTTTGTTTTCTCCGCATCATCGTCGATCAAGGTACAAACGTTTACAAAAATCTCAAGCGAACTTCAAAATCAAAATTCACGTAACTAATAAGAAAAGAAAACAAATAAATCACAGA
Organism: Nicrophorus investigator; assembly: GCA_963457615.1. Taxonomy (NCBI): domain Eukaryota; kingdom Metazoa; phylum Arthropoda; class Insecta; order Coleoptera; family Silphidae; genus Nicrophorus; species Nicrophorus investigator. The sequence continues at coordinate 4,069,865 of OY735143.1, forward strand.
ACGTTACAACAGCATCTTTTTTTTTCACCTTCTTCATCAAAAAAAATATTTTTTTCTTTCGCTTAAATTTGCATTTATTTCTATATATATATTATTATTACTATTTAATTTTCTTTTCAAACATAAGGGAAAAACTTTATACACATAAATAATTTAGAGCAAACTTACAAAATTATAAAATTAAATTACAAACAAAAATATAGACGTGATGCGATTTATATCGAATTGATTATTTAAAAACGAACTAAAAACAAAAGTATTGTTAATTAATTAAATAAATACTATACAGAATGTACACTAACTAAGACTTAAATTGGGGACGCGGGGAGACTTAATTAATTATAAGAGAAATAAATGGGGGATAAACAAAAGAAAATATCATTAAAGTAATATATATATATAAAAAATCGTTAATTATGGGAGGCGTCTTGTACAAAATAATTAAAAAAAAGTATTGCAAAAATTACTATTTACACAAATGGATTACTACAAATGCATTTCGTTTAAAAAAAATAATAATTATTTTTTTTAAGAAGTCGCTTCGTTTTCTTTACATATTTTTTTTTGTTTTCATTTTTTTTTTTTCATGTAAATTTATGTTGTAGAGCAGTGTACATCTGAGATCATTTCGCTAATGACGTAACAATAATAATAACTTCATCTTCATTTTTTTTCATCTGTCTTTTGTTTCAAAACAAATCCGACAGCGACTACAGATACGAAGATAGAGAGAGCTATTATATAATTAACTTTTTTTTTCTCACATATATTTTATATTATTATATTGACGATAAATATCTATATATATCTTCTCTTTCCAAATAGATTTTATTTTACTTACATAATTATCTTATTTTTTCTTTATTTAAATATATTTTGCTACTCCGAAACAGGAAAAAAAAAGTATACGAAGAACGAAAACTGTTTTTTTTTCAACACTCTTCATCTTCTTCTCGCGAATCGTTTGCTCTTCAATTTTTGCAACTTTTCATTATCTTCAATTTTTTTTTCTTTCCGTCCATCCAGGCACCTCTCGCAGTCTCATTTCCAAAAGAAAAGAAAATATAGGTTTTTTTTTGGGTTCAACGTAAATATCAAACGAAGATTCCAATTTTTTTCCATTTTCCCTAAACTTCTTCTTCATCAAACATCTTTTTCAGGCTCTCCTCCTCATCACTCTTCATTTTTTTTTTGTGAAAAACTGAAGCTTCTTCATTTAGAGGAGGAAGAGCGCCGAACAGCACCAGACTTTTCTCTTTCTCGTGTAAAAAACTACATCCAAAATACCATGTCTTTCTTATCACAAAAACATTTCCATTCCGATCCTCCACTTCCATCACTTCCTCTTCCATCCACGATATAATAAAAAACACATTTATAATAGATATAATATATATATAATATAATATTTATCAACAAATAGGTATATTTTTTCATCTCTCGCTTCACTACCTTAACATTTAATGGTTCCTTCATTTCATATTTACAAAAAGTTTTGTATTCATTTATTCAATTAATTTAGGAAATATATAAAATAATTGTCCCATTCGGAGCACGAAACGAAAGATAAATTAATAATGGACATCAAAAAAATAATAGACAATTAGAAACAGCGTAATAATATCATTTGTTAAAAGAGAGAAACGAAAAGAAAATAAAATAATAAACAGAAAATCAAAAAAAAAAACCACAACCAAAAATTTATTTAATAGAAGAAAACGAGTCGCACTTCTTTCTTTTCACCACGTCGTCCAGAGCGGGGAATTTTACTTTTTTTTTCCGCACTTTACCAAAATAATAATAATAATAACTGGGGTGGTCGATCTTTAATGCCGTTTGCATGAAGGAAAGAACCACCGCCCATCAATCATCACAACCACTAACCTCTCTGAGATCTCTTCCCGTTCTAATTCGTTGTAAACCGAGGATTTTCCATCCACGTTCTATCTACCTTTCTTCTGGTGCCGAAAGCGGCGCCGCGCGCGAACTGCATTCGAAAAAGAAAATGAATTACGGTTCTGTTCCTCCACTTTTCCCATCATCCGAATTGGAAAAGGGACAAATATGCGTCTCTAATATATTTTGTATATAAAAAAAGTTAGTTGTACTATCGAGACAGTGCTTCATTACAAAATCACTGAGATGATGATGATTCTTCTTCGTCATTTGTTGTTTTCTTTTTGTGTGTAAGTTGGTGGTGTCTGCGTCTCTCTGCTTATGTATATGTAAATGTGTGTGCGGCGCGAGGGTCGTGTTTTGGTTTGGGACTCTCCACCTCACGCTCCGGTGCAGTCGATCTCGATGATGTCCTTCGGGACGTCGACGAACTGATAGACGAGCCTCTGGCCGTCGACCTTGGCGAGGATTCCTCGCTGGTAGTAGTACCTGAGGGCACGGCCCATCGTCTCGTAGTTCATGTCAGGTTTGTTCTTGTGCAGACCCCAGAGCCTCGACACCGCCTTAGAGTCGACGAGCTTGAAGACGCCCTTCTCCCGGTTCGTCCACTTGATATACCTGGGGCAGTACTCCCTGTCCTGTAGCAGCTTGAGCAAAAATTCCCATAGGTAGGTGGTCGATCCTTCGCGGCTCTTCCTCTTCACGGAGCCGGGTTCTCCGGCCCTCGGCTTCTTCACCTTCTTCAGCTTGCGCGGCGTGAAGCCCAACTCCAGCATGTACGACAGCTCATCGTTCACGCTCGACGTCGCCGCCTGGATCACCGACGTCGGGATGGCGTGACCCCTCGGCGGAGATGGCGCCGACGGCGTCGCGAACGGCGAATGGATGTTGTGATGGTAGCCCTGCATGTGCGAGTTCTGTTGTACTTGGTGAGGATGCTGCAGTGATGATAAATAACTATAACTATCCGGCACTGAAAACAAAAAAAAAACAATCATAAGTATAAAATCAACAAATATATAACAAATCTAGGTTCTGATATTTCTGTATCAACTTATCTTATTTATTAAGATCAAGTTTGAAAATTAATAAAATAACAAATACTTAATATTCTTGCGTAACAAATTTAATAATACACTTATTGCATTGAATTTTTTACCAATTCCGCGAGTGTCGCAATCGTTTATACATAATTAATGGCGAAGCTATTGCGAAACGCTGCTCATTTGCATATCGAAAACTCAGTTTTTGTTTCATACGAATCATTTCAATTTTTTTTTGTTGATTAATTATTTTTCAATTAAGTGAAAATCAATCAGTATAATAGAATAGGTGTTGCGCGAGAACAATGAAGTGGTTTTTTTTCAATAGTTTGACCCAATTCCGTGCCGCTTCCTACATTATTCTGTTACGCACACCGCGTATTTTTGTTTTTTCAAAATTTCACGTCCCAAATTTATCTCTCTTATCTCACTAGATGAGCGAACTTTTAGTCGGAAACACTAAATCGTTTGCCAAGTTCAACTATAAAATATGTGAATGGTGGGTTAATAATATAGAAAATGCAAGTGGAAGAAATGGTGTCGATGCATATATAAATATAAGTCGGTCTGCAGATAGCAAAAGTACACGACATTATTCCTAGCAGATAATGAAAATCGTATTATATACACGTATTTGTATTTATATAAATACATTTATATTTTTCCGCGGAGTTACGCAACCCGATAAAGTCGCGACTACGTGTATTTATTTTTTTCATAAGAACGAGAAGGAATAACAACAGTTAAACAACATTTGTATTAGAGGCGATTTGTTGCTACCCGAAAAAAAATCAAATAAAAAAAAATTATATCTGACTCTGTTTTATCCCCAAGGACCCGAGGAATCTCTCTCACTCTCACTCGCTCTGTGTATATGTGTCCACGTAATGCGAATGCATGAGAGATAAAGAAAAAAGGAATCGTAATGTGCACCGCGATAAAAAAAAAACGAAAAAAAAAACAACATACACGAAACTTATCAGGTGGATGGGTATACAGAAGATAAAAAGTAGGTCAGAGAGCGGGTGTAAGGTCACTTAATACGTGCATACGACAAGGAGAAGAGTTTATAAGGAAGAGAAAGAGAGGAAGAAAGATGGGGTTAGTAGTGTATGCAGAAATACCTGCACTCGCACACAACATAACACAGGTAGAACATAGCGTTAGAGGGAGGGTGAAAATGCCGGAAGAAACCTGAGGGGTCTGTGAGTGCAGGTAGCAACCACACAAAACTCCCTTCACACAAAAAAAAATAAATTAAGGATTGAGAAAAAAAATTGTGTATACACATACACACATAATAGAGAAGGCAATGACGTGAAAGGAGGAGAAAAAAGTATTTATGAGATAATCGTTGGGGCATTATTATACCAAACGATACCGTTTCGAGAAAGCTAAGAAAAAAGGAAATAAATAATCGGTCAAAAAAAAGACAACAACAGCCCGAAGGGATTGAGAAACTTGTGAAATTCTTCGATTGAAATTGAAAAAAAAAACGAACTAATTATTACAAAAGCTTTGGGATTAATCGCAATGTTTAATGGTTTACGCTCACGATAAGACCCAAAACTGATACCCGAGGCTCCGGCTAAAAATAATTAAGCGTGTTTTGATTTATCCAAGCGCCATTATTTAACTCCGCAAACATATTTACTTTTCCTTTGCCATTGCGATTCAATCAACATATTTATTTGGTGCAACAAAAAGAATAAATAAACATTTGTTGCGTAACGGGAGGATGAAATAATTTAAAGCAACTACGAACGAAGGCAACCAATTATTTCGTAGTTCTATTTATTTACCAAACATCAATATTCAATCATCCACATAATATTAAGTACTTGCCGGTATTCAACTATATGAATATGAAATACTATATTGTATTTTTACATTCAAGTCTGTTTTGGGTCTCGTTTATTTTTTTTATATTTTCTCCGTCCAAGATTAATTAGCATAGAGCGCGAATGCGAACCGAGTTTGCGGTCAAGGATTTATTTGCAATCGTTCAGATGGAGTAACAATAACGAATATCGAAGAAACGAACCGTACAACACATGGAGCGAGAGGAAAGGAACAATGAAGAAAAAAAAACGAGTGTGTGTGTGTGTTTCGAAATCGACACCAGGGAGAGTGCACATAATGCAAAAGGATAGAAAGCTGCAGATGAATATGTTTAACAATGCAAGTAAATAACGCATTTCTTTTGATTTTCGTTCATTAAATATACAAGAATAATTAGCGATCCATTACAATATTCTTGAGGTAGCCAAGTTTTCATTCAACAATTCCAACTTTTTTTTGTAGTCAATCAAACTACGTAAATATTTTGCATCTTGATCAATCAATAAAACGATTGTTCGATGGAATAGTCGAATTTTTACGAGTTTGTTTTGACGCCCAAAATGTAATGCAACAACTCTTTTGTTTCGAAATGGAGGAAAAGGATGAAGACTCGCGTTTCCGGCCAAACGCGAATCACTTTTCGTATTGTTTTTAAATTTATGTATTGACTTGTCGCATTGTTCGGATTCTTGTTTTTGTTTATTTTGTTGCATTCTTAATCTTTTTGGCTTTCAATTTGTTGTTGGTTACGTCAAAAAGAAAAAAAAAAACATGTACCTTGTTTTTGCATTCTTTAAGCATCCGTTCAAGGATTTTGATTAATTAATAAATTAGTGTGACTTTTTATAATTGGATTTTCTTGAGTTTAGCTTAAAGTGCAATAACTTTAAATATTTAGATTGAATTGGAAAATATTTCAGGCGTGCTTAAAAGGCTAATCTTTTTTTTTAAGGGTAAATAACAAGATTGGTTAGTTGGTAATGTGGTATTAAATGTCTGAAGAGAACCATTTTTCACATGTAATTTCATTGTCGCCGGTATAAAATGTACAATTTGGTAATTGGATGCGTCGTCTCCTCGTCGTGCCGTTTTCTTTCGATGGATAGGTTGGAAGCAGCGCGAGGAGGAGCGAGAAGGAAGAGGCGAAGGAGTGTCGTAATTTTAGTGGCCAGTGTCTGGCGACGAGGGGGAGTAGTCGGGATATGCAATGTAGAGAACATTGACCAGGAAATGAGAGTGACGCGCTAACCTTCAACCGCTCATGTCCTTGCAACGCGAAAATAGATGCAAACACAAACGCATCCACTGTACGTACATACAACTTTGATGATGATGATGTTGTGTGCGAGTGTGTATGCATGTATATATAATCCGTACAATTTCACTGCCAGGATGCAATTATAGAGAGACAACTGGCCGTAATATAAACAATGTCATTAGACTTAATGTCATTATTCGCAATTAGAGATGATTGCGACGGATTCGAGAGATGTCGCGCTTGTTTCCGCGCCCCGAAATGTCAATGGCAGCGGAGGTCGTCGGAATTTGGAGTGGGCCTCCTCCAATACCTGAGGATGATGCCAAAGTCATGGGTGCATTGGCCCCTTTTTCTTCCAACTTGATACCACCAATTCGCCTACGACGAGGAAGACCCCCAAGAGACGAAAAGCACTTCCGGCGTTTGCATCGTCTTCATCGTCGCCGTCATCCTCCACTTTGGAGGTGCAAGTGCAAGATCTGCGAAGGCCACGGGCGCATGTGCAGATCTCTATAATTATATCACTGCTGTTGCGAGCTGCTGCTGCCGCTGCAAGCACAAGTGCATATACGAACCGATGATCCGCGTTTTTGCGGGGTGTTGGAGGGCGCGACGGGGGTTCCCCGGGCTCCGGCATTGGGGTGACCGCCCGACCCCAAGGTCCGTCCCGGCTCAGTGGCGTGCGACTCCTTCCACTCTCGCATCCACGCGTAAACCTCCTCTTCTCTTCTATACGTACGTACGTATCCACCACCAACCAACTAACCGAGCTAAAACCAAGAACCGAAACTGGGATTCGATGTAATCAGGTTATCGGGTCTTACGCAATTACGCTGCACGTCTGCAGCCTTCCCATTCTCGACCTCCGCCAATATCATAATAATTCGATGAAAAAGATATTTCATCCATATTTCGATTTAGATGTAAATTGCTGGATGAAACATTCTCTCCTCCTCATCCACTCTCGAAAATCCTGCCGAGCTTAAGATGGAGAAAGAGAGAAGAAAGAAGCAGGAATGAATAGGAGGAGGAGGAGGAAGAACAAGGATGAAAGAAGCATGCATGTGTGTATGTAGTGGGCACACGCGAGTGTTGGTGTCGGAAATGCATATGCACACAGGAATGGCGGCTGTCTAGCGCGACGACGGCGGTCACTGGTTCATCGACTTTGCGACTTTCCACGAGCTGAAGGTCACCGTAATGAGCCCGCACTCTCCGTTTCTTTCGTGAAGACCATAGAGAGGAGAGGCGGAGGAGAGAAAAGAGTAGAGAGAAGCGAGCCCAAACCGCCATCAATCCTTCCCCAACAAGAAACAAACGCAACAGAAACAACAACCACCGACGACGACGACGACAACAACCGCAAACGGCAACAGAACAAACGATCGAAAAGAGGAAACGAATAAACGATAAAAGAATTCCTCCGCACCGGAAATATTATCCAATCACGCTAATCTCCGCATGCAAATGATGCAGCAAACCTCCAATTCAAAAGTAATCAATACCAAATAGATTTTTGCAACCATAATTATAAAATAAAGAAGACACTAGCTCAGTGGTACAAATACTTCTAATATTCAATCTACCAGGTTTTCAAATATTTGCGATCATTTAACATTCTTGCAATACAAAACGTGCAGCACCTTCAAACATTTTGTCAGCAAATGTTTGCTGATCTTCCGAGCGCAGTTGATACTTCAAAGAGCTTTTTCAGCAAACCTATCATTCAGAACGAGCATTTACCCAATGAAAACATAGATATTATAAATATAGCAGATTTCAGAATTGAATTTATCATAAAAAAAAAATGTATGTTTAGAGAGATGGAATTTGGCTGTGAGAGGTTATGAGAGCGCACGGTTCTCGCAGGAATTCGCGAAATAATGCGCGCAGGATTGCGACGACGATGATGATGATGCCGCTATTATTAGATCGGGCGAATCGAACGTTGTCGGGTGAAAAAAATAAAATAAAAACTAAAGAAGCGATCATCATCATCGTTTATTTGGTTTCGGAAATAAGCGTTGCACGCCCGTGAAACCAAACACCCAAGGCAGCAAATGGCGGAAGCAATAAAATCAAACAAACAAAAAAGTAGAGAAAGAAGGAAGGAATTATGCAATCCGTAAAACATTTGCAGAGTGCAAATAGTTAAAGATTAATTATCTAATACGTCTATTTATAAAAACTTTTTTTTAAATTTATTTATTTATATTTAAATAATCGTCACATATATACGACATTTCGCAATTTGCGTTTTTTTTTCGGTTAACAAATGTAAAATTATGAAAAATAGATTTGCGTTGAATTTTCACGATTCCCCGACGGAATCTAAATTAATTCGTTTTTGACCTGATTCACCGACGACGAACAACCGTAATTAATAATATAGTGATGAAGTAAAAAAAAAACTTTGCTTGTTCTTCACGAAATTGGGTCATCTCCGTTGCTCAACGCACTATAAACACAAATAAGAAGACAAAAAAAAAGAATTTGGATCAAATGAAATTAGTCATTCAACAAAAATTTCCTCAATTAAAAGATCATCTTACAATTGAAACAATTATGTAATATAGTTGATGAACACGATTAAACTGCAAAGTTGTTAATCCTTAATTACACCTTATCATATCTTAATGCTAGCCTATCTCAACATCGAACGCGTTTCGTAGTTTACAATTATGCGAGCGCATTATTACATATTTTTTAATAATAATTGTAATCGTAAGACGATGATTCGCACTTTTTTTGTTGCTTGGAGATACAAGGTTTCCATGGCCGCAGATATCTCAAGAGATAGATGAAGTTGAGATCATTCACACATTTTCAGATAAACGAAAAACACCGAAAAGAAAAATTGCGAGCAATTTTCTATATATTATTTTTTTGGCACACGCAACTATTCACAATTTAGGGCAGGTCAGCGGCGTAAAAGTGAAATAAAAAACGACAACCTTAAAATACGCGATGACATAAATATATCTATCTACATGTTACATACACGCATTAAAAATATATTTTTTTTCTACATTGACTTTATCTCGTATTTCAGTCTAAACTGCAATCTAAGTCCGGAAGATAATTCGAACTCAGGGTTTATCGTCTCGAATGTTGAAGTACATCAGTGCAAATTAATGATATAGACAGAGAGAGAGAGGATTGCTCAATATTTATTCGGCTACTTTACATACGGGCTTATTTTCAACGTGTTTTTTTTTGTGTATGTGTGTACAGCTTACATTATGCGTTATGGTTACGTAAGCCACGACCTCGGACAATGTCACTGGGCAGGCCAGGCCGGCCCGGCCGCCAGACGGAAATAGATAAGTGTAAAGCGAGTGAGCGAGTGCAAGTGAGAAAGCCGCAATCCACTTTCGGTTTCTATGCAGGAGGAGCGCAGCGCTTTCGTCGAGATTTTTTGGCCAGGAAAAAGGAAAACGAAAATATTCCTGAAAATTGATACATACACACACGCATACATACACAAAAGAACCAGCAAGCGTCCAGCTTTTTATAGATTCCCCCTATGTTTATGCATCCGCGATGCCTATAAATATAACCTTCGGATATCGCCATTGGTTGGATCCGATAAAAAGAATCGCTCGGATCCCACCTATTTCGGCGTGAGATAGGTCAAAAAGAAATAAAATAGCTATAGCTCGCTTTTCCCTTCCGTTTCCTTTTCAAGTTCATTTTCCTTCGGTTTGCTGCATAGTTTCTTGAATGAAACGAGCGCGTCGACCGGGAAAACTGGTAATCTCATACGCTACGAGAGAGCGAGAGACTACCTAGACCAAACCGACCAGCAGCAGCATTACTGACCTATCCTAGACAAATCACGAAGCTTAACTGTTGTTGTTCACTTCTCCTTAACTGTTCGGATTCCGTCACGCTCATCCGCGGAAACCAAAACAACCTCATCCTCTTCTATGGTTTTCCGCAGCTCGTCCTTATTTTTCCCAAAATATTTCATACAAATTAAGTTTTTGTCAATAATATATGATAATTATTATTCGATTAACGATTAGGAAAGTGCAAAAACAAACTAATTGAAATTATTATGTTTTTGATTATAAATAAACGGAAACGATTAAAATATTTTTTACTCAATCTCTCAAAGTATTGATAATTCAAAGAAATTAGAAAATACGAATCGATTAATATCTAATCAGGTGCAGCGAAATTCGATCGAAAAATAGATGAATTTTTGAGCAGTTGCAGATTAAAATTATGGGATCAAATTTATTTATTTTTTTGAAAATTGATAAAACAAAAATCATTGCGTGGAGTCGTGCAATTAGCAATGACCGAGAGAGAGCTGCAAACGTGTTGTGCAAATAAATAAATTATCAGCGCTGCCCGATTGATACACTCTGTACATGGTCGATTTATGTAATGATGAGCGTTAATTAAAAGCATTAAAAGCTGGCGCTCATCATTATCGGGTTTCGGTAATTAAAATAAATTCGAGACAACAAAATTGACGATTGTCGGGCTTATTGATTGAATGTGGAGGAAATTATTTGTACTTACATTGCGGCCTGACTGGGTAGTGATGTTGGTGGGTGAGGTGCGTGCGGTGGTGAGATTGGCTCGAAGGGTAGTGGGTGTAGGGCGCGAGGAACTGTTGCTGGCTGTGGTGGTACCCCAAGGGCGAGTGGGGCCCTAAAACGGAGGGCTGAAGACGGGCTTTGAGCTCGTCCGTCGACGTGTGTCCGCTCGACGAGCTATCCACATCCGACACACCGGAATCCGCAGGACTTGGCGGTAAAGATCCTGCAAAAAAAAAAGAAAATAAATAATGCAAATTATTAATAAATGTTTAATTGCGAGAAATCAATTAAGAAGTTCTTAAAATTTAAGGAAAGATGAAAGTGATATTTGTGTCAAATGAAAAGGAAAATTTGTAATGTATATAATAAGACACCGACTGAGTTCCTGATAGTTAAGCAACGATATTTACAAAATAATTAATACGCCCGGATTATCTTGCCAAGTGTTTTAAATGACGATTGCACATAATCAGGAACATCCTCAAGGATATGTTATTTCGGAGATTCTCTCTATCTATCTGTTTCTCTCAAGGATGCGACGCTGAGCGCAAAAAATTATTTTCGTGGTGTTTCCAATTGCGTAATCTTTGTCATCGATGCGAATTGCGGGATTACAGTAAAAAAAATACTTTTAGGGACTGTTAGAGGTGTGGGGAGGAGCGCAGAATTCGTTAAAAACAACAAACCGCGTCGTCCTGAAAACGCAAATAAATCAAAACATTTCACCGGCGCTGAATGCGTATGCAAATTGGGAAACAGCCGAGGCGACACAGTGTCGTCCTGGTCGAATAATAATAACAGTAATAATAAAAAATGCGTGTGTGTGTATATATATATATAGATGGAGGAAGGAATAAATGTACAAGGTAGAAGAAAAAAAATGAAATGAAAGAGAGTTGGGCGCAGGAGAAGAAAGGAGAAAACAAGAAGAAGTGACCATCAAAGCCCTCAAGTTCTCACGTACGTACTCCCATTCAGGGCCTGCAAATCGCAATAATCAAACTATCCAACGGTCATCGTAGGTAACGACATAATCGGGGAATCTTCGTGCGGCCCATGCGAATCATTCGTGTAGATTGAAAGGGCTGCGAAGGATGAAGGGTTGCGATGGTCCGCTGCTATCTGGGGCCCCCTCCTGCCGTGACCCGGCCTCGTATAATAGATATGATTAATGGGCAGTGAGGTCAACAGGTCAGGCCGGACATTAAGGGATGGACCGGACATCGGCTCGCGGAATTAAACAGGTTCGCTAACATAGGCGGCATATACAAAAAATCCACCGAAAAAGGGGAGGAAGAAGAACGGCTTGCACATGCCATTTGGGGTGTGTTGTTTATTTACTGCCGGTCCCTCTCTTCCTTCTCACTCGCTCGCTCTCTTCCGCCGAGAGGGAAGAAAAGAGAGAAAAGGGTGGCGAAAATGGGGTTTCCAAGGCATGCGTGACTAATGGAGATTCGACCAGACTACGACGTGTTGGCCGCTAATCCTAGACCTCATCCCCGGCGCGGATAAACTTCCTCGCAAAAGGAAGGACTTCGGTCATTTCTTCACACGACCCAAAAGAAAATTAATTACCCAAAACAAGATTTCCTCAGGCAACAAAACGTACCTTCATACCCTTATACCAAACCCTATTACTCTTAAAGAAATAACATACAAATAGAAACTAACAAACTTCTTAGAGAATCTTTATAAATTTAAAATATAGTTTGTCATTTACTGATTGATTTAACGTACTTTATCAAATATTTCTTAATAATTTGATATGCATCTAAAATATTTATCGTCGACTGAAATGGTACAACTTGAATGAATATTGATATAAGTAAAATCTTATTTTTAATAAATAAGATGTAATGGTTATATGAAATTTAGTTCGTTTTTTTTTTGTTGTATAAAGATCATTTTAGCTTCACAATTTAGACAAGTGGTCAATGACAACGTAAATTGACCCAAATTCGGAACGTCGTAAATTTTGGGGGATAATTGTATGTTAACTTGAAGGTTTTATTACATTTTGGGTGGAATCGTCAACTGACATTTTCGGTATCCCGTTTAACGGCGTAAAGGAAAAGACATGTTATATCGATCCTAGGTATATCAAATGTCGGTTTCGTGAAGTGCGAAGCGTCAAAGTGAAAGAAGACTCGTTTTAGCGGTCACTAACGGATCGCCGGTCTATTTTTCCCACACGGGGATTATGTTAAACTATCTACAGTTATCTGCTGCTTCTCCTGGTCAAGGGGTGTGCTATGTGTGCGCGTTCCACCTATTTGCCTATTAACTGGACACTCGCTGACCACCCTTTCGGAAACCTGTATTTACCGAAATAAGTGGCCACTAATTCACATAGCACAAAACCAGTTTCCACCTGGGGAAAGGAAAAATCACGGATTTCCTTTTCCATGAGAAAGCTGCGCGCAGAGCGCCGTTTAAAGAGAAAGAGCGAAGCATAAGAAGAAAAGATGTCGAGGCGATTAAAAGCGCAAAATTTTTGGTGATGATATGAGGGGCGCCTCGTTTAAGAAAAAAAGGGGGATGATGGACCGCAAGTGAACAAAACGTCTGTTGTCGGGATTTGCGTATTAAGGTGTGATAAATCTCAGGTAATAATGATTCTTCTCAAAAACAAATCTCATTACAAAGGCCCAGGAGGGTCGCCCATAATGGGATGAAATGGACCACTCCAATCAAAACAATGTAATGGAGATGAAGGTGATAGGGAGAGAAAAACGGCCCGCAGGTACGGATCGGCTGCATCAAGCAAGCTTGTGCAAGTCAACATCGATAAGGGTTGACTCATGCACCGAAATCCGCAAGTGTCGAATTTCCCTTACAGCTGCCGCTTCGACCCTCAGAAAAACAAGGTTTTACGTATTATTGCGAAAGCTTGCAACAGCAGCCGCAACCCTTCCCAGATGCAAAACAACAAAAATGGGGTGAATCAAGGAATAATGCAGAGTTTATGCAGATGTCTTCTTTAGGGATTCGGAATGCTGCAATTGTCCGATACTCACCAGTTGTCGTTGTGTACGCAGATGTCCTTGACGCTGTGATGAGGGCGGGATGAAGACCCGTGTGTTGTCCTGAAAGGATTCCATGCAGAAGGGCCCTGCTATCTGGCCGATGGAGTTTGCTCGGGGGCGGCGACTGCGACAGAGGATTGTACACCACCTCGCTGCTATCTACTGAAACCAAATCATAAACGGGCATGAAAATACTTTCATAAGTGTAAAAGCAATAAAAAAAATATCAATAAATATTGTTGCTACAATTCCCAAAACATAAATGTACATGAATATACTTTCTCGTAAAGCTTACTTGAAAAATAATACTATAAAACTAAGTTATAAAACAAATTTCCTTTCAGATTAGAAACTTGCATTTAACGAAGAATTTTTATCGAAAACTATTACAGACGTTTCTATTAAATTCCTTTTGGAATTTATTGGGTTTTCATTGAGGAAGTCGTTCTTAATTCAATGCAAATTAAACACTTCCTTTAATTGATGCTTTACATGAAATCATTGATCCACGTTTGTGGATATTAAACTTGAGATCCAAGTAAAACCTTGATCGTTGACACAGTGAGAGCCGAGAGTCGCAAAATGAAACGAAATGGAATTTAATTGATTTCCTGTGCGAACAACTCAATTTAACGACTTTCTCTAATCATCCGCGGACGAGAAGAATTGCATCCGTTTTCCCTTCACGGCCTTCGCTCAGTTTTTCATTAACATAACTGTCTTTCGATTGAAAAATTCGTTTTCGATTAATCGATCAATTTCGGGCGTTTTCTTTGATTTTCTCAAGAGCGGTTGATGTGATTTTTTCTTGTCTACTTCTTAGAGTTTCCGCTCAAGAGCGCCGCCGCACGCGGCTTCATCGGCGGGCCGGAAGGGAAAGTCCCCTTGACCCAAATGGGCCTCCGGTAAAGTAATATACGTGTAGTCTATAAACCACGAGTGTATCGTAGAATAATAGAGAGAGGAAAGAATGGGATGATGATGAAGGTGTACCGAGCGTTTGCGTAACGACAAACAAAACAACAAACAAATCAAACAACAAAAAAAACAGAAGAAGTGTCGGTGCGTAATGTGATGTTAAATCGGTTGGCGTGAAAATGAAAGCCGAAAATTTTGCCGGATGAAAACAAGAGTGTATTTTCGTTTGAGCCTTGTGTACAAAGTCAAAGCCAAAGGCATCCAATTTTTTTTTCTGCGTGTTGTTGCTGGTTAGGACGACGAGACAAAACAAAAATATAAGTGGACTTTTTTTTGCGTAACAGCAACCAGCAGCAGTCCAATTTCGCTTTCGAGGAATAAAAGAATGGGGGCGATATTTTCAAATGTATTTCTGCGGATGAAAAGGGGTAGTGGCGTCGGGTTGACCCAAATGTGATCCAGAGGGTTTAGATGAGAGCGAGAGTTGGGATTTAATGGGTTGTTTGGTCTGTGCAAGCGGCGGTGGCAGCGGCGGCGGTTGCTACTGCTGCTGCTGCATGAGCGCGTGGGCGTGGGTCGGGCATGACCCGGGGCGTCGCGACGTTGACCCTGTGGAAGGACGCTCAGTCTAGCCGTATCGACCAACCCCGGGCGGGGTTGTGCAGACGTGGAAAGCGAAAGCGTTACCCTGTTTATTGGGGAGGCGAACCCTGGTTTCCCGACGGCGGCAACCGCGCCTCTCTTCCTCCTCCGCCTTCCTCCACCCCACATCCAACACCACAGCCACCGCCGCCACCACCACCGTCGACGCCGGTTTTGATCCATTGCTCCGTTTGCATTCATTAGCTTGGAAGCGACGCCGCCGCCGGAAATTGCCGCCTCGCGACACAAACAACCACCGGATATGATCACAACAAATATCGCAGAAAAAAACCTACACTTTTCAATAGAAAGCAAAAAATCATATTTCATTGATTCAAAAAATAAACATTAAACCTTGTTACTTGTAAACAACATTAATAACTTAATCATAAAAAGATCAATACATCAGCGAGTGAAAAATGATAAAAAAAATAAATAATCCTTATTATATAATTTTATTATAATAAAGATTGTCGCGTCGTTTTAATTATAGATCGATGCGTCTATGTATTTTTAGAACTTATTAAGCACGTCAATATTTACCATGCAAATATATTTATATTTTGTTGATTAAATTGGCATTTCCTTGATGACTATAAAACATCAATAACAGTTTAAAAGAATAATATTTCAAAGCGCTATATAGACAAACATGTTGTTCTAGAGGATAATCTAAACAATTATAATTAAATTTCAAATTACGTTTTTCGGGTGTCACGGTTATCTCGATGGGAACGAGGATGTTATGATTTTCCGGCTGTGATTTTCCAATCGCCAATGTTGTTATTATGAACGGTGCCACTAATTAACAGAGCAGAGCAGAGCGACATTTTCAACTTTGAACGTTCCTATCTCTAAGAGGATTGAGAGGCAAGAAAAAATGTAGCCTGTGAAAACAAGTCGCAATTTCCAATAACATATGCAGATATTGCGTTTTCCTGTAAAAGGGTTTTCGTGTTGGGATTCCCCTGCTCGTGTTATGATGTGTTTTTTTTTATCTCTTCTCTTTTTCCTGTCTAATGAAAGGGGGATCAAAGGAGAAATGTTGTGGGCTTTTCCCTTTTTTTTTTCTTATTCAAATGACCATTGTGCGGGAACACAGGAATCGGTTGGACCCTGGCCCCTCGGGTTTTGACAAAATTAATCTTAAACGGGGGTCTGCGACACGCATTTGGGGTGGACAACTATTGAGAACGAAAACGTTTTTCCTTTTTCTCCATATTCGGTGGTAAAAGTGATCATCATCGTCTTCCGATTTGGAGAGATGCATTTGCTCGAAGTGTGTCAGTGGAACGGATTGTTTAGAACGCGTTCACTCGGAGAGGAGATGCAATTTCCGAACGGTGCAGAATTTCCAAATGGAAGATGCAGAAAAAATAAAAAGTATAAAGAATGGACGAGCGGAAAAATTACTCCTTTTTCGGAAGAAGACCATATGGAAGAATATAAAAATAAATAAAGATACAAAGAGATACGTGAGAGAGAAAAAGAATAAACGAACGCGAGTCGTTCTTACATAAGAAAACTTTAAGTAACCGCCGTGATTTGGGTTAAGGCTAACTGGTATAAAAATTAAATACTTGTACGCGGCGCGATTGCATAACACATCCAACGTGTGTATGTGTTTGTATCTCGATGGATGTGTGCGAGCGTGATTATTGATTACACGTATTTGTTTGGCCCAATTGAGTTGAGTTTTCGAGTTTGGAAAATGTCACGCGGAGGCAGCGGCTTCACATCCGTCCGTCCTTCCTTTTCATTTTATTCGGGGTGGTCGCGTTCATTTTCGTCGCTCCAGTTGCTGCGAAAACTATGGAAATCGTAGAAAATGCATTCCTCGTCTAATGGCGTTTTGCTTTATTTCACTTTCTTGTCTTTAATTGCGCTCGGGCTCGAACCGCAGCGAAATCGGTTTCGTTTGCACGCGCGTTCTTCGCACCGAGAGGTAAGCAGCAACATGGAAAAGATCGTCGAAGAGTGTGGCCATACATAGACGGGGTATTATAAACTTTCCAAAAGAAACTGCAGGCACGAAGAGGAGAGGAGCAGTCGCGATCGAAAATTATAGAACTTCTCCACACACATTTTTTGCACGTGAAACGAAAATAGTGGAAAACTAGGAAGGAAGTTTGGGAAATATTTCGATCTGATAAACGCAGGAAACGAAAATCGCATTAATCACGTTTTAAACGCCGTTTCGGAAATTAGCAAATTTCCGTATACATCCTCACAAATACCAATTAGTTTAGGTCATTATGAAATGTCCAGAATATTTCATACCTATTCATTTTTTTTTAGAAATAATAAAATAATTTGTAGTGGAATTGTTACTATTGATTTTTATTAATATAAATGCATTAAGTAATGGTTGTATCGCTTAAAGTTTTCGAATGAAGTTGAAGCTCTGGGAAAATCGGTGCTAAGTGGGTATAATTAGCAGGAAACGATTGAGACTAAGACTGCTTGGAAATTGTGTTTTAATTGTGATCGGTATCGTAAGGTAATAGTAGTAACCAGCTAATTGGAGGAAAACGACAGTAAATGGCGAAGTCGTCGTTGTTATTGGTGATGATAATGAAGAGATAATAAGCCCGGATATTTTCGGACGGATTTTTCGCGCAATGGCGGCGGCGGCGGAGCAGATAATAATAAATAACTCTGTTGAAGTGTGCGAGTTTGTCTGTGTGTATGTATATGTATGCATGCATGCGTATGTGTGTGTGTGTGTGTGTGTGCGAGTGGATATAAAAAGCGAAACCGTTCGCGAATTCTTTTATGCCGCACGGCGTACTTGCAATCACGTGATCGTTGATTTCAATGTGTGTGCGTTGAACAAGTGAACGTCGACCTACATACCTCATTTCCACACCGACAAACCGGCTGCTGACATCATTCATGCCAGTTTTCGGCAACTATTATCACATACATGACGTAACAGAAACGGCACACACACAGACAGAGGTGAACCAGGTATATAAAATATCGTGCGCGGCTTGAAATCCGCTCTGCGTTATTTACGCTTAGGTCTTCAGCATCTGGTAATTGGTGGAAATTGATTGGTTCAATTTAAAGAGTAATTCGAAATCTTGGATTGAGCTTTAACCGAATATCAATGTACGGCGTTTAGTTGAGATTTGCAACTTTAAAAAAAATACACATAGATCTTCGGCATTTAGTAATAAGTGACAGATCATTGGCTTATGCTAAAGCAAGTCAAAATCTTTGATTGAGCTTTAACCGGATATTAATGCTTCAAATTTAGCATCGTTTATAATAACTGCAATTAGTTAGGTATTAGTGTAACGTTAGATTTGTTTAGTTTTTAATTTTCAAGATTGATCGTTTAACATCGTTAAAACGTTGCGTACTGCTTCATTTTTTTTTTGTCGCTCGTATAGAAAGTGTTTTGACATTTCGATTCTGAGAAAACTTAAGGAACGAATAACTCAACTCTTCTTAGCGGCTTCGATTCCATTTTTATGAATTGTTTTTGGCTGCGAGAATCAGGTCGCGAAATTAATGTGTAAAAGTGTTTTGCAACGGCCGCCGCCGCCGACGACGTATACATATACAAACGCGTACGCAAGAGATGCCCTCCTCCACCTCCAATTCCTCACCTCGCACCGCGACGTTATGTAACGCGAAGCCGAAAAATGCATGTGGGTCGTTGATATCATCAATCCGCCATTGCACGTTGTTGTTGTCATTATTATTTGCCCAAAATCGGCAACCTCGCGCGTTGCCAAAAACAACAACATGCAAAAATCTTGTTGTCTTCGCGGTGAAAGCGACAGTTGTCCTCCAAGGTTCCCGCGTGGCCCCGATTGCGCGGCGAATTTAAAATAACCAAATAACCCGGAAACCGTTGTACCATTATTTACGGATCGCGAACGCAATAGGAAATTGCGACAAACCTGCGCGTCCCGTGCACAATTCTAATCTTTCTCTATAAATACAGTTTTCTCTTCGATTCGTTTCGTTGTCATCATCATGATGGTGCTGATACTAGACCCGTTCCAATTCCGGAAAACCCGTCACCTGCCAGCAGGAGGCATATTTATAGTCGTCGTCTTTTTTATTTATTTCGCGACGCCCGTTTTTCAATTTATAAAACGCGAATTAGAAACAAATACTATGAGAAGAGGAAGAAAAATAAATAAATAATAATACACTTGGCAAACGGATTATCGTTGAGAACGAAAATAAAAGTTTTACGATCCACTCGAGAATTCCATCGCGTAAATGCTCTTCGACGCTCATTTATTTCTCTTATTACTACGTTCCGACGTTTGAAATTAATATATTTCTGCCCACGTGCTTCTTCTTTAACTTCTTCGTCATCTTCGTAGGTACTTCCTTTGTGCTGAGGAGACGCTTCGGAATGAAGAGGAGAGGCGCCTCTTGCTTGCACAAGTCGCGGCTTTTTATATCCGTGCAAAATGCACGAAATCAGGTCACGAAAACTTCGGTTCGATGCAAACCCGGGATATTTAAAACAAAACAAAAAACCGGAACATATATAATAATATCAAATAAACATTAAGATTTAACGTAATCAAAATCAATTTTAGTTTTAGTGATTTTAAAACGATTCCAATGAATAATTTGATGTACTAAAGTTTAATTACTTTATGCAAGTTATAACTTAAAAAGGTACAGATTATGCAAGCTGCAAAACTAAAGTTCGAAAGTTTCGGTTGAGGGCAGTTTCAAGAGTTCGAAATGGGTTTTTCGGAATGGGCCACTCTCACTTTCGCGGCCGGCGCTCGCGGCCCGCCGTTACGTCACGCGTCCGTCCCGCGCGGTCTATCGACATCGATCGGACTCGGCGCGCGCTCGTGACGTAACGTTGCGGAACGCAACCCGAGGCGACGCACCGAATTGCGAAAAATACCCGGAATCTCGCAGCACAACAATAGAGTAGAAGAGGAAGAACGCATCGAACAGTTATTTTTTATATAAAGATGCAGCCCTTTGTTACAGTTATGGGGGTGTTTCTGGGGTGGTACCGTTAAGGTTTCGATATAGGTTGTATATAAAAAAAAAACGGAGAATAATACGAGGGTGAGGATTACAGTTATGCATGGGAAAAGGGCAAGGTCGCGGAAGTTGAAGCAGCAGACCCTTAAAAAAAGGAATGATTAGGAGAGACGATTTCCGGATACTTTTACGTATTTCCTCTCTTTTTCACTTATAATCATGAGGCGTGACGAATAATAATAAGAAGAAAAAAAAAAAACATTTTAAGAACGTTTCTGAAGGAACAAATCGAAAGGCGGAGGAGGAAAGATCGAAGGAAAAAGAAAAAATAACGTACACATAACACTCGATCAGAGAGAGAAAAACACGTATATCAACAACAGATTACGTGGACAACGGGTGTAACTGTTCACATATTATTTTTGCATATTGCGATTTGCAATTGTCCACACAAGCCGGAATGAATTGTAACTGTTTAAACTACATAATATTCAAATGGGTGATATCACATTCATTATTCGCAATTAACAGTTAGCCGCGCTCTCTTTAAATGTCAATTAAGGTGTATGCAGAGATAGTAATAATAATGCGCATTGTCTTTTCGCCTGCTTCCTACTAAGCAGACACACGGACAAACTCATTCAGATTCTTCCAATCAGGTTTTTCTTTCGCTTTCTTTCTCGAACGAAAGGAATTCGCATTTTAATTCTATATATATATATATTAATTGACTAATAATTAATTTCCAAAATTATTAGTTTTAAGTTTTCTGATTCACATTTTCTTGTTTTTGCTAACATCAAATTGATTAAAATAAGGTGAATGAGGCAAGATTGTGTCGTGCTTTTAGGGTTTCGATTAAATTGGTTGGAAAGAAAGCGTCTGGGACATTGAGGAGAGGATCCGACCTTGGCCTTCGGAAGCAACCCCCGCGATCGATCCCCGACAACTTCCTTGTTATTACACACACACACGTATAGGTGGAACTAGTTAATTGATGAAGGCCGGGACAATTTGTTTCCTGAATAAATGAAATCCATCGATTCCCTTCGCCACCCCCTCTCGACCGTGACCTAGAGATATGACGGGGGTAGCAAGGATGCCGACACTGACTAATGGATACACAACCCCGATCATCTACCTGCCCCGAATAAAACGCACTTTATTCAAATACTCCCTTGAGATGAACAACATGAAAAAAAAATCTACTCCCATACGCGTCTATCTTTTTCTAATTTGACCCATTTTAACCCAATTTTTGAAGCACAGTTAGGTGGATGCAGGTAGATGCTTTTTTCTATTTCTTTACGAAGGGTGTTCGGTATTTAATACGGTAAAATATCGTGAAGTTCGAATGCGATTTCCGGTTGATGGGGAAGAAGTGTGGATATTGGGTTTTTGTTATTATGTTTTTTTTTTCCTGGTTTTGGACTTACAGTAGCGCTTCATGAGGCTCTTCTTGTATGCTTTGCAGTCGAGCCCTTCGGGGGAGCAGCGACCCCCGGAGTCATCGCTCTCGGTGCCGGAGTCACGATCCCTGAGGCCGGGACTCAGACGACCCCCGTTCACACTTAAATCTAAGGGCACACAGTCGCTGTCCGAGTCCGTCTCCTGCTTGATGTCCGGCTTCTCCTCCTTGATGGACTCGGGGGTCCTGCTGCGGCTCACCGGAGCGATCATGCTTTGCAGCAGCATGTTGCGCACTTCCAAGGTGTTCTGGAGATGCTGCAGTATCATCACGGTATCGAGTCAAATTGGGTTCATATCACTTCACTTCAAACGTAAAAGTTTTATAGTTCTGGGCAACTGTTTGGGGGAGTAATAAGTAAGTATCCCACTGAAGATAATGATGGTCTAGGCTTCACAGATCTTCACTGGTGATGATGGTTTTGGTATAGTAGTAGTAGCTGTGGCTAGCGCGCGTCTAACAAACAGTTTGCTGCTGCGAGGTGTATGCGTTTCATTAAGAAAAGGGTTGAGCTGTGTATAGACGTCCACACGTACGGAGCGAAACCCATACACTAGAGTGTAGACTGTAGAATTCTTGCTGCCCTAGTGACTCAGATATGGGACGTTCGGCGGGATTCGGCCGTCGTCGGCGGCATTCACTTTCAATAGGACGGACGGACGGTGCGCATTGGGTAAGGTTAGGCACACTGCGTTTAGATATTAGATACATACAAACCACATCACATCACACATCTATATCTATATGCCTACCGTCTAATGTTAAATTGTTGTAAACAAAACACTTCCGCGTGGGCGTGGACCCAAAACTTATACGCCCTCCCAACCATGGATGAACCCAGCAAATAAATCAACACCAATACCAACCTTTCCCAATTACCAAATAGTTATCTATATCCCCAGATAACTTATACACATTTGCAATTCACTTAAAATCTTCCAATCTTTAAAAAAAATTACAACTCAACTATTGTTTGAATATAGAAAACATAAATAAAATTATGTCTGCAAAAAGGAAACTAAACATTTAAACCCATAAGAAAATCAATCATCACAATTGTCAATTGAAAATCTACATGAAATTATTGCAGAGAAAGGAAAGTAGCCATAATTTAATAATTGCGGTGCGCATTTAAAATTCGAATTGTGACTTATTCACAAATCACGCGTTTCCACAAACATCGCAATTCCATCATCAACTGTTGTTGATTGAAAATATCACAATTTTCTCGACCTTCATCTACAATAATAGCTTAATCGCAGGTCTTGGCGTTTAATTCCATTGCATAAAGACAATGAGACAAATTATTGTTAAACTCGTATATTAACAAATTATTATAGGAAATTCAACGACTTATTATCACAACATTTTTATTTATTATTTTATATAGAAACTATTACAATATTAGTTAACGAAATTGTTAATTATCTTATGATCAATTCTAAAGGAAAGTTAGAAAATGTTATCTAATCATTAGGAAATGCCTTTACTTTCTCTATTATTATGATTATATCTAAACGACAAATTAAATGTAGTAAAGAAACATCGTGTTTGGAAAAAGGAAATGATTTTGATTTACTGAACAATAACTACGGCGCCCTTTGATTTTCTAATCAACAAAGATTATTTATTTTTAAAAAGTAAACACAATCGTTTATTATCGTTTACACGCTGTGATTCACAACTGCAATTCAAATCTACGAAAAATGATTCGATTAAAAATTATATCACGTACGATGTGTAAATACTATAGAAATTCCACTTTACCAAATTTGACGAAAGTCTTATACATCTCTGCACAATTACAATAATTTTGGTTAAAACGTGACTTAGAGATTTGCAAGAATTTTCAGAATAATTAGAATTCCCGATTTTCTAAAGCTAATTTATTGCTACAGAATTAGTAATTGTATCACGTACAAAAGTCTAAGAATTTCTAAATTTGTGAATAAATATTTTTTTTTTAATATTCAATGTTTAGCAGTACTTTAATCGAAGAATGCGCAAAAAAAAGAACAGCAATTGTAAAACAAACAAAAAACAACTCAGTGATCTTGAAATTGTTTCCATTTGATTTTCTAAACAACACACGATGAATTATGCAAAACGTGTTATTCAATTTAACTGTACTGCGGCAGCGAAACTGTGCACATTATATATATAGTTGCGTAATTCTGCAAAAGCGTAATTGAAATTAACAGTAAAATGCGGACTGTGACTTTTCCTCCACATTATTCCGAAAACACCCGGAGGAATTACGAGCGAGATAAAAAAGGAATATTATGTGGAACTTTTTTAAAAGTCGCTTCATGAATAAACCCTCACACGTTTAAACGGGAACTTTAAAAAGTGGAAAAGTGAAGAAAACGAGTAATATTATATTCGAGTTTAGGTGCAAATATATTTTTTTTTAAGTTACGATGGAGGCAAAGGGGGGTGCTGACCCTTATTATTTAGTTCCAAAATTTGCATGCAACTTTTTAAATGTGAAGTTTCAGCTTCTCGATTTGAAAGGATGACCGTGAAAGGAAAACTATCCGCCCGATAATCCTAATACAGGTATTGCGCAACGAGAATTATGCAAATGCCGCGCGCTGAAAGTGGAACCTGATACGACGGTGAGAAACAGGTTCCACGATTTGGAGATGGACCCGAAGAGATCTTCTCTCGACATCTGCGATTCTTCTCGCAACATGCACACCACCAATACCGATATGTTATTACAATCCTTGCAGAAAAAGAGTATATTTCGGGCTGTATCAGGCTGCAGAGTATCCGATTTCAAGCGAATCCTCGGGATAAGGCACGACCTATCGAATTCCCGATTTTGTCCGACGCAAGCTTTAATATTACAGAAATTTGCATTTGCCACACAAAAAAAGAACCAAACGAGATTTCTGAGTTATATACAAACAAGATCGTTAAGATCTGCAGAATTTTGAGTTATACAAGTTCTGCGTCAAAATATCGAATGGAGTTATTCGGATCCGATCATGAATTTGTAATTGCAGAACATTAAAGACCGATAACATCGTATTAAGTTTAATCGTATTCCTTTCAACCGTACTATTATAAATTCACGATTGCTATCATTATTATCCGCTGCATACTTATATTATTAACTCGCATAACTTAAACGACGAAATCACATTACGCAACAACCAAATGTTTAACTAAATACAAATTATATAAACAGTTTTTTACATATATAATAATCATATTAATTGATGGATCTTTTCCATTCGTGCGTTTGTTGTGCTGGTTATATCATTTAGAAAATTTCACCCTTTCTTCACAGGCGACAGGTCATATTCATAAGACATCCTTTTCAGACACGGACGTACTACGTTTTTTTTGTCTCTTCTTTTCGTTGTTGCAGCCGACCCAACGAAGGGCGGCCGAAACTCGACCCGGTGGGGTCTTTAAAAATATTTAAATGTCCAAAGGATTTTTCTATGTCCGAGAATACAACATTAATCATAAACTATGATTCTGAATAAATTAACAATTAACTATTTCGAAAACAAACCGAAATTTCAATGTACAATTTTTCAAAAATTTCTAAATAATTTGTTTATTTCTAAATAAATGCAACTATTTATAAGTTAAAGTTAGTAAATAATAGTGAAA
This sequence comes from Nicrophorus investigator, assembly GCA_963457615.1. Lineage (NCBI taxonomy): Eukaryota > Metazoa > Arthropoda > Insecta > Coleoptera > Silphidae > Nicrophorus > Nicrophorus investigator. The sequence goes on from OY735143.1 coordinate 4,095,121, forward strand.
TTATTAATAATTATTAAGGAACGAAACAAGAAAAATATTGTAATTTTATAATTATTTTGAATTAAGATTTTCGTTTGTACGAATTCGTTATTATGCACGTGGTCAGTAGGATTTTGGGTTTGATAGGTACACGAATTGGGTAACAACCCTTTAATTTATTCGTATGCAAACGGAATCGCGAACCCTTCGCAACGTACGAAGAAAAAACCTTAATCTTCGCGGACTCCGCACATTATTCGACGTCCGAAGTTCGCTATTTATGTGTTTAGGTTCTAAAAGCTGTTCTCACCCGTTGGGGTTCTATTGCGCTTTAGGGGGCCTAGGGTACAACAACGCCCCTCCGCCTCTTTGATATCAAAGGACTTTAAGTGGACACGAAGAAGATATGGTCAGCAAAAGGACGAAATTTTTATATAGAGAAAAAAAAAAACGGAGGAAGATAATCCCAACGACAAAATATAAAACGGAAAGGCTTGCTACAGTCGACTAGAAATAGCTGAGATCCCATTAATAAACGCGACGCATTAATTAGAGCCCTGAAGACAGGAAGCATTTTTGGCGGATCCTTGCGACAGTAAATTCCCAAGGCTCTTTGCCAAGTCATAAAAAAAAATTATAATATAAAAAAAAACAGAATTTGGTAACATTTCGGTTTCCGATAAAATAAATTTAAAAATCGCCGAAATAATGGTTTTGTTGACAAGATCCGCTATTTGTGCAATTAAATTGGACTTTCGACCAGGATTTTGATTATTCAATCATCAGATCAGCAGAGAGGAGTAAATTGAACTTAAATTATATGCCCATCATTTTTGTTGGCGGAGTCTAATTTGAAAATAATCGCTGCAAACTTAAATTTAACTAATTGTATTGTCTACCACGAAGAAAGTCAATTGATGACAAACTACTTGTTTACATAAACCATTCTAAAAGCAGTGCTGAGAAATACGCAACTCTTACAATGAAATCTATAATGATTTTAATAGAAAATTTAGTTTCGCTGATGTTATATGTTTAATATTTCAGCTCTCTTCTACCGTAACAGACTTAACTCCACTTTTACGATGTTAGCAAGAAAAGAATAAAAAAATAATATATGAGCGACATTTATTCAGGATTTTTACGAGGTTACGAGATGCAACCTCTCTTCAAGATTTCCAGACAGCTTTACCAAAAAGACCACCCCATTTATAGCTTAGCTTCTGGCACACATCTTTCGTTACACTTAATCCAGGAAACAGCAGTTTCTCTCGATTTTTATTATGGACACTCGAAAGCAACATTGTAAGCAAAAACCGCACCCCACTCGCATCGGTCATGCCCGTAACTTTTCTTGCATGTAACAAGTGAAAAGGAGATTCTCCACGGATGTTTGTTAAATAGGTCTTGATCATCAAATCGCTGCGAAAAGCGACGATAAAGAGCATCTTTGTTCGGCGCAGGGTCAATATTTAATTCTCGCAAGATAAAGACGAGCCACATCAAATATTTGCGTCTATCGGCTTCCGCGTTTTCCTCGCAATTAGTATTATCGCCGTGTTTGCGCAATAGATTTTCATGCGGACGAAATGTGGAAAAAAACCGAATAATATATAAAAAAAAAAAGTAATCATCGCTGGCGCCTCCATCCACACCCAAATCCGATTAGGAGGAAACAGCGATTTCTGGATTAAATTTTTTTTTTATCATTTTCGCATCCATTACAGATTGATCTTCCCATACTTGAGATAAATTAGCAAATACTTTATTTTCCAAATTTAAAAAATATATATTTTAATCTAATTTTTTTTTTAAATAATAACTTTGTATGAATTACTATTACTACTTCCTTTTTAGATTTATGAATCATTCGATTATAGTAAAATGAAGCGTAAACTAAACACACTTGCATAACATACAATTAATCATTGAAAATATTATGAATTATATAAAAACGGTAATAATACACACCCAAATCCGATTAGGAGGAAACAACGATTTCTGGATTAAATTTTTTTTTTATCATTTTCGCATCCATTACAGATTGATCTTCCCATACTTAAGATAAACTAGCAAATACTTTATTTAAAAAAAATATTATTATAAAACATATTTTAATCTAATTTTAACTTAACTTTGTATGAATTACAATTACTACTTCCTTTTTAGATTTATGAATCATTCGATTATAGTAAAATGAAGCGTAAACTAAACACACTTGCATAACATACTAATGCAATAGCAATTTGTAAAGAATAGAATTAATCATTGAAAATATTATGAATAATGTAAAAACGGTGATGATACACACCCAAATCCGATTAGGAGAAAATAACAATTTCTGGATTACATTTTTTATCATTTTCGCATCCATTACAGATTAATCTTCCTACACTTATGAAAATTTATTACTATAAAATATATTTTAATCTAATTTTAACTTAACATTGTATGAATTACAATTATTACTTCCTTTTTAGATTTATGAATCATTCGATTATAGTAAAATGAAGCGTAAACTTGCATCATCATTGAAAATATGTATGTTTCTAATGAATTATGTAAAAACATGATGCTTCACTAAACTTTGTTGTTATTATTTCTCGAATTGCATCATTGAATGTTTCATCTATTAATCGAACAATTCAACATTTTGAAAATTAAAAATTTATTGAAATGTTTCAAACCATCTGCATTGTAAAATGTGATTACGTAATAGAACTGTGCTACGACCGTATTGTTTATTGACTCAAAAATATTGAGACTGTAATGATCTAAAAATATAACGATGAAATCTAAAGTTGAGACTCGAATGGATGCAACGATGCGAACGAAACTACCAATATTTGGGGGGACAGATGCGACGTGGAAGAAGCCGCGAGGCGTTTATTTGCAAACTGACCTTTGAAAACCTTCCAATTATTGGACTAAAAATGTTATCTGGTCGTTACGCAAGGCAGCTTGCTAATTTCCTCGAATTATCAGGTGTACTTCATCTCTCTCTCTATCCTTATAAATATGTGTGTGTGTGTGTTTAAATAGGTGTGTGGATGTGTGCGTTCCAATTTGCTGGGGGCTCTGATTAGGGCCAATTGAACTTTGATATTTATTGAAACTGCAGCGCGAAATTAAAAATAAATATTTGCAACAAATAAAAAAAAAAACTTATACACACACGCAAAAATGCGGAATGCGAGATTTTATCGATGAGGATTAAATATTCCCGCAGTTGTCTCTATGGGCCGAAGGAAGAAGAGCCGAAGAAGAGGCGAACAACAAGAGTTGTTTTCTATAAGAGGAGAGATAATTTCGTTTGAAGCCTTGACCTCCGCTGCAAACTGGGTATGTGTGTGAAGCCAATGCACCAAAACCGCAGCAACATGTTACTACTACTGCAATCCTCTAAAAAGAAAAGAAAAGAAAACACCTTCGAGACCAGTATTTTCGAAAAAAAAAGAGAGAAAAGGTTGAAACTGAGCGCGGGATGGAAAGAGATGGAATTATGGATGATGGATGTACGGTTGGGAGGAAGCACTTCAGAATACACCTAAGATACTATCTCCGCGTCTAATCTACGGAAATGCGGAGTTTTATATCAAACGAACACTTATCGGTTTGCCACTGAAAGTGTTGCGAGAAATAATAATAATTTTAAAAATAAAATCCTGATCATCATGCGACCGCGAGTTCATTCACAATTATCAAATGTCGCGGTTATTAATAACGGCCGTTAATTACTGAAGAGAGCAGATATCGTCGACAACAAGTGCATAAAATAATGTATGGCGCGAAGTGTATCGTAATGTGGATATAATAGAGGATAAGACAACGGCAGCGAACAAAAAGTCGTCCGATTAGGTCGGATCAGGAAAGAAGGACTCGATTGTGTGCGTGCCAACCATTTATCACACAATTTCAATAACAAACTTCTTTCTTGTTGTTAACTACGAAAATAACGCAGCGGCATTCGACGCATTCGCTTCTATCCACTAATTTGTATTTCTCCTTTTAAATTAATGGATAAAACACTATTTACAAAATATCGTGTCATAATTTAACAATTCGCTAATCAAATAAACACATAATTCACTAAAATGCATAACACAAATAAGTATCACTTAAGTATTATATAATGATTCCCGCAAATACTAATTATAGGTGTGTTCATACAATACAGGTACTTCCCGCATTGAATCATAAATATTTCAACAATCAACATTTATTTTATATTTAAAAGTCTACATATTTAAACACAAAGTTTTCAAGTTACGAATTACATTTTTGTTTAATTTTATCAAGAGCAATTTCTCTTCATTAAACGTTTTTAGTTTGAATTGAATTTATTACATTTTTACTCAATATAAAAATTATCCTATGTAAAACTACTAAGTAAGTCGTAGCAAAAATTAATTAAAATTTAGAAAAATATATAAAATGTAAGGAAAAAGTGAAACTAATCTAATAAAAGTAATTCTAGTTTTAAAGAAAATGGAAATTGCGGCATTTTCATTGCGGAAGATTTTCCTCGAATTATTACTGAAATTTGATTTGCGTCGAATGCGAAAAGCGTGTTTTAGAAAGCGAAGAAAAATAAAATATTTAATTTATAAAAATTGTAAAATTTTACAAAATTAGTAAAAACCTTTTTAGAAATTTATATTTAATAGTATATTTAGTTAGATGTTAAATGTTTTTAGTTTAAATTGAATTTATTATATTTTTACTCAATATAAAAATTATACAATCTAAAACTACTAAGTCATAAAATGCAAGGAAAAAGTGAAACTAATCTAATAATAGTTATATATGGAACCGTAATTCTAGTTTTATAGAAAATGGAAATTGTGGCTTTTTCATTGCGGAAGGTTTTCCTCGAATTATTACTGAAATTTTATTTGCGTCGAATGGGAAAAGCGTGTTTTAGAAAGCGGACTATTTTCCCAAGTAAATACATAATAATTTTTAGTATTTTCAAAATACGTTTAATGCATTTATTTACGTATCAGTTTATATTTAGATTAAGGAAATGTTATAATTATTTGTAGATTTTAACGGAAAGTTATTAAATTATTTCTGCTATAAATATAGAGTATGTTGCATTGATAAATGTAATTATAAAATAGTGCACACAAATATCGTAACTTTCTTATCAACATTTTTAAATCATTCATGGAAACGAAAAGGAACCGCAACTAACATCGTAAATGCGATAAAGTAAAGTGAATTTATTTTATGCAAAATAATGCGAAAATCGTTGGAAAATTTTTGCGAAATAATTACATAAAATACGCATTATAAGTCGGTGATGATTGCGAAGATAAACAGCGAATATAGTTTCCGACGACTTTGAAAATAGTGCTCATTATCAGTGTGGGCTTATGTAATTGCGCGATAGTGCGAAAAAATTGCCACGTGCAGCGGAGGGAAAAGCGTAGTAATAATAATATTATTGTTGTTGTTGGCGACGATTTGGCGACACAGGAAAAAAAACCCTTTTTCGGGACACCATAATGCGATGATGATAACACACGCAATTTCGCTTGTATTTTCGGTGATGAGTACGGTTTTCGCGTTATCAATTTCCTGTTATAGATTACATGACAAAAATTATAAATAACGAGTGTTACGTTCGTTTCTGGTTTGGTTTGGAAATTGGTGGAAAGGAAAATTGGAAGAAGAAACTGAGGCGAGGGAATCATGTTGTATGTTTACATACACGCACACGTATGTTTCATCCACACGTGGAGGAATACAAGCATAATATGTTTTGCAATAATTATCTTGCACTCCATAATATTCATTTTGAAAATATTTTCGGGCGTTTTAATCGCTCGTAGTAAAGTTGTAAATACTACACACATATACACGAATCGCGCGTTTCGCTAATGATGATAAAATCACCTCAAATTCCGCTGTTTTTCCTCCGTTGACAACAATTCAATTTATTAAATTAATAATAGTGCAGGATTATCGGAGATTAGTGAAACACAACGTTTAACGTAAATTGTATTAATAATATATCGTTGAAATATTATGTAATATATTGATTATCTATAGTTTAAAAATGATTTATATTTTTGCATAAAGAAAAATAAAATATTAAATTTATAAAAATTGTAAAATTTTTCAAAATTAACAAAAACCTTTTTAGGAATTTATATTTAATTGTATATTTAGTTAGAAATAAATTGAAAATTATTAAAATTAAATAGAAAACAAATAAAAATGAGATGATAAAGTAATATTTTGTTAAAATTTGTAATAACATTTTGAAAATTAATTGTACCTTTACGATTAACTATTGACAAATTTTAAATTAACTAAAACCTATTTAGGAATTAAAATTATTAAAAATAAACTAAATACAGTAATAAATTGAAAATTATTAAAATCTAATTGTTGTTAAATTTGTTATAATTTTGAAATATTTATTAAACAAGGAGGAATGTAAAAATTATTTACTTTTTTGCATTAAACATAAGTTGAACCGAAGTAAAATGAAATATTAACGTTAAATTTATAAAAATTGTATTTTTTTTTCAAAATTAATAAAGTTAATATTAAAACTAAATATAGAAATAAATTGAAAATTATTAATATCTAATGAAATAGAAAAAAAATTAAACGACAAAGTAATATTTAGAAAAATGTAAGATTTAATTTTTACTGCGAAATATAAACAAAATTGTATTTTTTTTTTAAATTAATTGTACCTTTTTGATTAGTAGTGATTATCTATTGGCAAATTTTTAAATATTTAGATAAAGTTTATTAAATAAAAAGAAATGTAAAAATGTATATTTTTACATTAAAAGCAAGCTAAAATAAAGAAAAATAAAATATTAACGTTAAATTTATAAGAATTCAAAAAATTTTCAAAATTAACTAAAACCTATTTAAGAATTAATATTAATTAGAAACTAAATATAGAAATACAATGAAAATTATTAAAATTTAATGAAATAAAAAACATGTGAAATTACAATTTTTTTGCAAAATATGAACGAAATTGTTAAAATTGTAATAAAATTTTGAAAATCAATTGTACCATTATGATTGACAAATTTTGAAATATTTAGATAGTCAAATTTATTAAATAAGTAGAAATATAAAAATAATTTATATTTTTGCATTAGAAACTAATATGAAGAAAAATAAATATTTATAAAAATTGTAAAATTTTTCAAAATCTATTTAGGAATTTGTAATAAATAGAAAATAAATATGGAAATAATTAAAAAATTATTAAAATCTAATGAATTGAGAAATTTTCTGCGTAATATAAACGAAATTGTTAAAATTGTAATGAAATTTTGAAAATTAATAGTATATTTTAGCATTAAAAACTAATATGAAAAAAAAATATTAACATTAAACTTAAAAATTTTCAAAATTAACTAAAACTAAATAAATTGAAAATGATTAAAATATAATTACAAATTTAAACGAAATTGTTAAAATAGTAACAAATTTTAAAATAATAATTAAGGATTTTGTAACTGAAGTAGAGAGTTAAAAATACAACTGTAAGATGATTTAATATTTGCGATTGTGAGGAATGGACGGTGCATAAAGAAAATAATATATGAATTTCGAGGCATTTATTCTTGGACAGAAAAGTAGGAAGTCGTAAATTATCCTGGCAGAAAAGAAGTCTTTTGCACGTACATGCATGCACGATCATACAACTCACACACTCTTACGTGTATGTATATGTATACACATACACACACAAACTTGCACACATGGGTTCTCTCTCACTCGAGAGTCGGCGTAGAAACTAGAAACTAGATTGTTATATTTATAAACCAGAGTCAAGTTCACTTGTTCAGTTATGCACTCTGGTTTCACGTTTCAATTTTCTTTTTACTAAATAGAGCGATGATGGGATATGCCCATTACAATACGCCCGTTTCTTGTGAGATGCTTATTTTCTTTTGCCTCCTACCATTCTTCTGTAATTAGCTTCTTCAAAGCAGCAACAACAACAACAAACGAAAACGCGCGATACAATTAGATCGGAATTCCTCAATCGATTCATAACACATATATTGCAATGTTTACTGAACATATTAGTTTCACTGCTCACAAAATATAAACCGATGTGAGTAGTCTAAATATAAATTATATTTAATTATAACGAATTGAGTAATTATATATAATAATAAAAAAAAAACAGGAATTAGCAATTACATAAATTGATTGACCATTAATCATATAACTTGTTCATTGACGACCAACATGTGTCAAGGCTTCAATGAACATATTTTACAAATATAATAGAAAGATCTGTTACGATTATTTACTAAAAACAATATATTTCGTAAGCAAAATCATTAAACTTTATGAGCTCAGATTCTATAATACTCAAAATCATCATCAACAACTAATTTTAATTAATTATAAAAACATAATTTCTTTAAAAAAACGAACATATTTATGTAACAGATCAAAATAGAAAATATGATTTCCTGTTTCGCAATCGACAAATGTGGCATAATCGTTGAAAGAAACGCAACATCAGTGTTCCACATGTTACGACTTTAAACGAATAATTCGCCAAATACAGTTTACATCTCCGAAAATTCGCGAATCATCATCATTGACTTACCAATCCAACGACTTACATTTTATTTCCACACTTTTGGTAGATCTTTTTAAACTAAGCTTACCTAGAACAGAAGAGAAAAACGTTTAAATTAATTCGATATTTTTATAAATTAATGAAATTCATGCACGAGGATAAAATGTATTTTTTTTAATGATCTTGTATGATTTATTTATTAATCTGGTTAATTGCAGAGAGCGGAATGCGCGAACGGTTCGTGGAAATAGTTTACAGTTAAATGTTAACGCAATAACAAATATTACATCATTTACTTCTTATTACTTGATACTTGTCAAGTATGGTATATTCATTGCAATGCACATGAGTAGTACTTGATTAATAACTTGGGAAGTAGTGTTACGTTTTTGTAATCTCATCTAAGTAAAATATGAAGAGGAATTGTGTTGTGAAATTCTACCATTATTTTTTTCTGGTTATTATTCTTTGCAATCTTGTGTCAAAAGGAAAACACTCTGATTTGAGCCGAGAAACACGTATCCAAAATAAACATTAAACAAACGGTAATTCCATAAAATGGGGATTATTAAAAGTGTGTATATGTGTTTTGTTGGGAAGCACATGTGGTTATGGGTATTTATTTAGACATGCCGAAAAGAATCTTGGAGCGAGAAAAAGCGACACACACGTGCGCTTGCCCCCTGCTTTGCTGGAGAGAAAAACCGTTTTCCTCCTCGGAATCATCGCAAGAGTAAAGAAGTACAAAATTAGAAACGTTCGGAATTCTTCCCTTATCCCAACGGAATTCCGAAGCGCAAAGCAAACATCTCCATTATCAATCGATATCTTATGGAATATTAATACTTATTTTGCTGCTAAAAAATGGATCATCATCATCTTTCCTCTTTCCTTATCGTTTTCGCGATTTGCGGAGCGTGGCTTCTCGGATCCGCGGAAAAACATAAATGTTTACGATTCTACATGCTAAATCTGTGTTTAAACATCGCGTTATGTGCTTTTTTTTCTGCTCTCTATATATCCTCGTTTCGCTTTGCATTCGCCATTCGCTAACGAAAACGAAACGAAACGAGATCATGACGCAAACGCCACTACTGCATACCGACACAAACTGTTTTCCAGATCCCCGTAACCGAAAGCAAAATTAAACTGATTACACCTTACGCAATCGAAAATTAGTCAAATCAAATTCAAATCAGGTTAAAACACATAACAAAATATAATAAAGAAAATCTTTAAATTTAATTAATTTGTATAAATAGGACCTAGTACTGAGACTAGAGGGAATCCTTATAAATTATATTTTTTTTGTAAAAATTATAGAAATTCTAAAATCTGCATTAAAAATATGTCATTTATAATCAAATTTTGTGAAAAATTAGATATTAAAAAACAAAACTTGTTTATTTATTTACATATTTACTACTTTTCTAGTAGCCAAGATAGCGTGGAAATTCGGTAATCGTTTTATTATTACTGCATATCTTATTTATATACTCCACTTTATGGCACCCAAAAATATAAACAGAATACATAATATGTTTATGATCAAATACAAACAAACACGCTTCAGAGCATTGATAAACCGAATTTTAATCAATTTGGTATCGAGTTTCATTGATTTCTTTAATTGCTTCATTAATTGTATTATGAATCAAAAAAAACAGATTCTACTCTGCTTTAGATTTCTTCGAATTCGTCAATGAAGTGATAATATTTATAGAAGAATATATTGACAAAACGATGAAACTAAACAAAAATAAACAACAAACGAAAAGAAAATACAGAAACAGCTTAAAACTGGGGCGAAATTGGAATATTCATAGAATTTGCGTACACGCAGCATTGAGCAATCCTCGTTCGATTGGCGATTGGTAATAATTATTCAACCCCAAAAACCTTTGTCTTTAGTATTTTTGTTTGCAGTCACGCACAATTTTTTGCTTTTTCAATGATAAGATTACGTTTTATGTTAGATAACGTAATTACACTGGTAAATTAGTTCCCGTTTTTTTTTTCTGTTGTTTTTGAGTGCGTGCGTCCATTATTCTAAATTGTCTAAAATTAGAGTGCTGACATTGATCTAAATATACCGTTGAATTGAATTATTTTTATGAAATACTTAACTTTATTTTATTATTGGCGTTTACGACTTATGTGACAGGTGTCATCATGATCGCAAGTTATTTAAACGCTGACCTAATTATCTAGCAAAAAAAAATCCAGGGTCCTCAATGTTGTAATCCGATTTTATAAAAGTCTTAAAGTCTTCAAAATACATTTCCTCGTTTTTTGCTCTTAAATAATGCAATTCGAGGTCGCAAATGTTGGTTTTGCTTATTTTATTCACTTTGTCTCTTGACCTCCTCCTCGTTTTGTTATTCGAAAATAGAAGAAATTCAATTACGTTCCGCGTTGCAAGAATGTTAATAATATGGTGTAACAACGCAAGTAGAGGAGAGGAACAACACAAAACAGAAATAAAATTGGCGAATTAAAATTCAAACGGCAAATTCTTCGTTGGAATTAGGAACGGATATAATTGGTGGCGCAACTCAATTATATAGCCTACCCCGCCAATTGATCGCCCGTTAAAATAGGACCTCACGTTTTACTTTCGGGGAAGAACTTCGTATGCCGTAAAATCGACTTTATGCGATTCCGTAATTGATTGGTGCTCAAATTCGCCAAAACCCTCCGGGATCCGAAAACCGCACGCAATAATTGTACGCGACTTAAGCGATGGCAAAAACTGGCTGGGTTTACGATTAGAGATAGACGGTTCAATCAGAAACGATGGCGGATAACCTTCGAGTAATGCCGGTTACAAACACGCAACAAAAAAAATGGGCAGGTGCCGGTTGTCAGTTTTTGGAGATGCACTTCATTTGCTGTATGATTTTCTTTTCTGAATCTGATATAATTTCAAAATAATTAATGACCTTGCGACTTCAATACAATTAATTAAAGAATTTTAATAATTAAAAAAATAATGTGTAATCAAAATCGAATATGATATCTACATTTAGGTTAAGTTAGTTAAAATCGCTTGACATATCCATGTTTTTGCTTGAATTTGAGATATAGTTACAATCGAGAATTATTGGGACTGCTTAAAATCTTTAAGATTACGAAAGGTCATGATTTTGTATTTGTTTGTTATGTGGATATGAGGTCATAATGAGGTTAGGTGAGATAATATTCTAATATGCAATTTAATTATGTAGCGCGAAATGTGTTTGCTGAATAATATTTTCAAAAAGTCAATCTTTAGGCGAAAAGATAACAAGTTATTATTTCTTATGTAATAATTCTTGTAATTAGATATTTGACTATTGCAAATGAAGTTGTGGTCGTAATAAGAAGTTGTTGAATTGCTCATTCAGTTAAGTGTTTTTGCGGACATTTCGTTGGATAACTAATACCCTTAAGCAAAGTTTGAGAAGACCTAAGAAGTACAAAGAAAGTTCCTTTTCACTATTTCTTTTAAATTTTGTCTTCTTCTCAGACTATCTGTGTGTTTGTCGACCTTGTTTGTTATTAGATTTCTATGCCGCAGAAGGTGGACATGTGGAATGGAACGGTTCGAATGGGGGAAGAAGAAAAGTTAATCGATTCGTCGACTCCCAGGAGATGCTTGGGATATTATCAAGAGAGGAAAAGTGTGCGAAATCCGTGCGCCGAGATGAAATAGAGAGTGTGATGAAAGTAAGAATGAAGCAACAAGTAGAGTCGGAGTTGGTAGACACGAAGTGGGTTTTTGGGTTAAAAGCACCAGCGAGCGGTGGTGGTGGTGGAGGTTGGAGAGCGTTGCGTTTCCCGCCGCCGTCGCCGCTGTTTGCCGCCCCGCATCGTCTTCGTTGCCCCCGGGGCGGTGGTATGCGACGCAGCCTTGAATGCGTTCGCTGCACTTGCACTTCCCGCTCGTGTCCCGCACTTGCCGCCTTTTCCCCCCTTTTCCGACAGCTCTCAAAGCGAACTCTCCGCCTGCGCCCCCCGATCGCCCCCTACCGCTCTCACAGTGCACACCTAGCCTCGTCTCTGTCGCGCCCCTTCGCCAACTTATTTTTCCTTCTCTCTTACAATTCTTCCTTCGATTTTTTTTATTCTTCAACATCGTCTTCTTCTTATTCCTTCCTCGCCAAACAGAAATACACGCCGCAAATAAACCCACTATGTATTTTGCTTTCCGCATTATTATACTCTCTCTCTCTCCGCGCACCACAGCCATTTTTACACTGCAACGTCTGTGCCTTCGACTTTAATTTCCTGCAAATTATTCCCTCACATCTTAAAGACATCAAACTAAAAAAAAATAATTTCTGTCGCACACATGTCACTACTATAACCGATTTTCTTTAAACACTTCAAAATCTCCGATTTTCTCGAAATACCGAAATCATATTGTTATTCAACTGATTTTTTTCTAAAATTCCAATTTAATCTAAAATCTTTTATTTCACATTCAATTTCATCAAAAACGACAGATTTAAAAATTAATACCAAACTTTCTATTAAATATTAGACATTTCAGCAAACACCACGAAAAGTTGTACATGTATACAGATTATGAAAAATGACTACGAACTCACATTTTTAAACAAATTTTCAATTATCTAGATTATATAATATATGAAAACTTTAAGGCAATTTGAAAAATCGAAAATAATAAATTAGTTAAAATTGTGAGTCAAAATTTGATACGTTTTTAATGCTCATTCAAATAAAAGTATAAATGTGACGATCCCAAAATACATTTTGTAACACATATTTTTGTGACAGCAAATATTACTTAAAATTTACGTTTTTTTTTGTATTTTATTATGAAAAGTATTCAGATTGAACTAGAAAACTAACTAATTGGCTTTTAATAAGTTTCTTTCGTTTACGCAAAACGTTTCCGCTAATTAAACAGAACCGGCCTACTAATACGCGTAATTAGTGTCAACGAGAGAAAAAAGTGAAACGATCCACCTGTAATTACCGCCTCAAATTCGGCAAAACGAAGGAATGCGTTTATCCCGAAATACTTGTCACCGTTTTACTTGATCCTTAGCGTAAATTTTTGCTGAGCGCTTTGTGCGTGCGTGTACTTGCTTCTATTTAAATCATTAGAGATCACGTCCTTCTCCGTGCAAACCAAAAAACCGTAGGTAACCTCGCATCTGAAAATAAGCTGCACCTACCAGAGATTGAGATCAACTTCTTCATTCTATTAAGAAACTTCTTTCTTTTCCTGGCCAAACTTAATTATTTATTTCTGCGGAGAGCAGGAACGTTTCGCAAACAGCAAAAATAAAAAAGGAAGTGCGCGTTTCACGAGAGGCACAACCGGAAGACGAAATTAAAAACCACAGGAATAAACGCGCGGCGACCGAAAATAGCGCAAGCCGCGCTTTGCTTGGAACTCGAAGAGAGGAAAAAAAAAGAAGTAAAAAGAAAAGGATGTGAAGCGAGGAATACGAAATAAAATGCAAGATTCTATATTTGATTTGGTATTTAGGATTTCCTGGATTTCCTTCTTTCAACTGCGATACAAATTTAATTTAAATTTTTCAAATTTTCCTAAAAAAACACTCGATATGATATTGTATGAAAATATTTTGATTTCGTGCCCAAAAATAGTTCATTTATCTATGCCTCAACAAATTTATTATTATTGCTGGAAGGCGCCTGAAATGCGGAGTGCTCGACTTTCTAGACACGCGTTTTGATTTTATCTGATAACAAATTTGTGTCGCTGCTTTAGAACCCAAAAAACAACATCAATCCGATTAGGAAATTACCGTCAAAAAATTAAATGCAAACATCGTTTTTTTTTAAACATTAAGGAAATTTGATGACATCAAAACAATGTTTTCATGAGAAAATAAGGAAACTTATTGTCTTTGATTTGATCTTTCTCAGTCTTGTCGTTATCAGCTTATGCAAACATCAGATTGTACGTGTGATGTGGTACACCTTAACATTGATAAATTGCATTAGTTAATAATCATAAATAATATCAAAAAAAATACACGACAAAGTAGGAGAAAAATATAAATGTGTAACTGAGACACACAATAAGTATGTCACAGACAGCAAATCAAACAAGCAAACACGGATAGGATAATAAATACTAAAAAGGCGTTATTATGAAATATGCGCTGCGAAATGTATCTTCTCGGTTATTATCTATGTGGAACAAAAGGAAAACACAGATCCTTGTACGCTTTTATTTTTTTATACATTTTTCTTGACGAGCAATAAATAAAATGAAACTTGCAACTACTTCTTTTTTTTTTAATATTTACTTAACAATTTAGTAAAGCCATTATTAAATCTTTTAATTGTACTCACGAAACCTAGTTTTTTTTTTAAATTTAATTATATAATATAGTTATACTTGCGATAGTTCAGTTGAATATAGTATAGTAGTCTTTGTGGACTCACCTGAAACAAAGTAAAAGAAAATAAAAGCTATTAGAATGCAAAATCGATAGACTTGAAAGACCAGCAGGACTACGAGGCGAATGACCTTAGCGTCGTCCTCTTTCAGCCACTCATCTTAATATAAATTCCCATTTGTTTTTATACGCGCACACACGCAAACGGTTTTTTCTTCTTCGCTAAATTTTGATATAAATTCAGACGTAAGGGAATGAGGAGGAGGCAGGCTAAAATGTGGCCGAGATAAGATCGGGGCACGTTTCGTTAATATAATTTTAATTGCTCGAAAAATTCGGAATACGTTGGGCCGTAAAGTCTGGGCTTCTTTCTGCAGAAACAAGTCTGGAGAAGTCGAGTCAACCTGAGGAAAGTTTCATCGAAATGTTGTTGTATCGTAATCCATCCGAGCGGCGGTCGGACGAGAAACGAACCGCTCGAGAAACGCCTGCCTTCTATTTATAAAACGGTACTCATTGTTCCTGGACGCGCTTAAAAATAGATCGCGAAAAGGAAGAGGATGATTACAAACTTACATAAACTCTGTTTTCGTTTTCGTTCAACAGGGATAACGGTCGAAAGAACGAACATGAAAGATCCGCTGCTCGGAACTTACGCAAGAATAACTGAAGCATCTTAACTACATATTAATGATGATGCACTTGCACTTTGACTCATTTTCCATCCGATTTAAAAAAATATAATCAATTTTGTCTAATTTTGATATAATTACTATGAAAAGCAAAAAGGTAATTCCCCTTACATAAAATTATCAAATAATGCAAAAAAAAAATGAAAATTGGCGCCTGAATTCCTGTATTACCGTCGATTGATTCATCGGCACAACTTTATCTCCATCATCTCATCAAGTCTAACAATGTATGACTAATAGATTGATGCAAGCATGCGGGTTCGTTTCATTTTATTTTATTAATTAAATGAAAAATAATAGATAAGTGAAAATGGAGAGAGAAAAAACAATTCGGTGTAAACAATTTCTTTAATCTCTACGAATTACCGGATTATTAAAACGTATATTCTGATATCAGAAAAAAAGAGAATGTACGTATTTCGATGATAAGCAATAATTTTTCGTATTGCATTTTAATTGTTGCAAATATTTTCGTTTCAAATTTCAATGTAAAACGGACTGTCGGCGGATATATTCGCCCAACCTTATATTTTTAAAATTAGTTCTTAGCAACTTATTTTTTTGTTTGTTTGCTAATCAAAGATTATTATCGGTGTTTCATCACTTAAAAAGTTTCGGTTGCATTACGAGATAGCTAAAAATATATTTTTTTTTTAAGTTCCTATGTGCGTGAGAGTATTAATACTGCAAGGATAAATCTCGATTGCTTTTCAAGGATTTTTTGTTCTTCCTAATCAAGCATATCCGGTCGAAGTGCAACAGAATCGTTTTATCAATTGGAGCGAATTCACGGTGCGCCACATTATTTATTTTTCGTCCTGTTATCAGATCACCAATATATATTTTTTTATCATCTCGATGGAAGATGCTGTGCCTGAAAATGCACTAGACTAGACTATTATAGCGCAGTGTCATTTTTCAAGTCGAGATAAGATTGCAGAGAGAATACGCGAAGGTCTGGTGGCTATTTTTTGCATCGCTTCACTTGCTCTTCTACTGATATAAGTGTGTGTGTGTGTGTGAGTGTATAAAAAAATTATTGCATATCATGTGAGGATGAAGTAGAAGAAGAAGTTCTTGGAGAACTTCCGCTGTTTTCTGCGGCAGCGGTTCTGCAGGATTTCGCGGCGGCGGAGGAAGATGGAAGATGGTGGGGAAGACGAGGAAAGCCTTTGTCCACCGTTGAAGGTCACTGGAGCTTGGCGTTGACCCCGTCGCGATTTCAGTCGAAGATACCATTGACCATTTGGCTAGCTCGTTTCGCTCGTTCACTCGTTCCTGCACCGCTCACTTGTTCTTCTTCTACTCCTGCTTATTCTTCGATTATCTGTGCCCGTTTCACTTTCCATCATCGGCGAAAACGTGTGCGCAGAACGTCTCAAAAATCGGCACAAATCCTTTCATTTCCCTTTTTATTGTCTATTTGCTTGCTTATTGCAAAACGCGATTGTTGCGTTTCGTGTAAACACGATTATATCAAAGGCGCGTGAAGCAGATTACAATTGGTGGCAATAAGTGTAAACAAAAATATATTTCGATTTGTTTACATCGGAAATTCCACGTGTCCCACGATTGAATAATAATCTGAAATCAGTTCGTTTGTTTGCAACTATCTAATTATTTATATTTAATTTCATTTGTATCTATATAAACATCCTAGAAACACTACCTACGTCCACTATCTATTTTATTTACAATACACGTGCCTCAATTCAGGTATATCAGATTTTTTTTCTTGCAAAAGAATAACAGATACAATAAATCATTAATACCTAAGTGTGAGGGGTCAGCTACACTATCCTTGAAAGCTCTAGGTACCTCCAATTATTGAAGGTCCACAAATGAGAATCATTTGGGATTTGCTCATCTCTGATTTATAGTATTAACAAATTGAATGCAAAACATGCAAAAGTCTATAAGAAAAGTGTAAACTTTGTTGAGGAATTGGATCGATTGTTGATCAATTGTCGATTGAAAGGGAGAGGCTGCAACCGGTCATCATCAATCGAGAGTCCAGAGCAAATTGAGCGTGGAGATGTGATTGCAAACGAATTGCCGATCATTTCAAAACTAATTACGCATAATCGCGAGATCGTGGAAAACGGTTTCCGATCAAAAAAAGAAAAACTTTGGAAAACCAATCGATCGATAAATAATCGGTCCAACGTATGTCGCAGCGTTACGTAAAAATAAAAAGGGGAGAGAGATTTGAATTGAATTCCAAGCAAGAAATTGATTTTCCATTAATTAAAGAAGGAATAAAAACAGTTTTGAATTATGTTTCAGTTGGAAATCTGTTCAAACAACAAAGTGAATAGCAATCAACTTTTTAGTGCACTATAATGGACCCTAGGTAACCTTGGGGAAGTTAACGAAGTCCTCTTGTATTCACGAAGGCTACAACATATCTCTTTATTTTCTTCCATCGACGGTAGTTAAAATAGGTAATTATATTTGATATCTGCGAACGAGAGGATGTGATCAATCCTCCATTGTTTCACCTCCGCCCCACGGAGGAAGCGAAAACACACCACATCGTCGTATACAAAATATTAATGAGCGAGAAAGAGACTATATAGAATCTCGTGCGGGGGATGTATTTAAAATTCCAGTCGAGTTAAATGGTTTCTCTGCCTGTGCAGGAATTAATTGAAGTCTTTTAACGAGGCGTGTGCGTAATCATTATACAATTCCCGTCATCGGACCACTTCCGCTTGTGATACAAGAATGGCCAGCAGCCGCCCGACGACGACCGTTCCTCGAAATGCGCAGGCGAACTTGCATGAGGATGAGAGGAGGAGGAGGGAAAAGGATGACAACAACTAAACAGACGGAAGATGAAAGAAAGATGTAATCGCATTTATTATTATTATTCCGATTTTGCGTAATCGCCGTTTTGCTGAATTGGTTAATCGTTTGTCCGCGATGAAATACAAAGGGCCTTAATTATAAGCAGTCGACGCGCATTGTCAGGGTGGACGACAGAAGAAGCGGAGGATTCTGGTAGAAGAAGAGGCGGTATGTGGTCTGGTCGTTAGTTGTGATTTTAAATGGTTCGGTTTAGGTTTGGAAAAAAGTTGCGCAGACATCGGGGACCGGTGATAAAACAGTCTAATGACAGAGAGTGCAACGGTAAATGGCACTGTCGACGACAAATCAAGCGCGCATACTTATAAAGAAGAAGCCAAGCCAAGAACACTGACTGGATTGAGAGAGTCCAGTCGTCTCTCCTTGCGTTGCGTTGCGTAGCTTCTTCTATCTTTTTTTCTCCTCTTCGTCTCGTCGTTTTATTTTCTCTCTCCTCTTCACCGTCTGGTTTTCCCTCCAGTTTTGTTTCCATGGCGAAGAGGATCAGCCACTCCGGGCACGTCTCGCGCGTTCGCGGAGATCGCCGTTTCGCTCCCTTGTCTTCTTCCGTTATTTACCATACCTCCGTAGATGGCGAACATCAAAAGAATCTCTATTCAGAAAACCCAATACTATTATTGATATTCTTCCCTGTAAATAACACCTGCAAGACTTTTATAACTGTCCAAGTTGTTACATCAAAACCGCAGGCGTCCAGTCCGCAAAGGCATTACACTTTTTGAAAAAAAAATAAAAGCCGTCACTGTTTTATTATGAAACTCGTCAAACTATTCATACAAACGCAAGTCAAAGAAAACAAGTCGTATTTTATAAATTATAAATCAAGCAAATGTAGCTGAATTAAAAATAAAAAAACCGTAATACTGCTCTCATTACATAATACAATAAAAAAATATTTGTTGTTTTAGTGCTCATCTCTTTTTTTTTTCACTCGCGAGATATGAAATCTGGTCTGGTTTTCGCTTTATGTTATTTTAACCCCTGATGTGACGACGAGGCCCCACGGGGAAATCCCGACACTAAAAATAAGTTCGATAAAGAGCAGTTCGAAATCCGATCCAACAGCCCTTTTTCACCAGATTTATCCACTTTTTTTTTGTTCAACAACAACAATAAACGAAAAGTAATTCATGGTTTCGGCTCTCGCAAAGCAAATAAACGTATGCAACAACAATTCCGCGAAATTAATTTCGACATCTAATTTGTTTTAAACGAGGCGAGGAGAAAACTTCTTAGAACCGATTCCTTATACGAGATTAGTTTACTTTTTTTTTCAAATCATTATTTCAACCACTCTTGCATTCAAAAAAATACATATCTTCTTAAAAATCTCCATTTTGTAATCCGAATAATTTAACTTTAATATTTGATATTATTAAAGTTGTTATAAATTTTAATATTATTTAAGAAAATAATATTTTAATGTTTTCAAATTTTCTTGTTCATAAAATAAATATAAATATTCAATATTTTTGTAGTATTTCTACTATTCAGATAGTATTCTTGTTTAAGGCAGTTCTGATATGTAAAAAGTAATAGTTGAAGTTGCGAAAACGAAAAAAAGGATTGTGAATAGTTTAGATAAAATATCTACACATGTCCATATTTTGCATAATGCGAACAAAAAGAGGTAAAAAGAAGAAAAACAAACGAAAAAAAATAAAGGAGAAGAAATAATGAAATTGATGGGGAAATGTCGCCGCTGGAAAATTGCTCTCCCATAAAGAAGAAACGGCAGAAATCGAAGATTTCTACAGAGCTATTGAAACCAATTGAATTCAGGCAACTTTCCATGGGAGCAGAGTGAGACGCGTTTCCTTCTCATTCGCTTTCTATTAAAAGAAAGATGAAGACGAAAAAGTGATGTTATTAACTGCGATGCGATAATAATAAAACTTTCCCGGCCGGCGCACAGCGGAATGGAATGGAGTGGAGGAGCAGAAGTGGTGGAATGGAGTGGCATGGAAGTAAGCACACCACACACTAACACACATTAAAATAAACGCAATTAATGGAAACCTCTTTAAATTTCCTATTGTCTGAAGGGGGACGTTAATTTGATAAGGAGAAAAGGCAGGAGAGAGAAAGAGAGGAAAGGAGGTTAGGTTACAATGGGCTCAGGGGGTCTGTGGGATCCCACCAGACCCTTTTGTGCGTGTAAAGAGTGGATGTGGAACAAACAACGAGCAGAAGAAATCACACACCGGAAAATAATTCCGACCACTGTAATTATTCGCTTCCGTTTTGTCTACCCCTTCTACTTCTTCTACACCCCTTCACTCCTCTCCCACCGCGTCTTGTCTTCCAGATTCGTCCGACACTAATTAATTAATATAATCCTCGAGAGAAAGAGCGTTTGCATTTGTGCGTACGAAAGCCTGAACCAAGTTTATGCAGTACCTACACTTCTCACTTCGCAGCTAGTTTAATTAAGCAAACAGCAATTATCCGGCACGTTAAAAAGGAGAAACAAGTGCGATACAATAATACAATGTCTTCGAAGTTTAGTCCTGAATCCCATTACCACTTGCACTAAATAAGTTGAAAATAAAACAGCTCACCTCATTTGCATCGAGGTAATTGAACTCCACTTAACTCACACTTTTTGTAGACGGAGGAAAACAGCACATTTTCCAAATTCGGCTAAGTCCGTAACGTAAACAAGACGACTTACGCTCAGCCGTGAACCAAATTACTCATGCTACCGCATTCCGCGTTTCAACGAGCATTGGGATAATTAAAAATGCATCTTCCATCTTAGCAAAACTAGTTAAGCATTTAACATTGACATAGATATTACTATATTTGTTCTCACTTTTCAGTCTTAGAATTTTTATTTAATTTTTTTATTTAAATAATGATTGGCGGATATATCCGCCACATAGTTACACTTTTAGCAATTTAAGTGATTTTGCACTTATTATATAATTAATGCTACAAATATAAAAAGAAAATTGTTCCCAAACTTCTGTATTTTATTATTTTTTTCATCTTTTAATTTAATATATTTTCTGATTAAGCCTCATTTATTTCATACGATTGTCCTAAGGTCGTACATTTTTATTTGCAAGTTCAATTACTTGTAACAAATTAAATAAATTAGGGGACCAATACGAAACACGCCTTGAAAAAAAAAGAACAAACTTCTTCTGACTGAAAAAGGTTCGAAGATTTTATTGCTTTGGCTTTAAGTCCTTGTTTTAAAAGCTCCAAAAAAAAAGAAGCAAACTAAACCAGAAAAAAAAAGCAGAGATCCCCCGGACGTTTCTCATTTGATGCCTCCCAAAAAGAAGCAAACTGTCCAGTCTTTTCATCTCGTTTTCTTTAGGTCCTCCCCTAATCTGTTAATCCTCTTCCCTTTTCCAAGGTTGGAGACACACTTCGTTTCCTTTATTCCTGCCATTCATAGTCGCTGTTTGTTTTTTATTATTATTATTATTATTGTTGAAATCAAATGGAAATTGCGTCTGAGTTTTAGAAAGTCTGCAGCAGGAAAGTGGAGGAATTTCATTTGCGCTTTTTTGCATTATTGTAATTTAACCATTTCTGGACCATAACATAATTTTACTTTCAGCTCTCGTTTCTTTTCTCTAATCGATTCGGCTCCAGTCTACGTAATTATCAATCTAATGAGATATCGATCAAAGTGCGTGAATCATCGCGAAACGTTAAATCTAATTGAATTTTAATCAGAAATTTGTTGTTTTTGAAACATTCAAAAACTTTTATCAACTTGGTATACACTTCTTGGTATTACTATCATATAATTTTTATTTCTTTTAGTTACAAGTATCTAAGTGATTCACAGAAAATTTACGAACAAAATAACTTGAAATGTTATTAAACTCAATAATTTAAGGAAATATATTTATAGACAAAAATATTAATTTGTACAAACTATTAATTAACATATTGTAATTAGCAGTGGAAATGCAGAAGGGCCCACAACTGTGGGGCCTCGTTTTTGTGGTCTACTTCTTGGTATTACTATCACATTATTTTTATTTCTTTTAGTTACAACTATCTAAGAATCGATTAAAGTGATTCACAGATAATTCATGAACAAAATAACTTGAAATGTTATAAAACTCAATAATTTAAGAAAAAAAAAATTAATACAAAAAAATATTTATAGACATAAATATTAATTTGTACAAACTATTACTTAATATATAGTATTTAACAGTGGCGTAGGGAAATACGGAAGGACCCACGACTGTGGGGCCTCGTTTTTGTGGTCTACTTATAGATATTACTATCACATTATTTTTATTTCTTTTAGTTACAAGTATCTAAGAATCGATTAAAGTGATTCACAGATAATTCACGAACAAATTAACTTGAAATGTTATGAAAATCAATAATTTAAGAAAAAAATAAAGTATTTAAATATTGAAATTAATCACTGTTGTTTTTCATTAAGTTTGTATAGGCTCTTCGATAATGGTCTTGTCTTGCCGAACTAAATACATTATCTCTTATTTTTTTTTGTTTGATCTGATGAGATTCAAAATGAAAATTGAAGGGCCGACGGAATTAAAACGGGGGCGCCTCGCTATAAATAAAGTTCTTGTTCGCAAATGCACGCTCGATTAGATCCTCCTCGTACGTCTGGAAGGAAGAAGAAATTTATGGTCCTGCGGGTTCCGAGGAAAAAAAATTCGGGTTAAACTTAATAATATTCCTTCCCGTGTATATATAGAGAGAGAGTAGACTGACGAGCGAAAAGCGAGTGAGGGAGGTCGGAAAAAAAAATGGGTCAGGCAATTTCGTTGCGAGTGTAATGTAAGCTCCTTGTGTACTTTCATCACACTTAGGAGCCTGAGACGTATACGCATGGTAAGAGGAGAAAAAAATGGAGAATAAATAAAGAATGTAGGTGCAAATCGATTGATTGATTGGTGTTTGTATAAAAAGAAAGTACAATAATAATGGAAACATCCATTTGATACGAGATAATGGAATAATACGCGGATTTGCGCAAATCCTGTAAAGAGAAAAAAAAATATATAAAATACATTTCATTCCTCGTGCCGTGATTTTCTGATAATCGCGCGTTTAGATTAAATAATTGGAGAAAAATCTACATGATTGTTGCAAAATAATGTATTGATTAAATAAATATTCAAAACAATGGTCGAAAACACATTTTATAAAATTAGTTAATATTAATAATATAATTATTACAAAAAAATATTTATGGATAAAAATATTAATTTGTACAAACTATTACTTAAAATATAGTAATTAGCAGTAGCGTAGCTGCATGGGTAGGGAAATGCGGAAGGGCCCACGACTGTGGGGCCTCGTTTTTGGACAAATTTAATGCCTCAAAATAAAGTTAATAGATAAGTAATCTAAAAACAACAAGAGAAGAATTACTACAGTTGTAAATCGTAATAAAAATTACTACTTTAGGATGTAAGGTAAAAATAAACTGCAGAATGAAGCAAGTTGTTGCTTCCAGTGTAAAAGCAGCAGCAATTTGCACACAAATTAGTTGACCTTTATACGGCGTGTGCATGTGCATAGGCTAGATATTTTATTCGTTTTATCTGGTTATATAAAAAGAACCTAAAGGTAAAGTAGCGGTAATGCCCGTGTACTTGAACCATTTTTCGCGCGAGTGCAATTGTTCTGGTCGAACGAGTGGAGACATAAAATTAGCTAAACCAGAAAGCAAAAATAAACCAACCAGATGAAGAAAAAAACGAAATGCGTTAGTCGAAGCACGGGATAAAGCGTTAAATGAATGACGAGAGCAGTCAGGTAATTGAGAGAGTCCAACTAGGTGGTATATAAATATTGTAAAACTCAGTCACTCCATCTATATCCATATACACGTTTCGTGTCCTTAACCCACTATTCCAACTAACACACTACTCGTTGCCATTTTTCTCTCTCTTTCTCTCTCTTAAGCGCGCTATATCTCTCTCTTTTTACTCTCTACACACTTAAAATGTACGTGGAACACTGTAAACATCTAATTTAAATAATTTATCGTAATTACGCCGACGATAACACGGTTCCTTATACAAATAACACAGTTATCCTTTTTATGAAAATGCGTAAAAAAAATACTATAAAATACAACTAAAGTTAAATAAACAACAATTCTCGTGCAACCGAGAAAAACCTTATCACAATTTCCCAATTTTCATAAAACTACCTGTCCTACTTTATATAATAAACACATTTTGGCATCATCTCACATTTTATTCCTTAATACGTAGTGTAATATCATTTATATAAATAATAATTATTAAAATTTGTATTGATTATTAAATAATTTTCATTTCCAAGAATAAAAACTAAAATTGTAAATATCTTGAAACAATCAACAAAATCTAATTAATTTTTTGCAGGTATTGCATAGTGCAAGGTTGAGAATTTTGTAACAATAACTTTGAGTAACCTTTTAAGATGAGGAAACGATCTCGTCTTCTCTCACCTTTCGACGTCGATCTTTGCGAAAGGCTCATCCAATTTTTTCAATTTGCTACTTACAATGTATTTATTACAAACAAATCATATCTCTTCAAATTACTCTTAATAACAAAAATAAATTATGTAATTTAACATTTAGCATTTTCAAAAGAAAAAAATCTGTGTATTCATATGTTGTGGCGGATATATCCGCCATTATTCCGCAAAGTGTTACGATATATTTAAAAAAAATGAATATTTTAAAGAAGTTGCGCAGAAAATGAAAGATTAAAAAGGAATTGCGTTATTGAGAACTAAAATTTTCTCAAGGATTTATCCTGCGGTCAAAAGATGCAAACGTTAGATTTCTATTAAATAAAAACGAAACGCATGTTTCGTTATATTCCTGCAAGTCGTGTACTTGAAGATCTCGATTGGATCGTCAGAACGAGAACATGTGTTATAAAAAATATTGAAACAACTACCGTGTTTCATAAAACCAATTACAACAATTTGTACTTTGTTATTGCTTATTTTTTGTTATTATAATTTGTCCAAATATCGACATGTGTATATAAACTGTTTTTACAAAAAAAAAACACTGTAATTATTGTAATGCCATTATTATTATTCTTGTTTCCTTCTTTTTTGGGTCAAGTTCAATGCTGTTGCGTTGTTGCGCAACGAGAACGCGGATCGAGAACGAAAGTGAGTTTCGAGGATTGAATACGAAAATTTGTTTTGGCATCGCGGGCGAAAGCAGAACCTCGCTTGCGTTTATAAATAGCGGAGATGAAGATGGTGCAGGTATACAGAAAGAGATTGGGAATGATGGAAGAAAGATGCGGATTAGGAAAGAAATTTGTTGAAGAAAGTAGTTATTTTATGACACAATAAGTCGGATCGGAGAACTTTCGATGCGCGAGAAGATGATGATGATGTTTGTTGTCCGATGAAAAGAACCGTTTGTGTGCAAGTTGCAAGGGAAATGGAATGGCTGCAATGAGTGTATTTGTTGTTGTATGTTGTTGTTCTTGTTGTGCGAGGAGAGTGAACAACAATAATGATGCATGTAAACAAACATTCTTCACGCCAGCAATTCCCGCACGCATTTTCTCTTTCCAATCAGGCACGGAATTAGAAATTGCTGCTGCTGCTCCTGCAGCCGCTGCCTTTGTCCCAGCAATTTCTCAACCATTAAAGTAAAACTCTTTTTCAAAGATGATATACTTCCAATTTCAACTTATTTTTTAGTTAACACCAAAACCTTTGCAAAGTAAATATAAATAATGGAACTTTCACGAAAAAAAAGTTGTATAAATGATTAATCTATTAAACAAATTTCCATAAATTATGTATTCGAATTGTGTAACAAATATTCAAAATAATGGAATTTTCGAAATAATAAAAAAAAAACAATACCAAGAATATTGTTGTATTTTAGAGCTAAGAATTTCCTATAACAAAATTTGTTCGGGAAGTTTCTCTATTACTCTTACTCATCGACCACGAGGTTCTTAAACTGTAATTATTGTCTTAATGTGTATTAAGTTAAGAGTTGGCAAAGAATACCTGTCCTCGAGACACGTGTTTTCTTAAGTTCGCAAGTTGTGGAACGTCAACTACCAGATGGATGCCACCCGGTTTGTAAAATTAACTAGAAAATGAGTGGGCGTTCGAATAAATGATTCGAGTTAGTTACCTGCCTCGGAAATAGTAAACCGTTATTATTATATCTTATATTTTCACCTGCGATACGTTACGAAATAATTGGAAACGTAAAGCTTAATGTTGCGCAAGTATTAATAACAAAATAATGAGAATTGATAGTTACGAGCGTTGACAAAAAAAAATTAATCGTAATCAATTTATCTAATGTGACAGGGGCAGTTAGTTATAGGATTTGGTTAAAACCAGTTTGGATAGAACAAAATACATTAATGTGTTATGATAAGATAATAATCTGAACTATGATAGTTTTCTCGATAAAATTGCCGATAAATTTATCCCGGGAATAATAGTCAATTGCAAATACTTCCAGAACGTTCATCACATCCATTACTTATGTAAACGTTCATAAAAATTAAGATTTTTGTTTCAACTGTGTATCGTTATATTAAATTGGCATAAGAAATTAAAATTTACCGGTAAATTTTTGACAAGAAATACCGGTAATTTCTTTAAAAAAGCCAAAAAAATATTAAAGATTTTAATATTGAAATTTAGTTTTTCGAACAAGAAATTTGTATTATCAACATTTGATGCTAAAGTTACTCAAAAATTTATTGTCTGTATAAAACGCAGAGAATTAATTAATTAATTTTACATAATACAAAATTTTATTTTTTTGTCCAATTCATGTACTTTTTCCAGAATTTAGGAATATGCAGAATATGTAATTTTGGATAGCAAATTTTCCTACTACCAAATCTGTGATCATAACTGTTAGTTAAGGTAGATTTATTATTATATATGCGAGCATTTGAATAATGTTTTGCAGATATTTAGATACGCCTGCATAAGTCCATTATTTCGGCTACAGTAAATAATAATAATATATTTGTCTAGACAGCGTTTGAAACGATATTAGCTCGAGCCTATTGTTGAAGTGTCGCGAATTAAACTCTTGGATGGTGTGCGGTCCATTGTTGCGGGTCCTTTGTGAACGATGACCTTTCCCGAAATGCGCTGTAATTCCGTCATGAAAAGGGGTGATAATAAATATGCAATAGCAGCAGCACCATGATTATATCCCGGCGACTCGTAAATCATTGCAACGTTCGCATTTCCGATTTTAGTTTAAAAAAATTCAATTTACGCGGCAGAATATGTTTTTTTGGCAACAAAACTGTTTATACAAAATTGTTTTAAAAGTAAATACATAAAAATCCAGATCGAATCTATAAAATTAAAGAAATCGTAAATATTTAACAGTTCTAAATTAATCGTTTCAAAATATAATTAAGTTAAATTTAAGCAAATATTATATTTGATGTTCCATTAAAGCTTCATTAGAAATGCATTTGAAACAATTTGAAAAATTACATTTTGATATTTAAAAGTTTATTTTTGTTATCGACAAACTTACATAATAATAATTATGTGGACAATTTTCAACATCAAGTTCAAGTTTAAGTTTTGTATTAAATATTCAATGGATAATAATCGAAAGCAATCAATCACATCCACATCCGAATGAATTATTGAGTCATTATGGGTTTAATTAAAGTAATTAACTTAAAGTCATTTATTATACTTAATTTAATTAACGATTTACGACCTGTCCAGTTTGTTTTGTTTTATATCGTTCGGGTGAGCCGGTAAATTAGGCTTTTTTTTCCTGTTATTCACTTTTATTTATATAATTTTTTTCGTATAAACATAAATTAATTAGGATAATGAATATGGACAAAATTAATGCGTTATCTGAATTGCATTTGGTTAACTAAACCTTTTAAACAGATTCCGGGGATCAATGTTAATTAAACGCTTGGTTAGGGATGAATTTAGTGGCGTTAGTTAAAAGGGGTACCTGCTAGGAAAGAGGTACGAAGGGCCCTTTTGTTTCAGACTAATTAAGTCGTTGTGCTGCGCTATTGGTTATGACTTCATCATCGTCCTTGCTTTAATTCTCGGAGGGTGAATGGGATGGGACGGTATGGGCGAATTCCGTCCATTAGGGATGGTGGGTTTCGGTTTATTTCGTTGTAATGATGATGATGACTGAAGTGGGATGTAATAGTGTGTATGTATCGAGGAGCACAACCCTGACCTCGGTTACCGAAGTGCGACTTGAGTGTGTGCGTCTGCTGACGCAACGACGCGTAGCAACGTAGCGATCCGTCGCCATGGGGACCGGCGTCGCGACGCACTACCGTCGCCCCCGCCTCCTCCCAACCTCCTCAATCCACCGTCGACGCGAAAGAAAAAAAACGTAATAATAAAAAGAAAGATGGAAAAACAACAAATGTGGCGGTGGAGCCGGAGTATGGGACAAAAAAAGGGCAGGACGAAAACACAATAAAGGACGAGACCTGGAAACGGGAGAGCCCCGTCCGCATCCGCACGCTGGTGACCTTGACGCCCTTCTTACGCAATTACCTCTCTCCGCCGAGTCCTCTTTGGTTTCAAGCCCACTTTATCCTTATTAGATCCTGGGATCTTACAAGCCACGACAAGGAGACGACGTGGGTCCCGACAACCGGAACGACGCCCGATAAACCCCCCTCTTTCCAACAACCGCACGTTGCGTAACCGAAGACATATTGAATTGTAACTTAGACGCTTTTAATAATATATGCGACGATGTCTAGCCGCTATCGGTTCACCATCCGTTACGTTATTAACAACAACAAAAAAATACAAACACTTTCAACACGTCACATAATGATTCCACAAATATAAATTTAGATTTAAAAATGTTTAATGATTCATTATCAATTCGTTCGTATCGATTTAAAAGAACTAGAATCTGTATGCATCGATCTTTGAAAGAACGATAAGATAAACTTGCAGGATAATTTATTTAAAAAAACGTATCCTTTCGTTGCAAGATAACGATGCAATTTTGTACTGAACGGATTAGATTATTAATTATAAAAATAATAAATTGCAAGATATAAAAGTTTTAGTAAAATTACTGTTAAATCAACTTTTTATTTCATTGTTGCTGTTCTATTAGAATTAGTAATAATTTCGAATATATTTGCAATGATTCATGCAAATTTCGAAAGCGCTAGGTCCAGAATAACTAAATAATTATGTTACCTAATGACAATGCGTATAGGATTTTCCAGCGGTGTCGATCAAAAAAGTTGTAACCGCAAGGATTTCGCGGAATACACAATTTCGCTCACATACGAATTTGGGTTTTCGTAATTAAAGTGTCGGGCAAGTGTAATGTGTCATGGGAACGGACTCGTGTGCGCGAAATATAAATTAGGTAGGCTTCAAAAAGAAGTCGCAAAACTTTGTGGGTCAGACCAAAGAAGTTTCGCTCGATACACGAGCTGTGCAAAAACAAAAAAAAAAAAATATAACAAGAAACAACAAAGTTTCACGTAGGCCCTTCAAACGAAACTTCCTCCGCAATATTTGGTATTCCTTCGGTGCGATTATGCCATGTGCTACATTTTTAACCACAGAGAATATTGTAGTCTGCAAGATTATTTGCCGTATTTATTATGAAATAGTCTGGCTTCGCAAGATCAAACGGATATAATATTAATAAGTAGGCTCGGAGGCGAAAATAATGTATGAATCGTGAAGCGGAATGGAAACGCGTTGTTCGGGGGTTATGGTGGATGCGCCGGGTAGCGTTTATTATTAATAAATGTATTCGAGCGTGAACCGAAAAGAAAGGATCTTCCACTTTGGTAGGCGATTTTTTTTTCAGACGAAATTGAGAGCCGCTTTCAAAAGTTTCGAAACCCCGGAGGCCGTAAACTTAATTAATTTCAGAGAAAAAAAAACAGTTTTGAAAATTCATTTATTCCTTTCGCATCATTCTTACATTATATTTTATTTATTTATTTATTAACTGATAAATGAATGCAGTCACAGACACACTCGACACGCCTTGACACGCTTCTTTATTATTCGCTAATCCAGTCCTGCGTTACATAAACTAAGCATACAAATATCTAAACGCGGAACATTACGCATGGAACACGAGTCGGACTTTGCAATAATATATTTCTTATCTTCGCAATATAAATATCGCAGATTGTGCAACTCATTATCACACGCACTTTCAGATTTAATTCACGGAATTCGTCATTTTTTTTATATTTGTTATTACGGTTTTCCGAATTTTTCAGAAAATTAGAAATATTACTAAAATTTACTTAATGAAACAGTGGAATTCAAATAGTGTTGATCGAAGATCTCCGAAATATATTAACCGAGAGCCCTCGAACAATACTAGCCGAAGTACTGGACGAAAATAATGTTAGTTGAGGGCCCTGAAACACTGTTAGCCTAAGCAAACGGTGCAGCCTTATATAATAGAAATGTATGATCTATAAACTATTTTTATTTGTTATACACATACTTATTGTACTAATTTGATGTAATAGCACTAAATTTAATTAATACAAAAAATAAATATAATTTTTGGTAACTATATTTTTTGTGTTGTTTCTTTTTCTTAATCAAGATTGTTGAGATAAATTGGAGATCATTCATTTAGGGGAGTGTATCCCATTTACAAAGTGATTTTTTCGCCCGAGATGTTTGTTTTCGTTGAAAAGGACGGACTTTTTGATCCATCATACCTATTCTCTGCCTCATCTCGTGTAGTCATGTAGGCACAAAAAAAACCAAGTACATTTATTTGGAAACGGGGACAAAATTTATTACATCTCGGTTCGTGATAAATGAGGAAAAATTTTTCGTCGTAGCGCAACTTCTTGTATGTTGCGTGTGCTTTTTTTTCTTCCTTCCTTCCTCCAGCAGAGTTTGGGGTATGAGGTTTTCCTTTGGTGGTTGTTCCTTAAAACCCCCCGAGGGCTGCGTGAACAGACTGGGCGGTGGGGAAAGTGAAAAAGAAGCGAGAGAGAGAGAGATGAAGAGCAGAGAGGAAAGCTTGTATTCGTGTCGGTTTCCTGGGAGATGTCGGGGCTGGCGTAGGACGCGTCGGGTAATTTTCCGAAGCGTCGAAATGTGTTTGTGTTTGGGGAGAGAAAGCTGACACAGTTAGGGTAGGATTCTGGTTTGGGGTGCCGAGGGGCGGCGGTTTTTGGGGGGGTTGGCGCGGGGCGTAGCCTTGCCGAACGACAGTGAAAGTTGGCGGCGGCTCGGGAGAAAATCGATGGCGTTGTCTGGCGCCCGGAAAACTCCATAAATATATTTTTGCGGGTGAAGTTCAAGGGAAACGCGTTTCGCTTTCCACCAAGGCAAAAACACGCAGAAAAAAATATGGGAACGACCGAAAAGGGAAAACGAGCGGCGCGCAAAAAAAACGCTTAATTATTTTATAATAAACCGATGGGAGAGATGCAAATTGAGATGCGAAAAAATGAAAGCAATTTAAATGGAAAATTAATTTTCAGGACAAAAAAAAATAACTGTGACAGGGAGGGATGGGAGACGCCCCTGAAATTCGGGCCTCCTCATGAATTTAATATTGGGGCAGGTTGGGGTTTGCCGCCGCCGCCTCCTCCGAATGATTGATGGATTCCTGAATTATTAAGCTTCGAACTAATTCCAACTTTTACTTAACCAACTTCACACACTCAGACATTTTATTTTTTATTATTTTTTTCGTTCGCTTCATGTAATATTCGTGTAGACGTGTAAATATTTTAAGTGCATGCATTAATTTTATATTATTCCGCCCAAGAAACGCGACAAACGCTAATCCATTTTAATGTCAAAGTCTAGCATTAAAATATTACTATAAAAAAAACAGGTAATTTAATAACCAACATTTTTGATATTATTACTGAAAATCATAGAGATGATTCGAGTTAATTATTTGCTTGATTTCAATTTGTATACTCAAGATCCTAGTAAACTTGGTTAAATTTTGATTAGCCTAGTTTAAACATCATATAGGGAAATCTCATCAACTCAAATGGAACTACCAATATTAGTTCTAATAATACTCAGAAATTTAATAATATTTCAATTAATTTAATTATTGTTGATTTTAATTATAAATTTGCCTTTTTTCCATATGTTAAATGAAAGATGAAATAAATGTGTTCTAACCTTCGGTAAAGTATATTAAATTTATGACTGAAGGAGAAGACGATGCATGCATATTATTGCTGGACCTTTTCAAGAGCATCCCTTTAATTAAAACGAAATGACGACTGAAAAGCAAATAAAGACGACCACTGGCCGCATTACGCAACGATATTTATAACGACGTCCACCCTTTATTATTATTGTCATCATCGTTTTCGTGCGGCCTCAATTCCGTAATTACGCCAACGCGACAAAGGGGGTCGGTCTCCTTTTTAATTTCCGCGCAGATCGAGGTCAACCCAAAAAAAAATTATAAGAGGAAATTGAGGCCTGGTGGAAAAACGCCGCCCCTCTTTTTTTTCCTGTTGTTTGAATTGCCTTCTTTGAGCTGAGCGCCGTTTTCCTCGAACTTCTTGTGACGAGTTCATTTCAAGAGCGCAAATATTTGGCAGCTCTGCTCCCCAAACAGAAGTTTTAATTGCTTCGCAATTTATTTATCCTTCGTCCTTCTTCTCCATCCCTTTTGCTTTGTTCCTTTTGCGAGGTCCTGCGAAACCGGCTGCCGGAAACGGAACTCCCTGTTCTCCCGTGTATCGACGTCAAGCGTCTGAGCGTTGAGGTAGGCGGCGGCGCTTGCGCCCACCCGACGGGCGTCGCGACGTTCTCTAGAAAGACGCGGCGTGGGCAGCGCCCCGGCAATAAAGCAAATCAAAGATGAAAGAAAAATATAATGGAACCGAGATGAAAACTTGTTGTTGTTTTCTTCGAGATCGCTAACGGGTCCACTTATAGATTCCGCACATTTCCCGGGTGCCCTGAAAATTCGAAATAAACTGTTTAGCGCGACCCTAATTAGCCGAAACGCACTTAGGTTTTTGTGCCCCATTAAAACGCCGGAGGTCTCCTCTAATCGCGATTACCAAGAGGATCGGGTTTTCGGCCCCGGCGAAAGGGGTTTTCGGGAGCGATAATGCCCCTAAGGGTTTAGACATATAAATGAAATTAGAGAGAACTCCGCAGTCCCGGCTTTGGCCCTAATCGCGTCTCCGGGCGAACACTCCACGTTTATACCAAAATTCGCGAGGGGAGTTTTGTGTCCACCCATCCTCCACGCTCTCATATAGATTTTACCCTCTCCTTATTATCATTCCAGCGTTAAAGCTGAATTATGTGCTCTTTACGCCCAACCCTCAAAAATCCGATAATTTATTAAAAGTCCGCATACAGTGCTTGATCAATATTTTCATAAGTCAAGTAACTTCGTTACATTTAGATTACCCTCATTTAAATATCAAAAGAAAAGCCTCATAAAATTATTGTCAATACCGAAAGCTAATCAAACATTTTAATCTGATTTAGTAAATTTCTACAATATTTATATATTAAATAATAAAGTCTTAAATAAAGAAATTCCAACAATTATACAAATCGTAAGTCATAAATAATAAAAATCCATTAAGTAATATCAATTGAAACAGGTATAATACACAGGGAAAGTTAGTTTTCAAAAATAATATATTTTTTGCGCAACGAAAACACATAAATAAATCGAGAAGTGTGTATACGGATTATATATATTGTTTTATTGCCCACAGACCAACACCTACTTGTCACTTATTTTATTTTTCTACCAGTTCGTAAAAATTTATGTCTCGCTTCGAAAAAGTTGGCCGCTTCGGTATGCGATGCTGACGGAAAATGAGTCACCAAAAAGAAAAAGAAAATTACACATAACGGACGTTTAAAACAAATTTGATGGATTTCTTGGCGAACGACAAAATAAAAGCGAAAACAATGCCACCATCGTGTCGTAACGCCTAGCAAGAAAGAGAGACCCAAAGAACGCGACGTAGAAGAAGAGGAAGGCAAAAACACAACAACAAAGTGGACTCAAAAAGTTCGTAAAAATAAATTCGCGTAGGTGTGTTTTCGCACAAAACGGATTCAGCAGATGTGCATTTAAATTTTAGCATAGGAAATGTCAAATTGTTGCGAAATTAGTCCAATAACCGAATTAGAATCTCATTATTTACACCGTTTTTTCGTTTTAAATATTTTATAATTTTACACTTCTTTAATGCATTAAAATTGTAAAATTATAATATTTTAGGGGCAGCGGGGCCCATGCGATTTTCATTCTTGAAAGTAGTCAAAAATTAAATAATTCAATATTATGAAAAAAATTTAGTGATGTTTTATAAAATTAAATCGAATGTAGATTGAAGTTTCCTGTATTCTGAAACATGTGTTCTTTACAACGTAAAGATAGAAGCCTGTTGCTCCTGAGTACAGATGTTCCGCGCAATTTATTATGCACATAACGCGTTCCAATAAATAAATAATTACATTAAACTGATTATAATTGGATGTTCCACGGCACTCTTTCCGTGCAAAACGCGTGCATTTTTCTCCTCTTCACTATTTGCTGTAAATCAAGAGAGCATAAAAAATGAGTTAACCCAATTAAATTGTAATAGTGGTTAGGAGGATGGGCGATAATAATAAATAGAAATTAATTGGATTCGAGCAAAAGCGATTTCAATTTCCTGCCTTCGGTCGGCACGAAACGCAACTAGTGGTGGTGAACAACAACAGGACATCATTTCTATTCCAGTCATCGACAGGCCATAACTTTCATCCATTCACAAAGTTATTAGCAGCAAAACGAAATGTATGGAATAAATTGATTCGAAATTATATTTATATTTTTTTTTAATCCAGGGCACAAAATTAAAGTAAATTGTGTATTAATTTGCTCTCTGTTTGCGAGTGGGGACGGAATACCCATGATTCGCTTTCGTGCGTTCGCGAAATTTAATTAAAAATTTATTTTTATATGAAATACTCGACACAACAAAAAAAAATTGAAATTGAGGGGTGAAAAAAATGTGTATATATGTGTTTGCGTATATATGGAATATAACAAGGGGGAAACCCGTGACCTGGAACGAATCCAGGCACAAATCTGCGCGCCGGTAGATTTTAAGGGTAGTTTCGGTGGGGGTGCTAAAAAGCTGCCGGCTTTACGCGTTTAACATAAGGATTGTAGAAAACAAAAAAAAAATGGTGGTTTGTGTATTTGGCAAGAAGTGAAAGGATAAAAAAAAAAGGATGCGTTAGGCGGCACGTTTTACGATGGTTTTATTGGTGTCAGCTTGATTTTCAACCACTTCGTAAACACTTTCCAACTGTCTACCTTATCTTAACTTTTCTTTTACTACTGCGATTTTTTTATGACACCGCAAAAGCAAGTATAACTGAGTCAACAAGTCATTAACAAATAATCATAACCAGAGCCGTATTATTCATTAGGCTTATTATTACAATGCCTAAGACTTACGAACACAAAATTTGAATACACCCCCGCTCATAATTTAAATTAGAAATCAGGAATACATATTTTGCACAAATTTGTAAGGTTCCTCATCGTCATCTATTTAACTAGTGCCTAAGGTTTTAATAAACCTAAATTACTTTTGAAATTTGTTAAACGAAAATATGAATTACCTTCACTGCAAATAACCAAATATTTGATGGATCTTACCTGAAACAAAAAAAAAACAAATTTCAATTTACTGTAATAAATATTAGAATGGTTATAAATACAATATTTTCAAGTTTTTATTTTTTCATTATATTTAAGTGTCAAAAAAATGTCCTAATTAATGGGAAGCAACTAAAAATTAACTGAAGGTTAATTACTTGTTCAAATATACACCTTTCCTTTCCCTTGCCGTACGAATTGTACGGACAGCTTCTAAATGATGATAGAGGTAAAAAAGCAAAATATTTTGAACAGTGCAGCTGCCAGGAGTCCGAAAATAACTCAATTCTCTCGACGCCGAAGGCATCTTCTGCGACACCTAGCGAGAGTGTCGTACGACGTCTGTTTTCGACGTGCAAACTCTTCTCTTCTCGATGATGAAAATAACAGAAAGTGAAAGAAGAAAAAAAGCGGAATAAATCCGGAAAACCGCTCATCTTTTTTGCACACACAAATACACGCGATACGTCGCACACTTACATCACGGC
Organism: Nicrophorus investigator; assembly: GCA_963457615.1. NCBI lineage: Eukaryota > Metazoa > Arthropoda > Insecta > Coleoptera > Silphidae > Nicrophorus > Nicrophorus investigator. The sequence continues at coordinate 4,131,780 of OY735143.1, forward strand.
GGGCGTATTTTTGGACTGTCCCAAATAAAATAAAAATATTATTAGCGGAACGCTATTTTCGTGGATCATTTATTTCCACGGGGAATCATGCATGTACGAGAGAGATTCTGAAATGAATTAATTGCTTCAGTTTCGTTTGGACATTACAAGAATTTCTAAAGAAACGAGTATAATTTCACCATGACTACTGTAAATATTCTGTTGCCATGGTAATATAAAATATTTCAAAATGCATCCTGAAAATTTCCTTATTATTGTTTAAAACATAATGAATATATTTGAGACAGCGTAATTGCTTATAAGTAATTGGGAAAAAAATATTTACATTTGCTACTATCGTTTATTATGAGGATTATCGGATTAAAATAAGTATGTTTTGAGTAATTCTCGAGACTCGGATCAACGGATTATCGTTTATGTTCCCCTCCATTTTTTTGTTTTGTATTATTTATTTTGACGGAGAGAAAATTGCGTTTGGAAGGAAACGAGAAAACCATTTCACTTTCCCCACCGATACGCGTGGAGAAATCAATACACAACAGCATCGTACACAAAGAGAGGAAAATATGATCCAATTCCCTTTTATAAAACGAAAAACTTTCGCCGTTGCGTGAAAATGGATGAAGATCGAAAAGAAAAGAAAGGAGAGTAAAAAAAAGTGCGATAATTCGACCACTAAAAGTAATGGAAATAAATGAATGAATTAATTACGTTTTCTTCTCACCCTCGATTTTCGGGGGCGAATTTTTGATGAAAAATAAATGAGCGGACCGAAAATTGCGCAAATATATACGCAGATATTTGTGTCGGAGCGTCGGCGTCGGGCCTATCGATTTTCCTTTCACTTTTCCACGGCCTCGGGCCTCACCCAATGTATTCCTTGTTTGTTCCCTCTCTCTCTCTCCTTTTCCACGCATCGCTCTCATCCCTGGCATCCAGCCAGAAAAACTTTCGGCAGGAATTTTCCGCGATATTGTTATTATTATTATTATTGTTATAAACCTACCCTTAAGCCCTTATCCGCTTTCCACCCCAAAAGCAGCCTTTGCGTTTGCCGTGCGCGTTATTTATAAGAACCTTCCTTAAATATACGCTTCAGGCTTTAATAAACAACATGCGAAATTTTCGCAAAGGAACCGCGCCCGAATTTTCGTGCGCGTAAAATATTAATAAATAAATATATATATATATACACCATACGCACACAGGAGAAATAACGATTGTACGATGCCCTTGAAAAAAATAAGGGAAGCTGGGGGGAAAAACAAACGGCAGCGCGGGGGCGGCATCTCCTACCCTCTCCGCCTATCCGCCCCCGCTTTTACCAGCGTCGACCGTTATCGGGTTGGGGTAGGTTAGGGACAAGGTCGAGGACGCAGACGACGCCTCCCATTCCACATACCGACGCCGCGTCTGATAAACGAGTTCATTATTTCAACACACCACGTCCAAAAAAAAAACAGCGGACAACAACAATATGGATTATGTAATGGCCGGCAGAGTGGAAAAACAAAAATAATATGATATAGGGGGGTTTGTTAACACAAACAACAACAAACGGTGCGTCCCATTTCCTAAAATTACCAAACTCGCATTTAGAATTTCATGAAAAATAATGCTAGTTTAATGAGTATCTCCTAATTCTAACAAAAAATAGTAATTTTACGTAAATGGAAAAAAAATGATGGTATGAATTTATTTTTTCTTTTAGATTGATGTAAATTAATGAAATTCGTGGAAAATGGTAGAATTTTAGGATTTAATATATGCATTCTTAATAATTCTCCTGTAATGGAAATATTATATAATATAATACTTTGGATGTATATATTTCTGAATGCTAGAAGTCATCTTTGCGGCAATGCCTGTCTCGTGGATGTACGATATGAATTCAAAACTATACACCGACGTGTATAAAGCAGAAGATGGATACACGATGATGATGCGACTGTGTATGGTGGAATCAAGGGGCGCTCCGTCAAAAGCCACCCAACCACCCCCAAGCTGCCAGATTTATGTTCGTCTCTCGTTTTGAATGGCGCGGTTTCGAGATTTAGGCTTCGTGGATGTGTATTAGTGTGTCTGGGGGGGTGGCGAAGTTTCCGAAACTAAAGACGAGCCGCTGCAGACGACGTTAACAGATTGAAGTGGATGATGGTTTCGGTGTTGAGGGGGTGGTGGTGGTGGAGGTAGGTACAAGAAAGAGAGTACGTGCGAGAGAGAAATGGAGGGTTGGCAATCAATCACCGGAGCACCAGGAGAGACAGGTAGGTCAAACGGCGACCTTGACGGAGGTGGAAGCGTCGGCGGTGGTGGTAAAGCCGTCTCCAGGCAACCCCGGGGGCCCGGCGTCCCGGCGCGCTCGATACCAGAAGGTCACCTACACAGGACGTCGCGACGCGTCAACGGGAAGTGGAAGGAAGCAGCTCGCGCCGCCACAACGTTGCGCCCTTCCCGGGGAATCCCCGGGATTCAATTTATGTAATTGGGAGGCGGCGGCAGCGGCGGCGGTTTCCTTCCTGCCCGCTCACCGCATCCCCAGAAAAGGGAAAAGAGCAGAATGGGACGCGCTCGAGAGCGGCAGATGCGTGCCTCGCGCACGTAGTAAAGTTAAATTAATTAGAGGTTTAATACCGCAATTCCGATTCAGCTCACGAGAAGAAGGCAAGATCATCTTCTTCTTGGGCAAGATTGTTTTCAGCCTTGCTCTTACGCAACAATTGGCGAAGGAAAGAAAAATGAACGTACCGAGCATCGGTGTTCCGACATCTGCAATTACTTTTATTTTAGTTCCAAATACCTGTTACATCTATAATCATAATGGATTTACGAAACATCAAATACAAACCATCTAACAGAAAGACTTGATTAAATATCAATAAATTCCTAAAAAGATGTATTGGATTTAGAATTCAAGCATATTTTGTTATTAAGTTTCTAAGAAGCAAAAACTCTCAACCACACATCTTTCTCCCTTCATTATGTACTCTCCAAAGTTTAGACAAGTAAAGTTGCTATAAAAGGAAGGATCTGATATTACAGTTAACTTTACTGAAGACTACGAATATTAAAGTAACAGTAAATATATATGTTTATTAATACAGCAATTTTCTCATTTAATAAAATACATAAGCTGCACACAAATTACGTAATCCAAATATTTATTACTGTAATATAAAAGGAATTTTAGGTTTTTTTAATATCATAGTTTTAATTTTAATATTATGATTAATTAAAAAATTAAGAAGTTTCAACCAAAAATATATAACTAATACCAAATGAATCTGTCGATCCGAGATGTTGATGCATCATCATGCATCGTTCTGCGTTTATGCATTTAAGCGCGATGCGATGTGGAGTGGTGGCGTTCGTTTATGTGTGTGATAGATGGGCGACCCTGTGCCACTGCGCCGTTTACCTTACATTGCTGCGTTCCACTTTTACCGGATATAATACGCACACCAGTAATCTCCCATCTGGTAAAAGGTATTATAGCAGCGGAGTTCCTCAAACTGTGAGGGTCTTACGCAATTGGCACACCGGATTAGCCTAAATAGCCCCGCGCAACGCCAATCGGAACGTTTCAATCGACTTCTTAGCAGTTAGCTCATTCTTGCTGTTTCTTTTATTACTATTATTCGTTTGTCTCCGTCCTGCACACAGTTTTGTTTCTAATTTATTTTTATTTATTTTTTTGCACAATCTCCAATTCTCCAAATCCATACTGAAACAACAACGCCCGATACGGCCGCCCCGAGTCGTTACGGTTCTCCAATTTATTTTCGAGCTAATTAATTTCAACCGACGGTATATTTTATATATATATATATCTGAACGGTCGTTGCACGCTCGTTTTGCAAATGTTTCCAAGAAACAGAGATTGTTGTTAAAACGTGCGATGATTAATCCACGCTGCTAATTTTTCGTATTTCTCGACGATAGAATTGTGTTAGTTCTATCGATGGAGATTACATTACCTCACGTATATGCACTTAACATTTAACTGAAGAAGAATATTTAATATATATTTATTTATTTTATTGATAATCTCATTTTATTAAAATTAAATTCATCCAAAATTACCGGTAAATATTTTAAGATTATTTAATTGAAAATTTCAGTTTTGCTCAATTTTCAGTGCACTGAAAAATTTTGTTCATTGCGTTATTTTAACAGTTCTACCATCATCAGACGAATCATGATTATGTAAAATTAATTCTCTGATAATGGTAAAAATTGTTAAAATATTAATTTCAGATCTGACTTGTTTACCGGTAATTTATGTGATCATTTTGGACGGTAAAACCGGTTAACCGTTTACCGGTAATTGAAATTATTGCAGTAGAGTAGAAATTTCGATTTATATCTTTTCTGCGTACGGCGAAATAACATGAATCTCCTAACTAATTGGTCTGGATGGTCTTAATGCAGTGTAATTGTCTGGAAGGGGATGGTAATTTGGCGCCCCGACCTAGCGCAATGATTTCTATTTCCATTTTGTAGACAAATTGCGAGCGCGTTAAATCGACGTAATCAAATGCGATTCTGAATGGATGTCGAATGGAAAATTATCGTGCGAGCTCATACAGATGTATACTCATACAGATGTATGCGTGTGCGCGTGCAATTTGCACGGTATTGTGTGCGAAAATACGCGGGATTAAATAATGACACAAATTGCGGAGCGATTGGTTTTCCATACGTAACAAACTCTACAAACACAGGCACAACAAACGCTCGTTGTTTGTGGTTTTCTGACGGTAGCGGCGGCGCCCACCCTCCATGTTTTTCCAATCCAATTTCCAACCCACGCGTCGCTCCGATGGAAAACTTATTCTCCATTGAGAATGGTCAGGAATTACGTAACGCGAGTGGATCAAACAGTGATTACGTCAAGCAACGAAAAAGAAATAAAGAAAACGTACAAGCGAACCAATTAACAAACGCGGACTAATTTACAACAAAAACAACAAGAGATGTAAACAGATCGAGAATTAAATCGAATGCCGCGCTCTTTTTTACGCCAGCAACAACAAATTAAATTAGATTTACAAAAAAGAAAATCAAATTAATCGAAGGAAAACACTTTTATTTTCCGATTCGGAAATTGAATAACAACAACAACAAAAACAACACAAACACAAGGCGCAGGTCATTAATATGCTAAGCAGTCGATTTAAAGTGCAATTTAAGAACTGTACAACTTCGAGAAACGAGAACAAAACAAAACGAACCAATTTTCCTACACGTTTGACACTTGTTGTGTTGTGTGAGGTTGTTCTCTCTGTTTCAGTCTCCTTCACGTTTTTCTTAATTATTTCTCTCTTTATCTCCAGTTTTTTTTTGTCTTCATCTCGCTTCGTTCCTTAACGACCCGCTTGTGTGTCAATGATTTGTAATAAATCGCTAAGAGCTTTGGAACGGATTGGAGACACATAAATGCAGTGAATGCAATTTGCAAAACAAATTGTCATGACTCAACAAACGGCAGTAGCAGCAGTTGTTTGATACATGCACCAGCGAGATCAAATCCGATTAAACCCAATCAATTATTCATTTAAATCGAGTCTGAAATATGCTACACTGAGAAGAGAAAAAAAAAATAATGACGAAAAAGAGTTTAAGTGGAAAATTGATATTAGAATATTTAAAATTTCAATAATTTTTAAATATATAATTTCGCCATTTTTTTTTTTGTAACAGTACAAAACTGCAATTAGTTAACAAATTAGTAATTAAGAAACAATTACTTTAACGATTTTGCAGCAAATAATTGGAAATTAAGTAGGAAGGACTAATTTTTCGCTTACGGAATTTTAATGCACACCCACCTTAGTTTCACTGCGCATATTAACATTTATCTATTTAGGTTAGAACAAAAAGAAAAGAAAAATGGAAATATGTTATTGTTACTTTGCAATGCGCACTTCTCAACTATTTATATTACGCAGATTAAAATATCATGTAGGACTGTTGGGAAATGGAAATAGCAACCTAGACCTAAGTGCGAAAACAGGCAATACATAAATAAGAATGTGGTCCTCGGAGCTTTTCCTGAAGCTATTAGAAAGGGGGGATGGGAAAAAAGTTTTTTCGTCTACTCTGAGCGTACATACGTTTATATTCGTGCATCGGGGAGAAAGAACGAAAGAATGTGTATATACCCACGTTCATATTTTATTATCCCCGAAACGATCGAGCTGGGGGCTGTTTTCGGAGGGACGGGGGGCTCGGAGGGTGTATACAGGACACGATCGTTCGTTCCGTCTAGACACCCCCGATTTCCCTTTTGTTGGATACATTCGGAAGGCCGCCCCCAACTCATCCTACCACAACTCCCCACCACTCCATCCCTCAGAAAACGCGCGCGTTAGAGCGTGATGCCAGGGGGATGAAAAAAAAATTACAAGTACTTTTCGTCACATCATTAGCAACGATAAATGCTTTCCTACTAGTTCACTACAACTAAAAGGAATATCTTAATATTAATTGAAACTTTAAAATAATTATGAGAAATTTTAGTTTCAAAAATAAAATAATAATTTTTGATAGAAACAAAACAAAGTTTCTAAGTGCTTTACTACTTTATTCTTATAACAAATTGAAGGCTATTAAAGGCTGTGCCTCTTCGAGAGAAATACACGCAGAAAACTCGCGAGAGGAATTTATGACGTTTTAAATGGTACATGGAAACGCTGCGACGAGGTTTATCGTTTAGTAATTGTAAACAAGAGAAATTTTAATTGCGACATGCAAAAATCGTAGGTAAATATAAGTTAATGTCAAACGGTATTTGATTTTGAAAACGTTGCTCGTGGCGGCATTTATCCGAGTATTAATTTCCGAATTTACCCGACCGTGAACAGGCACCATCCAAGCGTAAACTAGTTGTTTTTTTTTCTATTTATTTATTTCATTCTTCATATGAAGACTAATTTCACACATAAATCAGTTTGATGTTTAATTGAAAATCAATTAAGCTATTTGTTGCTCGGAGCGGTGATTAATGGTGGCGACATCTCTGCTGCAACGCAGAACCACGATCAACACAAACATTTATAACAAATTCAAAGAAAAAAATACACAATTTCTAAAAATAGAGTAATTTTTTTTTCTCTAACATTATGCAAGATTCGTCAAAAATGTATTTTAACTATTGAGTTGTGCAACTAAGTGACATTTAATTCATTTTTTTACTGACAAAAATTAGGTTTTTTTTTGAACATGCAAATATGACTGCCTGAAAGGTGGCAAAACCTAATTGAATAAAGTTTCCATTTGAGGTTTCCATTACCGGTAAACGGTTAATCGGTTTTACCGTCCAAAAATGATCACATATATTACCGGTAAACTTTAAACTGTAATTTCTTAAAAATCAACAAAAAGTCTTATTGATTAATATATATTGAAATATCGTTTTCAAGACATGAAATTAATATTTTAACAGTTTTAAAATTTCCCATTTCTTGAAATAAATTGTCAGAGAATTAATTTTAGATATTCAAGATTCTTCTGATGATGGTAGAACTATTGAAATAAATTCTTATCAAAGAAAACTTCATGCTGTGATTGTATTTACTTCCTATAGTAGTAAAATTTATTACATAATGAATGCAGAGATGAAACTTTGATTCGGTGGACGAGGCAACTCCGTTTTCCCCAATCAATAATTAATTGAGTCAAAGTGGACACCCGATGTGCGAAGAGAGACGTGTGTCATCTCGACAATTCCAGCCCGCGCGGCAATAACACTGACTTATTCATCTTCTATTCCTAGTTTAAATATTTAACGATGACCCAGCCGGTCGGACATCGATATGCATGTAAACTGTCCACCTTGAGCTTTTCCTGCACTTCGCGTTTTAATATTTCATATTTAATTTAAATAACGATAACTCTACAAACTTACTAATTACAACTTCAATATCATTGGTTTTCTTAATAATCACCAATTTTTTATTTATAAATTTGATAGGAAATCGTGTTATGAGAAAATCCACCCACCTTCATTTCCTATACACCGATGTGAACGTTCCTGTATGCTACATGAATATTTGATGAAAGCAAGAATGTTAATGCATGAATTAGTAACGCAAGATTCCGCCCACCGTCATTTATCTGTGATACCGATAGTAATATGCCACATTCAATATTTAATTTTGAAAAAAATGTTAATTCATACTAATTTATATTCCGTGAAATAATACATGTAAAAAAAATGCAGTCCACGATCTCTGCACATTTGAAACAAACGATAAATAATTTTTGAAAATTTCGTTAAATCACAAAATATTAATAGATTTTTTTAGTAATTAAAAAAAATGCTCAATTTTGTTTACTGAGAATTACATAGTTTTTTTTATATAAAATATATAGAATTTAATAACTAATTACAAAAAAAACGCATTTTCGGATAAAAATTTCATAATTATTACCACAAATTTAATAAAAGTGACAAAATCATGAATTAAACATGAGGTAACGGAAGTTATATCTAACGATGCGCAATAGATTAATTCTCCTGATGTAGTCATAAAATCTGTAGAAAGTTTTGCAGATTTTCGATTAATTATGTAAAAATGATTTTACTAGAAAATTGGTTAAAAATCAAAATATTAAGAATTTCGTGTTCAACTCACGATGATATTTAGCCGGAACAATGTTAATTATCCAAGCAAGGTGTGTATTTCTGCACAGAAAATTGCTCAAGATACATAAACATATATTTTTTTTATTTCTCTTGGGCGCAACTTTCACTTCTTACAAATAGACAAAAAAAAACACAAAATATTTATAAATAAGGGAGCAAAAACAGGAGAAGCAGAAGCCCAATTAACGTTCCTGAATTTCCACGCTTCCCTCTTGGGTCGGGGGTCGAGACAAGTGTGCCTTTGTGACACCTCGAGAGGGTGAGATGGAGGTAGTTTCATCTGTTGTGTATTTTTTTCTTCTTTGCTTAAAAGCCGAAACACTTGCGAATTCCTCAAGGGCTTTAATGGCTTTATATTTTCGGTGGATCCCAGGTTTTTTAAACACCCCCGATGATTTATTGCCCGACATGTGGACCGGCGTTATTTTCCCAATATCTCACTATATATATATATTATGTATTATATAACACACGATGTTTGTTATTTTAGTGCTCGCTAAAGTGGACCTTTAGGACCGAATCATCGAGTCCTCAAGGGTGCAAAACAGGGAAAAAAATATGATGGACACCAACCATCTTGCAGTCATTAAAATACCTATGAGGACATTCCTTTTTTAAAACTGCAAAAATATTTCCCACCAAAAAAAAAAGAAACATCCTGTATTTCCACTTTTTGACTATATCCTCATATTCCTTCAAATAATTATTAAGCAAAAAATAAAATATTGTATATATTGTATACATAGTAAAATGAGATTTTCAATCAAAAATCTTGACATAAATCGGATTTTTTTACTAACTTAAGTGTTTTCCAAAATTTTGGAGCAATTCTTAAGTGAACATGAGTGTAGTGCGGATGCCATTAATTAATTGTCATCGGAAGAAGAAGGCCTCTCTCACCTCCTTGACTTGAAACAGATACTTTTTTGTCGAAGTGATCGTAAGAGAAGCAGCGGTAAAAGGCGAACGTGGAAGGAAGGAATAAATAGACAAAAAAATGGAGGCAAGATTGCGACGGTCCATCCCCCCTGAGGGAACCTCTCTAAACTGAACCCAATTTGCTCGGAGGCGAACGGAGGGAGTTTGCTTATTTTAGAATGTCGCGTTCTGTCTGTTTCCCCCCAAATAGGGAAGCGCCACCGTGTGAATACCGCGATCATATTACTAATTGACTGAGACGGATTACAACTTGAATCCTTGCACGCTCTTTCTGGTGCCATTGACAATGTCCCAAACCGCCCTCCAAAAACGGACAATCCATTAAATTTAATTGAAACCCATTTAAGGGAAGAAAAACATAAAACGTATCAATGGTGGTTATGCTGCTTAACCACATGATGAATTAAGGAAGACAAATATAAAATCAAAATTCAAACACTATCATTTTTTACTAATGATATCATTAAGAACTAGTCGGTAAATATACATCAAAAAGTTGATATATTTTTTTAAACATTGTACGAAAATAATAACATTTTAAATTTAAATCAAATATTTGTTTGTAATGTGTGTTATATTGGTGGTGGTTATGCTACTTAACCACTTAATGCATTAACAAAGATAAATATAAAATCAAACATTATCATTTTTTACTAATGATAACATTAAGAACTAGTCAGTAAATATACATCAAAAAGTTGATATATTTTTTTTAAACATTATACGAAAATAATAACATTTCAAATTTACATCAAATATTTGTTTTAATTATTTTTAGTAAAATATATTTTAAGAGATTTATTATATATAAGAAAATTGTGTTAAAGTTAAAAAAAATCAAACTTAACAACAAGAATTTCCTGTAAACGTTAAATATTTCAATTGAAAACCATTACTTATTAGCAATAATTATTTGCGATTTCTACTTCCACCATTTTCAGACAATTAATTTAAGACATTTAACTCTAGCCCAGCACATCTCATATTTAATCGTTCAATGAAAAAAATAAAAGTTTTGGTAATTGCACATTCATTCAACTTAAATACTAGAGGATTGAGTAAAACTTGGATAAAATATGAAAAGCTGCTCTTGAATATGTAAAATTCATCAAGAAATATTTATGTATATGCTATACCTAAAGCTTTTACAGCCAATTTTATAGGTAAAAATATTCATTTTCAATATTGAAATTTAAGAAATTAACCGGTATTTCATATTAAGATTTACCGGTAATTATGGTGTGCAATATAAATAATTACGCAGAAACGAAAATGCGAACATATTTACAAATAAATAATGAATTCCTCCTCGAAACTCGTCGAGTTCCTTTGATTGCGTACGTATCTAAATCATCAGAGGACGACGTTCTTAGTGTTTGCGTCTCGATGTTACACATTGTTTCTGCGTTACGTAATTAAATTAATTTTCGCATTTAATTAAATTATAGGCGGTGGGGGTACGCCCTTTACGTCGGGTACAAGCAATTTCGGTCAATAAATTAACGACCAGAGCATTGCCATGCCAACGGTTCGGATGTAAATTAAATCAAATGTATAGAGAAGCAAGGCAGGCAGACAGGCTTCTCTCGCTCCGAAGACGGAAACTTGTAGCTCGAAACTTGCACGATCCTTGATTTTTCGTACGATACATTATTTCTTATTTATAAAGCATCGATCGATGTAGGAAACCGGATAAATGGAACCCGATACAATAAATAAGGGTTGCGCTTTGTTCCCCGGGGTTACTACAGTGGTGTTTTGTTAATTTTTGTTTGTCGTTTCGTTGTTATGGAGATACTAGCTTTATGCTTTTCACTTCTCTCTTTTTTTTTCGCTCTCCTGTATCTCTTTTCATAAATCCTCCAGTGAATGGCTTCTACACATGATGATGACTTTATTATTGCTCCACGCTTTTTTTCTTCTTCTTCCACTTCTTTTTTTGGTTACGTTACTCGATGAAACCCATCTGGCGGTTAAATGATTTATTACTATTATGAATATTATAATTTCATTAAAATTCATTAATTTTATCATGCGTTTAATACCAAAAAAAACATTACTTTCTTCCCAGAAAATCGAAATAAACATTAACTGTAATCCGATATTTTGAAATACAAGTTTTAGTTTGTTTTCTTGGCCTTGGAAAAGCAGGAAATATCGTGGACTTTCAGTATTCGAAAAGAGAAGTCGATGCAAAGCTATTGCAAAGGTATCGAAAACTATTTCCAAATGTTTTATAATGTCCGGTTCGTTCGGAGCCGCAAATTAAATGGTAACAAATTTGTGTGCGTGTGCGACATCGGTGTTACAATATATAATGAATATGCATACGGATTAGGATTTCCTTAAGCACCGCGGAACGTGATTTCCAAAAGAATCCGAGTTTCGTAACAAAGCGTTGCGTAAATTAAGGTGAAGCACAATGGAAATTAACAAAAAATAGTCGCAGCAGATATTTGGTTCGAGATGAATCACGTACCAAACGGATTTCGTGGACGATAGGAATCGGTTTCCTAAGATTCCGAAACCGGAAACTGCGCAACCGGTGGTAATCAAAACCGAACATCACAATCATCATCATCATCATCATCACAACAACGGCGTTTCCCTTTCCGCATCCTTGGACCGATTCTCAAACGCGGAGAGGAGATGCAACACTCTTGTCTTTTATGTTGTTTGTTTCGTGGGAGTGGAGCCACCAGAGAGTGTTTTGCAAAATCGGTTTTTGTTTCGGAGGAAACTTTTCGCAACGGCACGCTGGAAACGAAGGAAAATCGAAACGGATTTCCTTTGTCTTACCGTACGCCGCTCGACAAAGATGGGGAAAATAGAGACCAACAAAAATAAGAACACGAGCCGTTGCGTACTTACAGTCCAATGATATTTATCGTGTTTTTTTTTCCTTCTATTCTTCATTAAATGTGCAAGAAGCAGAAAACACTGCATTTCCCGGTACTCGTTTTCTTTTTAATTGCTTGTTCCGATGGCCGTTTCCACGAATTTTTCTATTTACGTAATACTCTGCAATGCATTATGGTTTTGTTTACGGACGACACGAAATGGAAAATAAAAATAATGGAAAAACACTCAGAAATTAACGCCAATAAAAAAATATCCAAATTCATTCATTAAAAATATTAAATATAATTTTACTTTTCACGGGTTTGCAAAAATCTCGATTGCAAATAATAAATATTGTTATAAAAATATAAGAATTTTAAATAAAATAAAATTAAAATACATTTTTTTATAAAATAATAAACAAACAAGAAAATACATGAAACTGTAATTAGTTTAAATTGGGTTTGAATCCATTCAACGTTAATGTGATTTTTGTTAATATGGAAGAGAGAGAGAGAGAGCGACTAAAGATTGGGTTAGGCCTTTATATGTAAAGTTACCGGGGATTTGCGCTGGCGCTCGCTTGATTTCAACTTTCCGAATCCAATTACGCCCTCCATGAAATATTAAATACTAATTGGGAACGGTATTTAGGACCCCCGTTTTAACGCCAGTTCGCTTCGGGCATCATATTGCGAGTTGTTAAAATTATGATGCATACGAAACTACCCCCCAAAAAAAATGAGAAGAAAAAGATGTTAATAATACTTCATATCTAGTTAAAGAAACTTAAACCAAGTGTAGTAAATTGAAAAACTAAAAAGTTATGACAGATCTCTTTAAAATAGAAAATTAAATGTAAATAAGACTATTTATGAATAGCGCTACTGTCTGCATGAATAAAACTATTATTTTATTCTTTTTTTAGACTCGTGCAACTTGTTTATTTACATTTGAAGCATGAGCTTAATACGCACGCAGAGAGGAAATCTTACATAAGAAACACCGATCTCTGTATACACATGCGTCGAGGTACTTAAGTACATACAAAGCAAAACACCACACGCACTGATAAGTGGTATCAAGTAGGAACGTGGCCCGGATTGTTTTTCCAAGATTGTTCCAAGACTCTTCTATTTAACAGTAAAATGTACAAGATTCATTCGTAAATAATTAATTATTTACTCCGATTTTTACAAATTGGAACTATAAAATAAAAATAAACGCTGCACTTATTAAATGTAATGTTTAATAATTTTTCCTACAATTATTCCTTAAAAAAACGTGTAAATCGAAATCATGGATTTTGATAAATAAAAATGTTTAAAAATCGTAAATCTGTGATAAAAGTTTACTTCGATTAAAATAAAGATTACCTGTAATTTTAATTATAAATTTAATTATAGAATATTGTTTAAATAAGAATTTATTTTTGGAAAGTACACTACAAAGTGTTAAAAACGGTACAGAAATATCTATTAGTATACATTTTCTGCTCTCTTTAGTAATTAGTATATCTAGTTTATTTTGGTAATTAAAGATTTTAGTAAATGCTTCATTTACATATGTAAAAGTAAGTTTATCCCAAAGGACATCTCTAGGATTGGGGCAACAATATAATTGGATTATTAAACATTAATTCAGTAAATCTTGACTAATTAAAATGTAATTTAAATAGGTCCGTGTAAATCGAAATCAAAATGTAATTGTAATATGCAAAACCGAAATCATATCCATTAAATCAGGGGATAGGTGTATTTTAAACTGAGTTTCCTAGTTCAGATCTAAAGGTTATGCAAAACTGATCATTAGATAATATACACCTGTGTGTTTACGCTACAATTTCACGAATAGTTCCTCGTCTCGACTTATATGCGTCTCGTTTTCCGTTTTCGCTCTCCCAAGAAGCGTTACGAAATTTCGGCGTTGTTTATGGATGTTTCGAGGACGCCTTCTTGCATTTACGATTCCGCCGAAAAACCTCCTCAAGTCTCGCAACCTAAATAACAACCGTGTCTTCCTACAGAAGACAGCAGCCTTGGCGCAAAGAAACTGAGAGCTTTCCTGTATGGCGCAAAAAATAAATAAATAAATAAAACGGTTTCCTGCAATTAGCGAATTTCTTTAATTTCATATTTTGATGATGATTAGCATCTCCTTCGCGCGATTGCACAACCGTGATAATCCGAACTTTTCGGAACTATGACCAAATATCTCTTTCTCTCATTCTCGAGATGGTTTCGGGTGTGTGAGGTAACGTAACGCAACGCAACGCAACGTCGAGAGACTCCTTTTGTATGCAGATACGCTGGGAACAAATTAGTTAATCATAAATCGAAATCCCGACGAGTTTCGTCATTTTCGAACCGCAAAAGGAATATTTTGTTATTCCGCACGCACGCATACAAACACACACACAAGTCGCTGTTCGATTCTGTGCCAAAAAACTGCGCATATTTGGCACGAGGTGAACTACACCTGTATGGCAGGATTGTGTGTATGTATGTATGTATCTCTTTTCTGCATGCTCGATAGGTGTGTATTCGCGTATTCGTATATCGCATACGTTTGTGTGAGTGCACGTAAGCGCACATGTATGGGTGTGCGTTACGTAACTTTCAGTTACACACTTAATGTCTGGGCCGGTTGTTGCGGGCCACCTCAACACACGTTCACGTATACATACATACACATACACACACAGAGAAATACGACACTCTCCTTCCTCACCTCTCTTTTTAAATGTCACGTGGAATTTGCACCGCCGGTCTGGGGAATTACAAAATCACCGAACCCAATTAATTGAAACTCATTTATACACACACACACAAAATACACGTAAGACTTTTCGATACGTGTACATTCTGCACAGCAAAAAAAAAAACGTTAACCAATGAAAACGAAACCGAAAACAAAATCGGGTCACAAATTATCGTTTATTACGTAATGAAAATTTTGTGTTTAAATATTGACCATTTTCCGTAATCCATCCAATAAATCGACATTAACTTATTCAAAACATGGCAAGTACACAAAATAATAAAAAATTAAAATCTGAAAATATTCAATCAATGCAGATGCTAAAATTATTTATTTACCAATTAAGTTTATTAAATATTAATTCATTAAAATTTAGATTATTTTTGAAACATATATTTTAATTAATTTGAAATTCATGTAAATTTTCAAGCAAATGTTACAAAATTTGAATTTAATTTAATTTATAGAATCATTCGGTTAACGTTAATGATCTTATTTTTCATGCACAAATTCGTGTAAACTACAGTAAAATTAACTAATTAATTAAGTAATTTGAACTTAATGCAAATATTATAGTAAATTAAATCTTACAGAATGGTTTAGATAACAAGAAATAATACAATTAAAAAACATGAGTAATATTTGACATATACAAGAAAATTAACAAATTTGTATCAAAGTTTTAATTTGAAATTCAGTATTTTTATCCACTATTTAAAGGAAAAAACTATTTAACATATTTAAATAATTCAATAACTAATTGCAAACTAATTACACGAACAGTGCAACATTTAATGGAAATTTTCATTGTTTTTATTTTCATTTCAAGAGTATTATTGAGTTGTCAGTAAAGACAGAGGACGATTGAAGTTGTTGTTTTTATTATTGTCATCATCATCATCATCATCGACAACATCATATCGTTGTCGTCGTTTCTTGTTGTTGTTTTTTTTTTTAAATTGTGGATCGCCTTCGAAGCGGCGAATAAATCGATA
The DNA here is from genome assembly GCA_963457615.1 of Nicrophorus investigator. NCBI lineage: Eukaryota > Metazoa > Arthropoda > Insecta > Coleoptera > Silphidae > Nicrophorus > Nicrophorus investigator. The sequence goes on from OY735143.1 coordinate 4,147,965, forward strand.
AGTTGTTGTTATTTTATAAATAAAACGTTGCTGTGTGTTTGCGTTTGTGTGTGACATAAAAGCGCGCGGAATGGTGGATCGACTTCCGGCGGCGAGGAGCGCGCCGCCTCCTTTTTCTCGATCCTTGACCGCATAAACTCAATATGCAAAGCAGCAGCCTGCTGCACTTCACGTTGACACCCCGCAATTACTCGAAGCATGTACGCAATTTATTCCACAAATAGACAATTATTACCGAATGATTCTTGTCCCATTTCATCTAAAATAAAATCACCTGAAATATAATACACTTCCGTTTTGGTTCCTATATAATATATAAATTATTTCATTCAATTTACATCAAAGATTTACATAACTTATAGTCTGAAAGATTTACTATAATCTTTTTGGAATTGATCACCCAAAAATTGTGGTACGTAAAAATTTTTATCAATCATTGGAATTTAATCGATTTATACTAGCAATTTTCGTAATGTTACGTAATTACCAAATGATCAATAACTTGGCATTTCTCAAACTATGGTAAATGACAGCTGTCAAATAAAATATTACTATAAAGAATCGTGGGTCGCAGAACAATTACAAATATGTTGCGATAAACTTTATGGATTGAAGTAATAGAAAATTAATAAAAAAAACTGAAAAATTACAAGAAATTGAAAATTGTTGGAAAGTGTTTGTAATGTTAGGTAATTACCGAATGATCAATGAATGTCGTAGTGTTTCTCATAAAATGACAGCTGTCACATTAAGTCGAAGTGTCAAAAAAATATTACTATAAACAATTAGGTATCGAAGTATAATTACAGATAATATGTTGCGAAATGATTGGGAAATATTGAAAAATAAACTGTGATCAAAATATACATATGAAAGAAAACTTCTTAATAGAATATATTTGTTAAATACAAGTGTAAATTACTTCATGCACGCGAATCGATACATGTCAAATTACCTGTATCGTAATGATAAATCCGCTTTAAGTTCAACGTTCAGATTGGCTAAATTGAAAGTAAAAGCTATAAGCAAAGAATACGATTATTTTTTACGATTTTTGGGTTGGGTCCCGAAAGCAGGTCGACACCGCCGCCGCCGTTGCCGCCGTTGTTTTTTTTTCCTTCCTCCTCCTCTTCCTACTACTTCTTTCCCGTATGTTTATTTGCGGGGTCGGGTCCCCGGAGGTGCTTAGCACCCCATAACTCTGCGCTACAAGATACACGTGTTCGTGGGCGAAAAGTCGCGGCCCCCGATTATGTCACGTCCCGTTGTGATTTTTTCTAAGTGCTTCCGAGAGGAAATGTTCGACAAACCGCTTTTTTAACCTTCTTCGCCACGGGAGGATGCATAAATATCCATCGTGGGGCATGTGTTGTCCTAGCCACCCCTAAAAAGCTACTTATCCCTAATGATTTCCCAAAACGATTTTTTTTCCCCTGCGGGACGCCCTTTCGGCAAAGACGCGCGCCCGAAAGGCAGATGCATCCACGCAAAGCGCCGTACGAAAATAACGCGATTGCATAAGTTGCTCGTTTTTGTTTGTTTTCGGTGTACGTATAAAAATTTTATGCGCGAGAAAGTCGCCGATGATAAACAAGAAGTCCAAATGAAGATTGTTGCTCAGCCTTGTAACAATTTAACCTTTTTTTATAATACACACACATACTCACACGCATTTACAGAAGAAGAGGGAGTGAGTGAGAGAGAAAAAAAAAAGGCAACGAGAATAACACTCTCGATCGGATCTTATAAACAAGTCTCGTTTTTCCCCTTTTTAGGGATGCAAGAATACTGAAAAACCTTGTTTTAAAGCGATTTAATAGTCTCGAAAGAGAAATAAAACGCAAGGGGTTGAGAAGGGAAATGTGGCTGCTTCTCTACTATATTTTTTTACTCGAAATTTCCCATATAAACCGGTCCACGCCCCCAAAAACTAATAAACCGCATAATGGATGGGCCTAACGAAAACCATGTGTGAAGCCCAGAATTCCTATTTATCTCGTTTTGTTTCTTCGCATAGACGGCGAATCGGGATCGGGGAGCAATCATTGGTAAAACTAGGATTTCCCTTTCTCGACTTCCTTATGCAGAAGTGAAACTGACGCAACGCTCGTAGCCCTGACCTGCTTACACTTCTAAGCACACTCTCCAACTCTTGGAAACGGCGAAAGAAGAATTCCGATGCGATCCATCCCCGCGTTTAATTGCTTTCCATCCAGGTAATTAGGCTCCAGCCTTGGGGGGAGGGAGGGAACGAGCTAGTCGTCGTGCCGCGTGCGAAAAGGGGTAGTGAAATCGTACACGCAGCAGCGCGACCCCACCCATCGCTCGAGACTACTAATTGGGCCCCACACTCCCCCAGACAAACCCTTTTTCCCAATGGAACGATGAAAAAGTACGTGTATCCCTGCTAACGGATGCAATTAAATCAGCTCAGAGCGATGTTGTGCAACATTTTTCATCCGGTTCCAATAACAACCCCGACACTTGTACAGCGTGATTTAATTATTCCAACAGAAACATCACATGTTTTCACGCTCAAAAAAAAAACCGAGACCAATATGTCTCCTATTTCACTTTCCAAACATTTATAATAAAACAAATAAAAAAAAGTTTTCGATCAAATTCACTTCTACAACCCAATATAAGAACCAATCCTTTCCAATAATGCAATGTATTGAAATAACTATGTTTTCTTTGACTTATAAGGTAGTGAATAGATTGCTCATTCATCAGATTACAAACACAGCACGATTTACAAAACGTCAATTTATACTAATAAATATATTAATTACACAAGCAGCATTAAATTATTTGATATATATTAAATATTAATTAGCAATTGAAATACAATTTTTAATAACTTAAGATTTCATTATTCCGTTTGGCAATTTTTAACGTTACTTGTAATTTATTTTTTACATAACACATCGATAATAATCTTTTTCTTTCATAAATACGTATCATTTAGATAAGTAATCTGATTTCCAGGTTAAATGGAACAAAAGTAAATATATGAAAAATATTAAAAATTTCTTTGTTAACGAATACGTTCTGAAATTTAGATTAAATAAACCAAACTATTTCAAGTGAATATTTTTTGGAATTAATCGACTTTCAAGATATCCGATAAAATCGGCGAGAGAAATAAAATAAGTTTAAAAAACTTCATTGACTTTAACGTGAAAACTCGAAAGAAAATAAACTGGTAACGAGTTGAACTTGAAAATTATCCATAGATCGAAAATCAAACGAAAATGACATTACAATTACTAAAAATTTTCATTAATTGTAAATAAATTAAGACCTTTTTGAAATTTCCATTTGCACTAAATAGAAAAATATATAAAAATTCGAAGTCAAAGTATTCAATACAATGTAAATTGAATATTCAGTGTAACTGTTTAAATTATTTGCGTAACAAAACTTTGGGCATTAAACGTTAAATGTCATCTGATTATCATAAGTAAACTCATCACGAGTTCAGGAATTCACTTTCATTTACTATCAAATAATTTAAATCATTATAAATTACGAATGTATCGTGTAAAAATACTAATATTATTATTATTCAGAAATATCCCGAATTATGTGAACGTTACGTTTTTTTTTGATATTCAGTGTAATATTTATATTTTACCATATACACAAATATTTTGAATCAGAAATATTCTTAATACATTAATGGTAAAAAACATTCCAGTTTATTATTTCCTAATGGAATCGGTTTCAAATAAGACTATGGAGTAGTTATGTGGTAGGCAACATAACGCACGGTTACAATTAGTGCCATCTACCGTCAAGAAGCTGCACCATATGTACGCCATTTTGTTTGAATTTGAATGATTATTTTGTATTGTATGGATTTCCGGAAACGGAAATGATAATTATGTTTCGTGTACGTGAATCAGGTTGAAGGAAATAAGTCGATTGTTTATAACCAAACAAATAGGAACAAAATGTATTTGTGAAAATGTGTGAATTATGTAAATTGTAATTACCTTTAGCAGAAAAACGCGCGAGGAACCTTTTCAGAAACCATCTCGCTATTATCACCAAGTAAAAGTCGAACAGAAACCGGAAAAGAAACATTTCGAACTTTAAGAAGACGCGCTTCGTTTCGGAATAACCGTCATTTACTAAGTGATACCAATTGTTCCATTACCAACTTGAAACATCCCTATTTTTGGTTACTATTTAGAATTTGATTTAGTTTTTGTATCAGTAGTAAATATTACCCGGTGAAGATGACGTTTTCGTATTATCATTCTTTTAAATTCATTGTCGATCTATTTTAATTATAATTTATGTAAATTTTTATGCTTTGTGTTTAATTGAAATTGACAGTTAAAAAGAACAACGGAAAAGCGTCTCAATCATTAATTGATATTACGTAAAATCAGTTGTATCAATATCGTTAAAGTAAATAATTTAAAATAATTATGTAATACGTGTTTTCTCTATTGGTGAGTAAAATATTGTAATTGTGGAAAATAATCAAGTACAATAGTTGTTGTATAATGTGTTTGTTTTAGGCAATTGTACGTACGAAGATTGTTGTATAATGTGTTTGTTGTAGGCAACCGTACGTACGTCGTTGTATTGAATGCGCATAGCACGTACCTTTTTCAATTTTAGGAGTGAGCGGCGCCATCTGCGGTCGAGCCGGCGTCACGCTATTCGTGGTCGGCAGAGCGCTGTTCTGCGATGTGGGGGCGGCTAATTTTTCAGCGAGAAGCGGATTCGCGGCGGCTATTGTGAACTTGATAGCCGTCGACCGCATCTCGAGCATCACCTGCGTGTTGTTCTTCTGCTGTATGCTGGAACTGCTGACGGTGTGATCCATGTTGGGGATGCTGTTGTTGTTCTCCTCTTGCTGAAACATTTGTTTTTGTATTCGAACGAAAGGTTTAGAATGTTGGAAAATACTTTAATTTCATGACTGTTAAATTCGTTAAGTAGATTGTCTAATTCGAAGGACGGATCCGTTAAATGCTTGAAGATGTCTTCAGTGTCCGGCATTTGAACTCCTTGTTCTTCCTGGATGGCAGGCACCAGGCTGCTCAGATCCGATTGGGAGAGTTCGCCGAGGGAACCGCCGCCTCCGCCGGTTGCCGTCGTTTGCTGTCCGACCGCCACGGAAGCTGCGTCCTAGGTGAAAACAAGAACAAATCCTAATTAATTTCATCCAATCACGGCAACGACTCGTAATGGGTTTTCTGTTCTCCGCTGCGGTCGGTCACGTTTCGTGTGTTCGTTTAATGTGGCATGCATGGAATGAGAGGATAGATGTGTGTGTGTTCCGTACTTGCAAACATGAAGAGAGATCGACCATCTTGCCGTCATTATCCGGACACCAGAGGAGATCGTTGTCGATGAAGGGCATCGCCAGCGACATGGGCGACGTCGCCCCCAGGACGTGGGTCCCCGCCACCGTGTGGCTGAGGGTCTTCTCCACCCTCCGGTACAAATGAAGAACGAGATAGATTTACGCGATGAACCTTCTAGAGGTTCGCAAATCACTATCACTATCTACTACCACTACTAAAACTACTAGTTCGGTGCGAACGCGAGGACTTCTTCAGCAGTGACCTGAAAACGATAAGCAATTCCATCAGAACCATCAGAAGATCAGCTACCATCATTATTAGTATATTATGTACGTAGTATGCACGTAGGAACGAACGCGAAAGGCCTTTCCACATCGCATGATGATGCCATGAGCTAATTGAGTTTCAGATTACGGCTTAATTAAATCCAACCCATAATTGCCCGCTGCTCTAAACAACCTCTGTATCTAATCAGTAGATGGCATACGGCGTTCTCCACCTCGCGCTCTGCAGCCTCAGGTCATCGAGCATACCACAAAATTGCGCTACAAACTATCCAAAGTCTTCTCTTATAACCATTTTCCAATTATTTAGAGAAAGGCGTAAGGAACGAAAACTCACTAATTGAAGGCATACTTGAATATAATACACCCACTTCCTTACTACTTAAATATTTCCATTACACAATCGAACGATTATTCTTATAAAGAATTCCAACACGAAGCTAATTTAATCGAAATCTCAGATTATACACTTAATTAAAGTACAATCTAAATTACTTTTCAGATTAATTCTAAATACCATAATTTAAAATTAATTAGTTGCATTTCTGCAAAGATTTATTGCATTTCGACCTCCAAATTTCTATGGCATGATTAATCACCATTGCCGAATAGCATACGTATTAGATTACAATCAAGCAATGAGTTTACAAAATTAAAGTTTTCGGTGCATTTTGCACAATGGAATTCCCCCAACATAATAATTCTTAATTAAGATCTAATCACAATAATAGTCGCATAAAATATTCCAATTAAAAAAAAAAACGCAATTTACTACGAAAAGAACAGGTGGATTCGTACGCTCGGTTGAAATTGTTTATTATTACGTCATTTATAAAACTTCGTTATATTTTGTTTCTAAATTTGACAATGTCAAAATTTTGTAAATTTAGCAGATTGTCATTGACGTAATTGACAGATGAAATGTCATTAGGAAATAAACTGTCATAGGGATATTAACTTTAATCTGTTTATTTACGTAATTGACAGATGTAATGTCATTATGAAGTTAATGCATTTGATTACTGTCATTGGAAACGTAACCTTAATTGATAGATTTACGTAATTGACAGACGTAATTTAAAGATAATTTGAATTAAACTTTAAGATTCAATCAATAAAATATGAATTTGAAGTTTAGAATTTATCTGAAATGAATTTGCATGGAAAGTATTAGAGTGATGTATTATACCAAAAGATCGATGGTATATTTATTTACCTCGATATTTCTCTGTGGATGTCGAACTTTATCCAACACATGAACGCTGCCGTTTTTCAGGTGGCTGCAACAGAAAGAAAACAGTGATTGGTGAGAAATCCGAGCTGGAGGAGGAGCAGGAAAACCGGAAGCGGAAGCGTCGTCCGCCAATGACCAATTACCGGCGCTCTTACGCAACAAGCGAAAGATAGGGCGAAAGTGCGCGTGCGCTGCACTTTCTCGCCGCAACCACCGCGAAATGCACGTAGCGAAAATCACCACTTTCTATTTCTCATGGGGGATTATCCGATTATCGTGCGCAAAATGTACGCACACAATAATAATAATAATAAAAAACCATTTGGATCCAGATTCAAGGGACCTTTGAATGGAGTGAAAAAAAAAAGTATCTTTCATCCAAAGTTGGACTTTCACTCTGAAGAGCCGACGAACGCGACCTCATGCAGTTGTTCACTTTTAAAGGAAAGTGAAAGCGATGCATTATCATTAATATAAGTGCAGCGAGAGAAAGATCTGCAACAGTCGAGAGCGAAAGGGAGAAGGACAATTTGCATAATTCAATTCGCGCTAATTAGCAATGTTTTTACGCTAATTACCGATCGATAAGTTATTTCCTTCTATCTGGCGTGACCCAATGAATCGTAAAACCAGGCCTCGCTGTGTCTATATTTCTCTTTATATTTTTACCTCATACGCGCATTTTTATTTTGATCTATGTAACATTTTTAGAACATGTCTACTACACGCAAACATGTAGCTCATTTTTTTTTGTCGCTACACGCATCATCCTAAACCTTTGTCGTTAAACCGCTCGGAACTAATAATATTGATAGTAATTGAGTTTGAAAAAAAGGATTTTTCGAATTCGAATAGGTTCGCGCTTCGCGCGATAGATGTCGCTCGCGCTGTCAGAGTGGCTTCGAAGATGGCGGACGAAGCACGTGGGGACGAGCCGGCCGGCTCCGAGTACGATGAACGCTTGGACTTCTTCAGCCCCAACTTTGACCCGCTTCTGGCTCTGGAAGCTATAGACGTCCAACCGCCCGTACCCGTGGCCAAAGTGCATGACAACATCCAGATGTACCATTGTGCCCAGAACAAGAAACCGACATCCAGTAAGAAGACCGCCGCTGTCAAGCCTGGTAGCTCGAAGGGACAACAGGTGGCGCTATTCGAGAGAAAATTCCTGCCGCACCAACGTAAGTCCAACGAAAAGTTTTCTTCTTTCTCCAACATAAATCACCAGCACTTTAAATTTAAATTATATAATAACCAATTTAAAATAATCTAACGCTTCCGCTTGATGCAAATGTACTCGCATCATGTCGCTAACTGACAAAATAAATTGACACCTGTTGGCATACAGTGTGTACGCACCTTTATAAAAATATATTTAAGCAATTATTTCGAACCAATAATTTCTGAAAATAATTAAATTCACTGCAACGATTCAGGAGCTATTGTATAAATATAAAAAAGAACAACAAATATTACTGAATTAATGAGCTAAAATGAAATTACAATAATCCGAAGGAGAGATCTTCGCATGAATTATTTATCGTGAACGATAGCTTCGTAACCTTCGGTTTAAGGTTGTCGGAAGGTTCGAAATACCGGACCTACTGGTACCTACTTTGCGCGGTTACAATTAACGTGAGTCATCTTATTTGTTTCGATTGATAAAGTTATGAAGATGATTGTTATGTTGCGGTTGAGGAGGTGTCTTTCCTTTCGCCGCCGTTGAAAGTCCCCTTTCGTTTTCCTTTGATTCGTGTAAAATCAATTTATGCAGGAAGACAATGGATTGGAATGCATAATAACAAAATGTCTTAATTGCATGCCTACCAGTCGGCCCATTGTTGTTGCATACGAGAGAAGATCTTATGCAATGCGCGCCATTACTTTTAATTAAACTGTAATACAATCTCGCATTTCTCTCTGTGTATGGTACGAGCGATTTATTAATTGCAAAAAGGGGAACAACAACAACAACTTTTCATTCACATTAACGCTCGTAAACGTTGGATTGAGTTGAGTCGAGATAAAATCAATATTCGACGGCTTTCAGAAATGTCATTAACGATTAACCGAGTGAAAAACTTTTTGATTTTCACCAAAAATGACAGCTGTCATCATGTGTCAAACTGACAGTTATGCATTAAAAAATAACGTGACCCTAATGTTCAAAGTTTTAACAAAATGTATTCGTGCAATACTTTGGTTATGCATATTAGTACTTAGAATACAATACGTATAGCTTTGATGGATCTCTCAAAATTTGATTACGAATGATAACACAATAAGTTATTGAATGCAAATGCTCTAATATCCTAACGTTCTTTTATTGTTTCTCGTAAATTCGTAACGGCTATAAATAGATTTATGAATAATTAGTAAAAGTTCAAAATTAAAAGTATTTCGTAAATTGAATTATTATTATTAAATAGTTGAAGAATATTATTGTTTCGGTGATAAAATACTAAGAAATTATGTAAAAAATTCTTTATATTTATGAAAGCATAAAAATATTATTTCTCATTTACTTAAAATGACGCAAATGAACCAATTATTATTTATTTTTTTCGTTCAATTGGAAACATGAATCATATGTGAATTTATTTTCGAAGCATTATCCACGCTTTGTTTATACTTTAAGAAATATTGCACCATATATATTATTTTAAGGATGTTATGACCACTTATGTATGACACCATCCAAAGAAGTTTTTTTAAATATATGTTAATAAAAATAATTTTCAGTTTCTTAAAAATTTCTCAAACATTTTTCACCGATTTTACAATTATATTATTTATTCAAATATTTAGCACTGTATGTTTAAAAAAATGTAAAAAATAGTTTTTTTTTGTAGTCTTAAAATTAAAGTATTTCTTTTTAATTGTACAACGACCTAATTGTTCATAATATTAATTTTTGACAGATGGTGATAGCTGTCATTTTCATGAAGATGGAAAAAAATCTAAAAGTTAGTGTTTTTTTCCACCCAATTGTTAATAATGTACATTTTTTGACGTTCTGATGTAAAAAATATGCCATTAAAATTATAACATAAACCATAGATGATATAAAAAATGTTTAGGTAGAGATTTTCTGAATACTACCAAAATAGATTAGTTAGTACTTATTTTTTGTAATAATTAAATGAATTTAATTTTGACGCTGTTTATAATATTAATTTTTGACAGATGGTGATAGCTGTCATTAATGGAATTATATCGATTATTCAAGGATTTTCAGGAAGATGGAAAAACAATCTAAAAGTTAGTGTTTTTTCCACCCAATTGTTAATAATGTACATTTTTTGACGTTCTGATGTAAAAAATATGCCATTAAAATTATAACATAAACCATAGATGATATAAAAAATGTTTAGGTAGAGATTTTCTGAATACTACCAAAATAAATTGGTTAATACTTATTTCTTTTTATTAATTAAATTAATTTTATTTTTATTTTTCACATCATTTCTTGGTAAAATATCAATTTGGAAGTGTTAATTAACTGAACATTCGTTTAAGTTATGCGAACATATTTTATTATTAGAGAATATTTTCACTCGTCGTTAGATTAATATGTCAAATTGGTTTTGTGCAAATATTGTGCAACGATGTGATGCGAAGATATAGTCTTTAGTTTCAGAATGATGACTGAAAATGTGGGTGTATTTGAGAAGCGTGCGCTCGAAGATGTTGTGTGCGTTTCTTCTTCGCGGTGTATTTCGGTTGGGCCTTTATTGTCGCCTTTAAAAATAAACATAAATTATGTAAGTAACAATAATGTGTCGGGGAGAGGCCGTGTGCCAAGTCTGTCAGGGCGTTGCTCCGAAATTCGAGCGGGAGCACTGGAACAAAACTATATTTAAATTAACTGTCAATGACTCCCCGATATATACACAATTTATATATATTTATGGCTCGCTCCGTACACACATGCACACACTACATGAGCGTACATACATAACGCGCCGTTTGGGTTTCGTCTCTGTGACCTACATCCTGCAGCCGTGCACTTGGATCATAAGCACCACCGGAAGCGAACCGATGAGGTGGTGGTGGCGGCAGCAACAGCAGGATTGAGGTAAACGTATCAATCGAACTGCGATTTTAATTATTTGGCTCGCTGATCAAAGTGCATGTGTGTGTTTTGTACGAGAGCGCGGCATTCTGATGTAATCGGTGGCCACAAATTCCTCTGGCCTCTCGCGCTGCAGATAGAAATAGTATTCGAAACTGGATATGTAGCTTATGGAGGCAGCGTTGCGTGCAAAACATCGGGCGAACAACAAATGCATGTAAATCTGGATATGAAACAATGCATATAAATCTCGGGATCGTCTGCACATGCGACAATAATTCAATCCTGCTTGGAAGGAAGGAACGAACGAACGAACGAGGAGGAGGTGGAGGCGTTCCTGCATTGCCGCAGGATCGAGGTGAAATCAAAGCATGATCCGTGCACGAAGAAGCTCTTGACCTTCCTGCTTTCGGTGTCGCTCGCTCGGAAAATTGCCGAGACCGCAGGAAAATATTAAAAAAAAACTAATTACTTTTTCCACTCATTAAGTGCGTATCTTAATATCAGCTTACGCACTCTTCACGAGTCGCATTGACCCCACGAAATCTCATTTTATATACATGTTTCTTCCACGACATTCCTCAGCGGAACCATTTTTTTTCCTCTCCCATCATCCTGCAACGAATCTCGCATATGTTTCTAGTCTAGTTTACATCATCAACTTGAAATATGCATTCACAACAAATATTTTCATATACTCAACCCAAACTTAATAATTTACGATTCCTAAAATTCAGTATTCAATATTAAAACTAATTTAATTTTTTTTTTTTTAAACTTCTGTATCAGCGCTTTTAAACCTTTTTTCCATGTGACTCAGCATATTTACTTGTGACTCAATTTGTTTGACGTTTCGAAGCAAGGTGACAGCTGTCATTTCATTGTCAAGACTTAGAAATTAGATTCGTAAAATTCAATATTCAATATTAAAACTAATTTAATTCATATTTTTTTAAATCTTCTGTATCAGCGTATTTCAACCTTTTTTCCACGTGACTCAACATATTTACTTGTGACTCAATTTGTTTGACATTTCGAAGCAAGGTGACAGCTGTCATTTCAATTTCAAGATTATTTTCAAATATTTAGTTAATTTACTTTGTACGTTTACAAACTATAAATATGTTATTTCAATAATAGGAAATAATTTTTAGTTACGTAAATACTCTTATTAATAAACGATATAATGCAATTATTTATACTGATAATAAATGGATGTTTTAAATTTCCATTTTGATTTCAATTTAGTCACGGCAGAAACGTCATCTCGAAATGACAGCTGTCATTTTTTATTTGCGACCCAATACAGTCTTGTCATCTAATTGTACCAATATTAGAAAAACAAAATTGTATCACAATAAAACTAACACAAAAATGTATCTTTGAAGAACTACTAAATCAACGAAATCGAAGAAGCTGTCATGGTTATTTTGAACGTCTGGAGTTGCTCAAGGAAATGTACTTTTATTTAACATTTATTTTATGTAAGAAAAAAAAAACTAAATAATTATTTAATTCGAAGATGAAATATGATTTATTAAGAAAACAAACGTTTTTTTTCTTCTTCATCTTAAAGATAGACTAGGCCAGGCTATTTCCGTAAGTCTGTTCATCCAAAAACGTTATGCTCTCATAAACCTGAACCTAAACATTAACGATGGCCAACGAAAAAAAAAACACAAAAAGAAGACAGTTGAGTTCCTAAATTTAGCGTCCATTATCTCAGATCGATTCTACAGGATTCCAGTGTTTCTTAAATAGAAGTTTGAGTCGTGCGAAAAAAATAAATATTTTTTTTGGTTCTCTTTACGAAAATACATATCGACTATAATTAATTATTGGGACCAGGTTCAAGGTTCGCTTTGGCCGAGAGAAGTGAAGTATAAAAAAAGAGAAAAAAAATATATACACACAACATTATAGGATACAAACGTATTCCGAACGTTGTTCCCCCGGGCTCTATTTTTATAAGTTCTTAATTGAGAGCACGTGTCTAGAATGTCTCCACTACATTTTTTTTTTGTGTGCGTCTTTCGTCTCGTTTCAACTAATGCGGAGACCCCTTATAGTTATATAAATTTAGCCTGCATGGTCAATTGCGGCGATCAACAGCAGGAACTGTAATAATAAAGAAACTCTTCGCGATGATAGAAGAACAGGTGCATAATTCGGTTGACTTATCCTTGTTGACATTTCAGCTTTACGCACGAAACTTCCATTTTGATTTCACTTATGTAATCTATTGATCCAATTATACCAATATACAAAAAAAACGACAGAAACGTCATCTCGAAATGACAGCTGTCACTTTTTATTTGCGACCCATTATACCAATATTGTATCACAATAAAACTAACACAAAATGTATCGTTGAAGAACAGCAGAAATGACAGATGTCACCTTGTGTCAAACACGTTATATGATTGCAAATACAAACCAATATACCAATATGCAAAAACAAATTTATATCAAAACTAACATCAAAATGTATCTACTGGATTAAGAGATTCTGAAAAAAGTCGAAGAAATGACGTCGCATCATATTGATGACAGCTGTCACCTAACTTTTATGTTAAACAATCAAATAATCCGAGTCTAAAATATTGATTAACAATTTTAACTAAAATATTTGTAACACTTTTACAAAAAATAACAATAACATCTCATTTACAAATATAAATATATTTTTTTAAATTCTAAATATAATAAATCTTGATTTCTAAGCTACAATATTGTGCGTTTGGATATATAAATAAGATTTATTTTTAATGCGACTGTTTGCTCCAATTTAACGTTATTTAATTTCAACTACCAAAAAATTACAGAATCCGACAATTTTTTTTTCGTATACGTTAAACCAATAAATTTATACTTTGTTCTCATTATTTGATATCAACAAGTATAAGTATATTTAGCGGTAATACTTAAAAATAGTTGCCCTATATTATTTTTTTTTTGTATCAGCAATTCAGGAAAAAGTTTGAAATTTTCAAGGTTTCTGAATTTATAACAGTCCATTTAACAGATTTTCTTTAAAAAAAAATCTATAAATTAGATATAATAGACAATAGATAATTTTGAGCTGGAATTAAGAATTTGCAAAATTTAAACTTTTTTAAAATTATCAAATTAATCATTGAAGATAATAACTACATTATTTTAATGTAAGAATATAAACATTATTCAGCTAATGAATTTGAAAAGAATATAAAAATTTCAAGGTTTGATTTAACAGGTTTTCTTTAAAAAAATCTATTGACTATAAAAATAAGTACAAGTAATTTCAGTCAATTTTGAAATTATGATTTTAAAAATTGTTAAGTTTTTGAATGTTCAATTTTATTTAAAATGATTACATGAATCTCTGAAGATAATAATACAATACTTTAAGGGAATACTATATACATTTGTAAAAGAATTTTAGTGAGTAAACTCATGCATTTTTGGTTGAAAAAATTTGAAAACAAGAATACAAAAATATCAATGATTTTCTTCAAAAAAATCTGTAAAAAAAATTATGTTGAGACTATAAAAATATAAATAAGTAATTTTTTGAAATTATGAATTCAAATTTTTAAGCGATTTTTGTATTGTTATTTTACTTAAAATGGGATAATTATTCAAAGCAGATAATAATTTCATTGTTAAAATTAAAAACTATTTGATTTCTTGGAATCAGTTATCAATAATCAAGTTTAGGAATTATATAAGCATTATTATAGTCGTTTAACTGTCAAATTCGAAAGTGTTTTAAAATATTCAAAATGCTATTTACGATTTTAGTGTTAATGAATCGTGCAAATAGTTGAGAAATTAAGAAATTTTCATAATAATTATTCACTGTCAAATAATTGGAAGTGTCAATTTTGTGCTAAACATACTATTTAAAAGTAGAAACTATAAAGTAAATGAAACGAACGATAATTTCGTATTTAACAATTGTTACAAGTTTGATGTGGTGGATGACCTAAATCAATGAAACGAAACGCATCAACTTAACTTCTAATATATAGAAATGCGAGTGGTTGTACGAAGATTGACGGCCCCATTAAAGATAAGCGCTTTTTAGTGCAACCATTATTGTATTTATCTTTGGAAAATAAAGCTGAAGACTAAAAAAAAACGGTATGGAAACAACAAGATATCGGCTCATTTAAATTGTATTATTCCACTCGGAAAGCGTATAAATACAACAAACACCGCTTCAAGTGAATACAGATCATAAACAAAGAATAAGAGACTTATTATTAATGCTGATCGTTGTTTAGTTGCATTTACTACAAACAACGATAATGCAGTTTGAGTTACGCAACATTTCGAGTTTCGTACTTCGAAGATTAACAAATTTGCTATTGGAAACCGTGATTGAAATATATTGGATTAATACAGTAAAATAATTCATTCAAAGATTATAATATTGATAGATGCAAATTTATGTATGAATTATTTAGACTAAACGCTTCGATATATTTAGTTCAAATGAAACCTTGATCTTTGGGCGATTCCAGATAGTCGCTTAAATCAATAACATAAATATTAAATTTATTTCAATACGAATCGGACCCAGAACTAATCCCAGTGGAACTTAAGTAGAAGTTTAAGTAATTTCGGGCGATTCGCAAACTGTTTTAAATCAAAATTCCATTAGGACATTTAAAAAAATACCAAAAAAAAAAAATATTTGGGAAAAATATTGTATTGGTTAATTTATAATGAAAATTTCAAGAAAATGAATAATTTCTTTAAAACATTTGAAAAGTTAATATTTTTAAATCGTATCTTTGGGTGATTCCAGATATTCGTTTAAATCAATAACATAAGTATTACAATTATTTGAAAGCAAATCGGACCCAGAACTAATCCCAGTGGAACTTAAGTAGAAGTTTAAGTGAAGATTTTTTTTTCTTCAAAGTAATTTCGGGCGATTCGCAAACTGTTCTAATTATTTAACTGAGTTTTAAATCAAAATTACATTAGGACATTTAAAAAAATACCAAAAAAAAAATATTTGGGAAAAATATTGTATTGGTTAATTTATAATGAAAATTTCAAGGAAATGAATCATTTCTTTAAAACATTTGAAAAGTTAATATTTTTAAATCGTATCTTTGGGTGATTCCAGATATTCGTTTAAATCAATAACATAAGTATTACAATTATTTGAAATCAAATCGGACACAGAACTAATCCCAGTGGAACTTAAGTAGAAGATTAAGTGAAGATTTTTTTTTTTGCAAACTGTTCTAATTATTTAACTGAGTTTTAAATCAAAATTACATTTGGACATTTAAAAAATACAAAAAAAAAAATAAAATTGGGAAAAATATTGTAATTTTCTAATAATTGCAAAGGTCATATTTTTTTAGTTATATCTTTTTGACTAAATTAGTTTGTACAAGTGTAAGAAAATGTGTGTGAAAAATGTTGATTAAAAATTAAAATAGGACCTAGGCAGGATACGCGTGGTACTTCTGTCTCGTTTTAGTCCTAATTATTTGTGCATCATGCATTAAATTAGATCGAGCAATCAAAGTAGATATTGCTTATAGGATTTATTACGGCTTTGGTTGTTTGATTAATATCAACGGTGATAAGGCGAAGAACGCAAAAAAGCGAAAGAAACTGTTAATTTCAAATGAATGGAATTAATGTGCATATCGCGGTGTGTGGGCGTTGAGTAATAGCGTATATAGTGTTGATGTCCGTTCGGTATTCGCTTTCCTTGTCGGCATCGGATGGAAAGTGTGCAGCAAACCAACATACACAGAAAAGAACAGCAAACAACAACAACAACAATAACGGCGACGTCTGCGTCGACCAAAACAAAGAAAAGACTTTAAAGAAAGGATAGAGAGAAAATAAATAATAATAATGTCGATAAAAAAAAGAAGAGTCAGTCGGTCTGTGTATGTGTGTTTATATTGTTATGCGTACGGCGGATCGAAATGCATCGTCGGTGATTGATAGCTCTATCGAGAACGGCGTTTGAAGTTGCTTGGCTCGCGTTCGAGCTATGCGAACTTTGCGGTCGTTCAACTTCCCCCCAGGCCAATGTTGCTTTCTCTCTCCGACTCGCTCGCACACTCCCGTGCACTACACTCTCTTCTGCTCTTTCTTTCTGCCCATCGCGAGTTCGCTATTTCTCCTACTTGCACCAGGAGAGGAGAGATCCATGATCCCCCATAACACAACTCTCACTAGCACTTTACGAAAAAAATATGATATCGCAGATTAATTATTATTATACCTGAGCTTAAAGATGTAAAGATTGGCTTTTTAATTACTATTTTCATAATAGTTGTATTTTATAGAAAAAAAACTAATTGTAAAAGACCCAGCATGGATACCTGGGGAACACCTCTCAATATTTGTATACAGATCTAAATAAATAAAAATTTCATTGGCTTAGTTTATTTAGTCAATTGTTTAAGAAAAAAAATCGAGTAGATCCAGTACATAAACCTGGGGTACACCCTTCAATTCCGAGCTGAATGATAAATCTGTTTACAAATTTTATTACAATATTATTGTACAGATCTGAATGATGTAATAAAATGTTGTAATATTTTAGTTAATTTTTAGTTTGTTGTTGGTAAATGTTAAAGAAAACAGAATTACATCGGACGTAGTATAGATACCTGGGGTACACCTCTCAATTGCGAATTGCTGAATGATGTATAACTATTTTTTTTATATACAATATTTTTGATGAATTAGTATGATTTTATAAATTGCACTATTTTTAACAAAAACTAATTATATGAGGATACCTCTCAATATTAGTATACAGGTGAGAGATGAAAATATATTTTTTTATATATAATATAATAATGATTTCAGAAAATTTTTGTAAATTTTTTGAAAAAAATCAAATTACATTGGACCCAGTATAGATACCTGGGGTATTCCATTCAATATAAACAAAAATTGCAAAAAAAAATAAAATTTTGTTAAATTTGTTTTTGTAAATAGAACTTTACAATATTTTTTGCTCATTCTTCCAATATTAGTAAAGAAAATTCTTTTACTTGAAATATTTGCACATCTCGATTTTCATATATTGAAAACAATAAATTTATAATAATTTTTATAATTGATAATGCGCCGATTGTCATGCAGACGCGGATGCGTCCGTTGTATATTTCATTTGGTTTTCGGCGAAATTTCCCGTGCGATCACGTAACAACGAACGTCTGCGTACGTAAGTACGAACAGCGCAAGCAGTAAAAGACGCATTGAAATTCAGGTAGAAAAGTGGGCATTGTTCGCAAAGGAAATCCGATAACGAGACTTCGGCACTCCGGGACTCCCGTATGCAACTACACTGCGATTATTATTAATCATTGTTTGTTATTTTTCCTTTTGCCTCGACAACAATAACGCGCATTCCGCAACGATGAAAGACAACGCGAGAAGCGGCAAATCCAACAACAAACGATATGTTTAGTTTCTACGAATTCTTATTCAATCACTGCTCACGCAGTGCAGCAGTTTTGGAAATATACACTAGTACTCAATAATTCAGTTTGGAAATACGCACTAATACAGAATAAATTAGTTTAGAAATATATACACTCAAAAAGCATTTACACATCTTATATTGAATTTATTTTGAATAAGCGAGACATGGCGGATATATCCGCCGCTTGAAGCAAAGCGTTAATATGAAAAATGTTTATTAGTGTTACATATTGAAATTTGTCCAATTGATGAAGATTTTACATAAATTTTCGATTAAGTTGCTGGAGAGTAAAAAAAAATAGAAGCTAATTGACTAATGCGTTTATGGTTGTGCAAAACGTTTCTCCATTTAGATAATCAAGCTTAACGTGATTTTTATTGATGTTTTTAGTGCCCGTAAAAATTGAGAGAACGCCGAGGAAACCGCTCGGCAACGTGCTGACGAAGATGAACGAGATCGCCGGACCTCTGCAAGCGCTGAAGGATTGCATGGATCGGCGTGTCAGGATAAAAGTAAGTAGAAAATGATTCGTTACGTAAAATTGTTTATTTCCAATTAGAAGCTTTAACGCAACGCAATTTGTGTAGAAAGTGTTTTCTTCTGCGGAGAAAGACTTCATTTCATTATTACAATAAGTCAATTAATTAAACGAAAGGGAAATTCGCTTCCTACTATCAAACAACAACAACAATAATAATAATAACGGCGGCATGCAATAATATGAACGGAAAGAAAACGCGTTTCCGCCGTTGAATAATCCCGGCTGCAAACTTTCATTTTCGTACCGGAACAGCGCGAATTTAACGAAGAAATGTAATGGTAATAATAATAATAATAATGATTGTACACGAAGAAATTATAATAATGACTTATTATGTTTATTTTCTCCTTCTTTGCTTATTTTTTTTTTCTGTTTCGGAAAGCTAATTGCGGTGCGAATTTGCGAACGGGATAGGATGATTGGACTTTCACTGCTTATTCTTGTTGTTGTTGTTGCTGGTGTTAGACGGTCGCAGTTGGTGAGGGAAGAAAGTGAACGCGGATCAATTTCTAAATGGTTTTGGTTTTGGTCGAGAGGGGATTCCCCGGAAGCGGGAAATGTGAAAGCATCAGCTTAGGAGATCGGAACGTGGGTAGTCGTGGAAATCATTACGATTCGGAGGATTGTTACGAGAGAAAGAAACGGAGAGTGTCATAACTGTTGAACGACAAAAACTAATAAAAATAGAAGGAGAGACGCTTGAAACGGTACTTTCGAAGGTCGAGAGGGACGAAGTTGCAAAAAAAAACCCTTTTGTACCGTTTGCTGATGGAGAGGAAGCAAATTTAATAAAGAATAAATAAATACAAGAGGGATATGATAATGTATGTACGATACGCTCATCGAAGATCCTTGATTCGAGTCGTTGTTTGTATGAGTGTATGCTGGGGAGTTGTGGTTTCTTAGGCGTGGTAACCTTGCGTTGCGACCTCGCCAGGACCTCGGATTTGCAAGGTCCGCGAAAGTCGCGGCTACACACACACATACACATAAATAAATAAACACCTATTCCGTATTTACACACATACACATACACTCGCAAAATACAATTCGAAGCCCACCGAAAAATATCTTTTCAACGGAATATTTTCTCTTGGGATTATTAATAAAACTGACCTTGTCGGACTACAAAAATGTATATGCTACTGTTAAAAAGGAGTGTGTGTGTGAATGTACTTGATTAACTACATTATATAAACTAACTGAATAGTATGCAAAATTTATTTATTATAATTTTATGTATTTATTATAATTTTACTTAAAACACCAAAAACCGTAGACATTTTCAAAGAAACCTAACCTAACTTCACTTCACTGTTAATGTTGACCTAACCTATCATGACGTAACTTAGATAAATCATTTCCGATTTGATTTAACATAACCTAACTCAAATCAACCATAATTGTAACAAAACTTAACCTTAGTTAATAATTCGAAGAAAAATTTATTTGGTCAAAATCAAGTTAATTTTACACAACCTGATACAAATCTAATAAAATGACCTAATCTGATAAAGTCTAAGGAATCATAATCAAAAGCGTAGAAAAAATCAATCTAACATCATTTTAGTAATATCTGATCTTCTTGACTTAACCTATAAAGATGTAACTTAGATAAAGCATTTATCCGATTTGACCTAACCTAACTTAAAGCAACCTATATAATGACAAAATGTATCTACTTTAACCTAACCTATGAAATCAAAACTTAGAAAAGTCTTTGTCTTTGATCCAATATAGCCTAATTTAACATAACCTAATAAACTGAAGACCTTAGCAACTTGAAATACTTATGTACACTTAGTGTTTCTTTCTTGCGTATTAATATTCTTTCAACCAGTTTTATTTCCTTCTCGTCTTCCTTTCTTTCTTCTTCATCATCCACTTTCGGTGGACCACACGATCATAAAAGTAAGGAACGTTACGCCGACGGGCATAAATCACATCGCTCTTGACCTGCGACCTTTTCTCTCCATCTCTCGCCGGCTACTTAATCATCGGCATCGGGCGGCGCGGCTCGCAAATCTCGAAAACTGGATTACCTCACGTTCCTCTCCTGCATTCAATTACGCTATTAGCATAAATTAACGTGATCTCCGGAGACTTAGCGGTAATAACCAAAGCCCCACTATAAATACGAGGATTCCCCCTTTATTTGTTTATTTTTATTATCAATTTGAAAATGTTGAATATATAAAAAATTTTATTTGAACAAGGTGAAATTCTTGTTAATTCCAATTTAGTAAATTTGTATTCATAGATTTCTATAATAATCTTTGCTGTATTATTTAATTTTTTTTTTTTCAATTTCTATGCCCATATATTTTTATGTACTTTTAAGCTCTTCTAATTAAGCGTTTTCTGTTTTTTCGTCTATTTGCATTTTAAATTAGAAAATGTTGTAGCTTCGATATAATCCTCATCCATCTGGTCGGTCTTCAAGAACTCTCTACTCGCATACCCATATAAATCACCGTAAACCACTTTCACTATTATTTACTTATTTTTATCACAAATTAAAAGGACAAATAGCTGCAAATTCTTAACTCAAAATTATATGCTGATGATTTAGATTCGAAGATTTATTAACGACAACGAATGTGCGCTATTATTACCATTAGATTCGCTGTAATCGCACCGCTTCAGCGCTTGATCAGAATTAGATTATTTACCGGTTTCAGCAGCTACGCGTATAGATTACGCTCTGAAAACATGTTGCATCTGCGAGCTAGACAATCACACGGAAGCGATTAATTTTCGGTTCCAATCATCCTTCTCGAAGCGAACGTGATCTTCACGTGGAAGCGCACTCTTTCCAAGTACTACCACCATGATTCACATTTCATCATCGTTATTAACCGAGATTGAAGGTTGATGCGAGATTATAATTACTTATCGACATATAAATAAACACAACATCAGCATCAACTTTCTGGGCTTCTCGAGATCGAACAAATTCGAGTTGATCACAACGAAAATAACTTTTTAATTGGATAATTATTAGTGAATGCATTTGTAGAGTGCAGGTTGTCTCCATTAACGATTAATCAAGTTTGCTAATTGACGTTTTGAATCAATATCGCTTTTGTTTTTTTCGTTATTCCGTTTCTAACCTATTAATTTCCGTAAACGTCAACAAAAATTAATTAACAACACTTTCTACTTTAAAATATTATTATTATCTCGGCTGCAAATATTATTGTTTTGTAAGTGGATTACAAATTATCATCATTTTGACATTTGACATTGACATTAGCAACGATTATATACTGCGTATTTACGCTGTATTCTTCTATAGGGAAAATCTACATTTTCAGCATTTCCATCAAAAATATTATTATTAAAATCATCATTCCACCTTGAGACAACGCTGACATCAAGTTCAATTCAGCGAATCTGTCATAAAGTGACATTGACATTTAAATTGTTTCAAATCTGAAATTATCGATGTCCAAGATTAATACTTCAGTTCGACATTGACATTTTATTTATTTATTTTTTAAATCATAACATTCTTCCGATATTTACAGAATTTTAATTATAAAATGTCATAAAATATAGAATCATTTTTTTTAACTAATTATTAATGACATTTAATATATGTCAAATATGACATTTAATGAATGTCAAATTTGACATTTAAAAGTTTTGAAATTTGCAAATGGAAATATTGTTTTTGTATGCGTTAATCTTGGTGGAACTTTGAAGCTTGCCGATAAAAATTGATAATTAATAATGAGCAATTAATTTAATTTAAATTGGATTTGATTTCGTCAACAGTCGAAAGCAGGAAATATAAAGATACGAACGTAACGTGTGTCAACGATGATAAATTTTGCGTTATTTTTTTTTGACATTGAACGATTACGGCTGTTGTTGTTGCTCACATGAATCGTTTGTGTTACATAAAAATGGGTGAATATAAATTTCAAAAAAAAATAAAATTGTTATAATGTATGTAAAGAACGAGCGCACAATGTGTCCGTGTAATTACGTTGAGAGGTGGACGACCTTGCCAGAGAATAAATCTAATGCTGTTGCTGCTGTCTATTATAATTTTGTTGTGCACGATGATTATTTTTTATTTGCTGTTGTATATAAACTTCTATTCGTAATGTATTCTGTAATTTAATGTGGCAAAAATGGCAAGGTCAGTGCTATGTGTGTGTACGATTTTATACGTTCGCACCTTTTGGTTTTCAAAGAGAATCGAATTGTTAATCTTATTTGTTTTTTATTTCGATTTATGAATAACGCCTTGTAAATTTGTGCTCTGCTGTTCGAAGGTTTGGACGAGGTCCGGCCACGGGATTAGAGGCCACTGTGTCGCGTTTCTAACAGCGTTCGACAAGTATTGGAATATGTCTTTGATGGAAGTCACAGAAATCTGGACAAGGCCTAAGAGAAGGAAAGTGCCAGCCTTAGGTAAGACACACACACACACAATACGAATGCACGAACCTGGTTTACCTTCCTTTGCTCTCTCAAGACCATCGCAAACAAATTACCCTGCACATTCCGTTACTTCTGGTTTACCTGTTTCGCTTTTCTCCTTTTTACTTTATTTCTTTTCATTAAATTCTCCTCCTCAAACAAAACGCGTGCATTCATTAAATCCGCAACAACACACAAATGTCACAGTGCATGGCATTTGCGTAACTTGCACATATATCCAAAGATTTGAATTTCCCGCCATCTTCCCAGTTGCTCAATTAACCTATCAAATACGAACGTTATTTGCCTTAAAAATGAGTCACTTTCTTAATATTTCATTTGACCATGGTTATTCCAATGTTACAACAATCTACCATCATCACTTCATTTGTAGCTCTCAACAAGTTTTTGCGTAATCAATTTTTCATTTATTAGTTATAAATGACAGACGTCAAATTCGAATTATTTTAAACGTCACCATTATTTTTATAACCTATTATTGACAGATGTCAAATTCGAATTATTTTAAACGTCACCATTTTGTTTATAACCTATTATTTTTCACGTTTTCTATATTATTACAGTTTTCATTTTGAGTCATATTACAAATTTGCAACAAAAAATTTACGTAATTATATTTACACTTTACATGTTTCGACAATTTAATTATATGATAACAACTCAGATTATTTATTTTAGTGAAATGTTCGTTTTCATTTTAAATTATAGTCTTTTTTTATTACTTTCCAATAATTACATTTTGACGTTTCAATTTTATCTGTTTATGTTTTCACGTTTCAATTATATTTCTGTATGGTACTTTTGACATTTGTACCAAGAAAAGAGTTTTCTTTAAACGAACTGTCAAAATTGTTTTTTTTCTATTTTGACATTTGTACAAATAAAAGCGTATCTTGTTTTGTTTATAGACATGTCAAAAATTGAAATAAAAACGTAAACATGTCAATATGTATTTTGACATTTAGAGAAATAAAAAAGTATCAGTTATGTTTATGCAAATGTCAAAATTTTCATTTTTAGTTAAGAATTTTCTAAATATAATTCCTGCTAATATTAAGTGCAATTATGAGACGTAGATACAAATTTCCAAAAGAGTTGAAAGGACTTTGTTCGTAGCACCAAAAAAAAAACGTTAAAAAAAATACATATTCTGTAATGGTAATTGAAAGAAATTATGATCGAGTCTAAATTGTTGGAACATTGAAACTTAAAGGACGGGACTTTACACACTCGCGTCATTGCGAAAGACATGGCGAACACCAAGACAAAGTCTGAATAAGGAATGCAGTCCAGTTTTTTTAAATTTATTATTAGAAAGAAATGAAGTAAGGAAAAGAGAAAGATAAATGATTTTATTTAAATTGTATTTCATTGAAAATTTTAAAAATTATATGAATGTTAACTATTTTTTTTTTAATTTAAGATTTAAGTTATTGAAGTAACAACAAAAAAAAAGATTGATAATTGCGTTTTTTTTTTAAATTAATGTTTTTATTTTGCTTGTGTGCAGATGGATTCAAGGAAAACCGGAAGGATGAGGATATGGAACCGAGGCGAGGTCTGTTTCCTGATGTCGCTGTGATAGAGCAAGGCAAAAAGACAGAAACGTGCAGGAGATACGTTAATGAATTATTGGTTAGAGGCGAGCAGGTAGCATTTATAGTTATCCTACAAGGACAGTAGAATAAGTGCACTCCGCGAAACGGCCCCGCGCAATCTGCATAATTTATAATCGAATTAAAATATTTACAAAGGCTTCGTCATTTGAAAACGAAAAAAAAAATAAAATTAACGACGAAGAGAAATAAATTAATGAGAGCGCGCGCTTTTCACACCTACTTACATTTAAGTTTAGTCTTGAAATAAAATATATTTTTTAATATTACCTGTTTTATTTTTTGTAACTTGTTAACTAATTACATTTTTTTTCATAAAATTCAAACAAAAAAACGTTTAAGACATTTCAATAATAAAATCAATTTTTCATATTTTGACGTTTCTCGAAATCTGACATTTCAATGACAGCAACCAAAATCAATTATTAATATTTCAATTTTTTTTTGACGTTTACATAACAAATCAACTGAAAATACGAGAATTTCTTTAATAATTGTTAATTTTTTTTTTATAACTTCAAATATATATTTTTTTAATTTATACGAAATTTAATGCTAAGAGCGAAGTTTATGCTGAATATTTATTATATTGAATCAAATTTTAGAAGGTACGTAAAAATGCAGCCGAATAGAAGATTTTGTTAGAAATATCAAACTATTTTTTTTTGTGTATTCAGATTGAAGCTTTAAAAGAAGTTATCGAAAGGAAACGGTAGCTTATAGCCGAGTTTATTAACGCATAAATCTTTCATCTATAAATCTACTTGACAACAGCTTAACGACTGAAACATTTCGAACCACTTGAGTGAGAAACATCAATTAACATTTCAATAATTCACAAATTCTTTCTGAATTAGATTTGCGGTTTTTGTGCATAGACGAAACATGTTTGTTTTCCTTTTCGATCGTTCAGACATATTTCGTGGTTTTACGGCCCATAAAATTCGATTCTGCTCCAAATCTGTTCAGCTTCGCTCTGTAGCATAATTTAACAGTAAAACGATTCTCCGGACCGATGATTTATGTACAAACCTATAACTTTGAAAAAAATGAAATTCTTTCAATCCAAAAAAAAAAATTAAACTGTTTTAATTGCAAATTGAAAACACTCAAGTTAAGTATTGGAAAATGTAGAAATTTCTGTATTAAATTTTTTAAAAAAAAATAATGAAAAATTTTTCTTCATCATAAATATTCATCAATAAATTGTTGTCGATCATTCAACTATAGTTTAATACCGAAATAATAATGAAATTTACATTTTTTTTTGAAACAATCACATTTTTGCTTTGTCTTTTAATAACGTCTGTTAACATTTGAAACAATGGGAAAAAAATGGTAACAATCTTTTCCTCGAATTCTTTCCGACCGTTGATTTCTTCAATATCAAAAATAACAACGAAACGAAGCAAGAATTAAAACTAATCGTAATTACCACTGCATTAATAAAATCGATGTTTTTGGATTCCCAACAAAAATTTAATCTTAATGGGTTCGTTGGTTCTTTTTTTAACGATTGCACGACGTAATTTTCTAGAGTTCAATAGCTTTGTTTTCGTAGGTAAGAAAAAAATGAAATAGAAAACGTAATTTCTTGAAGAGCTACAAATACGATTTTAATGTATTCAAAACTTTATGCGAATGCCGAAGAACGTAATTTTTAAGCGATATAGTAGAAGAGAGGAGGAAGAAAAAAACTAAACGAAAACAACCAGGAAGGATCGTAAACGCAACCTTGGAATTTCTTGAGCAGATCTAATCGGCAAACTTGACGCAGTTAGAACGAGAGAGAAAAGGAAACAAGGTGAAGTATGCTAGTTTTGATATTTTCGCCTCTAGTTAATTAAATTTGAATTATTTTGTTGAATAGAATTAATAGCGTAGACTAATTTAGTTTACTTAATTATTTGCAGTCTGCTAGAAAAGTAAACAATTCTGTAGTGCGAATAGAAATTGTTAATCGAAATATTTAAGAATTTTTAACTTTTTCAAAATAATTTTGAACAAAATTTTCAAGTTTTGGAGCAAAATTAATTTATTACTAATTTTTGTTTATAATAAATTTATTGCTTATAGCAAAGTAAACAATTCTATAGTGCGAATAGAAATTGTGTTGAATAGTTAGAAACGTTTTGTGATAATTGGATTGATGTTAATAGAAATATTTAAGAATTTTTAATTTTTTCAAAATAATTTTGAACAAAATTTTCAAGTTTTGTAGCAAAATTAATTTATTACTAATTTTTGTTTATAATAAATTTATTGCTTATAGCAAAGTAAACAATTCTATAGTGCGAATAGAAATTGTGTTGAATAGTTAGAAACGTTTTTTGATAATTGGATTGATGTTAATAGAAATATTTAAGAATTTTTAACTTTTTCAAAATAATTTTGGACAAAATTTTCAAGTTTTGGAGTAAAATTAATTTATTACTAATTTTTGTTTATAATAAATTTATTGCTGATAGCAAAGTAAACAATTCTATAGTGCGAATAGAAATTGTGTTGAATAGTTAGAAACGTTTTTTGATAATTGGATTGATGTTAATCGAAATATTTAAGAATTTTTAACTTTTTCAAGATAATTTTGGAGAAAATTTTCAAGATTTTTAGCAAGATTAACTAATTTATTACTATAATAAATTTGTTGCTTATTTTTCTTTTACTTTATTAATTAGTTTCGTGTGATATTCACAACTTCATCAACTTTTCAAAAATTTTAGCATTTTTCATATATTAAAGTTGTTGAAAACTTTTCGAAATCTACACCATTGTAAAATTTATAACTTCCTCATTGAAATGATTACAGATTGTAAGAGCAAAAAAAGAAGCTCTAAACTTCAATTAGTTCCAGAAGATCGTCACCACTTCATCAAATATTTTGTTATTTTTATCACTTTGTTTTATAACTTATAGTAGTTTTTATCAATAGAAAATTAGTTTTAATACATCATTCGAGGAACCAAACAAAAATTTCATCATTTAAAGAATTTTTTTTTAGAAACCTTCACCATTCCTCTTTTTATAGTTTATCTTTGATACAATCATTAAGTATAGTAAATTTTGAACTTATTTAAGCAAAACATGTGTAGTTAAGTAGAGGTAATACAAACTTCATATAGTTCCATAAAATCGTCACCGCTTCAACTTCTATTTAGAAATCTTTATCACTTTTTGCATTTCTAACAGGTATAGAATTTAATAGCGATAGTAAATTTTAAATATGTTTAAGTAAAAATGTTCCGTCGTTGAGATCCTAAACATCAATTACTTCCATAATAGTTTTAACAATTTTTTTTAGAAATGTTCACCATTCATTGTTTCCTAACTCTTCGATGAAAAAATCAATAGCTATAATAAATTTAAAGTCTTAAGTAAAAATGTTTAGTTTTAAGTCCAGATATTATATTTAAAAACCAATAAAAGGATTTTTTTTAATGAGCAAACTTTAGTTGCATAACTTCAACAACATTTTTTAGAAATGTTCACCATTCATTGTTTCCTAACTCTTCGATGAAAAAAATCATGCGATGTAATACATTTAACAAGTCTTTAAGCAAAAATGTTTAGTCATAAGTCCAGATATTATATTTAAAAACCAATAAGGCTTTTTTTTTAAATGAGGATCCAAAGCAAAGATCACTTACTTCCATAACAGCTTCAAAAACATTTTTTTAGAAATGTTCACCATTCATTGTTTCCTAACTTTTCGATGAAAAGATCATGCGGTATAAATTTAAAAAGTCATTAAGCAAAAATGTTTAGTCATAAGTCCAGATATTATATTTAAAAACCAATAAAAGACGTTTTTTTTAAATGAGAATCTAAAGCAAAGATCACTTAGTTCCATAATAGCTTCAAAAACTTTTTTTTAGAAATGTACACCATTCATTGTTTCCTAACTTTTCGATCAAAAAAATCATGCGCTATTACAAATTTAAAGAGTCTTTAAGCAAAAATGATTGGTCATAAGTCCAGATATTATATTTAAAACCCAATAAAAGGTTTTTTTTTAATGAGGTCCTAAAGCAAACATCATTTAGTTCCATAACTTCAACAACATTTTTTAGAAATGTTCACCATTCATTGTTTCCTAACTATTCGATGAAAAAGTCATTAGCTATAATAAATTTAAAAAGTCTTTAAGTAAAACTATTTAGTCATAAGTCCAGATATTATATTTAAAAACCAATAAAAGGATTTTTTTTAAATGAGTACATAAAGCAAACATCATTTAATTCCATAACAGCTTTAACAACATTTTTTAGAAATGTACACCATTCATTGTTTCCTAACTTTTCGATGCAAAAATCATGCGGTATAATAAATTTAAAAAGTCATTATGCAAAAATGTTCAGTCATAAGTCCAGATATTATATTTAAAAGCCAATAAAAGGCAAACATCATTTAATTCCATAACAGCTTCAACAACATTTTTTAGAAATGTACACCATTCATTGTTTCCTAACGTTTTGATGCAAAAATCATGCGGTATAATAAATTTTAAACGTGTTCAAGTCTTACAACTAAAATTAATTAGTTTCATAAGATCTTCATTAAGTTTTTTTTATTTTCAGAAAACTAAACCACTCTTTGTTTCTCATTGAAATAATCTCCAGATTTTTGAACAAACAATTCTAGCCGCAAGTCCACAGGTATCAACAACATTCAGAATCCTTTTACGTTTGATGAGTTATCCGCTCGATTAGTTTCGTCATAAAATACATCGTCAATTGCAAATTTGCCAGACCATAATAAATACGGGTAAGCGAGCGCATAATAAAAAAAACTAAAGTTATTATATTATCTTTATTGGATTTCATTATAAATACAGTGTGGCATTTAAGTAATTATTACCTTGGGCATTGTTTATTTTAAAATAATAATTATCTGCCGAGTCACTCTTACGCATTACCATAAACATTATTAGACATACGATTTGTATATTAAATATAATATATTAATATATAGGCGGCTCGACGACAATCATTTGTTTTTCTCATTCTCCTTCTTTTGTTTCTCTTTCGTTCACTCCTCTTACCGCACAACGTTTTCTACACTTAACTATTCGCTTATTCATTATTTACTGTTAATTTCAATACGAATATCGTTTTGATTTCTTTTAATTGATCACTCGTTATGCATAATTCCGCTATAACTGATTTCTGTGTTTATTTCTCAACGCTATTATTGCAAGCAGTAGACTCAATCAGCGAAAAAATAGAAATACAATAATATAAAATGCGTTAATTTCACTTTCGCTCGATGATGATAAAAAGGCAATAAGCAAATAAATTGCATGCAGATAACTTAACTGGAGGTGTTTCACTTAACATACTTAGATAAGTTTTAATTACAGTATGGACTGTAATTACACATAAATCTAAATATTTCATTTGTGCAAAACGAAATGTTCAAAATTCGAAAAAATAAAATAAAATTTTTGATAATTAAAATTGAAAAAAATTATTTTAACAAATTTAAGTATTTTTTATTATATGAAGTTAAGCAATTTTTTTAAATAAATTTCGGTTTTAATTCGTTAAAATTTTAAGTTTTTAATCGCGTGACGAATTTCACTTTTCAATCTTCTCCTGTGTTCAACGTGCATAAAATTGTACAGAATTAGCTACGAATCGTTATTAACTAGTCCGACGATCGGATCCGTTAAAATACACACTTAAACTTAAGTTTTTTTTCCACTTTGTATACGTTTTAAAGTAAATACACTTACTTTTTTTGAAGTACAAAAAGTTTCGGTTTGTTACCTGAATTTTCGGTCGACTTTCGTTCTTCAGTGAAAGTAAGAAATAGATATTTTTCGTGCAGCACAATAATAATTTAAATAAAATCAGAGCAAAGCGAAGTCCTTTCCTCTCGCCTCGTCCGAAACGAAAGAATTAAAACGAGATTTTTAGTACATGGAAAAATGCACGAAGAAAAAATTACAAACAAATAATGCGCGAGTTTGACGTAAGTTATAAGTTTTGTATTAATAGATTTAGTGCTCGTAAAAATATTCTTTGGACTCGATTCTCTTCGTAAAATTCGACAAAAAAAAATGTAAATAAAAATATTAGTACTCTGACCTAAATCAAAAACTAAATCAGTTTTAGGTTTAATATTCTCCAAACTTTAATTATGATATGCAACAAATATCCGACATACGACAGTTTTACGACATTCTATAAATTGGTGACAGTTCACAGTAAATAAATAGTTGACACATGACAGTTGCAATAACATCTAACCTAACTTATGATAATCAATAAATATTTGACATATTGCAATTCTATGACAACATAGCAATATTTGACAATTTTTTGATATACGACTATTTAATGAAATTCAACAAATACTGCACAATTGACAATTTTATGAACGTCATCAAAAAGTTGAAACATGACAGTTCATGCAAATTATTAAATTGTAATTAATGACAAACAAACAAAAGTAATAATGTTGTTCTTAATACCATCTAACATAACTAACCTCAATTATGATGTTCAATAAATATTTGACATATGACAAATTTTTGACATTCAGTGTTTAATACAAAATGAATTTACGATATATGACAATTTAATGATATTTTAACAAATAGTTCATAATTGACAATTCTATGAATGTCAACAAAAAGTTGAAACATAAAAGTTATTAAATTATAATTAAAGACAAACAAACAAAACATAACAAACAAATGTCATGCATACAAATATTTCACAAATGTCAGTTTTGTGACAATTGACAGTCAACAAATAGTTCACATGTGATAATGAATGTCATTAAATACTTGATACATAACAGCTCGTGAAAGTTAAAAATGAATCAAAAATAATAATTAAGTTCTTACGTGATTTAAATTAACTTTAATTTTATCAACAAATAGTTAAGAACTGTCAATTTTATGAATGTCATCAAATAGTTCATGAAAGTTAAACAACGTAAATCATTTGTAATAATTAATGATGAATGACAGAAATAATAATTTACGATAATCAACAAATATTTGACATATGTCAGTTTTGTGACATTCAATAAATAGTGTAAGTTTATGAAAATTAAACAAAACGTGTGATTATTTTTTAAACACAAAATAGTAAAATACATAAAAAAACTGTAACAAACATAATTTTTTTTAATTGCATTCGAGATACGAAAACACGTTTGCAATAACGAATTCTCAATTCCATAAGTTTGCAGCTGCATTTCGAAGAATGCAGACGTTAGGAGAAAACAATTAACCCACTTATTGTTGATTTCAATTATCAATATGTAATTACGCATAATGCGAATATCTCTGTTTTATTTCTATTTTTTTTTTTATCGCAAAAGTTGCATCAACATCTTCAATTATTTCACTATACAAACTTGACTTTAACGCAAAACTTTTTAAATGAAACAATATTTTAACGAAACTAATTAAAAGTGAAATTTAAAATACTTTGTAAGTGAATATTCTTGAATTTTCCATCTGTACAAGAATATATCCATTGATTTACTTACACTTTTTATCGGTTTAAATAAACATCGAGAAATTTTTGTGATGAAAGTTTCCTAACAAAAACGTAAATTTTTTCAGTTTTTGGTTCAAAATACATATTTTACATGAAAATTACACTTTTTTCTTTTATTACGAAAATATGTTATTGGGTAAAATTTAATGTTTAAATTTGTAAAAACAAGAAACTTGTTTGTTTCTTTTCAGTTATAAGTAAATAATCTCGATGCAACCGACTTAGCTTTAACTGGAATGTCAATAATAAACGGAATGCAATTTGAAACTACTTCAGTATGTTATTGTTTGCTTTGCATTAGCGCATGCATTACGTAATTATTTCAGCTTTACATTAATAATTTGTAACTATTATTCATTTCTCATCGCATATAATATTTGTGCACAGATTTGAAACATTAAATTCAAGTTAATTTCGCAAACAGTGGAGAAAGTAATTTACAAAAAAAAATGTACATTGTTCAAGAATAGAATGTAAATATTTGCGTTGTAATAAATATTTTTGTTTGTGTCTAAGATCTAAAAATTACCTATTTATGTGTAGTATTTGTTGTACATATTTTGATTTTAAACGTTACAAAGTTCAATTATTCAAATAAACTAAATATCGAAGATATTTTCCAGTTGAACCGGTGCAAAGTGCATCACTTGCGTGATAGTATTGTCTACAATCAAAATTCATAAATTTAAACTGAATTTTAGTTGAAAACTTCAAAAAGATTTTGAAATTTGAGAATTATTTTGAACTAAAGAAATTTCAGTTTTTCAGCAATTTCCATTAGGATTATTTTTTATTATTGCGATATTCATTTGAAATTGTATTTTATTTCAGTGTAAACGAATACTTTTTAATTTGATTTTTCGGTTTATAATTGTATGTGTTTAAATGTTGACTTGAATTGTTCAAGTTATTTTTTTTTAATGTAATTCAATGAGAAAACTTGAAATTTTGTTAAGGTCGTCACGTTTCAAGTGGGGAAAAAAGCGTTGTTACTCCGAAATTGGAGAAGTTACGAAAATTGTGGTTTTGGCAATGGAAAACGCGTAGATTCGTTTTTCCTTACTTCTTCAACGTCTGGTGGAAATATCGTTTAGCTGGATGCTAAATTCGTATTTATTTATTTTTTTTGCAAGTCCACAAATCGAAACTGTTTATTTAACGCATTTGAATGCCACGTTTACCATTTACTCGTCGCACGTGAATTTCACTAGGAAAACAACGCGACTTCTTGTTTGCTTCGGTAACACACGTTTTTCTTTTAAATTATACATTTTGCAAGACTTTCTTTCGCGTTGCGCAATACGCGTTTGTATACAGTAACACCTCGAATTAAAACGCACAAAATTGATTACGTTGCCTGGCAACTGGCTATAGAGTAACACCCCGAATTAACCACTCCACCACACAAAATTGGTAACGTTGCCTAGCAACAGAAAAATCTTATCGTGAGCACACAAACGTCACGAACAGAATCGTGTGCGTCGATTAAGTTTGTGAATAATTTTTCAAAACGAAGGAAAAATCAGTTCAATTTCTTTCAAAAAAAAAAAAATCAATAAATATTGTTTCGGCCTTTAAAATAAATGCAATTTAATCGGCGGACTTGATTCTAAATTAAAAAGCGTACCCATAAATTAGTTGATCCTTGAGTTACGTTCTCTTCTCACCGCATCTCGTCGCTAAGTACGAAAATTTTATTATTTTTTCCTTGAATATCATTTAGGTACATTTTTTTTTTCGGTTGTTGTTAGTTACACATATTTATTCTTTTTACAACTTCGTACTTCTTCCATTGAATTCCCAAAAAGCAAGGACACGACGTTCGCCTTCCCAAAAAAATACAACAATTAGCAAATCTTACAAGAAGAGAGAAACAGAAATAACATCAAATTTAATCTTGTAGATATATAAAAATTGAACATTTCTTTTTTTTTGTAATTATAAGTTTATTATTTTTATTTCATTAATTTAAGAAATATCATCAAATTTAATCTTGTAGATATATAAAAATTGAACATTTCTTTTTTTTATAATTATAAGTTTATTCAAAACATTAAAATTTTTATTCAATTCAATCATTACTTATTTATATTATGAATAATGAAATTTAGATTTTATTCATGATTTATACAACCAATTCCACGCATACTTTCGCAATTCGTCACGGAAATCGTAAAGTTTCCACTAGAAAAAAGATAATAATTTTATCCCAAATATTAAAAAAAAAACGTTGTTGATGTTTTTTTTTTATTAAGTAAATATTTACATTACATAACGTTATTTTAGTTTACTTCTTATAATTGGTTGAGCAAATAAGGAAATTAGCGAATTTTCAATGAAAAAATAAATAAATAATCACCAATCATAATAAGAACAATTAAAACTTGTAATTACAACTTTTTGTAAATTAAGTTAGAAAACATCTTGAATTTTATTTAAGAGAAAATAAATAAAAGTAAGACTCTTCTCTTAGGATTTGCATTTCAATATTATTACTTCTACATCAAAATAAGAAAACGTAATTTAAAGTTTATTATTATCAAAGTAGAATAGAAAATTCCAAAACATTTAAGATAATTGTGCATTTTTATAGTAGAGAAGCTAGAAAAATAATTTATTATAATTTAAAATATTTTTGTTTATAATTCAAAGTTTATAGTGTTGTTGAATTTATTCAAAGTAAAACATAATAAAATAAAATCATTTTAATTTTTAATAATTTGCTGGTGTTTTTTTTTTTAAATATATTTGTGAACAAACCTTTGTTCCATTCGATTTTTAAACAAAAATGTGTTGAAAATTTTGGTTGTAATTCCAGAGAGAGAAATAATCCAGATAATATATTTAACTTGTTTCTTCCTCCACAGGTGAGAAGAAAGTACAACTAAACGGAGCACTGAGAGTTGAGCACTTTGAGACACACAATAATCCTAATCGTATAAGAATAATCCTGAAGGATGAGGACGCACCAAAAGTTTTTTCACTTTATTTTGTGAGAAAAAAGTTGATTAGAAGCGAGACGCGCACATGTTTGGGAACTTAACACACACGATTTCAAACAAAAAAAGAAGCGCTTCACAAATTGTACGAAAGTTCGTTTTCTACACTTTGAAACTTTGCGTTTTTAGGCGAAATGGAAAATCCTTTTTTTTGTACTTTGTGGAAAGAAAATCCGGGATCCGGAGAGGTGTACGATCGTGGTATAACGGTAGAAATTCAGAAGTTCGCGGTACGCGTGAACGGGCGTGCGCACCATTCATATAGTCACAACGGACTAAACTAAGCACAAGATGCGCGATATTCGCGCTTAGCTTTGGCGACGGACTAGCCTTTCTAAGCGCGAATGGCGGCGACCGTTCACGAATACAAGGCTGTAGCCAAGCGAAACTCTTTGTTTAGAGGCTGATGCGTGGTGTTTCTGTATGGGTGTATACGTATGTTCCCTAAGCCCGTCCGCATCCATCCATGTGTGAGCGAGTGTGTAGTAGTACGTACAGGAGAGGAGCGCGCTTAGGCGATGGTTTCTGTGTGCGAGTGCGTAAATATAAAATAGTTCTCTCCTCTCGCTCTCGTCGCATTTCTAATGCCAGTCGGAGCCCAAGCAGAAGCAGTGGAGTGCTGTAGTAGTAATAGTAGTAGTAGTAGCAGGCAGCAGCAGCAGCAGCGAGGTCTTTTCACCTCGTCCATATACTCTCTCTTCTAATCACATTCGAAATGCCTTCGGAATCGTTTGCCCATGAGGCAAGGTCCTCAAATAATCCAATGATTCATGAATCACCACTCTAAACTACATATTTTCACAATTTAGAGAAAATAATTCCAAAAGAAATTAACTAAAAAACTTCAAAAACCCAATTAAATTATATTTGTTTGCATATGAAAAATTATATAGAAATGTATTTGTAATAATGCTTTCAATCAAGAAAAGAAAATACAATTTTCCGCTTGTCCAACAAATCAAAACTAGCTTAAACTATCACTGCCAAAATAAATTAAATATGTCACTAAAACTTATTAGTTCAAAAATTTTGAACTTGTAGCAATGTGTTTTTAGGTTCTTCAAGTTTGAAAAGCTTACAAATTTGTAAAGAGATCATTTCAACTGGCCTTTATCTTCAAATAGTTTCGATTGATTCATTTTGTGCAACGATTTCAATGTTTTAAAAAACTCAATGAAATAATATTAAATCAGGAAAAGAAAATATAATTTTCTGCTTGTAAATCTAGAACAAATCAACGAAAATTCACTGAAATTATCACTTCATGGCTACCAAAATAAATTAAATTTGTCACTAAAACTTATTAGTTCAAAATTTTTGAATTTACAACATTATGTTTTTAGGTTCTTCAAGTTTAGTTAATTTTGTAAAAAAACATAATACTAAAAAGTATTAGATTTTTTTGAAAACTTACAAATTTGTATAGAGATCATTTCAACTGGCCTTCGTCTTTAAATAATTCCCAAAAAAATTATATAAAAAACTTCAAAACGCGGCAAATTTTAGTATGTATTTGCAATTTCAATGAATTTATATTTTTTGTATATGAAAAATTATATAGAAATGTATTTGTAATAATGCTTTCAATCAAGAAAAGAAAATACAATTTTCCGCTTGTCCAACGAAAATTAGCTTAAATTATCACTTCTCGCTGCCAAAATAAATTAAATATGTCACTAAAACTTATTAGTTCAAAATTTTTGAATTTGCAGCAATGTGTTTTTGGTTGTTTCAAGTTTAGTTAATTTTGTAAAAAAAAACATAGAAGTACAAAAAAAGTATTAGATTTTTTTGAATTTGTATAGAGATCAAAGACTAGACTAAATATAATAAACTATACTTAGTAATTATATGTAATAAAAAGATCTTTGAATCTATTGGTTTTCATGATCACTAAAATTTGAAATATTATATCGTCAAAAAAATAATATTTTTTTTTGGGGAAAATTGATTTACTATTTGTTTAGCAATTAAGTAATTATAGTAGTAGTAATAATAATAACAATGCGCATTAGGATGAAATCTAGTAAAAAAAAATGCGAGAAAAATTCTAAATTCTCTAATATGTTTTATTCAAATAATATTTAAAAATATCATAATTTTGTTGATTTTTCGTTTCCAAATGGAAATTATTTTTGTGGATTTATAGATTTCAATTTGTTGGTATTTAGAGTGATCTTCATTTATAACAATTTACAGTAAACAAAAATAAAAATATGTGAAAATTAGTTAACTAATTTGCAAATGATATGATCATTTTATTATTTTTGTGAATTAAATTTTTGGCGGTTCGAAAAATCAAATTATTAAATGTAAAAAAAAAATAATAGTTTTAGCAGAAAACTAATTTTTAAATAATATATGTTTTGCCAGTGCTAATACAAATAATCATTAACTTTGATGATTTAATAATTTTCTTTGATTTTTTTTTCTTTCTTTAGGAAATACCCAAATACTTCATTGTTTCAATTCAATTTAACATTTATAAATAAATATCATTTATTTTAAAAATTATTTCATAAAGAAAATATGTTAGTAACTACTAATTTCTTCATTCGATTACAAAAAAAAGGAACAATTTAAAATAATAAAAAGTGTGAATTAATCCCAGTCGAAATATTGTGAGGTCCCTCAAAAGATATTAGTTTAGGGTCATCAAAAAATGTTAATTGGATCCCTTAAACAGTGTGAGGGCCCCAATAAATTTTATAAATTATTTCATAAACTATATTGGTAACTACTGATTTTTTCATTCGATTATAAAAAAAAAGAACAATTTAAAATATTAAAAAGTGAGAATTAATCCTAGTCGAAATGGTGTGAGGGCCCCCAAAGGGTCATCAAAAAATGTTAGTCGTGGTCACTTGAATAGCGTGAGGGCCCCAATGAATGTTAGCTAAGGACCATCAAGCAATGTTAGTTTTTAAGTTTTCAAATAGTATGAGGGCCCCAAAACAGTATGTTCTAGGAAATACCCAAATACTTCATTGTTTCAAATCAATTTAACATTTTATTCTTATCGATTTATTAATCGTCGATAAATATCATTTATTTTAGAAATTATTTCATACAAAAAATATGTTGGTAACTACTGATTTTTTGATTCGATTACAAAAAAAGGAATAATTTAAAATATTAAAAAGTGAGATTTAATCCTAGTCGAAAGATTGTGAGGACCCCCATAGGATATTAGCCTGAAATCATCAGAAATTATAGTGGAGATCCCTTATACAGAGTGAGGGCCCCAATGAATTTCAACTAAAGGCAATCATCCAATGTTAGTTTTTAAGTAATCAAATAGTATGAGGGCCCCCAAAAAAGTATCTTCTAGGAAATTAGTTCTTATCGTTTTATTAATCGCCGATTTTTTTTATTAAATATCGTTTATTTTAGAAATTATTTCATAAAGAAAATATCTTGGTAACAACTGATTTTTTCATTCGATTATAAGAAAAGGAGCAATTTAAAATTTAGAAAAGTAAGAATTCATGCTAATCGAAATAGTGAGAGTTTTTTAAGTTATCAAATAGTATGAGGGCTCCCAAAAGAGTCTTAGACCAAGGACTTGAAATAATGTTAGTCTTTGGCCTTCAAACAGTGTGAGGGCCCCAATGAAAGTTAGCTAAGGGTTAACACACATTATTATTCTTTGAGCCCCCAAGTAGGGATAGTCAAATAATGTTAATCGAATGTGAGGTCCCCAAAGATTATTAGACTTTAATAGACAAATTGAAAATAATCTATGTGTAATATAATGATGTGTAATGGAATTACATAAAATGTAAATGCAGCGATTTCCGTTTGCTGAAACAACATTTTCTGCCAATCAATGTGTACACACTCACAAAAATAAGTGTACAAGATAGTCGTCGTTACTATTACTAGCCGTATCGAATTTATAGATAATTATTGCATAGATTGATACTTTGGACCTATTTACTCTCCAGATAGGCATTCGCAAAATATGCGACGAATTGCAGAAATTCTGTTATCACGCTCTCCTCAAATTAGACTTTCCTCTTACGAATTCGAAACAACACGAGCATGCAGTTTGCAGATAGCGAATAAAGTCTGCGCCTGCGAGTGTGTGTATTTCTGTGACTATACGAATAAAATTGATATACAGAATTTCAATGACAAGTCCGAATCCGTATCTTATCCACTAAAATACCGCCCGTATCCTCACAATCACACAAACACTCCTCATCCTGCGGGTTCTTCGCTGAATGTCAATGAATAAAGTAAAATATTTTTATTTAGTTTTCAATTGCGCACGAAAACTTGTGTAATTCATCTGTAGATCATCTATCGCACTTTTGTCATAAAAAAGTTAATGTCTTGAGACTAACACGAAAATATTTAAATAGATTTTTTTGTGTCTTAAACAAATCATTTGAAATATCTAAAAAACTGCGATGAATCAATTGGTTGAGAATTCAGAATTACTTACTTAAATTGTAAGTAGAGCTAAAAACACAATAAAATCTAAATATACCAAAAATGTAAGAATATATGTGTCGAAAGC
This sequence comes from Nicrophorus investigator, assembly GCA_963457615.1. Lineage (NCBI taxonomy): Eukaryota > Metazoa > Arthropoda > Insecta > Coleoptera > Silphidae > Nicrophorus > Nicrophorus investigator. The sequence continues at coordinate 4,188,000 of OY735143.1, forward strand.
AATCAAATCTTAAAAAAAAAACTGAAGACATTTGCAAGAAATTAGTTGATCGATAAATATAAGGACATTTTTTTCTATTAAACTTAGGACATGCGGAACACAATTACTTCTTAACTAAGAGATTTAGTACACTAGTGAAAGCATCTAGAAAATTCTAGAAAATTTTATAATATCATTAATATAATTGATTATAGATAGAGTTTTTAGACTTCTAAACTAGAGTTCTTGTGTAAAAAATATCAGATTGTATACACACTTTCAATGTATGTTTAGTACACTTCCTTATACAACAAAAATGTATTAAAATTACTTATTTGCATTCATCAAATTAGTCGATTTGCAAACAAGTCAATGATTTGAGATTTAGTACAACACCCTGAGGAACTCTTCAAAAAAGATGGTACTTTCTTTAAAAAATAGTGTACTACATTTTAAGTGATTTTTACTTACTCAAATTATTAGTTTTTTTTTTTTTTTTTTAATTTGAGACCTAGTACACTGCCTTGAGGAACAATGAAACAACTTGTAATAAACGAGAAAAATCTTATCAAAGATTGAATTTTTGATGAACTATAAATTGGGGTTGTTATGCGAAAATACGAATATTAAACTGAGCAAATTGGTATAAAAATAACTAATTTTTGTTTGATTTGTAAGTTAATGATTTTACCTTGAGGAATCATTGTATTCTACCAATTTTAATGGGAACTAAACAATAAACGTTTAAGAGTGTCGTTAATGTTTAAAACCTTTGTAGTAAATTAAGAAAATCGTAGTTTAAAATAGGATAAAAGTCTGATGTTATTAGAGAAGTTTATTTTTATTTATTTCTAAACGAAACTAGTGTTGATTTAGTAATAATCGAACGTAAACATGTAAAAGTGCGATAAGTCTGTTTAGATTCCGTAGGTCGGGAATCCGTGTTATCAGTGGGACAAAGTGACCTAGGAGAACACGTTCGTTCGTTGCATTGCACCTTATCTCTCCAAAAGTCTGAGAGAAAAAGTGTTGGATTTCTTCACACGCATCACTTTCCTAACGACGATTATCGTTTGCTTGATTGATTGATTATCGGACGAAGCACAAATATTATTGAGATACACGACGGCCCGAAATCTAAAATTCCTATTGCATCATAGTCTCGGAACGGAGAACCAAATACGTAATTGGTGCAGCGAGAAAGACTTTTCATTTCATTGAATCGACAGCTGTAAAACATGTATAATTGCGAGCGAGACTGCATGCCATCGCTATGTAATAAATAATGGAATTACGGGAGAGAAAGTTTCAGGCCAAATCGGTCATAATTCGCTGTTATTAGTGCGACGCGGTTCTTTCGCACGACCAACATATCACTTTTGCCTGTCGTCTTCATCCATCTCTTCCTCACTTTTTCAATCTTTGATTATCTTTGAACAATTTTTTTTTGAGAAAATTCTGCAATTTTTTTTATTCAAATTAATAAATAACTTAAACCTTCCTAATGTTTCAAAAACAAATCGATTTCACTCTGTATCAAAAAAAATATGTTAATAATTCACATATTATTTAATTTTTAGAATCATTTAACTTTCAATTAATTCGAAACTAATTTTTTTTTTTTCGAGGAATTACAAATATTCGAAAAGGTAAAATACACTTTATAACTTTGAGTTTATAAAAATTCAGTAACATACAAAGTTTTGTTAATAATTGAATTTAACTTCAGTTAACTTTTATCAAATTTCAGGAAATAAAATGATTTCACTCATCTTTTCACTGTATCAAAATTTATGTATTTATTTATTCATTTTTAGGCATATTTTCATCTATAATCTATTAATCATTTTTATTATTAGAAATAATTTGAAATAATTTTTTGAAGTGAAAGATTTAAGCTAATATATTTTATTGTACTAATTGATAATAACAATTTAGTTCTTTCAGAATTCTTAATTTTGTAGTATGAAATGAACATGTTTAAAATCTGTACAAATATTAAACATTAAAGTAAATAAGATAAATCATATTATGTACATGTTTCTGATCTGAAAGAAACATTTTTCAATTTTCTTGAGAACAAATATTTATCAATTCGATATAAAAAATATTTTCATATTAGACTTTTTTTTGTGGTCAAAAAGACAATTTAAAATAAAAGTTGTAAATAAAAAAAAAATGTGGATTGTTTACGGAAATCGAAGCAAAATCGAAAACAAATACTTTTTGCTCTATTCCCCACGCAATTCGATTACGACTGTAATCAACATATTGTTGCCATGGTTATATAAATAAGAAATAAGAAATAAATGGTAGTTTATGATACCGACGCTAGGGTTAACGCAAACACGTGTTGACCCATCGGTTTATTTGCATCCCAAAATTGATTAAATGACGCAACATGACGCAATATTGTTGCCATAGTTACTTGTGCTTTTATTAAGACAAATAGTTTCGTCGTAGATAGAAGATGTACACGGAACGGAAATAGTTTAACTATTTTATGATAAATGACATACAAGAATTGAAAAATATTATTTTGATTAAAAAAAAAACTTTAGGTCTTATAAATTGAATGAATTCTCAATTGATTTAAAGATATGGCTTGCCGATAAGAAAAAATTAAATTTAAAAAAAAATAATATTTTCAGTATCCACAATCGTAGATAATGATGAAACGAATCGTTTAGTAATCAAAGTGCTGTTGCCATAGTTATAAATAGAAGACAAGGCAACTCGATGATGGTGGTGGTATTTGTTTGGTTTCGTTTTTGTTTTTCGAATAAAACTATTTGCGCGCAGAAAACGTCTGGAAATTGGAAACAGGAAATTCAATGAATTTGAACTCGAACGTTGTACTTATAACTTAATAATACGTCAACTCGACTGATGATTAGTTCTTGGAACTATTTAACCGAAAAAAACTAAATAAACAATAAAAGAAATGATAAGCAATAAGTCCATTCATACTATAATCGAAAAATAATTTAAAACGGACGGGCGGATATATCCGCCTCGCACTTTTCAAAAGGATGTATCAAAATTGAGGTTACAAATCTTTGTTTAATTCAGAGAAGTGTTTCGCTTTTGTCAGTTGAAAATGCGTCCTTGAGAAATCTTCGTCCGCAAAGAAAAATGACAAAATAAAATTGGCCGTGTTGGTTAAGTGATGTTAACGAAAAAGCTATCTATAAGAAGCTGAGAATATTTGCTTATTTAGTCTGTTGTCATGGAGATTGTAGATAATATCAGAAAATTAGAGCAATGTTACCATGGTAATAAATTATATTTGGAAGGAATATTGTGCGATGAAATAAATAAATAAACAAAGAAAGAAAATAAAATAGTAAATTCTATAATTAAATCGGGGATGCACTAAAATCTTGGTGTCGTTCCAAAAAAAAAAGTGTTACAGAGATAAATGCGAAACGAAGAATTTTAACCAACAAATTAATTTACAACAAAAAAAAAAAGGAGTTTCAATGCGTTTCCTGTTTTGTGGATAAATGCAACCTTGGAGTCAATATCTCTCGCTCGATGCGAGATGAAAAATCTGGAAGCGCTCGTCGGTTCAAGGAGTCCAAAAAAAAATATAAATAAATAGGGGATAAAATAATCAAATAGTCTTTCTCTTCGGCTACGTTACGTAGATGTTACATTTTTATTTTGGTTGTTTTTAGTTCTCGTTGGAAACCTTGGAAACGCCACGGTTCTTGGAACCTCCGTCCGTTACATACTCTTGTTTGCCACTTGTTTTTGTTTTGTTCAAAGCCGCCTATGTTTCTAATACACTTTTAGTTTATTTCTCTGTCTCCGCAAACGACAAACAATCTCAATGACTAATTATTTATTGAGCGACCTCAGTCAGATCTCTGGCCTCAGTCGCGCAAGATCGAGAGAGTGTCGTTATCGAAGTATCGAAACGCGAGGCGAACGCCAATTTTTTTTCCCCCCTTACACATTCATTCGTTGATAACTCACTCACTTTGAACCAAATTTGAATGGCTTCACCTTCATCCAATCACACTACATTTTTCCATACTTCATTTGAAAATTTACTGACCTCACTTTGGTTCGAAAATAAACGCGCGAAGGGTTATTGCATTGCTTAAAAAAAATAATAATCAGTGTCAAGACATAAAATAACAGATTTTTTTTAAGCAGAAACTATTGAAACATCATAAGAATTAATCATCTGATTAAACCTATTAACTTCAAAATTAAACTGAAAGTCACAAAGGAAATTAAACGGAATTACATAATTGAATTGATCATTCCTATAATATTGTTTTTGAACAACATATAACTTCATCTTCATAAAATTGTTTAAACAGAAAACGGGTACTTCTCATAAAAGAAACAATTTGCAAATAAATGATACGTTAAAGTTACTTTCAGCAGAAAATTAATGAAAATATCTGTAATAAATCCGAAAAAAAAATTGAATAAATTTCATTCGTTCGTAATTTATTAGTGACTAGTTTTGCACTACACAAAACTATTCACTCTAAAACTGTGGTAGTCATGGAGATTTTTTTTTTTTTACCAATTTGATTTGGCAAAAAATAACGACGTAAAGCTGGGCTTGCGTATAAATTTAATTTATTTCCTGTATCTCATAAAACGTAAGAAGTTAATTCAAATTAAATTTCAGTAAAGCGGCGGATATATCCGCCGTATTCTTTGTATGCAAAGTTACTGTGGAGGCGCAGTCATCGAATTTTAGTTCTTAGTTCTCTTTAGTTCTTTTCAAATGGAGCAGTTGCGTCGAGTTTATGAATCTTTGTTAAAAAATCCATAATTGAATTATAAATTTTTGGGTTGAATGAAATGGATTTAAAGTTTGGAATGTAGTGTCAATGACGAAATTCTGATGACGTGTCGAGGCCGCGAGTCTTCGATTCACGAGAAGACATATCATCACGTAACCGTTTACGTTTCCTCATCTCAATAGTAAAACCGAGCTGGTAATACACCGTCAGACTGGCAAATGGCTATTTCGGGGTATTCTCTTGTGGTGAATGCGATGAAGCAACAAGGCACTAATAACTAACCACTAGCAGCAGCGAGTGGGACAAAAGCAAAGAAAAACAAGCAGTAAACGAAAATAACACCGAGGAGGAGGAGGAGGAGGAACCTCGCATAAACATGCGATAATTCGCAGTTGCGGAAAACATTAAAATTCTCCAGGGATTTTGTAATTGCCAACTCCGCCATGTATATTTCGAACTATGAATCAAGCGAGGTTGCAGCTCGCATCAGAAGACCTTGCTTTTCGCATGTTGTTTGTTGGGTATCTCGTTATTATTACTACAACTATATTCGCTGCAAAATAATAATAATTTTATTCTTCAAAGTCCCTCAACTAATAAAATAATGGCTTAAACGCGACTCGCTGAATTATTATTAGTGCGTGCGGTTATTTCAGGAATCGTGCATTAAACACGAAGTTCGTTGCAGTTCGAATTCGCCAACAAAAAAATAAAAAAATAGAAACTACTATGAAGCGGGATAAAATACGGAAACGCGCGCGCTCGCTATTTTTAGAGTTTCCATTAATTAAAAGTTTTCCCATTCATGGCGCGAGAGAAAATCGCTGAATAGGAATTGACGAGTGCGCGGAGGCGTTTTCGGAATCGCTAAATGCACGTTCCAAAATTAGGCGTTTTATGTAATTGAATCTGTCGCACTTGCTTGAAATTATTGTTGTTTCGAGAATAGATTTAGATTGCGCACTACACGATCCTGATTACTACAAAACTATGGTAGTCATGGATATTAAATAAATAAAACCATCGTTGATTATAATTAGCGAGACTTTGCAATTAGTTGAGGATAAGTTTTTGAAACGTGAAGTTTAATTTTCAATGCAAGCAAGAAAAATAAAGATATACATGTAAATAAAGTTTGGAATTGGTCTAAATTTTTATGATAAAAAAAATTAAATTTCAAGGAAATCAAATTTGAAAGAACAACCAATAATTTTAATTAATCTCTAAATAATCGTTGTGTAAATTAGTGGTAAAACTTGAACATTTGAAATAGATAATAGAAAAAAGATTTTCAATCTCCTATTTTAATCCTTTAAGAAATACAATTGAGTTTTGGTGGACAGAAAGAATCGCGTATGATTAGCGTAATAATAAATTAGAAATTAGATTTAACAATAAAGAAAAAACAATAAAGTGTAACAAGTTATTATATAATGTATAAATTATTTAAATTAAAACATTGACAAGTAATTTGGATAAGTACTTGCATGAGCAGGCTAAATGAAAAAATGCGAATAATACTCGTAACTTGCCAAAATTTTAATATAAATATTGTGGAAATTGTTTTGTAATAAAAGGTTTGGGAAAATGAAAATATGCTTTGATTTAATTACTTTCGATATGTAAGTGGAAAGTGTTGGAATTCAATATATTCATTTATATTGGGACGAATTGTTGTAAAAAAATGGTATATGGAGGATATATGGAGGTTGAAATTAATGTTAGGTTCGAGAAGATCCTAATTTTGTCATTTTTTGAAAGGAGTTAATTGCTGGCAGCGAGAAGCAACAAAAGCGTCCCGCCAATTTGGCGATTTTTACGCGCGGAAACTAAGTAGTTAAGTGTTAGGGCAATAGATTGCACACGATGACGGTCGTTAGATGCTGCTAATAACATGTTTGCGAAGATTTATGGTCGAGCATGTGAGCGAAGAATCTGCTTAGAAGAAGAGAGTTTGTAGCCGGTCCTCAGATGTGCGGGATGAGAAGCGGCAGCGATTAGGAAGTCCGTGGGTTGGCCGGGGGTGGCCAGGACGGCAGGTTATTATTGCAGGAAGATCGATGAATGCGTGCTGCCTTGTGTCGTTGAACTTGGCACCCACGCAGGTACGTTGCATAACCGAAGAAGAGGAATGCGCGAAAAAATTAATCGAATATCATGTCCCAATCAGCAATACTTGAAGAGAATGATCACCACCATCATGATGATGATGATTCGAAGCGAAAAGTGTCCCAAGTCGAAGGAAAGATCGGTGTGCTTCTTGAAATAGCTCCAGTCCGATTTTAGGATGTAGGTCAAAAGTAAGAATCCTGCTTGGGCTTTGCCTCCTGCTGCCGGTCATCCGCCACCAGCGCCGCTCTCCGTGGTCTAGACGACTATACGATTCTATTATAGACCTCGCGCGCCATCGTAGTAAAATCATCGCTAAAACTCCAACACTTTTACACAGACTCGAGGAGTCGAGATCAAACCTAACCCAACGGACCAACAAGAAGACCTCCTCCTCCTCCTCTTCTCTCGGGTTCATCAACCCAGCAATTTTCGCGCTTTTACTTCGCGCCGAGAAACAACCATCTCATTCAGAGAAATTGCCCATTGGATAAACAGCCGACTTACGTAACGTAAACCCGAGCGAGCGAGCGCACTCACCGCGCTCCATGAATCACTGCCGCCGAGACTCTTTCTTCTTGCACCAACACGAATTTTACATCTTTTTTTTTCATTTACCTTAGCAATTATCAATTTCAAAACGTTCATCGTTGATAATCAAAGTAAATTAAACAAATAAATAAATTCAATTATTTTCAACGTAAAAATTCAACAAAGAAAAAGAACGGTTTTGAAAAAAACAATTATAATATAACCATGGAAACGTAAATAAACACAAAGATGTTGCTAGGATATTCACATTTAGATATCCAATAAAAAAAAACACAAACAGAACAGCTTTGCAAAAATAATTTTGTTTTCATTAATTATTGCCCACTTGATTTATGCACAATATTTCACATATATTTTAGTTTGTTATTTGTAATTATCATTCTCAAAATGCGTATACTTCAGTGTAAACTATGCAAAGATTATTTTATAATAATGATTAAAATGTATATATAAATACATCAATAGTTCTAGAAAATGGATATAAAATTGGTTTCTTATGTTGTTAGCACATTTGGAATTAATTAATCAATGTAAAATATGTATTAAATCATTAGCAAGGAATTAAAATTATAGGATTTTGTTATATAATATTTTTGATAATAAGAATTTGAGCAACAAATTTGGTTTGTTAATGCAATGCGACTACAAATATTGTAACATACATTATTTTTTGACATTTTGACATCTGTCATTCCACGTAAATTATTAATTTTTTTTGACGTTTTCACGTGACAGACGTCATTTCGTTTACAGATGAAGTTTTATTTTAACAGTGGATTAATTAAAGGTTATGTCTGTTGTAACGTTTAATTTGAGACATAGAATTTACTCGCATAAATTACTTTTTTTTTGACGTTTTGATACAAAGTGATAACTGTCATCTCGCTTACTTGGTTTTGCTTAATGATGGAATAACACGTATCAATTAAAATTTACTATTGTTTTTTTTTTACGTTTTTGACGTAAGGTGACAGCTGTCATATCACTTACATAATAAGTTTTACTATATTGATGGATTGACACGATCAATTAATGTTTACTATATTACCGTGTAACAACTATAAAATTTAGTATGTTCAATAAAAGAAAAGTTTTATATAATTTTTATGACGACTTAAAAAAAAGTTAAATATATGGAAATCCAGATATTGATGAAAATATAACTATACTAATATGTATGTAAGGCTCGGGTACCTCGGGGATGCTAAACCCGTATCAGCCCAAATGGACTGACCCCTGAGGGAAATAAGGAGATAATAATTAAAGTGTACAAATTTTATACCAAAAAAAAAAATGCAATTAATTTAAAATCTAAATTTGAATACTCGTTACTTGTCAAATTAAATGTAATACAAAGTATTTATTTAAAAAAAAAAATTAAATAACTTGTAATAAACAGTATTAATAGTGAAACTTTCTTATAACTGAATTAATTATTATTTGAAAAAATTTAAAATTTACCATATTTTTACTAATATTTGGATATCATATAATAAAGTCACTAAATAATAACGTAAAGATTTATTTAGAACAGATTATGTGAATATATGCCAATTCACTTTTAATATCAGAATTAAACATATTTTTGCTTCATGTCGAATAACATCATGTAATATCTTTAATTGAATAAAATTGAGTATTTAAATTTGACGAAATTAATTATTATTTGAGGAAATAATAATTAAATGCAAAATATTTTTAATAATATTTGGACATAATATAATCAATAATTAAAAACGTAAAGATTTATTTAGTACAGATTAGCCATTTCACCTTTAATATCAGAATGAAATATATTATTGCTTCATGCCAAACAATATCATATAATGTCGTTAATTGAATAATTACACTTTACTTGTCAAATGACGCGTAATGTAAACTGTAAATTCTCAAAATAATAAATATGTTACTAAAAAACTTGCAATTATATGAATGAAACATACTTGGAAGTTAATAATTCAATCGAAATAACTTGGATTTAATTATTGAGCCAGGTAATGATTTATATAATCAATGATGATTTATTATTTTTCAATAAAGCGAGGATTTAGTTGAGTGATGATCGATTTGAGACGAAAATCTTCGATGATGGATTGGCGTGCAAAGACAATGCAGGCTGCAGAATTAAAATCGCGATGATTATGATGATGATGATTAGGGTGATTTGGTTTTGGGGTTTTCAGGATGCGGTCATCATTAAGGCCGTAATGAAATCGCTGCGAGGTTGAATAAACGGCGAATATTATTATCATTATAATCGTGATTACGTCGGGTCATTAATATGGGTGGTTGTTGGGTCGAATCAGTGCGGTGGAAGGAGAGATGATGTGCGAGCGTACGACGAGTGCATGTAGTAAGTAAGTACGTACGTACGTTTGTGTACGAGTGCGAGCACTAGGTCAGGTCATTGCACCTAAACACACTGCCTTCCTGCTATATCATCGTCCGATCCGGACCTTACACAACACACACACACTCGCTGCTATATACCTGAACAAAAATAAATACGTTGATCATCAACCTCAGGACGGACGGACGGACGGAATACGCAGCAGCGCGCATTGTTTTTGATTACATCTCTCGATGCAGCAATTAAACTATTCCTTTTATCACCTCCTCTTCAAAATCTTTTCCTTTTTTTATTTATTATTATTATTGCGTGTCTTTTAGCTGCGCGTTTGCATTCGCGTTACGCAATCTTTTTCCGCGTTCGGTGGTATGTGCTTTTGCCGAGCGTATATGTAGTAAGTGTGTGTGTTACGCGCGGCTCTCGCAAAGAGAGAACCCGATGGTCAATATAATGTAATATAAGAATAGCGTGTGGCTGGTTGGAAGAAAGTAAAAGCGACCGCGTAACCCCGCAACTTTCTCCAGGGGTGAATACACTCGCAGCGGACTGAATAATTAGCAAACATCTACGTATCTAATTATCAGCTCAAGATTTGCATTTACCACCATTCTAGACCCATCATAAACGATGATCATCGCCCAGATAATTCAAAACAAATCCATTTTCGACAATAAACGTGGCTTTATCACTAATTGATCTTCACAACACAAAATTGCGCAAAGAAACTTTTAATTCCTATTCAAAATATTGAAATATCAACCCTTAAAACTCGCAAACTTCACAAAAATCTTCACACATTTCTTCGCACTTTGGACAATAAAAGTGGCTTACATTTATCACTAATTGTTCTTCACGTGCATACAACACAAAATTGCACAAAGAAACTCCCAATTCCTATTCAAAATATTGAAATATCAACTCAAATTTCACAAAAATCTTCACATTTTATACAAAAACAAGTTAAATTAAAAATGTTTTCCAAATATTTACGAAAAATTGCAAAATTTGAACCAAATAAAATCAAGGATAACAAAAATCCTAAAATTTTATAAAAAATTAATCTATTTTTAACTGAAATATTTCAGCAATTTTAGCAATTCACGTGAAATTTGAATTGTTAAAAACAGTTTTTCTATACAAAATATGAAGTTTTATAGAAAAACGTAAAATATAAAATTTTTATATAATGTATAAATATTTTTTTTTAATTTTTTAAGTAAAATTTAAAAATTTCAACCAAATGAATTCTCGGATGATAAAAAAATTAAAATTTTACAAGAATTTGTAGTAAATAAATCGTTATTTTCATAAAACAAAACTTTTTTAACATTTTTAAGTATCAATTACAAATTTGAACAAAACTAATTTAAACATAAAGAAAATCTTAAAAAAATTTAAGTAATTTCCAATAATTTTTTTGAATTAAACCGATTTAACATTAATAAAATTTTCAGTTTTTGAAATGAAAAATCTTCGTTGAATTTCTTAGAAATTTTGCACAATTTTATGTAAAAATTAAAAATGTTAACTAAACAAATTAAGGATAAAAAAAATCCTAAGAATTTGTACTAAAAATTCATTGGAATTCATGTGAAATAAATTAATTAGATTTTGTACAGTTTATAAAAAACTTTGATGATTTTTGGAAGACTTCTGGTAAAATTTATAAAAATAATCAATAGATGCGTTTGAATGAAACGAATTCAAAAAACACAAAATGATTTAAAATTTTCACAATTTTATGCAAAATTAAAAAAATATATACGAATTTGAATTTGAAACGTTGTTATATTGATAAGATTGTCAGGAAAATCTTCAAATTTACTTAACTTCAAGTGAATTTATAAAAACTTTGTATAAAATTTAAATAAATAAATAAATAATTGACTAAGTTTGGGTACAGTTTTTAAATGATGAATTTCTTAAAACTTTCCACATTTTTATGTAAAAATACCAAACAAATTTCGAATATATTCATTCAACAATTACAAAAAAATTGCTGTATTCTTATATATTTTTTTTGTTTGTTTTTGAATTATTATAAATGAGACTTCGCCACAATGTTTACATAATAAAATATAGATTTGTTAAAATTATAAAATTTTTGCTTCTAAACAATACATATCATAAAACAATTATAATTTTTCCTGAAAATAAGTCTTAATTTAGAGGAAAATATAGACGTGAAGAGATTAACTTTTCTGCTAGTTTAATAAATCTATGAGAAAAAAATTGCTGACTCAAAACTTGAAATAAAACATTGTTTCCACCGTAGAAAATTATATGTAGTAATATTTAAATGAACATTAAATTTTAGTATCAGTGTCAAATATCTTTACATACAAAGATAAACTAAATGGAGAAATTTAAAAATGTGTTACACATTGAATTTGACAACTTTCAAGTGACGGGTAAAAAAAAAAGGAGAAATTAAACAAATTATTGTGTTGACTTATAATTGTTTAAGTTCTTCATAAATTATTGAGTTATTTCATTGATTAAATGCACGATTTCGGAACGTTTCAATAGTAAAATTTATTTTAAATCATTTATATACGAAAATATGCAAGTGACAGCATCTGTCAATTGAATAAATGGAAGATGAAACAAATTAATTGTTTATGTTGGCAACTTTCGAAAACGATTAAAGTTTGTTTTAATTGAATATTTCAGTTGTCGATAGATGGCGTCTCAAATGGCATCCCGAAAAGAATGTCAGAAAAGAGCCGTGTGGCTGCGCAAAATGGCGGAAGATAGCTTTAGCTAGAAGATTAATATTATCGAGGTTGACCCATTTCACGGCGAGTGCATTCAGCCAGCGACCACACAGGTTCTTCACCTCGCGGTCATCCGCGTGCACTCCCCCTGCTGCACTAACGCGAACCATCCTCGACGGCTCCGCTTTGTCAATTACCACTCCACCACGAAACCATCCTAACTCATAACACATTACCACACATACACTTGCACACCCGACTACCACGTTCGATTCATTCAGAACGTTCGGAAGAGGAAACCCATGAGAGGAGAAAAGAACTGCTGCTGCCCACGATCTCCGGCAATCAGCATCCATTAATTGAGACACAGAAGGAAGCAGTCGTCTTCATCATTCAAAGCAATATTACATTTTCGATTTAGTGCAAATCAACTGCCATGAAGCAAAACTCAATTTAAAAGCTACGTCGTAAAAGGACCAAATGTAAGACTTTTGACAAATCGAAGAAAATACAAGTAATAAGAAACTAATGCTTTAATAAATTAATAGAAGGAAAATATCAATTCTTTCAGAAGCTCATGGGAAAAACGTCTTAACACCTCAGAAAACAAGAAATCATCCACATACTTATCGGATAATGATTAAGTGAAACTTTTAGTATTGATGGTGTAGTGTTAACGTTTTTTTGTGATCGATCGGAAGCACCTGTCCGTCTCGTCATTTAGTCCAAATTTGCGCGACGTCTGTTCAGGTTAATTGAGCAGAATTCGGTCGTTGCAAGCAGAAAAAGATGTAGACTTAAAAGAGAGATAAAGGAAAGGAAAGAAGTGGTCGCGAGCAGGGAAAAGGAAAAGTTATTGTGCTCTCGGAATATATGGATTCGTTTGCATTGAAATTGATTGGGGGACTCATTTGAATTGCCATCGGAGCGTGAAGGGAACACATAAAGTGTAAACTGTAAATAATGGTTATTGAATATAATCGGCAGCTTTAGGATAAGTCGCAATTACTTTCTCGCCCGTCCCGCACACAAGGAGAACGTCGCAGTCTCCAGCGATCGAGCGCGCAGAGGAGGACGCTTTTGCTTCGTGCCCAAAGACGTTGCTTTCCAATTTCTATTCCTAGAGCCGCAGATGATCACGACGGGAGCTATCCAGCACGAAATGGCAAACTATATAGTAGTCTCTCTAAAACAGCACATTATAATCGAACTTTATTAAATAAACAAATCAGATTAAATTTAAAGAGAAAATGGATTAATTTTGGATTTGGCGCCGAACGTGGGGCATCCAAATGTTAAAAAATTACATAGTGAAGATAATAGCTTAGCAAACTTGTACGAGATTTCAATTATGAAAAATTTAAATTATTTAAGATTGCGATATTTCGAAAAAGTTGCTTCCGCCCATTAGGAAGCAAGAAAATAATTTTATAAGGCTGGGGGAGTAACGCAATCCCGCAGAACTCGGATGTTATCAGCGCGCGCAAATTGGTCGACATAAAATTTTATTAACGTAACGTAATCTCACTCTTCCCTTTTCATTCCGAATGACTTCCTTAATTGAGATGCATCAGAAGAAATTAATTTGAGATGCAACCAATGAATGCTAATTCCAAAGTAAAATTTAAAAACGTTAATGTCATCTTGTCTTGACAGTTTTTTTTACAAATGATTAAGTTTAAATTAAATTTTATATCTTCATTATAAATGGAAAGAATGCATTATCATAATCGAACGGCTGAAAAAGCAATTAAGCAACTTTTTATTTTCATCTTTTCTCGCTCTCTTTTAGAGTCCGACAAATCGATTTGCGTGAATGGCTTTCACTTGGATCGCATTAATTGTCACAATTAGAATGGCGTAATCGCAAAAATGTCATCGATCCATCATCGTTTAATTTTTTTCCAAAAAATATTTCGACTTCAACATTTCGAATAATAATAAGAGTAAATATCAGACAATAAAGCTAGTAAACTGTCAAAAATAAGTATCGATCCTGAGAGATTAATAATTTTATATTTATTTGCCGATTTAATTTCTTATGATGATAAGTCAATGAACATATTTGTAGGAATCATCATATTTACCTATACTTGTATCATTAGAGTATCACTATGATGTTGGTAATATTTAGTAACTTTTTCTTTATAAAATAATTATATTTGACATTGACATCTCCTGTCAAAACATTAAATAATAATCATTTATATCATAATATAATGGCAATGATTGATGCTATGATAAAATAAAAAGAATTTGAATCTTCAGAAGAATCTGTTTAAAATACAATAAAATATATTTATATGATAATATAAGATGGTATCGCATGAAATAAATTAAAAGCACATATAATATTTATTTTTGACGTGTCCTGTCAAAATATTGAAAAACAATCAATTATGTCATAGTTTGACATTTACATAAATTGAAGTAACGTCAAAAAATGCAATAAAAGTTTGAATTTCCAGAGATTCATTGACTTGTGTCGTGACAAAATTTGATTTTAATGTTCTAAATGATTTAAAATTCATTTGGTGTGATTTACGCGTTTATGTTGGTAACGCATTTTTCTGTATCATAAAGTGAAAATTAAAATATAAAAAGAAAAAGAGAAAATGAAATATATCGATAACAAAGAATTTCCATTAACTATTATGATACGTGTATATATTTTCTTATAATGATATAACAGTTGAAATTTACAAATCATTGCTTTTTTATAATCATTATTTTGACATTGACAGGTATTGTCAAAATTTCTAATAATAATAAGACGCTTTTGTTATAATGTTGGCAAAATGACTTTGATTATGTGTCAAATAAGAAAATATGTTGGAATTTTGAGAGAATCATGTGAGAAGTTCGATAAACATATTGTGTATAAAAAAGTATAAAAAAAAATATCATTTGATATGTACCGATGACAAAATCAAAATTGTTTATGATTTATTGAATCGTAACGTGTTTGTAACACAAAAACCGTTAATATCAAATATTTCGATGAGAAATAATATTTTATTTTGATATATTTTTATATAATGATAAAACGATGGAAATATTTTTTGTAATAAAATTTACTTATATTTGCAATGGAAAGATTTGTTTTAATAAAGTTTTTTTTTTTTAATAATTATACTAATGTTGGTATAATTAAAGTGGAAATTTTATAAAAAAATATTGAGATTCTTCATCGATTTGTGTTGTGAGAAAGTCGATAAATATAGATATCTATGATGAACACTTTTATTGTTGATATTATAGGAGCAGATATGATGTGAATGTATGAAAAGATACAAAATCTTACTGGATTATGGGGAAATGAGGCGCCCCACGTTGGTCGCCAAAAATAGCGTTTAGGTCGTTCCGAGCGATTAACGCCATCGGCGGTAATATTATTAAGTGTACGTTAACGAAAGGGGGAAAGCTAGAGCGACGCGAGCGTCGGAAATCGCGAATGCACTTCCGGTTTTTGGGTGAGAGATGCGAGTGAAAGTGAGCGAGTTTCGTCGAATCGTGTATAATGGGGGTATTGGGAGAGCCGAGCGAGTTCATGGAGAATGGAGCGTGCAGCAAAATGCAGCTAATCCCTGCTGCCGCTGCCGCCGCTGCCGCCGCTGCCGCCGCCACCTCCTCACCGCATCTGCAGCCGCCTCCGACGACGACGACGTGTGTTTGACTCGATGCAAGTGGAAAGCGGCGAGTGAGAGACTTTCCAAGTTCGTTAACCGGCAGAACGGTCGAGCGTCTCTCTTCGTGTCAAAGATATTACATTATTATCATCATTATCATTATTACGTCGTCGATGCGCCACACAAACTGCGGACCATTAAAGATATTAGATCATTAATGCGTGCGCGCGCTTCATTCGATTTTTGCAACGACTTCCCAGCAAATTCCTCATTTTCCCAATCTACTCAATCAAATCTCCACACTACATCCCCCAGATTATCACATCAACAACGAAATGTGTTTGTTACGAGCATTTCAAATATTTATTTCCTCGTTGCTTTATAAAAGAAAAAAATATAATATTTATATAACCAAAATTCTAATCATTCTTAAATACAACGAACAAATAAAAATGTCTTTCAATATAGAACAGAATGAAAAAGAAATAAATTTAACCATTTTATTTTACCGATTAGATTGAACTGCAAAATAGGCCAATCAATTAGAAAAAGTTATAACTTTGAATATAAAGAAATGATTGAATCTTTCACATTAAGAAAATCCTGTATTACGACATTATAAATTGATGTTTGTAATTGAGCCTTTGCACTAAAAGATTTGGATTCATAAAAAAATACTGTTGCAATTTTGTAAAAAAAATATGGTAGAATCAATTAGTTTTAAGAAAAATATATAAATTTTGGTTGAAAATATTGCATTAATCGATTAACTTCATCCATAATTCAGAGTATAAAGACTGTGTTAATTTTTTTTAATATTTCAAATAGTTTTATATATAATACAAATGTTAAATTTGTTATACGAATTTGTAGGATAATGAAATAAAGATTTATAATGCTTTTAAAAATTCGCAAAAAAATAAATAAAATATTTTGCGTTCGAAAAATTGATTTAAATTGCAGAAATTATCGAAATTGCCTCATGAAATGAAGATTATTTCTGCGAGGTAAAATTGAAAGATTTCAGGTGAAAATTTGTATGTAATTAAAGTGTATTGAAAAAATTTTGTAAATACTCCGAAGAATAATAAAATGTATGATGGAATTAGAATATTTTTGTAATTCTCAAATGAGATAAATTGGATAAATTGCCAAAAATGAAAATGTATAAAAAAACATGAATATTTGTAAGAACTTTAAAGCACAAATGTAAAATTCTTTGCGTTTTGAGAATTTCTCAAAGAACAAAATTAATATTTAGTATATTGTGAAATTAATTCAAGAAATG
The DNA here is from genome assembly GCA_963457615.1 of Nicrophorus investigator. NCBI lineage: Eukaryota > Metazoa > Arthropoda > Insecta > Coleoptera > Silphidae > Nicrophorus > Nicrophorus investigator. The sequence continues at coordinate 4,205,396 of OY735143.1, forward strand.
AAGATTACTTCTCAATTCTTGGTAAAAATTAGAGATTTAGATGTTGAAAAATATTAGATAAATGCAAATAATTCAGTGACTTGTAAGAATTTCAAAGATCAATACAAATTATTGAAATTAAGTCACAAAATAAAGTACGCCTGTTCTCAAGTAAATACTGTGATTTTTCTTTGAGAAGTTTACTATAAATAACAAAAAAATAAGAAATAGTCGAGATTCTTCGTGTTGTGTAAAAATACTGGGTGGACGGAAGTGAGCGAGCGAAGAGTTCTTGCGGAGCAATTAAACGACGATTTCGATGATGCGTTGAATGCGACTAGAAAGTGTTAATGGCAATAATTCTTCTCCTCCGACTACTTCTTCCTCGGTTCGTTTACTTTCTTTTCTTCTTGCCTCTTCTCCCCTTTTTTTCTCTTTCATTTCGGACTGTTCTGCAGTGATTTTATTGCTTTATTGCAAGTGCAGACGGTCTGACATTTAATGCGGTTCGAGAGTCTGCAAGAAAACCGCGCACCCAAGGATCATTGACACCGCGACGTCACTCACTTCGCGCGCGACCTAGTGACGTCAGGGTCTGCCCTTATTGGTCACGGTCTTTTCCTCACTCTCACCCATTCGCGTTCTAAACTATATCATCAACTAAAAACACAATCTAATTACAATTTTCAGTCCTTAAAAATAAAGTTTCTTTTCGACTTAAATAACTCAACCTTGAAATCATTCAATAAGTATTAATAATTAATTTAAAACCCAAATAGGTAAACTGCGTTTTTATTACAAATAGATAACACAAGATAATTAAAAAAATGGGGGTTAAAAATATTGAGTGTATTTTTTTTTAAATAATTTTGCGTTCGAAATGAATGAAAATTCACTCAAATTTATAATAAGACTTTAAGTATATCTTATTGTACCTTGATTGATCAACATAAAGGAAAATCTAGCAAATCATAATTAAAAAAAATAAATATTTTTTTAACTAGAATTGATCAAAACTCTTATTATCCAAAAACTTCAACTAGTAAAAAAAAACTAGCATTTTAGTGGAATTATAGAAAATTTATTTTTCAAGTATAAGTATTGAGCATTTTCAAATAGAATTGTTCAAAAAGCGTTTAAGATTTTCACCTAGAATTGTTCAAAACTGGTGACAGATCAACTCAGAATTTTAACAGAAATTGTTCAAAAGTAGTGCTGAGTGATACAAGTCATAAAATTTGTCAACAAAAGAATTGCAAATAGAATTGTTCAAAAAGCGTTTAAGATTTTCACCTAGAATCGTTCGAAACTAGTGTCGAGTGACAGATATAAAAAATAAGATAAGCAGAAAGTAAAACTAGTGCTGAGCAATTCAGAATTTCAACTGGAATTGTTCAAAATTAACATAAAAAAAAGTTAAGTATTACAAAAGTGGAGAATAGAATTAGTATTTCAGATTTTCAAGAAGTATGAACTACACTTGAAACATCAAAACCAATTAGATAAAACATTTTGAACTGGATTTTTTTTTCGATAATAATATTAGTCCAAAAATAAATTTGCACGTTTATCATGTACTCAACAATTAAACTGCAATTGTTGATGTATTTCGTGAAGAAAATTAGTATTTAAAGTGCAAATTTTGGTTCCAGCTCAATTTTATAAGAAAAATGAGCCTTCGGAATTCGCGTTTTGACGATGACATTTCAAAACATTTCAATGCTGCTTCGAAGATTTGACAACATCGTATAGAATGTTGTTTTGTTTGTTTGTTGCTAAGTTACGGTACGAATACGGGAGCGTGTGTTTTGGTAATGTACTTAACAAATAAACTGTAATTGTTGATGTATTTCGTGAAGAAAATTTGTATTTAAAGTGCAAACTTGGAGGGTGAATTTTGGCTCTAGCGTAATTATATAAGAAAAATGAGCCTTCGGAATTCGAGTTTCGTCGATGACGAGAGGTCGAAACCGAAACATTTCAATGCTGCTTCGAAGATTTGACAACATCGTATAGAATGTTGTTTTGTTTTGTTTGTTGCTAAGTTACGGTACGAATAAGGGAGCGAGCTCTAGGTAAATGTCAACTTTTATCCGAAAAAGACAGCAAAACTTGAAAATTTCCAACTAAATTTGTGGAAAATGCTTATATACGAGAATGTTGTTTTTGTTGTTGCTTTATTTGTTTGTTTGTTCCGAAGTTACGGTACGAAAGCGAAAGTTGCGCCGTAACGCGCGGATTGACTTTCTTTCACTTTCTACATATGCACGACGAACGGACGAACGAACCTCGGCATTTGGAAACCTCGGGGCTTCAATCTATCTATCAAAGTGCATTTCGAATGCGATCATCTCCATTTGAATTGCCGCTCTTGAGAGCGCATCTTTGCGTCCGCTTCTCTCATCGCACATACAAATTATTTTTTCTTTCCTTCTTCATCTTCGAAGTGTTTCGATTTCGTTACATTGAGGATCGGCCGTGAAACCGAGCGGTGCGCGCCTCGACGTGCCCTTGGCACACTTTCGGTCCCCGGCCCCACATTTTTTTCCCCATTTCGTATTCAAGTTTCCTAATGCTCCATTGACATTGGCACTACATTTTATGTAAAATCCATCTGTGTGTGTGTGTGCCTTCCTTCCTTGACTTTGCGACGACGAGGCCGTTACACAACACCACCACCACCGTTCGTCGGTTGCAAAACTTTTCGGCGAACCGGGTCAAGTACATTTTCTTCGACCGTACAAGTCCACCACTTATTGCATTACAATCGAACTTCGACGAAATTCCTTTTCGCTTGCAGCAACAGATCTGCACAACACTGCGCCGATAGAAAGTACGACAATTTTAGTTTTTTTTTTCTACAAAATTTTTACCAAAACGATTATCCAAAATTTTTAATTTCCTTATTACTTACTTTCGTGCGTAAAAGAGAAAATATAATATTTTATTGTGCAAACAATTTCTTCAGCAATAATTTTAATTAAAATAGGAAATCTTTTCAACAATTTTATATTTTCTATTATAAAGAAATTGAAGTTTCTGTTCAAACAGAAAAATGAAAATTATCACTAATCAAATTTGATGATTTTTGTTCCAATTTAAATGAACACTTAATTACAGTTTTCGCATTTTTGTAAAAATATAAAACGCAAAATAGAAGCAAATATTATTACTAATAAAATGTATCGTTTTTTAACATTGTTTTGCAGAAGATATACTAATAAAAGTTGTGTTTCCAATAGTTTTTTGCACAGTATTATACATTAATAATTGGACAGGAAAATTATTAAGAAAAACGATTTTTGTTAAGAGATACAACACAAAATAGAAGCAAATATTATTACTAATAAAATGTATCGTTTTTTAACACTGTTATACAGAAGATATACTAATAAAAGTTGAGTTTCCAATAGTTTTATATAGATTAATAATTCGACAGGAAAATTATTAAGAAAACCATGATTATTTTCAAAACTGAATTTAATCTCGAAGTGAAATATTATAAATATTAAATTCTGGAAATTACCAAAAGTAAAATTTTAGGAAAAATTATATGTTTGTGAAATGGTCCAATATAGGAAACAATTAAAACGAATCAAATTTAATTTTTTTTATGATATTCATGAGATTACAATAAGAAACTTTAATTGTAAAATGGATTTTGTACTAGAATTGGAATATAAAATGTAATTTCTACATAATTTCGAGTTTCATAAAATTGAAATTTTTTTTTTTCAGTTTTCGTAAAGTTATTAAATGTTAAGTGTAGACAGTAAAAATGTTAAAAACTGTCTAGAACTTCTGAAATGATGATAAATTTTGGATTTAAGTCGTTTGATAATTTGATAAGAAAATTACTAACGAAAATTGTAATTATTTTTCAGTTTTAGCAAAGTTAGCAAAAGTTCAGAGAAAACAGTAAAAATATTTAAAACTATCTTTCGTTTGCACAAGAAAAATAAAGATTTTTTTTTATAAATTAACGAAAAAATGTTATATAAATCATCTCATAATTTGAAATGATTAAATATCATAAAAAAATACAATTATTATGAGACATTTGGAAAACATAATTGAAATATTGTAAGAAAAAAAAAATAATCATTCTTATTTTGTTGTATAAAATGAATAAATTATAATGGATTATGTTAAATACAGTAAAATTTATGATTTTTTTTTCGAATTGTAATAATTGCTTTACAAAAAAGCGATTTTTTGCGTTGCGATTTAATATTAGAAGAAAAACTGTAGTTTCTCAAAAATTTGATGTTAGAATTTGCGATATTTAAAAAATCAAATGTTAGAAAACAGGCAAGAGAATAGTTAAAAATTTCAGAGCAAAATAGAAATGAATATTCGAAAAATCAACTATCTCAACTATTAAATCTTGAAAAGTATAAATTAGTTTTAGCTTTAATCGTAGACAAGGAAATAGTTAACAATTTCAGCGCAAAATAAAATAAAATTTTTAGAATAAAATATCAAGAATAGAAAAATTTAGAATCATTCACATTTACCATTAAATTTTAAAAGTGTAATGAAATGTTTATTTTTTTTAAGAAAAATAAACGAAAATGTATATTAATAATAAAATATTTATACTTATTTTTTTGTATCAAGAATAAAATGGTACTTGGTATAAACAATAAGGTTACTGTAATAACGTTTACGCACTTTCGTAAAAATTACAAAAAGTTGAAAAGAATCGGGGAAAAATAGAATTTTGTTCGTGTGAAAAAATGAAAATTAATTGGAAATAATAGTAATGTTATTAAACTTCTTGTTAAAACATCTATAGAATTATGTGAAGTTATTAAAAATTTGTGTTCAAAGTTTAAAATATCACAATTCGAGTATCTTAACACTTTGAGGGTAAAGGCGGATATATCCGCCATATAATTTAGCCCATGAAAAATCTACGAATTAAGAAAAAATACTGAATTTGAAAAGCAATAATTTCAAGGAATTCATAATTTTGTTTTCCATACAACAAACGACTCTATTAATGAATTAAGAGTAAATTGTGGTTTATTGGGTTTTAATAAATAAAAACTTTTGTGTGAAAAAATTATAGAAAATCCAAATTACTAGGCCTGATTAAGTGCACGATAATAAGGAATGTGTTGGTAAATAAATAGGAGATGATTAGTGCAGGATCATGTAATAAATTGATGAATGTTATCAGAATGAAAGCTAATGACGGGCAAATCTGTATGATTAAGTCAAGCCGATGATATTTACATGTCTCTGGAGATCTTTCCGCGCCGGTAAATGGACGCAATTACCTGCGTGCATGATGATGATACGGAGGCGCCAATTGGACATGTAATTGCGTAGCGCCGTTTGCGCAAATCCGCTTCGAAAACGTAAGCTTGTTCTGCAATTCGAATGAAGAAGTCGAGAGAAACGAACGGTACATTTCGCATTAAGATCATTCAAATAAAATACAATTACGCGCCGCCGCGTACAGTTATTAACAATTTCCTAGGCGCGCAAAGGGCATTTTCACACTCATTTGGAACTGAGTGGATTTCCGGTCGGGATTGCGCAACGATTCTTTATTGGATTCACCAGGAGTTTCAATAACTGCAAATGCAGATAGGTTTGGGAAAATTTCAACCTTTCACTTAATATTTCAGCTTAATATTTGATAACTGAAAAATATTAAAGTTTTTCAAATAATTTCAAAGAAAAACGATTTAAAATCGAATATTATAAGATTTTATCCCAAAAGCAAAAAAATCAAAAAAACTAATATTACATTTTAGTTCGTTTTTCAAACAATTTCCAAGAATAACGATTTAATTTTTTTTATAGAAAATTACACTTTTCTTTTCAACAGATTCTTCTAAAAGTGGCGTAACATAATATTTACCTATCTCTTATAAAAGTTGATATAACAGTAAAATTGTTATAAAAAAATAAATTTCTTTTTAGAATTTTATCCGGAAACAGAAAATCCAAAACAAAAATCATTACATTTCGTGACATATTTAAAAAGCTCGGATTTTCCTTTGCTGAAAAACAGTTTTTCAAAGAATTTCGAGCATCAAATAATGCGACTTAAATTAGATTAAGTCGTAAAAAATATTCAGGAATTTACGTGTTTGAATTAATTCATTTTAAGATTAGTTTGATGAAAAAATAATTGAATTAAAACTAAGCCAAGTGATCTACATGAAATAATAGTACATAGTATTAAATTATTAATAACATATATATTTCAATTTTTTTTATTTCAAGCAATTTTTATAAAAAATTAACAAAATCCTTTAATCATACAATTTTTACTATTAAGCATTTATTGTGGTTAAACCATCAACAAGTACACAAATAAAAAAAAAACATTTAATTAATTTTTAGGATTTAATAATAATTCCTCAAGTTTGTGAATTACTTTTTTTGCTTCGAAGAATTTATTATGAACCGAATACACATAACAATTATGTTGAATGGGAGATTATTTTTTGTCCTGTTCGTAAACTATTTAAAAAAAAAAAATCGAAGTGTGAATGAAGATTTGAATAACGTTGCAGCAATTTATATAATATTTTTAGCACATAAAATTCATCAAATTAAGCCAAGAGCAGAGTAATTAAACAATGACCATCAATTTCAAAAATCCATTTAGGAAAAAGAATCGTCTCAAAATAGCAAAGTGTAGAGAAAGTCTGGTGTTCCTCAAGGTACTATTCTTTACCCTATCGTTTTATCTTGTTAGTTAGAATGTTCCAAAACGAGCTGATAACTTAATATATCAATAACGCCATATCATAACGAGAAGTGGGCATCACATAGTCTTAAGACTTCGAGTGTAGTATAGGTGCATCAAGAATAAAGCTTAAAATTTGAAGAAATCCATTTTTTGCAAGCAATTAAGTACTAAACTCTTCTGGTTGTAGAACGATAACAGGAGAGACTATTTTTTGTACGTAGCACGGAAGGCTACTTCTCGATAAACATTTTACAACTTTCTATTTAATAATTAATGAATTAATAAATAATTTATCATAGCAAAATTATTGTATACAATTTTATATTTAATATTCAAAAAGTTTAATATTATTTTTTGTACAGATTACACAATTTTATTAAACAAATGAATGCGATTGAACAGAGAATATTCATTTGTTTCCTTTGGATAAAAATTATGAAATTAAAATGCTGGACTGAATTTGTTCAACTTCAGAAGACGAATTCAAACATTTAAAGTCGTTTATGTTAAAAATTGTTGCTCCAATTAGAAAATTTGATAAAGTTTTGTATTAAATACTTCCTAATTGTTTATTATTATATGATGTTACTTTTGGACCTAATTCAATAATCTTTAGATACAGAAGATTACAGAAAGCAAATAGGCATTAAACACAAAATCCCTAATTTGATTTGGTTTTGTAGATAAATATCATGATAAAAAAATATAACAAATTCGATTAATTCGGAAGGATCTGTTTATCGATTCAGAGAAAGATTAGAATTTTAATTTTCGGATTTTGTAGAGAAAACCATTAAAACTATGTTAATATTAGAAAGATTGTGATGGTAAGAAATATTTTTTCTTTTTTGCGTTGGTACCACCAAAAACAAAACAATGTGTGTTCTACCAGAGAACGCTTCGATTAATTACATGAGCGCGTTATTTATTTCGTACAGAGGTCACAGATCCGGACCTTCTGCTTGAGGTCGCAGCGTGAGGTCCGACGCAAGGGCATTTTTTCTTCGCTCTTTCGTGCATTCGGATATACGTACGCGTATTGCCGACAAGGTAACGCACACACACACACACTTCTATTGTGTAACTAGTTCAGATTTATTCGCTCCATAAATAACGCCTTGTATGGAGATTCTCTCCGACTCGACACATTCCGTGCGCGTAAATTATTATATGAACGTCTCTCCCTTTTTTCTCTCCCTTCTGATCATTTCCTCACCATATTTTCTCTTCGTTCAATAACCGATGCAGTCGCAACATCATTACGTAACATTCGCTAACCTGAGAACACGTCCTTTTCTTTGCAAGGTGAAAGTTTCTGCATTTTCCACGCCTCAAAATTTTTCTCTCTCCGTTTTCCCTTTTTCTTTCTGCACGACTCGAATTCCGCTCGGAAAAAAGAGACGATCCGAATAGATGATGGTTTCGGGCACGGGAGGGAGAGAGCGGGAGATCGCAGAAAGGAAAAGCAAACTAGTCGGTTACCATGGTAACACGTTGCATAACCGACGACGTTTTCATTGGCGCTCCGCGAGAATTTCTCCAAAGCAAAGTTATCTAAGTACTCGATAATATTACGATACTCTCAAACATCAGCGTTTCTCAAACTCTTGTGCCGCACGACCCAACATATTTATTTTGTTGTTGCAACCAAACTGCTAAAAATAGTTCCTCACTTTAACACAAGGTGACAGCTGTCATTAAAATTACATCATTTACCATAGCATCAACTGCGACTGACTTTTTCTTAAAAAAAAAAACTATAGCATCCACGTAGCAAATTGCAATCGTAAGTTTACAAGTTGGATTTTTTAAAAGAAACTGTCATCAAAAACAAAATATTATATGTTTATTTTGTTGTTGCGCAGCAACCAAACTGCGAAAAGTATTTCATCAGTTCCTCACTTCACTGACAGTTGTCATTAAATTTACATCATTTGCTGCAGCATCAGATCTTGAAAGCAGAAACAGAAAGAATTTGAAAAAAAAAAGGATATTTATAGTTGCGTTCCTCGCCAAGTGTCAAAAGTGACAGCTGTCAATAAATAATTGACGCGACCCAATTTTAGGTTGCTATTCTCATATAATTTAAGAAAATGACATTTGCAAACTTATGGAAATCAATTGTAGTTCAATTATAGATTATATGAAATGACAGTGAAGAAAAACAACATTAATTTTAAAAAACATGATTTCTTTAACAAGAAATATCAAGAACAGAAAAGTGCAAGTAAAGTTTACCACTGATTTAATCTATATGTTTCGTATCTGAATGGAAAAGAAAACAATTATATAAAAATATTCATGGCGCTCAACAATTTTATAAAAGAAAATGAAATACAAAATACTGAAAAGATTTATATAAAAATTCAATTTGTTGTGTGAAGACTCAACCACAAGCAAAATTACATTGTGCAATAAAACGTATGTCTTATTATTTGAATATATTTATTATATTTTAAGTAATTGTTTCAAATGAATAAATTTATTTTTTTGTTATTTTCATCACATTGAGTAGTGAAAAAGCATTTAGAATATTCCAACAATTTATGAGATAATTGTAATTATTTTAATAATTTATGAAAAATTGTATATTAACATTTTTTTACTTATTTTGCTGAACAATTGCATAAAGGAAAGAAAATCTGAGCAACGTTGTCGCCCCACGTTATGCGCCAATATTTAGTAATAAAAGCAATTAGATCCCAAAGCATTATGTAAAAATTATATGCTTTATTAAAAAAAAATTTGATACTTTCTAAATAAATTCTAAAATATGATAATTAATATCAGAACTTTATTACTTCAAACTTAGATTGTAAAAGTCAATATTTTACTTTAAATATTTCTGTTCAAAGATTAGCTTATGTTTCATAAAAAAAAACTAATATAGAAACTGTAACAAGAAATTATTTTTAAATATCGTACTTTTCGATACTTAAAGAATAAATGTAATCAATTAAATTGTTGTATGAGTTAAAACAGGGGAAGTTATAAGATAATATCAGAACTTCATTAATTAGAGTAAAATAAAAACCAGAAAAGAATATTTAGTTTTGAATTTGATGTTAAGTCATTAAACACAAAATTTTGTATGAAAATTATGTATACATACAATTTTTTTTTAATATTCTGGAAAATTCTGTTTCTGAAATTTACACGTTACAATAGTTTTGTTACAGAAAAGTAATTGCAAAATACTTGCGTCAAGCTAAAAAGGCAGGACTATAAAGTTGTTCGAAAAAAGTCAATCAGAGTGAAGTTCCTTAATGTTTGTCTTTCTGACCAAAAGATTAGTGTATGTTTCTTTAAAAAAAAGTGATACAGAAACCGTAACAAAGAAATTGCAATTTATTCTATTTATGAAATAGATTTAGACTTATTTGTATGATTTGGTAAAAATATGTTAGGCGCCAAAACTTTTAATTAGTTTCCACCATTTCCATTTGATAAATTGAAGAGGAAAAAACGGATTATTGAAATTCGAGCTGGAGAAATATGCGAGCAGTTCGACGAATGCGGCTGAGAGAAAACAAGAAATACAAAATGCGTTGCGTTTCAATGTTGATAATAATACGGCAAGGTTGCCATCAATGCCGAATACATAAGCATAATTCGAACGTTTCAATGAATATAAATGATCGTTCTGCTTCAGCGTGTGGATGTAAAACGCAACAATTGATGGGGTTTCCATATGGCGAAGAAGTGTGAGTGTGTGGAGGGTAACACGTTCATTTTGGGTGATGTCATAACTAATTGCCGATAGTTTTGGAGCGACGAAAAATTCGTCCGTGGCAATAAAAACGGCTCTTGACAATGAAACACTTTCGATGTGGGTCACCTACATAATTTATAAAAAAAAATTATAAGCTCTTCAATCCGCTCATATCTTCACGGCGAGACGAGAAAGGTAAAAATTTTCAGATGCTGAAGCTTCATCAAAAAACGCAGAAAATGTTTCATATTCTCAATTAGTAACGAATCACCTTCGAACTCAATGCCGAATAATATTCGATTTTTTTCTCTCACAGAAAAGCAATCGCAATTAATTTCCGAAGAAACTAAAGCCAAAATATTTTTTAAAATATTAGAAAATTACATATTGATATTTTTTTAAATTCGATCAAATCTTAATGAAGAAACTACTATCAAAATTTTTCATCTGCATTAATTTTTCAAAGGAAAAAGTACTAATTTTTTTCAGCATATATAATATTCGATCAAATCTTAATGAAGAAACTACTATCAAAATTTTTCATCCGCATTAATATTTCAAAGGAAAAAGTAATAATTTTTTACAGCATTTCTTGCGCAAAATATTTGCATTTTTTCTCTCACAGAAAAGCAATCGCAATTAATTTCCGAAGAAACTAAAGCTAAAATATTTTTTAAAATATTAAAAAATTACATATTGATTTTTTTTTAAATTCGATCAAATCTAATTGAAGAAATTACTATCTAAATTTTTTTTATCTGCATTAATATTTCAAAGGAAAAACTCATTTTTTGACAACATTTCTTGCGTAAAGCTGAAATTTTATTTAGTCTAATTAAAATTCGTTTATCCACTGTAATTATTTCGTGAATTATCTAAATCCTTGATGCGTGATTATTATCTTTGATTACCAATGTTGTTATCCTCTAAAAAAATTGTTATATAAAGCGAAAACCTTCGAAAATGTTGCGCAATCACGCGTGAATGAAATAATTCCAATCGCAAGGATTTAATTCTCAATATTAAATATAAATTTAGTTTAAAGATTCACATTTTCTAGTATTTCTTTTATAAATTTCATTGATTTCTGGTAAAGAAATTGCTGATTGTCCAACATCATTAAGAAATATACAGAATTCATTATTTTCGTAAAAGTTTATCAAAAACTTGATAATTGTTATCCGATAAACTTCACTAATTTGTGTCTTGGAAATTGTAAATTTTGAGAATGACGAAAAATTTTAAAAAAATTGTTTTCTTCACTGAATTCTAATTATGTTCGAAATTAAAAATTTCATTGAACCAATTTTTTTTTAAGAAATTGATGTGAATTTTGAAATGTGAGCAAAATTTCAAATTTCTAATTATATTGAATCAAATTTTTGAAAGGATAAATTTCATAAAGAAACTATATTTCAATTAACTAATTTGAGAAGATATTGAAAATAATGACCAAAATTAGAAAAAGAAATCAAAGATTTCTTTGCGAAAATTTTAAAATTGAAATAGAAATTTAACATTTCATTAAATCTTTTGATAAAATTTATTTTTAAAATATTTTATCAAAATCGAAGTAGATTCGGATGAAATGTTGAGAACAATGACCAAAAATTTATAAAAATATCATAAATACACGTGGCTTAACTTTCGTAAAAGGTATGTATGGAAAATGTACAATTTCATTGATTTATGAGAAAATTTAATTTGTATAATTTAAAATTATTACAATAATTAATGAAGAATTAACAAAATTTTAAACTGAAAAAATATTACCGAATAAAATAATTCGTTTTTTAGTTCATTTTAATGCTTGGAAAGAGAGAATTGTTGATTAAGTTGCTATTTAGCGATGGGAAAAAAAGTTTTGCGATTTATGCAGATTTATTAGCGCTTTTCCCGCACTTGATACCAGAGGGCGCGCGGATATTTATATCGATATTCTTATGTTTGCAATTGCATATTTATTGCGTAATCAACAATGGCGATTGTTTCGGAGGGTTGGAGGAGAATCGTTTCCGTAAAAATATCTAGACGTCTGTGAAACAATGGCGATGATACGCGGAGTGAGAGAGATGTAGCGATTATCTCGAGCGAGAGAAAGACGGAGATAGAGACAGTCGCTCGGAGCTCTGAAACTGCTGCGGTCTCTTCTTAATAAGTTAAGATCAAAGATATTCGCAGGCCGGAGAAGATAAATCTTCTGCGCGGTGCTCCGCGCATACGTACACACTTCACTGCAGAAATCATATATCATTTGTTGACCGCTCGCATAACATGCACGTATAGTTGTTACATAATACCACCGCGCGAATAGTTGCATACGCATCTTCGTGCCATTCTCATAGTTTCATGAAGACGTCTCGTCGCAGTGCGAAGATTATTCAACAATTACCAGCACTTCCAAATGATGATAATCATGATTTTCAATTCAATTATGTCATGGAATTTTTAAAACCGAGGAAGATAACACATTTTAAGTTCAAATTAAACGAATTACTAATACAATATTTAAAAATTATTATTTAAAAAAAAATAAACTGGTGAATAATTCTTGATTTTTTTCTCTCTCGTTCTGAATTTAATTTAAATACAGTTGAATGGAATAAATGGAGAGAAGGTAAATTGAATTAAGAGTAATTCGTATGGGTTCCCATTTCGATTCCAATGAAAATCGACTGAAAACCACATGAAATATTCTGAAATGCATTAATCGAAACGTATGATCAAAAAAAAAATAATATACATCGAGTGGATGTAATAGTTTCAGTAAATTAAAACTTAATTAATTTTTTTTGTAAAATGTTGTGTGAACGATGCTGAAAATTGTGTTCCTAATTCAAATATTTCAATGGATTTCAGAAACTTAAAAGTTTATTATTATTTGTTGTTATTTTGCTAAGACAAAATACTAAGAAAAAAATGTAATAAACGCAACGTGAAATATTCAGAAATAACGAATATAAATTTAGTGGAGGTAATAGTTTCAGTAATTTAAAAATGTATTATTTTTTTAAATCCTCATTTTTCAATATTAACAAACATTTAATTGTGTAAGATAATAAAATAAATTTGCAATGTATTAATTTAAACAAATTTGAAATTTTCAATATTTAATTATTTTGAACTGTTTGTAAATAAATAATTTGACATATCACACAAATAACTTATTTTCTTTGAAATTTATGAAGATTTTATTTAAAAAAACTAGTAAAATTCATAAGAATACAACAGTATTAATACGTTTTAACTAATAAAAGCAATATTTAAGTATTCGAATCATTTGAACATTAAATTATTTTCATTGATCAGAATATTATTGGGTAGTGTATTTGACGCAGTTGAACAAAGAAAATCAAAACCAAGAGAATTAAAGAAAATAAAACATCAATCAAGTTCATCAAATACTAATAAATAAATCAAATGATAATTAAACATATATATTAAAAGAATTTATAGACTAAACTATATGTCAAATTTGGCTGTAATAAATTCCATAAATTTTTCATTATTCTTAAAAGTTGTTATGGTAACGACATCGAGTTTTATTTTCGTGACTCGGTCGATGGGTAAAATGACAGCTGTCACCTAGCGTTAAACTTGTCAAAAATTGTAAATAAATATATTGAGTCGAAAGGCAAAATGGTTTATTAGACTATAAATATTTTTATAAACTACAGAATGATTATGAATTCGTATTATATGAAAAATTAGAAATAAACATAAAGTTTTCATTATTCTTAAAAGTTGTTATGGTAACGGCAATCAGTTTTATTTTCGTGACTCCGTCGATGGGTAAAATGACAGCTGTCACCTAGCGCGTCAAACTTGTCAAAAATTGTAAATAAACATGTTGAGTCGAAAGGCAAAATGTTTTATTAGAGTATAAATATTTTTATAAAGTATAGAATGTTATAAATTAATAATATATGAAAAATTAGAAAAGATAAATCCATATAATTAGAAAGTAAAATTTTAGTTCATTTTCTATAAAAATCAGAATAATGCAACAGAAATAATGCAACAGTAGAACAGGAAATATTCCCAGAAAACGAAATCATAAAAGAAGTTCAAATAGAAGACAAAATCGCAAAATAAATATTTCAGTTCTTTTTCATCTATAAAAATTGTAAGAAATATTTTTAATGAAAAAAAATTATTAATTAATAGAATTACAACTGAAAAATGGTAAAAATATCAGTAATTTTAGTTAATAAATCAGATAAAGAAGAAAATGCAAAAAATGAAGGATTAATGCAACTAAATTATTTTATTAAATATTAAAGAAGTCTCTAAGCTGTACTAATTTCAAAAAAACATTCTGTGGAATTCAATTCTAATGAAGTTTTATTTTAAAATGAAAATTTTCTGAAATTTAAAATAATATTTTGTATAATTGATTAAAATTTTTAATTGCGATTTTTAAAAATCAATGTGACAAAAACATTTCATTGTAATTTTCTTCAGGCATTTCTGTTAAATTATTTCTAATTGGTGAAAATTTGGTTGTATTTTATTTCTTAAATTCAGATTGTGGAATTTGGTTTGTGTTTTTTTGTGATTTGTGATGATGAATGTTATGCAAGTTTTGTTGAAACTTTTGGATTGAAAATGCGATGTGTGTCGATGCGTAAAGAGCGCGCCCGTCTTCGAGAAGTCTTCTGCACGGCGTGTGTGCATTTGAAGAGGTGGAGGATGAGGAGTGCACATGCATGCACGGTGAGAGAATGAATCCTGCGAGATGCAGTGTCCGGTCGTTGGCCTGCTATTGTGAGGAACCCCTCCTGCGGGTACTGCCGGCACTTCCAGCAACAATTACTCATTATACCACCATGGCGTGGTACTCGCGCTCGCACACACACACACACATAGCAGCAGCAGCATCTTAAAGAAGTCCACCGCGCGATAGATCGAAGTGGATAAATTAGAAGTGGCGAATAGGTCATTGTTCCCCATCATCATCATCATCATCATCATACAACAACAACGACGACGATGACGCTCGTACGCAAGAAGAGAAGAGCCATCTCTCCGGTATACCAGTTTTATTACGATCTTATTCAGTTCATGACTCGGAGGAATCTCCGGGCTTGGAAGAGAGCGCTTCGCGCTCCGGGGCAGCGCTTCGCAAATGAATTTAATAAGAGAGAACCCACGAAAACAAGAAGAAAATCAGAAGAAACGCGTCAGGACGAAAGAGGTGGAGGACGGACAATACTTTACGACTGGCCGAAAGCATAAAATCGTAATTTACAAGCGACGACATTCTCTCCTCTTCCCTCCATCATTTCCACGAGAGTCGGCCAGGAGGAATCCGAAACTATTAACTATTCCTCCTAGTCCGGCATCCGTTCTTAATGACACACTTCATTTCTGGCCGCAGCCCCATATCAATTCCGCTTCTTTCGCAACCGCAACCCAATGAACCCCACGCTATGCGAGATTCTAGAATCTATAACTTTTTTTTTTCAAAATTCAACAACTTCCGTCATTCAACTTATTACGCATATTTATCATTTCGCTGAAGCATTAATCATTAGAAATAATAATCAACAATCGTACTAAAACGCTTCCAGCAATTTATTATAACAAAAAATTTGCAATTTCAGGATCTAAATCAACTAGCGCCTCCACAGAACCAAAACTTAAACATTTGGGCGGATATATCCGCCACTCGAAAATTTAATCATTAAACAACATAAATTTCAAGTCAATTATACAAATATGATATACTACTTTATAAAAACTTAAATAATCATCTATGTTACAATAAAAATATAACAGAATCTTATACCAAAAATTTCGTAAATATTTTTAACTTTATAAATTAGTTTTTTTGGATTTTCTAAATTAATATTATCCAAGTTTTATTAACGAAATTCAAGTGCAAAAAAAAAAACTAGAATCGTTTGTGAATTAATAAAAAATGGATTTTGCAGATTTGCAACAATCATTAACAACAACAAAAAAAGTATTTAAGTATTCGCAAAATTTTGCGCAAGTTTCAGTTATAATAGAATGAAAATCTATTTATTTTATTTTTTTATCGATATCTCATATTTAGTAGAATGTTTCGATTTATGAAATTAATATTATTTTGTTAACAGAAAAGAAAAAAGTTTCATTTAGATTTTAGTAATCTTAATAATCCATACAAACATTTTAACACATTTTAATATTAGATAATCTCATTTTTCAATGCGAAATTTTTCAGAATAATTTTCAACTGTTTTTTTTTGTCTAAATCTCTCTAGATCAAGAAATATTTCGAATAATTTCAAATAAGTTTTTAACATATTTGAATATTATTAAATATTGTATTGACTAAATCTGTTAAAACGAACGAAAAATAAAAAATCGAATCGATATAGTCTTAATCTTATTAAACGCAAGTATGCAAATGATGAAAGTCACTTACGCAAGCGAGTCTCAATTAATTAGTCTCCTGTTACGTGCTAAACCTCACCTTTTAATATATTAATCGAGCACATTTTAAAGGCATCATAGAGCGAAGACTAATTAATGCTTGTTCCCACATCAATTATATCAATCGATATTTTAAAATCTGTCTTCATTGAATATTATTATTCATTACAAATCGTAGAATAATGAAAGGGAGAAAATTAAATTGTAAAAGTTTCATGTAATTACAGAATTAAAATAACGAAGTTCAAATTTAATCAAAAAATAAATTCGTTTAGTAACAGAGCTACTATGGTGGACAAACGAAACGTAGGATTTAGTTTATTTAATGAATTGATGTAACAACTTAACATAAACTCCGAGAATGATAATTCTTGCAAAAAATATACCAGAAAGAGACAAATTTTTAATACACGAAAATATAAGTTTTTAAATAAAGCAATGGCGGATATATCCGCCATATCCTTTATAACAGACTGCGCTTTATAGAAAATTATCTTTATTCAGAAATACTTAATGTTGAATTACTACGACAAAAAATAAATTGAAGATTATCACAATCTCATTTTGAATATTGAAATACAAGAGTAAACAAAATTGCGTAAATCGGAAAATATATACGAATTACGAAAAAGAATAAATTGATATTGGACATTCGGCGGATATATCCGCCATATTCAAAATTTAGATTTTTAACGTTTTTTTTTTTTGATGTAAACGAGATACAAAATATCTTGTGGAATTTTAGGTTTTTGCTTTCTTGATTTTGATATAAAACAGGAAAATATTGTAGCCTTACTGCATATAAACTATAAAAAAATATGTTTATATTTTCGTTAATTTTTTTTTTATTACAAAAATGCGTATTGAAAATATGAAAAGTCCAAAAATACAATTACAAATTTATTGCGTGGAAATAAAAGTATGAAAGTAGAAGTTGTTAACTTCTGCTCTATATAGTACGCAGGAATAGAGTGGGAATGGAGGAGCACGTGCTGCGTTTGAAATCTAATCGGTGCAGCCGCAGAAATTAGTTTGTAGAATTGTAATAATTATTAGCATACCCAGGGAGAATCCATGTAAAATCGCAACGAGCGGATAATTCCAATAAAAATGCGAGTACATCGTGATGACGGTGGTGATGATGATGATTTTCATTGCACGTGCGAAGAATAGTCTGGCAATTATTTTAGTAGTACTAGCAAGTACATAAGTCACAAGTGCACTTGATACGGGGATTCGAGAGATATGTGGTGTGTGTGTAATTGCGTGATAGAGATAGATTATTGTGTGTTTATGTGCGAGAAGACCGAACGATGGATTTGAGAAGAGCAAATGTGCGAGAAAGAGTAGATCTGGTGTATGTGTTGTTGTGTTGTGTTTTCTTCCAGGTGACGAAGAAGTAGCAGTAGTTTGTAGTAGAAGAAGGTTGGGTAAGGTAATGTACAAAAGGGTAAAAGAAGGCACACGCGGTTTATATAATGTAGGTACAAAACTGCGGGTCGCGTCCACGTGCAAGCGTCTCGCAAAGAGCACTGGCCTCGGCGGCGGCAGCGGCGGAACGCAATCACTCCGGCGCTCGACGGACGACTCCAGATTATCAGCAGGAATATGACCACGACAGAGAGAGACCAGATCACCATCACGAGGAATGCTGCGACATCATCATCATCATCATCATCGAAAGCAGCAGCAGAATTATCATCATCAAGCTTCTACTAAAAAACCACCTTCAGATCTAAACATTTTTAATGATCAGCATTACTCAAAATTAACAAGAAGTTATAAAATCAATCGATAAATCCAAGCTTCTCAACTTTTAAATTCGTATGAAAAAAAATTAAAAACCAAAAAAGTAATGCTTCGACAATGGTGTTAAAAGAAGTTTCCTTCATAAATATATATTTTTTTTACCCGATTAATGGTAACAATAAATCTCATAAACATTACAAATGACATAGATAGAAATACTGTAAATAAAATTTAAAAAATAATTATTTTTATTGACTTTTAACTTAATAATTCGCTATTTAAAGCCAAAAAATGTGAATTATTTGATTTATAAATTAATTTTTCGTTAGCAAATATAAAATTTTATAGTTTTTTTTGGTCACTTTATCATTTTCCAGATGCGGTTAAAACAGAAGAAGTAAAATTAGAAAATATGCTGTTGCGCAATAATTATATGAAGATTTCAATTTTTTATTAATTAAAATATATGAAATATGTAGATTTTAAGTTTTTAGCAAATAAAAATATTCGTATTTACTTTGGTTTTAGAAATGCGATACATTTTTGTATTATTATACAGAAATCATGACAATCATGCACAAGCAAACAGATCAGACAACATTTTTATAAAGATAATAATTTGTAATTTTCATAATTATTTCAGCTTTCCGATTATATGGCTGCATTTCAAGGCTTATTAGAAACGTTTAAAAAAAATAGTTTTAATAGTAAATTTATTCGTTTATGAAATAAATCAGCAAAACAGAAATCACCACGATCATCCAGCAAAAAGATTAGATCTTAAAATTGATATTTTTCAGCAGATTTATTTGAAATATTATTGAAAATAAAAGTTTACGAGATGAAATCAGCTCAAGCATATACAAAAATGTTGTTGTTAAAGGATTATGATTTTATTTGTAAAGTTTTAAACTTAGATTTACTTTTAAGACACGAAATTATGTCAATTTTTGTGTAAACTTACTTCAAGATTCAAAGTATAATTTGTAGATCAAGTTTAGAATAAAATCGGTGTGTGAAAGTTTTACAATTATTCTTGTAGATGCTAGCTAATAATATGTAATAAGTGTTATAAAAGAATGAGATTATAACCCGGAAAAAAGAGCGTATTTGTATTTAATTTCTCGTTTTTTTTTGTTGTTGTTGTTGTAGTTGTTCGTTTACCTTAAATCTGTATATGGAAAGTTTAGCAGAGAAATTCCAGAGTCTGAATGAAGACGGCAGTTATGTAAACGATCGTCGAGATCGAAATGCAGAGAGCCGGAGCAGCGAGTGCGTTATGGGTTTGATGGAGTTATTATGGTCGATCGAACAAGAAGTGGTGGTGATCCATGATGCCTTTTCATGTGTGCGTTGAATGGAAAAGACGGCGTGTTTTCAGAGAAGGAATTAGAAACTCTCCGCGCGCAAGTGTATGTTCTTCTCTCGTTTTCAACTCGCTCACTCTTGCACCGCCGGCAAAAAGCGAACTGTAAACGGTTTCGACGACGATTGCATAACGAGGAAAGAAAATCGTCTGGGATTATCGTCGAGGTATTATATTATAATCACAAGATTTATTGCGATGAAAATATACAAAATATAAATTAACAATATTCTGGAAGAAAAATTAACAAACCGCAGATAGAAGAAATATTTCTCAAGCCGATTCGTCCATATTTCAACAGTCATTTTAAATTACAAAAATTGTTTTTTTTTAATTCGTCAAAAAAACATGTCCAATATTTAATATAATTCGAAACGTCTTTCTAATATTGTAAATATTCAATGTTTTTAGTATTTTATTGGGTGAAAAGTTGTTGAAATCTCATTTTTAACATTTAGTATATGTTTTAATATTATTCAAAATGTTATTCTATTATTGCAAATAATCAATGTATTTTATTGGGTGAAAATTAATATAAATTTTTTGACAGTTTTTGAAATGTCATCTTTAAATTTTAGTGTAAAATCACATTCATTTATAACATGTTCTCCATTTTATGTTCGCATTGGAAAGAAAATAGAATTATTAAGAAAAATCTATAAAAAATGACGATATAAGTTGATAAAGTAAATTGACTGATCTGATTTGAAGATCAGATGACGGAAGTAAAATAATAAATATAAATTGCATTCATCAGGACAAAAGTGACATTCATCAATTTAGATAGTCGAGATGTGAAATTTCTAAAATTTATTCAAAAATCACACATCATAATAAAACCAATAAATAAAAACGGATTGACGTTTAAATTGTCAAAACTGATGCAATGTAATTTACGAGTTAAGATTTGACATGTGTCAAAAGATTTTTTTAAAATTTAGCCCTTAAAAAAGCGATAAACATCAATGAAAATATAAGTCAAATATTGAGTTGCGCAACTCGTTAAAGTTATAGACAATCGATTCGAAGATCGGAGCTTCAAACAGGTTACGATTAATTATAAAAATCAATTATAAAAACAAACATGAATTCATCAATAATTATAACCTGATTTGACGTTTAAATTGTCAATTATCGAATGAATACTTAAAAAAAAAGTAATGAGTTCGGTAATTTGCGAATCCGATTAAAAATATTTAAAATAGAAGACATAATTTCCATATTTGATTTGTCAAATTATGAACTTGGTTTAATATTATTTTCATATTTCATTTTGGCTGTCAAATGAGATAGATGACTTTTCTAATTATATTATTGAAAAGAAACATAATAATTTCTAATAGTGATTTGGGTAAATTTTTATTGTTTGCTTATTTGATTTGGACTGTCAAAAAATATGACGTTTCAAATATTTGTGACAGCTGTCGTATTTGTTTGGAATGGAAATGAATTTAATATACCAAACAAAAGCGCAATCTGTCAAACAAAATTGTTATAGATACTTTTTCCCAGTATAAAAAAAGATACACCATGTTAAACCATCTTCAACAAAAATTTCGAATAAGAATTTTTTTTATATATAGTATTTAGTAATTGGTGGAAATTATATAAATATTGGGGGTAGTTAGTTAGCATTCAGTGTCAAATAGGAAAAGGGGGTATTGACCTGCAAAAACCGAAATTTGTACCAATCGGTTCGTCTTCCTCTCCAGTATCTCCTTCTTGCAGCTTTTTTCTTCAAGTTTGAAGAAAGAGAAAAAAGCGAAAAGGCGACGCGAAAAGAAAATAAAACTAGTTTCCGAGTTGGTGTTCCGAGATGGGTTTTGCATGCGTTTTACTTTCCACTTCCAGCAGCTGGCGGCGGGGCTCAACACACACACACACAGCAACGGCCAGGAGGAAAGAACTCTCGTCGTCGTGTATCTGCACAAGCACACACATACAAGCATTAAGGCCGTTTCGGAAAAACAGCTGAGCCGGTGGAGAGTGCGCTGGCTCTTAACCTCGCAGGGTGAATGACATTTACTCTCTCCACTCCCTGGCTCCATCTCGCTCCAGTTTCCACCATCCTCCATGCATCCATCTCCCTCTTCCATGCAACCATTTCGCCCGCGCAATTTTCCTTCCTCTCAGGAAACTCGCACGGACACCTTTTGGAACGCCGCTGCTGCTGCTGCAGCCTCTCTTTCCACTTCGGCCCGCATCGTGCCTTTCCACGGCGGCACCGGCCAAGGAAATCGCGCGCGACAATCGCACTTTCATCCAGAGAGAGACGAATTTTCCAAGAACTTCCTTTCCATTTCGCTACCTCCATAATCGAATCAAATATAGAAATGACAATTACAATTTCATCGAGATTAGAACTTCCCCTGGGATATTATAAGCGCTGAATTATTCAATTATAAGAGATTATGCAATGTTATGTATGAAATAAAGAAATTTGAGTTCATTATTGAAAGATGCCAATCATAAACATGAGCGTTTTAGTTAAAAGAACATATTTCAGTAATAATGTTTATACCACGAAGCTGGAATTATTTAACAATTACAATCAAAAGTCAATGTTAACAGAATTCGAGAAATTTTGTAGCAACTTTCAAGAAAATCAGCATAATTCAATAACAAAAATAGATATCAATATTATTTTATTAATTTAATCTTAATATAAAATGTTTGTATTATAAAAATTGTAACATATTATTTTCTTATAGAATATCTTTGGAAATGATTTCAAAAAGTTGTTAAATGCGATTTTTCAGTAATATTTGATCGGCGGATATATCCGCCGTGACCCTATGCAGGGCATTTTGCAAAATTTGCCATTAGTCTAGCTGTGATTGATCGTCTTATGTTATGGATTTACTAATTTAATAAAGGTTTATCATTAGTTATAAGAAAATATAATAGTTTCGCTTTTAAAAGTTGAAAAAATTGGTTATGATACTTCATCGATAGAAATAGAAAAGATTTCGATGAAAACGAAAATATTGTAACTTTTTATGGAAATGCAGGCGAAATTAATTAAAATAAATGTACAGATATTGTGTTTTAAAAATAAATTCAATTGAAAACATAAACTATTAATTCAAAAAGTAAATAATCATCAACTCTCTTTCAAAGCAAAATGAAAAACGAAAGTGTTTTGACATTGACTTTCTATAAAAGGAAAATACCGTTTTGCTATTCAAATCGACTCATTCGCTGCTTGTTTACTTGCACGCTACAAACAAAGTGTTCTGAATGCTCACACAAAAAAAAAACTTCATAAAACTATGTTTATGTTTCGTTACGCAATTCATGTTTGAATGCGAATTTTATGCATAAATCCATTAGCGACGATGAATTATAATTAGTGCAGAGTGGACACATTGCAATTGTTTCATGCAAACAACAACAGATAAATTAGGTTTCAAGTAGGCTTGAAAATTTTTAATCAAAATGTTAAGACAATTGAATCTATGAAAAAAAAATATGCACCAATAATCCAAGAAACGTCAAAAATGACATTATGTCAAAACGTAATATTAACAAAAAAAATAATGTAAATTTTTCATTATTTTAAACTATAACTCACACCATTATAGGCAACCAACATATCAAATTTTTAAAATTAAGTAGGAAATGTTACTAAAAATCTAATGAAAACTTTATTTCAAAAACAATCTTTCAATTTAAGCAAATCGAAATTGTGCCGCCATCTACAATTGCTAACTGGTATTGCTACAATGACATTTCGTTTTGTATGGTTACTGCAGTCAAATGCGTAGAGAACAAAACAGATGTCGCTCAAATCATCGTATCGTGAATGGTTTTGCTAAAACCAGAACAAATAGAAAATGTTACAAACATAATTTAGATCAATATGCCTTTTTTAGGGCCCACAGAAAAAAAAGTAAAATTATTACCATTCAAAAATACTTATTTTATTGTTAAAGCTTAATTTTGTTCAACTATTAAAGAAGACATCAGACAATTACTGTAAATGAAAATTTTTTTTTTTAATATAATTTGAAAATATTACACAAGATGACATAATAACAGGACTATGTGTCAGTTGACCACCAACAATGTACAAATAAAAAAAAAGCAGTTTTACAAAAAAAAATATGTACACTATTTCGCATAGTGACTCATTATTATGTTGATGTTTCCTAAGTATTTATTTATCGATTTATTTAGCACGTGCAGCCAGTAGAAATTCCGTAATTTTGCGTAAATTCCCAATTAATTTATGTTGAATTTTTTTATAAGAAAATAATTTTCTCCGATACTGAATTCGCAATGAATACTATAAACTGGGTGCAGTTGCATACAAGGAAACTGCTCTTCCTTGACAACTATTAACGTTTTATTATTTACCTTAGCTTTCTCACTAGCCTTGATGTAAAATGTAATTTTGCAAACGTCCTGTTTCTGCAAGTAAAGCAAAGTTCCAAACTTGCTATAAAGTTAAAAATTGATGGATTCCAAGTGATCGAAAAAAATAGATCTTTTTACAATTATAAGATTGTTAAATTTAACCACAAGATGATGATTACCGAATAATCTGCCACAAAATATATACGAGTTTAAATGAAATTAGCATCTTTCATATTTATTTATTTTTTGAAAAGAATCAAAATTTTTAACTTTCCGTTCAATTAGTTTGAGTTAACCTCCATGTATTAATAGTTTGCATTTGAAAGTTCTCTTTGCTCATGCACTATTTTTTTCTTAATTTGTTAACCTTCCAGCGATGCAGACGTGGAAAAGTATGCGATCGCATTTATGTAATAATGCAAAAGTGGAGTCGAGTTGATGATAGGTTTTGACGCAGTGTGTATTTTTCATCTGCGACGATGCTGCAGGTGCGAGTTTTAGCAACAAAAAACGTGTGGGCACAATAGTGGTTTTGTCTAGTATCACTTGGACCATCGACCATAAAAGAGAAGGAGTGTGTCTATGCGTGTGGTACACTTTCACTTCACGAATTTCACTTGCAAACCAGTTACATTTTTTCGCTCGGCCGCTGCAAACTCTCCGTTTTTAAATTAACACCAGGCGCGGAAGAGAAAGAAGTATCAATAAAAAGCGGATCCTCTTCACAATTTGACCAAATTTTTCTTCATTTTCTTGATAAACGTAAGTTTTTGTTCTTCATATTATTCACTTTTGCTACGCGCTCAATAATATTTGGGTCAGCAATTTGCAATTGATTTTCTAATAGTAATGGACGACGATGAAAATGTCACAATAACAAAAATTTGAAAAATTATTTCACAAACGAAAATTGAAATTATTGGAAATTGCGTTCAAATCTTTCAGGAAAAGACAAGAAAATTCTTTAAAAGACAAGATAACTTTACAATTTACTTGAAGAGGTATTAATTAATTGACTACATTTTAAATTAAATTCGTAAATCAAAACTAAAGAAAATATAAATCTGAACTAAAATTGGGTTTAAATAATTTGAAACTTTCCTTTTTCACTATTTTATTTATCAGATAACAACATTATCATCTTAAATCGTAAGAGCCTTTGAAACAAATGATGCATTTTGTTTTGTTGTATCACATAACCTCAAAGCGTTAAAAACGGAATTTAAATTTTAAAAATTGAATTATTTTGAAAATTTAAAAGAAAAAATGTCTTCATAATTTATTAAACTGAATACGTAAATCGACGTTAACACATACGATATAATATTGTTTATATTGAAGAATTCACGAGAAAAAATGTTTAAAAAAATTAAATTTCCATTTAGTTAATTTCTTTTATATAAAATCTACTTTTTTAAATTACGTAAACTTTTTTTTTCTCAAGAAACGAAAGTTTCAACGTACGATAATTAAAAGAAAAAAATTATAATATAGACAATTGATTTAATTGGAAATAATTTTCAAATTACAACTGGAATTTTCGCGGTAAATTCACCTCTATATAATTATAAAATAATTTAATTGGTAATTTCCCCAAACAATTATTGTGAAACGCAATTAAACAATTTACGTAACTTGTTTGCAAGATTTTCTAAAACGAATTAATTGCGCTTCGAAGCCAAAAAAAATAATAGACGAATCTTGCACGAAGATATTTTTAATGTCTGGTTAAAAAATCTAACGATATTTTAATGTTAATAAAGCACGGATTAAAATTGTTTTTATCTGAATCATTTCTTAATAAATATGTAACAGATTAATTCGCAGGTATTGATGAAAAAGAAAAATTTAAAAAATGACACATTATTTTTTTTATATTTGGTTAAATTTGATTTAAATATATTTTTTTGATTATATCAAATTTTGTTAATTTCATTGAATAAAATATACCTTAGTCTTAAATGCAGATGTAATTTCCAACGGAATTAGAAATAATAATTTAAAAGCTTCAAGAATTCAAAGCAATATTTTTTTATTAAATGCGAAAATCGTAGAATTATCCGCAGATTAAATAACAGCAAAAAAACGGTCGTGAAAGTTTTTCATCAACTGAGAATCATATAAAATTAAAATTTTATAATTATTAAATATGAAAATCATCCAAAGATTTAAAACCATAAGAAAAGATTCGTAATTATTATGTGTAATAAGAAAGTCAAACAACCACGAAAACTCCATAAAAACTGAGCAGGATTGAGACAAGATTTAGGAAATCCTTTATCTAAACTTTAGTTAATTCCTGTTTTCATATAAAATAAGACTTTAATTGAATCATAGCAGATTATTTGGAGCTGATTTTCTGTCTTTATGTTTAACGATAATCTTGCAATCAAAAATCTATCAAAATTGATGGTTCAGTAGCATTGTCTATATTTCATGATCTTCAAAATAATTACCAATTCCAATAAAATGTCTTAACTTGTGCAAATAACTGCATTTTGTGACATTTTGTTAACTTCATCAAATATTGAAGTGTCAAATAATTTAAAAATTTCCAATTCTGCGAAGTTTTCTTGACACAAACAAATGTCAATATTTTGTGAAAACGAAAAATGTTTGAAAAACAAACAATTTTCAATAAAAATAATAGATGTTCAAATATCATTTTTTTATGAGTTGCCTTGACAACAATTGTTTATACTTTGTCATAATAAAAACAAAAGCTGTAATTTAAAACTATGGACACAATAACAACTTATCTTGACATAAACAATTGTCTATATTTTGAATTATCTTTGATCTAAGGGTGCAGGTAAAAATATTAGTGTCATAACAAATTTCAAATGTTTTGAGTTGCCGTGACAAACAATTTTTTCATGGATGTTACGATTAAATGTGATTGATGAAGATGATAGATGTAAAAAATAATAACATAACATTTTGAACCGTTTTTTTTTTTGTAATATTTACTACACGAACAAATTTGTATAAACAGGAACGTCAAACGCAACGTTGAGAAGAAATTGAGATTTTGACTGGAATAATTGTCAAAAAAAAATGTAGTAGTTACTAGAAGACATTTAATGTATCCAAAGTAAAACACGAATGCATTATTTTTCAGAGATTTCAACATGGATTTACTGGAGAAGACTGTAGGCGATTTCGGTAAATGGCAACTGAGGATATCCATCTGCATGGCGCTCCTCAAGTTCCCCATAGCCTGGTTCCAATTAGGCATAGTCTTCCTAGCACCACCAACGGACCATTGGTGCAGACAGCCCGAAGACTTCAAACTGTTGACCGTCGAGGATTGGATCGAGCACATCCGACCCTACGGAAACGAAACCAATTACGACGTAAGCATTCAGCAAGAGTTTCGTAACGCGTTCCGAGATGTCAGGTGAAAGTCCTCAAACAAACAAATATAGATTTACATCTTAAAACATTTATAAATTTTTTTATCTGTCTAACACGCTTTCCAATTTTTTTAAATTTTACTTTCTGTTCGGTTCAAATTACGTTTTTCAGTATAATTGCGTTCTGTTTCATTAATTAAATTATGGATGATGATGAAGATGATGTCGAAACGCAATTGCAGGAGGTCTGAAATCAATTTAATGAATCGATTTCGAGCGGCCGTTTCGTAACATCGAATCGCGTTTGAAAATCGAAAGTGCATCAATTTCCATAATCGATTTTGAATGCTCAAACAATCCCGCAATTAAATAAAAATTAAATTCAACACTAATTTAATCACGTATATTTATTTTTAATTTCTTTGTATATTGGAACAAAAAATTATAATACTTGTTTGATAAGCAAAATTAAACCCAAAACAAGTTTATTTTAACGATATATGATGATATAGGAGCGTTTCTCAACCCTTACACTTTTTGACAGGTGTCATCATTTTGCGATCCATTAAGAATGATGCAACAATGTTCAAAACAAAGCAATTTCCGAGGTATCTCGATTAATTACAAAATTAAATTTATAACTGTCAAATTATTACGTGGCACTGTCAATCAAACAAGTTTTTTAAATTAAAAAAATAACAGACAATTAGTAACGACGATTAAGGCAAATAAAATAATTGTATTAGACTGTAAGTTTGTCTATGTGGTAATAGTCCTTGCACGTTAATTGACCACTTGTAATATTCAAGAAAAAACTTTTAACAATTAATAATAGATTTTTAATTTGAAAATCTGCATATTATTTTTAATTTTTTACGTTTTGCCGTGCGACCCAACATAGTTGTGTTTGTACTGTGGTACAAATGATCCAATAGTTTGTAACAGAAATATTTTGACGCATTGACGGCAGAGTGACAGCTGTCATTACATTAAAAATGTAACTCGTGTTTCGATGATTTATTTTTTTTGTAAAAGACTTCCAATGGAAAAATCCTTAATTATTATTTTAAATTGGCTTATTAGTAGCTTTCAAGATTACTATTACATAAATTACTTTTAGTCTAGAGCAAAATCCGAGGCCTCGGCGTAAGCTGTATATCTTTCACTTTTGCTTAAGGAGAACGTATGAGAAGGAATAATACGATTGACTAATAAAATCGATTAAAATGTAAAGATTCCAATTTTTGGTAATAAAATTATCTTCGATTACAATTCACCAAGTCGAAGCTGTAAAAACTTTTTTGTGTGTAATTCGACAAAATCTGTTTGTTTGCAGGAAACTAAAGCGAAGTGTTTCATGAGGAATGTGGAGTTGCCGCACGTTAACGAATTGATGCCGTGCAAATGGGGCTACGATTACGACAAATCCGTGATACATTCGAGCATCATAACCGAATGGAATTTGGTCTGCGGGAAGGAAAGTCTCGTCGACGTCACGCAGATGACGTTGATGCTTGGAGTACTTTTCGGTGAGCAATGCCGAGTGGAATCGAGAATTTCTCATTATTAATAAGGAATTATTTGCAAAAGGTAACATCATCTTCGGTGTGATGGCCGATAGGATTGGGAGGAAGAAAACGCTGATCGCGAGCATCATCATGCAATCCGCCTGTGGGATGTTGTCTGCTTGGTCGCCGTGGTTGGAACTGTTTCTCGTTTTAAGATTTTTTATGGCCGTGGCGAACGGCGGCACGATGGTCACCTCTTTCGTGATGTGCATGGAGGTGGTCGGAGGAATCTGGAGGATCATCGTTCCGATCCTCTACCAAATTCCGTTCGGAATTGGGAACACGGTGATGGCAGGTGTTGCCTACTACTTGAGGGATTGGAGGGAACTCCAATTGGCGCTATCAGTAATCAGCGGATTCTTCATTGTGTACATTTGGTTAGTTTTTTTTTTCAACCAAAATAAATCTTTATCATCATATTTTATATTTTAGGTTGATCCCTGAATCGCCCAGATGGTTGATTGCTACAGGCAACAGGAAAGAAGCCGCTCTTGTCTTAGAGAAAGCGGCGAAGCACAACGGCATGGACGAGAGGGAAGTCCGGAAGGCTTTCCTTGCGGTCCCCGAAACGAAGCAGGAGGAACGAGCCAAATTCGCTTCCGTCCTGAAAACTCCCAATTTAAGGAAACGAACTTTACTGCTTTGCGTGAATTGGCTGATCTGCGGCGTCACGTTTTACGGATTCACGCAGTATTTGGGCCAAATCGGCTCCAACATCTATTTCACAGTATCAGTCGGTGGTCTGATCACCATTCCCGGTACAATGCTGTGCGTCTTCATCATCAAGCGGTACGGCAGAAAATGGACGATAGCTTTCTCGTACTTCTCCATATCGCTGTGCTTCCTCGCGATCCTCTTAATCCCAACTGGTAAATTCGCGCACGATTGGCCGAGGATATCTTTCGCCGGTTTAGGTATCATCGGGTTGTCCATCGCCACTCCGGCCTTGTACCTCTTCACAGGCGAATTGTTCCCAACCGTTCTAAGAAACGCAGGTGTGGGAGGGACGGTGATGTGGATGCGTTTGGGATCGATGGCCTCTCCATTCGTCATTTCCTTAAAGACGTACAGTGCCCATCTACCTTTGATCATCCTAGGCTCTTTAACTCTGCTCCAAAGCATCCTCATCTTACCATTACCCGAATCGAGCGCCGTTCTGCCCGACACAGTCAAAGACATCGAGATGTCGTAAGTTTTCAATTTTTTTTCTGACGTTATGAGACAGCTGTCATTTAACTCAACCTAGGTTTAAATTATAATAATATCTATTAATAACAATTTTCAGAGAAATCGTCAATAACAACGACATCCTCAATGGCATCTACCTAACAGTCCCCACGAAAGTACCAGACGAAGATGAAGAAGCAAATTAATTATTATATTTTTTTTTAGATACTTTTAAAAATTTCTATAATTATTGTTAGATGTATAAATATTTTAATTTCTTTGTTACAAAAAAAATGTGATGCAACTTGTGTATATTAAATGTAATTTAATAATTTATTTAAAAGAAAAATATATCAAAAAAATAATTACGTTTATAATTATTTTATTAAGATAAACACGTTCAATTTAATTATTTCATTTTAATGCGTTATCGAAACACGTACAGGAATTATTACATAATTATTCTTAGCATTACAAAACACTGGCATTGTGTGATTATATTAACAATGACTAATGTAGAAATTGAAATATAGGTAATTTCCCAGTAAATTTATAGCAATAGAAAACATCTACATATATATTTGAGGATATTTTTGTGGCCTTCTATAACGGCGAAGTATATAAAAAAGGATTTAATAATACGTAGAAGCATCAATTTTTCTTTAGAAACTAACAGTTTTTGGCATATTAGCATGGTTTATGATTGATTCGTATTTAGCAAGCATCATTTTTATGAATGATTGATTATAGACGTAACTTATTAATACATAATACTGGTTAATAATTTGTGGATAGTTGAAATGGTCATCACCATTCAGGCGTTGACGAAGTCAAAGTGGACTATTTTGAAATAGTACGAGGTCAGAATAACGAATATGGACCATAGTTTGTGGCAATCGCAAGTCACTAAAAGAAAACCAGTTAAACGAACTATTAAGAGAACAAACGTTGCGTTTTACCTGTATAAGCGACCAACTGCGAGAGGGTCGTATACAACGAAACGAATATGTGGTGATATTCGTGAACCAAGTCGATATTCCAAATGAGAGATGGAAGAAGCAGAAAAATGCCGAAGCTCGAGAGGATGGTGCATTTCCAGACATCAGCGAACAACTGTTTGAAATTCCTCTTCTTGGTCCACAAATTATAGAACACAGTTAAAATCAAAATAACCATGAAAAAGGATGCAGCTCCTGCAAACGAGGTTGTGTCAATCATTGAGTGCTAAACTTTTTCGAATAAATATACTCGATGCAACTTTCAAGAAAGTCTTGTAGTAACTGAAATCAGCGGTGAAGTAGCTGTGGAGAACCACTGGAGTTTTGTAATCTGGGGGAAACTTCACCACCCATTCGGAGTAAGTCTCCATGAGAAGCAGCACCATCAGCAACTTCCAATGGATCTTCGAAAAAAACAAATCCAATAATTACAATGATGCTTCAACCCCCATTAACATTCGCTCACTGAAAATCCAGTGTTGTATAAAACATGTCGATAAGCTTCTCTGTTCAACAGGACCAGATCGATGATTATGACCACCGGATCATACTCGATGTATTTATCAGCAATCTGATTGCAGGAGCTCTGAAATTTTGTATACAATTGTATTTTTTACTAAGATTAAATTGTTTTGGACAGTTTCTCGTTACGCATGTTTGCAGCTTCAGGACTGAAGCACTGTACTTCTTGTACAGCTCCTGGATGGGCTCGCCGCAATGGATGCAAACGAAACGATCATCGATTCGCAACATTTGTTGGACGTAAGCGAACATCACAACCGATAAACGTTACTATAGTAATTGGAATATTAAATCATTTAAGCTGAATATAGCAGCGTACAGTTGAACGGCTATTACTTATAAAATCAATAAGCGTTTTAGTATGCACTTTCAACGCAACTTTCAGATTTACATCAAGTTTGTTGGTTATGTTCGACCGGTGCCGATTTACAATTACATCACAGCGGTGGCGCTGCGGTTGCGAAATACAATTACATCACATGGCGCCACCGGCGAATTTTAAATTTCTTTCGGTATTTTCTTAATCGATTTAAAGTAGCAACTTATTTAAAAATATCTATTCAACAGTTACATAACAAATTCAGAACAATTGGCTCTTATTGAATAAATAGTCTAGGATATTCACGTTTTTAAATAAACAAACTCCGAAAGTATTTTAGTATTCGAGTGAAAGATATTTAAAACCGAAATTGTTTTGGTAGTATATATTATAATAACATCACTTTGTTATCGATGAGGAATCTAAAAGCCCAAAAATAAGTTTAACATTGATTATATAACACTTTCTTCAGATTCAGATACGTTTAAATTATATTATGTTGAACCTATATCATGATATACACAAAGCAAAAATTCAGTTCATTTCTAGAAAATTTTCAATCTATTATCTCAAGCAGAAATTTTTCTGTTTCATTTAGAATGTTTTGATCCTCCAAAGACTATCGAAAAATTAAATACTTTTTCTTTAAAATTGCGGATAATTTGTGCTGTATAGCAAAATATGCATAATCCAAAAATTATGTACTTGAAGGCTAAATTAAAATTATACTTAAAAAGGATATAAATTTAATTGTCAATTTTTCTTCTTTGATAATTGCATAATATATTATCATTAGCACTACAAACTCTGTTCCTGATGATTAAAACTTAGAAGGAAATAATGTATTAATACTTTTAAATTATGGCACAAAAGACATCTTTTCCTCGTCTGAATCTTATAACGTAATTGCAGACTAGACTTACAAAAGGCAAATCTTATGTGAAACTTGTGGAAACACCAACAATTTTATTGTATTTTCTAAAACTGAATAAAGAAATTTCATTTTTGCAAATAAATAAATACTTTCTTATTATAATACGCACTGAACTTAAAATATGCACACAAATCTTTAGTGCTAAGAGATTTATTCAATTTTTATCTATGGATTGATACTATAAACCAATACAAGTTAACATTAATAACTTAAAATAATATAAGATTGGAGTTAAATTCTGTGTATCGAATGAAGGTGGCGCTTGTGTGATTACTCAATTTCCAAATATAGTTGCATTGAGCGGTCGAGTGTGGAGTAACAAAGAGGTGTGCCTGGCTTAAAGTGTTTACACGACTTGTAAAAGCAAAAGAATACGAAAGTCTGCTGGAATTATAGAAGTTTTGGAAAGCGATGGGGTTTCGTTTTTATCAGTCAAGGTAGACAACGTCAAAAGAAAAACTGTAACCACCAATTAATTCATATCTAACACCCCTTCACTAATGATACAACTTAACTAAGAGATCGACAAAATTAGTTATAAAATAAAAGAAATTTCATTAATAAGGAATTAAAATAACAATATAATCGAATAATTACTTTAAAATATTCCCCCTACGTAATTTCTCTTTAAAGATATTTGTCACTGTAATAAACTTTGCAGCAACATTCGTTTACGCACTGTTATGCAACTCTATTTACATATTATTTATGAATGATTGAGTCACAACTTTATATTTAGTTTTTTCGCTTCTTACGAATCCTCCTATTTATGTCTCTGATTCAATTCGAGTCATACAGTTTTAACTCTGATTCTCTTATAAATACAGATGCTTGCTTATCGAGTCCACGAGAAGATAATGTTCGGTGTTTTAGTGTAAATCTGATTAGTTTTGTTCAGATAATTTATTGTTGAAATCGTTAAAGTTAGTCATTTTTAATATCAAATGTTTGCATCATAAATAAAAATATCTTTGGATATATAAAACATAGATATTTTAACATAACAAAACGTTGTATTAGTAATTGTTGACGATTAAATAAATTAATTTATTACATCAATATTTATAAAAAAATTCAAGCAATTCGTTGACAATAATTTTAAATTATTAAAATTTTGGTTTATTTTTTATTGTATTTATTTAAATCAACTTCTAGGATGGAATTTATTCAGACATTAATCCTGTTTATCTCGTGCGTAATCGCGACTAACGCGCAAATTGCAGAGAAGTTAACACTGAATCCTTGCATTGCCAAATCCTCGTGTCACGATTGCATCCAGACGCCATCGTGCGCGTGGTGCTACAAACCGGTAAGTTTGAACTTCAATATAATGAAGTGGATCGGATTGTTATAAAAAAAAATGTTATAGGATTTCGGCGAAAGGGCGCGATGCTTCCAACCGTCAAATCCGAGCTCCAAATCTTGCCCGAAAGAGTACGTATGGAACCCGGATAATATCTTTCAAGTGCAAGTCGCCAGAGAATTGTCCAAAGCTCACGCAGCAGGAAGTTCTGCAGGAGGAACCATGCAATCCGGTTGGAGCGTAGAAGGTTCCTCCAACCACAGCTCTTCGGGTTCGAGCTCTTGGTCTTCGCATTCGCACGGTTCCTCGAGCGGAGGCGGTGGTTTCGGCGAATCCAATATAGTTCAGATTTCACCACAAAAAGTGAATTTAAAGTTAAGAGCAAGTTGGTTTAAGTTAACGTTTATTTTTAAGATTTAAATTCTTAATATTTATTATTTTCAGGGCAATCGTACAGCTTTCAGATGCACTACACTCAAGCCGAAGATTATCCAGTCGATCTTTACTACCTCATGGATTTATCTAAATCCATGGAAGACGATAAAGACAAGTTATCGCTTCTGGGAAATCTTTTAGCCGAATCGATGCGAAACTTAACTTCGAACTTTAGATTAGGGTTCGGCAGTTTCGTGGATAAAGTCGTTATGCCCTACGTTAGCACTGTACCAAAAAAGTAAGTCACTTTATCAGAACTGAAAATAATTTATAAGTAAATTAATTGAAATTCCGCTATAGTAAACAAAATCCTTTATCCATTTTTTTTGTTCGTTTAAATTATGTAGCATGCATTCTTTATGGCCAAGTATTGTTGTATTGTATGCGTTTGTGTCTAGTATTAAGTTATTGGTTGTAGTTTGAGGGAACCTTGCACGGGCTGTGCTGCACCTTACGGTTACCGTCATGCAATGAGGTTGGACACCGATACCAATAGGTTTTCAGTAAGTCGAAAAGAAACAAATTAAAATATGCGAATTAACAAACATCTTCAATCAAACTAATTACGTTTTACGTAATTATTTTCCAGCACAATTCAAAACTCTTAACACATTCGCACGCTTCTTGACAACATCTCAACGCTAACTCTGCACACATTTAACGATAAACTTGTATGGAAAATAATGGGGTGAAGTATAGAATATTGTGGAAAAATTTGATTAGAAAATCCAATCTTGTAAATAATACATTAAATAAAAGAATCATCCTAATCCAACAAAGAAAATTATTTTGAGCATTTTTAATAATAAAAAATTGTTCTTAAATTAGTTTTTAGTTTAAAATAAAATTATTTCTGTAGACTATGGTGAAGGAGGCAGCGGTATCTGGTAACTTGGACGCTCCGGAGGGCGGATTTGATGCCATAATGCAGGCTGTAGTGTGCAGAGACGAAATTGGTTGGAGGGAACAAGCTCGTCGTTTATTGGTATTCTCGACTGATGCGGGATTCCATTACGCCGGAGACGGAAAAGTAAATTGATTACTTAACAATTTAATAAGCGATTGTGATGATCTTTTTTATTGTTACAGTTAGGTGGAATTGTGAAGCCCAACGACGGTCTGTGCCATATGGAGAACGGCGTTTACACGCATTCATCACTTCAGGACTACCCTAGCATCTCCCAAATCAATCTTAAAGTTAAGCAAAATGCCATCAATGTGATCTTCGCTGTGACCGAGCAGCAGATCGGAGTCTACAAGAGGCTGCAGGAAAGCATCGAGGGAGCGTTCAGCGGACAATTATCACACGATTCCTCGAATATCGTGGATCTGGTAAAAGAACAATACCAGCAAATTTCGTCGACTGTGGAGATGAAGGATACTGCGAAAAGCAACATCAAGATCAATTATTACTCGCAGTGCTTAGACGAGAGCGGCGGCGTTAAAAAGACGAACAAGTGCGGCAACATTAAGGTCGGAGACGTGATCACGTTTAGGGTAGAGGTTGAATTGACCCAATGTCCGAAGGACCCTAAGGATTGGAAGCAGACTCTTCAGATCTATCCAGTGGGTTTGAACGAAAGTTTGACCATCGATTTGGAGATGCTGTGTTCGTGCCCCTGCGAGCATCCTGGCCATAAAGTAATAGTTTGCAATGATGTAAAATATCTTAAATTAATTTCTTTAAATTTATTTAACAGGGTTTCATAGAGAAAGCGGACGAATGTCACGGTTTCGGAACGTTCAAGTGCGGGATATGCGAATGCGACAGCTCCCATTTCGGGCGATATTGCGAATGTTCCGCCAGCGAAATGGAGAATATCAAAAACACATTAGGTTGTAGGGTTGATAACACAAGTACCATCGATTGTTCCGGACGAGGAAGCTGCGTTTGCGGTAAATGCGAATGCAACCTCAGAACTAATGAAGATGAAAAGGTTTACGGTAATTTCTGCGAATGCGACAATTTCTCCTGCGACAGACACGAGGGTAAAATCTGCAGCGGACATGGGGTTTGCGAATGCGGCGTTTGTCAATGCGAAGAACCGTGGGGTGGCGCCGCTTGCAACTGCAAGATGTCCAACGATACGTGCTTCGCACCTGGTGTATTGGATGGCGAGATTTGCTCTGGTCACGGTGAATGCAAATGCGGATCCTGCAAGTGCGAAAGCACCGAAGAAGGCAGATACTCGGGAAGGTTCTGCGAAAAATGCCCAGTAAGACCTATTTAACCATAAAATTAGGTTTTATTAATTTCGTTTTTTTGCAGACTTGTTCGGATCGTTGCGAAGAGTTCAAGTATTGCGTGCAATGTCAGATGTACAAAACTGGTCCTTTAGATGAGGAAGAATGCGCCAAAAACTGCACCAAATTTACGCCCATCGGTGTCGAAAAAGTCGAAGGTAAATAAATATTCACACGAGAAATGAAGACTTTAGATTTATACTTAATTTACAGCCAAGGAAGAAAACGACGAAAACCTGTGCGCTTTTTACGACGAGGACGACTGTCGCTTTGCCTATGTCTATTACTTCGATGAGCACAACAAGGTTGTGGTCAAGGCCCAACAAGAGCGCGAATGTCCTGCCAAGGTCTGCAATTAATACGAATACAAGAAACCGAAACACCTAACATTGCATTCTTTTAGGTTTATCTCTTGGGTATCATCCTTGGAGTGATAGCTGCCATTGTATTCATGGGCTTGGCCATCCTCCTGCTTTGGAAACTGTTCACCACCATACACGATCGCAGAGAATTCGCTAGATTCGAAAAGGAACGAATGATGGCCAAATGGGACACGGTAAGAAGAGTACATAGACCAACAAAATTAATGCAAAAGAAAAATACAATTTCAGGGCGAAAATCCGATTTACAAACAAGCCACATCCACATTCAAGAACCCCACGTATGCCGGAAAAGGTTAAACCTTTGCGAAAAAAATATAATACTGCCATTATTACTTTGTCTAATCGTGGACAACGCCATCATATTTTTTGAGTATTTGAAACTAAACTTTAAGTATTTGAAACTAAACTTTACTAACGTGATTTGCAAATTGTCCATATTTAAATTATAAATCAGCGTTTCTCAAACTTCTTGCCGCGTAACCCAGATTATTTATTTCACAGTCACAAAACCTCATATAAATAGGTTGAGAATCGCGGTTTAGGTTTAGTTTTTCGGATTTGAACAAAATTTTCAAGATAGATGTTAGATCACATCGAGACTTGCGAGATCTCTGCCAAATGTACGTGCAAATCGTTTGCTCATTATCAAGATCACTAACGGACGCAGCCGAGTTTTTATTGTAGAAGACTAATTTCAAATTTACACAATGTATATATTATTTTAATAAAAATTAGTTAATTTGAAAAATCAAACATTGCGTAAGAAAAAGAAATCTTTTTTACTTTTTGAAAATATATCTAGTTATTTTTGCTTTGTCAAATTAATTCTTCAACAATAATAATTATCGATGAGAAGAAACATAATTCAACACTATCTTTTCTAAAGTAAATGTTTAAATATTACTGAAAATGAAAATAAGACACTAGAAATATTGATCGGATAGGTTTAATAAGAAAATTTTGTTTGGTTAAACTTATTTTTATAATGAATAAATAAAAAAAAATTCTAAATTAGAATCATTTCTTCGTACACAAATTCTAATAGTAAAATTTTTATTATATTTTTAATTTCTTAACTGCAGAATTCACGTAGCATAAAACGTAAGATGTATAGAAAATAATGCATTCGATAAGAATTATGTAGAAATTAAAATTTCTTTGCCTACACAACTTCAATTTACGATAATCGGAAAATTAACTTCTGAAGGTAATTTATGAATAAAAAGAAAACAGAAGTACATATCAACACAAGTAATGAATCCATGCATTGTAAATCATGTGGAAACGGTAGAAATCGAAGATAAAAGAACTAATAAATTAATTTCTCCACGAAAGGTTTGTTTATAAATTGAGGAATCTGCAGTTTATTAAATTTCATTCGATCATCTTTAAAAATAATATAAGTAATAAACTACTGATAATCTGAAGTTTAATCAAAAAATATTAATTTAATAAATCAAATCAAACTAATAAAAAGTATTTTAATTTTTAACATAAAATAAAGTTAACGTCTCTTTCAAGAAAAAATCACCCAAAACAAAGCAATCAGTCAATACGAAATGAAGACAATAATGTCGAAAAAATACTTTAATCATATGCATTAATTAACTGAATAGTAAAATAAAAATATTTCCTGGATTTCAAAGGAAATTCAAACTAATTTGGTAAAAAAATCAATCAGTTAAAGCAATTAAACTAGATTACTTGCGTTTCTACTATGAAAAATCCAAACGTATGTTACAAATAAGTCAGGTCTTAAACAGTAAAGACAAATTAAAAATATTGATCAAAACAGATATTATCAGCGAAATTCAAGAAGTTACGAATGGTAGTATCAAATAATATGTACATACATTCACTAAACCTTTGAACCCCGATTATTTAATATGCAAATATACAAATGCACAAAAATCTAAATAAGACAATAAAAATATGATTGCTACGTAATAACTTCATATCAAATTACCGTAACCCCATTTTAAAATTAATAAACATGTAGATTATGCAAATAATTAAAATAATAAAAGAAAACATTAATAAATAAATTCGCTACATAAGCGAAGATATGCTATGAAAGAAGCCAAACGAGAGCAAAATAAGCACTCCCATCAGTTCAGCGGTAATCTCAAAACTTGACTCATCAAACGAGTAATGAAGCAAAATTAATGGGTGTTTATAACTGATGGTAAGTGAAGTAAACACTACATAGAACATAAGTCAGTGCCACCTACCGATGTACTTAAGTCTCATTATACACAAACTTAAGCATTTATACTTAAATGAAAATTGATTTATATTTTTTTTTTCTCTAAAATTGTTATTTTATTTTTGATTTTGTTAAAATTTTATTTATTAATTATTTATAATTAGAATTACGGATTATATATTATTTGTATTTGGTATTCTGGGCAATAAACGTTGTAATAATAATATTATTATTTAGATCTTGTAGATTCTAAAGTCTAATTTTAAACAATCATTTTTTTTTCTTAAAATTCTTCATCAAATAATTGAATGAATCTCATCTATTTTATATAAAGTACTCTTATTAGGAAATAAAATACATAACTAACAGCGTTTTCGGTGATAAATTTTCAGTAGCTGCTGCCGTTGATCTGAAAACACGAGCAAGTGTATAACAACTATAGGTGAAGAAGAATAGCGAATTCAATGCCCAGACGCATATAAACCAGACTTCGAAATTAAATTCTAGCTAATATTAAGGTATAATTACTATTAAATTAAAATTTAACTAATTAATTATTTACAATAAAACTAAACTTAAACACAAAGTAGAAATAAATATTAACATTTTTTTGTATAGTAATTCTCAAATACAATAAATACATAGGAAATAGTTTAGTTTTAATCCCATAGATAAACCAACCATTGTAGTGGCAAATCTAGTGGATGAAAACGAGATCCGTCACATTTCCGTATAAAACAGGTGCAACCTCGCGGAGGTAAATGCGTACGATCTTGCATCAATTCAGAGGCTGTGTTTTGCGCTTAAATTGATACCTGGTTAACATCTTCATAAGAAGTTATACCTTTTGCACCTGGACATGCGGCCACGTGGAAGTCGCTGCACTCATTCACAGCAAATGAGAGCAAACGCGTGACCGCACACCCGGAAAAGACAATAAGGAAAGTTTGGAATAGAAGGAAATGCTATGACCTAAAAGGTACTAATAAAAATAATAGAACTACGCTAACCTGAAAGTGAAACATATAAATTAGTAATAGATAAAACACGAAATATCAAACATGCATCAATAATTACAATAAAATGAATTTGTTTTGCATAACATCATTATAATAATTAAAGTAGAAAAATACATTTTCTTTCCTCAATATTTTCTTTTATTTTGTTTATATATTTATTTTATTGTTGATATTTTTAAATATTTTATTTACTTTTTTTCATATTATTTATATTTTTTGTTTTTTTTTGTCCATTTATTTTTATATTTTATAACATATTTTTTTAAATTTTATTTCATATTATTTTTTCTATATTATGAATGTGTAATGCAATGCAGCACAGTATAGGCTAATTGTGCATGATCATTAGCTATCCGGCATTATGACGTTTTATTTGTGTCATGTTATGACTACTCTATAGACTCTGAGCAGCTGCCGAACGCCTTTACAACAATCTACAAATATAAAAAAATTACAACCCATTTAATTCCTCAAATTTTGGGGCACAATAAGGATATAGAAAGGAATATAGGGATAAGTCGAACCGGAGACTCGCGATTCTTGGAGGGGACGGAGAGTCCTCGGATTAGGTATGTTTTTTTTGTGAGTGGGTGTAAACTTAAAACTAGGAGGAATATTGACAAAATGGGCGCATTACAAATATAACTAAACCTAATCTAAACCTAAAGAGAACGAACTATTATAGTAAATTGCACTCTACTGTATTAATTAGTTCTCTGGCAATGATATTATCATAACTGCCTAATTGGACATTTAGGATAATCAATTGCAAAACTTATTAAGTATTAAGTATTTATTGTTTATGGTTTTTGCTGTGTAATTCTATTGTTTGGTCCACCTCTGAAGTGCCCGACCCAGCAGCAAGACCTGAACATTCACAGCAAAAATGAACAGATCAAGCGCAACAGTCCAGAGGTGAATTTTATCTGCTGAAAGAAAAACACGTGAGGATACGTTAGATCCCCACAGACATGGATTAGTACAAGTGACATATATAGTAAACAATAGGAGAATCACTCGAAATAATATAAAGCAACAAAAATGAATTGGAGTGAATCGTGAGCCAAGCAAAAGCTCATTCTCGATCCATACTAAATACTAAATGCCTAAACTTAACCAGGAAGTCCAAATGAAGTTAACAGCAAACTTCGCCCGAGCGAAGAGAATTCTAAAGTATTGAAATGGAAAATGGTTAGAGGATGATGGAAGGTGTTGGGACCGGCAGAGACCCTGTCAGTAAACTGACTAGTCTGCGGAAGTACCGGCACCCCCAAAATAGTCATAGCAACAGTTAAGGGGGGACTCGCGGCGGACGGGCGGAGTGAAGGGAACCAAATGCCAATCGAATACTAAAGATTTCTTTAAGAAAAATTGAAGTTACTTTAACAACAAACTTAATGCAAATATAAACGATTGAATTGAAAACACGGAGGGCTGAGGGTGGATCGTGAAAGTGTGCAACCATCTCACGATCCCGGGGATATTTCATTATCAAAAACTAATTAAACCTCGAGATAAGCTCGAAGGGGATGGGCGAGGGTACTGAAACATCCTCTATTTAATACAAATCTAAAATCATGCATAGAGAGTCTACCAACAAGTCTTGTTGAATTTAAGACTGCTTAATACAAGACTCTTTCTGCACGACTTTCGAGTGATTTTCGGGCACGGTGGATACGTTAGATCCAGCTGAAAGCAAAAAACATGCAAAA
Source organism: Nicrophorus investigator (assembly GCA_963457615.1). NCBI lineage: Eukaryota > Metazoa > Arthropoda > Insecta > Coleoptera > Silphidae > Nicrophorus > Nicrophorus investigator. The sequence goes on from OY735143.1 coordinate 4,247,865, forward strand.
GCCGACAAATACGTTAGATTTGCCACTAACTACTCATGCTTATTAATCGCGAGGCGACACGAAATCACCATTGAATGAAGAAGATTTGAAACTAATATAGTAATAATTAAAAGTTAATAAATAGAAAATTAATCATATTGATGACAATTTCCACTATTTAAAAAAAAAATAAAAAAGGATATAAGATAGGAAATAACAAATGTTTAATTAATTTTTATTGATAAATAATTGATAAAAATAAATTAATTATAGTTCAAGAATTCTATTTAAGCATCTAAAAACTAATTGAAAATGTTAATGAAGATTTAACATTTTCTAAAAACCTATAGACATCTCAGCACAATCATAACAGTAACAGCATTCAATCACACATATCATTCAAAATCAAATACTAAATCGAAACACTTGCTCATACATACATACACAAACAAACATTTGCGAGCTCGCATTGATTCTTACCAAAACACACTAACATACAATTTTCAGATTTTGGAAATACGAGAAAGTTTCCAAAAACTGATAAAAGACTAATTTGCTTTAGGGTGGCCAACCCTAATAATAGAATTTCCTGAACTATAAATATTTTATGTAATAAAATAGGAAAGATGTAAAATGAATATAATGCAGATTGCAAAGTATCTGCAGCTTGTAAACATTTGTTATTTTTGGATAATTTGGTGAATTGAGAGTTGTTTGAAAATAATAATAATTAAGTAATTATGATTCCTTCTACAATGAATTAAATATATTGAAGCCATTACAACTTCAAAATAAATAAAACATATGTAGAATTGTCAATTAACAAAACCATCATTATTACAAAACTAATAGCAAAATGAAAAAAATTAATGCATTGTATTGCATTAAAAAAATGAATTAAAATCTTCTCCAAATCAATAGTAATTTAATGCAACCTAAACTAAAACATCTCACATTATCTAAGTGGATGTAAAAAACGGAATTACGGACAAGAACAAAGGGAATCAAATAATTAATAAATATTAACATTAAGGCGCAGTAGTAATTAAAAATATAAAAAGTTCAAAACAAATTAAATAAATTTAATAAATAGACGCAATATGAATTAATAATTTTGAATAGACGCTGTAATAATTAAAAGAATGTGGAAGCTAAAATCAAATGAAAAATATATTTAGGTTGAGGTGGGAGGGCTAGTTGTGAATCCCGTGTGGTATAAAATCACTTACTACTTGATGTTTTCATCGCCATCATCTGCATCTCTCCATCTCTACCATCATCTGCAAAAATATAAAAAGTTCAAAACAAATTAAATAAATTTAATAAATTGACGCAATATGAATTAATAATTAATGCATTGTATTGCATTAAAAAAATGAATTAAAATCTTCTCCAAATCAATAGTAATTTAATGCAACCTAAACTAAAACATCTCACATTATCTAAGTGGATGTAAAAAACGGAATTACGGACAAGAACAAAGGGAATCAAATAATTAATAAATATTAACATTAAGGCGCAGTAGTAATTAAAAATATAAAAAGTTCAAAACAAATTAAATAAATTTAATAAATAGACGCAATATGAATTAATAATTTTGAATAGACGCTGTAATAATTAAAAGAATGAAAAAGCTAAAATCAAATAAAAAATATATTTAGGTTGAGGTGGGAGGGCTAGTTGTGAATCCCGTGTGGTATAAAATCACTTACTACTTGATGTTTTCATCGCCATCATCTGCATCTCTGCCATCTCGTCGTTGTTGGCACTCACTCACGAACACTCGCGATAATTTAGCAAAATACGCACTAAACTGCCGGAAATTTAACACTCCCGTGATTCTAATATAATTAATAATAAATTTATAGCAAATTGAGTAACGTGAATTTAAAGTAACTGTAATCAGTACCGGTTGAAGAACAAGAGCCAAAGCCTTAAACTTGTCTACAAAATAATGCACAAACACTTCACTACAGAATGTAAGACTAAGTTTGGTCAAAACTTTTCTTAACGACATCCGTCGCGATACAAAAATTGAAATTTCGGGGAAACGCGAGCCCCTAGATCCGCTGTGATCTGTCGGTTGATTGCTCGTATATTCGAATACGAACAACCACCTTAACGGATGCACCTCGAGAAGGTTTTAGCACAGACGGTCTTGCCATCCCATGCGTTTCACTGCGGACGTGAAAAACGCATAGAATGACCTGGTATTTAGAATACCTTGCATCCATAAAAATAACAAAAAAATAAGTAACCTATAAGAAACAAAAACATTCATAATAATTAGTAAAGGTGAACTTACACACTCAAAACATGGCACACAAGTATATTCAATAAACACCGAAACAGGAGTGTATGTATTCATTTTTCTGTAAGAAAGTCCTAATATTACTGTCAAGTGGATTAAAATGCGATCCGCCACATTTTCTGTATAGAACAGGTGCAACCTCGAGAAGGTAAATGTGTACGGTCTTGCATCAATTCAGAGGCTGTGTATTGCGCTTGAAATGATACCTGGTTACCATCTTAGAAGGAAGATGATAATCCTTTAATTAGCACCTGGATATACGACCACGTGGAAATCGTTGCTTCCATTCACAGCAAATGAAAGCAAACGCGTGACCGCACACCCGGATAGAAAATAAGGAATAATTAGGATTAAAGGAAATGCTATGACCTAAAAGGTATCCTAACAAAAATAATAGAACTAAGCTAGCCTGAGAAAAAAACACACTGATTAGTAACAACAAAATTATATCAAACCTGAAACAGAACACAAAGAAATAACACACATGCAACAAAATATACATCAATAATTACAATAAAAATTAATTGCATTGCGTAGTATCATTATATTCATTTATGGAGAGGAATAATTGTTTTATATTTCACTCTCATCTTTTCTTATGTATATGTTTATATTATTTTTTTGTTTATATTTTTATATTATTATTTTTTTGTTATATATATTAATATATATATATATATTTTGTATATGTTTATATTTTTTATTAATGTTATTATTTTTTTTGTATATATATAATTTTTTCGTTTATTTTTTCATAACAATTTTTATATTTTATAACATATATTTTCAATTGTAATGCAATGCAGCACAATATATGCTAATTGTACTATGTTCATTAGCTATCCGGCATTATGACATTTTGTTTGTATCATATTATGACTACTCTATAGACTCTGAGCAGCTGCCGAACGCCTTTACAACAATCTACAACTATAAAAAAATTACAACCCATTTAATTCCTCAAATTTTGGGGCACAATAAGGATATAGAAAGGAATATAGGGATAAGTCGAACCGGAGACTCGCGATTCTTGGAGGGGACGGAGAGTCCTCGGATTAGGTATGATTTTTTTGTGAGTGGGTGTAAACTTAAAACTAGGAGGAATATTGACAAAATGGGCGCATTACAAATATAACTAAACCTAATCTAAAACTAAAGAGAACAAACTAATATAGTAAATTGCACTCTACTGTATGAATTACTTCTCTGGCAATGATATTATCATAACTGCCTAATTGGACATTTAGGATAATCAATTGCAAAACTTATTAAGTATTAAGTATTTATTGTTTATGGTTTTTGCTGTGTAATTCTATTGTTTGATCCACCTCTGAAGTGCCCGACCCAGCAGCAAGACCTGAACATTCACAGCAAAAATGAACAGATCGAGCGCAACAGTCCAGAGGTGAATTTTATCTGCTGAAAGAAAAACACGTGAGGATACGTTAGATCCCCACAGACATGGATTAGTACAAACGACATATATAGTAAATAGGATAGGAGAATCACTCGAAATAAATAAACAAAGCAACAAAAGTGAATTGGAGTGAATCGTGAGCCAAGCAAAAGCTCATTCGATCCATACTAAATACTAAATGCCTAAACTTAACAAGGAAGTCCAAATGAAGTTAATAGCAAACTTCGCCCGAGCGAAGAGAATTCTAAAGTATTGAATTGGCAAATGGTTAGAGGATGAAGGAAGGTGTTGGGACCGGCAGAGACCCTGTCAGTAAACTGACTAGTCTGCGGAAGTACCGGCACCCCCAAAATAGTCATAGCAACAGTTAAGGGGGGACTCGCGGCGGACGGGCGGAGTGAAGGGAACAAAATGCCAATCAAATACTAAAGATTTCTTTAAGAAAAATTGAAGTTACTTTAACAACAAACTTAATGCATATATAAACGATTGAATTGAAAACACGGAGGGCTGAAGGTGGATCGTGAAAGTGTGCAACCATCTCACGATCCCGGGGATATTTCATTATCAAAAACTAATTAAACCTCAAGATAAGCTCGAAGGGGATGGGCGAGGGTACTGAAACATCCTCTATTTAATACAAATCTAAAATCATGCATAGAGAGTCTACCAACAAGTCTTGTTGAATTTAAGACTGCTTAATACAAGACTCTTTCTGCACGACTTTCGAGTGATTTTCGGGCACGGTGGATACGTTAGATCCAGCTGAAAGCAAAAAACATGCAAAAGCCGACAAATACGTTAGATTTGCCACTAACTACTCATGCTTATTAATCGCGAGGCGACACGAAATCACCATTGACTTTGGAGAAGATTTATAATTAATATCTAATAATGAAATGTTAATAAATAGAAATTGATAATTTCCTTTATTAGCTAATTAGTAAATAAGAAAAAAATAATTTAATTTTAAGGATTTATATTGAAAATAATAACAAATGTTATTAATTAATTTTGATAAATGAATAATCGCTGAAACTAAATAAATTATAGTTCAAGAATTCTATTTAAGCTCCTAAAAGCTAATTGAAAATGTTAATGAAGATTCAACATTTTCTAAAAACTTATCGACATCTCATCACAATCATAACAGCAACCACGTTCAATCACACAAATCATTCAAAATCAAACAGAAACTAAATCGAAACACTTTTACCAATCCATACACATACAACATACAAACAATTGCGAGCTCGGTTTCATTCATACAAAAAACAACACACACTAACATATAATGTTCAGATTTTGAAAATATGAGAAACTTTCCAAAAACTGATAAAAGACTAATTTGCTTTAGGGTGGCCAACCCTAATTATAGAATTTCCTGAACTATAATATTTTATGTAATAATATAGGAAAGATGTAAAATGAATATAATGCAGATTGCAAAGTATCTGCAGCCTGTAAACATTTGTTATTTTTGGGTGATGAAAGGTGTTTAAATAATAATAATTAAGTAATTATGATTCTTTCTACGATGAATTAATTATTTTGTAGTCATTACAACTTCAAAATAAATAACACATATGTAAAATTAAAATCTATTATCAAAATCATCATCATTACAAAACTAATAAGAAAATGCAAAAACCACATTTAAAATAACTTTAGCAAAAATTAAATTTGATTAAAATTTAAGCAAATAATGAAATAAAGTAATTGAAATTACATTAAGATCTTCTCCAAATCAATAGTAATTTAATGCAACCTAAACTAAAACATCTCACATTATCTAAGTGGATATAAAAAACGGAATTACGGGTAAGAGCAAAGGGAATCAATTAAATTAATAGATTTGAAAAAGCGCAGTAATAATTAAAAATGTAAAAACGAATCAAAATAATTTAAGAAATGAATTAATAATTTTGAATAGGCGCATTAAGAATGAAATCAAATAAGAAATATATTTAGGTTGAGGTGGGAGGGCTTATTGCTGTGAATCCCGTGTGGTATAAAATCACTTACTACTTCGATGTTTTCATCACCATCATCTGATCTCTCCATCTCAGCCATCACCTACATCTCTGCCATCTCGTTGTTGGCACTCACACACGAACACTCGCGAATATTTAGCAAAAATACGCACTAAACTCCCGGAAATTTAACACTCCCGTGATTCTAATATAATTAATTAATAGCAAATTGAGTAACGTGAATTTAAACTAACTGCAATCAATCATTACCGGTTGAAGAACAAGAGCCGAAGCCTTAAACTTGTCTTCAAAATAACGCACAAACACTTCACTACAGAATGTAAGACTAAGTTTGGTCAAAACTTTTCTTAACGACATCCGTCGCGATAGATAAATTGATATTTCGGGGAAACGCGAGCCCCTAGATCCGCTGTGATCTGTCGGTTGATTGCTCGTATATTCGAATACGAACAACCACCTCAACGGATGCACCTCGAGAAGGTTTTAGCACAGACGGTCTTGCCATCCCTTACGTATCACTGCGGACGTGATAAACGCAAAGAATGACCTGGTATTTATAATACCTTGCATCCATATAAATCAGCAAATTAAAATACTCACGGTTTTTCATTGAAAATCAAAGGAAATCGATGAATTTTCAATAGTTTTCTAATAGGAACAATGTTAACTAAACGATGAGACGAGACGCGCACTACTGTGGCGCAGGGACGCCACGATCATGCCACCAACTTCGGTTAAACTCGGCTCTTTTTTTGCAACAAAAACGCGTTATCGCTAACTTCACCGAAAACAAAATTCGTCCAAAAAAAAAACACTGCATAAAAAAAGCGTCCTTTCGCCATTTTGAACACGACGCAATTCCTAATGAATTTACAATTTACTTAGTTATAAATTATTTAATTACACAACGAAATTTGTAATTAAATTAAACAAGTGGAATACAACATTAGGACGATTTTTTTTTTAAAATATTTTTTTTTGTTGGAAATTGATTAAATACTCACTAGTTTTATGAATGTCTAATTGGATTAGCTTCTCCGATGAAGGATTTAGTAAAACGCAAGGGATTTCTCTGGATTTGGACGATTTACACCACAAATTTGAACATTCGAAACGCTAACTTCTTGACAATCGAACCACGACTGAGCGTACCCACGCCGACGCACTACAAGAACTGCCAACTGATGCGATTCAAATACGAATTACAAAACGACATCTAGCGGTGGAATTCAAATTCACTGCTTTAATTAGTTTTTAACTAATGACTTAATTACAACTTTATATAATAATCATAATAAATGTAAATATATAAACTAAATTCATAAATATTAAAACTATTAATGTCGATTATTTTATGATTTAATGTACATTAAATATTTCTTTAATAAAAGAATTATATTTGATATTAATATCATGTATTATGTAAAATATGCATGAAACAGAATTGCAACTAATATGAAATCAAAGGCATTTAATAATCAATATATAATATTGAAATATAATAACTGAGCAACGTTAAGATTAAAGAATAAAAATGTTATAAATATTGAATGATTTTATCGTGTTATAAATCACGATTCGATCGAATTGCAGCAATTTCTGGATTGGAAATGACGAAGAAATTGTTTGCTCTTAGAGCAAACCTGAGATGCCTGAGGTTATTGGGGATGTGGCCTGAAGAGGGTAAAACGATCGTACATACTAGGTTCAAAGTTGAGGTGTTTATTAGACTGGCTTCGACATTAGCCGTCAGTTTGGGTGGTTTGGTTCAGCTTATACGAGAATTGAAAGGTAATAATTTTCAAAATAAATAAAATGTAAAATTATTTGATTTATTATTAGGTTTGAGCAAGTCCAGTTTGGTGGACGTCGTGGAAAATCTGGCATTAACTTCGATTGGTATTACGTATTATTACATGTTTGTCTGCTATTTGCTGAACATGCCGAAAATGGAGACGCTTGTAACGGATATTAATGACTTTTCTTTTTTCAAAAAACCTACAAATTTCGTGCAAATCAATAAACGTATTGAATTATATGTAATTATTTACAACTGTTGTATTTACGGCATCGTCACTCTGTACTCAATACTGACTTTCATGGAGAAGTCCGTCTGTTTGGAGGAGAACGAGAAGTTCGGGAGGAGCAAAGTCTGCGGATTGATGGCTCCTTCGTGGATGCCCATAGACCTTAGCCGATCACCCATCAACCAAATCTTCATGTGCTTGCAGACGTATTCGGCCTGGGTCTTCCTCATCGGTGGAATCAACATGTTCTCATTTATGTTTGCCTGCATCGAGAATCTTATCCTCAGGTTAAATGTTATAAAAGAAACTATGGAGGAGATGTTCGAATCAGATTCAGAATTGGAGAAAAGACGTCTGCTTAATTACTGCATTAAGTATCACGTGAACGTCATTGAGTATTTATACAGCAAATCAGTGTGACAACGAAATTATTCTTGATTTGCTTGCAGATTGATCGATCGCATCAACGCAGCTTTTCGCTCCGTGACATTTGCTTCAATATCGTTATTTTCTCTATTGATGGCACTGGCGGCTTACCAATTCTTAAATGTAATAAGTTCACATTTATTTATGTTAAACCTATCAATGAATTGGCGGATATATCCGCCATATACTAAATTCCACCGGCAGTGAGGTAGCACTAGTATTTTTCAGACGGATTTGTCAAATGTCAGTGACAGCTGTCACCTTGGGTCAAAGCATCAGATTTTTTTTATTGCAAATAATAGAATCACAGGTTTACAGACACTGATCTAAATTATATCAACATTATTAATAATATAATGAAAAACATAAATTTAGATATAATTGCTTCCCATTTATCTGTCAAATATCAAATACCATTGACAACCTGTGACAGTTATAAATTGATTTTGAAATATTGCAGGTTCCTTCTATTAAGGCTTTGATGCATTTTCAAGGATTTTTCCTCACTTGGTTCATAATCTGCTTCATGGGTCAGAGAATCATCACTCAGGTGCATAAATTATTTATTCAAAGAAAAACGCAATTAGTTTTTTTTTTTTGCAGAGCTTAGAATTCAACACTTTCCTGTACAATAAGTCGTGGTACACGCAGAGCGTTGATATCCAAAAAGATCTTCTGTTGGTTTTAATGAGATCGCAAATTCCTTTAGAGATTTGGGCCGGACCTTTTGCCACCATGTCATTCCCAACATTCCAATTGGTAATATCGAGCGTTTGGATATTTATATTTTTACATTATTTTTGTTTTCCCATTGAAGGTGATGAGAAATACGTACACTTTCGTCACCGTTCTAAGCATGGCTTTGGAATAATTGGTAAAAATTATTGAATAATTGTGTATTTCGAATACTTACCATTTTTTTGTTGAAGGTGTCTAGAAAATTATGGAATTGCAAATATTAATCTTAAAGTAGTGTTAATTTCCTGCGTTTTTCAGCACGTTTTCTGCATTGGATGTTTGCCTGAGCAAAGTGATAATTTGGTAGGTGTTCTGTATAATCTGCAAATATCAGTTGAGTATTGGATTTGGATGGGAATTGGGGTTGTTTTTACCGCGCTGAATTTGGCTAAAGATAAATCGCTGAAGCCCATCGCGCTCAAATTCATGATGATGTGGGAACGCTGCAGGACGAAGCAAACATCTTTCTGCATCGCCGAGTCGCCGAGGTACCATTCCATGGCGTAAATCTCGTCGATCAAAGAGTTGCTCTGCAAGATGAAGTTGAACGAGTTATGTCAACAATTTTCAGGAGGCAGCACCTCGTTCAACAATCGTTGTCCCGTGTAGCAGGATATTAGCAGGATGTTGAACCATCCGAAGAAATGGATCAACGTCTTGAATGTGGTGTCTATGCTGTATTGGAAACCGACCAAGCTCAGGATTGCGGAGGCAAAGGTGATGTACATCAGCATAACCTGTCCGAAGATGTCGTTGAAATTTTCACCAATTCTAAGCAAAATAGTTAGGTTTATCGATTAAGTTAAGCAATTCTATTGGAACCTCAAGATGTGCGTATGGTAGGCAATGCATTCGTGGAAATGCCTTTCGCGCTGATCGTCGTCAGCGATTTTGAACGTCTCTCGAAACTTGCTCCTGAGATGCTGAATCTTGACGATCCTCAGCTCGTTGAGGCCGACGATGAAGCCCATGATGAGGGACCCGGATCCGGTGAGGATCGAACAGCTGCACGTGTGAATCAACCAGTAAATCTCCTTGATCGGAGACCAATCCATATCGATGGGAAACCGAAACAGGGACAAATACCCGCACGTCTTTTCCACCTTGTACCTGATCTTTTCGTGCTCGCAAGACATCGGATAGAACAGGTTGAAGGCCGATAAGAAAATAACACCGAAGAAGGAGTAAGCTCCGACTCCCGTGCCCACCAGATTCATCAGCCTGTTCATCCTATCGAACTCGGGTGGATTCCCAAATTTCGAATCGTTCAACATGTCCACGAATCTGTCGACTTTCCGCGATTTCGACATGAACGCGAGCGCAGACCAATACAATCCGATCCCGGCCGAAGAAGTTGCAATATCGTCCATAATATCCGTAAGCAAATACGGTTTATCGCCTGCAAATCAAATCAAACAATCAATTTCGAAACCAATTAACTTCAATCATCAACTCACTAATCAACGAGTAAACTAAATGCGTGTAACAACCCACGATCGTTAACGAGTAGTAAGCGATTAGGAAAGCCAAACGCAGCAAAAAACGTTTTTCTGTAAAACTTCGTCCTTTCTTCGGAAGGAAACCGCCCAATCTCATAAACTTGAAAATCCATTGCAACAAAGGATCGTCGTCCATTTCGCTTGGATTAAATTGTACATCATCTACGTTTGTTTATATATGCTTTGATGTTGCTCATAATTAATTTAGCTTTCGCATAATTGAAGATTATATAAATATTAAATTATTAATATGCATTCATCATTTTTTCCTTTCATTACTTATTTACTTCTGTTTATATCAAAAATTTCAAAGAATCACAAATACACATAATTTTTCTAGCTTCTTTAATCAAATAATTATTCTCTATTATTTATGTAAAAAAATAATTTCAGAAATTGTTTCAGCTACAAAACTTTTCATCTTCTATTATTAATTTAACATTTAAAACAGTATTACTTCTGCTTTCAATGTTTAAATTCAGTCAAAATTATTTAAAAAAAATAACGTTACTTTTATGACACATTTCATTTTCCACAAAACTATGAATTTCATGAAATTTCTTCAATTTATTAAATAATTAATTTTCTTACATTTAAAATATTATTATGTAATAAATTCTAATATTTCAGATTTAAACTTATTCAAAAGCTAAATAGTAACGTTTCTTTTATGACAGATTTTTAATTACAAATTCAAATTATTATCATTTTCATGATTTTATTTTCTAAACTTGTACAGTTTTCACAAATACATATATTATTTTAATTAAAAACGTGATGTAATATTTGCTGAAGCATAAATCTCGAACCGAAAACCTCTGAATAATTTCGCATAAAATATGCGAGCAATGCAAATATTTAATACAAATGCTGATTGGTAAACTTTTCCGTGGACCAAATACCCTCGAGAATGCGTATTTTCACCCAAAAATTCAGTATATAAAGTCGGAACAAGGAGAAAATTTCCACACATCTCCAATGGCTTTCCTCAAGTAAGTATCATTGAATTTACTTTTTTTTTTCATATTTGTTAATGTGATTTAAATTATTTAGAAAGATGATATTAATCGTCGTGATTCTGTTCTTTGCGGCAGTCGAAGCCCAACTTACTTATTCCAAAAAACCTTGCAAGCAACTTCAGAAAGGTATAGTATTTATTTTTTAAATATTTTTAATTTGTTAATTTCTTATTAATTTACAGCTAGATACTTATCCGGGCAATGAAAATATATTATTTATTGAGAAAAGCAATGAATTGGGACGACTTTAAACTTTGTAATGTATAATTTAATAAATATTTAATCCACTTTAAAAAATCGTTTTTAATTTGAAATTTCTAAAATTATTATCGTTTTATTTCCAATTTTGTAAAGATTTTATAAATATATATATACTATCTAAATAACAGAAGAGTAAAATATGTTGTATAAGCTACAAAATTTAAATTCCTGTAAATTTTGAAAATTTTATATTTTAGATTTATACTGGTAATATCTTTATTGAAAGTTTTATGTTTATAGTTACAATGACATAACATTATTATATACTTTCCAACTAAAAAAAAACATTATCATTATGATATATACTTTCCAAAATACGCGAAAACTAATCGATGAATGTAAGTTGGGTTGTATAGGTTGTGTTATTTAAATTATGTTTTTCTGTTAATTTCCAAGTTACTTAACACCTTTGCCGATATCTGTATGTGATAATGGGACTGCAAATAAAGTAGTGATTTTACAGCACAAATTGTGTAGTTACATCATTTTTACCTAGAAAAACCTATTTATAAATGATAATTGATTTTAGTTATTAGAAAGGTTGAAGAAAAATCAATGATTAAATAATGAAATTCTTTACTGAAATTTGTACAAATATTACAATCTTTCTGGAAATTTGGATGAGTAAGTTTCTCGTATCCGAAAATTGAGATTCGCGTAATCAATATTTATCGCAAGTACATTACACGTTTTTTTTTTTTGCAGTTCTCTTATGCTCGCATGATTCATTATATTTATTATTATGGTGTTGCGCTGTTTACTTCGCAGCTGGATAAACACTTCAGAGTTTGCGTAATCCTTTCGGAGGGCGCCGCGACGTCCGGCGTCGTCGTAGCGTTGGCGGCGCCGCCTTGCGGTTAACAGCATCATCATAACCACATATGATGATCTATGATGATCTATGATGATGATGGTGATGATCAAGCCAAGCCGACAACAGGTTGCCCCCCTTTTTCATGTCCCATTTAACCACCCGTCGAACGCGCTGAAGCTTATAGCTCAGCTCAGTCGTGGTTCGCATTTCCAGCATAGACGTAGACCCAAAAGATACCGTTTCCAACGTCATCATCCGATTGGATGAGTTTATGAGTTCAGTTTTTCGAATATTTTGTATCGAGTGTGATGTCCTCCAACAAAATTTGAATTCAAGTAAGTTTACACAGAAAAAGAAGTTTAGTTGCTAATTATTATACAATACAACAGTTTTCGCTTTAAATTATATTAAATTAACAACTTTTTACTACAATTTAATACAAAATAAGTAAATTTATAAAACCAGTTTTTGCTTTAAATTATATTTTAACTCAATTTGTATTTTATACCCAAAAATTCTAATAATTCACAATTAAAATTTAATAATTTCTAAACACCAACAAAAATTGTATAAAAAATAAACATTTAAAATTTTAAGAATTTAGGTTTTCTAATTATAATAACACAATTTCTGAACTTTTTTCGTCAAATTATAGATAAAATTCAAAGAAAACCAATTATATTTCAAATTCGTAACAAAATTGTATAAAAAAAATTAAAATATAAACTTTGAATTAAATTTTAATAATTTCAGTTTTCTAATTCGTCAAATTCTAGATAAAATTGCAAGAAAAGTAATTATATTTGAAATTCGTATTAATATAATATTCAAAAATTGATATTAAACATTTGTACCTAAATAAAAATATAAAATTATTAAGTAATATTTAGTTTTATAAACGAACAAAAAATATATATACTTTCAAAACAGTTTTATCGTTGCAAATTCTTGAATTCGACATAAAAATAGTTAATGTTGCATTGTTTGCGTTTTTTTTTCCTCGTTTCTATTTTTAGTGATTTCTGCTAGTTACGTGATCCGCTAAAAGCGCGAACTACACCGCTCGCCGCAATTAAACGATATTTGCATTAAGATAACGCATCCAGAATAACAGCAATAAAGAGATTTTTTCTCTTCTAATCGCGAGCGGAGAAAGAAGAAATAAAACGTATAATAATGATGTTTGTAAGCATTAACAAAATATTTTATTATAAAACTATATTTGTCCTAATTTTAGCATTTTTTACTTAATAATTAATTTATTTTCATATATTTTAGGGATAACAAGTATTTAAATATGGTGAAAAAATCTTTAAAAAAATTATGTAAAATTTGATGACATAAAACATGATTGTACGAATACTTCCTGTCGGAGATTAAACGATGTCGTCATTTCGCTGTAGCTTTTGTAAATATTATTACTTTGTAAATTGCAGCTACGTGTATTTTGTATGGACGGAAAAGTTTCTAGATTTTCGCACTTACCGCGATTTTGCTTATCTACTCCAATTGTCGTAACAGTTCGTCGAAAACTACATAATAGTAATTTAAGTTTACCTTCGACTTATTTAGAAAAGTAACGAAATTATGATTCATAAAATGAATTTCGTTGATTAAAAAGTTTATTACTCTTTTATGTATTTATTCTAACAGTTTATTGCTGGAAAAATGATAGCATTTGTTGTTTAACCTTGTGTTTGAATCCCTAATGAGGCGCTGCTGAATACTCTACTATATAATAACTATATACTAAATTATAAAATTTTACACTGTTTTCTAACAAGATAAATTAATTAGTATCAAGTAGATTAACATTTATAAAGTAATATTTTCTAGAGATCCAAAATTTGATTTGCAATACTATATGACAGCTGTCAATTAACTTATTGGTTTGAAGTAGTACAAATGACAGCTGTCATTTAGTGACGCATTCAAAAATTTAACGCCACCTATAATTTGAGAAACATAATTAAATCTACATGAAATTTAGAATTATTTAATTTTCTAATAATTTTTTTTAATGCTGAATACTACTATATAATAATATGTCCTAAATTATAAAATTTTACTGTTTTCTAAAAATATAGATAAATTAGTATCAAGTAGATTAAGATTTTAAAAGTAATATTTTCAAGAGATCCAACATTCGATTTTCAATACCAAATGACAGCTGTCATTTTATGACTCATTCAAAATTTGACGTTTGACAGATTATTATAGCATGGTGAACAATAATATTATCTAATCCAGTGTTTCTCAACTTATTGGTTTGCAGTAGTACAAATGACTGCTGTCATTTAATGACGCATTCCATCTATAATTTGAGAAATATAATTAAAGCTACGTCAAATTTAATTTTCTAATATATTTTTTAATGTAATATTCTTGGAATTATTATTTTTTTATAAGAAATTTATTACATAAATATGAATGTGTTTTTTTAACATAATTTTATAAATAGTTTTTATTCATGTTATTTTTCTGTTTTCGCATAAAATGTGAACCAGTTTTCTGAATTACGAACGCAATGAATGCTCTTCGTTTACGATCCTGACTGTCTGGGTCGAGGATCGATATACTTAGGAATTTAATACTCTCCCAACATTGAGAATCCAGAACATTTTCTTCGCAAAAACAACAACAAAAAAATCTATAAGAAAATATCTTTATTTTAAGAGATTATTACTTTAATTTTATGAAAAATTCAAAAAATTGATTGGAAATAACATAAATATTAAATTATTTTTGTTAATTAAATTCCTCTGCATTGCGGATTCGTATAATACAAAAGTAACCTTGACTTTCAAAAATTGTTGTAAATTAATGATTATTTCATTGTGAAAGAACTCAACAACAAAACGTGCATTATTTCATAACACCAAATAGATTGAGTTACATCCGAATTTCAAGGTTCTCCTACGCAACAAACACTATTTAAAGTAATTATTACCGAGTGAATTAACAGCTTTGAACTACCTCCAAACCTGTGACGTAACGCAACAAAAAAAAAACACGTTTCTCGGAATTTATTAGATGCTCCGAAATTTTCAACGTCTAATTTTAGCACGTCCGATAATAAATAATAATTTCTCGCTGAAAAATGAATTTTCGAGTGGATTGAAAATGCACCAAATTTCGTTCCTCAAACTGTATTATATAATACATTACGACTATCGCGAATCATGTATTATTTTAATTTTGTGTAAATAAAATAGCGAATTTTGTTTCGTTCCGTTTTAATGCGTTCCGGAATGGGCGAGACGTGTTATTTTTTTTTATTCTGATGTAAGACCTCGATCGGAGCAGATGTAGTTTTGCAATTGAATAATCGTCTATATATTCCCGCTACAATTGGTCTTTGCTCCAGATAGGAAATCGAATTAAATCTGGAAGCGTTGCCAACTGGCGTCGAGCGAATTTATTTTAATTGTCGCCTATTAAAGAATGCGAACCTTTTTTCTTGTACAATTATTTATTATCGACGTCGTTGCATGCAAGTGGGTCGTACCAATATCATCATTGTATCTTATTAATGCAGATGTGAATCATCGCGGCGAGAAATAGAATAAAAACGACACAGAAAATGCATTTGACATTTAACATTGAATGTTACATCAATAATAATCGTTTAACGTTGTTTGTTACTTCAACTTCAATGACAGATGTAATGTGCGCGATTCAACACTTCATTCAGCAACAATTTCAGTTAATGTCAAATGGAAACGTCAAACAATTGTTTGACGTAAATAAAATAAAAACGAATCACGTAACCAACTTTAGTAAATTTTAATTCAAACTGATAAATCTAACGTCATTGTGACATGATGACATCTGTCAAAATCAAAATATCATTATTATTTCAATGATTTGACATTTTATCAACGATATTAATATATGTTGCGTGCACGAAATGTATTTATTAATTAATGAAGGTAATAATAAAAATAATTGATTCAAATCTAAAAGAGACACGTCAATTTCATGTAAAAAAATGTTTGACGTAAGCAATAGAAAATAGAAAAAAAATGGACATTTTCTAAACAATATTTATGTATGTTACAAGCACGAAATTAATTTATTAATTAATAAAGGTAATTATAATAATAATAATTGATGAAAAATTAAAACAGAAACGTCAATTTGACATAATAATTGTTTGACGTAAATAAAATAAAAACGAATCATGTAACCAACTTTAATGACAGATCAAAAAATAAATTTTAATTGAAACTGATATAAATCTAACGTCATTGTGACATGAAACAATTATCTGTCAAATGACAGATGAAATTTGACATTTGATCAACGATATTAATGTATGTTGCGTGCACGAAATGTATTTATTAATTAATGAAGGTAACAATAAAAATAATTGATTCAAATCTAAAAAAGACACGTCAATTTCATGTAAAAAATGTTTGACGTAAGCAATAGAAAATAGAAAAAAAAATTGGACATTTTCTAAACAATACTAAAGATAATAATATTGGAAGAAAATTTAAAACAGAAACGTCAATTTGACGTAACGAATAAGTAACCAAAATAATAAACTGTAAATATGAAACAATTATCTGTCAAAACAAAAAACTGATACAAAATTTGTACCGGAAACGTCATTTTGACATGAAAAATATTTCTTAAAAAAGAAAATGTTCGACGTAAACAGAAGCAAAAAATGTAACCAATAGCACGTGAAATATGCGTGATTACATAATTTGTAAATATTATTTATTTATCTATGAATATATTAATATAATTACAAATAATACAAAATCTAAACTAGAAACCTCATTATGACAAAAAAATAAAAATTGTTTGACGTAATTTATAAAAAAATGGAAGATTTAATGACTTATGCGTGATTATATATTTTTTAAATAATATTTACACATCTATAAATATATTAATATAATTATATAAAACGTTAAATAGCAATTGATGTATAAATTGTAATAAGTATATGTGAAACATATTGAAAACTTGATTGACAGATGAAATTTTGCAAAATTAAAATTTTTCTAAACAATATTGACAAATACATTTAAATAATAAAAACAATATTTATTAGAATTCAAAAAAATACTGATACAAAATTTAAACTAGAAACGTCATTTTTTTGACGTAAACCGAAAAAAATGACATGAAACAATTATTTGACATCAAACAAAGAATTTACGTATTTATTTAAATTTATTCGGGAAATCAATAGAAATTATGATTGTATCATGAAGCAAATATAAATTATGTAAATAATAAATATAAGCACGCATTTGATTGATATCATTGAAGATAATACATATTATTTTTTTTTGGTTATTGATTATCGTCAATATACAATATTAACATAACTAATGTTCCACCTAATAATTAAATAAAGATTATCATTTTTTTTAGGTTACAATACTAATTAAAACGATACATAAATTACGAATATTTAATATTTTGAGGTTAACATTTTGTTAATGTTAAAAAAATTGTCGAATGTCAAAATGACGTTTCTATTTTAGTCGCTTGTATCAATTGTTATTATAATTAACGTTTCCGGTTTATTTGTTTTTAACAATGTTTTCGTTTAATTAACGTTAATGCATTCAAATTATGTAACGTTTGTTAAAAAAATTCTTTAATTGATGTAAACTAGTATAATCATCAATAATTAACATTTGTTTAAACTTATTTATAATTTTTATTTGCAAATAAAATCAAATGACTTTTATTTTCTTTCCACTGAAACATTTTCAATTTTAAATAATCTATTGATAAGAAAACATATCTACTTCAATTCGTTAGAAAATGATTCATTATTAGTATTTTAGTTTTTAAGATAAAAATTCCAAAATCAAAATCAACAATTCTGGAAAACGGTGTTACAAATTACGAAACTAAATATTGATTATATAAGATCAATAATAAAAATAAAGCGTAACAAGTTTTCTAGTGTAGTGAACATAACTAAAGCAATACTATTATTAATGCAATTGGGCTAAGGTTACTCGGGTTCACATTCTTGTGAAAATAGTAATTAGAAAATCGCTCGGCTTTAATATTCTCAGCTCGTTTAATTTGCAAACGAATTTCGTTTATTCTTTGAATTTTCAACTAGGTTTGCACAAGTCTATTGTGTAAGTTTCGAAAATAAAGATATGAAATTTACGTGCACGAATGAATTTTGAAGCTTTTCAGTTTAAATATTGTTAATGGTGTCAAAGAGTTTCGTAGGTGAGAATGTGGGACTTCGCACCGAAACGATGATTGGACTTGCAAGCAAACTGGGTTAGTCTGTTTACAGATTGTATAGTTAACATCGTAATACGTAGGCGCACCTAGGTAACGCAAATACTATAAGGCGAATCGAACGGAACTAATCGAATGTTTTGTGCTCATCCTTCTAAAGTAGGATTGTCCAAAAAGGAAAAGAAAATGAGCAAACATTAATCTCACTAAAAACCAACCCGCTCCATTAAAGAAATTACTTTTCCAACTGATTACATAATTTTTTTTATTTTTTTTTTTTGGCATCGATCGCCATTGAATTTTCTCTATTTTTATTAACATATTTTCTTTTTCCAGCACGATGACTGCAATTAATCGAAATCATCACGCGTTCGTCAAGAGCAAAGAAGTTACCACCACGTGCACCGAGGATGGTTTCGTGGCGAAGATAAGGTGGCCCGATTTTCTCGTACAAATCTTCATCCATGCGGGATGTCTCTACGGATTGTATCTGGCACTATTCGAGGCTCGCTTCTACACAAGTCTATTCGGTAATTATTATAATTATTAAAAAAATCATCTAGAAAAACGAAAAAAATCATAATTGCATTAATAGGTTTCCATAACAACTATTATTTATTTATTTCCGTTATTGTTTCATTATGCAACGTAATTGCGTTTAATGGTTTCCATGTCAACCAATTTTATCATATTTCCGTCATTTTATCGTGCGCACATTTGCGGTTGTCGTAGCATTAATATTTTTAAAAGTAAACAATCACAAAAAAAATAAAATATGATTTTCAGTTTTTACTAGTTTTAATTACAATTATTGATTAATTTAGTAGATTTTTTATAATACTCAATAAGATTTTGGTTAGTTTCTATTTTTCTTGAAGAAATTCTAACAATAAGTAAATTTTAATCTATTTTATAGAAACGATTGAGTTACTAGTAAAGTTCTACAATTTTTTTTTTAAATTACAAAGATTTTATGTAAGATATAAAGCAGTAATTTTGATGATTTTCTACGAAATTAACAAAGATTTTGACTAATTTTTGTATGAATTATATTTGAAATAACTGGTGAATAAATTAAGTTTCATTATTGTGTAATTTATAAATGATATGGAAAGTTTTAGAAAAAAACCAAAATTGTTGAAAATGTTTAGAATGTTTTACCAAATATTTTAACTAGTTTTTGTATAATTTGTATTTTGAATAATTGTTGAAGAAATCAAGTGTAATCATTGGATAATTTTTAAAATATATGGATAGATTTAGAAAAATAGCCAAAATTGTGGATAATTTTGAAGATTTTCTACGAAATTAACAAAGATTTTGACTAATTTTTGTATGAATTATATTTGAAATAACTGGTGAATAAATTAAGTTTCATTATTGTGTAATTTATAAATGATATGGAAAGTTTTAGAAAAAAACCAAAATTGTTGAAAATGTTTAGAATGTTTTACCAAATATTTTAACTAGTTTTTGTATAATTTGTATTTTGAATAATTGTTGAAGAAATCAAGTGTAATCATTGGATAATTTTTAAAATATATGGATAGATTTAGAAAAATAGCCAAAATTGTGGATAATTTTGAAGATTTTCTACGAAATTAACAAAGATTTTAAACTATTTTGCAAATGATTTGTATTTTGGAATAAATGAACTATAATTATTGCATAATTTATAAAATATGTGGATTTAGAAAATAACCAAAATTGTGGATAATTTTGATCACTTTCCACCAAATTTATTAAGATTTTAATTAATTTTCGTATCATCTATATCTGGAATAAATGTTGAAGAAATCAACTGTAATCATTTGATAATTTATAAAATGGATAGTTTTAGAATTTAACTGAAATCATGGATAATTTTGAAGATTTTCTACGAAATTAATAAAGATTTGAACTATTTTTCGTATGATTTGTATTTGGAATAAATGTTGAAGAAATCAACTGTAACCATTGGATAATTTATAAAGAACATGGAGAAATCAATTGTACTTGGAATAATGAATAAATTGAATGAAATGAATGTTGAATAAATAAACTTTAATCGAATTGCTGCGTATAAAAGAGGAAACAATAGTCGATTAAATCACTGCTAAGCATTAAATAGTAACGATGGAATTAACGGTGCATTATTGACGAGACTTCAGCAATCGCTCGTAGAAAAAAAGAAAAGGTTAGTCTGCTTAATCGACTGCGGTTTCCGGTTCTGAAGTGAGGGGTCATTTTTTATGCAAATATATATTTTCAGCTTTCTGCACGATATACACTTCCGGTTTCGGGATAACCGCCGGCGCTCATCGCCTCTGGTCCCATCGAGCCTACAAAGCCAGCTGGCAGTTGAGACTTCTTCTCATCGTCCTCTTCACCATCACCGGACAGGTAAAGTACAGAAAAAGAATATAACATATTTATCGAACTCGACGAGACGTGACGTAACGAGAAAAGGAGAAAAAAGAAAGTAAAAACGTTTCGATTGTTTGTTTGCATCGAAAGCGACGGAAAATTCCTCGTACCTTGAGAAGGACAGAGAGAGAGAGAAAGAGAAACGAATGAAAAGCACCGTTGTTGCGCGCCGTATGTTTGTATCATTACAGTAATGTTTTCTGACCCAATTGATTCTTATCTAGAGAATCTAACAGAGCGCCGCAATCCACTGGAGAATCGCATTTTACGCGACGTCCTTTCAATATGAGAGATCAACATCTTTCCACATTTGCACTTCTGTAATATTATAATGTAAACCACTTATCGATTGATTCAGATTGGATATCTATCAACGATGATATTGATTCGCATTGGGGGGAAATGAAAAATCTGGTTCTGTTTACACAAAGATTATATCATAAAGTCAATATTGAATAAAAAATAATTAACATATTTATTTGCAATCTTACAATTAGTTACAAATTTTCCTATAAATTTTCTTTTCACAATTTCTACAAAAGAGTGAATTTTAAATTTAATTTAAATATTATTTAGTTTCAAAACTGAAAATATTAATGAAAATTATCATATATTATTATTACTTCTTAAAAAAATAACGAATTTTTAATGTAAAATTGAACATTTGAAATCATGAAAAATTCATTTTTTACTAAATTTTTATTTACAAATTTGATAATACGTTTTTTCTTTTTACTTTTTTGTAAAACTATGAAAAAATAATATAAAACTGAGTATTATAATTAAAATTGATTCTAATAAGAATAATTAATAATTATTATATTTTTTTAAATCAATATATTTTTCAAAATTTTTCAATTGAAAATAAAAATAGTTAATAAAATATACTTTTACGAAATCATTTAAATGATCATCATGGAAACAGAACAATTGACGTCTTTATTTTGTTTCCATGATGATAACAATTAACACATCGATATTGCATGAAAAAAAAAAATAGACGAACAGAAGAAAAAAAAAACGAAAAAATAAGTGCGTTTAATGTCCACAAATGTAACCATGGTTACTTGGCCTAATTTATTAGCCTTGCATAATGTATGTGTTCGAAGCCCAAACATTGTGCATATGAATCCAAAAAAAAAAATGAAAGAAAAAACAGTGGTGGAAACAAAACAAAGAAAAAATAATGTGTTTCGTGAATAATTGAAGTTAATATTGAAGTTAACGAAGATCAAGTATATGAAATTAGGTTGATTTGCATACGTAATAACGTACGCAGTTTTCAATTGAGAAAAAGAAAGTGCGGGTCGTTAGATGTGTGCCAGTTTTGCTGCAGAAACTTTTACTTCAGTTTTCTCACATACATTTTGCTATTGCACGTGCATTGCGCTCGCAATGTTACGAAATTGGTTACGTGATTCAATTGAAGAAATAAAAGGTTTTGAGAACAAAAAAAAAAAAATTAAGAAATTGTTAAAAAATAATGAAATATTATGTTTTCTTTAGCGTGATGCTTACACTTGGGCGCTGGACCATCGAGTGCATCACAAGTACAGCGAGACCAATGCGGATCCGCACAATGCGAAGCGCGGATTCTTCTTCAGCCACGTGGGATGGCTCTTCCTCACCCCGCACCCCGACGTCGTTGCCAAACGAAAGACCATCGACATGAGCGATTTGGAAGCAGATCCGATAGTCATGTGGCAAAAGAGGTAAAAAGTAAATATGATCCCGAAATTATGTAATAATTTACTCAAAATCCGCTCAGATTGTATCCGGCGCTGTTCGCACTCTTCGTGATCGTTCTTCCAGTCTTCATGCCCGTTTACCTGTGGAACGAGACCATCTGGAACTCCTTCTGGGTGAACTTCAACACCAGATTCTGCATCACCCTCAACATCGCGTTCTTCGTCAACAGCGTCGCGCACATGTGGGGACAGAAGCCGTACGATAAGTAATCTCAAACCGCTTAAGCAAATCAACTTCAGACAATCTAAACGTTTCCTCTATAAATTTAAGGTACATCAGTTCCGTCGAAAATTTCGCCGTTTCCGTTGCGGCTCTCGGCGAGGGTTGGCACAATTACCATCACGTTTTTCCCTGGGATTACAAAACCGGAGAGTTGGGCAACTCTTACAATCCTTCCACGAATTTCATCGACTTTTTCGCGCGAATCGGTTGGGCTTACGAGAGGAAGAGCGCAACTGGCGAGATGGTAGCTAGAAGGGCGAAGAAATCGGGCGATGGAAGTTACATCTACGAGAACGAGGACGATCCGAATGTCTGGGGTTACGGCGACGCCGATATACCTAGAGACGATCTGCAGGAGCTGCAGGACATGAAGGATTAGCCATAAATCTTTGTTGCTTATCTTTCTCAATTATTATCTCTTTATCTTTTTTTCTCTTGGTTTTCTTGCAGTAGTATTATTAACACTTTTAAGTCGATGCTAGTCATATGACCTCCCGACCAAAAACGTATTTAATTCCTTTTTGTATAATATATATTTTATTAAACGGTTTTTCAAACGTTCACCTCGTCTTCTATATTATTCTACCTTTTCTAACAAAACCAACAATCATAATACAAAATTATTTTTCACTGAAAAAATACAATTTTCATAAATTTCAATTATATTAAATGTTAAAAGATTATGCAATTTCTAATAACTTTCATAACATTTAGTTCTAAATACTAAAAAAAACACTGCAAACTGATTGAATTCAATCAGTTGCTAAGATAAATCATAAAACGTAGGTCACAGAACCCTGCCTTGAGGAACAGCAAACTCTTATGCAATTTCCATATTATTTTTAAATTTCTGCAAACTTTCATAATCTTTGCTCAAAGTAGTTATTCCTAAATTGGTTTCAATTTTTAACGTAACTTTTGACGATTTTAAAAATATTTTTTATAGCTAAAAAAAAACACTGCCAAGATAACCTAAAACGTAAGTCAAAGTACACTGCCTTGAGGAACACCTAATTTATTTGGCAATGAATTTATCTTGCATAAGGATTATTTCTGCAAATAGTAATAATTATTGATTTTTAGTGAAATTTGCACTCTCACTGTGAATGTTTTATTCTTACTTAGAAATTTCAATTTCTGTTATTGTTGATTTTGAAGACGCATATGTAAAATGTATCAATGATGTTGCAGATAATAGTAAATTTGTGTGAATGATGTTGGAAATGTACTTTGAGTGATATAAGTTTGGTGGAAGTGGCAGTTGAAATGGTGAAGTCGTAAACTTACGTTGTTTTCTACGCTATATTTAAATATAATAAGTTTCCTGTCGAATGATTAGGCGGATTTCATTTTCGTATTTTAAATATCCGAGGTTCGATTGTATTTAAATGAAGGCGATTCAGCCGTTCGCTCTTCAGTCAGACAGCACGCAGTTCGATAAGGATGACTTCAGAAGCGGCACCGACGCAAATCCCGATCCCGGAGAAGATCAAACGGGAATTCGACTGGTTCAAAGTGATAGTCTTCCTCCATCTGAATGCCCTAACCATACTCGGCATCTACCTCCTGCCTAACGCCTTGACGAGGACATGTCTGTACGGTAAATAAACCCAGCAGAAAGATGACGCAGCAAAATTATAATTTCCTGTTTCTAACTTTTTGATTTTGATTTTTTTAGGGCTGGTCTTGGTGGTTCTTGGGATTCTTGGAGTAACGGCCGGTTCGCATCGCCTCTGGGCGCACAACTCTTACAAAGCGACCACCAAGTTAAAGATTTTCCTGATGCTTTGTCAGACTCTGGTCGGACAGGTGAGTAAACTTTGAATAATCTTCGTCTTGTTTTCAATTTTTGTTGATTTTCTTTTTTTAGGGAAGCATTTACAGTTGGGTTCTGCAGCACAGGATCCACCACAAGTTTAATGGCACGAGCTTCGATCCCTACAATTACAAGAAGGGTTTCGTCTATTCGCATTTCATGCACTTCTTGCAGAAGAGGCACGAGTTTCAGGATCAGGTCGAGTCCGAAATCGACATGTCCGATATCGAAGAAGATAAAGTCGTCATGTTCCAGAAAAAGTACGTTTTTATTTTTGCGTTAAAACCTGCACAGAAATTTTATTTTCCTTTTAAAGGTATTATTGGATCTTTTACGTCGTGTTCTTCGCCCTGCTGCCGATGAACGCTCCTGCCGAATATTGGGGTGAAAACATCCTCGTGTCCTGCATTTTAATCGGATGGGTCAGGTACTACATAGTACTGAACGCCGCGTGGCTCGTGAACAGCGCCGTGCACATCTGGGGTTTGCAACCAGGCGAAAGGTAAAATTCTAACTCTTGCATCCGTCCAAATCTTAATCGATTCCTTTGCCAGGTTCCCCTGCGACACGAACATGGTCTTCTTTGTGGACAAGAACTATTGGATCCAATACCATTACTTGGCGCCTTGGGACTACCTTTGCTCGGAGTTTGGCAAATACGGAACCGATTGCACCACCAAGTTCATAAGGGCGTGCGCGGCCATCGGTTGGGCCTCCGATCTGAAGACCGTCGATCCGGAGACGGTGCGGGAGATGGCCTTCAAGTCGGTGGAATCCAAAAAATCCGTCGCCGAGTGTTTCGCCGAAGTGGAAAAAGTCTCCATCGAGAAGCAATATTATCTGAAGCCCATGTTATAAACAATTATCTGTTTGTTAATTCAAATTTTATATACAATTACGTAATTTCATTTACCAACATAAAAACAAAATTCTCCCTAAATGCATCAACTTTAATATTCAAAAATTTGTAAGAAGTAATAAACGAATAAACAAAACTGTATCAGATTTTCAACCTTGTCACATTTTTCATGAGAAAGCAATTTTAATAAGACTTACGCAACTTACTGTCATAAACGTTATGATCAGTTGGTTGCCTATGATAATGTAGTATGTTTTTTTAAACTTATGTTTTCATGTATAATCAGGGGATTCCCCGACCGTAAAAGTTGTATTCTTATTAACTAATATTATTTTTTTATTTAAGTATTAAGATCATTTCCGACTCTGATTTCTAATAGTTTCGCTGCAAAATGAACAGAAAATATGTGCATTAAGCATTGATTATCGATGGATTGACTTTTGACCTTGTTGCGATTGATAATAATGTTTTTCTTTATAATTGGTGAATTGACAGAAAATTGGCATTTGATCAAAATACTCCATCGAGCTGTTTGCTAAATCGAGTTTCTGTGCAACGACAAAAATGGCCAACGATAACAACAGAGCAAATCAAATGAATCCAAACCATCCTTCATATTGGGCATCTCGAGGATTTTCCGGAAGACCGGTAGATTGGAGTAGTAACACCGGCGACAGTGTCCAGAAAAGCAGCAAAAACACCTTCAACATAGACTTACAGTTAATATGTTTAATAGTTGTTTGCGTTAACTTGTGTATTTGTATCATGATATTTTTTAACTATGCACTCGCCCCCTGACTACATTTTTACACAAAATTGAAAAAAAATACAGATTTTTCTTTATTTTCAAAAGTGTTTCATTCAATTTTACAACTTGTTTGGTTTCTATCAGACTGGTACGGATTTTTGCTTTATGGAAATTATATCTAAAACTCTTTTTAAAAATTTAATCTATTATGTGGTAATAATATTATCGCAAATTTTATGAAACATATAAAATGCACAAATTATGATAAAAAAAAAGCATATTTTAATTTCGCAGTAACCTTTGACCTAGTTACGTTTGAAACTAAACGTATTGTTAAAATGCGAATATCAGTTGATTTCATATCGATATTATCAGGACAAATCAATTGATTCTGAATTTTATCTAATTTTGTTGCGTTGATATTAGTACAATATAAATATTTCCATGGAAACGGGATACATTCAAGTATGGTTATGCGATAGATTAAGTAAATGTATCCATTGAAACATTGTAGTAGAGATCAGAATCAATAATATGATGTAAGTGATAAAATTTTGGGGTGCAAAAACTCGAAACGAATAATGCAAAAAAAATCCAATCCAATATTATAAATAATCATTAAAGATCATCTATATTCGAAATAATATTTAGTGATAATTTAATAATGTTCTATAAAAAGGTACAATAGATAAATATAATTTTCATGTGATAATTTGGAATTGTTCAGAGATAAAAAAAAAATGTTACGGCGATAACATTAGTGGATTCCAGTGAACGGATAGATTCATATTTCGTTTTAGCAATTGGCAGCAGCGTTCTGTTCCTTGTAGGAACAGATTAACTCCGTAAACTTGAGCGTTGCGATGGTTGCGATTCTATTTATAATGCATTGGCATTGAGCGTTGACACTTCGGTGTTGTTCGTGTTCCTGTTAGTTAAATTCGAGATTCTGTGAAACAACAAACATGTCCAACAACAACAACAGAGCTAATCAATTGAATCCAAATCATCCTTCGTATTGGGCATCTCGAGGATATTCCACAAGACCGAGCAATTGGAGCAGCAACAACAACAGTAGCAGCAGCAGCAGCAACAACAACAGTAGTAGCAGCAGCAACAACAATAGCAGCAGTAGTAGTAACAACATCAATAACTTGTGTAAACCAGTATTTGTTAAGATAGTTGGCAGTGCACTCAACTTTTGTGGTTATAACGGCTGGGAAGAAACCTTGGAAAATGTATACGATGTCGGCGTAGAGTTATTAAACCCAAGAAAATCCTAGTTTTAGACGAAAAAATAGTATTTTTTATTTTTACCTGTAACAACACTTAAATCAATACGATGTGCTGGGGATTCCCCGGACGTCAAAATAGACGTACGACAGAAAAACCGTCACCAACGTGATTTGGTTGCCTACAATAATTCGTTATAAATAATATTTATTTTTAAAGTACATGCTACAAAGGGTGATTGTCCACAATATTTATTATTTATTTCCATGGAAACGGAATGTCAGCCTAAAAACATAATTCATTAAAGTACCCTTTGGAGAAAATGTATCCATGGAAACAGTACAGTAATGTTTTAGAAAGATAATATAACTCTTAAAAATATAATTGCATTATTTATCTTAAAAAAAATCATTTTTAGTTTGTAAAACCGTTTGCTTACAAATAAATATTAAGTTGAGTTTTTGACCACGACTCCTGACGCAAACCGGATTTTCGTTGTTGTTTTAATGATGATGAATCGGTTTTGCGTGGATCGTTTGAAAGCATTCATATTTCGTTTAAGCAGTTGGTAAGATTGAAATAGCATTTAAGATCATTTGCATTTGTGCAGATAGCAGATGGCAGGGTACCTACACTTGATACGAATGCTTTCGTCCTTAAGTTTTAAAGTTGGTATTGAAATCATTACATGGCCTCAGAGAGAAGAAGATTTTTGTACCGAAATCGGATGAGTTCGGAACTCTTCGGGACTATTAGGGACTTTTCAAATGTTTACATTTGCAAAAAGTTTTATGATAGTCTGCCGGTTCTTTGTTCTAATTTATTTCGTCGTAGAAAAAAGCAAGCAAGTAAGTGGTATTTTTACAATTATTATAATTACAATTCAATTAATTCACTTGAGTATTAGGATGGTTTATAAATGTTGCATCGACAGATGTAATACAAAAAGCGGGCGGGGTATAGTGTTTAGATTAATTCCTCCAGTTAATTCGCCATTGTTCGATCAATGAAGAATTACTATGAAGAATAATTAGTTAAAAAATATGGATAATCTGTCTATCAGGAAAAAATGGGGAATAAATTTCATTTTTATTCATATTGATTGGCCAATGTTGACTGAAAATATGCTTTGGAAGTAGTAGAGATTGAAGACATTAATATTGTTGATGATTGTAAACCAATTGGAGTGGTATTTGATAATATCAATAACAATGAATTTGATCGTGAAACAATTGAAGTGGTGTCTGAAAAAATAGTACAGATTGCAATAATGTCAATATCAATGACTTTGATTGTAAAACTATTGAAGTGGTGTCTGAAGAAGTCAATATTGTTGCTGATGAATTGAACTCCCACATAGAAGATGTAGGAGAGAAAGTGATTGATAATATTTTTTTTAGTTTTTACTTGAATCAGTATTTATAAATGTTCATTTTCAGATTGGATGCATGGATCAAACATCTTTAAACTTGGACCATTTATGAGGAAGGAGCAATTCTACAGTACCACGACTCTACTCCACTTTATGCAGTTGTATAGTATTATACATAAATAAAAATATTTTTTTATATTTATATCTCTTTTTTTTAATATATACTTTATATTTAAATCCAATATATATATATATATATGTATATAGGCAGTGCGTATGTGTGTGTGGATATTTTTTTTAACGTTGGTATGCGAACTATTCATATTTTGTTTTATTTATTTTGTAGTGGCAGCAACATGCGCTGCCTATTGTCGAGCTCATTAACTAGTATCAGGCGGTACCCGGCAGATGTTTTGTAACGACGGTGGGTGGTGTGCTGTGTCATTTAATTTCAAAGCTTTCGTGCAACAAACATGGCCAACTACAACAACAGAGCGAATCAATTGAATCCAAACAATTCTGCGTATTGGAAATCTCGAGGATATTCCGGAACACCGAGCGGTGGGAGCAAAGGCAGCGTCGTTAGCAGCATATTGTATATTTCGGTTGGCATTGTGCTCGTCTATATTGCCATTAAGCAATGGAACAAATCATAAAAAGAATTTTCCCTTAAAAGAAGCTCAGTTGTAACTGTGTTTTTATGTTGTAATATATTTTATGTAATATTGAAATAAATTGCACTTTGATTAATGTTAAATTATACATGATTATGTCATCACTAATAAAGATTACAAATGCTTATATCAATTTTTAATTCGAACTTCCGTGCAACAAACATGAATTCAAAACGTATTGGAAATCTCGAGGATATTCCAAAAAACCGTGTTATTGGAGCAGCGTTAGTAACGTCTTGGTTTATTTCGTTTATTAAAGGCTGTGAGCAGACCTTGGAAAATGTTTACGAATTGTTGGACGATTCTGCACAACAGATAAATGACGTTTAGTTTTGTTCTGCAATGTGGAATTCCTTTGTCTCGAATATAGAATAGGGGGATTCCCCGAATCCATTTCAATAAATTTTCATAAATTCTACATAATTATTGTAACTCAAATAAAATTTGCATTATTTTTAATCTATTGTTGCCTTTTTTTAAATTCGACCTCGTCTTATCAACAGTTGTCAATGTGATAACACGAAATATTAAAAAAAAACTGATCAATTGGTTGCCTACAATGAATTACCACGCAATAAGTTTTGTAATCGTTTTCTTTTTTATAATTCAATTAATGCAAAAGTTCACTTTTTATATTTTACGTACTAATTAGCGCCAATAAAAATAATAATTTCTTATTGAGATTCCCACATGAAACAGTAGTGAAGACTATTTTTGTTCTAATCAACATTTACTGCATTATTTTTTGTAATTTGCATTTAAGAAATGATTAAAAGTGCGATGGACGAAACGAGTCAATGTCGCATCCAGTTTATGAACCGAAACTGGGTTTTCAGGTCGAGTTTTGGGCCGGAAAGAAGTGATCTTTCATAATATGTTTGATTCAAGAAAATTTCTTAAAAAATTCATCCACATAATTTCTAGTATAAATTGTAAACATATTTCATATAAATATTATTACAAAATAGTAAATAAAAACAAAAACGCATTTTTTTTTCTTTTCGTCGCAGAAATTTCTTTTCTATCATTGTAAAGTTTTATTGTCCGTAGTGAAAGTACGCATTTTCTTAATGCATTTGTATTTTTAACAACTGTTTGAAAGTTGCAATTATCAGCATAAATCTGCTATTAAAAAATATATTAGGATTTTTTAAAAAATTATTTGCAGATTGTTACTTTATTAGCTTTAATTAGCGTATTGAAATGTGTACTAAATACTAAGAATAATCTGCGTTTTGTGTGAGTTAAATATTGATCAAAGATGAAATTTATATTATTTGTAATTTTAGTATTCGCGATTCGATGAATGCGCGAAAGTTGGACGGGCCTAGAGGATGACCGATATCTTGGATGAAGATGATGTTGAGGAAAGTGTGGTCTCTTGTCGATGGAGTGCGACGAACAGAATGCGTGGAACGAAGATGAAGAGTGAAAGATTTTCGCGTCGGTGTTGGAGGAGAGAGGAAGAGGCCCCTCTGGCATTGGCATCGCATGTAGCAAGTACCGATATTCCTCCGCGGTTTGCGTTCAAGTTCAATGTTATAAATGGGGCCGCAGAGCAGGTTCCGTTCGCAGTTCTGACACAGATTTTCGCAACGACATCAGTTCTTCGTCGGATCTTCTACATCTTGGATAAGTCGACAATTTTTTTCCGCGAGATTCCTCAGGTTAGTCAAATTTACCAATTTTATCACTTTGCATACATTTTATATAGCTTTTCACGTCGCGTTATTAACTGCATCCTAAATCCATTGTTGAAACTTTTACTTATCGATAGTCTTTGCGAAAATTAGAAAACTCGACGTCGCGCCTTAATGAAAAATCATCAATTAAACAACTACATTTTCTAAAATAAACAATCATTAATTAATGTCTAAATATTAATTGAAAAATTTAGTTTACAAAATTTTGATAAATTCAAGAATAAAATTAAGAAACTTTGCAAGCACGACTCTGAACATATGTACAAAAACACTTAATAAATATGTAAATAATTTGTAATTAATCTAAATAAATTTAACCCTTTAATTTTAATAACTTAATTAATTTATAGATTTCAATTTTATAAAAATTAACGAAATTTGTGTAATTATTTTTCAGTTTTCAATAAAAAATCTATTTAATTAATTATTATAATTATTTATATAAAAAAAAACAATTTTCATTGTTTTTTTTTTTAAGTTGGCTTATGTAAAAAATGCATAACGCAACAAATGACACAATTAGTATTAGATTACGATGTTACTAGTAAATGATAGCAGGTTTCCTGCAATCACTGCAATTTGAAACTTCCCTCCTGCATCTGTTGACCTTAATAATGAATATCCGAAGAAAGCTCCGCGCAGAATTATTCTCTACTCATCTGCAACAGTTATGCGGTTTATTATTATCAATCTGTTAATTGTATCATCATTTCTAAAAACCAATCTTTCCTTTTCACCAGATGGTTTCTTTTATAAATTTTATTAATCAATGGAAACAATGGTTATTTGACAATTGACAACGGAATTAATTAAATAGCAGAGAAAATGTTAATTAGCTTACGTTTCCATGGCAACTAAATAAATAAAGTATTTTGGTTGCTATGCACAATTAATTACACCTTTTGTTTTTTTTTTAAATTTCAAAGCCTACCCGGATAATTTCCTGTTTCAGTTTAATTAAAAAAAAACTATTTATATAGGATTTGCAGATTAAAAAGTAGAAAGTGCCACGTTGACTAAACGCTTATTTATATGCATACTATATATAATAATAATAATAATTTGAATTGTGCAGAAGACAAAGATTCGCGGACTTTCTACTCGCGTTGATATTAACCTTCAATTTCCGTTCGATGGGAAAAACGGAACTTGGCGTCGGGAGAGGCAGAAAGAAAAAATAATTCGCAATTTATCGTCGAGAAATTTCCAATTAAACGAGACCTGAATCTCCGTTTCTCCGGTTTCTTTCGCAAAGGAAGCAATTATCAAGATTAGTTGCTTACTTTCCACCTAATGCACACGATTATCCGCACTAATTGTAGACAATTAATTTACAATCACTTGTTTACATTTATAGTCGTGTTTGACACTTATTAGTTTTATATTAAAAAAAAAATTGTAATTTTTTATTTGTTTTGTATTGTTATATTGTTATTGCAGACGTTTGTTATAACTGTATGCAATTCAGGAATTCCCATGGTAGAAAGTATAGTTGGGAAAGCAATTATCTATGGAGAAATTATGAGGGAGCGTGCATCTTGCATTTGCTGCTTTGAATATTAAGACAAAAATTGCATTTTGTTCAATTCTCATTATATTATTTTAATTAAATCATTTATTCATAAATGATTAGTAGATTTTCATAATTATTATACATTTACATATATTAAAATTATGTTAAAGATACTATACTTAAACTAAATATAAAACTATACTGCTGAAATCTTAAAATTATAACTTTTTTTTAAATTTTTATTTTCAAAATTTTATAAATTAATAAAATTTTAATTAACATTTCAATTTCGTATTATAAAATTTTATAATTTATAATTTTCGTTTAGCAAAAAAATGTTTCAATAAATTTTCAAATTTTTTTAAAACCTGATAATACTTTTTGTTTAGCAATTTTTAATTGAGTTTTATACTTTTTTTTTGTATAATTTTCTATATTTTAGCAATTAAAGTTGTAGCATCTTTATTTATTTGTTTTCTAATAAATTTGGGAAAGTGAAAATATTTTTTCAATAATTTTCCAAAATTTCTGAAATCTGAGAATAATACTTTTTGTTTAGCAATTTTCAATTGAATTTTATACTTTTCTTTGTATAATTTCCTACATTTTTTGCAATTTAAGTTGTAATATCTCTATTTATTTGTTTTTTAATAAAAAATTGTGAAATCGAAAATATTTTTTCAATAATTTTTAAAAATTTCTGAAATCCGAGAACAATACTTTTCGTTTATCAATTTTCAATTCTGAACTTTTCTTTGGGCAATTTCATTTCATATTTTTGCAATAAAACTTGAAATTTAATAATTTTGAAAAAATGTGAGAATGTTTTATCTAAAACGTTTCAAAGATCTAAAAAAATTCTATAATATTTTTTCCAATTTTTTGAGAATTTGATAATTGTTTGATTATTAATAGCAATTTCAAATTATTTTTAAAAGCAATTTCACAATAACATTTTTTCTAAAATTTTCTAAAAACGAGGATTTCAAATTAAATCATAAATTCTTTCTACTAAATTTTCAATATGAACATTTTAACATTTTTTTTTGCTGAAAATCATCTGTACTATAAAATTATAATTAAATTATTAATTTCTCCACAAGTTTGCATTTATTGCTGCTATTTAATCATCATTTAAAGTTTGTCAAAAGTTGATAATTTTCTATTTACTATAAACATTACGTAAGTTTAATTATATTTATTGAAGTTTTTAGCATTTACTTTTTAAAAGATTATTCTGAAAATATTAGTTAAAAAAGTTGGATTGTGTTGAAAATATCCAACAAGTTTTTCTTCCAACATTTTAGGTAGTTTTCGAGAATGGCACCGAATCTTATAGGAGCGTCGGCGCTCTTCTTGGCCGAAGCTACAAGAAGCGGGGAATCCCCTATAAAGCAACCGCATCAAGTGGTGCGACCGAAGAGGGCGCCACAAGGACCCCAATACTCGTGGAACATAGTGTGGAGGAACGTGCTGGGAATGCTGTACATGCACATCTTCAGCTTTTACGGCCTGTACCTGCTCTTCTGCGTGTGCAAATGGAAAACTCTATTCTGGAGTACGTACTTAATTGTTTGTTCAATTACATAATTGAAATAATTGATTTAGGTTTATTTCTGACGATTTTTGGGGCGCAAGGTGTAACGGCCGGAGCGCACAGATTGTGGGCTCACCGCTGCTACAAAGCTAAATTACCGCTGAGGATTCTTCTGGCCTTTGCGCAGACCATAGCCTTTCAGAACGATCTGTACGAATGGGTGCGAGACCACAGGGTGCATCACAAGTTCACAGATACGGACGCCGATCCGCATAACGCGCAACGAGGTTTGCTTTCATCGAGCGTTTAATTACAAAAAAAAATAGTAAATTTTGCTTTAAGGTTTCTTCTTTTCGCACGTCGGTTGGTTGCTGGTGAGGAAGCATAAAGATATCATGACGAAAGGAAAGACTGTTGATATGAGCGATATGCTCGACGATCCGGTGGTGAGGTTCCAGAAGAAGTACGTGTCTTATGGGAAATTTTCACTCTCGCAACGGAGAAAGTGAAAACTTTCGAGGGAAAGTTTTGTGATTGCTATATTATTGTTTTTTTTTTTTCTAATCAGGTATTACCTTTTGCTGACTCCGATCTGCTGTCTTCTGGTGCCGATGCTTGTGCCGTGCTATTACTGGAACGAGAAGCTGTACATCAGTTGGTATGTTACCACCATTCTTCGGTACACGCTCTCCCTGAACGGGACTTGGTTGGTCAACAGCGCGGCGCACATCTTCGGCACAAAACCATACGATAAGTAAATTATCAACTTTCTTCCCACATAAAAATTGAGAACTAATCTTGATTGCTTCTTGATGCGCAGGAACATCGGGCCTTCAGAAAACAAGTTCGTCGCTGCAATTGCTTTCGGCGAAGGTTGGCACAACTACCACCACATCTTCCCGTGGGATTACAAAGCGTCCGAGCTCGGCTACAAACTCAACATCACCACCAGCATCATCGACTTCTTCGCCTGGATGGGCTGGGCGTACGACCTGAAAACGGTTTCACGAGATATGATCGAGAGGCGATCCAAACGCACCGGAGACGGAACCAGACCTCAGCACCAAGAGCTCATCGAGGATGATCAGCATGCAGAAAGTTGCGGCATCCCGGGCGGTATTTGGGGCTGGGGCGACGGCGACATGTCCGCCGAAGACCTGAATGCCGCTGAAGTCCACAACAGGCTGCAATTATAAAAAAAAAATAATCATATCCGCCGTTAGCATTAGTTATCTTTAGATATTAAGTGTACTGGTTTCCAAGCAACCGCGATAAATTCAACAAACAATTGCAGCTTAATCTTAGTTACCACTTGTTGATTTCCGTTACCATAGTTTCGGACGCACTGATTTTATTTATAAAGAACTCAATTAAAAGATATTCAGATATTTCAGGATTTATCCGAATAAAAAGCAAGCAAGTTGTTCTTGGTTACCAGACACTTAACGGTTCATTTGTTTCAAGTTACCTTAGTTACTTACGTCTTTGCGTTTCGTCGTTACCCTAGGTTACATTTACATTACTCCCAAACACTAATTCATCTATTTAATTTCATCTTATCCACTAGATTATAATCTTGATCGAACGTAAACGAAAAACGTCAAATCAAAATTATCAAAAGTTATGAACAAAAATATTAATTTATCAAATCTTTCTTCAAATATTTATTGATTTAATATCGTCACAAATCATCGATTATTAATGAAAAATCATATGAAAAAAAAAACATTAATTTTGAATATTGAATTATCCATTTTCTAGTATGATCAGAAGTAATTGAAAAATAAATTGTGAGTAATTTTGTTGGACTTTTGCTAATATCAACTGCGTTTTTTTTTTGTATTTACTTGTAAATTATGTCTATTTATTTATTTAAATTTATAAATTTTAACCAAACGTTAACACTAACCCTCTGTACTTATATATAAAAAGTTGACTATTTTTCTAATAAAAATTCTTTATACTGTTAAAATAACTA
The DNA here is from genome assembly GCA_963457615.1 of Nicrophorus investigator. Taxonomy (NCBI): domain Eukaryota; kingdom Metazoa; phylum Arthropoda; class Insecta; order Coleoptera; family Silphidae; genus Nicrophorus; species Nicrophorus investigator. Next base: position 4,284,394 of record OY735143.1, read on the forward strand.
AAATGTCCTTTATGTCTCCTCCAACTATAGTTTCTGTACAAAAATATTTCTACAAATAATTATTTGATGTTGCTGGGTATATAGTTACTAACACTCGAAGAATTATTAACAAATTTGTGAAATGTGTATACTTCTTTTTCGCTTGCACTTGCAAAAATAATACTTAAAATCGATGTTGTTGATTCCCGCGATTATTGCGAATGTGCTGAGGCGACGTTCGGATTGTGTTACAAGCGATAATTTTTCTTTCATTTTTGCCGATTGTTGTGAAGAGGAACATTAATGGACATCGTCGTTTTGTGTTACGCAGTAGAAGATGTCGCTCGCGTTCCATTCGCAGATCGAGATCGTTGGTGGCGCGAAATCGTCGCCACCGGAAACGAATCCGAACAGGAAACGGAAGTACGAGTGGGAGATCGTTTGGAGGAACGTCATCGCCTTCATCGTTCTTCACGTTTTGAGCTTCCACGGAGTGTACGTGGCGATGAGGGATAGGAAATTGGGAATCCTCATCTTCGGTACGTTTCAATTTAATATCTTGAACTTAATGCGTATTAATGTTGGATTTTAGCTTACGTTTACGGTCTGATCGTGGCGCAAGGCATAACGGCCGGAGCTCATCGATTGTGGTCGCACAGATCTTACAAGGCGAAACTTCCGTTGAAGATTCTTCTGCTGTTCTTCCAGACCACGGCTTTCCAGAACAGCGTCTTCGTCTGGGTGAGGGATCACAGGATGCATCACAAGTTCACGGATACAGACGCCGATCCACACAACGCGAAACGCGGTAAAATCCAATACGAAAATTATAAATAATTACTAATTTATTGTAATTATAGGTTTTTTCTTCTCACACATGGGTTGGCTCTTCGTCAAGAAGCAGAAGGAAGTTAGGGAAAAAGGGAAAGTCATAGATATGTCCGATATCACCGGCGATTCTCTCCTGATGCTCCAACACAGGTTGTCGCAGCATCCAACTTTAATTAATCTTCAATTAATCTTTGATTATTGCAGGTATTACGCGCCTCTGATGCTGATCTGCTGCTTCCTCATACCGACCCTCATACCTTTCTATTTATGGCACGAAGATTTATATCCATCGTTCGCGCTCGCCGGCGCCTTTCGGTACATTTTCAGCGTCCATTCCACGTGGCTCGTAAACAGCGCTGCTCACATTTACGGCATGAAACCCTACGACAGGTACAAATGTACCAATACATTTTCCATCAAGTTTTACGACTGCGATTGCTTCCAGGAACATCGGTCCAACCGAGAACAAACTCGTTTCGCATTTGGCGTGCGGCGAGGGTTGGCACAACTACCATCACGTCTTCCCGTGGGATTACAAGACTTCGGAACTGGGCAACTACAGACTCAATGTGACTTTGGCTTTTATTGATCTTTGCGCGAAATTCGGATGGGCCTACGAGCTGAAGACCGTTCCCCACGAGGTCGTCGCCAAAAGGGCTTCAAGGACCGGCGATGGCAGCAGGAAAAATAAGATAAAAGAAGTCTGGGGATGGGGCGACGAAGATATGACAATCGAAGACACGGAAGACGCCTTGATCATCAAATAAATCCCAATTATCTTACTAGTTTAGAATTCAGTCTTTAAATTTATTCGCTATAAGTAATAGTAATTGTTAAATAAAATGTTAAGTTTCAGTTAATTTCTATTAATTTTATCATCGATTTAATGCTTACTTTATATCACGTATGATGGGTGGCCTACAACAAATATTTGTATTACACATTATAATTAATAGGAAAACTCGTTTCTTATTACGTTAGTTATTAATTAATAATTTTAAATAATGCTGTGGCGCATTTTTGTGCAGAAATAACAAATCTTAATAACTTCAACTTTGAGAAACACTAGTGGCGCCTCACTAAGAGCTATATTTGAACTAAGATTCAATAACTGCGCCACCATACTGCCTCTTGATAAGCGCAATTTCCCGTCAAAATGACAGGGCGGATATATCCACCAAACACTACTTACTTGTATTTTTTTTTATGAAACGTTCAAAATTTGATTTTTTTCTAACAACAAATTATTGACCTTAATTCATATTTAATCTAAATCTGTATGAAATTCTAGACAATTTTTTTGTTGAAATAATTGACGAGAAACTAAATCGCGATGATTCAATTTTATCGCTTTCTTACCTAATGCGAAACCGGTTTTAGCTTACTAAAAATTGTACTAATCGATATACATTTTTTTTAGTATTAATCTAATCTAATTGTTATGCAAAATGAGATTCAACGGAAGCAATTAAGTATTATTGCTGCACAGGATTTACATAAATTTAGTTTAATTGATTTATTTTAATAGAATACTTGAACTTTCATTAATTTTATGAGCTATTTCAATTAATCTTATTTTTCGTAAATTGATACAAATATATACTTACTTTTTAATGATGTTGTTTAATTAGTATTAAGTGGTTTTAGACAAAAAAAAATAGAATTTTATAAAATAATGTATTTATGTTTTCGTATAGAGAAATTGCACATGAGATGACTTCATTCAATAAATACTTACAATCAAAATAAATGAAACAATAAAGTAACAACAAAAAAGATAACAAATAGTATACATGTATTAAATAAATAAATAATAAAACGAATGAGGTAGTTGTGAAGAGTAAAAGTAAAATAATAAATAGTCGTTTCAAAAAAATAAACGAAATTATTTCTTGATTCGATGCACGTTGTTGTTAGTTGTTGTGTTAGTAATTTGGTTGCTAAGGTACACTTGTTGTTTATTTATTTACTTTACGGCAAGAATGTCGAGTTTGATTTTGTTTCAATTTTAAGTTTTGTTTTTCTTGTTAATAAAAGGGCACTAAGTCTCCGACAATCACCTCTGTTTGTGCTTGTTCTTGTTCTTGTATCCGTGATTGACGTAGACGATGTGCTCCTCTTGTTGCGTATTGAAGATGTAGTTCCTGATGAGCATGAAGAGGGCCGACGAGAAGGCCATGTTGTTGAGCATGGTTACCAGGGTGACGGCCAGCTGGATTCCGGGCAGGATCCACGGCATGATTCCTGCCATCGCGAGCGCTGGCACCAAGAGATACGGTATCACCTTGTACATGGTGCTCTTCATTCCTCTGGAGACGACTGCCAAATCGGTGGAAAAGGATGATGGAACATTTTCCGTCCGGTTTCCGGTATCCGTGGACGTGCAGCACGTGAGTATCGCGACGAAGAGGAGCGCACCGAAACCACTGAGCACGTACATCGTGACCGACTGTTGCGGCTGTTTGCGGCCAACGGAGCCGAAGAAGTGGAATCTCGACGGCGTTCGCTTCTTTGCCCCAATTCCAGAGGCTCTCCGACCGCACTGCGATTTTAACGGCTTACCCACTGACCGCTCCAAATCAAAATCGCCGCTCATTCATCTCCTATCATTCATCAATAAAATACAAACATTCCTCTGATAAAATTTTAACAATTTTAAAAACTTTGCAATCTCCATCACTCTTCATCACATTTTACTTCTTTACTTCATAACCACACAAGCTAATTATATAATCAAAAATGCAAATTAAAGTAAAAACTATGACCTTTCCAATGACCTTACTTACATATAGCTGATACTTATTATTATCCAGCTATAAGCTGACAAATTTGAATAACAAAATTGTAATTTTCAAACTGCAGTCTTCGCATTTTATTTAATTACTCGATAACTAAATGTACTAATAAGATTTTCAAATATACAAATTAAAGAAAAAAACTTTAAGACTATATACATAAATGTGATTATTTTCTAAAACAAGTTGACTAATTTTAACAAAAAAAAAATCGATCTTGCATTTCGTCTTCGCATTTTATTTAATTACTCGATAACTGTAAACTAAATAGATTTTTAAATATGCAAATTAAAGACAAAATTAGAACCTTTCCAATGAGACTATGTACATGAATGTGATTATTTTATGCAATAAGTTGACTAATTTGAACAAAAAAAAACAGTATTTACATTTTATTTAATAACTCCATGACCACTTATACTAATAAGATTTTCAAATATGCAAATTAAAGACAAAACTATAATCTTTCCAATGAGACTATATATATAAATGTGAGTTTTTACATACGTTGACAAAATTGAACAAAAAAATTCGATTTTGAAAATGCAATCTTCACATTTTATTTAATTACTCGATAACTGTAAACTAAATAGATTTTTAAATATGCAAATTAAAGACAAAATTAGAACCTTTCCAATGAGATTATGTACATGAATGTAATTATTTTATGCAATAAGTTGACTAATTTGAACAAAAAAAAAACAGTATTTACATTCAATTTAATAACTCGATGACCACTTATACTAATAAGATTTTCAAATATGCAAATTAAAGACAAAACTATAACCTTTCCAATGAGACTATATACAAAAATGTTAGTTTTTACATAAGTTGACAAAATTGAACAATAAAATTTTGATTTTGCAAAATGCAGTCTTCACATTTTATTTAATTACTCGATAACTGTAAACTAAATAGATTTTTAAATATGCAAATTAAAGACAAAATTAGAACCTTTCCAATGCGACTATGTACGTGAATGTAATTATTTTATGCAATAAGTTGACTAATTTGAACAAAAAAAAACAGTATTTACATTTTATTTAATAACTCCATGACCACTTATACTAATTAGATTTTCAAATATGCAAATTGAAGACAAAACTATGGCCCTTCAAGTGAGCCTACATAAATAAATGTCAGTTTTTGCTGTAACAAGTTGACTAATTTGAGCAATGAAATTTGATTTTGAAAATGTAGTCTTCACATTTTATTTAATTACTCGATGACCACGTACACTAATAAGATGTTCAAATATGCAAATTAAACACAAAACTCTTGCCTTTCCAATGCATATATTATTTTCCTATAATAAGCTGCAAATTTAAGCGAGTTCGAAAATGTAATTTTCATGTTTTAAATAATTAAATTATTTTTTAGAAATAGAAAAAATGCATCTTCAATTTATTTAAATATTTAATAAATACAAATATGAAAGTTAATAAACAACAGTTAATTCATACCGTAAAGTATTATTAGCATTAAAGTTTGGAACTTGAAACATCATTACATTATTTTTTTAACATACTTTTTCTATGAACTCAATATAAAATTTAAAAAAAAAACATTTAAAAACTTTCTATTAATTAAATTATTGTCACAATATTGAAAATATTTAATTACTACAATTTTTTCATAAACAATTATTTAATTAGATTTTATTTTAAATTTACTTTTCTCAACAACCAAAAAGTTAATATTTTTTTAACCGGTAAAATTTTACAATAATAATTATACAGAAGGAATTTAACTACTGCATTTAGTTTCATATGATACACGTATTTTTAATGATATTAGTTTTCTAAAAGTTACGCTCAAAAAACCGCATCATCTGCAAAGAAAGAAAAAAAGTAACAGTTAACAGTTACTAATGATGTATCATTATTTTCACGATGCATCGGCTATAATTATACTTATTGCTTTGACTGGAATTAAACGACCTTTAGACTCTTACTAAAAAAAAAACGATTTTATTGTCATCTTTAACAAAATTACATATTGATAGTAATAAATACTACTCGATTAGTCCGGTTTTTATTAGCATTTTACAGAATCGTGAAACTTGCGTTGTTAACGGGAGAAATTGTGAATTGCTTAATTAAATCGACTTATTCGCTATTTACTCAATTACCCGAGTCTTTTGTTCGGCGATACAATAGATTTCACTGAAAAATTAACCAAAAAAAAAACTGTATTTGGTTACTGTTCACGAGGCAATAACGGATTTTCTGCACACGATTTTCTTTTCTTATTATTATTGTCGTTGTTGGAACGTTTTTGAATTAAAATTTCGCTTGTAATAAGTTTCTGAAACAGTTGGACAAAACCAACCAATTTAGGTTAAACCTGAACAATGCCGTATTTACTTAAAAAAAAAACAGAAATTTCCCACATTATTTTAGTGTATTAATTTATTCTTAAAAATGAGCTTAATTATGCTTTGAAACTACAATGAACCATTTAACTATAAACTGCATGATCTCAGTAATTTAGAGTTTACATCATTTATGAATGAAGCTACTCATTACATAAATATTTACAATAATGATACTTTTTAAATGTAAAGATAAGTTTTAATGAATGGAATTGCAAATAGTAAGTATTATGGAGCAAATACAATTTCACACTTCAGATGCTCCATCTGCTATTACCAAGGTAATTGAGGTATGAGAAGCATCGGGTTATGAAGATGACGATGCACGTAACGACGAGAAGAAGGCGTTCGTTCACACAAACAATCGAACATCATCATATCACACTTTCCAAGATATAATTGTGTTTGGTTTTCCTAACCTCGATGCCAAGCAAATGGGAAAAAAAGGCCTTCTAATCTCGCGCGAATTTACAGTTCGCAGCACGAATAGGATTAAATCAAATGCTGCTCTAGAACAATATTCAGATCGCATATCCAGAGTATATTAAGATCGTAATCTACGCTGCATTGCTAGCTGCAAATTATTTTTTTTTTAGGTTAAATCAATTAAGAAGGAAACATATTCAGTTCATATTATTTCAAATATGCTTACAACAATTTAATGCAGTTTCAATGAATCTGTTAATTCTCGTTATTTCAAGTAATAATAGTGAACTGTCAATGTCATTTTGAGAATTGTCAATGTCATTTTGTTTTCATTGATGATATATGTCACAGAAAATGTCATTTTGTGAATTGTCAATGTCATTTTGTTTTCATTGATGACATACGTCACAGAAAATATTAGGTTAGTCACAAATTAATAATAATATTTGTTGATGAATCTTAGTTAGAAAGAATATGAATTGACAATGTCATTTTGTGAAATGTCAATGTCATTTTGTTTTCAATTATGACAAACGTCAAACGCAGTGCGAATATTTGATCATAGATTAATAATAATATGAATCTTAGTTATTTCGAAAAAAAAAAGTGATTTATCATAATGTTTGTTGGTAAAATATGAAATAAATATTTAAAATTTTATAAATATTAATAAATATTTGATGTTTTTAATTTGAAATATGCATGTATCAATTTCTATGAATCAGTTAAAAATTGTCGATAAACTGTCAATGTCACTGTCAATTTATTTTTGACATATGTCATGTGAAAAAGTTGGTATGCAAATATTAGGTTAGATCACTTGTCAAATGAATAATGCACATGACCTGGGCCTTCGTAACGGACATTCCGAACCACCCAAAAATAATTGCACTTAATTAACTGTACCTGTTGAAATTCAAATCACACGTTTGATTAGTATCTAATAACCTAATAAAATGACACTTGCACAATGCCGAAAAAAGTAAAACGAAGAACGAAGAAACAAAAACCGCACCGGAGAACAATTGCATTTCGACCCGATTCGCGTTTTGTTTTGATCGAAAAGAGAGCACGATTTCCGTGTACAAAGCCTCTCGAAATTGTTATATTCGAATTTCTGAACTAGATAGTCGCGGCGGCCGATGGAAAGACAAAAAAAATGGTAGGTGCCAAATTTGAAGAGGTTTTCTGCGGAAAGACAATGCTATCACGTACATTACGTGCTTTGAAATTGAATTTCTTCGGTTCGGAATGATGGATAGTCCTGGTTTGTTTATTTAAGTTGGAATCGACGGTGTGGAAGTCAATCATTCGTGTTTCGACTGACATCGACTGACAAACAAACAAGAAAAATGGCTTACGACAGGCGTACTTTGGTGCTGCTTCTGGTGGTTTGTGCTTGGTGCTTCTCCGCGGTTCTTGCCACAGACGATGGAGATAAGGAGGACAGATCTCAAGATGTCAGTGTCATTGGAAGACAACTTTACGAAGAAGGTATTTAAAGACAAATATTTTTCATATAATTTCATCGAAACAATAACTTTTATGAATGATTTCAATACAAGAAGAAACATTATAATATGATTTAATAAAAAGCTTCTCAAAATACAACTATTTTCTTAGTTTTTATTATTATAATAGAACATCGTTCGAATTAGTCAGTGAAATGAAGATTTGCGGTAATTTATAGGAGAAAATCATTCCAAATATGAAAATTAAACGAGGCGAAAGTAAAATGAAATGATCTTGGGCGTTTTGAAAACCGTGATGAGACTTTGAACTTTGCACCCGTAGCGAAAGTCAAATAAACGTTTAACAATAATTTCACAGTTTCCCATATTCGAATTTTTAGAATTTGCAATACATAAATATAAATATTATAATAAATAATTTAATTACAATATTTAAATTAAGTGATAGCTTTATTTTGTTACCATGGTTACATAGTAGTTGATACGAAATTTGGTACAACGTTACTGAAATTAATCTGATAACTGCTATTGTTATTTTGTTACCATGGTTACATAGTAGTTGATACGGAATTTGGTGCAGCGTTACTGATAGCTGCTTTTGTTATTATGTTACCATGGTTACATAGTAGTTGATACGGAATGTGTGTATTTAGTTAGGAATGGTGTTGATGCAGCTTTAGGAAGAAGCAAATTAAATTAGTTAATGAATAATAGTTTGTTTATTTTGATGTCAAGTGACAAGAAATATGTAGAACATTGTGCGAGTTATTTGATAGTCTGAGCACGAATGCAATTGTAAAATCGTAACGGAAAGAATGTATCAGCACGCAGGATGACCGATTTAGAAGTCGAGTGGATATTTCCGATCGAAGAATTGGGTACGATAAAAAGGAAAACTGGAAATAGTTATTTGTTACGACATCGCCGTGAATACAATTAGCATTGGGTTTTGGTGTAGCGGATGAGTCGAGTTTTCTATTGACGACGATCGTCTTGACCCGCATTTCGCCGACGTCCAAGAATTCGTAGCCGATAATTATGGTGTATATACTTTTACTAGTCCGCGATTATCGAGGTTATGGGCGGAAACTGTTCACTTTCTTTCCGAGACTAATTTCGTTGTTTTAAATTTATTGTACTTCCGTTTTGTAGGAAGAACGTTCGTTCATCACGCCGTGAAGAGGATGGCCATCATTTTACCTGCGATCTTCTTCAAGCTGGGCATCGCCTTCACCATGCTCGTGCTGGTTACCATAGTTTCCGTGAACAACGGCATCATCGGATTCATGCTGCTCGTCGTTGGACTCAGCTCGGTGTTGGCGAGGATGCAGGAAGCCAGAGTTCCTCCTCTTCGTGCTGCGCCCATTTCTGCAGCACCTATTCACATCAGCTACCCTTCTTATCCCAGCTCGCACCATCACTTCTTAGACAGAAGCGACGTTGGTGTTGAAAGCCCCAAACCGTCTCCACCAACTAACACTTACCAAACTTATCCCAACTACTCACCTTACAACGATGTAGTTTACACCAAATACATTAAGTAACTCGAATAACTAGACAATCGTTTGACAGGTAACAAACTTAAATTAATGACGTTTCCTTAACGTCATTAATTTGACAGTTACGACGCCGAAAACACGTGATACAAATTAAATTTTGTTTAATTTGTATCGCGGTCGTTTTCATTATTTATTTATTTATTTCTATATTTACAATAAATTATATAATTATTGAACATATCTTATATTTTCCATAAATCCCAATAATTCGAATCTTTTTGGTAAAACAAAAATAAATTTATTAATATTTTAAAATTGTTTATTTTCTTAAAATCGCTTTTAATAATTTTAGTCTTTAACAAAATTTACAAAAAAACAATTTTGAACTAAATATTATGAAATTAAAGCTAAACTTATTTATGTCAGACTAAGAGATTTTTCTGTTAGCTAAACAATTTTTTAAAATTTGACAAATATTTACAAAAAGAAAAACGATATATGTCAACATTACATGAATGTAAGAATTATCTGATATAATTTCAACTTCTCAGTAATTAATAATTATGAAATTTTATTCAAATTATGACAAAATAAAAGTAAAACTTTATTATTTAGATACAAAAACCAATAATTTTGACTACAATTTCAGAAAACTATGAAGAAAACATGCATTAAAAATGTTACAAATTATTTTTATATTTACTTATCAACCACGAAATCTTTATTAAGATATTAACACTTGATTAAGAAAAAAAATCTAAATTAAATATCTATGAAGTTTTAAATAAACAATGATTTTTTCTTAAATTTCTGTACAAATTAAATCTCCTTTACATAATTAAAATAAATAATCTGTCAACTGCACAAATTATTAAAATTTGACAAATGTTTACAAAATGAAAAACGTTATATTTCAATATTATATGAAAGTAAGAATTATCTGAAATAAAGATCCTTGAAATTTCATCTTTTCAGTAATTAACAATTAATAGATTTTATTCAAAAACCAAAAATTCTGAGCAATAACGATGACTACAATTTCAGAAAATTATGAAGAAAACGCATTAAAACTGGTACAAATTATATTTTATATTTAAAATATCATATATAAATAACAATAATTCACGAAATCTATGAAAATACAAATTGATTAGTTATAATGAATAATAATTCAAAATATTGGAAAAAAAAATAATATATCACTAAAAATCTTAACTTTCATTAATTATTTAAATAATTGTTTTTTTCTTAAAAAATATTTTTATTTCTGAGAAATCTATCTTCACAGTAAATGCAAAAATTATATAATACTTGTATTTTACGTTGAAATAAACGACCAAATAATGTGTATTTTAGTTTGTATTCAATTTACACAATTTTACGAATAAAAATCCATGATTTCAAAAAGTATAAATTGGGGGTTTAGGTATATCAGCATAGTTTATTATTTGAAAATTTCAACTTTACATAAAAATGAAAGTTTTATTACCTAAACAACGGACCCTTCAAAATTCCGAGAATGCAATTAGTGATTTTATGACCTTTAGCAATAATCTCCCACCCTTAGAAAAATAACATTACTACCCTGCATTTTTGCATATAAAAACGCAGCATAATCGTCAAACTATCAGTACAAAGCTTCAGCAAAGTTTTCAGCACTTACAAACTGAACACATTAGTTACTTTTTCAGTAAAAATGACAAGCCCAGTCGAAATCGAAACGCAGAAGATGATCTACAGCAACAAAGTTAAAGAAATGTTCACCGAGTGTCAAGAAGCGATCGTAAATTGCTACTCTTGTCCAAAAGACAAGCGAAACATCCATCTCAACAAGATATACGAATTATCCAAAACTTTATATCATATCATTAGGGAGAAGGACCTGTGGAAGGAAGTTATGATAACTAAAAATTTGATGGACAAAATGTTAGAACCGTTTCCCAACAAGGACATAGACGACAGACTACTTTTTGACATCAATTATAGTCTCTGTAAAGATATTACACGATTTTATTCGTGCGCGGATCACTTCACATGGAAATTAAGGGAATATTTTAGAAATAACGAATATTCGAACAAGCACTCGATAACAGCTAAGGATGTCCACAAAATAATAGAGTTTCTCAATCACATTAAGTCTGTTTACACTTCCATGCAGAAATTGGAACAAAGAATCGAAGAATTCGCACTACACATTAGCAAAACCGTCAGAATTATTGCAGCCATAAAATGTTTTTTGAATCGATAGAATCAACAATTTTTATTGCAAAATTAGAACATTTTCCATATATTTCATTTTTACCACATAGAATTAGGCGGCACTAAACATGTTATTTTTTTTAATTTTTAATAAATTTTTTTCAAACATAAGTTTACTTATTTCAATAATAATGTCAATATTTTTTTTTCAGAAATGATTTTCTTGGAAAATATATTTAGTGCAATTTAAGAATTAGCTTATTTCCTAAAAATACCTTTAAATGTGAAAATTAGTTTTAGGTAAGAAATTCAAAGGATTTTAAGCTTTGTTTTATTGCCACCCTAAAAATAGATTACTTAACCCACGTTTTTCAAATATCATTACCATGCATATTTTTCTTGTGTATAAATGCATTACTTATAAACTTTTTTTTTTAAATTTTATATAATTTTTAGCAATAAATAAAACTTGTAATATACAAATATAAATTTTTTATTTTTTTTTTGTTTTGACATCTCACTCAAGCTACTATTTTCGTTGCTATAGCAATTGATATTTTTAACAAAAACAATAAGTCTTAATTGTTGCTATAGCAACGTCAATAATTTGCACGCATTTAAAGTCCGAATTACACGGCAATTATTTAAATTCCCGAAAGACGATGAAACATCATGAAAGTACTTAAGTGGACTTTTTACACGCGACACACATTAATAGAGACTAGTCTAACCACGTGGGAAACGAATAAATCGCTTTGCACGACATGACTTACGACCGCTTTGCTCGATTCAATTATTAACGTGTAATTCGGACGCATTATTACACCTGAAACACGTCTTTTTATTTCTGTTTCATTTCCTTAATCCGCCTTAATAACGGAACGGGGAAAGCACTTTTAATTGCACTAAATTCATTCAAATTAAATGGAAATTTCCGTCACATAAATATTTACTTTATTCTATGTAGTAAACATTCCTTAAAAAAAAACATTCTACCTAAAAATACTAATTAATTTTGCGTAACGAGCGTAACTGTTAATAATTGAACTGGATTTAAAATAATTAAGTAGGTTGTGAATTTTTTACAATTAAACAAAATTTTCAAAACAATTGCAATTAATAAAAAAACAATTGTTTCAGCAAATATTAATTGCATTTTGTTGATCGATTCGAATTTGTTTAAACATTTGAAATAATTGAAATTTTATCTTTTTTATCAACGCATATTTTCAAATTTTTCTTGTTCACAATTTTATAAGCTTTCTCCGCGCGTGCAGATGTTACAAATTAAATTGCAAATTTATACATCTTTTCTTAATTATTTATAGCCGAATCCTTCAACTTCTCGGTTTTAACGACAATCTCTTCGCTCCACATTCTCAATCTTCGTTACTCCACCATAAATGCAATTTTATGTACCATAAATTAAGATTTAATGTAAATAACTGTTAAATTTAATTGTTTTAAAAAAAATATTTAAAAACACAATTTTATTCCATGATTTTATAATATTGTTATCTAATGTTAATTTTAACTTTCTTCTTATAAAATTGAAAAATTATGCAAATTAAAATTTCACTGTTAAAATTTATTTTATTTTTCAAGAAAATCGTGCTTAGATATTTCATTTTATGGAGTATTTGCAGAATTGAAGTTTAAAAAATGGTTAACCTAGTTAATAAATGAAACCGCTTTAAATTCGTTATAAAAATATTCAAATTAATTTTAAACGAATTCCGACGAAAGCATATAATGTGTAATTGGTACGTAACGACGAATTTTTTATTTTTTTTTTCCAAATTTCTTTACATTATATTTTATTTTGTGGGTCATACGAGAATTAGACGTCCAGATGCATGGACCCAGTTTCCGAAAAGTAAAAACGCCGTCTATTAAAACGGTTTCCAAAAAAATATATGAATCGACTTTCTCTTGATCAGAAAAAATGACCACTGACGACTTTTTTTTAAACTTCGCTCTTATTATTTCCATAATTTCTTTAGTCTGTTAGCGTCAGCTTTAATTTGAAACATTTGCGGTCAAATGTCGGATATATCCGCCCTATGCTTAATATTCCATTTGTATCAACTTAACTATAAATCTTCCAACATTAATTTGTGTCTGTTTTTATGGTCTAAACGCGTTTGGAATAATTTGCGTTTGAATAACGTATGAGCTGCAATTTCTTGCTATAAAAAAAGTAAATTATGTTCTAATCGATATAATGAAAATGCGTTTCATTCGGAAGAGTTCGTTCTTCGTGTTAATAATATAAAATCATCAAAAATGGTTGTGTTGCTGAAGAGGACTAAATGGCCGGAGAAAGTAATCCTGAACACAGCAAAAGCCATGTCAATTCTACCGTTAAATACCAGATACAACAAATTATACGGTTTCCTCCACTTCCTTTCCAATTGGATCATTCTGGGCTTCTCGTTCCACCAGAAAAGCTCGTACTACGCTTCGCTTCCAGCGACTTTGAGCTTCACGGAAATCTGCGCTGACGTCTCCTTATCTATCATCACCACATACGCAATTATAATACTAAATTTCGCCAACGGAAGTGAAGCTCTGAAATTCATCAAGATCTGCAGCGATCGCGTACAATTGGAGCCAAAATCTACATGCACTTACGCGAGGGAGTACGTCTTAATAAATTTACTCTTTGCTGTCTACAAAATGTTGAATTTGTATTCGCTTTACGAATCTCAACCGATCACCACGTTCCTATTTCAAGTCTACCAAGTTTGGCCGAGCTACGCTTCAATCATGGTGTTCACTTTGCTGCGTTATTACGCGCTAATCATGAAATGGAAGTTCGTCGAGTTGAACGAGCGTTTGCAGATGCTGAAATATCCTGAAATTAACACAATTTTAATCAGCAAACATCTGAGCGAATTCAGAATCATCTCGAAGAATCATACAGAATTCGTCGCTCTAATAAACGAGTACAACGCAGTTTTCGGTTGGCAAATCGTGATTTTCTACATCAACATCATCTTAAACTTACTCTTACCTCTAAACATTTTGAGCTATTACTCCAGCGTCAGCGATAGTCCCATGCCGTTTCATCAACTCTGTCTTTTGTGCGCTATTCTCACAGCAGTTCCATTGGTAAATTTCTAACAATAAAAATATATAGATTTAAACGATCAGAGTTTCAGGTTTTGGCTTACACGCTTTTTCGATCGTGCAACGATTGCATCGACGAATGCAATAAGGCCCAAATGATTTGTTACGACATTGCGCACGCATTACCAAATTCTGATGTCAACGACGTTTTCAAATTAGAACTGAGGCAGTTCGCGCATCAATTAGGACAAGAAAATTCGCATTTTTCCGCTGCAGGATTCTTCGATGTTAACTACCAACTCTTAACGTCGCTCATCTCAACAGTCACAACTTATTTAATCGTTCTGATTCAATTTAATAAGTAGATTATCCAAGCGGCGGATATATCCGCCATACTCTAATCTCAGTTTTGAAACTTCAAATTTTTCATGATAAAATTGCTTGTATTATAAAAAATGATTTTTAAATTAAAACTGACATAACCTTAACAGAAACAAATAAAATAGCAACGATTCTTTTATGACACCACGTATTTTGTTATTTTAATTTAGTTGCTTAGATACGTACCAGTTGTTATGGATACAAACTTAATATGTACATTTTATGCAGCAACCGTGAGATTTTTTTTCTGTAATAAAATGTTTTTTTTTTATTGATCAGTTACAAAGTGGTTACAGCATTGATGGTAACGCAGGAAGAAGAAAGGCCGCGGAACGTGCGGACGAAAACGGTAAAAAAACTGAGGTGGAAGAGTCGCGTAGCGTAATCGAAATGGGTACGTAATTAGAGCGAGAGGCGAGCGAAGTAAAGCGGCAGAAGAATGGTCGACTCTGCCTACCACCATCATCATCATCCTCGAACCGGCGTGGCAAAGAAGTCGACATTCATTCCGCGACCAGCGGACAGTCCGGCGAATTAAATTTTTTTGTAGAAAATTTTAAAAAATTTAGATTTTTTTTTGTTAAAAGCATGAGGACCTCAAGTATATTGTGCTTTGCGATCGTGATGGTATTGTGCGCGGAATCGCGTGGAAACGATACGAATTCAGTGACTGAAACCAATCAGAGTGTTCAGGAGTTGGTGGCTGAAAGGACAAACCGGGCATCTTACAGTGAGTAGGGTATTGATGATTAGAAAGGTGTCCTTATACGATTTTAATCGCTCGTCGAACAACGTAGAAAGGAGATTTATTAATGAGATTATATGGTGAACCTACTATGCTACATACACTTGTGAATGTTTTGCTGATCGAACAAATAATAAACAACTATTGCTCTAAATACAAAACTTTATATAAAATTTTATTTAACTCAACATATTCACACGTTTCTTAAACGTAAAGATTTAGAGAGAAATAATAATTTCTGAAGGATTTTTTACAATTTATATAAATATAAATTGGACTAAATATAAATATAAATTGGACTAAATTTGGTGTAAAACTGAAAACTTTACAGTTACTAAGCAATTGAAACCATAACAATCCTTAGCAACTAAATATGTTACCATAACAACAAAATCAATGATTATTAGGCGTCATTATTTGCGTGTTAAGGTTATGTTAGTTATAATTTAAAAATCATATTTTGTAATTAACATATCATATTCGCTAATAAAATTATGAATTGATTAATTATTAGCAGTTGATTTTTTTAATTTAAATTTTTGAAATATTATTTAAAGTTATTTAAATATATAATAGTAATGTTTCTTTTATGACACTTTACAAATATAACATTTCTTAAATCAATTACACTTTTAATAAATGTTAAATATAATTTTATGATTATTTTTTTTAGTTTTAAAATTTTAGATTAAAAGTAATTTGTTAAGAAATATGAAAAATTACAAAAAAGGTCATAATTTAGTGAATATTATTTTGCATTTAAAATTGGATATATTATGTAAACTATTGATTTAAAAGAGATTTAATTATGTTCTTGTATTTAAAGTTATTTAAATATAAAATAGTAACGTTTCTTTTATGACATTTTTATTTATTTTTTAGTTTAAAAACGGATTTAATTAATTTTACTGTAAACTCGAGTGATCACTTCTTTCGTTAACAATACAGCATCTGCGAGTCGATTTGTTTCTGCTTAAATTCTTGTCCATCTTCATATACAAAACAGTTAGACTTTGTCCCAATTGATTTCTACTGCGATTCGCATCATTATCTGTGCAAAAGCTAAGAATTCCGTTCAAAAACAAACAGAAATAATTATATGTGGAGCGGATGTTTGAGTGAAAGCATAATTGAAAGAAGTAAACATACGTAGAGAAATATGAAATAAATGAAATTAAAATAAACAAATAATGATAATTGTTTACTGCTGGAAGCGTTCGAGAGCTGGAGAACAATTATGATGTGGAAAAATGTGTTTAAAAAAAAATACGTATATTTTTTAATTGAAATTTCATACGGATTTCGCCGTTATCCCATAATGACGAACGCTGGAAATAATACACGCTTTCTCTTGCTGCTGGCCTATCGTTGTTTATGTATATTGATTATTTCATCTCGGACATTCCGCAATTTTTACAGTTTTCTCTTAAGTTAAAATTCAAGAATCTCAATGCGTCATCTGGAAATTACGATAATCTTAACAGTATAGTAATAATTATATTTTTCTTCGTTCGATGCTTTTATTTAATAATTCAAATATTAGTGTATTGCATAATCACATAAAAATAACGCCATCTATTTTCACTAAAAAATACTATAAATTCAATTTCACCATAGCAACCAAAATTAATTAATGATAAACAATTAGTACATTAAATAAGTCTATTTTTTTTTCTTATTTTTTTTTAGAACACGGTGAAGTTTCGCATGGTGGAGGACACGGCAAAAAAGAGAAAAAGGAGAAAAAAGATCTGATGTCCAAGATACTCCCGATGATGGTGATGCCTTTCCTCATCTCATCCTCGATGATTCCCTTGGTTCTAACCTCCCTGAAGTTCATGCTGCTGAAGAGCATGTTTGTTGGTAAAATAGCCATCCTCTTGATCGCCCTGAACGCCTTCTGGAAGTCCGAGAACCGAGGAGGAGTCTACAGCCACAACATCAACCTGCAGAAGGACGAAAAGGACCTCTACTCAGCGCATTACGGCTACAGCGGAGACGAGGAGTACGGAGCGTACGTGAACAGAAGACGATCCGGTAGGAGATGACCTTTCACATTCAAAAAAAAAACTCATCATACATCTTCAGGGATTATTTTTTTTTAGTTAAATTTCGTAGATTTTTCCTACGGAAATCAATATCTTCGTTTTTTTTTTTTTAAATTATTTATAAAAACTATTTATTTGCCTTATTTATTTCTCGTTTCGCAATAAAACTAAGTTTTAAGCATTTCTGTTTAATTTTGTTGCGACACCTTTTTCTTTTTACTCAATACCTATGCGACGCGTCTCCATGGCAATAAATAATTTTATTTGGGTGGGTGGATCTATTGTAAAAATGGGTCGCTTCTCGTAAATTCATTGAATCATTTTGAAGAACGGACACAAAATTGGTAGCAGAGAACAAAAATAAGAGATTATTTTGGCTGCATTTCCTTTTTGGATGGTCCTAACCGATTCATAAAAAAGGAATTCAAATTTATTTAAATTTTCAAAAAAAAAATGTTTCCATGGTAATACACGAATTTCTTTTCTTTTCAAGTATACATAATAACAGAAACAATTGATGACAATCTATTGTTTTTGCGTAGTTTTTGTAATGCAAATAGATGGCGGCATATAACGGAAATAATTTTTGAAACGCAATAATAATAATAACTAATTTTAAGGGTTAATTCTTCTAGTGAAAGTGTAATAAACCGTGAGCTGATTCTGATTTGTATGGTTGAAATGCTTCACTACACGGTATTTAGTATGTGACTACCTAAACTTTTCGACCACAATTCAGGCAATAATTGCATGAAACCTCCGCACCCGTCTTTCGCCCCCATTTCCCAGAAAACCCGGTTCCACGGAACATAATTTGCTCATAATCTCTCAACAATTCCCAAATAAAACCCATTTTCGCTGCAAATACGCGAGACACGCAAACGTTCGTTTACTGCAGAATCAACAAAGCTTCGTAAAAAGAAGAAAATCTTATCGAAGTGTTTATTGGTTGTTTTGGCAAAAAAAAGCAGGAGAAATGATAAGAGAAACTGCATGAGTTGAAGGGAGACGGGAGTGGGTAGAGTAGGTGATTTTACAGCAGGAGCAATTGCGAGTTTACGGCTCACCCTGCAATAAAAGAGAAGCAAATGCTATATAAAGTAGGGTTGTCGGGGTGGTAGAAGCTCAGTGCAGAAATATACTCGAAGATGTTCGGTGGTGCGATGAAGTGCGCTATGTGTTTGCAGCTTGTAGCTTTGGTGTTGGCGTCCAGTGTTAACAGCATCTTCACGCAGAATATTATGCCGGCTGTGAGTAATTTCTGTATGTTTTTTAGTGATTTTTGTTGATTTATTTTTGGGGTTTATTTGTAGTTGAAGGAGAGATCGAATTTGGTGGAGCATATAGCGACGGGGGCGCAGATTGGGATGAATTCGTGCAAGGAGATGTTCCAGTGGCATCGATGGAATTGCCCAGAAACTGCGTTTCAAAGGTGAGTTTTCATTAAAGATTTTCATGTTCTGGATTATAATTACATTATTTTATTGTTGTTTCAGGAAGTACGATCAACCTGCTAGCAAGGAGATGGCTTTTGCTAAAGCCGTTATAGCAGCAGCCGTTGTCCACACGATAACTAAGAATTGCTCTTTGGGAATCATCGAGGGTTGCGGTTGCGACACAGATTACGAGTCTTTTAACGAGAAGTACTCGACGCAAGGGCTGGAAGGTGTTAACATGACCGGAGTGGATAAAGAAACGAGGGTGGATTGGACCTGGGGCGGATGCAGCGATAACCCCGATTACGGAATGCAAGCAGCGAAGAACTTCTTGGATGACCTCGACGACGATGGCGGAATCAAGGGTTTGGTCAATCTGCACAATAACCAAGTGGGAAGGTTGGTTATCAAAAGCACGATGGAGAAGAAGTGCAGGTGTCACGGGGTCTCCGGCAGCTGCACCATCCAGACCTGCTGGATGCAGATAGCGCCCTTCAGCGTCGTAGCTGAAGCCCTTAAAAAGAAGTACCATTTCGCCACGAAAATCGTCGTGGAACCGGACGTAACCAATTCCGCCTTGGAAGAGATCAAACTGCCGAGAACCAATCCGAACTCTTTGATTTTCCTGGAAAAATCCCCGGATTACTGCAAAATTGATGGCATCTACGGATGGAAAGGCACGAAGGGCAGAATCTGCTCCAAAAATAAAAACGCAACCGAGTACGAAGAGAAGATGAGCTGCAGGAACTTGTGCAGAACGTGCGGACATCGAGTGCGAAAACGTAGGAGAGTAGAGAAGAAAAACTGCAATTGCTCCTTCGTCTGGTGCTGCAAAGTGAAGTGCGACGTCTGCACAGAGACGCACGAGGAGTTCTACTGCCACTAAAACAATCTTCAACTAGTGTTTGTCCAACTAGCAATAATCATCGCTGATTGTGAATCGCCAATGATTATTGCTAATTCGTTTAACGAAACCTTGTGATATATTTGTTGACAAAGAAAACGTTTGTTACTGCCGTTTTTTCTTTTTTAAGTTATAATAATAATCCGTACCAAAAAATTACAAAAATTTAAAAATCAAATTTCGCGCCTTTTATTATTCGTTTTTTGCTTTATTAATTAGCGACCTCTATGAGCTCCCAATCTTATGATTTAAAATCAGCTGTTTTCGAGTGCGTTCACGGCATTATAACCTGCTTGTACAACTCGATCGCCGATCTTTTTTTTTGCTCAACAGTAAGTGGATTTATTTTTAGTACTTCCTCTTTGACCGGAAACGAATTTCAAGAAAGGTCAGTGTGTAATGAACTTTTTCCGATTTGCCAATCGAACATTCAAAGGTCAGTTACAACTAAATTATAAAATAACAACACAAAAAAAACGAATATTGTTATCAATAATTTACAATCTAGTGAAGATTTTCAGTCAAGAAAATCTTAATTACTAACCGTTAAACATGATAATAGATGCAAGCGCGACAATAATAACTAATCTTAGAATGACAGATTCGAAGATTTGTGAGTTGCCTATCTTATGCACAAAAATTAAAGATTTTTCCAAGGTTTACCAATATAACATACTAAAAACCCTATTATCTCTTAATAATTTATTTAACTGTAACAAGATCATTATTTACAAACCATTCCCCAATTGGGCGAAATATTGTGACGTCACTTTAAAAGGTTTGAAAGTTGCCTATATTACAATTACATCACATACAAAGTATATAATCCATTATTATTAAAAATATTACCTAACAAAACGTAAAGTTTTTTAATATTATTAAATTATTTAATTGCAAAGCAACCATTAACAAATTTACAATAAATTATAAGCGACATCTCTTGCTTCACTTATGAAACGTAATGTGATGTAATTTTACAAATTTATAGGGGATTTCTGTTTTATTTAAGTTACACCACATTTTTTTACCAAATACTAATTTCCATTTAATTATTAAATACCGGATTTTCAATTTATGCGTATTGTAAATGATGAAATTTCAATTCGATTTTTTTTGTTTACTTTATAAATTTGCGGTAACAGCTTTTCTGTTGCAACACAGGAATTATTAATAGCAATTACGCTATTTCGATTAATGCAACCTGACTGCGTGTTTTGATAAATGTCTTGTGATAAGCAAAGTGTAGACAAAGCAAGTTTAAAAAAATATGTCATTCATTGCATAACTGAAGAAGTTTTCTGTTATTTACAAATTTTCTTATATTATTTCGAAAAAAAACACAATTTTAAATAACTATTGTTCAAAATATTATATTTAGTTTATCTATTCATATAAGTAATATTAATATTGGTATTTAATTATCTTAACTATATGAAATTTATATCTTTCTATTTTTAGTAAAGTTTTCTATTATTCACAAATTTTCCTATAATATTTAAAAAAAAAAAACTTATTTTTAAATAGAAATGCAACTATTGTTCAACATATTATATTTAGTTTATCTATTTAGATAATAATAGATTTACCAGTAATATTAATATTGGTATTAAATATAATGCAAGTATATTTTTAGTAATTAATAAAATTTATATCTTTCTATATTTAGTATAGATATTAGTTATAATCTTGAAGTATGTAAAATTCTTCACGCAGAATATTATAAAAAAAAAATACAAATTTAGTAAATAAATTTTGCAAATTTCTAAAATGATTATTTAAAAAAGAAAACACTTTTTTCTGTCTTTTATACAAATAAAAATGTTAATCGAAATAAAATTTACAAATCACTAGAAGATTTGAAGATTGAATTCGTGAAGTGCGCAAAGTGAAGGCAGGTTATTGCACTTTAAATTTTCCACCGGCGACATGACTCGTAATTACAAGTTACCAATTACCGCATTATTCTTGCTTTTCACAAGTACGTTTACACGAAAATTTCAACATCGAAAATCTCATTCTATTACTTAAAATAATAACAGATTTTTTTTTTTAAATAATAATAATTAATAATAATTAGATTTTTTCAGTAAATAAAATAATTTGAAATCGTTTTGCAAACAATGAGTTTATCAGATTATATTATTATCTATCGATAATCGGCGATAATAAATATAAATATAAATCTGTGGAGCGACTAATAATTTTCTATCGTTTCAGCGTATTCTGGATGTCAGTTGTTGCTAAAACAACGACCGGACCCATTTAGAAACCGAAGATTCGTTTCATCCGTGCTTCAAAAGCAGAAAGCAGGAGGCAAAGCAAATCGTGAGTTTATAAATATGTACTATTGTTTCCTTTGCAACTTCAAAGTTCTTCGTTTTCGTAAAAGAAAATAAACATTGTAAAGTTGCTGCTAAAAAAGAAAAAAAATCGATTGTTTGATCTGGCACTTCAAATTTGTTACAAAATGTGCAATTTATTGAATGGAATCTTGGAAACGTTTATTTAAGTTCTGACTAGAAATAGTACGTACTTACAATGTATTGAATGCTTTTCTTAATAGTTTAGTTATGTTCATTGATTATATAAATTAAATGTTGATAATTTCTTGTACTTAAAACGTGTTATTCTATATAATCGTCTTAAGTAAATAGTTTGTTGTTTTTTTTTAGAATAAACGTAACGTGAAGTGACCTAGTTAGAACAACATTATTTAAACTGCTCTAATCGTTTGCGACGTTCGTATCTAACACGACGTGCGTATTTTTTTTTTTTTAGACATTTAACAGTAAAGTTAGTTTTAATGTTCTATTTTATCAATAAAAATGTAGACACTAAAAATATATTATAGTAAAATTTTAGACAACTATTGACACATATGTCAAGAATATGTAATTTCGTAACAACAAATTAAAATGTTGACACATGTCAAATTCCTTAACAGTATATAGATTTGTATCAGATTTTGCGATACTTAAAATATTGACATATATGTCAAAATCTTTAATGTTATACAGATTTTGCGATACTTAAAATTTTGACATATCTGTCAAATTCTTTAACAGTATATAGATTCGTATCAGATTTTGCGATACATAAAATATTTACATATATGTCAAAATCTTTAAGGTTATACAGATTTTGCGATACTTAAAATGTCAAATTCTCAAGTGTTGCAATTTAATGACTACTAACTTTATTTTTGGATTGATACTATTAGTTAAATTAAAGTTAATGTTTTTACGTTTTCCTTCCTAATCTTTGTGCTTCATTAGTGAAAGCTTCAATGATGTTATAAAATTGCTTTAGAAATTAATGCTTTGTAATTTACGATCGCTTCGGAGAAAGTTTACTTTTTAAGTTTTTTAAAAAATAAAAATAATAAAATTGATTGAATGATATAGGAAACTACAATTGCACTATTTGATATTTGCAAACGTAGATTGAAGTGGAAATTATATATTATTAAAAATTATAATTTTTAACGATAATTGTTTTTACATTTGCTAACGTAGACTTTAATAGAAGAGATTCTATATATAATGATTTAATAGTTAGAATAGTTTAGATCAGAGTTTCTCAATATTTTTATCGCAACTTATTTGACAGCTGTCATTCCGCGATTCTTTAAAAAATATTGAAAATTTTTATAAATTCATCTCAAAAACTTAAATTAAAAATTAAATTAAATTTACTGCATTACTTATTCAATTGAATGTGCATTAACTTAAGTCGCCTTGCAATAAACATGTATCATTATAATAATTATCACAACTTGTTGCGTTTTTCTTTTAAAATTTTTCAAATAATTGCGAGTAAATGGAAATCGAAATAATTGCAGTTCGCGAGAAACACGACAAAAGGTAAATAATCCCCGTTTCGGCCTTGAGACGCAACAGTTCTCGTTCAGTAAATTTGCGAAAATTGCATAAATGTATATGAAATGAGTCAATCTTTCAATTAAAGTAAATTATACGAGTTACTTACTTACTTTTTTTTTAAAAATTCTTCATTATATTTTATATCAGAGTTTCTCAACCTGCGCTGTCACTTAACAATTCGATTACAGTACAACTGAAAAACAGTAAAAAGGTTGAGAAACGCTGATTTATACTGTCAATTATTGTAAAACTGCATCCGCACCATGCGTAATGTTATTACATAATTCATCAATAAATTAATTTGTTTTAATTCGGTTATTTCATAATTTGGATATGTAATCATATAATTAAAGGTTATATTAGCATAATTAGAGTTTAATAATACGAAATGCTTATGAAATCTGGTATTTAATTAGTTTTGTTGTTTGCGGATTCCATAATAGGCAGTATAGTTGGTACACCTGACGTTTGAAGTTACGCACAGTGCGGGTGCAGCTAATATAGTTTAATTATTTAATCTGCATGACATATTTGTGTAACGAAAAAAAAGTAAAACAAGATATCTTGTGAAAAATGCTTGGATAGGTGATTATTTTAAATTTTAGACAATTAAAATCTGTGTATTTGCAGTTGTCTCACTGTAATAGTTTATTTGATTAAAAATAAACTTTAGCTTCTTTTGCTTCCATTTCTGAAAGTGCCTTTTGCCTTATGCAAACGTTCGCAATCGTTCTGCATTGCTTGATGTCAATGGTGGTGGTGGTGGTTCTGCAAGGACGTCGTAAGTTTTTGAACACACTTTGCATAATTGCTGCTGCGTTGGTCGTGTTGTAATCGGCGCGCTAAATCCATAGGAAATCAGCGATAATTGCCTAATCAAATTACCATGTCGTTTCCTCGTTGAACATTTTGCAAATCACAAAGAAAATCCTTCCACTTTTCATAGTCATCTGTCAGTTAGTGACGTTTGAATGACAAATTTTGAAAATGTCACGTTCGTAACTACCAACAATGACCAATTGTTTATCGGTTAATAATAAATCGATTTTTTCTTAATTGATTTTTGATTTTAATCGGAGATTAAATACAAAATATTACAATTTTCATTTTCCGTTTGAATTCGTAATATTATCAATTTGTATGCTATTTTGTGTCGTGTTTCTTCACGTACTGCTAAAATTATAAGTTTCTTACCAAACTTTCTCTATTCTAATTTCTCAATAATGCATTTTATTGCATATACATTCTTTTTTTACTCTTACATTTAAACTCAATTTTATTCAACAGAGTTTCTTTCCATTTTACTCATAAGTTTTGCTTTTATAATTCTGAAGGTTCAGAAACGCTGAACCAACAGCGAACAAATCAGGTGCACCAATTCATGTGTCAAAAAAAAAAACAAATAAAACACTAAATTCGTGACAGTTGGTAAATCTGACAATTGTTGACGTTATGTCATCACGACAAGAACTGATATTAGTCACACACGTAAACGAGCGGTAATAGGTGTCGCTGCTTTACATATAATTAACTAATCACGTAGTGAGTCTACTTGGAACTTACTTCTCTGGTAACAACGAGAAAATGATTGCCTCTTTCCGGCATTTTACAAAGAATTCGAATTAATTAATTACGTTTACCACACAAATCATCGAGCAATTTACAATTTAAATTTCATTACTAGACGTTAAGTTATTTAGAATTTCGTGAAATTATTTCAATTTTTTTGATTCAAACTTTTAAGTCTTAATAATAGTTTAATATTATTAGTTTCTTTTTCGTGTTTATAAAAATCTTTATATTTTTATTTTCAAAATTTGCTTATATTTCTTGATATATTTGATTTTTTTTTAATAAAAACTTATTGAATCTTTATTAAAAGCTCAATTTATGTGCAAATATGAGATATAAAGAATATTTTGCTTTTTTTTGTAGATAATTCTTTTTATAAAGTATTAAAAGTAGACTTGTAGAATTTTGTATGAAAGCTCAAATTTTAGATTTTTTTAATAAAGACTTTCAAAACTAAGATATTCTTATTGAGAATTTTCCTTTTTTTTGTAGATAGATTTATTGTCTAAAGTATAGAATTTTAGTATTTAATCCTTAGATGAGATTTTAAATTATGTAATTTTCCATGCATTTTAATCCAATTACGATTATTACACCCGAATGGTTTAATAGGGTTTTTATCGGATCAAGTCATTAAGTGCGGATCGATGGTAATGGCTTATTGAAATTGCAGCTAATCTTCGTTCGATTTGAGTTCAGCGCGGGTGAAAGTTACGAAACAAAGCAAAAAATTCACACACAAAAAAAAACCTTTATTTACATGGATACATTATTATCTGTACGTTAGATAAGACCACTGGGTTTTCATATATATATATATAAAAACGAAGTTCGTGTTTGATGTGTAGTTGCTGTTGTTGCGTATTTTTCAAACGACCATGTCGCGTATAATTTCGTGGATAGCCTCGCACAAAGTGCTGATCATGTTCATACTGATCTCAATTTTTCTCTTTTCCTCGACCGTAGTTTTGGCTCTTCAAAATCTGGACCTGAGGGACGATCTGTACGATTGCGAAGAGCTCCACCTTCAAACCGAGAAAATCGAAGCAAATCCTTTAAGATCGATGGATGTGCGAAAGTTTAGGTTGCCGGAGGGCGTTAAACCTACCACTTACGATCTCACCTTGAAGCCTAGGTTATCCGAAGGCACTTTCGATGGTACCGTGAAGATCTCCATCGATGTTAAACAAACAGTGCCGGATATTCGACTTCATTCCAACGGCCTCACCATCAAATCGGTTAAAGTTAACTCGAAAGAGGCCAAGTTCCGTTTGGAACCGGAATACGAGTTGCTGATCGTGGAGAAACCGTCGGAGAAGAATGCAGAAGTTGAGATGTCCATCGAGTTTTCGGGAAGCATGCTCGATCGGATCGTCGGGCTCTACAGCAGCACCTACAAAAGCGGCGGCAAATCCAGGTGAGTTACGCAATTTTTATGGACTTATTGCTTATTTTTTTTGTTGCTGTCTCCTATTTGCACAATCCACTTTCTAAACTACTGAAACGCGGAAAACGAGGAAGTCGTCGATTCGTTTATACTTCTTCCTCTGCTGCTCTTGTTTCGGACGAGCAGAATGCACACATATTTTATTTATTTCTGTTTATACAAATACGTACGTTCATTGGGAAGGAAAGTGAAATTGTTGAAAGTTTCTAATTCCGACTCAGTCACGAAAATAAAAAATAAAACGGCAAATAAAAATTTTATTTTATTGCCGCAACGTGCGTCGACTATTCTTTCTTTCTTATTGGAATTAGTTTTGTTCATGCCGATTACAACGATAATTACAAAACAGAAAACAATGCATTTTATGACAAAATAAAATCTATTCACTTTCCAAGACACTTTATAGAAATATTACTAATTTTTACTAAAGTATTTATAAAAAAATTCTCATTTTATTCAGCATTGATTTTGATTGATTGATAAACATACGAAAATACGTCCATTTATGTTTATCTCTCTGAAATTTCTTTATCCAAAGTGGATCTTTTCAATTAAATTCGTTTTTAATTGATTTCATTTTGTAGCACTTCATCGATTTTATTTTCTAGCTATAACTCGTTTAAACGTAATAATTTCATTTTTTAACAAAAAATAAACTATAAACTTTTGAAAAGTTTTTGGACACTAATTTTCTCACTAATTTTTATATGAACTCAAAAGTAAATTTTGACAGATTTTTATAATTTCAGAAAATTATCAAAAAAATAGTCTAGTTTATTAAAATTTAACTTTTATACAAATAATTGATCTTTATTTTTCGTATTTGATGAAAACAACGTGTGTCACCGATGTTTCATGAATATTCATTGAAGAAATATACAAAGGAATTATCGTTGTAGTAATTAGATTTTTTTCTATTGTTGTTGTAAATGATTTCTTTAATTTCCTGGAGAAAGTGGATAAAAATGAGTAGAAAACGACGATAAGATAATAAAAACATTGTTTATAAACGAACAATTTTCATCGTTAATTAAAATAATTAATATCTTTATTCACAATTATCGTAATTTTGATTGCAAAATTACAATTATAAAAAAAATTAATTGCATAAATTAATTGAAATTTGTATAAGTAAATTGAAATTACTATTATCTTTGCTGATTTTTTTTTTATAAGAAACTTTTGGTATTAAAGTAGTGAACAGTTACGAAACATTCTCTTTCGTGTAAGAGTGCACTCTTTTAGGTCATCAAATGCTTCGCCGTAACGGAATCAGATGGAATTTCAATCTCATATTATGTTTTTTTCAACAAATATTTTTTTTACTACAAAAAAATAAAATAATCTATAATATTTATTCTTTAGACTATCATTAAATTTATAATATTTAGACTTATCGTTCACGCAATAATGGAATGCAATTACGAGAATGCAAACTAATAATTAAATATCAATTAACGTTCAAACTTTAACTGAGTTTTTAAATTGTTTCTTAGAAATAAAAGATAAAATTGTTTATCGAAATTTATAAGTTTTCTTCTTGAAAATAGAAGAGAATATGAAAATCAATAATTGTTTTTTAGTGTTTGTCGAAATTTTTAAACTGGATGAGTTTTTTTTCATGAAAAGTTTAGTATATGAAACTAAATAAATTTTATGAAGTGAATTTAAAATATTCTTTAAAAGTTTGTGAGAAAGAAGTAAATTTGAAAATTCTATTTTTTTTTTACTACTAAGATTTAAATTTGAAAATTGCATTAGTTTTGTTTATAAGAATGAAGTGTATATGAAATGCAGTTGATTTTTTTTTGTTAGTGTTAATCGAAATTTTGAAACTGGACAATTTTTGTTTAAGATGAAAAAGTGATTATAAAATCTAATTGGATTTTTCGTTTAATATTTAGTAAATTTCGAAATTGTATCAGTTTTGTTTATAAGAAAGATGTGTATATGAAAATGAGCTGAATTTTTTCTGTTCGTGTTTATCGAAAATTTTGGAACTGGAAGAGTTTTCTTCATGAAAATTGAAGAGAATATGAAATTCATGAAATTCATTGGATTTATTTATTTATCAAAATTTTAAAACTAGATAAGTTATTTTCATGAAAATAGATGAAAATATGAATATAAAACTTGAGTGAATTTTGTTCATGAGAAAGAAGTGAATATGAAATCTAATTAGATTTTTTGAAATTAGATTAGATTTGTTGAAATTAAAAAAAAATTCTGTTAGTGAAATGAAAAGAATAATATATGATACTAAATACATTTTGTTAATGTTTGTCGAAAATTTCTTGTAATGTTTATTGAAATTTTGAAACTGTATAATTTTTGTTCGAGATAAAATCTGTGTTAGTTATGTTTATGTGAATATGAAATTCTGAATATTTCTGTAAGTGTTTATTGAAAATTTGGAACTGGATGAGTTTGGTTGGTGAGAAAGAAGTGAATGCGGTCTACACAAGTTCGAGATACCGTTACGTCGTCTGGTGCATCCAAAAAACGTTCCGAATTCTGTTGCACCGCAATCGGGTTTGAGTATAATTACTTAACTTGCGTTCAAGTGATATCTGCCAACACGAGGGTTATTATCAAGAGAGTTCAATTATACTTCCCACTCTTTCCCTCTCTATCACTCGTTTTTCCCTCTTTCCAATTCCGTAATTGACCTCTCTCTCTCTCACACTCGCTCTGCGGTCGGCGATAATTGATGAAAGTAAAATGCGGCGCATATGATAATTCTCTTGGGTTTAGTCATCGCGCAGAGGTCGAGGCGGTAACAGTAAAAAAAGCGATCGTGAAGAAACCGCGCTCCACCGCAGATATAGAGAATGATAATAATAGTCGGATAGATCGGGTGAAATCTTCTCTTGAAAGTAAAGTTTTTGAAGATGCCCGAGAGCAGGGAGATCAGGCTCAAGCGGAAGACGCGCCACTGTCAGCACTTCCTCCTGAGCTGCTGCCTCTTCTTCGCGATTCTGTGCGCCTGTTTGATAGCCGCATTGGTGCTCGTCGGTAAGCATTACTATTACAACGAGCTTTCCGATTTCCGATGGTCGTCCTCATCTGGTGGTGGTGGTGGTTCTTCACCGCCGAAGCCCATCGAGAGGCTTCCGAGGAACGTGTTACCAAACAGTTACGACATCATCCTCAAGCCGTACCTGGACAGCGGCCGCTTCGAAGGGCTAGTGAACATAAGTTTAGGTGTCAGTGAGGCGACGGACAGGGTTATCCTGAACAGCAAAGACCTTAAGATCGGTTCGGTCAATTTGTACAACTCGAGCGGATCGTCTCTGGACGTGCAGGACATCATCGCCGACGAGTACGAAGAAAAGTTGAGCGTAGTGTCGAAGAGTTTATTGGATTTGGGAGAGTACAGCCTCTCCATCAGCTTCACCGGAACTTTGCTCAACAAAACGCGCGGTTTTTACATGAGCCGATACAAAACTGATGACGGCACTGTCAGGTAAAAATCTAACGACAATCAAGAATTTCTAGTTTTTCACTTAGTAAAATCAAGATTTTTCAGTTTACCGTTTCAGAAGAACAGCTTATTTCTAGTTCTTCATTGCCGCAATTAAATTTAAAAAAAAAAATCAAACAATTTACCGTTTCTTATTGTAGACTGATGCAATTAAAACTCAATATGATACAAAGTTTATATCGCATCACCTTGAGGTTTCTAGGTTTCAAAGAAACTCGCTGCTCGAATGCTAAATAGCTTAGGTTAAGTAAAGGTACTTATTATGCAACCTCAAGTCGCCGATTCAGCGTATCACTTTTCTTTTTCTTGCAATTACCAACCGTGAAAACTAATTACCATCGAACCTTGAAGCGTTTCTTTTCTATTTATTTATCGCATTTTATTACCATTTATCATAAAAATAAGAAACGATAATTATTAATACAACTATTATGTTCACTCCATTGTATGCTTTATTTATTTATTTTTTATAACTTTTGAAAGATTGTTTTCAGTTATATCTAACTCTAGAAAGTAAAACTACTTTCTTTGCTGATTATTGAAATATTAAAAATAATTACAAAATTTTGATTAATCTTAAGAAACGTTCAAAAAAATAATAATAAAATAATGAACAATTATATAATTTATTTGTTTTGAGTCAATGACTTTTTATTAATCACTCTGGAAAGTAAAACTACTTTCTTTAAATTATTCATAGCTTCATTATCGGAAGAAAATATATTACATTTTCACTACTTGAGAAACACTAAATAATTAATTAAGAATTATTTTCTTGAAATTCGAGATTATATAATTACAAATAAAAAATTATAAAGAATCGAGTCTATTAATTCCTGAGAATATGATATTTTTTTTAGATTATTCAAACTTGAATTATAAAAAGTTATTAAATAATTGTAAAATCTAAATTTTATTACAACTAAATAAGTATGAACTTTTAAATGTTATTTCTTTATAATCAATTATCAAGAAAGAGATATTAAAATATTCTTCCAATTAAGCAAACTATATGTGATTTGCATAATTTGTGGAATTCCGTAAAACCCGTTTCTAAATGTCCGTTTGATATATTTTAACGCGTTTTTTTTAATCGCTCTAAATTTCTCCTCTTTCACGACTTGACCTTTCAGGTTTCGCCTAATATCTAATATTCTTCGAAAATAGAATTTGAAATGTAAAAAAGTATAGTTAAACATCGACTTACGCGATTTTCATCGTAATTCCGAGGTATTACTGTATTTCAATTATTATATTTATACATTTATGTTTATTAGACGTCATAATTACGTCATCGTTGAATTATGCGTAAATTGTAATCTGCTTACATAGAATTACACAATTGCAGTTAGTTAATACCGCATAATAAATGCAGATTGTAGATTATAAAATTGTAAAATTTAATTACTTTATTGCGTACGTGTAACTGATACAAAAATATTTATTCATATAACAATGAAGAAATTTGAAAGTTTGTATAAATTTATTTTTTATACAAACATAAAATTTAATTTATTTTCAGTAATAATTAAAGTTTTTTTAACGAATAAATTGTGATAAAAATTACAGTAAATTATAATTTTATTATATCTATTTTAATTTATGTTAAAAAAAAGTCTTTATAAATGTATTAATTTGTTTACTTAAATAATTAATATTAATCTAAAGTTGTTGAAAAAAAGTATTTTGGAACTTAATTTCTGGATATGTTTATTGGTAACAAATTATGACGTTTGAAGTTGTTATAAAATTATATTTTGTTTTCATCGCTATGGTAACAATATTGCTTTTGTCTTAGATTACTCAATCATTGCAAATAAAAGAAGCGTTACTAATATGTTACGTTGCCATGGATATATGATAATAATGTTATTGCATTTGTTTTAGGTCCATTGCGACGACGAAATTTGAGCCGACGTACGCCCGTCAGGCCTTCCCATGCTTCGACGAGCCAAACATGAAGGCCAACTTCACCGTCCATTTGCTGAAGCCGAAAGAGAGCGAGTACATCGCCTTGTCCAACATGCCAGAAGATGTAAGACACACAAAAAAAATTCGATCGATTGTTTATGGTCGCACAAACAAAAGTTAAAAATTAGTACGCACACCGAATGCTCAATTGGTTCTTTAATAATTATGCATGCTTACCTCTAAGGATTGATTCATGTATGCTAATGCTTGATAGAAAACTATTCACTTTAATTAATTTAAAAATCGTAAAAATAACTTTAATTAACTGTCAAATTTGACGTAAGATTGTCATGGTAACTTATGACGATCATACGTGAATAGTGTCAATTAACTGTCAATCTTGACATATATGTGATATGGTAACTAATGACAACTGAAATAACAGAAATCTTGAAGATTGAATATGAAATTGACTGTTGCAGGGAGATCCAGTTGATGTTGAGGATGGAGTGATGGTGCATTTTAAGGAAAGCGTGAAAATGTCCACGTATTTGGCTTGCTTCATAGTGAGCGACTTTAAGAGCACTAACGACGAGATAGTGTCTAGTCATGGAAATATTCCGTTCAGGGTGTTCGCTACCCCCGCTCAATTGGAGAAGACCAATTACGCTCGTGTGACTGGCAAGAAGATCATGGAATTCTACCTGGACTACTTCAACATTAAATATCCGCTACCGAAATTAGGTATGGATTTCTTCAGTTTTCTTTAGCAATTCGTTATATGATGTTTATTGCAGATATGGTTGCTATTCCCGATTTCGTGTCCGGCGCTATGGAGCATTGGGGTTTGGTTACTTACAGAGAAACGGCGCTTCTCTTCGACAAGAACATCAGTTCTTCTAGTAACCAGCAAAGAGTTGCAACAGTTGTGGCTCACGAATTGGCGCACAG
This sequence comes from Nicrophorus investigator, assembly GCA_963457615.1. NCBI lineage: Eukaryota > Metazoa > Arthropoda > Insecta > Coleoptera > Silphidae > Nicrophorus > Nicrophorus investigator. The sequence continues at coordinate 4,317,801 of OY735143.1, forward strand.
TTGGTTCGGAAATTTGGGTAAATTTAATTAATCTGTTGAGAGATTTGTATTTAAATTCTTGCTTTTGCAGTGACGATGAATTGGTGGAACGATCTTTGGTTGAACGAAGGCTTCGCTTCTTACATCGAGTACAAAGGAGTGAACGCAGCCGAACCCGATTGGGGAATGGTATTTTTTCTTAATCTTCATCTATCGTGTATTAAATCTTGATTTTGCAGATGGATCAATTCATTGTTGATGATCTGCACGCTGTTCTTAAGCTGGACGCGACTCTGGCTTCGCATCCCATCGTGCAAACAGTCGAGACTCCGGATCAGATCACCGAAATCTTTGACACGATTTCTTACAATAAAGGCGCTTCCGTCCTTCGGATGTTGGAGAACGCGGTCACGGAATCGATTTTCCAAAAAGGAGTCACCATGTACTTGAACAAACATGCTTACGGTAATGCCGTCACGCAGGATCTTCTCAACGAGCTTCAGTCGTTAAGCGAAGATGGTGTTGATATTACTGAATTCATGAACACCTGGACCGTCCAGAAGGGTTATCCCATCGTCACCGTTTCCAAAACCCAAACGGGTTTCAGGCTGACCCAGAAGAGGTTCTTGGCTGACCCGGACAAAGATGATTCCAGTTCCGGCAACGTCGCTTACGGGTAAAAAATACAAAATCTTAATATCATCTTTACTAGTTTGTAAATGTTGCTTTCGCAGATACAAATGGACCATTCCAATCACTTACATCACCGATAAGAGCAACGAATCTAAATTGGTTTGGTTCAAACACACCGATTCGCATGGTATTTCTTGTTTTCTTAAATTTTTCCATTTCTTTAATTAACATAATTTTCAGTTGACGTTGAAGCTGGTGAGGCCGATTGGGTTAAATTCAACGATCGTCAAGTCGGTTACTACAGGGTGAACTACGACGACGAAGATTGGATGAAGCTGATCAAAAACGTTCGCAGCTTGGACGTTTCCAACAGGGCTCACCTCTTCGAAGAGACCTTCAGCATCGCCCAATCTGGCCAATTACCTTACAGAATTCCTTTGGACCTCACCAAATCTTTGGTGGAGGAGAGAGATTACGTGCCGTGGGTCGCCGCATCTCAAGCCCTGAACAAAATCAAGGATTACTTAAGCAGTTCCGACGTCTACTCCAACTACAAGGTAGATTTAAATTTAACATCTTCAAGATAAGATTATTCACCTAATTATTGCAGACGTACGTAATCAACACCGTGACCAAAGCTTACGAACACTTCACCTGGGTGGAAAAACCTGATGAAGGTCATCTCTTCAAGTAATTTATTTAACAAATTATTAATTATTTCAAGAGAATAATATTTTCTTTTTTTAGGCGGGCAAGAGTTGAGGTTTTGGATTTAGCCTGCACGATGGGTCACGCGGATTGCTTGAGAGAGGCGAAGAAGCATTTCGATGATTGGCTGCAAGGAACCATAAACTTCTCTCAAGATTTGCGCGGTTTAGTTTACAGTTTCGGAATGGAATCTGCGAGCGCCGAAGAATGGGAAAAAGTTTGGGAGAAGTTCGTCAACGAGATCGACGCCGGCGAAAAGATCCGTTTGACGAACGGTCTGGCTTCAGTCAAAGAACCAACTCTTCTTATAAAGTCTGAATTTCTACAACTAAATCGATTATTTAACTAAAGCTAATTGTATTGTAGATTGATCGAACTCGCCAAGGACGATACTTACATCAGGAAGCAGGATTACTTCTCGCTGTTATCTGCAATTTCCTCTAATCCTCTTGGAACTAGCATCGTTTGGGATTACGTCAGGTAATTATTAAATTCTGAACTTAAACAACAAGTATTAACTTTAATTAATTGCAGAGAGAATTGGTTAGTTTTGGTGAATCGCTTCGGCTTGAACGACAGGTATTTGGGTAGATTGATTCCAAGCATAACCCAGAGATTCTCAAGCACCGTGAAGATGGAAGAGGTTCGTAATTGAAAATTACTAAAATCATTACTTAACAACTTTTTTCCATTGCTCTGCAGATGGAAGCTTTCTTCGCCAAATATCCGAACGCAGGTGCCGGAGAGTCTGCGAGGAAGCAGGCTCTGGAAACAGTCTCCAACAACATCAAATGGTTGGAGAAGAACAAGAAGTCCGTGGAGGATTGGATCAAGGCCAACTAAATTAAATAAATAGATAGATATTTTGTATATAATTATAAAGAATGAATGAAAAAATCAAAAAAGATAATGAAACCTGTGATTCAACATTAAATCTATTTTTTCTTTAAATTAATTTCAATAATATCAAAAATTGTAAAAAAATAAAGAAAGGTATGTATTTGTTAAATAATAATCATTATAGAAAAATTTGCATTAATTTTGTAATGATTTAACTTAATTTCTAATTATTTATGTTATTATTGCATTTAATTTATGTTTTAGCTTTTAAAGAAATGCATTGTAATGAATCTTTGAAAATATTTATAAAATCCAATATTTTTTCAATACAATACAAATTTCAAGAAAACTATTAAATATTTCTAAGTATTAATTTTGCATATTTTTCACATTAACAACGACAACAATTCCTTAAATATTGACAACATTAAAGTTATAGTTTTTATATTTATTTATTATTTTTTCTTGTATTTTCTTTAAAGAAAATTAATATTTTCTAAAATCTTTTTTCTTCATTTTTGTTTTTCAAGAAAACATTATAAAAGATATGAAATGTTCAATAATTTTTGAAATATTAATTATTTTTTGCAAATTTTTAAGAAAACAATAAAACTTTTCCTATTGTTTATATGTCGTTTCATTACTTTCAAATTATTTTTAATATTGGAAATAATTATTGATCGTTATGTAACGTTGAGAAAAGTTGTGCAATCGTGTTTGGATGCAGAAAATGCAACACCCTGTGTACCCTTAAAATATGTGAGTGCGTGTACGTATAAAGCGTAATGCCTTATGTGTTGCGTTGACATGCGCTTATGCTAAATGTAGGTGGACGGGATCGATAGAGCCGGTGCATATTGCACTTGTATCGAGTGTCCCAGGGTCATTATTGGCCCATCAATATCCGTCGACGGAAATAGCTTGTGGCAGTCTCCAAATCTCTTTGACAGACAAACCAGAAGAGGGGGGCAAATCGACCTGAAGGTATTTTAAATGTTCATAAATACTAAGCAAGATGCATGATTGTACCCAAAACACAAGCAAACACACACTACAAAAACAACAAGAATATAACAACTTTTACAAAATTAAATAAAAATTAATGAAATAATAAACATATTTTATAAATCAATAATTATTTTTTTTTAATAAATCTAATTAATTTAAATCAAACTCAATATACAAAAAAAAACTACACATTGCATGCAGATGTATACAAACAATAAGAAGTTCATTTGTATTGAAATCGTGTTATGAAAATTCGTGGCGCAACAATTATTGATTTCCTCCGAAACCGCCCCAGACGCACTCACACACACACACACGTGTGTACATCTTTATATAATATACAGGGCGGTTAACGAATCTCCCAACAATATACAGGGTCTTACGTAATTAATTTATTCATATTTTTTATTTTAATTAATTGATTTTCGTGTCGAAATATTGATTTTTTTTTTAAATTAAAATTATTATTGTTTTCTTACTTTTTTTAATTACGCGCAAAATAAACATAAATTTATGTCTGTAAATAGAATCGCAACTATCTTTGTTACTATGGTTACAACAGATCGTTTCTTGAATCCGATTAAATAACAAATTTATTGTTTTAATTGTTATTAAAATAAATGCGCAATAGTGGTAACGATGATAACCGTAGCTGCATCGATTAATTAATTAATTTTCTTTAATTTTTCTAAATCCAAATTGTCTATTATTTAATACGCAATTGAATATTATTGATGAAACTGTGTTACCATGGTGATCTCTGAGCTGCATCGATCCGAATTGAGATCCGGGATTTTCATGCACATCCTAGGTAGTGCTGCAACAATTGATTTTTGATAAATGCAGTGCTCATACGAAATTATTGAAGATTGATGTTTAATAGATATTTTTATAAATAAAATGATGAAGTATAAATCATAATTTATTAATGAAAAATACTTGTATCTTATAAATTGAATAGACGTAATTTGTGTTGTTACCATGGTGATTCGAACTTTTTGCGTCCTAGACGCTGATTTTGATATAATATAAATTTGCAGTAATTGCAATTATAAATAACTACAATAAATGATTTTTGATAATAGTATGTAAGAATATTGCAAATTCTTTTTTTTATATTTAGAATATGAAAAAATCCAATTAAGAAGCGTCATTTTTTGTTATTACCATGGTGATCCTAGCTGCATCGATCTGTCTGTATCCAGGACTCGAATCTCTACCAATTACATTACGAGATAATTTAAGTGTCGTTTATACAAAAGGATTGTTCGTTTTTTTTTTTAATTTAGATAAATATATATATATATATATATAAATAATTTATGATTAAGTAACAAATTCATACATATATTTAAACAGTGTAATATCTTTGTAACCATGGTAATCCTAGCTGTATCGATCCGTTTGTATCCAAAGTTATTAATTAAACATATTTCAATTAATAAACTGAAACGAAAGTAAATAATAATTAAGTTAATTTTATATTTGAGCAATATTTATTACTATTATTAATAATAAATATCAATACTAATATATTAATTAGTTTTAGTCTTTCAGCGAACATATTTTCAATTATTTCATAAAGTAATTACAAATTTCATAATATATTTAAAATGATTATAACTGAATATATACGACGCCATTTTAGTTGTCAAGGTGACCATAGCTGCATCGATCCATTATAGCCAGGATCCGATTTGCTGCAACGCGCATGCTGGAAACCATGGTAATATTATAGCTGCATCGATTTTCCTCCATCACGTACACTATATATTAATAATATTCTTATTCAATTGTAAAAATGTATAAATCATACAATTATCTATAAAATTTAATTAATTTTAATTATTAAAATAAAAATAATTTCCAATGGATAAGAAATATATAAATATTTTTTCTTTGGTTTCAATGTAAGAATAATAAAAAACATCAATATTTTAACATAAAATTTATTTGAATACGTTATTTATTCAATGATTTTAAATAATAAATACACGCCTTTTTGTTAGCAAGGAAATGTCAGCTAATTTTTACATGCGAGGTACGCACAGACGCCATTTTCTTTGTCATTTTAGATCAAAATCTGGATTTGATTTGAAACTTATGTAATTCTTTTAACAGTATTAAAGAAAACTTAAATAACTTCAACAAAATTGATCATTTAATTTGATAAAAAAATATTTTAATTTGTAAAATACTTACAAGTACGCGCAACAATTATTGATTTTTCTTAAAGTCACCCTGTATATAACTTACTAAACCTCCAGACGGTATACGTGGTGGACAAACTACGATTTTTAATAAAAAAAAGTCAATACAAAAATTGTGACTATATATTCAGAAAATATGCAGCATTAAAATCATTTATATTTAATGATATTATTACTATAATAATTTCTTTATTAAAAACTATAAAAAAATAATGTAAGGATCAATACAGCTAAATCTCAATGGCAACCAAAATGGCCGAGTGAAGAATATATGCATATATACTTGTCGCCATTTTGTGGTAACCAGGGAGACAACAGCTGCATCGATCTTGTCTAGTCCAGGTACCGGATTCTCATTTTAAGCACGTCATTTCCATAACCATGGTAACGCAAATCTAGCTGCATCGATCTGCTCACAATTATTTATATATTTATTTGCAAAAATTATTTATCAACATTTGAATTATTTCTATTTATCGAACTTTAATAACAATCTCAACTGTTACTTAAATGGAAAGATATTTCTTGATATTACGCAAGAATTATCTAATAGCCTTGAAGACACCCTATGTATACACCCAGTGCGCTTATAAGTCCAGACGATATATAGGGTGGATACACATTTAGTCTTATTAGTTTTTTTTTTAATTTAAAAATCGTTTTTCAATTTATTACATAACAAATTGCAAATACGACGTATCATCTCATTGGTTTCTATGGTAACAATATAGCTGCATCGATCTGGTCTCATCGAGTTCCGGATGTTAAATACATAATATAAAATATATAATGTAAACAATATTTATGCACTTATATAATTATATACGACACCATTTTATGGTAACCAAAGAAACAGCATTAGTTTTGTTGAAGTCCTTTCATTTAATATTTTTATAAAATTATATTTTCTAATATTTTAAACACAAAATTATATTAAAAAAAAAAACATTGCGTAACAATTATTGTTTTTACTTGGAGACTCCCTTTATATATACAGAATCTTAGTGTGTTTTTACGTTCAGTCGATATTGTGGCAGGGCCGTATTTAGTTTTTTTTGTGGGTCTTAAGAACCACAATAAAATATTTATTCTTGAATTCTAATTCTAATATTTTTCGTGGACTCCAAAAAATCTTGTAGCCTAAAAATTCCTATTTCATATGGATATTTGTTTAATAAAATTCACATTTAATAAATTAGCAAATAGACGATACGAAATATTGGTTACCATGGTAACAGCTGCATCGATCTCGTCTCATCTCATCCAGTTCCCGGACGTTTAGTACATAATATAAAATATATGTGTGTGCTTTTATATTTACATAGGTGATTAAATTTTATGGTAACCAAGGAAACAGCAGCTGCATCGATCTGTTAATATTTAGGTCCCGGATTTCCATGTTAAAAATATTCTCGCATTCTTTACTATAGTTTTCAATATTTTCATTATTGATAAAATAATACAAAATAAATAATTTATAGAAACGTGACACGACATTGTGCAAGAATTATCAATTCTCCTTGGATACACCCTATATAGGAACACCCTTACCCTTATAGAGCCAGAAAACATACAGGGTGGATTAAGATATATTTTTGTACAGTTTTTTTTAATAGATTTAAACATAAAGGAAAAAAAATCGTAATTAACGCATATAGACGTTACGTCATATTGGTTTCCATGGTAGTAGCTGCATCGATTCGGTCTCACCAAATACTTCTAAAGTTACATACCAGATGCCATATTGTGGTAACTGAGGTAACCAACAGCAGCTGCATCGATTTCCAAGTTTATTCGTTAATATATAATTTAAATATTTTGTTCAATATTTTAATTATAAACACTTTTATATACAGTTCACAAACTTAATGGAAAACTTTTAATATTATAATTAATAATTAAATATAAAAAAATGCGTATTTCATATGTACACATGAATATATAACATCTTAGCTGCATCGATTTAGTCTCGTTCAATATATAATATAAATGATATTTATGTACTTGTATGTTATATACGACGCAATTTAGTGATAACCATGGAAACAGCAGCTGCATCGATCTCGTTTATTACCGATTCCAAATGCGTAAAATACGGTAACTATGGTAATGTGCACAGAGCTGCATCGATCTGTTTTCTTGCAGGTCCCTTGCAATTAATACACAACACATTTATATAATTAATTCATAATTATTTCCTTTTTTTATACTAATTACAAATTATGAAATTGTACTTCCGTTAATTGTAACATTTCTTTGCGCAACAAGTATTGATTCGGCAGAAAACTCACTCTATATAAAACTGTTCTCTCAATTAGCCAGACAATATACAGGGTGTATCTACTAAATTGTATTACGTCATTTTTTAAATGTATTGCAAAAAAATGCGGTTTATATCAATATCAGTATCTAACATAGAATTTGTAATCAAAAATAATTGTGGATGCGCCGGGTATTTACCTTAAGATCGGCAGCCTGAGGCTCTGAAGTCGCATAAAGGTCTTTTAATGAGAAATTGCGACTCCATTTGTATGGCTGCGGGCGGATATTTGGACATTTTTTAAAGTGATTAATAATTATTATATTTACATTAATTTTTCATGAAATATTAAAATATTTTTATATAAATAAATAATTTAATGGTCATTTTTGAAGAGATAATAGGATTTTTATCCCGAAAATTAAAAATTAAATAGCTCGAAAAACGTTATCTATAATATTTATCTTTGACTCAAGTTTTCATGAATTAATTCATTTATTCAATTATTGTTGTAAGTAAAAATATTTCATGAATTTTATGAAAAATAATTTCATCAGATTAAAAATGTATAATAATTTGTGAGTAATAATTTTCATTGATTTTTCTATGTTATATTTATATTAAAAATGAAAGTCTAAGAATTTAGAGTCTATTAACAAAAGAGAACAAAAAAAAATTCTAACAATTCTAACGATCAAAATTTATTCAATCATAAAATAACAATTCCAAAAATTGTCTTTCGGCTTAGGTCTTTCCGCCCAAGAATTAAAATGTTGGTCAGTTAGAAAATCATAAGTAGGGGTTGTTTGGATGCCAAATTCTGATGAGGATGCGAAGGGTTAGAGTCTATAAACTGGGAAGCGAAAACAAATATGAAAATGATGAAATTATTTGCTGAAAATCGATTTCAGAAGGTCGGTCCGGATGGACACCCCGGGGATTTCACGTGCAGCTCGAGTTGAGCCGTTTCCTTTTTTTTTTATAGCTATTTTATGTGCGTTGTGGCCGTGTTGCGTCCCGTGGACCAAAGCTGACATTGGTTGCCGGGGGATATGCATCCCACGTACACTCACTCTGCACGTTCTATTGCATGCAATAAATTAAATGCGTCCCGTTGACATGCGCCCGCCCCCACAGGTGGAGGAAATCCGGGGTGATCGATGAATTGCAGCCCCGGATGCACTCTCATTGCGCGTCCGGACTCATCGAAATCGTGAACAGAAAGAACAGCAGCAGCCTCATCATCCCATCGCATTTGCATACAGCAAGCAACCCAACAACAAGTCACCGCTTCTGAAGAAGGTATTTTAACTGTTCGTACAAGAAAAGAAACTCATATTGTGTTTTTGGTGTCCCCGCTACTAAATTTAATTTAACAAAAATTTATTTTTGAAACAAACTAAAAATAAAAAGAGAATGCACTTAATCATTTTTCTCAACAATCTCTCTCAATGTTCATACAATAATTATTCATTGTTTTTCACCGCTTACCTCGATGTTGCTTGTTATTTTATTTGATTTTTTAAAATTTATTTTATTTTTTTCTTGAATGTTGTTAATGTCGTAGATTATATAAATGTGTGTAATTTAGTTTAAAAATTAATATTTATACATAAACACTTGTAAATTACATAAATTTGTAAAAAAATAATATAATAATTCTCGTTGCTAAGGCCATTTTGAAAGGTCACATCCGTCAGCCATCTTGTGGTGATCGATAATTTGTAACCTCTATTGCATACGATTGTGAAATAACCAAAAAAATTCTTTTCAAAATCAAATTAAATTAAAATTATTAATTAAAAAAGCAAATCTGTCATTTTACGAAGATCGATAATTTGTATAAAAAAAAAACTTTGACATTTTCGTTGACGTCATCAAATCTGCTAATTGTTGGATAAATGTTTTATGTAATTATGATATAATTAAAAAAAATATTTTTTTTATGACTAAATCATAATAATTTTCATAAAGCAAAAGGTGTATTTGACATTTTGTTGACGTCAGCAAATTTCTGTACGAATCAATAAATGTCCGCCATTTTGCTGTTGCAGTAAATTAAAAAAAATCTTGTTGAACAAATTTAGTTTTTTTTTGCTACTCGATGTTGCTTATTTTATCTATATATTAGTTGTCGAATGCTGATTGTTGTTTAAATTTCGTAGAATTATTACTGAAAAAAAATATTTAATGTTGTAGTTGAAACGTGTATCTATTGATTGTATTATAATATATTAATATAAATAATAAAATGTTATTCATTTTGTGTTTCTTGTGAAATTTATGTACACAACCATTTTGAAACGTCAAATCTGGTAGCCATTTTCTGTTTCCGCAAAAATTTCGTTGCGAATGAAAAAGGTTAAAAATCGCGAAAACTGTCAAATTAATTTTTATTGCAAACTGCGAACAAAAGAAAAATCGAATGACGCCGACGCCATTTTCGTAGCGAATCGATAATGATCCGCCATGTTTGCTTACGTAAACGAATCAGATTTCTACATTTATTTTTTTCGTTTTTTTTTTATGTGAAAAACTTTTACAAAATAAAATTTATTAATAGAAATATAGCAAAATTGTGTTGATGTCGATTTATTTGCGCAAATGTTCAATTTGTTTCAAAATCGGAGCGAAACGTCAAATGAAAAATCGAATGACGCAGACGCCATTTTCATAACGAATCGATAATTATCCGCCATGTTTGCATACGTAAACTTATATTACAATTTATTATTTTTGTTAAATTTATAATAATCTGCTGCAATTACGAAAGTTAAGCAGATTACGTCGCGGACACTACTTGAATTGGTGTTCAAATATTGATATTTTTTTAAAATTACAAAAAAATATAAGTTGATGATATTTATAATATTTTATTTGAATTTCTTCAAATTTTGTTGGTAAGTAAATAATGTTTGTGTCGTTTTTTTTCTTAATATTTTCTTCCTTAAATTGTAGAACAATTAAAAAAATCTAAATTTTATGATGTTTTTTAAAATAAATATTTTTTAGTATTTTGTCTAAATTTTGTTAATTAATATTATTTTTTTGTAAATAAACAATTTTGGAATTATTGACGAAAATATTGTGAATCTACAAATATGTATTGTTGTTTTTGTGATTTGGTATTGAAGGTGAGGAAGATGGCGAAGATGGGACGAGGGGCACAAGGTTCCATAGAGCTGGAAACAGAGTCGGATGCAGATGCGGATTCGGAACCTGCCGCTCAAGTGGCTACGAAATCGAAGCCGAAGAAACGCGAGAAACAAACTAAAAGGAATTACCACGCCATCATCTGGAATTGCCTCCTCTGCGTAACGTTCGTCTTCTCCGTGACGATGATCTACAATATCATCACCGAGAAGCAGCCGTACTACGTGTACTTCAAGAAATCGGAGCACAAAGGAAGCAAACCTCTGGTCAGATTACCGTCGTTCGTGAAACCGATCCATTACAACGTCACCATTAAACCGTACCTGAACAGCGGTTATTTCGATGGATCGGTGAACGTTTTAATAGATGTGGAGAAGCCGACCAGGAATTTGATATTGCACAGCAAGGAACTGAAGATCGGAGAGGTCAGCGTTTTCGATGGTAACGCCACGCAGCTGGATATCAACAATATAGAAATAGACGAGTACCAGGAGATCATCAAGATCATGATGAATCAAGATCTGGAAACCGGGAAGTACATAGCGGAGATCCCGTTTTCGGGATCGTTGTCGGCAGACGGAACGTATTTCACGAAGACCAAATTCGAACAGAAAGGAACTCAAAGGTAAATTTAATTTAAATTCGCAATCAATCAATGATTACCACCATTTGGGCTTCAGGGTTTTGGCGACGACGAGTTTAGGTGCTACGGGTGCCAGAACCATCTACCCGTGCTTCGATCAACCATCGATGAAGGCAACGTTCTCGTTCAAAATCTTGAAACCGAAATCCAGCAAATACGTCGTAGTTTCAGTCATGCCAGAAGAAGTAAGTTTTCTAAAAAAAAATAAAATAATACAAAAACTTAAAATTTGTCTCAAAAGGGAGAACCGGAGATGATGGAAAATGGAGATATCATCAAATTTGCGAAGACCCATAAGATGACAACCAGCATGACGGGATTCACCATAAGCGATTTGGATTATCGTAAGGAGAAGGTGATGACACCAGCAGGTCCCATCACCGTTAGACTCTTCGGGAACAACATCGAGCTTACCGATTCGTTTAAGCTTTCGCTCGAACTTCTCAACTTCTATCTGCAATATTTCAACGTGAACTACACTCTTCCGAAATTGGGTACGACAATATTTTAAGTGTTACAATCAATTAATAATTTTTATTTGCATAGATATTATGGGGTTACCAGAAATAAACGAGCACAAACCCACCATGAACGCTGGATTCATCACCATCAATGAAGACAATTTGCTCATAGATCACGCAAACACGCAGAGCTACGACGTGCAGACATCGATTATGCTCATTTCACACGAACTTGCCCACAACTGGTTTGGGAATTTTGGTAAGAAAAACCAATACTACTGAAATCAATACTAAAATTATTTCCTTAATTATGAATACAGTAAGCATGAAGTGGTGGAACGACGTTTGGTTATACGAAGGTTACGTATCCTACATCCAGTATAAAGCCATGGATTCCGTAAAACCGGATTGGGGATTGGTAAATTCAAATTTAAAACTTTATCAGTTTGACGTGATTATTAATTGATTTTATTAAATTTTTTTGCAGATGGATCAATTCCTTATTGAAACCACCCATCCCGCCATGTACAAGGATGCGGAACCCAAATGTAACCATCTGGATAGAAAAGTTAAAACCACCGGAGACCTTAAACGTATTTACGACTCCATATCATATCTAAAGGTAAAATTTAATGAAAATTATAATTTTTATTTAGTTTACTTATACAGAAAGTATTCAGTTTTTATTAAAACTAAAATATTTAAACTTTTCATTTTGATAGAAAATAAAGAATTACAATTTTACGTTTTGATTAAAAGTATTTTTTATAGAAATTAAATTTAATTTTTATGGAAACTAAAGTATTTCAATATATCGTTTTGATATAAAGTAAAGCAGTTAATATTTTAATTTTGATTTGCAACGGAAACTAAAGAATTCCAACTGGCAGTTTCCAGAACTTGCAAAAAAAGTAAATATAATTTTTGACTTGAATCTAATTTAATTTTGCAGGCGGCAGCTATATACAGGATGTTGGAACATGCAACGACAGAACCGGTTTTCCAAAAGGCTACCACGAATTTCCTCAGCAACAACGCGTTCGGAAACGCCGGCCCCGAAGAGTTTATCCAGGAGGTACACGAGTTGGCCAAAGATGATGCTGATATTAAGAGCTTTATTAGCACTTGGACGAGCAAAAACGGAATGCCCATCGTCACCGCTAAGAAAACTGACGACGGATACCGACTCACCCAATCCAGATTCCTTTTAGAACCCAACGCCCGGACGTCTTCAGCTACGAAATCTGTCAAGTTAGTTACAAATTTATTTAAAATTTTTGTAATTTATAATTAATTTATATTTAATTTAGGTACAAATGGACCATTCCGATTACTTACACCACGGATAAATCCAAAGAACCGTCTTTGGTTTGGTTCAATCACGACGATCCATACAGTAAGATTCAAATTTTTTTTAATTTCTTTTTGAAATTGTATTTTTTTTTTCAGTTGATATTTACATTCCTGACGCCGAATGGGTTAAGTTCAACCATCATCAAATTGGGTATTACCGCGTTAATTATGAAGAGAAAGAGGATTGGTTGAAGTTGATCAAGAATATACGCGGTTTCGATATATCCGATCGGGTGAATCTCATCGACGATTCGTTTTCTCTGGCCGACGCTAACATAATATCCTATTTGATACCTTTGGAATTGACTAAAACCATGGTGGATGAGTACGATTACGTGCCGTGGCACGTGGCGAGCCAACATCTGATCAATCTGTGCAAAAGTCTGGAAGGAAGCAACATCTTCGAAGACATCAAATCGTTCCTCGCGAACGTCATCAGCAACGCGTACGCGAAGTTCTCTTGGACCGACGATTCCGAATACAAACATATCGACAGGTCGGGACGCGTCCCGGAAACGCGCCATCTCTTATTAACGTTCGAACTATTCCAGATTGGCCAGATACGCCATCTTCTACATGGCCTGTTCCATCGGTCATACCGGCTGCACCCATGACTCCTTGGCAACAGTCGACTCCTGGTTAAACGAAGAGATACCCTTATCCCCTGAACTGCGCAAAATCATGTTCCATTGCGGTAAATCTTAAATTTAATTTTTAAAAAAAAATCATTAATTTAATTTTGCAATTAGATCTGGATTCGACCGTGCGAGATAGGATTTGGATCAAATTCGTAGCGGATAATATGCCTGAAATCGAGAACTTGACACTCTACGAAACCATAATCCAATATTTCAAGATGATCCTACATTCCATGTGAGTATTTGATTTTTTTTCAATATTTAGGGAAATCAATTATTTTAATCTTTCTACAGGTACACCTTCTTGCAAAAGATCGGAGCTTACGAGATGGAAACTTCCGTCGTTAGCACGGCCTTCGACATGATTAAAACTCCGTTTGTCGATGCAAATTTACAAAATCAAATGGTGCGTTTACGCTCACTAATTATGTACAAAAAAATCTAAATACGTTTATTATTTCCAGATGCACAAGTTCTTGGAGCAATTACCAGAAATCGGTTGCGCTATGATGGAAAACGGAAAGAAGGAGGAAAAGAAACCGGACCCGAAATGGACCAAGCGGCTCAAGCAGCACGTGGACCCGATCGAGTCCTTCCTAAAGGAAAACGTATTTTAAAATGCACACATTCGTAGTAAGTTTTGAAATCTGAATGTATTATCTATTAGCTTTCGATTTAGGTTCTTCTAGCTTATTAAGAATTAATTAATTAAGTCGTGAGGCGCGAAATGCGAACCATTCGATACACGTCGACACATCGTCTCTATTTCTTACGCGTAAACCAGCGATGGTCCTCAACACCTGGAAGTAAATCTTAAAAGAAAAAAAAAACCGACAAAAAAAAAACGAATTTGGAAGGAAAACTTTAAAATTTTCGGTGCTCATCGTCTCAGAAAATTCGCGGGATAAGAAAATGCATCATTCCATAATAAAAGTAGAGCAATATATATATTATTCGTAATATATATATTTAGTTAGATAGTAAGTCTAGATTTTAATTAGTTAGTTAAGTTCGTGTTAAAATCGTGTTTAAGTGATTGTGACTAAAATAAGGATTTCTCCGCGAGGAGCTTAGCTTTAAGGACAAATAAGTACAGTGAGATTCGTTAGAGATGACCTCAGGATTCGCACAGCAACATCTACAACATCCGCGATCCGAGTAGGAAGGACTCTTTTCCCCTAGATATTTAAGTTAGCTTAAGTTAGTTGTAAGTTTTTCTTTATCGCTTCGATCCAGATTTAAGCGATGTGGATAATAATTATGTACCAAATTAGATTAGCACCAAAATGACCCAAAAACCGATCGCACGTTAATACGAGCCTTTTTTAACCAAAAAAAAAATCAATAAATAAATGCTTCAGTAGATACGCTTAGTTAATCGATTTTAATGATTTCACTAGGATTCAATTTTTCCAAAGCTTATTTAGTGATGTTAGTAAGTTGAAATTGAAGGAGTTTTGTTGAAAAGCGCGTCGCGGGATGGCAAATCTATGAGAGGAACTGGACGTCCTTTATAAACATTGTTGCTTGAACATATGCGCGCTCCGAATGTTTCCAAAGTGTGGGTGTGTAATTTTAAGTTATCGCATTAAGGGCTGATTAGGCTTTTGCTTTGACGTTTCGACGTCGATAGACGCGGCTCTTTCTAGCTGTAGGTTAGATTGTTAAGAGATTTTAAGACTATCCAGTTCTCGAGAGTTAAGACAATAATGGAACGAAGTAGAAAATGCTGATTTGAAAAAGAAAAAAAAAACTTCAATGGAAAAAAAAATCGCGCGTATTAAGTCGGATCGGATTTGGGTTGTGTGTTTTGCAATACTCGTTTGGAACGGTGTGGATGGGGTTAAATATTTATAGTCGTGTGAATGATTGAAAGATTAAACTAGACTTTAAGACCCGTTTGCGTTCTTGTTTATGATTTGGATATTAACAACATAAAGCCGTAACTCCTCTCTTGTAAGTAAATCATTAGGTCGTGTACATAGACGTGTAGTGGTGTTACACGATTTACGCCCATCTTGCCCACTAATTTAAGCAGATTCGATTTAGTTGATTACTCAAGTAAGTTAGTTAAAGTCAAGCAGTTTTCCGTTCGAAATTACCACTTCTTGCTGAACCTAGTTGTACAAAAGTATTTCAAGAATAAAAAGACAAAAAAAAAAAGTAAAATTTAAAAAAAAAATCGGCAGGGCACGTATCCGGCAAGATGGACGTCGATCGGGGGGGAGCTAATTAAGTTCTAGTCATAGCTAATCGATAAGCTAGTTTTAAGGCAAATTGAGTTAACTTGTATAATTTTCGGCGTTCTTTAATCGTAAGTTAGTGTTTAACTAGAAAGCTGTTCAAGTCATATCCGGTCGATTGGGGGAACGTTTGACGTCTTCCGATCGACCCACCTAGATAATAGTTCTTATGTTGTGATTACGATGATGATTTCGAAGGTTTGGCGGTGAGATTGAGAAAAGCGTTGTGTTCTATGTGCAGATGGCCGAGACGGGATTTTCACTAATGTAAATAATGTAGTAATAGTAGTAGTACTCTAGCGGCTCTTGTGTTAACTAATATCATTTCCGTCGTTCGAGCAAGCATTTTGATCGTGAGTGTCAGGTACTGTTCAGATTAATGTCATATGCTCCATAGGTTATATAAGTCAGGTTAAGTTTTGGTTCAACTTTCGAAAATGCTTATGTAAATAGCGAGTCCTCAGTTTCGTTCAAATCAATTTACGCTAAATTAAGAGTACAGAATGTAATTGTAGAAATAGCAAATGATAATCCGGCGCAAATCCGGGCATTTGATAATACGTAGATTAGTCGGTGTTTAATGTTTAAGCTCGCGTCGCGTTTGCAGCTATTGCCACCTCACGCGCAATAACAACAACATCCAAAAAAAAAAATGAAATCCCATACGTCCAAATTCGCCGCATAATATCATCACAATCCGTCAAATTCGTAACCATTGGCGATGACGTGTCCAGTGGTTTCGATTTGACATTGACATTTCTGTCATCAGTCAAATCAAATCTCAAAAAAAAAAAAATTGAATCAAACGTCATTAAACGTCACATTTAGACAATTGCGGCATCGCTTCACGAGAGACGCAAACATTTAATTGTAAAACTATTAATAATAATAATAATAATGTAATTGTTCATAAGTTATGATGAAAACAGTACAAAGCTCAGATTTAAAGTACAAAATGTTTCTATAGAAGGTAGCTGCAGACCGTGACGCGTTTGTTAGTTTTTAAGTTTGTATCAGTTTTATTTGTATGAAGTAAATGAAATAACTAAAATACGTTAACAATATTCAGCGCTGTAAATGTAAATTAAAGTCTGAAATTGTTTAATTTAAGAAATGGAAATCGTTGGCTAACGGTGAGATAGGTTTAAAAATGTAGATTGATCCGGAGATTTTATCAAGGGGGAAGACATTCGCGATCACTCTTTGGCTGAATCGTCCGTGGATTTACAGTTTTTTTCGGATTATACAAATTAACCGCTAAATTCCATAGATCCCAAAACCAAACTATGCTCAAAATTTGGTCGAACTGTGGTTAAAGCCTATGTCTTCCCTTTTCCTGTTGGGTAAAGCATAAATCTTCGGATGATAGTTCTTAACTGTAAGTCTATGATTTTCTTATGGAGTTTAGTTTGGAAATTACGTTTGACTGGAAGTCGGTTGTGGCAGGTACGGATTGAAGATTGATTGTTGCAGGCAACCAAACCAGCATCGTGTACATATTTAGATCTGTAAGTTCTTCAGTTATTCAGATTCGTTCGCTTTATATAACCTTGGCTTCTTTTCATGATTAAATTTAGGATTTAGTTTTAAGAGCTCACGTTCGATTGGATATACAAAACTCTTAAGATAAGGACATCTCGTGATTAAAAAAAAAACTTTAGGAATCACGATGACAGCTGCATCCTAACTGGCAGTTCGTAAAGTAAAAAAATAAGAAAATTTTAGCTAATGTACACAAACACGCGCACAATTGAGTATTTCCAAACGATCGTCGGCGATTCGCTAGTTGTAAGGTATTATTGGAAACTAATTGTAAAATTTTCATTTAACTACTATCATTTTTTCCCGTTATTCCAAACGATCGTGAATAGTGGGCCTAAGAAGGCTATAATATGCGTTCTTACGATGTTTATTCTAAATTAGTTTTAAGTTCACGTTTAATACTTGCGACTTTCCGAGTCGCATGTTGATGCAATACATAGCAACTATTAGGAAATAAGACATAATAGGAGCAATAACACGGGGCCGGGTCACCGGTTTCCTCATTATTTAGCTTTAAGTTAAGCGAGTCGAACGTAAAATTTAACTTTTTGAAACAAAAGCAAAAAAAACGCCACGTCGTGCATACGAGAAACAAAAATCAACGCATTCCTCAACAAACGTCAACTTGCTGTCAATCCCTGAAGTTAGGATGTTTTTAACCACGACCAATTTTCGTGACGCAATCACAGTGAATACAGCTATAATAGATTTGAACATCAAAATCTGGATTTGCATTGCTTAAGTCGCATACACTAAAATCAAGTGATTGATCGACTGCGTGTTTATTTCATCATCTTTTGGAAATCGATCGCAAAAAATAAAACTGATTCAAACTTTTCGTTCGCCGGCGTCAATTCACTTAAGTCTGTGCAAATTTTGGCGACGGGAAAAAAATAAATTTTTCGAAATCCCTCGAAAGTTTCGAAATTTTTTAATTGATAAAAGGCTATTGCGTTGGAACGTAGATGTTGTGCTGAGAATGTTGATAACTTTAGGGATTTTGTAGAAGAAAACGGATTTTGAAAAATGTTGGTGATCGTAGTGATCGGTGCAAGGATCGTGAGCGTTTTTTTTTTCTTAATCGAAAAGTCATTTTTTACGTCGCCGCTGTCTTAAAATAGTTAGGTTAGGTTAAGTTAAGTAAGTTTTGATTATGAT
Source organism: Nicrophorus investigator (assembly GCA_963457615.1). Taxonomy (NCBI): domain Eukaryota; kingdom Metazoa; phylum Arthropoda; class Insecta; order Coleoptera; family Silphidae; genus Nicrophorus; species Nicrophorus investigator. The sequence continues at coordinate 4,336,630 of OY735143.1, forward strand.
AGAAAGGAATTAAACGATCTTGGTTCCCCGCGGGTTGGGAATCCAGATCAACATTTTAAGGAATCTTAAGCAATGGATTCTTTAAAATTATGCAAGGAATGAATACAAATAATGCGACCCCCGCGGGCGGGGTCGCACCCTAACATCCCCTGATGGGGTTTCATCGTGACAGATGTGAGACGGATTTAAGGCCCGACCGCCCCAATCCGTTCTCCACAAAATCTGGAAAAATAATAAATGTAGTTTAGATCAATCGTTTATTCGATATGATTTCGATGTTGGTAGAGTAGAACTAGTCTAGCGTTTAGATTGTACGTACACCTGTAAATACCTTGGTTTTTATTGATCACGCGCAGCCACTTCGCTGGCTGCACCTTTCGCATGGAGATGACTAAATGATTCTTTCGGATAGTCGCATTCCAGTATTAATGATGTGTTATTATGCAACGCGGAGGCCGCCCGTACAGGGTCGGTTTCCGTTTGGAAATGTAGCTTCCTAAGATTACTCTAATGATATTACGCAACACGGAGACCATCCGGTTTCCGTTCAAAAAATGTCGCTTCCTAGCAAGTAAGTTAGGTTTAATGAAGGTTGAAGGTGATACGGACGGGGTTTGTTTCGCCCACTGCTGCTGAAGGTTCACATTTAACACCAGAAGTGAACTACATCTACATCAATATATTATTTAACTAAATTTAAGGTTTTTGCGAAAAATCTGAGAAATTTGCACCGAAAAAAACAAAGTTTTCCAACCGATTCACCAAAAAAAAAAAAAATGCGCTAGTTCCAAAACTATCCAATCTTTCTTTACTTCCATCCGCAAGTAAAGACGAAATAAAGTTTCGACTCTTAACGAATGATGAGCACTTCGCGCTCTTTTCTCTCGTTCTATATGTGTACAAGGTGTTGTCTAATTTGTTGTCCATATTGCGATCTAGTCTTAAGCACTCTGTCCCTCGCGGACCTTATATTATACCTTATATAATTGCATGTCGATGTTGTACCAAAAACTAAGAAAATGGAACCAATTTTTCTCTTAAGCAAAAAAAAAAGTTAAAAGAAAACATTAGTTCCAAACCTCATTATTAGTCGACGTCCTGTTCCTTTTTGAGACGCTTCGTTTCGATTCGCCCGGATTATCTTCACTTTCCACGACGATCGAAACAAACCTAAACTCGCAGCACACCTTCGATTTAAATTGCTCAAGAAAAAAAAATTACTAAAGGATTCAGCAATGCCAAAAATTTCGATAATTAACGCCCAGTTCAGGTTAAGGTCGATCCAGAGGTTTTCAGTAACTTAAATTTCAAGGCTCTAATCAAATATGGCACTAACTCAAAACGGTTACTAAATATTTTCAGGAGAAAAGTTAAAATGAAATATATCGAAAAATCGAAAAAAATATTAATTATAAGTAATGCGCACAAATTGGACCGGTATTTGCAAAGTAAAAAAATCTGTAGTATCTATGGTAACGGGAATGTGAAATGTCAAAATATAAATCGAAATCGTGTGTTAACAATCGAATGATTTTGAAAGGGACGTGAAATGTCAATAAAAAAAATATTGTTAACAATTGGAAGAGGTTAACTTTGAAGATTGTAGAAATGAAATGTTAATGGCAGCAGATAAGTTATATTGGAGGAGGATTTATTCGAAGTTAAGTAATGTCAAAAAAAAAATGATAATGACAGCGAATGTCAAAATAAGTATAAGCAATAGAAATAACTTGTGGGAGGATTTATTCGAAGTTGTGAAATGTCAAAAAAAATAAAATTGAAACGAAGATGAGAAAAATGATTGAAATAGCTTTAAATAGGAATTAATTGAATATCGGAGAAATTAAATAGTAATGACAGCGAATGTCAAAATATGTGTAAGCAATAGAAATAACTTGGGTGAAGATGTATTCGAAGTTATGTAATGTCAAAAAAAAATGTTGAAATAGCTTTAAATTTGAAGATGGTAAAAATGAGTTGAAAGAAGATTTATTCGTAGTTGCGAAATGTTAAAAAAAAACATGCAAACAGTTTTGATTTAAATATTGGGGTGATGAAGTGGTAATGACAGCAAATGACAATATAAATGTCAGGAATTGAAACATCTTGAAAGAGGTTTATTCGAAGTTGTGAAATGTCAAAAAAAATGTGTAAAGATTGAAAATAAGTTAAAAGATGATTGATATAGAGATTGAAGAGATTAAAGGAAATGATAATGACAGCAAATGTCAACAATTGAAGCATCTTGAAAAGTAAGTTTTGACATGTCAAAAAAAAAAGTCGTGAAACAGTTGAAGAGAGAATTGATTTGAAGTTTGATGAGATGGTAATGACAGCAAATGTCAGGAATTGAAACATCTTGAAAGTTGATTAATTAAGTTGAATGAAATGAATAGAAGATACTACAAAAAAATACTATATAAAAAAGGAATTGAAATGAATTGAAATATGAAAATGAATAAAGGGCCCAATTCTGAAAAATAGTAAAAATACAACTGAAAGAAATGACAGAATTCAATAATTTAAACGAAAGGAAAGAAAACCTTTGGTAAATCATGAACCTGAATGATGAAATATTACACAGCTTTTTGGATATATATCAACTTGCAGATATTGAAACAATGAATGAATAAAATTTGCATACTGAAGATAAGAAATTGTATAAATTCAAAAGAGAAAAAAAAGTAATAATGTGTAAGAGAAGAGAAAATTTGGTGAAAATAATAAAAAAAAAGTCCAATTCGATAATGGATGTTAAACTATAAGAAAGGAAACCGAAATACCTCATAAACAGATCCGATGAAAATAGTTGAATTATGAAAAAAAAAAAATAAAAGAATCCACAAATAAAATAAAAGAGTAACTTGGTGATAATCCGAATGAGCGAAGAACTTTGCGTAACTATGGTAATGAGAGAAAAATAAACAAAAGTCCAAACGTAACAACGGAATACCTCAAAGTAAATTTCAGCAGTATATGTATATAAAAGAAAAACACAATTAATCATATTTTCAGAAGAAATTATTCTAAAATCAGATTTTGGGCTAAAATTCAAACAGGATCAACTAAAATTGGGTAACGAAAAAAAAAAAGTTATGGATTACCGTATTCTCTGGAGGAATAGGATGTACAAAAAAAAAAGAAGTTACAGGGTAAAAACGATTTGATCCAAAGGAAATTAGAGAGAATCGTTTTACATCTGACTAATAATGAGTGTCCTATATTCTATTGATATTATTGTTACGATTATAGATATTACGGTGTTGCGCTAAACGCGTCCTCGGAGTCAAATCGATTCGAAAGTTTGAAGAAGTGAAGAGAAAAAAAATTAAGGAGAATCAAAAAAAAATAAAATTTTTGGGAATCAATCGATTTGACTGAAACGGGGACGTAACTGAATACGCTTAATATCCTTTGATGTTTAATTGTAAGTTTGTTGGATTCAAGAAAATGAGAAGTAGTTGGTGATTCGATGGCGTTTCTAAATTTATTTTTTTCTGCATCCGTTTGCATCGAGCTTTGCGAACATTAATCAAAAACCAATTGGCATATCAGTCGTTAATTTACGTGAAGAAAAAAAAAACGCCGAGAATCCAATCACCAATTATGAATAAATAAATAAACGAAGTAAGGAAATGAAGAAGAAAAAAAAATTATATATATACTAAATGTATTTTTATAAATTAACTGTTTGATCGAGGATGGAAATCGTCGATCAAACGTTAATCATATTCGAAAAAAATAAATGTAATTGTACGTTGATGTCTGTCACATTTATAAATATATGTATACACTTCTTTGGGTCGTTTGGTCGCTGGGTCGAGGCGGCATGTCAAATTTACAGAAACGAACGATGATGATGATGATGACGACGACGACGACGATAATGATGATGATGATTGTACTAGTTTTGATAAATATCTTTGGAAGAGCCGCGGCTCAGTGATCAACGCCCGCACTACTTAATATAATTAATGATACTATCAACTGTAATACTTTTGGCGTTTGCCATTCTTCGGAGATGTCTTCGGCGGCTCCCGAGAGTCTAAAGTATGGGATCTCCGGTGGAATGGCAAACGGGTTTCTTCTTGCTCAATGTGTGAATTACCGTAACAGTATTAAATGTTTGAAAGCATCAGCATCATCTTTATTTATTTCTACCCTTCCAATAATCAAAGATCTTACTTATTTACCACCAATAACATTATTATTGGCGCTCTAAATCGAACAAAATAATAGGGCGGATATATCCGCCGCTTGATTTTCGAATACAATTCTTCAAGATCTTGTATCAGGTGTAAGTTAAGTATAATAATATATAATATTAACATCTAAATTTGATCTTTATATGTAAATGTTACTTATTTTAAAGACTAAAATATATATATATATATTTTAACAATTTAAATTCCCTGAAATTTCAGGAAAGTTAAATGAAACTCATGTTAGATAATTTTGTTTATATATTAATTTGACTTATATATTTAAAACAGCTTATGAGATAGTATTTAGTCTTCGATGTAGATGGATATTCTCTTGGTGAAGATGTCGCGTTTGCTTTCGACCGTTTGGTAGATCTGTTTGTCGACGAATTTGATGTAATCGGAGGCGTCGAAATGCTCGAAAACGAGGATATCGTTCAATCCCCTCTTCAGGAGCGGAGCAGGAAGATACAGCGTTTGCTGAGGACCTAAAGTGCAGTACCTAGACAACACGAAACCGTTAACAATGATGATCCCCTTATTCCAATCCCTCATATCCACGTAAGTGTCTTCAGGTTCATTTTCGAGATACAATTTGGTTTTGTACAGCGCAGGACCCCTATAGGTGGAGGACGTAATTGGATGCCAATTGGTCAACCTTTTGATCCAACTGGTCTTAAATTCTAAAGGTATTACAACCCAGTTATCAACGGATTCGTTGTTCAAGAGTATCGGTCCTTGCCACAGACCTTTATACTGGAAGAATTGATGGTGAGCGCCGAAGTTGACCCTTCCCCAATTCTCAACGACCAAGTCGAGCGTAGCGTTCAGATATTCAGAGCTTATTTCCATTTCGGAATCTCTCAATCTCCAATAACCGAAGCCGTTAAAGTCTTTGACGCTTTCCAAGATCTTGGATTTTAAAGCCCCATCGATTAAGACCATAACCGTGTCGCAGACTCCACCGACTATCGTCAAAACCGAATTAGCCGGAATGTAAATGTTCTGTTTTCTGTAAATTATGTAACCGTAGCTTTGGCCCGAATTATTGTTGATTGGGAGCGATTCCATTGGGATGACGGTAGCTGCGTATATCCTGTAAGGTATTTGCTTCAGCATTTCAAGCAACGTGAGCTGATGCTGAATCTCTATAGTTTCGTAAGCTACTTTCCTTTGGAGTTTCGGCATTTGCGGGGTTCTCGTCTTGATTTTATTGTAAATTCGTATCAGGTTCTTCGCGCTGAAGTACTTTTGCGTGTAATCCCCGCTCTCCGATAGCGGAGCGTCGTAATCGTAACTGTTCGTGTCGGGTTGGAACCCCGCATTTCCCAAATCCCTATTGAAATAGTTCGCTCCATTCATGAAGCCGAAACTGGTTCCTCCGTGGAACATGTACAGATTGACGGAAGCCGGAAATCTTAAGATTATACCTAAAGTGTAGACGAATTCGTAATCGGGAATCGCGTTGTGCGGTTCGCCCCAATGGTCGAACCAACCGGTCCAATATTCCATCACCATCAGCGGTTTTCCCGGTTGGTAGCTCTGCAAAATTTGCAGTTCTTGTCGGGGATCGCTTTGGAAATTCCCGGTGAATAAAGTATCCGGGATTTGGCCTAAATTCCCTGCAGACGGTCCATCCGAAGTGAATAAAAGCTCAACAATTCCATTATCCCTGAAGATCCTCTTCAAACCCTTCAGGTATCGCGTGTCACGCATTTTCAGACTGCCGAATTCGTTTTCGATTTGAAACGCAATGATCGGGCCGCCGTTCGTGAATTGCAGCACCGTTAAAATCGAGAGTAAAGCCCGAAAGTATTTCTCCACGTAATACATGAACCTCGCGTCGCTGCTCCTCAGCCTCATCTCGCGATTCCTCAGCAACCAACTGGGCATCCCGCCGAATTCCCATTCGGCGCAAATGTAAGGCCCCGGTCTTAAAATCGCGAAGAGATCCTCATCCTGCGCCGTCCGCAAGAACAGTTCGATATCCAAAAACTTCTCGAAATCTGAACCGCCCGATCCGAAGTCGAAGCGATCCGCTTGAGGTTCGTGCAGATTCCACGGGACGTACGTTTCCACCGCGTTCAAACCTGCGGCCCGGATCTTCCTCAATCTGTCCTTCCAATAATCTGGTGGGACGCGGAAGTAGTGCAAGGCGCCGCTGTAAATCGTGATGTTTCTGTTGTTCAGCGTGAAGAAGGGCTGATTCGCTGAAAGCCCACTTTCGATCCCTCCGCGGGTGTAGTGTTCGTACAGAGTAGGCAAACTCATCGATTTGACAAATGTCATTGTGACATACATACATTTTTTTATTGTTATTATTATTATTATTTACAGTTTGACAGTAACGATTTGCATAATTATTTACGCGTTTCGAAAATTTGCTTATCGGAGAAGGTTAATGCGGTCGGCGCTTTGAAATGCTCGAAGATGACGATTTCGTTCTTTCCCTGATTGAGGAACGGTCCAGGAAGGTAAACGGATTGTTGCGGACCGAGACGCATGTGTCTGGAGAGAACGAAACCGTTTGCGATGACGATGCCGGTGTTCCAATCTCTCATATCGATGTAAGTATCTTTCGGTTCTCCTTCGATCTCGAGAATGGCTTTGTACAAGGCCGGACCGGTGATTTCCTTCTGCTCCTCCCAACCGGACAGCGAATTCGTCCAGTTTGTCTTGAATTCCAGCGGGATTATCTCCCAGTCTTCCAAAGGCGTATCTTCGTTTAAGCTGACGTTTCCTTGCCAGATTCCTTTGTACTGCACGAACTGACCCTGAAGACCGAAATTGTTGCGAGCCCAATTCTCGACGACCAGCTCCAAAGTTGCTCCCTCGTAAGCCTCGTCGCCTAAATACAGCGAGGAATCCTTGGCCTTCCAATACCCGAACCCATTCAAATCCGCTTGCCTCTCAAGGACTTTGCTCTTCAATTCGCCGTTGATCAAAACGAAAACGGAATCCGTGACCCTTCCACCGATCTTCAAAGTTGATCCTTGCGGAATGTTCAAGTTGGTCTTCTTGTAAACTATATAACCGTAGCTTTGTCCGGCGCCGTTGTTGATGTCCAGCAATTCCATTGGTAGCAGAACGTCGCTTTCGATGTTGTGCGGAGCTTGCTTCAACGCTTCGTCGAAGCTGATTTGCTTCATTTCGCTGATGGTTTCGTAAGCGATTCTCGGGATTAAGGCTGGTTCCTCAGGAAGCAAAGTCTTTACGTCGTTGTACTTTTCGATCAGCTCTTTGCTGATGTAATATTTATCGGTGTAATCGCCGTTTTCGTTCAATGGGGCGTCGTAATCGTAACTGTTCGTGTCGGGTTGATACGAATCATTATCTATACCAATGTCCATGATGTTAGCTCCGTTCATGAATCCAAAACTGGTTCCTCCGTGGAACATGTACAGGTTAATCGAAGATGGATATTTGAGGATCCTCTCGAAGATATCGGTGAAATAATCGTTCTTCACTTTGTGGTGTTTTTCAGCCCAATGGTCGTACCAACCGGCCCAATACTCCATCACCATCGAAGGTTTATCCTTTTGAAAAGTCTTCACAATATCGAGGTGATCCTCGGGGTCGGCGTCAAAGTTCGCCGTGTAAAGCACCCCATCGATCTGCCCCAAATTACCGAACGACGGTCCATCCGACGTGACGAACAGCTCCGTCAATCCGCCATCCACGAACATCTTCTTCAGACCGTTAAGATACGCGTCCTCCCTAACGCCCATCGAACCGAACTCGTTTTCGATTTGGAACGAGATGATTGGACCGCCTTTGGTGAATTGGAACATGGTCAAAATTGCGAAGAGGACCTTGAAATAACTCTGGACGTGACCCATGAATTTTTCGTCGCTCGTCCTGACCTTCATCCCCTTTTCGCGCAGCAACCAGCTGGGAAGGCCTCCGTATTCCCATTCGGAGCAGATGTACGGACCCGGACGCACTATAGCGAATAAATCCTCTTCTTGCGCGATCTTGAGGAACTTTTCCACGTGCAGAAGATTTTGGAAATCGCTTCCTCCGGCGCCGAAATCGTAAACGCCGGGTTCAGGTTCGTGCAGGTTCCACGGGATGTAAGTTTCCACGGTGTTCAAACCTGCAGCTCTCATCTTCCTCAGCCTGTCCCTCCAGTACTCCTGGGGGACCCTGAAGTAGTGCAAAGCGCCGCTGAAGAGCGTTATGTTCTTGTTGTTCAAGGTGAAGTAAGGCTGATCGGCCGACAATCCGGCCGATATCCCACCGCCCGTGTAGTGCTCGTAAAGCGTCGGAAGAGACATGATCGTGTGTATGTATCACTGAATCGATCTCGGAAATTGCACCAGATTTTATAGGTTTTTGGAATCAGTACTTATCGCAAGCTTTTTCTTTACATTTACAAAAATAAAAGCAATTTTTATTGGATAATAATTTGGATGACTCTTATCTAAAATACGCAAATTATATAATACAATCTTAACATTGCTGCTCGCTACATTTAAAACCGTACACATAAATAACAAATACTTAACGGTAGTGTTTAGAGATAGATAATGCCTAAGATTAAGTTATTTATGTCGAACTAAAATTAAATCGGGTAGATTGAACGGAAAACAAATAAAAAAAAAACACAAAAAAAAACAAAGAGAATAATGTAGAGGTGAATGAGTGTGAGTGAGTGAAAGAGAGACATTTCGATAAGGATCGAGGAGGAGTGAAGTGGATGAGGTTTTAATTCCTTATCTAATGCACAAAATATTTTCGTTTGCCGATTACTTCTTGAAGTTGTAGGATTCGAAACCGTGACCCAACTGATGTCCTCCACCCAAATCCTTCCACAGGGATAAGTCGACGGATGGCAGGGATTCGCATGGTACGACGCCGTTGCTGAAGAGATGAAAATAAATTTGTTAATAATTTTATTGGATATTTTTTTTAGTTTTTAATTAATTACCTGTGGGAAATTCTTTCGAAACCTCTCGGTTGCATGGCTTCGATGTGATGGCCGTTGTCGCAGAGGAGTCGGGAAATGCTGACTTTACGGATGGAGTTCAATTGGGACGGGGTGAATCCGTTGTTGTGTTCGCTGTGCTCGTACCAGAAACGATCTCCGGCTCTGGTCCTGAAGAACTGCTCGGTCAAGATGCAGAGGAAAGTTGGTCCGGCCAAAGTTCCGGGAACGTGAGCTTCCAAGGATCCACCAACGGTAAGATCGACGTCATCGGGGTTTCCGTAGAGGGCGGCCAATTTCTGCACGTTCTCCTTGGAGATGACGTCGGTGAAGTCTTCGAAGGTGTGGGCTTTGGGCAATCCGCAGAAGTGCCTTATGTCGTTGTACGAAGCCAAACCGTGGTCCCTGTTTCTTTGGATGTCGATGGCCTTCAAGTCGGCTCCGAACGGACGGTTTCCACGGAACAAGTAATGGGTGATCTTTACAAGGAAGGTGTTAAAGCTCAGATTCAATCTTTAGTTTTAGTTATAATTACCTCGCTGTCGTGGTATTGATCTACGTTCAATTCGGGTTGAGTGGCCAAACCTCTGGCCAAATCATCGAAGTTATCTTCCTCTTCAAGAATGGCCGGCCTCAAGAGCCAATCGCTCAAGCGGACGTTGCCGTAGCTGGAACGGTGCTCTGTGACCAAGCTGAAAGAACAAATCAATCAATTACTCATTTTTAATTTTTTATTAGCAAGAAATTAACTCACTCTAAATGTCCGGCGATGGCCGAATGGAAGTATCTGAAAGCGGCTGTGGCGTGTTCGTTGATGATGGTCGGGTCTACGTGCTCGGAGTAATCATCGACATAATCTTTGGTGTTGAAGAGAATCTTGTTCTTCAGCGCGTTGTCGGCTCCGATGAAGATCGGGAGCCATTCGTAGTAGGAGATGTGCTGATGTTCGGCGATCGCGATTTTCCTCGCCTCCTGGAAGATGACCTCATCGTCCCAATGCGGGTTCAACTTTGAGAGGGCGTCGGCGATCCTGTTGTGCTCCCTCAGCAGGATGGTTTGCAGGAGGGTGAGCTGCGGGTTCTGGTTGACGCGGGTGTCTCCTGCGAAGTAGCAAGCCTCCTGCGGACTCTGGATGCTGCAGGATGCGGTAGCGTTGGTAGCGCGCGGTAACCATTCCTTTCCTCTCCTCACGTCCACCCTCAATCTTCCACTGCGGAATTCCCTTACTTGTCTGTTCACATCATTGTTGTTTCCGTACACGATGGACAAATCCAAGAAGTGGTTCACTACAGTCAACTGCAAGAAAAATTAATTACATTTACAAAATTTGTTAAGAATAACAAACAAATTCTGTTAGAATTTAAAAAATTTAATATTAGAAAGGATAATTTAAACTTTTATCAATTTTTTGAATAAATTGCTTTACTTGTTCTGCAGGTTCGTAGTCGCCCACGCATCTCCTGTCTCTCGTGGTGATGGTTCTCACGAAGTTCATGCATTTGGTGTTGGTTTGGGCGTGAGCTGGGTCGTCCTCTGGGACGAGGATGGGGTAGCAATGTTCAGGAATGTTGGCCAACTCCAAGAGCTGTCCGTCGTTGGTGCAGCAACGGGTCTGGTGAGGTTCTGCGAATTGGTTCAAACGAAAATTATAAATTGAAGTTCAAATTTGTAGATTATTTGGTAACTCACGAGCTTGAGTTGAACCAGCGATCATGCTCATGTCGTGCGTGATGATCTGTCCATACTGCATAGCGTTCAAAGTCCATTTGGGATCTTCCAGAGGAACATCGGGGTATAACAGCAAGCTGACGACGCGAGAAGGTGGAAGAGGTTTTCCGGTCTTGGATTCAGTCGGGGTGCTGAGGCCGTCTCCGTAGACAGCAGGAAGCAATCGCACGTACGGAGTTTGCGGAGTACCGAGCACCGGGTTCTTCAGATTATTGCAGGATCCGTCGTAGGAACGGTACCTGGTTTTCGGGCAAGAAGCAGGAGGAGTGCCGCATCCTAAAGTGATAGGATCGACGGTGGTGGCAGCTGGCGGTGCTTGCGTCGCACCAAAATATCCGCTGCAAGAAAACAATTAGGATGAAAATTGCATTTTACAAATGGGTATTTAAGTACCTGGGTGTTCCGAATGCGGGATTCTGCTGTATCGTGTTGAAATCGAATCCTTGCCCGAAACTGGAAGGCGTCTCGTGCTGCAGGAAAACGTTGTAGTGGCCCTGCGGGTCCGCACCTACCATCGACACCAAGACGAAGCCCAAAAAAGGCAGCATGGCCTGAAAACACAAAGAAAGAAGTAATTAACTAATTACACACCACTATAAAAAGAAAATAAAAAAGTACATAAAAATAAAATGGAGAGAGAATTGCGGAAAATCCATATGTCGCAATTAAATGCGAAGAAAAAGACAGTGGTCTGCATTGCTTAATTAATGGGAATTCGGAAAATGGGAAAGTAAATCTTTTTCTCTGATCCAGTTTCTGTTTTGCTGGAGCCGAAGATTTAGAGGTTCGATTGTGGATAGAAAGTTGACGTGCGAAGGAAACGCTTTTTTCTTCTTCTATTACGTAATGGTCCACGCACGAAAACGAAAAAGTTGATCTACATCCTCGTTCAGACCGGAAGGCTTCCATTGTCTCAGTTTCGGTTTCTTTATTGCTATTTTTTTTGTTAATTATGGCTCATTGTTCCGCCGATTTGGAAAACAAACAGTTCAAACAAAAAATTGATGAAAACTTTCACCCAACGATTGGAAGCATTTCCATATTGCATTTAACACAATCGAAGAAACTATCGCAAAGTTGTTATTATTGTACTTTCATTATTCAGAAAAAACTTTATGTTGAAGAAAACATTTTGAAAATAGAAATTGTCATAAAAGAACCGTTACCGTTAAAATTTTATTTTTCTTAATCACTAAAATTATGGGAGCAATAAAAATTTATCACAATTAGAATAGATAGTGCCCACAATTGGAATATGAAATGAAAATTGATATAACCACAATATAACGAAAATGGTGGACAAAATAAAGCAGTAACGTTTTTTTTATGACACTTTACAAAAATATCATAAAAATTTGTTTATATAACTTAAATGGTTTACACTAATTAATAATTATTAATAAATAAGTGTACACAAAAAAAGTTTGCGAATAACTTTCACCTGACGAAATTATGCGAATATTACTGTTATTATTATTAATTCATATAGAATTATTAGCAATAAATTAAATGCGCATATAACAACGAAACCGAATAAAAAAAAATTGTATACATGTAGGAGCAAATGTATGTTAGTAAAGCGAACTTTCATTGGAAATCCTCGCATATTTTAATCGTTTCCTTTACCACGCGCGTTTAGGTAACCCGAAAACTCCGCTCCATCTCTAGTTATCTCAATGAAATTGTCTGACAAAGCATTTTAATTACGTTTTATTTTTTATGAACGAAACGCAATGCAATTGCATTCGTTTAATTTACTCGTTTTCAAAACGCTTCACTGACTCATTTATTAATTAATCGGAGATTTATGCTAATTATTTTGAAAGTTTCAACGGAAACGTGAATAATCTCAGATTTGTTTCAAGTTTGTTTCATTTGAATGATGCAATTCTCTCTGAAAACTTTAGAAACGTTTCCATTCATGAAATACTTTATTTACCATTGCAAACGCGCAACTTTCACAAACTTATTATCTACATCAGCGTTTCTCAACCATTCAGTAAGTTGCAATTACTAACAGTTTTTCATGATGATAGATGTCACTATATGCTAATGACAGCTGTCACTATGCTAATGACAGCTGTCATTTCTCAACCCATCAAATATGTTAAAGATTCATTCATGAAATAATTCAATCAAAAAAAAAATCAATTAAAATTTAAAAACTAATTAGTTCTGAATTTCTCAAGCTAAAACAATCGTTTCACGAAATTTCTCTTTGCGAAACTAATTATAATTTTTTTAATTTTAATTAATTCCAAAATCGATTCTTCCTGCTATTAATTTGTTTATTATAATATTTTTTTCACTACGTTAAATGCACTTTCTACTTATAAATTAATTTGCACGCAATATTTAATAAAATCTGCATGGGTTCAGACAAAGGTGAGATAATTGTGTTAATATCGCATTGTTTTGCGCTCGGCCTCTTACTAAACACCTCTGCAAAAAAAATTATACTCACAGTTACATCATTCGACCAATATACTTTGTTTACACGCTGAATAGAATGCGTTTGATTCCATTATTTTCACTTCTTTCTATATTTTTAACACTTTTCCCATCATTAATTGTATCTTCGATCGAGTAAAAGGTTTTTTTTTTCAGTTTGAAAAGCAAATTTTTGTGTTCAAAATTTCATCATTTAATTCAAAGAAAATGTTCATGTTCAACAAATAATGATATAAATTTGCAATTTAGATTTAGAGCTAATTATTGAAGTTTTGTAAATGATAAGTGTTAATCAGTTTTTAAAAACAATTTTTGTGTTCAACATTTCATCAATTAAATTTAACTTATTTGAAAATATTAAAATTTTGGAAATAATGAATTTTGGACAGTTTTGAAAGCAAAATGATGGTATTTTCGAAATAATTGGTATAGTTGTTATTTTTTCAATTTTGAAAAAAAAAATCAACAATTCAATTAATATTGGTTAAGTGCATATATTTAAGTGTTAATTATTGAAGATTGGAAAAGGTTGAATCGTCAAGGACTTTATAAACCAGAAGTCTCATTGGAAATAATTCAAGAATGTTATAATTCTTGTACAATTCCATTAGCAATTCATCATTGTCAAGGTAATTTTTTATTTATTTAAATATTAGAAAAAATAAAATAATATTATTTTATATAATATGTGTAATTCTCAAGGTAATAATTTTTTTTTTTTGTATTTAAAGATTGGAACTAATTCAGTTCAATGTAATTGAATTATGTATTGTTTTGTATTGAAAAAAACGCACAAAATAAATTAAATATTTTTTATGTAACCTCGCGTTAAAATAAGAAGCTACCGGGTGTGTTTGCAGAAAATTTCAAAAGTCCTTGTCGTAATTGATTTTGAAAGGATTTTAATGAATCTGCATTAAATTATATTTTTTTTGTATATCACAAATTAGTGGTTGAAGTTGTGAGTATTCGAATGGTCAAGGCGATTGGAGGCAATCTAATTGCGAATCGAATTCCTCCTTCACGCCCACAAGAGATTCATTGTGAACGACAATTGCAGCGGCAAGAATGAATGGTCTTGATCGACAACAATAACAACAGCAGCAGCAGCAGCATAATTCACACCTTGTTGGTATTTAATTACAATGAATTAGAAACTCATTACTTTAATGATCGCCGCAACTTCAGCGGAGCGTTCGATTAAGATCGATAGACACGCGATTGATTGAATCTTAACATCGCGTTACGCAATTGGAAAATGGTATTACAGATGCACGTTTTAAGGTCGTTTCTTCGCATTTTTTTTAACCAGTTACTAAAGAAGCATTGACTAAAAATTTAAATATGAATAGTATTCACGTATTTATTGGAATGCTTCAGTTTCGTAAGCGAAAAACCGTAGTTATTTCGTTGCGAGATTTATCAATAATTTCTACGGAATGCTGGAAGCAAAATTGGAGCGGCCGTTCATTTCGTGAAACCGTTTCGACACTGGTCATTCGTTCCCATCGAGATTTTCCCGGCGGACAGAGGCGAAAATGTTACATAAGTAATACATTGAAAATTGAAAAACGAAAAGAAAAGATTTTACCGTTTGTCGACATATTTATGATGCGGTCCAGTTTCAGTGCGTTGCGAAACCGTCGTCGCATTTAATTCATTATTAAATGATTCGATCAATTTTGGTTGCATAATCTGGAGAAAATACAAACAATTGCGTTCGCGGCCTATGCGGATTTGCGGGTAATGAGTGTACGTACACCTGTTTGCAAGGTGATTTCGACGAGGTAGTCTTAATTAGTGTTAGCTGCATTCTGCAGCAACAGGTAGCTTAGTAATTAGTGAAGGAAGTACGTGTTGAGACGGGATTCCGTTTCTTTCGTCGAATCGAGATGATAATTGCAATTTCATCCAAGATTAATCATCTCGATCTCCGGGAATCGCGTAAAACTTGTGTGTTTTAAAAGTATTCCAATTATCCGGCGCAATAATCTCTGAATTACGATTTATTTTTCTTATCTTGATGGACGATCGATTTATCTAATCCGCACTTTAATCATCAACTTGATTAATATTTTCATTAGATCAATCAGATTTTAATTATTGTTAATATTACAACAACAAAAATAAACTATAAATAAAACATTCAAGTTTTAATAAATTAAAATATTGACATCATTGGTTTTGTAAGCTTTTAGCAATTTACATATAATCTGCCTTTAGCATACATTTTGTAAGAACTTGCAATAAACAGTCATAATAACTCTTTCTACATTGAATTACGTTTTATTACATTTAGAAATTACGTAAGAAAATAAATCATTTTTAAATACAATTATTTTTGCTTGAAAAACTCATAATGTTATTTTTTTATATACAATTCAAAATACAATTCAGTTAACAATTTTAAATTGATTTTTATTTGTTGAAAAATGAAACATTCTATAAATAAGGGTTTTTCAATCTATCGGTTACGTTTTTTTTTAATAGGTTGATAGCTGTCAAACACATGATGACAGCTGTCATTTTAAGAGGAATTTGTAAATTTCTCTTATCAATTAGATCGCAGTAAAACTACAAACAAGGAGAAAATGATTGAAAAACTCTGGTCTAGATTTCAATTATTTTTGCTTGAAAAACTCATAATGTTATTTTTTTTTATAGATGAAACATTCTAAAAATAAGGGTTTACAATCTATCGGTTACTTTTTTTTGAATATATTGAAAAATGACAGCTGTCAAATATGATGACAGCTGTAGTTTCAAGAGGAATTTGTGAATTTCTCTTATCAATTAGATTGCAGTAAAACTGAAAATATGTGGAAAATGGTTTATAAACTCTGGTCTAGATCTCAAGCTTGTTTTCAGGTAAATAAATTTCCATATTTTATATTTTTTTACGTAAAATTTTGTGAATTAAATTTAAAAACTAAGATAATTTTGCTTGAAATATGATTACATTGCGTTATTTGTATAAGTCAAAAGTTAGATCATGTTTGAATCGTGAATAAATGTGTAATTAAATATGATTACATAGGTAGTTAATAGCGGAGTCGGTGAGGTGTAAAAATGTAGTTCGCATTTCTGAAAGGCTTAAGAACAGTGTTGAATATGCATTAGTACAATCGCACTTGAACGTTTACAGTTGCGACAATTTTTCCAATTTCATGTTCTGATAATTCCGAAGGACCTACAAAAAAAACCTGCATATCCAAGGATGCAGACTACATCAGGAAACAGTAGAATGCGTATTTCGATTAGCAAATCTCTCGGTTGCGTAAAGTTAGGGGAATCCCATAAGGAAGTGGCGCGTTTCAGCTCCATTCATTATTCTAATGAGTGGAACGTGATGAGGTTTTCCTCTGCTCCAGATTACGCGACGCGGAAAAATCTAAGTTAAAGTAAGTAAATAAATAAAGGTTTCCTCGTGCATAGCTCAACGCGGATAAAGATCCTTTCACTTCAATAGCACGCAAATTATTTTGTAACTCGACTTCGTACGTGTAACCATTTATGTTTTGCTTTTATTTTTCCTTCTTCGAGACGGTCAAAAATTATTACGGTTCCACGACTTCAGCCAATCTCTCTCATTCTCCTACAAGTTTTACTTCACTTAACTACATCCATTTAAGGCTCTCCATGTAAAATAACCGATTGAGTTCATGGCGAAATTGAAAAGGTTTTCACATATTTATTTAATTTATTTTTTTTGTTGATTCATTGGTTCCAAATGATTCGAAAGGATGCGTTTCGCAAAAACGGATGTAACGCTCGCAAATCGCATTACTAGACTTTTTAGTAAACAAAGCTATGTTTCAATTTATGACGCCTTGAACCTTGCGCAACTCTCGATCTTTGCATACCTCCGCCAACCCACCTTCACTTCGTCGAGCTTTCCGTGTCGCTGGGTTTTTATTTATTTTTTTTATTACATATTTGCGTGTTTTTCTTAACTATAATTTTTGCGCAATGCTCGACAAACTTCGGTTTCGAGGTAGGAATGGAGGACAATTAGAGACAATGGTTGAGCCCGAACGGCGGCGAAATTGGCATGGGGAAACGTGGAATTGGAATATAATTAGCGATCAAGTGCACTAGGCCAAGCACGGAGTCGGCGGCTCTGGATCTCTGTTTCCTTCTCGCTTACCGCTATTGGCACGAGGTTACGGACACATTGGGTAAACTCGAGAGATTTTATTACCTGCATTACATTCTTTCAGGATAATTTCATGATTAATAGAATTAAGACTTACTTCAAATAAATAACTTATGTCAGTTATAATAATCTGTCAAATATGTCAACAACTATTGGTTGTCATGGTGATAAATGAAAAAGCATAACATTAAGTTAGGTTAATTTACGTTATGTCACTTGTTTGATAACATCTTCAATTATTTAATAATGACTTACTTCGAATAAGTGAACGAACTTTACCAGATTTAAGCCTTTACGAAAGATCGGCGGATATATTCTTTCAGGATAATTTCATGATTAACAGAATTAAGACTTCAAATAAATAAACATACTTCAAACACTAATGACATAAGTTATAATAATCTGTCAAATATGTCAACAACTATTGGTTGTCATGGTGACAAATGAAAAAGCATAACATTAAGTTAGGTTAATTTACGTTATGTCACTTGTTTGATAAAATCTTCAATTATTTAATATGAATATTTATTTTTGATATATTAGTTGTTATGGTGACAATTATATAACTAACATGTGGATGCAGCAGCATAACATTATGTTAGATTAAGTTAAGTTACGTCACTTTATAAATTATCATGCGTTTTCCTAAAAATAAAATTCCATTAGCAAATCGAACGAACTACCACAAAATTATATAAATTCCTTTAGTTTTCTTAAATTAAATTTGATTTATTATACAATTTCCATTAACTAATCGCTTCATCGAAATTTAAAAATTTTACGTAATATTGAATTAGTTAACATGCATTTGTATAATAAATAATTTGACCTAGATATAAAATATTCTTTTGATTATTTACAACAGAAATCGTATTAGTTTATTAAATAGCTCAGTTTATGCTTCATTGACTTTAATAAATACTTTATTAGTATATAATCTTTCGTAAACTAGTAATAATTATGTAATAACAAATAGTAAATTATAAACATTACAAATAGATTACACATATAAATAATCATATCATATTTGCAACAAGTATTGATAAAAAAAATATTTAAGATTATTTTGTATTTATTTATGACATTTCATACTACAATGCAAATCGACGTAACTGGTTCGATTTCAAGTAATTAAAATTGGTTTTTAGCGCATACAACTTTTACCCGAATCAATGACGCGCCCTATCTGAAGAAAGCTGAAATGTTTCGACGACTCAATGGAATTTAATGAGAACACGGACAATCGGTCAATGAATAAATCGGCAATTAAATATTTGTATGAAAAAAATGGAAATTCTCACCTTTCCACAATTTTATAACAAACATTTTAATTTTGATACCGGAGCGTTATTGACATATGTCACAAATAACTGTCAAATACATCAACAACTATTGGTTGTCATGGTGACATTTATATACCGTGGATGCAGTAGCATTGCATTAAAGTTAGTTTGCCTTACGTCACTTTCGTACCTAATATTATTATAGGTTACGTTTACAATTAAACAATAATTAAAGAATAAATTTAAATAAATTAATATAACCTACTGCAACATGACACAAATAACTGACCAGGTTGCCATGGTGATAAATATATGCCTCACATATACTGTAAATGCATCAACAACGTTAAGTTACGTTACGTCAATTTTGTCTATGCGTAATATCATTTTCATTTAGATATTTGCAATCTATTTTATAAAAAGAAAAACTGGAATTAAATTTATAAATTTCGTGGTCTTGATCACATTTAAAAACTTTATTTATAAAAAAAAAACGAACCTTAAAAAGATTAAATTAAAACCAGGTCGAAGTAATTATACGCAATTTACGCAACACTTTACTTGTTGTTTTTTTTTTCGGATATGAAAAGACTCGTATTCTGCAAACGGATTAATTATGTCCTTCGCTTATTTTCGGATCGAATAAAATAAAAAGTAAAGCTACTCACCCCGTCTTGGAAAATAATTACAAATCGACGACTAAAAAGAGTTGTCTTCCGAGTAAGACGGATAATAAAAATAGATTTTGGACTTGACGACTTGAAGCTGGTTTTTCTTGCGTTTACGAGCCGAAGAAAATGATCCAAATAATTGCAGTCATTATCTACGAAGAAATTGCGAGCATTGCGATATCCGTAATTGGAGGATACACAATAATGAGTTTATGAACGAAATACTAATTAATTTTTTGAAGATAAATTAAAAATCGATTAATTTTATATGAAAATAAAATTCCTAATTTTAACACTTATTCGAATTTTAATTAAAATTTGTTCATTATTATAAAAACTACAATACGTTAAAAGCATGCAATTAATTTATTATAAATAAGGAAGTGCACTTTATTTTCGTCTATTTACGTATCTAAACACTAATTAACTTAACGACATCGTAAATTGGGAAGACGATGTTGAAATACTTAAATATCAAATACTAATAGTATTTTTTTTTACTTAGTTCACTTTCCCATTCAGGTAATGTTTTTTGACTTTCCAGTACGCAAAGAATTGCAAGTAGTAAAGAAACTAAACAACATTTTCATTATATATTTAAATAAGAAATCTAAGTTTAAGTTTTACTAATTCTGGTAATCACTAAAATCTTAAATGTTAAACTACTAAATTTATTATTATTAATTATTAATTTTTTGTTAATGACATTAAGATCTACATTATTTGCATATAGTTTTTAAGTTCAATGAAAAATTTTCCTCTCTCCATTGCGAAATTGCGGTAAAAATCTGCATACAAATTATGTCTAATTGGAAAATGATACGTTAAGTAATTTAATATTGCAAAAGAATGTCTGCTCGATATTTATAATTCAAGAATTCAAAATACCGTTGGAACATCGTAAATCTTTGCAGAACGAACTTTTCTAATTTCGACGCATTAATTAAATTTCAACGTGATGAATAATACAAGAAAAAAGCGAAAACTATTTGTGAATGTGTTAACCTACGAATCCAAACAAGTTCATGGAACGAGCCATATGTTTCTCATGATTTCTCATCGGGATGCATTCGCAATGATTATATAAGTTTTGTCGGACAAAAATTTCTCCAAACGGAAATTTACATTGAAAAATGAACATATAGCAATAAAAATGCAAATCCTAAAAGATATCTACACCCGAAGATCTAGTTTTCACTATTTTTTTTTTGTATGCATACTTTTTCGTGCTTGATTTAATCGCAAATTTTTAACATTCCGCAACCCAAATGTTAAAAAAAATCTCGCTTTGACAGCTGTCATTATGCGACCCCATTCAAATTTTGAAGCAACCAACTTTTGCAACAGGTTGAGATACGCTGTTGCAAAATACATATTTTCGTATTTACAACCACATTTGTTTACATTTACAATTTCGAATAGTATATCATCAGTTCCTCAGTTTGACAGATGATGACAGCTGTCATTTCGCATTAAAACTTCGCTTGTCAAAGTCTTTGTAATATAAAGATAATTAAAAGTTAAATAATATACTGTATAATTAAACTTTCGTCCATATAGAAATATGAGAAATTAATAATTATTCATTTTATAATGACTGAAAAATATATCAATTGCGAATTTACATTTAACGAAATTAAATCTATCGAAATAAATCATTCTAAATTC
Source organism: Nicrophorus investigator (assembly GCA_963457615.1). Lineage (NCBI taxonomy): Eukaryota > Metazoa > Arthropoda > Insecta > Coleoptera > Silphidae > Nicrophorus > Nicrophorus investigator. The sequence goes on from OY735143.1 coordinate 4,357,716, forward strand.
TTAACATAACCTTATTTCCACGACCCATTTTTTTAAGTCTTCCTTTGACATTTATTGACAGCTGTCATTATTCAAATTTGGAAGTAACAAACTTTTGCGTCGCGTACATATTTTCGTATTTACGCTTTGACAGATGGTGACAGCTGTCATTTTGCATTAAAAGTAAAAAAATATATCAATTGCGAATTTGCGTTTAACGAAATGAAAGCTATCGAAATAAATCCTTTCCATTTGACCACAAATCTGCGGAACAAGTTTTTTTCTTTTTTGTGGTCGTCGGCGATCGATTTCTCAATTAATTGCAATAATTAATACGGTTCGATCGAATTAAGAAAAAGCATGATTTATTAGTTTTTTATTTAAATAAACCAAAAAAAAAATCATCAAATAAACAAAGAGAAATTTGTAAATAATCAATCAATTTAAATAAATTATTTAATTTTATAAAAAAAAATACAATGAAAAATTAATTTTTTGAAAATCATCAATAAATGAAAGTTTTTTTTTTCGATGTAGAAATAATCGATTGATTAGAGAAACTATTTTTTTTATATATATATTTTAATAATTTGATTTCGTTAAAGAAATATCGAAAATGTGAAGAAACTGCATATATTTTTTTTAATAAATTTTTCAATGCTTTCTAATTCATGCAGAAATCGAATGTTTGACTCACGGTAAAAGAAAACACGTATCTTTCGTTCGACGTAATTGGCTTCAAATGTATGTCGAAATTGGCTGTTTTTAATTAAATATGAATGCACATGTTAACACATTCCGAAATGCAATTAGATTTATAAAAATAAATAGAAAATTTATCAACTTTTTAAGTCATGCCTATAAAAATAGCAATTATTGAATAATTTTCTTTTGTAATCAGCTTAAAAATAATATTACGTAAAAACGTATTTTGTAATAAGGATTAAGAATATGTGTTAATAATTAATTTTAGTTTATGGTTTTTCAAACTAATAAAAGTTTTCTCTTTATCCAAATATGGATGTTTAATGAATATAATAATATTTCTCGTTAATAATAAAAAAAAATAATTAGATCCATTCAGTTTTCAATAAAAAGGTAATACAAGGTAATAGAGAGAAACATGAGGATTTCTAAATCGTTTATAAAGAGAAAAACGAGTAAATTAATAATAGAAGATTTTGATTCAATCATCGATTTATCTGTTTCGAAAAACCGATTGAAAGTCCGTCGCAAATTAAGCGGAAATCATTTTCCTTTTGCGGCTTTCGGATGAAGAACGAGCCTTCCTTTGCGGCCACGCATTTCACGCTCCGATGAAACAACAATAATAATCCTAGGTTTCAGGCGAGTCTACAAAAAATTACGTAATTCGAAGCGGCGCGTGGCCTTCTCACTTACTAATTGCACAACGAACGAATCGATTTGCGCGCGACTAATTGCGATTTGTTTATTGCCCAATTTTCGATATGGAATTCGATTTAATAACTCAAATTCTTAATTGGCACGTAAATATTGTTATTTACATAAGTTTGTATTAAAAATTTATAAAATTTTGTAAATACACTGAAAAAAAAAATATGATTTTCAAATAAGATTTTCTTAACATTTAGTAAAGTTCGGTTCGTAAAGTGAAAATAATCATTAATTTAAAAAAATCTCAAGTTTTAACATGACGGACAATAATTTATATGGTCGATGGAAACTTTCTTAAAAAATATTTATAACATGCAATTAATTCCAAACACAAATTTTTAAAACCTTAATTTTTATAAAATCCTCAATTAAAGATAATTTATTGTAAATTAATAAAACAATTTTAACAATTTTTTTTAAATTACACGATATTTTATTTCGTTTTTACACGGTTTTAAATATGAAAATACACGATTTGCAAATGAACTGAATCCTCTTAAATTAACGAATGAATGGATTTACGTGCATTTCGCATTGAAAATGCAAGGAAAATGCTTGATTTTTACTCGTGTTGTTGTGTGTTAAGTGCGGATGGCGAAATTATTGCACTTTCCTTTCGCAACTGCATATTTTCTATAATATCTGCGTATCTCATTTTACATAAGATATGCAAACTCGTTTATATTTTTCTTTATTTTTTTTAATCCACTACAAACTAATTATTATCCTCGCATTTTCACATTATTCAAATCGTTACTATTTTATTCAAATCTTCAATTTAAATTATTAAATTTTCAAGTTTTCAAACATTTATATAATAATTAAAATTTTTATAATTGTATCAAATAAACTACTGTTCCTATGGTAATCTTAATAAAATAAAATCTATTATGTCATATCATTCATGTTGTAACCATGGAAATCTTAATTAAATATCATTATATAACCTAAACTCATTTTTATTTTTTTAATTTAATTCAAATACGTTTTCGATATTTTATTGAAATCTTAAATTTAAATTTTCAAGAATTTATGTAATTAAAATTTCCATAATTGTAACTACTGTTTCTATGGTAATCTTAATAAAATAAAATCTATTATGTCATGTCATGTCATTTGACAGCAGCTAATTCGATTTTGTTTGTTTTATGTAAAGTATTGTTACCATGGAAATCTTAATTAAATAACTCTTACTATATCATTACGTAATTGACAGCAGACAATAATGTTATGATATCATTCGACTAATTGCTTATTTTTAATTGAATGAATGAATGAACAACGCTAGACACATTAATTACCGATGCAGACTGCAGTAATTTATAGTTATTTGCGCAAACCATTTCGGTTCGTTAAATCCTGTTTACATTTGCGGAGAAGACGAAAATCAAATAAAACCATCAACATCCTTCTTCAAAAAAACATGTTTTTCTTGCATTAAACACAATTTTAAATATATTTTATGGTCATATACAACAATTTAATGATCCAATCATGTTTCATTACATAATAATACATTTGTAAAATCCACATTAAATTATTCTACTTAAATTAATATTTTAACTTCCGTTCAAATCTTTATGTTAACAAGCAATTACTTTATCGCGTATTCGAAAACTGCTTATTACTCGAAGGAAACTCTTATTTACTTTTCAATTTAAGCTAATTGTCGCATAACTGCGAGATTTCTAAAACATAAAGCTATTATTATAATAAATTCAATTTTAATTAAATTTTCATTTATACGAAATAAACGATTTATATGTTCGTTTTCATAAATAAACGCAAATAAATGATTTTTTTTGTGTGAAGTAATTGCAGTTAATTGCCGAACAATTGCGAGACCTGAATTGCTAAATCTCTGGAATTGGGTAGGAAAATGCGACGTAATCTCGTCAATTAGCTTAGATCTTTCTGTAATATGCTTGAAAAGTAGTTATTAACCTTTAACTCTGTAAGAGTTTGTAGAAGCACTTTTTTCTGAGTCGGTTTATGATGAAACTGGGATTATTATGTTATGATCTATTCGTAAATTGTTTATTATTTTCTTTACTTTTTCATAATTGATAAAAATTCAGTTTCATTTTTGATTGTTTGTTAAAATTTTCTATTTCTCATTATTATGACATTTTTGTAATCACAAGAACAATCGTAATTTCTATTGCTTTTCAAATAAATTGGTTTAAGTAAACAATGATATTTTTTTCAAGCAATTATTTCCAGTATTTCAAGTTTTTGTGATTAATTTGACAATATTTCATTACTAACAAAATTTCAAGTTACATGGATGGAAATATTTATTTTCTAATTTTTAAGTTTAATTAATTAATTGTGTGTGAAATATGAGCGAAATGATGCAAAACAATAATTAATAAAATTAATCTATTTTTTCTAGATAAGTTAAATTAAAATCAGTAAAAAAATACAATAATTAATAAAATTCATTTTAGATAAGTTCGTTTTGAAAAAAACATGTTTTCGACATTTTTCGTGACAAATTTGAAATAGTTAAAAAATGTGCATATAAACAAATATTCGATAAGGAAACGTGACTTTTCTCAGTTTCAAAATTAATTTTAATAATTGATAATATTTAATGTATTTTTAAAACTTTTCCTAATTAAAATATTTGTCAATTTCCAAACAAGAAACAGAAAATTTAGAGTATTTTCAATGTCTAATGTCAATGTCTAAATGTTAGGAAAGTTAACTTTTATGAATAAATTAAAAACACCAAAAATTTCGATTTAAATTACAAAAAACAGCAATTTTCTATGGATTTCCAAAATCTAAAGTAATAATTGATTTTTTATTAATTTTTGTAATTTTAGGAAAGTTATCTTTAGGAAATAATTTTTATTTACTTTTAACATTTTCGAATCAAAATATCTATCAATAAGTCAAAAACGTGTTTTAAATTTTTCATTGTGAAGACTTACAAAAAATTTTCTGTGGATTTCCAAATTGCATTTGATTTTGCATTAATTTTTGTAATTTAAGGAAATAAGTTTTATTTAATTTTGAAGTTTTTGAATCAAAATGTAGATTGTGAAGATTCACCAAAAATTTCTAATCAAATTATAAAAAACGCAAATTTTCTGTGGTTTTCAAAATTTCAATTGATTTTTCATTATTTTTGTAAATTTAGAAAAGTTGGCCTTGGAAAACAATTTTAATTTACTTTTGACGTTTCCGAATGAAAAAGAACAAACTGTCAAATAAGTTGCAGAACTATGTAAAAAACTTACCAAAAATTTAAGAATTTCCGGTTAAATTCCAAAGAAACTTCGGCCTCCGTGCAGAACTGAGCTACGAATTACCTCGTCCAAAGTGAGTATTACAATATATACAAAATTATATATTATTTTTTTGGGGGAATTTGCGGAGCGGCACAGCACACGACTGAAGACTGTGCGTGGAGCGTACCCCGTCTTATAAGTCTCGGCTATCGGCGAGAAAGAGAAAGTCCAATTAACCTGAGGCTTCAACCTGCAGCAGCAGCAGCAGCAACGACACCCGGATTGTCGCCCAGGATTTTCTGGAGACGCATCCGCCGGAAAACTCCTCCGCCATTAAGGTCACTTACAGTGCGTCGCTTTGTTGTCTTCTGCAAAAGTGTAATTAGTCAACAAGAAAAACAATGGAACAACGAACAATATACGTAAGTGAGTTTTGAAACTATGTTCTAATTGTCGCAATCTCTTTGGTCCGCATCCGAAGGTCGTCGCAACAGTTTTCGAGTTCCTTTTCTATTTTCTTTTTTGGTAATTTGTCTCACTCACAACTAGACCAATTATCCATATACACACACACTCACGTTTTTTTTTATTTTAGTTTTTTGTCTCTCTATTAATTTACGAAATCGGTTCTCTTGTTGTTATTACTACTTCTTCTATATTTGTATTTTCCGTCTCTTTCACTATTTTAGAAATTTCCGGACCTGACAGATATTACTACACCACGCACACATTTCACACTCTCGTTATGTCCGCGATTATCATTATTAGATAATTATTAATTCCATATCTTTATACCAATTTTCAGAACAAAAACAATTATTTAATTTATAAAAAAAAAGTAATCAAAAATGAAACTACAATAATTAATTGATTTTATTCATGATAATTGATATTTTTCGCATATACGAATTTAATGACGTAATTAAAGTTATACATTTTTCGGTTGATAAAAGCAATTTATTCCAGATTTTATATTGAAAGTTGCAGTTATCAAGATTGACATAGTTGCGAAAGTATTGAATCGAAACAATTAATTTAGTTCATTGAATTAATATGAAATATGAATTAATTTTGAAATATATATTGTTTTCTATTCAAATTCAAATTTATTTAAAATTATTTAAATATTGAACACCGTCGATTATTATTAATGAATATTTTCAATATCTTCAATTAGTTTTTTTTAAATTTATTTATATTTTCGATTCAATTTTGCTGATTTTTTTTAGTTGATTCTATAAATTATTGTTTTTCCTTATGCTTTAATAGATACGTAGATTTAGTATAAATGGTGTTATTTAATTGTTTTGCCAATTTTTGGATTAAATTTACAGATTTTTTTATCTTATATTTTTTTTAAAAGATTCATTTAGAACAGTTTTAGTATAAATGTAGTTTTATTTAAAAGCCGATCAATTTTGTAGTTCCAAATTTTTAAATACATCTTTTGAAATTTTTCAAAATTTTCAATTAGTGCTTTACCATAAACATTTTCAGTAGTTTTAGTATAAGTTTAGTTTCATTTAATTGCAGTTCAATTTTGGTCAGTTTTTTGAATATTTCTAATTATTTTTGTAATTTATTGATTTTTTATTTTATATTTCTATTAAAAGACATCTTTAGAGTAGTTTTTAGTATAAGTGTAGGTTTATTTAATCGTAGATCAATTTTGGTGATTTCATGTTATTCAATATTTTTAATAAAAATTTCTGAAAATTTTGAAAATTTTCTATTATTTCTATAATATATTGATTTTACATTCTTTATTTGCTTTAAAATATACTTTTAGATAAGTATTAGTATAAGTATAGTTTCATTTAAATGCAGTTCAATTTTGGTCATTTTTGTTGTTCAATATTTTCGATTAAATTTGCTGAAATTTTTCAATATTTCTAATAATTTTTGTAATTTATTGATTTTTCAGTATATATTTCCTTTATCAGACATCTTTAGAGTAGTTTTAGTATAAGTGTAGTTTTATTTAATCGCAGATCAATTTTGGTGATTTCTTGTCTTTCAATATTTTTAATTAAATTTTCTGAAATTTTTCTAAATTTTTAATTACTTTTGATTTTACATTATTTATTTGCTTTAAAATATACTTTTAGAGTAGTTTTAGTATAAGTCTAATTTTATTTAATTTCAGATCAATTTTGGTGATTTCATGTCATTCAATATTTTTGATCAAATTTGTCAAAAAATTTAAATTATTTTCGTAACTTTTGATTTTACATCTTATATTTTATTACTATTTTAAAAAATATTAGATTCGTGAATTGATTAATTTTAATGCTTTTTTCTCTAAGATTTATTGTTGATTACACAATAATTTTAACGTAATTCACCGAAAAAAAACACAATTAATCACATAAATTGGATCAGTCTGCAACGCTTCGTCATTGCCGCAATGACCCCAAGGCATAGATGTCGCCACCCGTATTTTTTTATTTAATCACCAAAGAAAGAGAACAAATTTTACACGATCTGAAAATAAAATGTTTTCGTGTAAACCACGATAATAAAATAATGGCAAATATTAGCGCTGCGGTCGTCATTCGCTTTTGTCCAAGTCATTAAACAGCGGACCGAAAAACAGCATCTGACAGCGAATGATTTAAGAAAGTGTCGATGCGAATTCCTGATCTCGTTTATTTCTTTTTAATAAACTGATCGGCCGAACGGTTACGTAAGAAGCTCAAAAGAGCGTAAACACCCAGACGAAAATCCTTAACGAGTTTACAATTTTTTTCTTCTCTCCAAATCATTTATATTTTTTTAATATAAATTAACTTTGATTTTTATTCTATTTTTTTTCTCTTCACCAATCATTCGAGCGTCGCACATGCAGGAATGTTACGTAAATTCTAATTCCTTCCACTAATTCGATTCGTTATTTGTTGAAAGCAGTTTGTTTGCAATTCGATTGTGCAAAATGCAAAAAAATAACCGTTATACAAAATAAGACATAAATCTTTTTTGAACGGTCAATTTGTTCAATTATTATGTTAATTATTTTACATAAAAAAAGCTAATATTAATTTAATAATTCTAGTCCAAATTATAATTAATAACAATTAAATTAGCATAATTATAAATCATTAATGCAGTCATTGAACTTAATTTTTATTAATTTGAAAAAAAAAAATAGAAATTTATATAGCATGCAATTTTACATATATAAAAGGTATGGCGGATATATCCGCCATTATCAACTTGTGGTTGTAAAATTTAAAAAAAAAATGCTACACTTATAATTAAATCCAGAAAAGAACTTTCTTCCTCGTTTATTCTTGATAATAAGCTATTTTCTTTTTATTTCAATAAGTATAGGAACTGATTGATATTAACCACTCTGTTTGGTATTCAAAAAACGAACAAACTTTGTCCGTTTTAATCAGTTTTTGCGGGAAAATCAGTGCGCAATTAAATAATTGTGGACTTTCATTAAAAAAAAAGATGAGGAAATGAAGTGGGAAGCTCGCGTGCCGATGTCTATATACTGAATCACACGTATACTTTGCTATGTAAATCGGTGATTGTAGTTTAGAGTCACCACACTTCGGCATCTAGGAAAGATTATAAACTAATTATGAGTACTCTTATTTGCACATGCAGGAAATAATATCAATAAAATTGCTCATTGTTTGCAGTAGAATTATAAAGGAGCAAGGTCTTTAATTCACGAGATTAATGCAATTGATTTTTTGTTAATAAGTAGGAAAAAGTAATTAATTTAATTAAAAACTTAATATAGAGTACGTCAAGGGAATGTACTTTGACCTAATTCACAAATTATGTCTATCTAATTAGTAATAATTGCTAAATTTGTATCGTTTTGAAGACCTAATGAAAATAATTTGAAACTTATGAAGAATGTTAATTACACAATTCTATTTAATCTGGTGTACCCCAAGGAATCGTGCTTGTTCCTAACATAAAATTCAGATTTACTAATATACTTCAATAATTGATAAATTTGTGTCTTTTCTAAGACCATGAAATGAAAATAATTAAAAACTTATTAGCAAAAATTCAAGACTCGATTTTGTCAAGTGTTCCTCAAGGGAATGTACTTTGACCTAATTCACAAATTATGTCTATCAATTAGTAATAACTGCTAAATTTGTATCGTTTTGAAGACCCAATGAAAATAATTTGAAACTTATAACATTTCTTCTGGTATACCCCAAAGAATCGTTCTTGTTTCTGATATTAAACTCAGATTTACTAATATCCTTCAATAATTGATAAATTTGTGTCTTTTCTAAGAACATGAAATGAAAATAATTAAAAACTTATTAGCAAAAATTCAAGACTTGATTTTGTCAGGTGTGCCCCAAGGAATTGTACTTTTACCTAATATAAAAATCAGGTATACCAATATCCAACAATAATTAGTCGTTTTGACGATCTGTCAAATTAACATAATTGAAAACTTATTAGGAATTTTGTCTGGTGTACCCCAGGGTTTTGTACTTGTACCTAGCACACGCTCAAATCAGATGTACCAACATCTAAAATGGTAAATAACATATATTAAAACTAATTTATTCCATTTTCACAATGAATTAAGAAACGTGTCTGGCAATAAATTTGAAGAACAAATAATTACCATTATTGAATAATGCAATTATCTAACATCAAAAAACACACATGTAGACATGAAGCTAAAGCAGATGGGACTTAAATTGAGCAAATTTATATTAGTTGCTAAGGAGAAAGTGGATATTTGCGTTGAATAAGAAACGATTTATTTGAAAAAACTAGTCTTGTAATATAAAATAAACAGGACACTGAATAATATTTAAAATCATATGCATTCAAGAAGTGCAATAAATACTTAAACTTGTTTTTACACTACTGTTAAAAATATACCGTTAAGACAAGAATCCTTGGAAATAAGTCTTGTAAATAATCATGCTGATCGAACATAAATACATATTTGAATATTCAGATAATTCATGTTGCAATGAAACTCGTTAAGATTTTTTTGTAAATCTATTTTAGTCTTAAATATTAAGATATTTGTAACATGATAAAATTAAATTGTTTGTTGTGAAGCAATCAATCATGAATTAATTAAATTAAATTAATCATCGGGTGAATGTTTAGTATAAATGCGTGTCTTACATAATATATAAATAAATATGTATAATATGTTTTTGATTTTATTTTTCGAACGTTCGTACTCGAAGAATTCGCCTCTTTCTAATTACATTTTTTCGTTGTTGATACATTTTTTTAAATTTATTTTTCGCCGCTCGACTCTATGGAATCTTTTTTAGAAGCAGATCATTAAACTCGAATTGCGCAATTATTATGTTGATTTTAATATATATTTTTTTTTTGAATGCGAAGAAATAAATAAATAAATAGGAACCTATCATTAGGATTATTGCATGTGCTTCAGTTTCGACTATAAAAATCTTTCACTTTCCTTTTATTTCTCTTCTCCGAATTTCTCCTGATCTCATCTATGCATTCGAATTTGCGGATGCAAACGAAAACTAATCCACTTTTCGTTCTCGATTCATCGAATTTCAACAAATCGTAAGAAAGTTAACAAAATTCCTTTAAGAAAACGATAATATTTGCATATTAAAATTAATTAATTACGTGCTCTATATCCATTATTTAATCGCTAATTAACTTAATTTTTTTCTTCTGCTTGGTTGGAAATAATGGAAGAAGTTTCGTGAACAAAAATTTTTGTTGTTGGATTCGTAATTAAATTTATGCATCGAACGGTGTAGCACTTGAGGATTTTTCCGTCAGCATTTAAATTTCAATCTGTTTATGCAATAAATTATAAACTTTGGATTTCCCGTAATTTTATTTAAAAAAAATTATTATTAACCGCAGTTTATCGTCAATATTATTGTTATTTATAATTTATGCAATATTTTCTGAAAATATTTTAACTTTCTTTCTTCAAAGTAACTGTTTGAGTAATTAGTTGTACGCCGAAATTGAAGACGATCTTAATGTTCTTTCACTTAACCCGAATGATCCGTCGCGCGTGAAAAATGCACGAGACAATGCGGCAACAATTAATCAAACTAATTTCTTTCTTCCTGCTTCAAACATTACACGTACTTCTCAATCTCATAAATTTACGAATTATGTTTTTTTTCTTCGTATTTCGACAGAAATTATAATTTAACGATTGTATAAATATTGATGGAATTCAAATTTATAATTGGATTATGACCTGATAATGTATCGTTTATTATAATAAATACATTTGTCGCAATTAATTAATTGCTATCGATTTTCGAACTTTTCGATCTGAATTGATTTATTATTCTAATGAGACTTTCGGTGCGTTGCGAAACGGGAAAGGAGTTGAAACTCAACAGAATCGAATTTTATGTTGCACGGCAGTAATTATTGTCGGGCTGAAACTTGACGCGTGTATTTATGAATCATATTCTAATTGAGATAGTTTACATTTGAATGTGCACTTAGCTCGAAATTTGCATTCGTATTTTAGCTCGCATTCGACTGGACTAGTTAACACAAGTCGTTTCCTTTCCTAATTTATCGATTGATATTTACACAATTTTCGTACTTGGTTTGTTGTAGTAATAAATAATTTATTGAAAATTTAAATTTCTTTGATATTATAGAAAATTAAATTCCAAATTTTAGATATTTTTAGTAGAAACTGAATGAAATAAAGAAAAATTAGTATCATGTTACAAAATTGAATAAATTTCGTAAATTCTCAGTGAAAAATTTTTGTATAAATTTACCTAAATTATTTTTTTTAATAATGAATATTTTGAATATTTTAAAATAAGTTTATTGACTTTTTAATATGCAACTGCATTTTTTTAATAAATAACTAAAATTCTTTATATCGAACTAAAAATTAAATATGTTGAAATAAATTTCGAAAATTCACCTGAAAATTGAATATTTCAGAATAAGTTTATTAACTTCTTGATATAAAACTCAAAATTGTTTTTTTTTAAATAAATTTCTAAAATTCTTTTAACGAACTGAAAATTGAAAATTTCGGGCACAAATTTCGAAAATTCACCTGAAAATTGTATATTTTAGAATAATTTTAGTAATTTCTTGATATACAAATCAAAATTGTTTTTTTAAAATAATTTTCTAAAATTCTTTATAACGAATTGAAAATTTTTGAAAATTCACTTGAAAAATGAATATTTTGTAATAAATTTAATTTTTTTTTGTTAATATAAAACCAACTAACCCAAATTAAAAAAATATATATTAAATTTTCAAAATCTATCTAAAAATTGTTCATTTTCGTAAATTTTTTATATAGAACATTTTGAAATAAATTTTGTAAATTTGTGAAATTTATTCCAAAATTTTGAATTGAATAACAACAATTTTTTGAAACGTATTTAAATTTTCAGGTAATTTTTCTGTATTTATTCCAAAATTTCATATTTTCAGTAAATGTCAAGAATTTATGAAACATTCCTAAATTTTGAGTTCAATATAAATAATTTACAAAAATGAACAAATTTTCAAAATCTATCTCAAAATTGTTCATTTTCGTTAATTATTTATATCGAACACAAAATTTTGGATATAGTGTAGATTGTTAAAAATATACCGTTAAGACAAGAATCTTTGGAAATTAGTCTTTTTTTGATCGAACTCAAAATTGAACATTTTGGAATAAATTTTCGAAAATTCACCTGAAAATTGAATATTTTGAAATAAAATTCGTTTTTTTTAATATAAAACCAAATTTTTTATATGCAACCAAAATTTGAAAGTTTTATAGTAAATTTTCAAAATCTGTTTCAAAATTGTTCATTTTCATAAATTATTTATATCGAATTTTGGAATAAGTTGCGTAAATTCTTGATATTTACTTAAAATATAAAATTTTGAAACAAATATAGAAAAAATACCTATTTTGGAATAAATTTCGTTTTTTTTTTTAATATAGAGCCAAATTAGTTGTAAATTTTCAAAATTGTTCATTTTCGTAAATTATTTATATTGAACCCAAAATTTTAGAATAAGTTACGTAAATTTTTGATATTTACTAAAAACATGAAATTTTGTAAAAAAATTACCTGAAAATTTAAAAAATTGTTATTCAATTTAAAATTTTCTTAAAAAATATTTCCGAGTTAAACTAATGTTGTCTTCTATTTCAGATTTACTTCCTTAATTTCTATACATATATTTTTTGTTACAAAGTTATAATTTCGCAAGTAAATAAAAATGCCCGTGTATTAAAAGTACATTAGCAGGAAATCGATTGAAAACAGAAATTAAGTGTAAGGTTCAACGGAGTGTGCAGGCATTCGAAAAACAAACAGATTTCGAGTCACTTAGCACCGGGAATTGCTCAAGTACGATTCACTTTCAAAGAGGAGGTTGTATTTTTTATGTTCTCTGTCTTCGGTTTTGCTCAACGCTCAACCTTGACACGGCCAAAAGCAAACATAAAGAAAAATAAAATAAAAAAACTCAGCTGGACGCGAAGAAAGTAACAATTCATTTAAACGGGTTTTCAAAACGCGCAGTTTCTTTCGTTAATCGATGAACATTCGCGAATTTTCGTCGGTGAAAGTGAACTGAATCTTATCGTGGGTGGCATCAATCATATAGGAAGATGAATCTTCTAAACACATTCTTTTTTTCTTCTCAGTTCATCAACATCGAATACCGTTAATCTCTCAGTCATCTCTAGTTAACGATTCCATTCATAACTTTTCATTATATCACAAAAAATACAATAGTGAAAATATTATTTCTAGTAAAGTTGCTCTCAAAAAAATCCACTTTCATAAAGAAACTTCTGTGACAATCTGATAGAGATATTTTTGCGTTACGAAAGTGGAAATAAAGTCAGCAATAAAACGACTTTATCTATTTATTTATTGCTTTTTTTGCAAACTATAATGATCGCAATTAGTCTAATGGTAATTATAGCAATGGAAGAGCAATATAAAGAAAATAACAATAATGTTGACGTCGCGCGTAATTTTATGCAACAATTCGCTAACTCCACCTAGTTGCGCGTGTTTTACTCATATTTTATTATTGCGAACGTTTCATATGCAGAAATATTCTAAAGCGCATTTCGCAAAGCGATTGTGCAACGTTTTTTTTTTGTTAACTGACAATTTTTTTTATTATGTATATATTTCGGATGCAGTCATTAAACTTGACATTTTAATAATTTCTTAATTAATATTTCTTAATGAGTGCAAAATTATAACGGTTTATTTTTTTGTGCGTTATTTTCTATTGCATCAATTTCCTATAATAGATGACTGCAAATATAGAGTTGAATTCCGATATGGGAGTGCTTCTCGTGGAAGAAAAAAATTAACAACCTGTTTGTGTATTCCGCTGCTTAAGCGTCTGCAAACGTGATTCTTCATAAGAAATTAACAATCTGTTTAATGTTCTATGTGTTATATGGATCGTTATTTTTAATTGCGAAATAATAAAATTATAATAAATTTATTTTATTGTAATAATAATAATAAAGTAACATTTTTGCAATTAATGAAATAAGTACAAATAGTTTCTGCAGTTTTTTTACTGATTTAATTTAAATAATTTATTTTGTCACTCTGTTTTTATATATTTATTTCAATTTTGGGTTTGTATTAAGAATTTTTTACAAAAATATACAATTTTGATACAATTTTTCCTTAGAATTATTCAAAAATTTAATATTTAGTCTTGATTACTAATATCTATTTTTGTATAACATTTTTCGCATTGGTTTTAAGAATATTCGAAATGTTTTACGAAAATTTTGGGTTAATATTAAGAATTTGCTAAATTCCTTCCAAGTTTTTCTATTTAAAAAAATAATCGAACTTTTTACCAAAATCTACAATTTTAGTTTCAATTTTGGATTTACGAAATTTATTGAAAAAAATATAATTTTGAGAAATTTATTAATTTTAGGTTTGTTCCAAAAATGTTGTGTAAATATTAAGAATTTTCTAAATTCTTTCCAAGTTTTGTATATTTTAAAAAATAATCGAACTTATAACCAAAATCTATAATTTTGACGAAATTTATTAGCTACAATTTTGGGTTAATATTTTACGAAAATTATTGAAAAAAATAGAATTTTTAGTTGATTTCAAGAATTGACGAAATTTATGAATTTCAGTTTTGGGTTTATATTAAGAATTTTCGTAATTGTTCCAAAAATGTTGTGTAATTAAGAATTTTCTTAATTCTTTCCAAGTTTTTCTATTTAAAAAAAATAAAAAAATAATTAGTTACAATTTTGGGTTAATATTGAAAATTTACGAAATTTATTAAAAAAATTATAATTTTGAGTTGATTTCAAGAATTGACGATTTTTATTAATTTCAGTTTTGGGTTTATATTAAGAATTTTCGAAATTATTTCGTAAATCTACAATTTTGATGTAGATATCAGAAAAATTGTAATTTTGAGTTGTTGAAGACATTTATTATTTTCAAATTTGTGTCTTGTATTAAGAATTTTCGAAATTGTTACCAAAATGTATGATTTCGGGTTTATATTAGGATTTTTCTAAATTTATTGCTAGATTTTTAATTTTGCATTAAGAATATTCAAAGTTGTTACCAAAATATACAATTTTTGATATAGTTTTGAGGAATTGACGAAATTTATTAGTTTCAATTGATTTCTGAAAATTTTGCCTTAGAATTATTTAAAAATTTACTATTTGGTCTTGATTACTAATATCTATTTATTTACAAAATTTTTAATAATAGTTTTACATCAAAAATATTTAAAATTGTTACGAAAATTTTGGGTAAATATTCAGTTTTTCTATTTTGGGTTTGCAGTAAAAAAAAATCAAATTGTTATAAAAATGTACAATTTTATTTATATTAAGAATTTACGAAATTTATTTAAAGAATAGAATTTTGTGTTGATTTCAAGAATTAACGAAATTTTTTAATTGAAATTTTGTGTTTATATCAGGATTTTTTTTTAATTTATTAATAAATTTTCAATTTTGGATTTACATTAAGAATTTTCGAAATTGTTACGAAAATCTACGAAATTTTGAGATAAATATCAAGAAATTATAAATATTATTTTCAATTTGATATTATTACCAAAATGTAAAACAAAATTTATTATTTAGTTAATTTTTGTTGTAGTTTTACTTAAATTATATAATTTATTATAATTCTTAGAAAATTAGTTTTTCACACTTAATTGCTTACTTTTCTAAAATAATTAGTCTTTCCATTGAATCGTATTATTTACTTAGAAGAACATAAAACACTTAGTTTTAGTTAATAATTTCCGCTTACAGTGAGTTATTTTATTTTCTTCTGAGGTTTATATTAGAAAATATAATGATAAGCAAACATGAACGGCGTGAGAAAGAAAAATAATTTCTTCATTATTTGTGCGCGATTGACCACCGAGGAAGCAAAAATTCGCACTCAACTAACTTTTCCTCATTTTGCGGTTACCGGTAATTAAAAATGAAGGAAAATTCGCGTGTCCAAAAAAAAAAATAAGGAGATTTTTTCGTTGCATAACTGCGGAATTGCGGCGGTTCGGTTTCCGAGAAACATAATGCACTTTTGATGCAAGTGGTGGTAAGTAAATAAGTAAGTAATAGTTTTGTAAAAATGTGGTAGGAGAGACGTCCTTACCAGGATCGGATTGTGCCAACTCATTGGACGCGGTTTATCACAAAACACGTCCAATCTAAATAATTAATTAACCGCACACGGCGCGGATAGAAAGACTCTTAAAATGCCTACACACTTCATGATGCAACTGGGAGTTATGTAAAATAAAATATAAAAAAAAAGTACGACAAACAGAAAGAGAAAGATACAATTTCAATTGGTTTTCCTCAGGCGTCGGCCTTTTATATTTATTTCTTTCTTTCTTTCTAACTCATTTCATTAAGGATCTATGCTTCCTACTTGATCGACTCGATTTTTGTGCAATCAAAAAGAACCGCTTCAAATTAATTAGTCCGATATATATTACCTTTTTTTACCAAAAGAAAACGTTTTTCCGGTCCACGTAAATCGTAATTTCTTCTCTCAGTTTTCGAACACTACTCCAATTTCTATTCACTATATTTACATTTAGATGTTTTTTTTTTATAACGTCCGTAATTATTGCGTAACGCGGCTCGCGCGCTTTTTAATCGTTGCGTAATGACCGCACGCATTTGCACGCATTCTTTTCGGCTCCCGATTCAGATTTCCCGTTTAATTCAAACGACTGAAAAATTATCTCTTAGTTTTCTACTCTCATTTGAATCAATCGCAATTTTTATTGCATTTTTTTACGTTACTTCTACTTTTTAGTATTAATATGCATAGTTTTTACAATCGTTTCTGATAAACTGCGCTAATGGAGTTAATAAATTAATAAATTATGAGGTTTGTTTAATGAATAATAAACAACTAGTTTTATTATTTCATGAGATTTCATTTAAAAAAATCATATAAAAATCACTGACATTTTGGTATTATTAATAGATTTCACGTCTAATTTTCATAAATTGAAATGAATGAATAATTAATTAGTAAATTTTCATATGAAAAATGATGAAATTTTGGCACATGTATTATAAATTCACCTTTAATTTTCATAAATAGGAATCAATGTATAATTAGTAGTTTTTCATATAGAAAACGATAAAATTTTATCACTTAACAATTATTTTACCTTTAATTTTCAGAAATTGAAATCCATGTATAATTTGTATATTTTCATACAAAAAAACGATGACATTTTGGCACCATTACAATAATTTCACTTCATCTTTTCATAAATTGATTTTCATAGAAAAATAATGAAATTTTAGCATTTTTACAATAATTTCACCTTTAATTTTCACAAATTGAAATCAATGCATAATTTGGAGATTTTCATACAAAAAACGATGAATTTTTAGCACTATTACAATAATTTCACTTCTTCTTTTTATAAATTAATTTTCATAGAAAAACGATGAAATTCTAATACTTTTACAATAATTTCACCTTTAATTTTCAGAAATTGAAATCAATGTATAATTTGTATATTTTCATACAAAAAACTATTAAATTTTGGCACCATTACAATAATTTCATTTCTTCTTTTTATAAATTGATTTTCATAGAAAAACGATGAAATTTTAGCTCTTTTACAATAATTTCACCTTTAATTTTCACAAATTAAAATCAATGTATAATTCATAGATTTTCATATAAAAAAACGATGAAATTCTAGTACTTTTACAATAATTTCAGCTTTCATTTTCATTGATTGAAATCAATGTATAATTTGTATATTTTCATACAAAAAACGATTAAATTTTGGCACCAATAGAATAATTTTATTTTTTATTTTCTTAAATTGATTTTCATAGAAAACCATGAAATTTTAGCATTTTACAATAATTTCAGCTTTAATTTTCACAAATTGAAATAGATGTATAATTTGTATATTTTCATGCAAAAAACGATTAAATTTTAGCACTTTTACAATAATTTCACTTCTTCTTTTTATAAATTAATTTTCATATAAAAACGATGAAATTCTAATACTTTTACAATAATTTCATCTTTAATTTTCACAAATTAAAATCAATGTATAATTTGTATATTTCCATACAAAAAACGATTAAATTTTGTCACCAATAGAATAATTTTATTTTTTCTTTTCTTAAATTGATTTTCATAGAAAAATGATGAAATTTTAGCTCTTTTACAATAATTTCACCTTTAATTTTCACAAATTGAAATCAATGTATAATTCATAGAAATTCATATAAAAAACGATGAAATTTTAGTACTTTTACAATAATTTCACCTTTAATTTTCAGAAATTGAAATCAATCTATAATTTGTATATTTTTATACAAAAAACGATTAAATTTTGGCACCAATAGAATAATTTTATTTTTTCTTTTTTTAAATTGATTTTCATAGAAAAATGATGAAATTTCAGTACTTTTACAATAATTTCACCTTTAATTTTCACAAATTAAAATCAATGTATAATTCATACATTTTCATATAAAAACGATGAAATTCTAGTACTTTTACAATAATTTCACCTTTAATTTTAAGAAATTGAAATCAATGTATATACAAAAAACGATTAAATTTTGGCACCAGTAGAATTATTTTATTTTTTCTTTTCTTAAATTGATTTTTATAGAAAAATGATGAAATTTTAGCACTTTTACAATAATTTCACCTTTAATTTTCACAAATTAAAATCAATGTATAATTCATAGATTTTCATATAAAAAACGATGAAATTCTAGTACTTTTACAATAATTTCACCTTTAATTTTCACAAATTGAAATCAATATATAATTAGTAGATTTTCATACAAAATGCAATGGAATTTTAACACTTTATCTATTATTACATATTTAATTTTCAGAAAGTGAAACCAAATAAGTTTTTGAATAAAAGAAATATAGAGTTTACGGTCAAAATTTCATAATAGAGATATTTTGTTACAAAATCCACGTGTAAACAATGATACAAAGAATTTTCGTCATTTTTGTTGAACGTGCATTCGAATAAATATCATAGAAAAATAATTAAGAAAAGTGTATTTCATCCACGACTCTATTAACATATTTCCATTTTTCGATCATTTTTGCATAAAATTTGTATTCTTTTAAAAGAAACATCACAAATCGTGTCTTCAACAAAAGTTTGGCAAAATAAAATAAAATGCAAGAAAAAGAGAGATTTGCTATTTGTAAATCTTTAAAAAATTCATTGACTTATCACGATCAAATAAAATTTTCGAATTTATTATTTATTTATTATTTATTCAATGAGTTTTTTTAATTGAAAATATTTATTTATTTTTGTAACTAAATTCCAAATTATTGGAGAAACTTGTATTTTACACGCACAATATTGTGTTCTTTTTGGAAATGGTATAGTTTATGAGCAATTAACTACAATCTACAAACTAATTAGAAACTCGGTGTGAATTTACTATATAAATGTATGAATATGCAATAATTGTAAATATTAATTCACTAAAGTGAAATATTTAAGTAAACATGAAAAATTAACAACAACAACAACATTGAAGAAATAATTACAGTTTTTCACGTTGTTTACGAAATCCGATCTTATAATAGAATTATACGACAATCAAAGCACTTTCAACGCCGAATTTTATTCCAGAATGTTTTAACATAAGTTTAATATAATTTATTTATCTTCGTATCTAATTTAGTACATCAATTTTTGCTTTAACACCAATTCACGCGTGGGATACAAATGTATCCCAGTATTCTTAGAAACTCATTTATATTAGAAAAGTTTTTTTGTATTCTATGTAATAAGTAAATTGTATAGGAAGAAATGGAATTTTATTTATATTAGGTGTGTAAACAACAAAACCTCTTCAATATATAATTTTATATTATTTTTTAATTTTCAAAATATTTATAAAGTAAGTAAAAATTAAGAAAATAACGTTTTTCTTCATATTACCTAAATTTGTATACTACAAGCAAGAAATTAATGTGGGATACAAATGTATCCCACGCGAATAAACTTGTTGTCAGTGTTTATATGTGCGTTGATATATGCAAATAATTGGATTTCTCGACTTTATTCATTCGAGTGGACATTAAGTATATGCGAAACTGTTTGTTTTGTGTTTTTTTTTTAAGTAAAAGTTAATAATAAAGTTCTCTAATTGGCAGCGCATGCTGCAGCGCGCACGGCGTTAAATCTTGTAAAACCCGCTTCGGAACTTTGCTGATTATCATTTTACCATTTTCTAAAAATAACACACGACACTTGGAAAACAGAGCAAAAATTGGACACGCGATCTCGACTTGCCGAGTCGTGCATGACTTCGAATCTCTTTAAAAATCCGCTAAAATACGGCATCCAAATTTGCTCTGCAGCACATTCAGATTGTCAGCAAAGATTACGAATTCTCGTCTCAATTCTTCAGCAACATTCATACTTAGTATATAGCATTTTTATAAAAGTAAATTTTTATTCTGCAAATATCTTATTCACAAATCTTATTTATAATCTAAAATTTCACCATGACAACAGTTGTTATGATGATTTTTATTACAGAATATGTGACCAAAGGGCTAAGTCTTTATGCCTAGAGACAATTTATAATGTTGTATTTTTTGATTGTTAAGTTTTTTCCAGTTTTAAAAATTGTAGATGTAGTTGCTTTTTTTGAAGACTCTTTTCTTGGTTTTCCACGTTTTCTTTTTCCCTTCTCCAAAACTAGACCTCCGAAGAAGTCTTGGATCCATTCATCTCAGGCTACAAGCATGCACCGAAACGCAGCGCACACCAAAAAAGCCAAAAAAAAGACAGATAATTTTATCACAAGAATTTTATCAAATCCGTACAACACCGCGTCTCGAATCGATCTGATGAATAGCAATTTTTCCGAATAAATAAAAGAGAAAATTAGCTTTTAGGTAAGTAGCTTAAGTAAAATTCAGAGAATTCTTAGGGTAATTCTTGCCACCCTAAACATTAACCTTTCCACTAACCCAACTTTTTCAATTTTTAGTAAATATTTTGTATAAAATGTTATCAATTCATTAGGTTGACGCAACGAGAGTTCGAGTAAAGATGGAAAATTATGAAGATATTTTGAACGACAAAATTTTACGAATCCTACATAAGTCCAATGCGATAATTGAGGATTACTATAATCACAATGAATTGCACTATTGCCTCATCAAATTCAATAAGTTGGAAGACTGTTTTAATGAAATTTTGATGAATAATAACCTTTGGGAAGAGTGGAGATCGATTGAGAAATTCAACCCGGTTACAGGAATATACGAGACGATTTACCGACGGGATTTGCAGGAAAATAAAGATGTTCTCGATTATTGCATGGAAATCGAGCATCATGCGTTGAGTATTGAAACTATATTCAGCACTACCAGAATGAATCTAGATGGACGTATGATAGATGATGATGTTAAAGCTCTGAAAAAATATCGTTTAATCATCAAGTCAGTAGTCAAATGGTTCGGCATTTTTGCGAACGGCTTCGTGCCTGATGTTGAATGTTATTCGGAAAACATTCGATGCTTATAAAAAAAAATATTTTGGTTTTATATGATTTCTTCGAAATAAAAGTTATTTGAATTTCTTTTGGTTTTTTATTTGTAAGTACATATTTTGGTGTTGTATCCTAGCAACCTGAGCACTAATTTAAAAAATTACTGTCGTCGTTGCTATGGTAATGAAAAACATTGATATTAATACAAAAACAATTTGACATTGTATATCAAAAATTATCAGAATATTTATAAATATTTCAATTCATTTTAGTATCAAAAAATCGTTAGACCAAATCAAATTAATTATTATTAGTCAATTTTCCTATTTACCTAATTATTTTATACTTTAGGCAATGAGATCATTCTATTAATTTACATTTTTTTGCAATAAAAATTATGAAACTAAAATTTGTTGTTATCTTAATTATTCAAGAATTTTTCCAATTTTCACGAAAAATTAGAATCATCATTTTTCTATAATTTATTAAAATTTGAAGTAATAATAAATAATTTTGTGAAAGTAATAAATATTTTAGTTTATTTATGACTTGCACGGAATTATGTATCAAAAAAAAGTAATTAAAAAGTCCCTAAAACCTAATTATTTTATACTTTAGAGAATGTGATATTTCTATTTATTTACATTTTTATTTAATATAAATTATGAAATTATAAAATTTGTAGATAATATAATTAATTTTTTTTTTTTCAAAATTAATAAATAATTCAGAAATTATTTCCTTGGAATAATTACAAAATTTCTTGATAAGTCATATAATAATAAAAGTAGGTAACAAACCCAGATAAAATTCGTAGAATTTTACGGTCCGTTTTATTGCAACCCCAAAAATTAACCACCATTTTTTTTGTAAATACTTTAGGTATAAATAAGTTACTGAAAATCTTCAAAGCATCAGTTTGAAGCAACGAGAGCTCTAGTGAAGTTACCAAACTTAAGATGGATAACATTAAAAGCGACTTTTCCATGAGAGCCAGCGAAGAAATTTTGGAAATTTTATCTCAGTGCCAAGAGATACTTCCAAAATATTACAAGCAACGAAATTTGAAAGCGAGTCTCTACAAACTCCGGAAATTGACAAACAAATTCTTCGCGATTCAGAGGCAGAGATACATTTGGGAAGACTGGAAGAGGGTCGATAATTTGAATCCGTTTTCGGGAAGCCCCATATCCATTTACCCAACCAATCTGCAGCTGAGCAAAGACATTCTCGAATTTTGCGAGAAATCCGAACGCGACACGTGGAGTTTTCTATTGAAATTACAACCATTGCGATTGCTTTGCAGGACTACATTGAATGACGAGGACATTTTTGCTATTAGCAACTTTCAATTGCTCATCGAGATGAACATTAAAGGTACCGCCGTTTTAGAGCAGAGATTGTTGCTTTTGAAGAAGTCCATTCTTAAAGTCAATGAAGCAAAGGGTTTGTACTTCCCTTGCTATAGACAAATCAAACTTTTTTTATATCAACAAATTAGTATTTAAGTGAGCACAACTACAAAACTATACTCATTTTTGTAACTATGGAGATATTGTTTTAGTTCGTAACTAATAATTTTATAATGTTTTATCATTTTCATTTGCAACTAATGTATAGAAATTGAAGATTTCATTATTAAATTTTGTATTTTTAGTTAGATTAATTTGTATTCTATTATTTTCATTTATTCAAAATTGAATAACGTAATTTCCAAATATGCAAAGTAATAAAATAAAGTGTGGAGGAGCTGGGCTTTCTGAAAGCAATTTCTTTGATAATTTCAAGAATTCTGCGTGTAAACTACACCTACTACACCATTGAATTCGGAGAACCTTTCACCGTTTTCCAAAAGTGGTGATATTAACTGTCTCCCAAATTGCAGCGCAATCGAGTGGAATTTTACTGCTTCCAATTACAAATTGCGTAAATATTTATTACAAGAAATATATTAATAATATAAAGTTTACGATTTGAATTCGTTGTATTATTTTATGGTCCGGTTACAATGTAATCCTGAAACGGTATCTGGAAACTATTATTATTATTTGCAATAGACTGGAATGGTCTCAAGTGGTCATGGTCAACGAATGCGTAATTGCTAAAGACATAAATCACAGCTTAATCACACACTTTCGAAATCTATGCAGAATAACAATAGATTTTAGGAAACGTTAGATCCGTTTTACGATTGAAGGTCGTAAAATTAAACAGTTAATATATCATCTTGTACTAAAAAAAAAAAAAAAAAGGCAAAACTATATTATCCATTGTTTTTTTTTCTGTCATTTAAATGTCATTTTTTAAAGAATATTTATTTCTCAAAATTAAATTTCATTCATTTAAAAAATCGAAATTTTCTTTTATCTTGCAATTCTTGCATTATTTAATCTTATTTGTAATTAAACTTTATTTTAGTATACTTAAATAGTTTATTTTGTATATGGTTTTATGGGTGCCATAATACTATAAACTAACGCGTCTTTTTAAGCTCGTTCAAGTGATATACATCGATTGTTAAAAGATGGATTAAAATAAAACTAAATTGCATACTTATCATGTACTTAGTTGGCACGCGTTATATTTTTTTCCTTGTAGCGAGAACCGGCCTTATACGTTCATTGAGACCAATAAATTCAATTGCAAAAAGAAAGTTTTACTTTTTGCAGTAAGATTTATTGTCTCAATTCCTATTTGTGCATCCTGAACCACGTCTGCATTTTTAACAAATTCAAAAGTGTTCCGAGATTTTTCATCAAAATTGTCATAACCTCAAAATATTTTCCATTTGACAATGACGTTTGATTACGACTAGTGGCGCCTCACTAAGAACAACCTTTAAACTAACAGAGAATCATTGACTACGTGTAAAAGATATGGCGGATATATCCGCCTTTAATTATTTTATTTTTAATTGAAAAGATGAAAGATTTAGAGAGAATAATAAGGATAGGTAGGATCGTGAAACGCAGTGCAGACACAATGCATTCCAAGTGTTGCGTCAGAGAAGCGATTAAGACCATTCCAGTAAAGACCTTAAAGGTAAATTTATGATACCGCCAATGCGTGCACCGAAGGAATCGGACATTCTCATTTGCTTTTTTTTATCTAGGAAACTAAATTGTATTATATTTAAAACCAATACAAATATAAGATTACGTGATCGGATTCAGGATTACGACGGACGTGATCACGACGTGTTTCATAATATCGAAGAATTCCCTCTTTTTTGTGGTGAAGGTTCCGTCTCCCGTTCGCGAGGATCTCTTCTCAATGTGAGCCCGATCGACGCTCTTCCTATCAGTGACCCAACCGATCTTGGCCATGCAGTCGATTAAGAACGTCGTCATATTGCGGAAATCGTTACCGAGTTCGGAAGCTTTGTAGTCCCACGGGAAGGTGTGATGGTAATTGTGAAATCCTTCCCCGAGACCAGCGTACATCATGCAAAGATTCTGCACTCCGCCGATTCTCCTGAAACAAGTCCCAAATCAATATTTGCCGATCGAAATTGGATTATCTCTTACTTATCGAAAGGTTTCATGCCGTACAGATGGGAGAAGCTGTTGATGCACCAGGTGAGATTCACTGAAGACACGTACCTGTAGACGGTCAACCCGAAGAACGCCGTTACAAAATCGACGTTCCACACGTACATCATCAGCAACGTCGGAAAGACGAAGCACATCAGGATAACGATGATCTTGTAATACTTGTGCTGAAACATGACCAGGGGATTCGCCTCTAAATCGCTCATATCAATGGTCTTTCCCTTCTCCTTAACATCCTTGTGCTTCCTAACCAGAAGCCATCCGACGTGGCTGAAGAATAAACCTCTGTTTGCGTTGTGCGGATCCGCATCGGTTTCGCTGTACTTGTGATGCAACCTGTGATCCCTGCACCAAGTGTACACGCTGTTCTGATAAGTTGCCGAAGCGCAGCACAGAAGCAGCACTTGCGCCATCCAATTTGCCTTGTAACTCCTGTGCGACCACAATCTGTGAGCTCCACCGGTTATTCCAAAAGTCGAAAAAATAGCGATGAATTTACCTGCAAACCGCCAATTTTTTAGAAATTAAGAAAACTAATTATATTACAATAATCTTCACTCACTGAACAGGTACGGCTTCAGAGGACTCTGCAATCTGTAATAAAAGCCATACAACGCGGCCAAATGCAAAGCGCCAAGCACGAAAACGTTCACCCACACTATATCCCATTTGTACTTCTTCTTCTCCGTTTCCTTGGATACCTTCTTTTCAGATACTGTTGACAACATCTCCCTTGGCAACGACTGCGTTTTGCCTATCTCCATGGACAACATTTCCGTTCGAGAAGCTCTTTCACAATCGATTGCCACTCATGAAACTTCCACCATTTATTTAGACCCCGTGAACAATGAATGCAACTATATATTCCATTGTGTACAATAGGAATTAATTACTTTTTATTAGAGTTAGACATATTTTTTAGTCAGTTTTCAATACTATTGAATATTCATGTTTCTTTAAAAAAATATTAAACTATTCAAATTATACACTTCCAATATTTTTCTAGTATTAGAGTTCAAATCAAATATTTTTTTTAGTATTGAAATTACTCAAAACCTTATTGAAATTTTCACACATTTTCTAACGAATTTTCGTTTTTGGAGATAAAACTACAAGAACGGTAAAATGAAAAGTTTTATTATTAGATTAGCAAAGTGAAATCACATTTTAAAATACGAGTCTAAAATTGATTGTCCCTAAATTATAAACATTTTCACATAAAAACGGTTTTATTAATGCAAATCTTCTCAAGGACACATTTTCGTGATAATATTGCGTATAACAGGAATAACTTCAAAGCATTTTCAAAGAATAGCAAAAATCAGATTTTAAAATTTGAGTCTAAAATTGTTAGTTTGTCTCTCTCATTTATTATCGTCTTTCGATGGTTCTGTCTCTTTCATTTAACAATTTCCTGGTTTCCCTAAATTATAAACATTTTCACTAAAACCGTTTTCAATGCAAATCGTCTCAAAGACAAATGTCAAAAGCGACAATGATTCATAACCTCAACTTATTTTGCTTTTTTTTTGACAGCTCCCTCTGAAAACGACTAGTGGCGCCTCGCTAAGAACTAAGATTCGATGACTGCGCCACCACAACGGTTTTGTATACAATTTTACATAGTTTGCTGTGTAAATCATATGGCAAATATATACGCCATAAAGGGATTGGATAAAAAAAGCTAAAAATTGAATGATTGAAGTGTATTTAGTATAAATATTAAAAAATCTTCTACATTAAAATATTTAATTATTCGTTAAGTACAGCAAGCCCAATTATTTATTACATTTGTAATGAATTTCTGAAAGCAACATTCATCAAAGTTTTCAATAAATAAAATTAAAGAAAACCTAATCGCTGATGATTAAGCAAATTTGAATATTTTTATGTTTAAAAGCAGTATTTTTCTTTTTAAATTTTATTACTTCTTTGTTTGGATGAGTAAAGTACTAATGGATTTGGTGGATAAATAAGAATTATATTTATAAATTATATTAACAACGACTCAGATGAGGAGCCAGAAGACTATGTAAACGGACAAGTTTCTAGCCTGCTCTAAGAATTTCAGGCCGAAGCGTTTCTTGTAAGTTCCGTCGCCTGTCCGGGACGCCCTCTGAACAATCATTTGCTTCTCGACGGTTTTCCTATCGGTGACCCAACCGCACATGGCGAAGAAATCGATGATCATTGTGGTAATATTCTGGAAATCCATCTGCAGTTCAGACGCTTTGTAGTCCCACGGGAAGGTGTGATGGTAATTGTGGAAACCTTCGCCGTTGCCGAAATACTTCATGAAGGTATTTTCGGTGGGTCCAATCGATCTACGGATTAAATTATTTTTTTATGGATTGTGCTGATTTTGATTTGTTATTAGACTCACGCATCGTACGGTCTATTTCCATAGAGATGCGCCAAACTGTTGATGCACCAAGTCAGGTTCAAGGCAATAATGTATCTGTAGATGGTCAAACTGAAGAGGCTGTTCAAAAAGCTGATGTTGAAGAAGTACCACGGTATAAAAGTCGGAATAACCAAAGCGAACCAGAAGACTAGCGGGTAGTAATATTTATGCTGGAACATCACGTACGGATTCGCCTCTAAATCGCTCATATCAATATTCTTTCCTTTCTCCTTAATATCCTTGTGTTTTCTGACTAGAAGCCATCCGACGTGGCTGAAAAAGAAACCTCTCTTCGCGTTGTGCGGATCCGCATCGGTTTCGCTGTACTTGTGATGCATCCTGTGATCCCTGGACCAAGTGTACACGCTGTTCTGATAAGTCATCGAATTGGCGAAGAGGAGAAAAATTTGCACGAAGGTGTTGGCCTTGTAAGATTTGTGACACCAGAGTCGGTGAGCTCCTGCGGTCACCCCGACGATGCACATGAATCCGAGCAATCTGTCTGCAAGTTCTCAAGCGATTAATTCAATTCTCGCAATAAAATAAAAACGCACTTACTATAAAATAATCCTATCAACGGGACGGACGATCTTATGTAGAGGCCGTAAATCGCGCCGAGATGCAGACCACCTAGCAGCAGCACGTTTATCCAAACCACGTCCCAAACGTATTCCTTCTTCACTTCTTCAACTTCTTCATCTTTACTAGAAACGATCTCTTCATTGATCTCATTCTTCTCTTCTTCCAGCACGTTCTCGTCTCTCCACCGATTAAGCGCTGTGTCGACTTTCTGCCTCATTATTCGTTCTATTTTCTTTCAATGGCACGGCACAAGCTCATTCTTATATTTATATCTACAAGCAAATTCGATTTCCGATTGTCGTCCAAATAATTTTAAATACAATGCTTCGAAATTTCCATTTTCTCATTTTAACGGTTCCACTAAACTATGACCGAACTATTTATTTACAATACGAGTAGAGGAAATTTAAAAATTTGCATACGTGATTAATTCTAAATCGAACAAGCTTTTTCATATAAAAGAATTTTCGAAATAACGAATCTTCAGTTTAGATCCAACGAACCGATTTCAAAACAAACTTTTTACGAACTAAACTAAAACTAAACTTAATTAATTTCAGATAATCTTGAATTTGATTCCATTTTGCTTGTAATTCACTGAATTCTCATTTTAAGCCACATTTTTTGTTGAAAATTGTTGATCATGAAAATATCAAATTTCGTAAATATCCCAAAATTTAATATTTTTTTGATATTTGATATTTTATTTCAATTTACAATAAAGTAAATATGAGAGAAGCGTAATTATTATAAAACAATTAGTAACTTAGCAACCCTTTTGTTTTTTTTTGTTTGTTACTTAGCAACAACAACTTTCTATTACGTAAGAATACGCAATTGCAATAAAACAAATGATAATTTAATTTATGTTAGGTTAGATATCCAAAATTATTCTTTCTATTATTGTTATCCAATGATTTAGTTAATATCGGAAATAATGCAATTGTAAAAATTCGCTGCACACAAGAAAAGTGAAAATAACTGAACGTACCGTTATTTAATTGTTTTTTTCTTCAGTTTTTCTGCGGCGAACAAATGAATTCGTCGGAATTAAAAACGAAAAATTTGATTCGCACACGTTGCTTTCTAAAAAACGAGAAAATGCAGCAGCCGCAGCGCTGAATTCCGAAAAGAAGCAAAAATGTTCATTGCATAAGTGATTCAAAATGGAACAACAACAAAAAAAACGAGTATATCAAATTTTAATATTTTAAAAACAAAATAATTTAGAGAAGAAAAAAATGAAAAACGTCTTAAATAAATAATATGCAAAATGAAAGTTAAGTTTTCTTGAGATTTGTAACTGATGTAATATTAATTCACAAAAAGTTTACATTAAAATAAAATAATATATATAATTTATGATAGTTTCGGCGAAAATAATAACGAGAGTTCGACATTAGGAAAGGTCACAAAAGAAACCAATCTGATTGACAAACACATTTCCTTTTTGATTGATGAGATAAGTTTCTAATTTGCACATACAAAAATCTACGCCTTCCGGAATAAATTTTTGCATTTTTTATTTGCTTCCTTATAATCTTATAAATATTTATTATATTATATTTTTATTGAATAAATTTGTAATAGTCATACAAATTGTGACTTTAAATTAATTTCTAATTATTATATCAGGAGCGTCAATGGCAACTAAAGTAGCGTACTTAGCAACAATAATGGCGTAGCGTCCTTAGCAACTGAAGTGACGTCTTTAACAATTGAAGTAGCGTCCTTAGCAACTGTAGTAGCGTTTACCGTTATACCGACCTCTCGACATTAGAAAAGGTCACAAAAGAAACAAATCTGATTCACAGACACATTTTCATTTTGATTAATGGGAGAAGTTTCTAATTTGTCATTTTAAAAAACTGCACCGGCATAATCTTTTCAATATTAATTCCTTAATAATTTGCATCCGGATAAAAAATATTTTTTGTATCAAAATTAATAAAAATATAATTAACATACGATTTTTTTTCAATAAATTTGGAATAAACGTCAATGCATTCAAATGTTAACTACTCAATTTAAACTAATTTCTAAATATTAATTTATATATCTATCTATCAGGAGCGTCATTGGCAACTAAAGTAGCGTACTTAGCAACAATAATGGCGTCTTCAATAACTGAAGTAGCGTCCTTAGCAACTGAAGTGACATCTTTAACAACTGAAGTAGCGTCCTTAGCAACTGTAGTAGCAAATAAGATATGGTCCATAGCAACTGTAGTGGCGTTCTTAATATCCTATATATATATATATAAAAAATATTGCATTTTTTTTTTCATGAAAATATAAATGTACAAGCACTTTCCATTTCAAATATTTAATTAACAGCATTTTTAAGTTAATTAGATATAAATAATTAATGTTCATCGCTACTGCATTTCAAACATATCCAATCGAATTCCGTGAGCGCCGAGTCTGCAGTTAACAGTTCCAATAACATTCACGATTTAAACTAAAAAACGAAAAGCAATAACTTTCCATCAAAAAATCGTTAATAATATTTAACCATTTCGATAACAAACAGATTAAATCTTAGAATTAGTTAATAAAAAATAATGTGTTCAAAGTAGAACGTAAACTATTTAGTTTTTTTTTGTCTTATTCAAATAAGCTATAAAATTTTAATTAATTTGTATATAATTTATTAATGCAACAAAATATTTGTATCCTTGTTGCTTAGTTTTTAACGTTGCATCTGTTTGCGTAACATTGAGAATGTTTGGAACGGCAGTCGTCCAAGTAGATAAATATATTACTCTTGGTGGAAATGAAATGAAGCAGTAAGACCTTGCTCGAAGCGAATGCAAGTAGTAGTAGTAGTAGGATATACAATAAATAATTGGCTTCTGTTGCGGACAATGTAGTATAGTGGTAATTTGCTAGTAAATAAACGTTTATCAGATCGTAAATCGCGTTTGTCTCTCCATTGAATGGAAAATTGGATGAGCGTTAAGGTAGTAGTAATCACGTTTCGCGATGCAGAGAAATAACAAAAAATAACGAGAAATTCTATCAGAATTATGACATAAATGTCATAATAATTACTAATGTTAGGTTAAGTTGGTGACTTTATTTACTTGATTTGGTAACAACTACTCGTTTGCGTATTGTATAATTATTGGTATTTTTGACATAGTTAAGGATGTGATGTAATTTTTTTTTTTGGAAAAAATTTATTTTGATGTTGAAATTGATGGAATAAATTTGAAAGGAATAGAATGATTAAGTACGACGGATATCGATTGTTCTAGGGGTCAACAGTAACATTGTCTATATGAATAACCATGTAATATTTAACACTAGATTTACGTGTATTTATTTATTTCTTGCACAAGTTTTAAATATTTTTATTCGATTCTTTAAAAAAATATATATTACTTTAAACTTTGATAATAACAAATCTACCAGAAGACTCATTTGAAAGCCTATTTATTTATCTTTTATTGGATAATTTATTGATCATTGTATTTGTAAAGGAAATTAATAAAATATAAAAATATGTTTTCACGTTGGACAGTAAATTAGCATATAACCTAACCTAAGATATTTTTTTTATATATAACATAACCTAAGATATTATATATATAAAATAATATTTGGAAATCACTATCACTCATCACATTTTAACATTTTTGGAAATCACTTCCTCGATGAATTTTTTTTTAATCAATGCTCATCACATGAAAATTTTTGAAAATCACACCATTGCTCATCTCCTGTAAATATTTTTGGAAATCACTCCCTCATTCAGTTCATATGAACATTTTTGGAAATCACTCCCTCATTCAGTTCATATGACAATTTTTGGAAATTGCTCATCTTCTATGAACATTTTTGGAAATCACTCCCTCACTCAGCTCATATGAATATTTTTCAAAATTACACCCTCGCTCATCTCATATAAACATTTTTGGAAATTACTTTCTCGCTCATCACATATGAACATTTTTGTATATTATCCTCATCTCATCAGATCTGAATATTTTTGTAAATCATCCCAAGCTCATCATATATAAAATTTTACACCCTTGCTCATCTATTAACATTTTTGGAAATCACTCCCTAACCCAGTTAATATATTTTTTTTTGGAAATCATTCCCACGCTCTTCTATTAAAATTTTTTGAAAATCACACCATTACTCATCTTCTGTGAATATGATTTTTAAATTACACTCTCGCTCATCACATATGAACATTTTTGGAAATCACTTCCTCGCTCATCTTTTATGAATATTTTTTTAAATTACACTCTTGCTCAGCTTATATAAACTTTTTTGGAAATCACTCTCGATCATTACATTTTGGAAATCATCCCTATTTCATCACATATGAAATTTTTTTTGAAATCACACCCTTGCTCATCTACTAACGTTTTTGGAAATCACTCCCTAACCCAGTTCATATGAAAATTTGAACATATTGAAATATGAACATTTTTGAAAATAACTTCTAAACATTTTTTGAAATCATCCCCATTTCATCACTTATGAACATTTTTGTAAAACACAGAGTGAAGACAAAGTTTCTAGTATATTTTCAAAAATTGGAATGTAGCCTACATAAGATATCGTTACAGGCTGCATTAATACAGAAATTATGAATGCGTTCTGTCGCGATTTGCGTAACTAATGGATACATGCATTCGTCCGACCTGTTGCCGCTCATTAGCCGACAACCATCAGCGACAAGGCGTCGGCTAATTGTCAATTAAACGCTCCCCAAAATCCATAAACCCCGTTATTTACGGGAGTTTCCGATTTTTCGTCACCCACGCAACGTGAGTGCCCATTCGTGCCTATTGCGTAACGCACCTGAATAAGAGACACACACACACACATTTTTTGCACCAGATCTCCCTGGTCGATGGACTTTCTAAAGCAAACAGCAGAACCGTCGTGTCCATCTGGGTGAAAAAAAAAATTGATTTTTTTTTGTTGGTTCGACGATCGTATTTTACACCATTGTATTTTAATTACGCCGTTTTAATACGAAATACCACTTCGAAGCGGTTACGTTTCAATGAACCAAATTCTAAAAGTCGTTCGCTTTTCAAACGGTGCCATTGCTAAAGCGGTCCCAATTAATCGGAAATCTGCATCCGAAGTGTATCATTAAACGAAATTTTATATCCGATTATCGTTTTCTTTGCTTTTATTACTTTAATAAAGCTTCATTTGCAATCACCGTTTGACATTGCTAACTGACGTAACAAATTAGTCGTAACGTAACTCATTTGTTTTGTAATATCGTAAAAATTAGGCTATAAACTAAATTTTTATTTACAATGTAATTTCCATACATTTTTTGTTTTATGTTTTTTTTTTAATTATTTTTTTTTTATTTTTAAGAAAATTATGAATCTTTCTTTACACATTTCACACATTTTTTAATTTAAAATTTTAAATATATTGTTTTTGAAAATTCAAATCCAAAGTCGTTGAATAATATGTTCACATTAGTAATCAATATTTGCGAGTATTTTCAGCGCAAATATGACATCATACCTTTTCAAATAAATACAATACATTTCCATAATGCAAATAAATGGATGAACGGTCCTCACTCAGTAAGAACAATGAGCACCGTTCACTACAAACGTCTGTACCCTATATATGAAACAATAGTTTTTTTAATCAATAATTATTCAATTATTTCAATAATTCTATTTATTCTATTTTTCATTTGCATTACATAATAGTATTATAATATACTGTATATAATATATTCCCACTGAAAATTTGCAAATTTTACTATAAAATTTAATTTATTTCAGTTAAATTCAAAAAAATTTCCTATCTGTCAT
The DNA here is from genome assembly GCA_963457615.1 of Nicrophorus investigator. Classification (NCBI taxonomy): domain Eukaryota; kingdom Metazoa; phylum Arthropoda; class Insecta; order Coleoptera; family Silphidae; genus Nicrophorus; species Nicrophorus investigator. Next base: position 4,391,728 of record OY735143.1, read on the forward strand.
AAAGTATTAACTGTCATTTTTTTTTAGTATAGGTTATGAATATTTTTCATTTGACTTTCTACTAATATTATTATATTACTAATTTTAGAATGTTATTATTAGATTATCTACAAAAGTTTAAAAAAACATAAATTAAAAATTATTCAAAAATTGATGAAATTTCGTAACGCTTCTTTTATGACAATCCTCTAATAAATTTATATATTATATATTTTTTTTGTAATTATTTCTGTAAAATCTAATACTAATACTGAAACAATGGAATTAAATTGCATAATGTGAACTGACATTTGTTCAATGACATCGAACAGGTAAAACCGTGACCATTTGGATGAACGACAAGACGATAAAGCGTATGGAATAAGTGCATTTGTTCGTATTGCTCTTTCGGTCTTGTTTTCTTCGATTCGCGTCGAATTGATTTAATGAATTGTCCTGCAATACCTTTCAAATCACAGCTTTCCTTATCGGTATCCGCCTCGTACCATTTAATTACAAATACATCTTAAGGCTTAAGAACTTCTTGCTATTTTTGTTATTCTCGTCGTTTCGCTCTTTATATTTTTTTTTCATTGCAATTGCACGGTATTAGAACGTGTCTGGCGCAGCGCGCTTCACCAAAAACGACGTCAAGTTCAATGGTGAATATGCAAATTTCGGTTTCCGCCTTTCCAATTTTAAATATAGAGAAAACTGTTTCAAAAATAAAGATAAAATACTCTACATAAATTTACAAAGAAAAAAAAATCAAATCTAAAGTTATAATCTTAATATTTAATAGCAATAACAGGTGAAAACTGACTTCTTCTTTGACAGCTGTCAGTTTACTATCAAAAGTGATTCTCAAACTTTTACTGCGACCCAATTGGTAATAGTGCTTCACTAATTTCTCGCAAGGTGACAGCTGTCATTTTACGATCTATAGATTGGGAAACGCTGATCTAAACTATAATTTGTATGAAGTAATGTGCTCCACCTCAAAAATGTAAAAGTTTTAAACTAATTTAAAGATAATTAAGTTTTCAAAAACGATCTCCTCGTCGCGATTCGTGTTTCGATCATCGAACGCATTACGAAGGGAAATAGCTTTGATTATATAATCATTTGGATTGAAGAGCCCGGAGGGCTTGCATGAATTAGTGAAAGTCGCAGGAAGTGCACCACACACATCGTGGCTCCATTCCAATTTCGACGTTAAAATATGTGTAATTATTAATTAATTTCAACATAAATTTCCAGTCTTTTTAAATAAATAATCTCTGGATATCTTAATTGTTTAAGTATTTATGATAATCTACGATTCGTAACCAATCGTTAATCCGGATTAAGCGACGAGAAATCTCGAACGAACTTTCCTCATTGAAATATGAATGATAAGAAGAAACTCGAGAATATGTTGATTCCTTCCCTTTTGTGGATTTCGCTTTTGCTCCATTTAGTTGTATTTTGCATTTAATGCTACCATTCGGACACTCCCTCGTCGAGGTTTCAAACGATTTCCATTTCACTTTCAAAGTTTCGAAATAGTTTTTTTTTACTACTTGTGTGATCGCATTGATATTGTTCAACGAATAATACTACTGCAGGGCGTGCGTTACGCACGATCCCATAAATCCACGGGTTATATCACATTTCCGACTAACATTTTACAAATTCCTTTTGCTTGTAAGTCGTTCGGATTCTTATAATTTTTTAGCTTTTCAACGCTCAGTATTAACTATGGCTATTAAACGTCCTGCCTTTGAGTCTAATTAATTTTTATGCTCTATAAGCTTTCTAATTAGTGCAGATTATAGTTTGTAATCAATGGATTTACACATCCACCAAAACCCATTAATTAACGCAATCAATTTTAGTGTTTAATTATTTCACATTTTCAAACTCATTCTGATAATAAAAAAAAAAAATTTAATTAATTATCTCAATAATCAGCATAATTAAAATTGATTAATGAACAAGTCTTGACGTATGTAACTAAACATACCACAGATGACAGAATTTTTTTCATCAAAATATTGTTTTTTCATTAAACTTATATTAACTTAATATCGGCTTACAGGTATGTACATTGGGTTACATAACTATTATAATCAGTTATGTAACTGATATTACATAATGTAATCCCGCAAGGCTCTGAACTTTGTCTCAGCGATGATGCAAATTAATCAAAACTATGTATGCTTTATTCAATTAATAACCTAATTAATTGCAACTTAAATAACTTTCTATTGTTGCAATAGAACGATAAAATAAAATAAACCTAATTAGTAAAGCTAACAATTAAAAGAACACGTAAACATCCGTTTGTATTAACGAATATGAAAAATTAATAATAATAACAACAACAAAAAAAGAATTAATTTTGGCATGAATTCAATACTGTATAAGAGAGGGTGGGTTTTAGGGCGATGGTGTTAAATATGTTTACATTTCGATGGTTAGTTTTCATTTTTTTTTTTTTGGCAAAAAGATTCATTCAGTCTTTCTTCGCGCTCTCTGCACCCGACGTCTCATTGCGTCTTCCACAAGTTTAGGTCAAGCTTTTGGATGGTTTTGGTATCGCTGCAATCCACCAACGGGTTTCTGAAATTTCGAGGATTGAGTGAGGAAAGATGTTTCGTATTTTTCTTAGTTTTGTTACCTTTCGCCTACGCTGTGGAAAACGTCTGGTTGCATTTTTTTGATGTCATCCCCGTTGTCGCAGAATATTCTAGCTAGAGAAGCTTTTTTGATCTCGTCCAGCTGGTGAGAGGTGAAGGGGTAAGGTTGGTTTTGGTTGGTGTAGAAATAAAGATCGCCGCTTCTGGTGTGCGTGAACTGATCGGAAAGGATGCAGCTCAATGTTGGTCCTAAGGTGGAACCTTCCATCTTGTTCTCGGATAAAACCCCAACGAGAAGATCCACGTCTCCCGGATGCTTGTAGACTTCAGATAATGAAGTGATGATCTGAAAATATGGAATATTTAAGGTTTTGCTTTTGGTTATTTTGAATTAAAGCTTACGTTCACGGGTATGGTGTCTTGGAATCCTTCAAAAGTCTTCGCCGCGTTCAGACCGCAAAGCTTCCGGAAAGCCATGTAGCTAGGCAACCCGTGATCCCTGCCCCTTTGAATATCGAGACTCACTATATCGAAGCCTTTTTTTCCGTTACCGTACATCAGATTGGCAACATCCTCGACATAATCCAAATCCGCTTTTTTGCTCTTCTGCACCGTCAATCCTCTGATCAGAGAATCCATATAACCCGGCTCTCTGATAACGTTCGGAGCGTTGAAATGTTGACTGAGCTGTAACCATTTGAAGGCCGTCCTGTTCTCATCGTACAAAGTCAAATTTCCCGCGACCATCGATTTGATCATCCTGAATGCCCCTGTAGCGAAGCTGTTGCTAACGGAAGCGTCCAAATGCGCGTTGAAAGGAGTGCTCAAGATTTTATCCGCGTTACCTTTACCAAGCAAGATTGGTAACCAATGCTGGTAAGTGATGTGCTGCATCTGGGCTATCACGATACGACGCGTTTCTTGATACAACTTTTCGTCATTCCACGCGGTGTTCAATTGTGATAAGAACTTCGCGATTCTATTATGCTCACGCAACCAAACCGTGTGCATAGCCGTTAATTGCGGATGGGTGTTCGCGCGAGAATCTCCGGAAATGAAGCAGGTCGAATCCTTCACCGTGATCTGACAGTGGTGCCAGGGATCGGCCGATAAAGGCATGTAGACTTTACCATTCTCCACAGTCGTTTGAAGAAGACCACCTTTGAACGCTCTCAGCAAATTATTTTTGGCATCGTAACTTCCATACAGTTGAGATCCATCCATGAAATGACTGGCTTGGTTCATCTGAATATTAATATTTTTTTAAGTAAATCAAGATTTTTTTTTAAAGTAAAATTTACCTGTTCCATAGGTCCGAAGGTGCATTCGGGTCTCATGGCGGGAATCGATCTGACGTAAGTCATGCATTGGATCCCGTGGAAGCTGTCGTTCTGCGGAACGTGAATCGGGGCGCAGAATGGATGGACGTAACGCGGTGAAAGTTTCGTTCCGCTCACGCTGCAGCATTCGATCGCGTTGTTCGAGTGAACTTCAAAAGAAATGTTAAAACTATCTTAAAATTTAATAAAATATTTAAAAACTCACTCATTTTGCTTGCAGCCGTATGAGATAAATCGTGACCCATGAACATCCCCCATTGCATCACGGCCAAAGTAAAGTCCTCTTCTGGTCCCTTTTGCTTAATGAGCTTCATGCTGATTTCCCTAGGTTGCGGCAACGGTCTCTTTTTAAATAAAGACCTCCTAATCTCGTGAACACCATCCAAATAATCGGAGAACAGCAGTCGCCGGTACGAAGTAAAAGTTTCGCCCATGGCGGGTTCCGAAACCCTATTACACGACCCATCCACCGACCGGTACTTAACGTCATTGCTGCACTTCCTTATGAACTTCGCGCATGACGACTTCAGCTGCGTTTCATCCAGACTATACTTGGTTACGTGTTTCGCGCAGTTTTTCGGATCCAAATGATGCCTGAAACACAAATTTTGACATTTAACTACAAAAACCTGTCAATACTTAAATAAATCATTTTTCAAGTTTATTAATGAACTTTAATCCATTTTAATTTTAAGGCTTAATTTCCACCTGGAATTATTAAAAAAATATATATTTTGACGTTTGAAAATTACGACTTGTCAAAACAGTCATCTATTTTGACGTTTCGTTTATGGATTTTGACTTGTAACAATGCGAGTTCATCAAATAGATTTTGACGTTTGAAAATTATGACGTGTCATCTATTTTGACGTCTCGTTTATGGATGTTGACTTACTTGTAGCAATGCGAGTTCATCAAATAGATGGTGGCTTTCGCGGCGATCAAAGCCTTTTTTCCTTGGTTTAAAGCTTCCTCCTCCGGATTGGCCTCTATCAGCTGAGCGTGAGCCGTTGTGCCCTGCTTGATCTGGATGTTCGACCATGCCAAGTTATTTTCCAAACGGTCTAGTCTACCCAAAACGCCGCTTCCGAAGTTGACGGAGAAGTTAAGGTCCTTCTGGGTCACCTGGACATCGTTGAAATCGTGATCAGGCGTTTCCTTCCACCAATTGATGTGATCAGGAAAGTAGACGTTTTTGATACCTAACAAAACATCAAATTATTTATTACTCTGATTCGAAAAGTGTGTAAATATTATTGCCTATAATGAAAAGGAGAACAAAATGTATCCGTAACGTAATTAAAACGCAGCGGGTTTATCATGAATGAATCGCGCTCGTTATCTGGACCAAAGCGTGACCCATACCATGACCGCGCCACCTCTTTATCAGGCGTCCCCTGAACTTGTTTGTTTTAAACAAAAGAAGCAATGTCTCGGCGCACTTTTCTAAATTATGTATTTTTTTAGATTTTCGCGTTTTAAAGGGCAAAACCAGGCGTGAATCCTTACCAACTTTCGATTGGCTGATGACATTTCCGCAAACGATGCTGGCCAATACCAGCGCCGACACTATTCGCACGTACATCCTTCACGAGCCGTGGGTTCTGGAAGAAAGAAAGAAATTGTATGAATGATAAAGTCGGAGCTGATTTAGAATAGAAAGTGGTCTGTTCGAGATTATTAGCATTTTTTTTCCAAACCGATTCTCTTACTAGTTCCGGCAAAACGAATAAAACTAACTAGGACAACATTTGCATCGATCATTTCTGATTTCAAAAATAATCTAAATAGCATCAAAAAACTCAACGTACAAATGTTGACTGTTAATATATGAAATAGCATTTTTCGAAAATTTTCAGAAATACCAAACTATAATTAATCTATGACAATTCCAAAGTCTTTACAACGAGTATACAGTGATTCAACGAAGTTTTATCGACGTTTCTTTATCTAAATAACAATAACGCGTTATGATTAATGCTAGACTAATTTGACAAAAAAAATCGTCTCCACGAATATTTTCCAAAACCGGTTTTTTTTTCTAAAATTGAATTCGAGTCGCCTTAAAAACAGAAATTATAAACATTGGCTGTCGATAAACAAAAGAGTTGCTAGGTTACTTCTCTTAATTAGAGAGTGGGAGATAACGGCGAATGAAGCCTAGATAGATCGACGGACAAAACAACAAAATTCTATAAATACATTGAGGCCGAGACACATCGGTCTTCGAATGTGATTGCTGCTATTCGATAAATGTCAATTTGCATATAATAACAATTACATAAATCAATTTATATAAATAAATATAAAACCATAAATCATTGCACATTAATTACATAAAACGCAATAAATAATAATTATTTAGTATTTACATTTCTTACAACGTTTTTCATAATAAAATATTTCAGCGATTTCAGTTATTATTTTTATTAATGCTATTGAGATTTTAAGATTTAGTACGCAAACAAATAAAATATTATCATTTTATCTTAAAACTGATAAAAATTAAACGTAAATCACAATTATTTTATAATAAATTAAGTAAAATAAAAATCTAATTGGATTATTCAACAATTACGCTGCAAAATGTATTGTATTTAAATTTGATCGAACGAATATTTACTTCGAAAGATTCTAAAAATAAATAATACACTTATAATATTGAGAAAACAACTTTAAATACAAACAAAAATATCAATTTGCTTCTTTATTATTATAAAAAAATATCAAATTTTCAAAATACAGTAAATCCTGAAAATTTTATTTTTTTTCAAAATTTGAACATCAAAAATCGAAATTGTGGAAATAATGATTTGCAAATTTTAAATTACGTTATTTGAATTGCAAATCTAAAAAACCGGATTTGCATTTATTTTATTTTTTTAATTAATTTTTGCGTTTCGCTTTGATTTAGACTAAGAGAAACTGAAGTAATTTTGAATAGGAAACAAATATTTTAGTTATAAAACTATTTTCAAAAGTAATATTTTTTATTTTTAGTGATGAAAATAATATTTGTTTATATTGAAATTTGTTTGTGTTAAATTTTGTGTTGTGCAATAGCAGTGTTGTTTTGATGAGTCTGTTCAGATTCTCTGAATTTTTAGTTTCAATATTACAAACAAGAGATAATATCCAATATTTTAGAGTCATTATTTGTTCAATATTGAAATCAATAATTTGCATTCAATTAAGTTTAATTTAGTTTTTTTCATTAATTTAATTTTTGTAAAAAATAACATCAAGTTTTACAACTTACAAAATGTAACTTCATTTTTAACAATAAAAATAATCAAAAATTAATGCTTGAAATAGAGATTTACAACTCAATTTCTTTGATAGGTTTAAATATCAATAGATTTACAAAATGTAACTTCAGTTTTGAAAAAAATAACAAAAATGTATGAATAAAATAGAGATTTGCAACTTAATTTCTTTGACAAATTTAATTTTCAATAGATTTAAAAAATGTAACTTATTTTTTGAAAAAAATCAACAAAAATATATGAACAAAGTATAGTTTTTAAACTTAATTTCTTTGTTAAGTTTAAATATATTTAAAAAAATGTAACTTATTTTTTGATCAAAATCGAAACTTGATTGATACAAAGAGTTTTGCATCTTACTTTATTCTTTAAGTTTAAATGGTAATACGAAATTGATAAAAACGTAACTTAATTTTTAAAATAATCAAAAAATTATGAATAAAATAGAGATTTGCAACTTAATTTCTTTGTTGTTTAAATTTTAAAAGATTTATATAATTTTTTTAAAGTTAAACAAGAATTGATGAATATAATCGAGTTTTGAAACTTTATTTCTTTGTTAAGTTTAAATTCTTATAAATTTGTTAAGAGATTTAAATCTAACTTAATTTTTGATAAAATAATCAAAAAATTATGAATAAAATAGAGATTTACAACTTAATTTCTTCGTTAAGTTTAAATTTCAATAGATTTACAAAATGCAAGTTAATTTTTGAATAAAATAACAAAACAATATTATTAAAATAGAGATGCGCAACTTAATTTCTTTGTTAAGTTTAAATTTCAAAATATTTACTTAATTTTTGAGTTTTGAACTTTATTTCTTTGTTACGTTTAAATGGTAATAAGAGATATAACTTGATTTTTGAAAAAAGAAAGAATAAATTTATGATTGGGATTAAGTTGTGTAAACTTACATTTGTGGAAAGGTAATTCAAGTAAACAATCCAAAACTCACAAAATAAGAACAAATTTGTGTATATTATTCATCAAGAACGGTCAGAGCTGAACTGATCGTCGTATATCCCGTATTATAAATATACATGTGTTCATAGCGTCGTCCTAATCAAAAGCGGCGCACGAAAATCAAAGCGAGATGGAAAAAAAATACTGACTTCAAGAGTCATTAAAAATTTTCGCGAACGAAGCGAGCGATAAAGACGCGCCCCCAGAGGAGGAGGATTACGCAAACGGAACGGAACGGAAAAAAACCGCCGCTTCCCAAAAACGTTAAGTAATAAGACTTACCTAAAGCATTCACCGTAAGTTCATTATAAACAAAAGATTGTTTTGATGCAACGCCTGCGTAATCCGTGCGTATTATCTACGAGATGCGCTATGCAGCAGGAGACGCCAATCTCGCCGGTCGTTACGAACGGTGCTACTAACACTTCGGCCGTCCTGCAAGGACAAACATTGGTCACAGGTATATGAGAGCCGTACACACACACACATTTTATAAGAACCTGCAGTGCGAGCACGTGAAAACAACGTGCTCGACTCCAAACCACCAACAACAACAACAACATTTCATCTCTTTGAACTCATTTCGCATACTAACACACAAAAACAAGCTACGTATTACGTCTTCAACAACAAACAAACGCCAACTTGACATTTAACAATTCGCGGAATCTGACAAATCAAACACTTTTGTTTCGCGCCGCCTAAGTAAAATCGATTACGTAAATTTACGCTTTTAATGATAATGCCGAAGCCATCGATTTTCTCTTTTTCAAGTCACAGTTAACAACTCCAGTACAAAGAATAAAATTTAAAAATACACTTTCCATGATTTTCAAATAAAAACTTATATAACCCCAACAGATTTTAAAATGGAGGCAATCAAAGTAGTAACGCTTCTTTTATGACATTTTTGAAATCACCAAATTTCATCCAGTTAAATGTTAGACAATATTAAATAATTTCGTGTCCTTTAATCTGAGTTTCTTGTGTATATAACGCGGAGATAAGTAAAATAAAGAAGCTGGCAGTGTTTGTCCGCGTTTCATTTATTCTTATTTTTTAGTAACACTTAAAATATTAGTTTAGTCTTTCTTAAATCGTGCGTTTTTAAAAGAAATTATCATTCAAAATATGTTTTTCGATATTTTAAGATTGGATGAAGGAAGGAAGGAGAAATGAAGGCAACAGGCGTTGCATTACGAAACACGCGTGCCATTACTTCCTATATGACTCAGTCTTGTTCTTACAGTATGCACGTGATAACGGTTACCGAGAATCATCTATTCAAGAAATGACCGTATGGAGCAGCAATAACAAGGTCCACATTACTTCTAGATAATTCTGCCTTTTCGAAATGTGTTGTTTATAACAACGTTGTTGTTTATAACAATATATATTAATATATCATTCTAAGGTTGAATCCATGACAACGAAATAATAAAAGCCATTAACAACTGCAGTAGCGTCCATGACAACAAACAATGGTTAAGTTAATAAATCAATGATAACAAAGGACAGAATCCTTTTTGCATGCACTGAGGACGGGTTTTGTGAGCAGAAAGCGAGATGTCACCTAATTTGTAAAACAAACTGAGGCAATTGCGCATCTGATCATGTATTCGAACCGTTATGCGTGCGTAACGAGAACCGAAGTTACGTGACATGAGCATATAGTAATGGTAATGACGGAGCGTATGATATGCATGCACTGTGGAAACGGGGAGAGAGAGAGAGACATCCGTAGGAATGAACTGAAGATCCGTCTCGTCCGTGCGTTTGAAAACAGCATTTTTAATTAACTTATTTAAATGTTAATTACGTCTGAGCCACAAAGGTTTTCGATGGGTTCAACACACGAAGCATTGCACAGCTCTTCGTTCATGTTGAAAAACTTAAAACTTTTTTTAAATACAATCGTATTTCATAAGAACTGAACTGTCAATAACAAGCGATATTTGATACAAATTGAATTATTTGTTAGATCTGTCAAATCCTGAAAAAATGTTTAAATTAGTAATCAACATTTGGTGAAAAACGTCAATGTCAAAACACAAAATTGGTGAAATGACGTAACCTGTCAAATACACTGAAAATTTTCATTAATTTTAAAGTATATTTCATTCAAATATTGTCGCAATTTGATATTACTTTCAACTCTGATAACAAAAATTAATAACCTTATAGAAATTCAATGGTCCGTAACTAAATGAAAGTTGCTGATTTAATCATTAAATATTGATTATTAATTACAATGCGAGCGTTTAACACATACTTGGGATTTCCAATATTTAATCTGCTTGAATGAAATATAATGCAACATTTTTTTTATTTGCGTAAATTATATAAATTGTTGCAAGTTGCAAAACGGCGAAGCAATAAAATTTAGAAAAAATGCATTGTACATGTAGATCATAAACATAATTGCCGTTCATTACTATAGGCAAAGCTTGTTAAAAATTTTAATGAACGTCGTTAAAGTTGGAGAATCTTTTCCAAAACTCGTAAATCGATTTCATATAAAAGTTTTTAAATATTTCAATTTACGATTTACGTAATGTGCAGATCGATACCATTTACGAGCTCGTAAATTGTTACTTTGTAATATTGTTAAAATGCATTGTTTTCAGTATTTCATAAAACTTTAACAAATTTTAGTATTTTGTAACATATTTTTTTTTAATAAAACCCAACATAAACTAAGCTAATAAAATCTAAGCTGTCATACTATGACAAGAGATCTAACCTTACCTAACCCGAATGTCATTAATTTAAATATATTATATTATGGAATCAATATTATAAAAAATAATCATATTTTCAGGAAAATACTTTCTAAATCTATATTTTAATGATCGAACTCTTTAATATTAGATTTAACTAAATGCTTAATTTTGCATACAGATTCAAAATGTTTCTTTAAGAAAAATCTCTTAGCAACGATGTAACAAAAATTGTTTGTTCAACCAACTTGAATCGAAAAATTAATGAAGTCCGATATCTGAAATTTTAAAATGTTGTTGGCGCGTTAGATTGAATATCACAAAATTACAAAACTTGTTGTGATTTCGTGCTTGATTTTGTTTATTTTCTCTGGCGATAAAAGTTGCATCCATCCGAGCAGTACTCTCTGTATGTGCCCGAATGCTGCACTTCGAACGACTTTGACCTTTTCGTACACACTAGTACAATTTTTTTTTTTTGGGTTTGTTGGCATTGACCGATATAAAATGCGTACGAAAATAAACCCGAAATTTCGATCCTGTTATGTCTCTTACATCAACATCAAAATTCAAAGCTTCGAATTATTCGGTAAATTTGTTTGATTAGATTATAACGAATTAACACTATTCTATAAAATTAGTTTTTGGATATTTTACATTTGTTTTAATTCAAATAAGTTTATTGCTAGGCAACAAACGGTGTAACTAAGCATTTTTCGACCTTTCATCCCATCTATGAGACGATGTTGTAATCCCACATTTTAGTCTTTTCTTTCGCAATCATTGAACCGTTGTCGCTTATCTCGAAGGAATGGTTGCAACAAAACGGTTAACATGTATTCTCTACCATGAGAACACATTCTTTATCGTTGCGAATGAAAATTGTGCTCGATTGAAGATTTTTCTGCTGAATGGATGGGATGCAGGCGGAGCGTACGTAAATTCGCGTTATCATGGAAAGTGGGACGGACACGAGTCATAGGGGGCAAAGAGGGCACGGCATTTATCAAAGATTAGACATCGACACTTTAATAAATTCCCCCAAAAAAAATTCTCTCCAAATAAACTGTATTACTTCTTGCGACCACCGCGCTCCTTGACCTGCAGCTGTATGGACGCGCCCTGCGTCAGGTTGTAATAGCCCAGCGTGTTTTGATCTTTGAAGAACATACCCTGAATAAGAAAATTGAAGCATGAGTAACGAATTAAAGATGTAGACTGATTAAAAGAAAACTCACATCATAGAACAACTTCTGCTTAGCAGGTGGCATGTTCGTATCTTCTTGCACTTTCGCTTTGAGCGCCGAAATCGAATCAGTTAGCGGCATTGTCAGTGTCAAAGATTGACCAGCCAATTTCCATTCCGCCTTCTCCGGCATCATCGGAATATTCACCTTTATTGTTACCGGATTCTAAAAAAAATTACATTAATAGTAACTCTATTAATGGTTGATTGATTGATGTAACATACGGTGTTTCTTGCTAAGAAGACTGCTTCTGGTACTAAGGAATCTTCGTTCCTCAACTTTTTATTGGATGGTTCTTCCTCGTTAGGTCCGTCGTTGGGATGTTTGACACCCATTCCCATTGGCGGTCCCATCTGCGGCGGCATTGGGGTAACGAATCCAGCCATTGGGGGCGGAGCGGCCACTTAAAATAAATTAATTTAAACGTCTTAAGATGTAAAAATTGTTGTATCTACTTACTCATTAATGGTGGTGGTCTCATGGTTGGCATGGGCGGAGCCGGCATCATCATGATGGACGGTTGCGGTGCCATGAGTGGCTGCTGAACGGGCATGGCTAATGGAGGCGGTTGCTGGACGGCGGCCTGCGGTGGTTTCACCGGCTAAAAGAATGTCATTAGTAAAAGCAAAACAACCAATCACCAAAAACTCACCACTGGATTGGGGTTGGCTTGAGGTTTGGCTGAGATAACAGCTCCGGGATTCATTTTACGACCGCCTAAGTTCTTTGGACCAATCTTTTCTTTCTCCTCATCCGGCAATAAACCTTTAACCTATAACGCGCAGAATAAAAGTAATATTGATCAAATAAACAGACAATTATTACCTTGTGTATTTGATGAATTTGATCTTCCAATGTGATATTAGCTCTTGCAGCTCTGGTGGCGGCCTCCACGCTGGAAGTGTGTCCATCCCAAGTGACCTTCTCATCTTTCCTGTTCTCTTCCTCGCCAATTTTCTTACCAATCGCCGTTTCCTCATCACCAACACCGAAGATATCGGTACGACGTTCTGCCAGCAACTTTAAGCTAGCATCAATAGCAGATCCCGCCGCGTATACTGTCTCCTGGTTGATCTTCTCGTGAATGTGCTTATCTCTCTGCTCCACCCACCTAGGATCCAAAAGCCCGATCCTCATATGCTCCTGCACTTTGCTAGCAGGAATCTTTTCACCGTTGATCGGGGAAATCAAATAGTCGTCTCCGACTGTTGGCCTTGTCACTTTAACGGCCTGTTTAGGATCGTACTTTTTAACAAGGACCTTATCCGGCGCTGGCGGCAGTGGAGGCTGTATAGCCGGTTGATTAGCTTCATCAGGACCTTCATCGCCTGAACTCTCCTCATCCATATCTTGCAACCTGTTATCATCCTTATCGCCCTTCCTTCCAGTTTTATCCTCCATGTGGCTCAAACCTTCGTCGCCTCGAACATCCTCTTCGTCGCTCTCCAACTGCATCTCAATCACCTCCCCATCCTCCAAACGCTCTTGTATAAGAAGCCTTGCTCCCACATCCTCAGGAGTGGTCGGCGCAGGGAAATTACCAATCTCGAACGGCTGATAATCCACCGTTTCAACAACAACAAAATCGTGCCAATCAATTTGAGCGTAAGCCACGCGTTCCCTCTCCAGGATCTCCTCCTCGCGCGCCTTCTGCGCCTCCTGGTACCTCTGATATTCAGCCCTATACTTAACCTGCTCCAATACAGCTATAGAACTGCGCGCCTCATCTCTCAACCGCTGTTGCATACTTTTCGGAGGAATCAAGACCTTAGTATACTGCTCCAACAGCTTGGTGAAATACTGAAAGAGCGAGTGCTGAGGCCTCAAGAAATCGAACTGAAAATTCCTTTGCTCCCTGTTCATCAACTGCGTTAAGAATTGTCTACCGTTACGTGCGACGAATTGTGCCGTCAATTTTACAATATCCCTATAAATAAAAATAATGTAGAACAAAACATAAATAAAAATGAATATCTTACAAATCAAGCGCCGAAATTGAAGGTGGATCTGCAATAAACTCGAAATCTATTGGCGGATCTTTAGGTACAAAAGGTTGTTCAACCGATTTCAAGATTTCCTGCTGCTTCTGCTGAGCCAAAGCATTAACTGTTAACTTGCCAATCGACGCTGAAAGAGCCGAAGTAGGCTCTGGACCTAAAAATCAAAACATTTAAAATAAAACAATACATTACAGCAAAATAAATAAAGTTGTTTAAAATTTTAAATCAGATAATTTTCGCTCTCGGTTATTTCGTTATGATCACCACACTCAAAGCTCAGAAAGCCGAATGCTTATATATGGCTAACACTCATCATATTAAACGAATTAAATTTTGAATCAAATAAAATATTCACCTTTTCCATCTCGGAATTCATTGACTTTATGCTGATAATAGGCATGGTAAGGATCTCCCAAATTCAAGAAATTGAACTTCGGGTTGCCCAGCTCATTCTGCCTGATCCTTGCCTCAAAGTCTGGCCCATTCCTTGCAACAAAACTGGCAGTTTTGTCAACAATATCTTTTCAATAGCCGTTCAGGAAAAATACACTCTGCTAATAAACAGCATCTTACTTACACGTTTCACTGTTGAATGTTAAGCACATTAGTTCAAAACGTTAATTAAATTGTTTCATTTAAAAAGGATACTCCTTACTTCGGGGGGAGGATAGATTATACCAACCACTGGATTTATTGGGCCTGGGTCGTCCACGTTCTCATTGTTTGAATTGCTTTGGGACACCTCTAAAGCAGGCATCTCGACTTATCTACTATTTACTAATATTTATATATATAAAGAAAATTGTATTCGATGAAAGAAACAAAACAGCGAAAACGTTTAATGTTGTTGTTAACTTCTTAACCTATTTAATCGAAGCATTAACAGTTGCACCAACATTACAAGAGTTAAATCACTAATATTGTCAGATTGGTTGCAGAACTTTAACGTTAATAACAGTTAATTAACATCAAATTCTATTAATCATATAATTGTTTCAAGTAAACTAATTGTTAAGTAATACATTTAAAACCCTACAATTAACAAATTCAAAATAATTAAATGGTTACGTCTATTGGCAAGACTGGGCCATTAATTTAATTGTGACATTTAAAGTTATATAAAATAAATAAATTGAATGCTTTATAAAAAAAGAACGGGATTTTATGAAAATATAAAACATATACTAATAACACTTAAGCTATAGTCAATTTTGTAATAATTATAACATTTACAAGCGTTTCTTTAATTGTTTCATCTAATTGATATTTGCGTTGCATCAAATAGGTTCATCCAAGATGTACCAGTACATCCTTGCAGCGACAGCCTTGTTCCTAACCAATCTCTTCGGATCATCCAGACACTTTCCCAGCGCAACAATCACATCCGATCTGAACGGAAGTAACTTATGCAAAGGATAACCAGCCTTTGCGTAACCACTAACGCACATAATGGCAGAACAACGAACGTACTGTTAAAAATAAAGAAAATTTACAATAAATTATTAATTTACATTTTATAAATGAAAATATACCATTGAATTCTTGAAGGCACTTAATTTCAGGAATCTGGGAAGTAAAGTCTGGATGTAAGACTCCATGAGGGGATCCTGTTTCTGCAGAAGATTATCGAGCGTCGAGAAAATTGCTGTTAACGGTTTAAGCTCGACGATCGTGTCCAAACCAAGAGAAATGAATCGGATCAACTGAAATAATTCAGATTTATACTAAAATACGTGAAGATTATCGCAAAAGTTTACCTGTTCAAATTGCATTTTTATGATGGTCTGTGGTATTTCTTCGAGCATATACGCTACGGCGCAAAGATATGTCGTTGTTGTCTCATCGTAGGCCTCGGTTATAGATTTCGTCGATTGCGTAAAAAATCTTTGTTTGTACAGCAATCTAAAAATTTATTAATTATTTTATATTTTGATTTAATGTTAATAAAACTCACTTTTTTTGGCAATTGCTTTTCGTCGATAAAGCGTCGTAGCTTTCGTCCAGGACGACTTTGAAACCCAACGCCGCTGATGCGTGCATTTTCAATGAAGAAACCATCTAATTAAATAAATAATTATTATTATTACACATTTTTTAAATATTTGAAAAAAAACTAACCAGATTTATCCATTTGTCCGCTTGGGGATGTGACCGCATCACCAAAGCCTTAGTAACCCAAGTGCATAATCCCACTTGCCTAGCGATATCCGCATTCGCTGAAGACGTTTCTATGGTAACCAGTATCCGGGTAATCTCGTCTTCTGCAATTTAAACCAATGAAATTCACGTTACCCTTAACAACGATTATCTGATATTTACCTGACTCCAATTTGTTCAAATAATTAGCTATCAGTTGGAAAGCCTCTTCTTGCACAAGTCCGCTAGTCGTTTTAATTGCAATTTCGATGATGAAATCGGGCATTGTGAAGTCAGCCAAAACTGCCCTATCCAATCTAACGATCAATCCACTTAAGACAAACACCGAGACATCGATGTTATTCAATCCGAAGATTTCGATGACACGATTCAGGTGCTTTTGAACAATGATTCTCTGCGTTTCGCAGTTATGGCAAGAAACGATAACTCTCAAAACCTTACCCACATCCTTCATCATCTTATCGTGCGCATTCAGAAGCTGCAGTTTAGATAAAACCCAATCGATTAATACATTCAGAAAATCAAATTTCTGTAAATAATTTTGCAAAAATTGCAAGCTTTCCTCTTTCTCAACGACTTGCTTCAAAGCGGAAAACGCTTGAGTGGATGTGTTTAAATCATCACCGATGCATTTTTGTAGAAGGAATTGGAATATATCATCGGAAATCAACGCGATTTCGACCAAACAATCCATGAAAACGACCAGATCATCTTGGCTCGAGATTTGAACTTCTTGTATAACAGGTAACACTTCTTTGGTATACGAACCGGTCAATTGAATTAAGCAGTGGTGAAAGGCTTCGCGCACTATTCTCTCCTGCTTAATCACCAAATACACTTTCAGACTCTTGTAGAAGATCGTTCGGATTTCTTCAGATAACGCGTTGTGCAGAGTTCCGAGGCTCCTCAAACCCAAAGCCCGGATCTGCGGATGATCCTCGATCGCAGCCTGCAGACACAAGTTCGGTATTAACTTCAACTCTTCCATTTCGTTCAAGTCATAAGATTTGGTGTAAATCGCCACGATTGAAATCAACTGCTGGAAGACAACGAGCCTCTCGGGGATTGTATTTATAATCTGATAAGTGTTCATCATCAATGGAATACATTGTTTAATCACGTGCTCGGCGGACGCTTTGGAGCCTTTGGTAACGGCTTCCAAAATTTTACCAGTCGCCGAAAACAGCTTCGCCTCCGGCCGCAAATTCAGTTTAGACGTGTCCGTGATGTTGCTCAATAACGCTTTAAACGTGTCCGTGTTGCTGGCAGATATCCTAGAGATTATCGTACTCAGAGTATCCAAAGCCAAAGATTCTATTTCGTAATCGCCGCTCGCGCTGTACACTTCCTTTTGTATCGAAGACCAAAGCTCAGTGGAATGCAGCAAGAACGATTCCTCAGAAAACACACCACAACCCATTTTCTGAAAAAGAACCAATCAATTCGAGTCTTAAATTCAAAAACAAGATCTTACCAAAACATTTAATGAATCCAATTTGGCTATGCGCATGGAGGAACCAAGTTTTTCTAAAGCTAAACCAATGCAGTCTGGAGCGAAATCATCAATAGCGCACAGACAAGGCGCTAAAACTTCAGCTAAAGCCTCTCTGGTAATTCCCTGAAATCGCATCAATTTAAAACCAATTTTTTTTATCTTGTTGATTTAAATCCTTACCATGGAATCTTTTGCTGAGACTCTAAAATCAATTGGAAAGTAACAAGACACTGTTTCGAACATTTCCTCTTTCAGATGACCCAAAGATACCGTTCTGATCAACTGAGGCAGCCAACCGAACAGGAACACCAAATTCCTTGGATCCTTCTCGCTATCTATAGCGCTGATGAAGCCGTAAACGAAATCCAAACCCATGGACTTAATTTCATCGCTCCTCAGCTCCAAGCAATGTTTGAAAATACAAAAAATATTGTATCTATCCTCCCTCTGCTGCTGCTGACAAGACACGTTTTGGAACAAAGAAGAAAGCATCTCCGTGCATCCTCCATCCGGATAATTCTTTTGGTTCATCAAAACCAAAACGCCTCTCAGCACAGCTGGAATCACCTTAAATAATTATTGATTAACGAATACACATATTTTACTCATTTCTACAAACCTCATGGTGATCTTTCAATCTGTCCGTGTAGAATTTATTGATGAAGTGCAGTTCAGCTGAGCTCAAAGCATCGTTGCTTAATTTGGAGATGACTTCGGAGAGGATGTGCATGCCATATTCTCTCTTGTGGGAGGATGAGTCCGTTAAGTAAGAGTTCAAGTTCTCCACCAAATTCAGGATCGTCTTTTGTTTATCGGTGATTTCTGCAGAACGACAAGATTGGATTGATTAAGAATTGTAGGTTACAAAAATTAACAACAACACTAACCTTTGGATAACTTGTTGCATTGCAACTGGAAATCATCCGAATCCTTCGGCACCTGCTTGAATATCTCTGGATACGATATTTCCATCTTTAACATCTATGTTTACGCTCTTTGCAATCACATGTGTTTATATATTGTATATTTATTAGCACAAGACGAGGAGATTCTGAAACGATAGTCTAGCACAGCACTTGTGTCTAATTGGTTGCCTGATAATTTTAATACTTTATTATTGTCTATTAGTTATATTAGCAATTACATGATTAACACTACTAATTTAATTATATTTATGTTTTTAAATAGCTTTAATTATTTAGTTTTCATTTTCAATATAAGAAAAAAAAAAAATTTCCTAATTTTAACAATAAATCGATTAGACATTATTTACATTTTTTTAACACATTATTTATAATAATAGCTTTAATTTAAGTATTGAATATTGGATTTCCTTTTCACAGTTTTTGAGAAATCATTAAGAACTAAAACACATAGTTTTTTTAAGTTTCTTAATTTTAACAATAATTTACAAGAAATTGGTTACAGATAAGATTTACATTATTTTACCATCATATTCTTTATAATAATAGCTTTAATTTGAGAATTAAATATTGGATTTCCTATTCATACTTTTCGAGAAATCATTAAGAGCGCAACACATAGTTTTATTTAAGTTTTTTAATTTTAACAAAAATTTATAAGAAATTCGTTAAAGATAAGATTTACATTATTTTACCATCATATTCTTTATAATAATAGCTTTAATTTAAGTATTAAATATTAGGTTTCGTATTTATAGTTTTCGAGAAATCATTAAGAACGCAACGAATAGTTTTATTTAAGTTTTTAAATTTTAACAATAATTTACAAGAAATTGGTTAAAGATAAGATTTACATTATTTAACCATCATATTCTTTATAATAATAGCTTTAATTTGAGAATTAAATATTCGGTTTCCTATTCATAAATTTCGAGAAATCATTAAGAACGCAACACTTAGTTTTTTTTTACGTTTCTTCATTTTAACAATAATTTACAAAAAATTGGTTAATTATAAGATTTACATTATTTAACCATCAAATTCTTTATAATAAGAGCTTTAATTTGAGTATTAAATGTTGGGTTTCCTATTCATACTTTTCGAGAAATCATTAAGAACGCAACACTAAGTTTTTTTTACGTTTCTTCATTTTAATAATAATTTACAAGAAATTGGTTAAAGATAAGATTTACATTATTTAACCTATTAAAAATGTTCGTGAAATCGATAAGAACTAAACATATATTTTTTTAATTTTAACAATTTCTTGTAATTGGTTAAAGATTTACATTGTTAACCCATCATATTCTTTATAATAGCTTCAATTTAAATAATAAATATTGGGTTTCCAATTAACAGTTTTCGAGAAATTAATAAAAACTACACACATTTTTTGTAAGTTTCCTAATTTTAACAATAAATTAATTAGAGTTAAAATTAACATTGTTTACCCATCATACTCTTAATAAATATAATTTTAATTAGTTATTTTAAATACATTAAATATTTTTTATTGAATTAAAAAAAAGTATATTTATTACATGTTTATGAAAAATCACGTTATAATAATTAATTTAGTTAATGTTATTTCGTTTGCAGCTCGCAGAGTTTCGGCTAGATCAAAATTTATGATACACGTGAAGGTTATTTTGTGGTTAGGATGAGTCACAAGTGAAAGAGCGCGCAATTAAGAGCAGCATTTAAACAGTGCATTATCAATAAAATAATATTATTTTAATCAACATTTTACTGACGATTACGGCCTTATTTCTGCGTGCAATTTAGTTTAATTTGTAAATTTTAACATTAAGAAAAATAAATTAATATTACATTATTCAACATTTTACGCATTTTTTTTCTGAAGATAACGGCCCTATTTCCGCGTGCAATTTAGTTTCATTTGTAAATTTTAACATTGTTAAATTGATTTTTTTTTTCTTAAGAGATTTTTGATTAGATAATTTCAATTGCAATTACGTAACTTTTGAATATATTTTTCAAAATAGTCTTGAATTTAATAAATGTTATGAAATATGATATTTCAATGAAATACGTAAAGAAATGTTATCTAATACAAACACTTTTCATAAGATATATAATTGAGATTAAAATTGACTTTTTTAGGTGTTTTATTATGATATTTAGACAATCATATTTTTTTTAAAATTTTATTATTAGTTTCGTTATAAATGCTTTAACATGAATGCAGTTTATTAATTGAAGAATTTGGTTTTAAAACTGAAATCTGGTTTCTTAAATATTTATATAATAATTATGTTTATTAGAAAAATGTGTTTAAGCAAAGATAAAATTGTGTTAGTTTTATTATGTTAAATCAATGATTGTGCAGGGGAGTTTCAATTGAAATATACCTGAGACGGTGCATCAATTGCAGAAATTAAGTGAGTTTTGCGCTTTCTTTCGTTGCGGACCCGTTTGTTCTTCTATATTATTGAGAATCGTGAAAGTTCGGTCAAAGAATTGTTGTGCACCGGGAAAACACCTGAACTACCTGCTTCTGGTGAGTCATGCGAGCGACCCAAAAGCTCTCTCTAACCATCCAGTCTGTGCACCATTTGTGGCCGTTGACTCTTCCAATCATCATCATTTGAGTAATGAAACGATCTGCTTCGAATCTACGATATTCCTCATCTTATCATTTCGAAAGTCCGTTTTCGTTGTTAAACCGATTGGAAAATGGTAAAGTTTTCATGATTTGAGAAAAAGCTTTTTTGAATAGCGTCCATCCCCCCACTCTACCTGAGCATCCTTTTCCTACCACGGCAACAAGTTGATACACGTTTCTGGGAAGTCGGAGTTGCGCGGAGAAGCTCGAATCTCTGCTCATTCGTTGAGTGTGCTTCTAACGTGGTGGTCGGTTCCTCCGGTGTGTTTACGCCAGTGAATTCTTCCAGGAAAAAGTGCCAAAAAGGAGAGAGGAAGGAGCGTCGTGTTCTCAGTGCTTTTTGTCAACGACCAAGGTAACTTGCTTGGTGCGGTCGCAAGTTGACCGTTACCAACGAAACGTAGGGGGGTTGTGTGAACGAGACGAACGTCCTCGCAGCGTTACATTTTGTAGGTTAGGTGATACACAACAAGTGTCTTCCTCTCTCTCTCTCTGCTTCCCTTGCACCTAAAGATTTCCGAAAAGAAAATCGAAAACCTTCGACCGCATCCTCAACATCCAAACATGACTTTTAAGTACAGTATTAGACTTAAGTCAGTTGGGGGGACGCCGACCCCTCCGAAACTGTTATTGCACAACATAATAATCAAAAGATTTTCCTTCTTCTCGACGTTTCCTTCACTTCCAACTTTTGATGGTAATCAAAGAGACTTCAAAATTTTTCGCTTCTCAAGTTAAGGCCCTTTATTTTTTTGTACGCTTCGCGCGCGCAATTTTCATCTCTTGAAGTATTTTCAAATCGGTTAATGTTGCTGAATCAAATTGTTACCAATATCCTTTGTCGCTAAGGCGTCGCACGCCATTTGCTTTAACACTTTTCCACGATAACATGGATGATTGCTTCACATTTTTAATTACGTTTCCAAAATTTCCATGTTTTTCTTCAATAATTGAAGACATTGCACTTATTCCTCTATAACATGGAAGTCTAAAGCTTGGAATATTGCATCATATTTTCTTTTCTCAATTACATTTCATTGAAAATTTAATAAAACATTTCATGTTATATTTTTCAATAATTTTTTTATTTACAGACATTTCCACAACAACTTGGAAGATTACTTCTCATTTTCAATTACGTTTCTAAAATTTCATCTTCAATAATTTTTCTATTTAAAAACACATCTTTAACACTTATTCCGCTATAACATGAAAGACTAAAGCTAAAAATTGAAGATTTCCACGATAAAATGGAATATTACATCATATTTTCAATTCCGTTTATAAATCTTCATGATTTTTTCAACAATTTTCTCATTTTCAATTACGTTTCCAAAATTTCATCTTTGTTTTTCTGAAGACTAAAGCTAAAAATTTAAGATTTCCACGATAAAATTTCAATTACGTTTCCAAAATTTGATTTTTTTTTTTAATAATTTTCTTATTTAAAGACATTTCCATCTGGAATACTTCTTATTTTCAATTACGTTTCTAAAATTTCATGTTTTTTCCTATAATTTTCTAATTTAAAGAAACACTTTTTTCAACTATATATTATTTTTCACGATAAAATGGAAGTTTGCTATTCATTCTCAATTACGTTTCAAAAAAGTTATGTTTTTGTATATAATTTTCTTATTTAAGGCCAAAACTTTTCCACGATAAAACGGAAGATTCTTCTCATTTTCAATTACGTTTCTAAAATTTCATGAAAGACTAAAACTAAAAATTGAAGATTTCTACGATAAAATAGAATATTACATCATATTTTCAATTACGTTTACAAAACTTCATGTTTTTTTCAACAATTTTCTTGTTTAAAGACATTTAGTTTTTCTGAAGAATATTTCACATTTTTAATTACGTTTCCAAAATTTCATGTTTTTTCAATCATTTAACACTTTTCTACGATTACTTTTCATTTTCAATTATATTTCCAAAATTTCAACATTGTTTTTCTGAAGACTAAAGTTAAAAATTTAAGATTTCCACAAAATTTCATGTTTTTTCAATCATTTTCTTATTTAAAATTACAAATTTAACACTTTTCTACGATAAAAAGGGAAAATTACTTTTAATTTTGAAATACGTTTATAAAATTTTATATTTTTTTGTCAAAACTTTTAATACTTTTTCCACAATAAAATGGAAGATTACTTCTTATTTTCATTAACTTTTTTTTTAAATTTCATGCGTTTTTTAATAATTACTTTATTTCTTAAATCCCACATAAAATTCTATCAAACGCTTCTCATAAACTAAAAAAATCACTCTTTAATTTTCGAAAAATTTGGCAAAAATTTTATTACAAAAATCTATGTTTTCATCTTCATTTTTATAAAAATATAATTTTAATTATTAAAAAACTTTATATTCCAAAATTAAATTTACTAATAATTGCCTAGTTTCGGTTTGAATAATTTCATGCAAGAAATACAATAGAATTTGCGTTCAATTGAAAACTGTGTGAACTTGAAAATCGTTTTGTTAAAAACGCTAAAAGGTTTTTTCCCTTCTTTTCATGCAGAATATACCTGAAACGGACCCTTTTTCTTCGAGAGTAAATTCAACAAGATTTTTTCTAGTAAAAAGTAGATTTTAGTTTATTATTTTTACGTTCATTAGTTTTACGTTTATTTCTTAATTATTATATAATTCTTTAATTAAAGATGATCCATATTTCATTTAATATTCTAAGAAAACTGTTCTAAATGTATTAAGAACTCAAAGTTCAATGGAATTCGCTGAAAAATGTCAATACCTAAATTCGTCTGAAAACCAAACAAAAGTTCTTTTCTCCACAATATTCCGAGAAAACTGCGTTTCTCGTTGTCGTATTGAAGGTAATTTTTGAGCTTAAATAAATTGTTACAAATTTCATCTTCGTCGCGATTGCTGTTATCGTTTGCTCGGCTATAAATAAACGAAATTTTACGCGTGAATCACATCTATCTCTTTACGATTTAATTTTCAAAAATTTGTACAGGAAAGTGCTGTAAAAAAAAACATGTTTGATACTTTCTAGTTCGAAGTTATTTTTAATATTGCATTAGCTTTGAGTCACTGTTTGTGACGTAATTATTATAATAAAGAACTGTTACTTTTATGTATGCAATTGAAGAAAACATTGATGTTTCTCATCGTACAAAAAGGTAAGCAAATTGATGTTGATGTAAATTTGTAAATTTAAATTAGATTTCATCAAATTTGTAATACATAGTTTAAAGGTTTACAGTTTATTTATATTCGAATGCATCTAACCTTGAGATTATTCTAAGTGTTTATGATTAATAAACGAATATTGATTATTATTCTTAATTGAAGAGAAAATTATTTAAAATACAATTTATTATATATAAAATTCTCTAGTAATTCATTAATACTTATTTTATAATTTCAAATTATCGTAATCAAATTATACTACGGTTTTAATAATAAATTGTATGTGATATGAGGAGAAGGTCAAAGCCACGAATTATGTCGTATAAGATTATTACATAAAAAAAATGTAAATAAACATAGCAAGAATGTAATAACTTTTATAGTTTTCAATTTACGATTAACGAAACGTCAAAATTATCCGATTAAATCATTTAAAATTGCTCTAAAAATCTTGAAGATGGATTTTTAACAGAAAATTTTATCATAAAAAATAACGAAATAGTACGAAAATTAACTAAATAAGTGTTGATAATTTTACGTAATGCAAAATACAAATTAATTCGATTTTGATATAGGCTACTCAATATACAGTGGAGTACGAAAATGGTATAAAATTATGAAAAAAACTGATACGAAGGTGAAGAGAGTTAATTAATAAATATAATACATAAGCTTATAATATAATAATTATGTAATTAACTTAGTCTAATTGACACAACTTTATCTTTACAACCTTAGCATACTTTTCTGATTGATTGATATATTAAGACAGTCGAAATTGTGTAACGCTTATGTAAAATACTAAATTAGGCAAAACTATATGCATTTATATGGTTGCCTACCTAATTATTATTTTTTTGAACAATAATTATTTTGAAAATATTTTAATAGCTGCAAAATGATTAATGAAACGTGATATAATGGATTCCTGATTGTTTAACTAATTCCATCGTAATCGTTCCTTCACGAAGCACTTGTTGCGAAGAAATATTCTTCGATTTTATATTTATTATATTATTATATATTTGCTCATATAATAACGAGATTTTTTCAGTGCGATAGATGAATATACTTTGTTTCTGTTTTAGTTATTTTTCTCCTCTTTTTTTAGTTTCTTGATTAATTAAACTGGAATTGTGCAAGGTAACGAGTATAGATAGAATGGCTTAGGTTTAGATATGAATTTGCAAAAAAAAAAAAATAGTTTATTGATTATTATTATAATAATTATTATTATAAGTGTGTTCAGGGATTTACAAACGCAGCGTTGTCTCATACGAAATGAACTGAAAAAATATATTTTTAATCCGAAAACGGTTTTAATTCTGTTTCTTATAGCCATGCTTTCGCCGGGTTCATATTCCGAAATCGATGATCTATTATTAAAGTGAGTTATGCCTTTTTTTTTGTTATTTATTTTTTAAATTTGTTAATTTTGTAGCCATGGTGATTTGGACTTGGTGAATCATATCACTTCGCCTGGGAACACTGTAAGTATTCTTTGGAAATGAAGCGTTCGACGTGAGGAGATGTTTGAGTTAAATGAGGAAGCTAGACGTAAAAATGCTCCCCTAATCGAGGACGCGTTTCTAGTTGAGTTTGTAGGAAACAAAAATTGTTTTGAAAAAATGTGACTCACGAAAACGAGTTGGGACTTGCGCGCCGCCTCCTTGGCGAAAGCCTAGAGAGCGCGGCGCTAAAATAAGTTGTAGTTCCATTCTGGTTGGAGGCAGGTGATGAAGAGTAGCGCGTGGCTCTGAGGGGCACTATTAATACGCTTTTCTTTGTGACCGAAATTCTAGCGACGAGAGTGCGTTTGTGTTGTGCGCGCGTTCTGCTTCAGGAGGTGTGCAGTGAATTTTGCTTAATTCTTATTTATTTATTTTTTTGGGGGATAATTTGTAATTGCACGATCCGCAGAACTTTGAGTCCAACATGCTGGAAACGATGCTGCAGCTGAAGCAGGAGGTCGTCGAGGCGCCGCAGATTATATCGAAAGAAAACTACAAAGGGGATTACGATTTCGATTTGGAGATTCCGCCGAACCACGGCACCAAAGCGCAATGGACGGTACGGAAATCTACATAAAAATTTCGTTACAAATTGTTGATGTTGAATGTCCTTTTCAGTTTTCATCGTCGCTCAACAAACTCTTCATATTGATGCAGCAGCGATTCCCCGTAAGCTTCACGTGCAAAAGGTCCCAAGAGCAACTTTACGTGCGCGCCACGCCGATCTACACCAGCGATCAGTACTCGCAGGATATAGTGCACAGGTGTCTCGGACACTCGCAGGAGAGCGAGGCTTCCAATCTGAGTACGTGTTTCGTAAATTTGTTGTAAATTTTGCTGGAAATGAAATTGAATTTCAGATGTGCATCCCGATATCATCCAGCACATAATCCGGGTGCATTCGCCGAACGCTCGGTACGACGGCTCGAAGGCGGCCAAAAAGACTTTGAGCGTGGTGTTTCCGCTGGGAGAGCTGCAGGCAGGCGACAACGTGCATCGCCACAACTTCGAGTTCTTCTGCAAGAACTCCTGTCCGACCGGCATGGACAGGAAGAGCATCGACGTCATTTTCACGCTCGAAAACGGATTGTGAGTTGTTTCTCCATTCACCATCAAAATAAATAAAATCACCACCGACATTTCCAGTGGCGTCATCAAGGGTCGGAGGACGATAAGCGCGAGGATCTGCTCTTGTCCGAAACGCGACAAGGACAAGGAGGAGAAAGATGGCTGTAAGAGGGCTCAGAAACAGTTGACGTCCGTTCCCAACGGCAAAAAACGTAAACACGCGACCATCACCGAAGATTCGGACAAGATATACAATCTGCAGGTACACATCGCAGGAAAGGAAAACTACGAGGAGTGCCTGAGACTCGTGCACGATCACATGCTCGGAAGCATCGATCGCCAGGGAGCCTCCACGAACAAGGTCAAATGTCTTCAGGAGATCAAGAAGAAGATTGCCAGTCGATCCGAATGACCGCAAACTTCTTCTCTCCCCCAACAAAAAGAAAAAAGAAAAAATAATATTTGTTTTCTTCTTTATTTTTATTTTTTATTTACGTGGACCAAGCCATCTGTGTACGGTGCAATTTTCTACCTTTTTTTAAAAATATTTTATTATTATTTTTTTAATTAATTATCATAAATAGCTTTATGTTATCGCATACCACAAATTTTATAAGCATATACGTATCATATACGCAAAGTATATAATACTTTATATCGCGAGATTATTGATTTTTAAAAGGATGAAAAAGGAATGGGAAAAACGCAATTGCAATTGATTACTTTTGGCATACTACTTCATGTGATGTTTATTGTTTTAACTAACTTTGTTCTATCCAAGGGAAACCAACGAATCGATAACTTAATGAACAGAAGCTCAAGAAACGTCTACTAGCTGCCAATTAATGTATAAGAACGTTGCCATACTGCTGCATTCATTATAAACCGAACGGGAAATGTTAGTAAACGCGCATTTTCCGTGCGTGAAAATCCACTAATTTAAATCTCAATTAAGTAAATTGATTTTGTTGTTTTTTTTTTGTTTTTCTAGAACTATTTTTTAATCATATTTATATATGTATATTTATATAGAAAGAAATTAACATAAATTATACTTTATTACACGCATATAAAATATATAAACAATTAAATAAAACTTATTTACTTAAATTATATTCGTTTTCTTTTTAAAACTTAATAATCTTATTCTACACGCTACGAAATCGATACAAAATAATATATTTATAGTAGAGAATAGTACCAGATTCCAAAAAAAAAAAAAGTAAATAAATATTATTTTTTTGCCCCCCAAAGTATGTATACAATTATTAAGAAAATAAGATCGTAAATTCTTTTCTCTTTTTTCATATGATTTGTACTTAATTTTCTAAAATGTAATATACAGTTTTCGCGATTTAGATGGATCCGTCACTACCGATAGATTTTCTCGTCTGATGGATATGTGGCTATGAAGTAGGGTTGAGAATAGGGCGGCATTCGTCCCATCGTGGAGTATGCGGGGCGCGCGTTCGGCGTGGCCGAGAGTTTGTGCGGGAGCGTGGAGGAGTAGCCGTAGGAGGGCACGTAAACGGGCGGGGCTCCCTTGACGCTGCAGGTGGCGCAACTGCTGGCTGGACCAATCACCGGTCCCATCACGGGGTTGCCATTGGCGAGAGGACCGCCCCTGTATTGCGTGTTCGTCATCCGCAGCCTGATTATGCAGATGATGATGATTAGGATTGCGATGAAGGCGACGACGCCGCCGACGATGCCGATGATGAGGGTGTCGTCGTTGTTGATGCTCGCTTGCCCGATCGCCGGTTTCTGCGCCGACTTCGGTTTGATCTTTTCCGTCGAAGCCACCGACCAAATGATCTCCGGTTCGGTCGTCTTCGGCAGCAATCGCGTCGTTTTCGAAGCGCCGAAGGTGCTCGGCGTTTGCGTCGTCGCTCTTCGCGAGTCGCACGAAAGCTCGTCATCTCCGACCTCCACCAAATATTTGTTCATCAAATGCTCCGGAGCTGAGCACTTTATCGAAGTCATCTGACTGTTGGCCCATTTCCTTAAAGCCTTCGCCGAGCAATCGCAAATGATCGGATTCGTTTCCAAACCAACGATATGAAGATTTTCCTTCCTCTCGCTCAAAGTGTTAATCAGCTGCGGACTGAGCGTGCTCAATTGACTGCCGGAGACGTCCAAAGTGATCTTGCTCGAAGGAGGAACCGGGAAGAAAAGCGCCGGAGAGATCGAAGTCAAAGAGGTGTTCATCAAACGAATCATGACCGAAGATCCTTTCAATCCAGACAAAGCAGTCGATGAAATGCTTCTCAATCTCGACCCGTGAAGCCCCAACTCCCTCAACCTCGGATGAAGAATGCTCAACAGCTGATCGTTACCAATCGCTGCGTCCTTAATCTCAATATTAACCCGCTCCAAAGACGGAAGATTCAGCAGCAAACCCGGAACGTCCAAGTATCCCAACTTCGGGAAGTTGTAAGCATCCAAAACGGATAGATTCGGCGTGGATTTGAACGAATTCTTCTCGATGCGCGAACACTGCTCCAAATCCCTCAAGCTAAAGTACCTCAGCGACTTCAACCCTTCGAAATCGTTGTTGGAAATCATAGCGATCGGATTGAACGACATGTTGAGGACTTGCAAATTCCTCAGCACCTCCCAGATCTTCGGGAAATTTGTTAAATCATTTACTTTATTATTGGATATGTCCAAAGTTTCTAGCAAAGTCGTCCGCTCGAAGACTTTAGCCGATAGATCGGAGATGTTGTTGTGACTCAAATTGAGGAAACTCAGGAACGGCGTTTCGAGACGCGCCACTTTCACGATTCCCACTCCGGCCAAATTCAATGTTCTCACAGTCTTCGGCTCTCCTAAGATATTCTCTATGGCCTTCTCCGAGAGCGGATTGAAGCTCAAATCGAGGTTCTTAATATTAACCATGGTGCTATCCTCTGCGGGAATCTCCTTCAGTTTATTATGCGAAAGATCCACCGAATTAACGAAGAAGTATTGCCTTTGCAGCGATTTCAGTGGAGCAACTTCGAAGCTGTTGCGCGCCAAATTTATGTTCTCCAGCATCTGCAGCCTGGACCTCTCGAATATTGTCTCCGGAAGATCGGATAATTTGTTACCTTCCAAGTTAAGCATTTCGATGCGCACCAAACCTTCGAAAGTCCGTTCACCTAATCTATCCAATTTGTTGTTCTTCAGATCGATGATTTGAAGTTGCGTGGAGTTGTGGAACGACATCTCGTGGACGCTCTCAATTTTGTTGTTGCCTAGCAACAGGCATCGAAGCTTCGGTAACCTGGCGAATTCAAGCTCCTCGACGGCCTCCAGCATGTTTCCGGATAAATCAACGAATTCCAAGTATTGAAGCGTCGCTATGACTTCGGGGAGGAAGAAATTGAATTTGTTGTTTCCCGCTACGATTTTCTTCAATCTCGGATGGATTCTGAACGAGGATGGGTAAACGTAGTTTAAGAGGTTGTTGGAAACGTCCAGAATTTCTAGCCCGGTTCCCGTGTTGAAGAACTCCCCTCTGAACACGGCCAATTGGTTACCTCGCAAGTAAAGTTCTTTGAGATTCATCACGTTGACGAAAGCGCCCGGTCTTATATTGGCAATTGAGTTATCCGATAAATCGATTCGTGTTAGATTTCTTAAATTCACGAATGTACCGTCAGTGATTTCGCTCAAATCGTTATCGTTCAAGTAAATCTCTTTGATTAACAGATTCTTCGCGAGAAGATCCGTGGACAACGACTTCAGATTGATGTGGCTCAGATCAATAACCTCTAAATTGTCCAATTTGTGCAGAAGCGTTGGAGGAATCGAACTCAATCGAGAGTTTCTGCTTAAATTCAACTTCCTCAGATTGGGAAGCAAAGTGAAGGAGTTTCTTGCCAAATCCGCCAATTGATTATCGCTCATATCCAAAGACATCAACTTGACCAAAGCTAAAGGTGGTCCGGCCAAGTTGGTGATCGCATTTTGAGCCACCTTAAGACTGAGCAAACTGTTCTCGAGCCCTTCGAAGGTGTCGCTGTTCAGAGTCATCAAACTGTTCCTCGTCAGATCCAAATGCTCGAGCTGCTGGAAATACTGGAAGGTCGCCGGTGGTAATTCCCTGATCAAATTCTTGGATATGACCAGATTCGTAACGCGTTCGGCTATCGATCTCAGAATGTCTCCGGATAAAGCTGCGACCCTGTTGTAATCCAGATGAAGAGATTGAAGCTTCGGTAACCTTCCCAAAGCCGAGGCGGGAATCAAGAAAATCGTGTTATCTTTAAGACTCAGATGCTCCAAATTGTCCAAACCTTCGAAAGCGTCATCTTCAATCTGTTGAAGTTAAACAATTTGATTAATAAGTTAAAAATATAATTGTAATTACACTCACAGTTCTTAAAGAGTTAACGCTGATATCCAAACGTCTTAACTGCTTCAATCCCAGGAAAGTACCCGGCACGATGTTGGCGATGTTGTTTCTGCTCAAATCCAAATGATACAAATTAACCAAATGCGTCAAATCGTTGTTATCTAAACTCTGAAAGAGAAATTTCAATAATTTAGTTTAATTAAAATATTGTATATAATATAATAATTATTACCTGGATTAAGTTTGAAGATAAGTTGAGGTATCTGAGATTGGCGAAAGCTTTTAAGGCGACGCTCGGGAATTCGGTGATGAAATTTTCGGATAAATCTAATTGCTGAAGATTGTCGGCCCCTTGGAAAACGTCGCTGTTGAACTTGGTCAACCTGTTTCGCCCCAACTTGAGACTCTTCAATTTATCTAAATGCGAAAACGCCGCACCTTCTATGCTTCCAATCAGGTTGTGGCTCAGATCTATGATATCCAAGTTTCTTTGCGCTTGAAACGCACCGGATTTAACAATAGCTGAAAACGCGAAGATTATTAATAAAAATTAATATTATTTTTAATAATTGATTAATTACTTATTCTGTTTTCTTTCACGGAGAGGATTTTCAGCGATTTCGGCCCGTTCAGCGACGCTCCCGGTATAGAGCTTAAACTGTTCCTATCCAAAGTCAATTCCTGAAAAAACGTGAATTTTGTTAAAAAAAAGTTTAAATTAAATGTAAATGATTTACCTGTAATCTTTCGCACCCTTCGAGGATGCCTTCCTCTATCGATTTGATACCGTTTCCGCTCAAATCCATGAGCTGGAGGTGTCTGAGCCCGTGGAATTCGCTGCTGGAGAAGATTGGGTTCAACGTATCCCCCAACAAATTATCTGCGAGCCTTAATTCCAATAAACTATCCTGCAGACCATTCAACAGTCGATCCGTTAATCGGCGCAGCGAGTTTCCGGAAAAGTCGAGGCTTCTCAGCGGAAGTCCGGATTGCGCGAACGCCTGCAATATTAAAAAATAAATAATTAATTTTCTGAACATTGATTTTTCGTTGATTTACTTGTGTGGGGAGGCTCTGGTAGCCGGCGTGTCTTTGCCTGTAACTAACGATCGGAGCGCCGTAAGGTAACGCAGGAAAATCGCCAGGAAAAACTACTCTGTCGCAGTCCACGCTGATAGCAGGATTTCCATCTAGAGCTGCCTCGATTGGACCTAGGGCGCATCTGCATGGTAACCTTAGTTCTCTGGATAACTCGGGGCATGGTCTGTAGGAGTCTGCGAGGATTGCAGAAATCCCGCACAGAATTACCAGCACCGGTAATAAACTCATCTGAAATGAGAAAACACAAAAAATTATGTAGAGGAAATTATTGATAACATTTTCAATACAATCGTCCTCAGGACTCGCTCGCTCGCCCATCGAAAATTAATTTGATAATAATTAAACGTAAATTTGTCTTAAACTTAATTTTATTATAAAAACATATTCAAATTATTATTAATAATTGAATTTTATAGAATGATGATGGGCGAACGAAGTGAGTCCTGAAAGGCGAAGAAGTTATTTTTAACATTTTTAATACAATCGTCCTCAGGACTCGCTTCGCTCGCCCATCGAAAATTAATTTGATAATAATTAACCGTAAATTTGTCTTAAACTTAATTTTATTATAAAAACATATTCAAATTATTATTAATAATTGAATTTAATAGAATGTTGATGGGCGAACGAAGTGAGTCCTGAAAGGCGAAGAAGTTATTTTTAACATTTTCAATACAATCGTCCTCAGGACTCGCTTCGCTCGCCCATCGTTTAATTCATGATGTTACATTTAAAAATTATATAATAATTAGATGAAAACATGTTAACATAAATTTATGGAGGTATAAACGAAATTGAAATTATTTTTTTTGTTAAAATCTAATGGATTGTGCAATAAATATTAGACGATGTAAAAGTGATTTAATACGGACATTCCTTTCTTATTCCGTCCACTTCCTAACCATTATTCATTACACTGTGGGACGCCAATGCCTTGACATTATTACATTTCTGCATATAATCAAGATCGATTTAATTCAGACACACATAATAGCACTTTTTCTTTCGATCCATCATTGCTCCTATTTCCATAAGATCCGAGGAAATCGTTCCGTCGAAGAATGGAAGACATATGCACGCATTTCCATCCAATTTTCCCATCCGCGGAAAACGCAATTATGCACAGATTATATTATATTTTGCATTCGATTACCGCAAGAAAATATAAAATCAACTTCCTGCTTCGCGTAAATGGCGATAAAAATATCTTCATTTCAATATCATTACCATTTAATTTGCTATGCAAATTCCTCGTGCTTTTTTCTTTATTTTTCCCCTTGGTTGTTATTATCGGTTAATGTGTGATTATATAACTGAAAAATAGAATTTATCGATGACGGTGAATATTATGAAATGAGGCGAGGAGAAAATATAATAACTAAACTCAGAAAGGCTGCAGACGACCGAGAAGCATTGAAGAGAACGTGATCTTTCATAATTATTAGCAAAATTCTATCGGCTCGATTTACGTAACCGTTTCTCCGCTTGCATTGCTTGCACTTCCGTGTTGTTACTTCTTTTGTTGACTGCATGTAACACATTTTTAATTGCTTTGCATACTATTTTTTTTCCAACCACTGCGAAATGATTGCTGCATCCGCACCACTTTTCAATACGGTTATCGAGACTTTTACATTGCTTTATAAATTGAACTAGTTTATACTTTCACAAAATAATTGTCAATTTATAGAAAACTATTAGTATTACTTTTAATCAGTAAATTTCCCTTTTTGGTTCAAAATATTAATTTTCATTCCTTAAGCTATGATATTCAAACTGTATTCAAATCGCCATCAGGACTCACTTTGCTCGCTCATCGTCAACTTCTTGCATTACATAAGAAAACAGTTAATCACAAATTCATATTATAATAAATGTTAATGAAATAAATCTCTATTTTAATAATATAATTTGAACTAAACACAGTGATGATGGGCGAACGAAGTGAGTCCTGAAAGGCGATTAAGTTTTATAACATTTTCAACGCAATCGTCCTCAGGACTCGCTTCGCTCGCCCATCGTCAACTTCTTGCATTACATAAGAAAACAGTTTATCACAAATTCATATTGTAATGAATGTTAATGAAATAAATCTCTATTGTAATAAAATAATTTGAACGCAACACAATGATGATGGGCGAACGAAGTGAGTCCTGAAAAGCGTTTAATTTTTAATATCATTCCTAACGCAATCGTCAATTAGTTACATAAAATATCAAAATGGTTACAATAAATTTTAATTAAAGATATTAACAACAAAATATTTACTTAATTATGGGTAAACGTAAAAACACAAAATTTCATGAATTTTATAATCCTACAAAAACGTCGAAATTGCGCACTTGGTTAAGAATTGTAAAATTTTGTGGAATTTGAATGTAATTGTATGAATTCAGATCGTTCGTGAAAAAAACCTCGATCGAGTAATGTCCAAGATGGAAAATCTCGCGGAATGCGAGCACACAAAGAGATCACCATTAGAACGTATCGTTTTTGTATATACATATATTAGATGGATTCAGATTATCCAAGGATGAAAGCCGACGTCTAGGAATGATGATGATGATATTCGGCCGCGTTTCGTACGTAAATTGTAACGGATGTGTTAATATGTTTGGAACTCGGAGGAAGTCCTGAAGAACTGGGTCACCATGGTCACCGATTATTATTTATTCTTTCTTCCATACCATCAACATCATCTCTATGGCAACGAGATGCATAAGTAGACACGAATTTTAATAAATATTAGAAGAAATATATTTTTAAATTTTAAATTAATTAAGATGTCAAAATTCAAAAAGTGTCTTCACTTTTCATTTAATTTCTCCACAACCACGCAAGCGATATTTAAGTATGAATACTCAAATTATAGGCTAATGTATAAGCTTTAACTTGAGTATATATTTAGGTTTGTATCTAATACCGTTTTCGCGTAATCAGCTGTCAAATATATGAATTCGCCCCACGTTAGTCGCCAAAAAATTTCATTCGCTCCATAAAATTAGCATTAAAACCACCGGCATTTCTTGTGAAAGAGGCGCAATTAAACGGCAATTAAATATCGCATATTAAAGACAGAGAGAGAGACGCACCTTGGCGAGAAATCCGAGCGATCAATAATAATAATAATACCGACAGGAATTTTGAGCACTAAATGTCGTGAGAAAGAAAATCCATGGATTAATAGAAATTAATTGACGTATGCGTTTCAAAACGTAATCGTCTCTCGAAGTGACATTTTCTATATAGTTTGTAGTGCTAATTGCTTTGTTGAAGTTACCATTAACTTAAACACACACTCAACGTGAAAAAATAACAAATAATCATACACTTATACAAAAACGTATTCTCATTATTTGGTTTCTTTTCGATTGCCGTTCTTTAAATTTCCGAGCGTCCAGATTACAGTTAAATCAACTTTTGTCGAGATGACCGGAGAGACTCCAATTTGTTAACGAGTCTTAGTTGTGTGTACTTTTTTTCTCTTTGCTTCTCGTTCTTCATTTTTTGGTACAGCAATATATCTATATATATTTTTTTTCTTTCTTCGTTCACTAATTAACGCGATCTCGAGTTCTTCCATCTACAGATTCGTTTATGGGTCGAGGCAACAAATCATCATAGAAATCAATTCCACAAAAGTGTGTTCCACATTTACACGCACGACTCGAACTACGATTGATGAAGCAGCTTTTTAAACGCAATTACATCTCTTGATCTTTATTCTTACAATCGTTTAAATGCTTTGTTAATCCAGTTAAAAATTGAAGAAAATTTAATATAAAAAATATTTTCTGCTCTAAAAATTAATTATTTTTGTCGAGTAATTTCTAATTCAAGTGTACGTTATGCTCCAAAAAATATATTGTCTTCAATTTGTTAATATAACGAAAATTACTAACTGAATTGCAAATTATATGTTAATAAATATAATAAATTAGTCATATCTACAGATTTTTAAGTTTCGAAAATATGAAAATATTTTTTTCTTACAACAAAGTAAAATTTAAAATTTATGGTTACAAAATTATTTTATTTGTAATTTTCATTTAATTTTAATAAAACATGAATTTGAAGTTAATTAAATTGTTATGTACCAAGAGAAGTTAACGATTGCGTTGAAAATGTTATCAAACTTATCCGCTCTTCAGGACTCACTTCGTTCGCCCATCATCATTACATAAACTTCAAGAAATTATTCAAACTAATCAAAACATTAATTTAGTGTTAATTATAACAAGAGATTAACGATGGGCGAGCGAAGCGAGTCCTGAGGACGATTGCGTTGAAAATGTTATCAAACTTAACCGCTTTTCAGGACTCACTCCGTTCGCCCATCATCATTGCATTAAGTTCAAGTTGCTTTTTTACAATAAAGATTTATTTCATTAACATTAATTTAGAAAATGAATTTGTGATTAATTATTTTTATATGTAATGCAAGAAGTTAACGATGGGCGAGCGAAGCGAGTCCTGAGAACGATTTCGTTGAAAATGTTATCAAACTTATCCGCTCTTCATCATCATTACATAAACTTCAATAAATATTCAAAAAAAAATATTGAAACATTAATTTAGTGTTAATTATAATAAGAGATTGACGATGGGCGAGCGAAGCGAGCCCTGAGAGCGATTTGAATTCAGTTTGTGAAAAAAAAAAATGTTTAAATTTATGAAAAACTGGAAACGAAATCTGCAAATAATTGCAACAATACCTGAACAATAATCCTGTTGCTGTATGCTGTTACGTTTTATTGCTGTAATATTGTTGATATTCCGCTTTAATTCCGACAAGTTTGAAACGGTGCTTCCGCTTTTCTTGCGTTCGAAACGACCGAAATAAGAATACGCGCTTTTCACTTGAACGAGTATTACTGCTTTACGAGCGTTAACCGTTCCGAACTAATATAATTTTCATTTAATAAATGTAACGCATAAGAAAACAGTTACAACTACAATAGCAACAACAACAACAACAACAGCAGTGAAAGACGAAGCAGGACATTGTAAAAAAAAACTGGATTTCATGCAAAATTGACTTATCGTTGCATGCAGATTTAGAATTAAAAATTGGTATTTTTTTTCTTGGAAAATAATTAAATAAAATTTTTGGCGACCAACGTGGGACGTAAATATTTCTAAGCTTGGCTATTTTACTAAATATTTGACGATGATATTGTAATTGCAAATAGTAATTGCAGAGATTAATTCAAATAGTTGGCGACCAACGTGGGGCCCAAATATGTATCTTTTAAATTAACCGTTTTCTTAGTAAATTTACCAACTTTGTGGCGTTTCGTGTGATTTGTGTTCCTTGTAACAAGAAAAAAAGAAAACAGTTACAGCAAACGGCGATAATGAAGATTGCGGTGTGGTATGGATGTGAAAAGGAAACGCGAAAGTTAGGTGGAATTGGGTGCGGTTCTTCACGATCGCGCACTTCTGAACCCGTCTTAGATGGAAGAACGCACATCGTTCTAACCTTTTTAGCAAGGCGCGTCTCTTCCTCACCAGATAAATCCGTCCGTGCACGGCGCGCGGTGGAGGAGATTGCGTAAGTCCCGCCGCTTCGTTATTGCATGTGTGTAAAAAGGCATTCACTTTAAACGCTCGAGGGGCGAAGAAGTAAGAGGAATGAAGAGAGGAAGAGGACGAGGTAGCTCTAGGAAAACACTCGTGATGATGGGACCGAAAATGTCAAGGTGATGCGAATCGAATCTCCGAATATTCAAAGTAAAGATGAGAGAGAACTGCCGTTTCTTGCCTCTTCCTCGCACTTACTTTTGTAATGTTGCGTGCAGAGTAAATGTAGATAAAAGTGAACTCGGAATTCGCAAACGCCTTAGAATATTTCACAACAAATTACAAAGACACACAATCGAAATCGTATTGAGAAATTCGAATCGCTGTTATTCACCTTAATTAAGTACTTACGCAAGTTCATCTAAATTTCCACCGTACTAATCGACGTGTGCATTCCTTCATTAATTCTTGATCTTTCACGACTATCATTTTACCGGATTGTGTTCACATTTTACACCATTATTTTAACCTCAACAACATTTATAAGACCTAGTACAATGCCCTGTAGAACGTCTATAATTTCATGTAACTATAGTAACAAAACAAAATTTTACGTAATTTTAAAAACCTCATCAGAATTAGCATAAATGATAGGAAGTCAATTAATATTTTTTTATGAATGTTTTATTTCCCAATCTGAAAATATTACTAATATTTCCCAATGCAAATGGATGCAGCAGAAAAAGAAAACGAAAACTGAACTTTATTCAAATCATCCGAAATTCCTGCATGTAAATTTCCGTTTCCTTTTATCCGGCAACCAATTAATTGCGTAATTAATTAAAACACTTTCGTTGATAAGAAATTAATCTCGAGGAAGAAACTTTTTCTTTTCTTCTACAAACATTTCCAAAAGAAATGAGATTTTAATGAATTAGTCACAAATTTCAGTATATTTTTGATGCATTTAATTAAAAACATGTTCATTTTTTGGGTTGAAAGCGAAAGTTTGATGTAATAGTTAATTATGAGAAAAAAATCTAATAAGAAAAAAATAATTTTGTTATTACGAAGGTTAAAAACTATTGTTTTGCAACATTTGCTTAAGATTTTTAACACATTTACAAACAATTAATTCAATTCGCTCACACATTCATTAAATAATAAATATATTATGAAAATATTTTAAATTAATTTTTATTTTATGTTGTTCCACATTTATTTTTTTGTGGAGTATTTCAATTAAGTTTAATATTAAAACTGAACTGGTTTTATTACACTCGCATTCATTTATGTAGAAGCTGCTTAGTTTCGTATGTGGCACAAACACACAATATTACAGTTATTGAAATGCGAAATTTGCAAATTGAAAACATGAAATTAAATTTAAGAAAAAAAATAATAACTCTTTATTTCCTTATTACGAAACCGCAATAATTCTAGTATTATACGTTTTGAAAGCTGTAATTTATTAAAATTAATATTGTTTTTGTCTGATTTTTTTTTTAGTTTTCATTTTTTTTTTGGTGACCAACGTGCGGCACCTTTTATTTTCCTTATTCTTTGCTATTGTAAACTTTTGATAATTTGTATTATTAACGTGTTATTTAATTATTGATAATTATTTGTCAAAAAAATAAAATTTTTATTTGATGAAAAAATATCAAAAGAATATGTTAATTTTTTATAAAAAAAAAATGAGTTGTGAAACTATTTAGAAAATGACAGTTTAAAAGTATAATTTTGAAGCTAATTGCTTACATCCAATAGCCATTAGCGCAGTGCACTATGCCTGAACGGTCGGTCGGGAGAAAATTGAATGCCAACGCAGACGACGAACCCAGACAGCTTTCCACGTTTTCGCTCGTAAAATTGAAACCGAACTCGCGATAACACGTCTTTCGCACCTCTCCCGTTCATCAGATTTCCCCTTTTCATTAAAAAAAAAATAATAATAATATGCAAATTTGCTTTGATTCGTTTTCAATCGAATTGTTCAGCATTGAAAATATAACGCAACAGTTATTATCTCGATCGTCGCCTCCGGTAATTTACAGTCTTTTACAACAATTACGAACGATTAAACGAATAGAGATCATTTTTGCGTGCAAACTTTCTTTCGATTTTCCTATGCTAATTGCATCTGAATTACCGTCATTACTAACGCAACTAATTGTCGGGGATTAATTGCGAACGGTCCGTTAATTTCGTTCGCGTTTCAATCCTAAATGTCAAACGCAATTTGCTTCTTTTGTTTTATTTAATTTTTGACACGCTTTTTGAAAACGATCCTCGCACGCGTTACAAATTCGTTATTCGCTGATTTCAACGGATGTTTATAAAATTATACACGGAGTCGTTGAACTCTTTATATTTCATTATTTATTCAAGTTATTAACATATTCGATTTTTTTTTTAATTTCCGCAAAACATTTGTAAATTTTAATAATAATCAAATTTATGATCAATACTTTTGTTGGTTGCTACGTAAAATAACAACATTTTTTATGGGTACCAACTTAAAGTGTATACACATTACATAACTGGTGCTAACAACAATTGGTTGGTAGTTATGAAAACTGTGATGACAGTGCTAATAAAATGTAAATATTACTACATATGTGGTTTTATATCGGAATGAACAAATAATAGAAGAATCACGAAGAGGATGAAAGATTATCGCTTTGTATATTTATTTATTGCAAATAATCTGTGTGTTTAAGTAAGGCGTAAGAAACAGCTGTTCAATGATTAATAC
The DNA here is from genome assembly GCA_963457615.1 of Nicrophorus investigator. Lineage (NCBI taxonomy): Eukaryota > Metazoa > Arthropoda > Insecta > Coleoptera > Silphidae > Nicrophorus > Nicrophorus investigator. The sequence continues at coordinate 4,432,530 of OY735143.1, forward strand.
CAACTTAATTATGTGTCACTTAATTTAGTTATTTACTGTTGCTGCAGCAAGTGCAAGTATTTTCAAACAATCGTGGTAATTAGCAAGTCGCGCGTAAAATAACAAATAGGTGAGTTTAATTTCTTAATTTCGTTGATGCTTATTAACAACATGAATGTAAATTCCCATAAACATTGAGTAACGATTTTAATATTCAATTTGACAGTTGTTTCATTAATTTGTTGTGGCATTCAAATTAATCAACGGATTTAATTAACGAAATTTCTCTAGAAACTAATCACCACGAGATTTGATATTTATTTTAGTGGTAGTTAACGAGAAGAGATTGCGATTGCGATAAAAAAAAGTAACTGTCATAATCCAAATAGTTTAACGGTTTGTTACGTTTACTTTTTTCTTTGTTAATCTCCGATGATAGCAACGCGATTTGCTAATAACAGTCTCACGTTCGCGAACGGATGAGAGGTAGTGAGTATTAATTATTTGCAATTATGTTCGTAGCTCTTTGCTCGCTTTTTTGTTGTTGCTCGGTGCGAAGTCCTGCTCTTAATCCACATTTAGGTATAAGCGTGGTCATTGATGGGATGTGGTCCGAGCCCCACCTAGTCAGCAAGATCGCCGATCACCTTCGGTCAATCACCTGGCATTCCTCCAGAGAGTGCTATTAGCGACCCATGAGTAGTCCTAACGTTCCTCAACATCACACATCACGGACATTCATCACACGCGTCGTCATCCGCGATCAAACGCTTTCTATTTAAATTTCCCGCCGCGAAAGATAAATATTGATTCTTTTTTTTGTTTTTGTTTTTGAGGTAACATTGTCAAAACCTAAAACTCTTTCATTTCTATTTTTTTTAATGCAATTTTATTTTTGTTTAACTCGGTTTTTTGGTTTAGAAGCTCTGTGGGTCAGTGGGCTGCTGGATTCGAGCACCTGGGGGCTTTCGGACCGCTACACGCATTACCCAATGCCTCATTTCATCTCAGCCGCGGCGGCGATTCACCAACTCCAATTAAGAAGTTGAAGAGGTACAAAGGAAACGAGCGCGCGCTGCACTCCAGATTCCAGACTTTCTTTCTTTCTTTTCTTTCTTGCATCCCATAAATAAACGCGGGATCGCGTGCGTATCGCCCACGAGATCCGCTCCCAACTTGGACAGGAGTGAAAATGCAATTCGCAATTTCTCTCACCAACTAAACTAACAATTTGCGGACGAGTGTCGGATATATCCGCCCAATCATTTACATAGCAGTTCGTTGGAAATAAATGTTTAATTTTATTTATTAATTAATTTTCCTCGTAATTAATTGAAGACGATCAGTTGGATGCGTCCAGGCAACGAATGCGGACGAGTAGGAAATGGTTATGATATGATTAACCTGGATTCGATTCGTCATGAGAGTGTCATATTTTAGAAAGTCAATGTCACATGCATTCGTGTGCATTCGCTCGGCCTCACGATGATATAACGCCTCATTTATGATTTATAAATGCGGTGCGATAATAACAAATTTAATTTATTGCCATTCGATCAACCTGCATAATTTTTGTTGTTTTTTTCTTTTCGTATAATTCCGACTTTTTTTTTGTTGAAATTACTCGCCGACGTTATGTAACCTACATATAGAAAGTTCCATGCATCTCAATTTCCACTATTTATCATTCCTGCAATACGCAATATTTAAACTAATAAGTTTAATCATTTGCGGATATTGTGGCGTATTTTGGAAACATGATGATTCATAACCTCATTTGCTGCCAGAGTAGCATATGACATTCAATAACAATGACATTTGCATATAATTTTGCATAAGCTTAGTATAGGGCGGATATATCCGCCTCTTGCTACTTTTATCGAAAATACTCTACGTAAAAGTTTAATAATTTGCGTTTCAAAAATTCGTAAACTAAAAAAGTATTTTGAGAAGACATAAATTAAAAGTTATCATTTTAGAATTGATTGATATTTATGAATAAAGAATTTGCGTTAAATGAAATTGCAACGATTCTAAAGAGGAAGACAAAGAAAGCGTTAATTTAATCAGCTTTCTCCGTTTCACGACATATTTGCGTCCGTCTCTCTATGTTCAATCGCCTAAAGACATCCATGAATATGAATGATCGCTGATCAATTTACAAGGTGCTAAGTGCAATTAGCCGTGCAGTTTTTTGCGTCAATTAAACTTCCTCCTCCTCGGTTTCCGCAACTTAATTGATAGTTATGGGAAGTCGCACGGTTTTAATTATTGTTTTTTTGTTAGTTCTTATGCAAAACGAAATCTTTCCTAGGTGACAATACGCGGGAAATTTGAAAGCAGAAATCATTTAGAAAACACTAAGATTTTGATTTCAATTTAATTAACTGTTTATTAACAGCTAATTATAATAATTGCTTTCTGAAATAAGTAATTTCAATTGGCAGCTGCATCTTAAAATAAACAAAAACTGATAACGTTTATACGATAATTATTAAAATAAAGTTTAAAATTAATTTAATGGAAACGCATTTAAAGTAAACATAGTTTATTTTCAATTAAACATTATCCCAGCTGTCAATATAATTACCGAACGTCAAATATTTGACATATCATGTGACATAAACAATTATTGACAGCTGTCAGTTTTATTACTTTAATGTCAATCATTTGACATGAGCAATTGAAACTATTAACGTACGTCATTTAATAGTGAAATATGTTAAAATTATGACTTTATTAATGGCGATTAATAATTGTAGTATATTGATGTATCTGAGTAGTAATATGTTAGTGATAATTAATCGTTTGTAAATAGGAAAATTAGGTGTCAAATAGGTATAATTAGCGTTGATGTTGTGCGTAATTAGTTGTAACGTATGTAATTGGAGATGTGCGGACAAACATGGAGATCGAAAAGAGCCGAGGTCTTCGGATTCCTGCATATTTCGCAGATTTTCTACGACGAGAATGAGCTTTCTATCCTTCGGAGATCATCTCTCGTTTAGAACTTATTTGGATGAAATAAAAATGGGAAAAATAAATAAATTGGATAAGTAAACGCAACGAACGGAGAGGATACATAATACGTGAAAGTTATAATTAACTGTTCAGGACTTTCTCATGCAAACACTCGAATGAAAAAAAAAAAAATAGCTGATGCGGATATATCGTTTCCTCTGCATATATATATGGGAAAAGAAAAGGTAACTGCTAGAAGGAAGACAAAAGACCGAAAAGTGGAGGAGAACTGTAAACGCATCGGGAATCCCACGCGCGACTACGACCTTGAACCTCGCGACAGTTATCTTCTCTGATGACCGACTAACCAACTGCATCATCCTCTTGGTGCAACCGCATTCATCATACAGAAAAATGCGCGCAAAAGAGCTGAAATTCCAAACGTTGACCTTCGGGCATTTTTCGTTTCGTCGTCGTGGAATAACAGCGATCCGTCCGTTTTTCGAATACATTATTATAAAAAGTACATTATAAAAAATGTATATATGTATAGAAGAAAGCGAGTTAAAATTCTGCAGAGCGCATTGCATAACCGTACATAACATCATCATTACCATCATCATTGTTACGCTTCTTCATCTCGGTTGTTGACTAAGATTACAAGAATATGGGTTTGGTCCGAAAAAATAAAAAGTAACTGCAGGACCACACCGACATCGACTCGGTATCCTTGGATCCTTTTTAGAATGTGTAGCTGTGACACAGTGTTTACATTTTATTTTTTCTTTCTGTTTTCTTCATCTCCTGGTATTATTGCTGTTCTCTCCATCTCGCTTATTACGGACACATGAGTTATATTCATTTGCCTGGAATCCAGTTTCGGTTTTGTTGCGACTCTTTGCGTTCTGTGTACGTATTTAATTCGCACGCCGACGGGTCGAGAACCTTGTTCTAATCTAACACGAAAATTTATATTCCATTCGTATTTCATCATTAAAAAAAAAATATATATATTTGCTGTATGGTACAATATACGAATCTCTTCATCAAATCACGAATTTTCAACTTAACATTTCGTAAGTTCAAATTTTGCAATGATTGAGCATATGAACAAAATTAAATGAACTAAATATTTTTACAAATATTTTATATATGAGAAGTGAGGTGGTGTTTTCTAAAATGTTTCTTATACGATGACCAGGGAGTAATTTAGTAAAATGTTCATATGTGATAAGTGAGGAGGTGATTTCTAAAATGTTTCATATGAGATGAGCAGGGAAATATTTCATATGTAATAAGTGAGGAGGTGTTTTCTAAAATGTTTCATATACGATGACCAGAGAGTAATTTAGAAAAATATTCATATGTGATAAGTGAGGAGGTGATTTCTAAAATGTTTCATATGAGATGAGCAAGAAAAAAATCATATCTGATAAGTTAGGAGATATTTTCTAAAATATTTCATTTGCAATGAGCAAGGACTAATTTACAAAAATGTTCATATGTGATAAGTGAGGAGGTGATTTCTAAAATGTTTCATATGAGATGAGCAAGAAAAAAATCATATCTGATAAGTGAGGAGATATTTTCTAAAATATTTCATTTGCAATGAGCAAGGACTAATTTACAAAAATGTTCATATGTGATAAGTGAGGAGGTGTTTTCTAAAATATTTCATTTGCAATGAGCAAGGACTAATTTACAAAAATGTTCATATGTGATAAGTGAGGAGGTGTTTTCTAAAATATTTCATATGAGATGAACAAGAAAAAAATTCATATGTGATAAGTGAGGAGGTGTTTTCTAAAATATTTCATATGCGATCAGCAGGGAATAATTTACTAAAATGTTCATATGTGATAAGTGAGGAAGTGTTTTCTAAAATGTTTCATGTGTTTGTACTTTAGATAAATGAGCATATATGAAAAATACACTCAAATTGAATTAAACAATAATTGCAGAAAAAAACTCAATTATCCAATTATTTCAATATAATTTCTATTTTTTAACGAATGCTCAATTTCGTTATAAAATCATCAAATGACACCAATAGTTTACCAATTAAATTAAACGATCCGTTATATATTTAATTGATTGTTTGTTATCCATTGAAAGAACGAGAAACGTTTATGCAACCAAACATTATTTTCTAATCACATTCCCATTCCATAAATTGTGGAATTTCCTTAATACGTTATTAATTTCTAAAAATAATATTTGTGTATATACAAAACCAAAAAAAATAGTTTTAGAACAAATTTTAAAGAAAAATGTATTAATTAGAACATTACGATATGTAAAATATTCAAATTTATTGCAGGTGCAAACAACGCAATTTCTAAACTTAATTTTTATGAAACTATAATTAAGTTTCTCGCGGTGGATTATTGGAATTGCATCACGCAGATTTATTACTAATAATAGAGTTTTAGTATTTAGCGGAGCGATTTTGGGAAAATCCAATGAATGTTCACATCGAATTGGATTTTGGTTGAAGCAATCTACTACACCTACGCTTTATAAATGCGAAATTACGCAAGAAATTGTTAATATATCGTTTATTGTGTTTTAATACCTTATGTTGAAATTTAGGACGAAAGTGGATCGATCCAGATGCAGTACCACTTGAGGAGATGAAGATGTTCACGGCAAGCACATTGCGGTCTGTAAACACTTGTAAGCACTAATTTTATTGTTTCGTTTCGATCGATTTGTTAAAGGTAAAATCGATTTTGTTGCACTGTTGATTGGTATGGTGTATGTGGATCGGATGCGAAAAAGTTGTCGGTGAGCGCGCGCTCGCTCTTGTTCTCGAGGTCTGCAAGAGCTTACTACTCGGGACTCGGGCAAGAGCGTGGACTCGTACACTCAAATCAGGTGTGAGTGAGAGAGAGAGAGATGGACCTCTCCTCAATGGTAACGGGCTATTTGGCGAGTGGTGGCCTTTCTCTTTGGTGTTCTTTCAGCAACAATACCGTAATGCTAGCCCGTCTAGCGTCCGCGCGCGGCTCGCTATTGCATCTTCTACATTATCACTTGCTGCTCCTCGAGTTTTCCTTTTTTCTTCTCTTGTTCTCGTTCCTCTGCTTCTGTAACTAGAGATCCATGGAAAGTGATTATTGAATGTAAAACTTTATAATTGGTCATCCATCTGGCACAGGCACCGTTCCACTCGCTGCCCACAATCGTACACATATTCCAATTCCAAACTTGCTTTTACTCTTCTCACTCTCATCACATATTCATGCATGCAATAAGAAAAACTACTTCACTCTCTTCAAACTATTAATCAAATTTTTACACTTAATAGTAATTAACATCAAAAGAAATTTTCCACAATTTCAATTTATTTATCATAAAAAATCACATAAAGCGAGAAATGTATCTTGCGCAATACTTAGTATTTTATTTGCTCGTTGCGTAAGTGCTCATAGTTATTTAAATGCCAGCTACTTACAATGTGCAAAACATGAAATTTGAATCGTATTACAAACTGGTTTAAAATCTCCTTCATTTTCGATACGAAACTCTCAATCCAGCTTATTTTGTTAATTATAATTTAATATTTTCAAAACAATAATTTAATAAAATAAATTACTTACATAAATTTAATCGATTATTAACTAATAACATTTATTGCAACAACAACATTTTTAAGCGATTCTCGTGAATTTAATAAAACAAATATTTGTGTTTGTTAATTCGATAATAATAGTCGTCATTATATACTAAATACTTTAACAAAATTCAAAATACTGACGATTTAGTTGCCTATATTAACTATATTAATCATCAAAAAGTTGTTAAATGTTAGAATCTCTTTAAAAAAAATAGTTATTATTGTTAGGATTAAGTTATTTGATCACTTTCGAAGATTATCTTTTAATTTTCTAGTTTTGATATTGAAATATTAATAAGTTTTGATAATCCACTGTAAATTTGGTAGCCTGATCAGGGGAATCCCCAAATCGATCAGCTGTGGAGTCAATGTTTTGATCCAAACGTCAGATGGTTCAGAAACAAGGGTGCAGTGAACGAACAGTGATAGACGGTGCAATGTCTGCAGCGATGTTAACGGCGGATTGGTTCCTTTTGGGACGAGATCTATATTTTAGGTAATTAAAACTCTGAAAATTCCTGAAAATTTTTGTTAATTGTTAAATAATTTACAGAAAATTCGAAATTTACTCGTTGGAATGGCAACGAGATGTTAACGTGAACAATGTAATTGCTGTTGCCGCCCCTTATGGGGGTCCGATTGCAGTTAGAAGAGACAGCACGAAGCTGGTTAAGGTGCAGGGCAGCGGTCAGCTGATAATATCTATTTACTCCGGTTCAGCCAGACACATAAAATCGATTAAAGTAATTGTATTAAAATATTTTAGATTTATTTGTAAATTAATTTGTTTTTAGTGGGAGGGTAAACCCATTGTGAAAATGGGATGGTCCAATGATGAGAGACTGATTTGCGTGCAGGAGAATGGTAAGGTCACTGTGCAAGATGTTTTTGGCAGCTTCGAGCATACATTTACCATCAGCCAGAAACTTAATTCGAAGGTGGTGGATGCAGTGATCTTCACCAATCCGCAGAACTTCACTGGGATTGCTGTGTTGACAGAAGCCAATAAGATATTCTATATTGAGAATATTTATGATCCAAAGGAAAAGCAGCTTAGCGATTTACCAAGTAATTAGTTAATATTTATTTATAACGAATGGTTTTTAAGATTTTTGTGTATTTAGAATTTGGACGGCAACCCACAAGTTGGGTGGTTATTTCTCAAGATAGATTAACTGAAGTGCTCATTGCTAAAGAGAAAGCTTTGTTTAGATTGACCAGAGGTGAGCATCATCCCAGCAGCATGGTAAGCGTTAAATTAATTACAATTAGTTGGAAATTAATGATTATTTCCTAGTTGGTTGCTGATATCGCTCACGAGTACACTTCCATCATTAAGATGGCCGTATCGATAAACGCAAGGCATGTGGCTTTCTTCACTGATGCCGGTTACCTCTGGATGGGCTCTTCGGATTTGCGCACTAAATACTGCGAACTTGATACAGAGATGATCACGAAACCGAAGCAATTAGTATGGTTCGTTTTATGGTTTAATCATAACAATTATCCGGATTGATGATGGATTAATTTTAGGTGTGGAACGGAAGCGGTGGTTGCCTTTTGGGAGAAAGATTACACGTTGATGGTGGTGGGAAGGCACGGAGAGAAAATGATTTACTCGTACGAAGCATGCGTTCATTTGGCGCCGGAAATCGATGGAGTTCGGATACTGTCGGCGACGCAACACGAATTGGTGCAAAAGGTTCCCGACGTCGTCCAGAAGATATTCAGAATCAACAGCACCGATCCCGGAAGCTTCCTGCTTGAAGCCTCGAAACAATTCCAGGTTGATTATATAATTAATTTAATTTTGTTATCAATAACCTAATTGATTTCGATTTTAGAGGCGGAGCCATAGGGCGGATGAATACATCTCATTGGTCAATAAAAATTTAGGGCGGGCGGTAGAGCAGTGCATCGAAGCCGCCGGTTACGAGTTCGACACTGAAGTTCAGAAAATGCTGATTAGAGTAATTTTTTTAAATATTAAATAAAATATTAATTTATTTATGAATCAATTTTAGGCAGCTCAATTTGGAAAGTGCTTTGTCTCATCCATAGATTCAGATGAGTACGTTGAGATGTGTCGTTTGCTCAGAGTTTTAAACGCGGTTAGGGATCCTAGAATCGGTATTCCCTTAACCAAAACCGAGTAAGATTTTGTTACAAAAAAATAATTAAATTATTAAATTTACATATCTTGTATTTTCAGATTTGACTGTTTATCGCGAAGTAAATTGCTGGATCGTTTAGTGACTAGGGGACAATATTTCTTGGCCATACAAATCGCCAAATATCTGAAAATGCCAGAAAAAGAGGGCAGCAATAGGATTTTGGTGCATTGGGCCAAATACAAAGTAAGTTCTCTTTCAAAACTAAATATAAATTAATTAATTTGGATTGAAATTAGGTTGGTAAACATCAGCCGGTTGATGATGAGATTATAGCCAAAGAGATTGGAGATAAATTAGGTTACACCCCGGGGATTTCGTACAGTGATATTGCGAAAACCGCTTCGGATAACGGTCGTACAAAGTTGGCTATTAAAGTAAGTATTTGCAAGTTGTATTTAGAGTCAATTTTATTTTATTTTGTATCAGTTATTAGATTACGAGCCTCGAGCTAGTGAACAGGTGAAACTGTTAGTGGATCTGAAGGAGTACAAACCAGCTTTGGTAAAAGCCATAGAAAGCGGTGACACCGATTTAATCTACGATGTGATATTGAAGTTACGCGGACACATGACAATGGGCGATTTCAAAGTAATATTTGCTTATAATCTTATTGAATTGTGAAGTAATCTAATTGAGTTTCAGCTTCTGCTTCATGAATATTCGGTGGCCATAGCTTTGTACATTAAGTACTGCAAAGAACACGATCCAGAGGCGTTACGCGAGATTCTAATACAAGAAGACGATTTCGATTCGCAGGCGCAGCAATATCTGATAGCTAGTTTAGATGAAAAGGTTTATATTTAATTATGTTATGGTGAATTTCATGAATTTAGAATTTTTGGTTTTTAGAAAAATTGGGATCGCGAGATGAACGTTTCCAGCGCGCTGAAAGCTTACAAGGTGAAAAGAAATGAATTGAATGCGTCGATTTGCGATGAGATCGTGCGGCTGTTCAAACACCAGAAGTCGTTTGAAGAGAAGCTGAAGAAACAGTTTGTTGGTAAATCGGCGCACGACACTTGCAAAGAGTTATTGTTGATGGAAGAATATAAACTTGCGGAGAAGTTTAAAGGCGAATACAAAATACCCGATAAAAGGTATAATTTGTTCATTTATCGTTTAAGCGAGTTATGCAACTTGATTGTTTTACAGGTATTGGTGGTTGAGGATTCAGGCTATGGCCGCTCGGAATAAATGGGAGGAGCTCGACAAGTTCTCTAAACTCAAGAAGTCTCCGATTGGTTACGCCCCCTTCGTTGACGTTTGCTTAGCTAATGGGAAGCACGAAGAGGCGATCAAGTATTTACCGCGCGTAGCGGATGATATTAAATTTAAATATTACGTTAAGGCCAAGTGAGTTGTTTTATTATAAATTTAATAATTGTGATTATTTAACTTTTGTTATTTGCAGCGAGTTGAAGGATGCGGCGCAAATAGCGTTTGAACAACGGGATATTCAGGGGTTGCTGCATGTGCAGGCCAAGTGCCCGCCCCAATCCGAATTAAGCGAGAAGATCAACAGTCTCTGCGTGCAATTGGGTTCACGCAAATAATGCTTAATTTCTGTATAAGCATGTTTTATATATATATATATATAATATATTATCCAATTTTCTATATAATATAAATAATAAATATTTAAATTGAGATTAAATCGATGTGCGTTAAGGCTGCCTCTGCTTGTATCACATTTAAAGATTTGAAGTAGATCTCTCTATTTCCAAGCATCCTATTATTTCGTAATATCGGCGATGAGCTTCCTGTACCTGATCACCATGGGTCCGTAGATGTCCTCGGCGTCGGTGAACGGTTCGCAGATTAATTGCGGTTCGGGAAGACAGGATGTGATCTCTTTGTAAGTACTTTCGCTCTTGTGCAAGGCGTACCTCGCCTGGTAAGCTGCGCCCAGCATTGCGGAATCGGCCGTTTCCTGTGTGATCGTTCCGTAATCAAATTGCGGTGTAATTAATTGATGAAATACTTACCTGAACGTAGACGGGTGCGTTGAAGACGTCGGAAATCACTTGGAGTATCGATTTGTTCTTCGAGGCGCCACCCGTCGCCAGGATTCTCGTATTTTCATCTAAGCAAAATAACTAGTTTTACAAAAAAAAAGAGTTAAACAACTTTTTTCTCCACAAACCGAATTTGAAGCCGATATCCTCGATGTGCGCCCTCCTCCCTATAAACTGGCCTTCGATCAACGCTCTCACCTCCACTTCCAAGCTGGTGAACTTGACGATCTTCTCGTTGGCCTTATTGAACCTATATTCACCACACGTGAATGGGATTATCTCTTGCGTATGGAAGTAAAACCCTGCGAATTAAGAACTTGTAAAACTTTCAATTCAAACTTGTAACAATTTTAAACCTAAATTCCCGAAATTTCCTCTGGGCGTGCTATCGAGAAGTTGATTGAAAATATCCCAAGAACCTTCGGTGCAATCATCCCTGATCTTCTCTCGCGTCAACGATCCATTTTTGAAACTGTTTCAATACTTAATATAATCTTTTTAAATTAAAAACAACAAATATCCTACCATAGCAAAGCCATGTAAGCTTTAGAGTCGATGGGGTTGCAGAATATGTGCCCTTCGGGCACAACCTTAGGTTGGTCGAGCCACAGGAACATGGTATCGCTGGTACCCAAACTGACAGCCAACCATCCTTCATCCAACCTCATACCTAATGATCAATCGAAATTAATTGAAGGTATAATTTACTAATTGAAATTACCTATTAAAGAAGCCGGATTATCACCGGTGAACGCGACGACTTTGCAGTCCTTGCTGAACTCCCATCGCTCCACGTAATAGGGCGAGATGGTACCGAGTACACTCGACGATTCGACCGGTCCGCCCAGTTTCGGCTCCAAATTCGGAGCGCACGCCTCCAGCAAAGTTTGATCCCATTTTTTGGTGCGGATGTCCATCAAGTTCATGCCCGATCCATCGCTGTAATCGATCGGCGCTATTCTGCCCAAAAACAGAGAGCACAAAAAGCTGCTCACCAAAGAGATCCTCTGTAAAACAAATCAATTATAAACATAAATCGTTAGCTAACAAATATTGCTACGCACGTCAGTATTATTGTAGGTTTCCTTCCGAATTTCAGCGATTTTGGCAATCTGCGCCCCGGTGAACCTTTCGTACGCCTTCGAGCCAGTTATGTGACTCAGCTCTTCGGGACCTCCGACAGCTTCCTCCAGTTTCTTGCACTGCAGACTGGTGCTGCTGTCCATCCACACAGGGCTGTTGGACGTGGCGAAGCAGCTACCCAGTTGCTGATGCAGAAACTGGTTAGGATCCAGATCTTTCAGACGATCGTCGGCACCGCGCAACCAATACACCGATCCGTGTTGCTGCAAATCAATTTAGTATTTAAAAAAAAAACCTGCACGACTAGTTAATGGCGTTATTTGCATTCGAAACTCACTTGAGCGGTGCCGGAAACTGCAGCGATTTGCAAGAAGTCCACGCCGCTCACCGTCAATCGGTCCATCAGCATGTCCAGTGCTTTGACCCATAGAAGCGTCGGCGTCGTCACGACCTGCGGATTCATCTTGTTGAGAACCACTCCGCCATGGGTTCTGCATTTCAAACAAAGATTTACAAAAAAATAAGAGAGTGTTGAAAGGCGAAGAAAGTTGTTCTCTCACCTGAATTCTGGCAGGTCGCTGTCGAAGTGAACGGAAGCTTGATGCAAAATCTTCAGTTTTTCATCCACGACGACGGCTTTAAGCTAATCAATACACAATTCGCATAATTAATTAATTAATCGAGTTTCTTGTGCAGAAAAACTGGTAGTTGTCAGGCAACATAAAAACTGATTGCGGATTCGAATAAAATTAATATGGATTAAGTATTCCATCATCCATCATTTATTAGTTGAAAATCAGGTACGGTCTTAGCAAGTACAAAAATATTAGTCAAGATTGATTTGAATATTAAAAATATTATAAACTTTGTAAATTTCAAACAACTAGTCAAAAATTTAATTTTTTAAATTGTTTTATTACATTTTGCTGTCAGTTTAATTATTAATTGTTCATTATTGGAATAAATAAAAAATGAATATAATAAAATTTGTGAGATGTAATTATGTGCTGATTCCGTCCCTGATCTAGGAAGTTGAGCGTTTCATAATCTTGGAATACAGGTTTACCCACAGATGTCGCCGATGTCTTTTACGAAATACAAACTTCGGACAAACGTGTTTATTGGGTTTCCGAGGTTACAGGTGAACGCGTTGCGGTTTTTTTATTTGTTTTTTTTTTGTACCTACGATGAGTAATAGTCACCGATGAGTGCTGCCACCGATTCACAGTTTTGCTTGCCACAATCATCAATTCTGTTTGTTATCATTCTAGTTAGTTACCTGCTGAGTGCTGAGGTCCAGGCCCAGGTACAGAGGGTCGACGATTGAACCCATTTCGAATGTGCCACGCGAAGGGACGACGCGTCTTCCCACTTCCTCACCGGTTCGATTCTTCGTTCTTGCAGAGCGAGCGAGAGAGAGAGAGAGAAAAGGTTGTAAGACGCGAGTTGGGGCCCGCGACTCGCGCGAGTCTACTGAGAACTCCTCCTCGTGGTCGTCGTATGCGCGCCCCGCGACTCTCCGTCGAGGTCAAAGGCACGCGATAACTTCCACACACTCGGTACAATTACGAAACGCCAATGTTTGTTGTTTCCCCGTATGCGCTGCTCCGAAGATCCGAACCGACGAAGAATTATCCAAGAGAAGATTCTCACAGATTCATTCTGAAATCAAAAGATGTTAAGACATGACGAAGAAGAGCAGCAAGAAATAATAATAATAATAAAAAAAACTAGTTCCACTTATTCCGCGCTTCCTGCGGACTTTCGCTTAATTGGGATTCCTCATTCTTTCTTCTTGTTAGCGATATAATTCAAATCGCTGCATCATTAGTTCCAACTTAAGCCTCATCCTCGATCAAAATCTTCCCATTCAGCGAAATAAATTACAAATCATTCCTAAAGGAATTGCAATTTGCGGACGTCAGCTTGAAAATCTAAAATAGAATTAGTATACATCAATTAACATTATTTACTACAAAATATTACTCTTCATATATACTTTTTTGACATTTGATGTTTTCTGCTTGTTATGACAGAAATTAAAAAATCTATCTAATTATTTGACGTTTATTGTTTTTTTTTATTGTCATAATGATAGGTGTCAAATATTAATGTTTACAATGACATATTTTAATTTTATATTTTGACAATTAATGTTTTTTACATTGAAAATCTAAAATAGAATTAGTGTAGATCAATTAACATTATTTACTACAAAATATTACTCTTTATATATACTTTTTTCACATTTGATGTTTTCTGCTTGTTATGACAGAAATTAAAAAATCTATCTAATTATTTGACGTTTATTGTTTTTTTTTATTGTCATAATGATAGGTGTCAAAAATTAATGTTTACAATGACATATTATACTAACGATTTTATTAATGAATGTTGTGTTCTCATTAAGTTTGTTTCATTCAAATATACAAATAATTAGAATACGTTCAGTCTAAATTAATTTAATTAAACACTATAAATATGTTTATACTGATACTAATAAGGCAATTTAAATGTATTTGTCGGTCGTCGTTGAGAAAGTTTAGAGAATTTGTAAAACATTTTTTTCGAACATTCCACGGATGCTTTATTGCTTCCTCACGCAAACGTCAACGTCCTAATTCATCGTTAAAACTTCAAACCGACATTGGAAATCTCTTGCAGAGAAAATTGTTAAAAGCAATTAAAAAAAATCAAAAAGACAAACTGCTAAGTTGGGAAAATAGAAAAAACTTGTAAAGTACATTGTGTTCTGTTATTTTGATGAATATGTTACGGTACAGTGACATTTCGCAAACAATTGATAATTCGTCTAGCCAATGCAATAAGTTTCTATTTTTTTGTTTGCCGCAGGGTTCCCTTCTTGGTCTTGTGAGAGATATCGTCCGTATATTAGATTATAGCTTGTTTCCTTTTTTTGACAGTTCTTTGGCTGCCGGTCATGGGGGAACAAATCATATTTGCTGGGGGCTTTGTTTTTTTGGAGCGTGTGTGTATGGAGAGATGGGGTTTGGGAAGAGTCGGAGATAGCAGGGATGGAGAGGGAGCAGCTGCCGGTGCATTTTTATTAATTTGCGGAAAAAAGGGAATCGCGAATATACACAAAGAGTGAGTGAGCGAAAGAGTGAGAAAGAGAGTTGGACGAAGACGGTGGCGCCTGGGGGACCGACGCCAGCAGCAGCACCGACGCCGCGACGCCCCGGTCGCCAGGACTTGCAAGAACTGGCGTCGTTTCATTTCGCTCCTCTCCCGCCGCCGCCTCCGCCGCCCGCAATCATATAGGTTATCTCTCCCTCTTCTTGTCTCTCCATGTTTGTGAATGTGTGTGTGTATATGAAAACGGGGACGACCATCATTTATTTACTGATTGTGTGCTTCGAACACCCACCCTTCTTCGGCAAACCGCCCCAAGGGTTGCTCCTGTTCGCGGAGCCAATTGTAGTAATAACGATGGGGAGAGTGTAAACACTAACGACGCCGTCGCGACGTTAGCGCCGCCAATGCGTCCCTCAGCAGCGGCGTCAGAAAAAAGGGCGCCAACTTTGTTACCGCCGAAAATTCTCTCCCTCAAAAATGATACGTAAACAAGAAGAGATTACGATGCAGAGAGAACAAAAAAAAAACAAATTAATCTTTATGGAGGCGCCTATGCAAAGAGGTTGATGCTCCTCACTCCATCTCTTCACCAAAAAGTTGTTTACGGAACTTCCGGAGCACATGCCAGCGCATAATAATCGAGATCACCTTTCGCATTCGCCCCAGTTATAGTAACTGCAGCCAATTGCAGATTTCAAGAAAATCAAAAGTATAAAAAGGTACGCCCGAGCAGGGACTTGAACCCTGGACCCTTGGATTAAAAGTCCAATGCTCTACCGACTGAGCTACCCGGGCTTATATAAGTCTATAATTTATTACATAATAGCATATTCAGCAAAAATTCATTCAATATTTATTTAATTAAATTATATAATCATTTTTATTATTAATACAATATATAATTTTATTATTAAGTAATATTACGTTATTATTATTATTGAAATGAAACAACTTTGAATGTACTAAACTGTCAAAACAAAAAATAAGGTTAGATTGAATTATTAATTACCAAATAATTTTAAAATCCAATCAAAATAATTATTCTTATTAATAAAATTATTTTTCTTAATCCTAGTAATAAAAAATATAGTTTACAAATTTCCATTTAGACTCAAATGATAAGATATCTAAGTTTAATAAGAAATTAATATTAACATAAACAAATAAAAACATAAAATTATGCAACTAATGATGCATTTGGCTTATTTGCTTAAAAAAAGTTTTTGAAAAAGATTTCAGAAAATAGTATATACTTTATTAACGATGACGAATTATAGTTCACTAAAAGTAATACAATACATAAACAATCCAAATAAAAAGTTAAAAAATAGTCTTATGCAACTAATGACACAATTGTGTCTAAAATAGAATTAGTGTACATCAATTAACATTATTTACTACAAAATATTACTCTTTATATATACTTTTTTGACATTTGATGTTATCTGCTTATTATGACAGAAATTAAAAAATCTATCTTATTATTTGACGTTTATTGTTTTTTTTTTCATTGTCATAATGATAGGTGTCAAAAATTAATGTTTACAGTGACATATTTTATTAATGTTTTTTTTTACATTGATGGACGTCAATATACTAACGATTTTATTAATGAATGTTGTGTTCTCATTAAGTTTGTTTCATTCAAATATACTTTATACTTTATTAACGATGACACATAAACAATCCAAACAATTTTATTATCATAAAAAGTTAAAAAATAGTCTTATGCAACTAATGACACAATTGTATCATCCTTTTTGTAATGCAATTATCATTTCCATTGAATGATACATTAATTTTTCTTGACATACGTTTCACATAATAGTTACTGCGTTTTTCAACTTAAGATATGACAGCTGTCACTTTACGTCAAATCATCAGAAAAAATGTTACAAACAATTGCGGAAATAAATAACATTTTTGGTTACTACCAGAATACTAAAGTAGCTTAAGTATATATAGTCTAGTTACTATGATTAATACAAATGTATACTGTATTATTCATAAAAGACAATCTTTTTTTTATTGTTACTAATGACACTTAACGGTTGCTAATGATTCACTGCCGTTGCTAACGGTACTATATTTTTAGCTTTATTGCACTATTGTTGCCATGGATACTTTTACCAAAATCTGTTATTAAAGATGTTGCTAAGATCTTTACATAATTACTAACTGGTAGATGATGTGATGAAAACGTTGTAAGTTATCAGAGGATAATAAATATTCGTTCGCCACTTGTTGCACCCTCGGTTTTGGTTGCGGCCGAAACTGTGCGGAAACTAAACCCCGAGCGCTACCCCTACCCCAAAAAAATCTCCCTTTCGCAAAGGACAATCATCAATCAACATTCGTGCAGACATTAGCATCGCATCGCGGATCTGCAAATCGCCGACGCCGCATAATTAGCATCGCGAGCTTATTAATATTTATCGTTCGCACCGCAAAGTGACTTCTAATTTGAGCCGAAGATTTGCATGCCATCGCAATAAATTAGCAACGGGAATCTCAACTGGCTCCTCGCAGCAAACACCAGCAGCAGCAGCAGCAGACCACGTGGAATCGATTCGCATTCGCGATGCGACCGGTCGTTATTGGTTTCGTGTCAATTTTTGTTAAAACGCTGGGAAAGTACAAGGAATTCGCATAACTCTCGTTACTCAGTCCACCCAATTAAACGACTTTATTTCTTCCTGTTTCTTCTCTTTTTCTTTTTCGCTGTTTTCGAACACTTGCATTCAGACCTGTGATTGAAATTAATTGAATTGCCTCAAGGGGTGCGGTTAAATCGACAAAATAGAGAGTGTTACATTCGCATACGAATCATACATTTCTTACTAAAATAATACTTTTCTTTATAGAAAATAATCTTAAACATTTTCAACTGCAGAAATAATTATAAAAATCAAATAATGATTGAAAAAAATTGATAAAAATATTTTTTTTACCCAAATATTTTATTCAAATACTTATAAATTATGAAATTAGAAGGCAAACATATAAATTGCACCAATACGGAATGAAATTATATACGAAACATAATGGGATGTTGAAACGAATGAGTCTTAAGTCACGACATTTTGCTTAAGTGGAAATTCTCATGCTAACTGGTTAGGAATTGATAAATCTTGCAGGAACGTAACCTAAAACCAAAACATTACGTGCGTAAGTGAAGAATATTTTGCATACTTGGAGGAAAATATCAATTAGAGCTTATTACGTAAAGGCCTTTGACCTGAAATCTTCTACTACAGAGATTAATTAAATACGCATTTAAACTACTGATTATTAAAGTCTAATTCAAAATATTATATTAATTAACAAAATGTTTAATAAAAATTAATTAATTGCTCATTTAGATTAATATTTATTAATACTTTCCAGTTAATAGAAAATTTTAAAAAATCTCGAATAATTAAATAAAAATTAATTAAACAAAATTAACGCGTGGCGGATATATCCGCCTTATCCTTTAGTTATTTCAGAATATGAGTGTTTAATAAAATTATTTAAAAAAAGAAAATTTTATAATTTGAAATGAATAAATTTGTTTTGTTTTCTATTAAAAAAATGTTTGAAAGATTGAGTAAAAATACCGAATAGTTGAAAAATAATGTGAGTGAGGAGATGTGGCGCCGTGTAAATTACGGCAATTTGTAATTATTCCGTTTGTATCGCGTATAAAGAATGTGGGTTCATTCATTTTCATTATGTTTCTTTTTTATGTATAAATATATATATTCGTTTCTGAATGGATTGTGAAAAGATGTTTTGGTCGGAATTAGGAGGGCAATTTGGTAAATTGCCTGCAGAAGTATACACACGCACGTTTACTACCACCACTCCCACGAAACAAAAACAAAAGAAGAAGCAAAAGAAACAAATGAGTATTTGTAAAAGTTGGTTGAAGAAATATGAAAAATAGGGGATGAATGGGAGTGGTGGGAGTGAATAAAATATAAATGATAAATCGTGCGAGTCATAAAACGCTTGTTAATGAAACGAGATGTTTTCTTAAATCTGTTGTTGTTTTCGCGGCGCGTCCGGAGTCCGGAGTCCTGGCTC
Organism: Nicrophorus investigator; assembly: GCA_963457615.1. Classification (NCBI taxonomy): domain Eukaryota; kingdom Metazoa; phylum Arthropoda; class Insecta; order Coleoptera; family Silphidae; genus Nicrophorus; species Nicrophorus investigator. The sequence goes on from OY735143.1 coordinate 4,451,525, forward strand.
CAGGACGCGCGGTCTCCCCCCTTGGCTCCACAGTCGTCCGGAGCCGCAGTCCACTCCAGTCTCGCCGTCACGGCACCCCCTGTTTATGCCACTGTCAATATTAATGTCACCCCTCTTGTTTAGAAAATCACAGAAGCCAAACCAGCGCCAAACCGAAACCATCTCCAACCCTCATCAACCCCCACCGCCCCAAAAGCGCACGAGATGCAACCGGCGAACAGAAAACAAACTTAACTTCTTTCGTTTATTTATATTTATTTTATCGCAACCCAATGCTAATAAGGACGAAACTTGGGCAACTATCCCCTATCTGTTTACTTGCTCATACATAAACCTAGAAACCTATATTTATTCAATCTAAAACATTAATTGCATTCCTTCAATTCAATAAACCTTATTTTATTATTATTATTACAACCATGTATTTTTTCCCAATTTACATTAAATTCAATTAACTTTTATTTTTTAAACAAATAGTTTACTAAATTTTAATTTCAATTAATCAAATTTAAAATTAAATTAATATTATCTACAGACTAATTTTAATTTGTTTCGTAACATTTCTTCAATCTACAATTAATATTCAAAATTTTAATTTTAATAATTTTTAATAATTTGCTATACATACTTGTGAAAGAAAATATTTAAGTACAAACTTAAGTACACTTTAATTTATCTTATCATGTCTATATCTTCGAAAATTATAATGAAAACTATTTTTATTTATGATTTAATAAATCCTTTAAAATAAATAAAGGAAAAATATTTTAATAATAAAAAAATAAGATAAAATAAGTAAGAAAATATTTAATTAAACAACAACAATACAAGGAATTCATATCAATATTTTAAATTTCAAAGTGATAACACCATATTTACATGTAAACATACATGAATGCACTAATTTTATAACAATATTGGAAATGGGCAGATAAATTTGGCGCCAAACGTGGGGCCTCCTTCAGATGCATTGATATATATTTTTTTCTTGTTGTTCTTGTTGGAACTGCGTTTTAAAATGAATTTCGTCGGTGTTTGTACTTAAACGCGCGCGTATTGTTTGTGTTCCGCTTCAAGTTACTGGCGCCATTCAACAATAAATCAGCACAGGTTTCATTATGCGATATTGATGCTACTTAACTCGGCGTAAAAGGTCGCCTCGTAAATAACCGATCCGAAATCTGCAATGCAGAATTCTTACACGGGTCGACAATTATTAAGAGATTGCGCACGAAACGTGCATTCATACTGCTGCATCCGCACCACCCATCAATTGCGTCACACAGTTTTCCTGGCATTTCAGTTCAACTGTCATGTTGACAGATAGTTGAAATTGACATTTATGTCAGTCAAGTTGGGCTGTCATGATGACAGTTATGTTAACGTAAGAAATTTAAAATGATTTCTGAATGAATGAAATGCATTAAGTGCATTTACTTATCAATTCAGTTGTACAGACATTCACATTAATTAATGACAGGTATGTTTGTGAATATATTAATGTACGTAGCATGGCGTAGTGTGGATGTAACTTTATATTAAAAAAAACGTTCCTTCCTGGCAATTCAGTTCAATTGTCATGTTGACAGATAGTTGACATTGACATTCATGTCAGTCAAGTTGGGCTGTCATGATGACAGTTAAGTTAACAATATATTAATGTACGTACCATAACGTAAGAAATTTAAAATGATTTCTTAGTTATCAATTCAGTTGTACTGCCATGTTGACATTGACATTAATTAATATTGAGATTTATATAGAAGTAAATTAAACTGTCATAATGACATGTATGTTTGTGAATATATTAATGTACGTACAATAGCGTAGTGTGGATGGAACTTTATTTAAATGTTTCAGAATGAATAAAGTTAAAAAAAATAAATAAAAGGGGGAAGAAACAGAATGTGTGGATGCATTAAGTGCGTGGACGTGGACGAAAATAAATAAATAAAAATTTCGGGGCAGATAATCTGGTTTTTATTACACGGCTTTTATTTTAGAGCTAATCTTCTGGGAGAGCCCCCTCGGAGATAAGCAAGAAAAACCACGACCGCAGTCTTCGTGCTCTTCGTTTTCTTATACCTCATCGTCGTCGGACCTTCTTCCTGCGCAGACTGCAAGTGAAAGAAGAAGAAGAAGAAGAAAGAGGAGAAGCAACGGACATATACATATAGTAGTTATACCTGCTTGGAATGCCGTCCGAAAATTGCTCTCTTACCGTCCTCGTCGTCCTCTTACACTCTCTTCCTTTTTTGTCCATTTTATTATCAAGTTGGATGGTTGCAGTTCAATTTCGGTTTCGCTCCGAAGACTTCGATTATTACTCTTACATAACATTCTAATTAAGTTCTATTTCTATTTTCTCCTCCCTTCATGCTCTTCGAGGGATTATCCGCAATTATGATATGGTGCCGCTTCCGTCTACAAATTACAATTAAACGCTTCTTTGCGCAAAATTCTGCAACGTTTTCTAGTCTTCCTTTACAATTAATTTTAGAAAAATCAAAATTTTGTGCAGTTTTCTTTTGTAAATTTAATTTTTAATGGATTTTCAAGTCTTAATTAAATTTGTAGATTTGTAAATAAAATTAATAATATTTTCTTGAGTTAAGTAAAGTTTTCAGTAATGTAACAATTATTTAAATTTAAAATATAATTAAAAATAAATAATTTTATTTGGTATTTAAAAAACTTTTTTTGAAGAAATTTTATTTAGTAATTGGTTAGATATTGAAATATTTTGCATGGAAATATGTATTTTTTGTGGATGCTGTCGATGGCTTTGTTGTGGTGATAAATATCGTTCCGGTTTGACATTAATGGTGTAAAGATTTATTTGAGAGAGAGTCTCTGTTGTCGTCGATGTCTGCATTTTAGTGTGTGTTTGTTTGTATGTGTGTGATGGATGATTTGCGATCGGCGTCGCCTGGGGGTGAGTTCGAGTCTCCACTCGTGGGGGATCTTCATCTTCGTGGCCAAAGAACAACAAGCGAAAAAAATAAAGAGGGTGGATGAAGATGATGTTGTTGTTGTTGTTGTTGTTTTTTCGACTGCACAAAGTATCGTGGAAGGAAGAGAAGAGAAGATGGAAACGACGAAGATGTAGAAGAAGGATGAGATGAGAAGAGAAAAGTTGTTTTCTGGACTTCTCGGGTGGATTATGCGAATATGTATATAATGACGCGTTAGTTGAATAAGTGGGTTCGCGTCCGTCAGGCAGGCGGCGTTGCCGTCTCGCCGTACATCGGGGGCTGCCGTCGCCGTCTCCGCTACAACCACCGACGCCGACGTCGCCGCCGCCTCCGGAGGCAGAGTCCTGGCGCGTCGCCCGACACCGCAGAGACGGCGACGGACGTCGCGGCGACACGAAAACACCGAAAGAAACGAAAACAGGTCGCAATCGCGATCATCTGGTTGCATAACCGCGAAGAACCGGAATATCGCTCGTCCACCCATCGGCAGGATAATTAATTACACCTGAACCTTAAGCAAACTGAAAAGCAATATTAAATCAATACGTCGTGCGGTCCGGTCCGGCCCACCTCCGATCGTCCGTCTCGTTTTTTATACCTGAACGAAAGATGAAGACTGTGTGATCCTCCGCGCAACCGAAGACGTTCGAATTCAGAACCGGTATTGTTTCGACGACTTATTTTCAGCAGATTCATATGAAATACGATCTCCACTCCACTAATTAGATTAATCTAATAACCAGGCTAATTGCATTTCCACGATGCCGCCGCATTCTTTCCCGGGGACATGCTCCTTGCGTTTTGAGAATTCTCGCAATTAAAGTCCTAACTATACCCTGACTACAAGATTGTAAAATTATTAAACCAATTCATTAGATACGTTGTCATGTTAAGAAAATTTTCAGTATCTCAGACATTTACGGAATCAAACCGTAATATTGCTTGGAAACCAATTTGTACACAGATTCTCACAAAATAATTATTTTAATCTTTACTTTAATATTATTACGTAAACATAAAAAAAAATATTAAGCTCATACTCGAAAATTATAGAACCAATATATTTAAACTTTAAAATTTTTAGATAAATTTTTTTGTAAATTATGTAAGATTTGAATTATTTATTTTAGAAAATTTAAATAAATTTATGTATTGTATCAAAAAATTATTAACTGTGACAATTTTGACATTCATCTTCCATTGTTTCTAATTCTAATGATGTATTTATTTAAATTTATATTTTATTTTTGTAAATTGGGTAAAATTGACAATTTTGACAATTATAGTCAATTTTTCCTAAATTGAATTATTTATTTTAGAGAATTTAAATAAATTTATGTATTGTGTCAAACATTATTGACAGTAACAATTTTGACATTTATCTTTCATTGTTTCTAATTCTAATTATTTATTTGTTTAAATGTATGTTTTATTTTTGTAAATTGTGTAAAATTGATAACTTTGACAATTGTAGTTAATTGTTCATAATTTGAATTATTTATTTTAGAAAATTTAAATAAATTAATGTATTGTGTCAAAAATTATTGACAGTAACAATTTTGATAATTATCTTCCATTATTTCTAATTCTAATTTTTTATTTGTTTAAATTTTTGTTTTATTTTTCTAAATTGTGTAAAATTGACAACTTTGACAATTAAAGTTAATTGTTCTTAATTTGAATTATTTATTTTAGAAAATTGAAATAAAGTAATGTATTGTGTCAAAAATTATTGACAGTGACAATTTGAACAGTCATCTTCCATTTTTTCTAATTCTAATTATGTATTTGTATACATTTTTGTTTTATTTTTGTAAATTGTGTAAAATTGATAACTTTGACAATTGTAGTTAATTGTTCATAATTTGAATTATTTATTTTAGAAAATTTAAATAAATTAATGTATTGTGTCAAAAATTATTGACAGTAAATTTTGACAGTCATCTTCCATTATTTCTAATTCTAATTATGTATTTGTTAATGTATTGTGTCAAAAATTATTAACAGTAACAATTTTAACAATTATCTTCAATTGTTTCTAATTGTAATTATGTATTTGTTTAAATTTTTGTTTTATTTTTATAAATTATATAAAATTAACAACTTTGACAATTATAGTCAATTTTTCCTAATATTTTTTATATAATTATTTATTTAGCAATCTGTCCAAAAACAATAAGTTTAAATTAATAACAATGTAAAAATAAAAATTTACAACTTTGACAATTATAATCAATTATTTCTAATTTGAATTATTTATTTTAGAAAATTTAAATAATTTTATGTATTGTGTCAAAAATTATTATCATTAACAATTTTGACAATTATCTTCAATTGTTCCTAATTCTATGTATTTATTAAAATTTATATTTTATTTTTGTAAATTGTGAAAAAAATATTGTCAGTTATATATTTTTTTTTGTAAATTGTGTTAATAATTTTGACAGTTACATCTAATAATAATTAATTATTTTATAAAGTTTAAATTAATTTTGTAAATTGTGTCAAAATTACTGACAGTGACATTTTAGCAATTTTGACAGTAATAATCAATTATTTCCAATTCTAATTATTTTAAAAAAATTAGGTAAAAATTTAGAATATAGTAGTAATTTAACAAGTTATACTTTGTGTTATTTAGTTTTGTGATTGAAATTGAAAATACTTAGTGCTTTTGAAATGAAAAATTCTTTCTTTAAAAACTAGGTTTTCGTACATTAGTCGTGAAAGTAGGATAATTAACATATAATTACTCAAATAATTCTGCTCGGTGAGTTGAATTGTTGAATATATATATAAACACGTTAATGCACTTTTTGCTAACAGGTTTAAAAGGCGTGAAGAAGCACTCGAACAACACAATACACAACGTGAAATCGAGAACAAACTTTAATTGTCGTTCAATTTCAAAGAAAGGGAATGTCCGGAGAGCAATGCAAATACACTAATTGCGGTGAAATCTATGTATTTGTCAACTTACTTACTTAAAACATGTTTTCGCTCCGCCACTTCGTAACGTTATTATTGTGTACACATGCTCAATCGATCATAAAAAATACAACATTAACCAGACCATCATCCTACAACTACTATACTTGGATTGTTATTATTAGCTCTTCGTACTTATTTAACAGAGAACTAACAGATGCGAATGTTTGTTTGTGTTTGCTTACGCAACATTGCAAAACGAGAATTATATGAATTGAATTTGATTTTTTTTTTTTGTAGACTTGATGATGGAAACTGTAGGAAGTACAAGCGAACCTTGAGGCGCAACTAAATAGATGTTTTGTGTAAACAAATTACGTTTCTGCTTTTTCCCTTGAAATTGTGATTTATACGTATTTTTTGTTTAAATTCCACGCTTTGAATACTTAGTGATCAATTACAACAAATTTGCTAAATGAATACGAAATTATATTTTTTTTTTTGAAAAAAACGCTCAGATATTTTTGAAAAGGTGTTTTTAGCTTAGCGATTAGTCACTAAGGACATAACAGTCATCCATCGAGAGTCATGCACACAGGTGTGATGTCAAACAACAGGATTGTCCGCAATAAATTTAGAATTTTTATTTTGACAAATGGTATAAAAATAATCCGAGAGGTGCGGCCAAAAACTTTAGCGAAAAACAGAAGTTTCTGGGATCGTTAGAAGTCCGCTTCTTCTGGTGATGATGATCATCCGAGATACTATCAACGAATTCGCTGCGAATCGTCCCAAGGTTGATGCGCCGCGCCGCTCGTTCGCACGGCTGTACAAGAAGCCGGGATGAGGAATTGCGTGTTCGTGATCGAGCAGTTTGTTTGGAAAGCTGTGCAAATATAGACTCAATTACTTTCGGAGCCCCACGAAGAAAAGATGAAGAAGCAAAATAGAAAAATGAAGAAGTTAAAGCGCGTCTTCACTAATTTACGGAATTCTCGAAATAATTTTGCAATAAACTTTTCGATTTTGCTTGCAAAACGGACATCATCATCATCATTATTATTTTCCAGGGGTTCTTCTCTCCTCTCTTTGTTTGCGGAATAATTGATGGGGCATCCGTGACGGAATGGCCATAAGGAAGGAGAAGAAAAGGGGACGAATGATGCGAATATGTGGAAAGAAGGAGTGCGCGAATTGAGCGACGCGACTCAACAACGACTAAAATCCATATTGTTTATCTAAACATATCTTCGACGCGAGAAGACGAATTGTTATCGTCCTCTCGCGTCTTGCATAATATATGCAACTGCTGGAATTCGGTTTTACATCGATACAAAAACAACTTAGGATTATTTTTATTTTTTTGCATTCCATTCAAATGTTCGATCTCATCTCTAGAATTCTAATGACCGTTGCAAATCTTAAGATTAGATTTAAAAAAAAAATATATATAATCCTTATTTATGACGCATTTCAATTACTCAATTGATTTATTTTATTAGAAAACATTACTAATATAGAAATATTACATTTTTAAAAATTTAAAATTTTCTCCAATTTAAATCACAGAGTTAATAATTTACTTAATGTCCTTCGATTGTAGAAAGTAACTAAATGACACTTAATTATATTTGACAGGTCACTCTGACATAAGTGTACTAGAAAGTCTCAAGTATGAAAATAATATTTAAATGGACATAATTATCCTAGAAAGTGAAATTTAGAAAAGCATTCTGACAGAAATATGACAGCTGTCATTAAAATTGTGTAAAATTAACAACTTTGACAATTACAGTTAATTGTTCCTAATTTAAATTATTTATTTTAGAAAATCTAAATAAATGTATGTATTGTGTCAAAAATTATTGACATTTTTTACAGTCATCTTCCATTGTTCCTAATTCTAATTATGTATTTATTAAAATTTATATTTTATTTATGTTTAAAAAATATTGTGTGTCAACTTTGACAGTTAAATTTTTTTTGTAAATAGTGTTAACAATTTTGACAGTTACATACAATAATAATTAATTATTTTATAAAATTATGTCATTGAAAATTTAAATTATTGTAATAATACGTCTAATTTATTGACAGTTCAATCTAAGTTTTAAATGTATTCTATAACCTATAGCAAAATTAGTTATATTGGTAATAACGCATCAATTGATAATTATAAAATCATGAATGTGAAGTTTTTTTTTTTGATTGGTTATAGTAAATCTTGTAATTTGCGTAATAATTGAGGAATTGTTTCAGAAATAATATATTTGTGATTAGGTTATATAATGACAGGTCATTTGACAATTATATATTTGTTTAAATTTATAATTATTTATTTTAGAAAATTTAAATAAATGTATGAATTGTATCAAAAATTGTTGACAGTGACATTTTTTACAGTCATCTTCCATTGTTCCTAAATCCAGTTATGTATTTATTACAATTTATATTTTATTTTTGTAAATTATGTAAAAAAATATTGTGTGTTAACTTTGACAATTATATTTTTTTTTTTGTAAATTGTGTTAGCAATTTTGACAGTAACATACATTACATTGACATTATAAAAATATGACAGCTGTCATTAAAAATTTAAATAATTGTAATAGTAAATCTTGTAATTTGCGTAATAATTGAGGAATTGTTTCAGAAATAATATATTTGTGATTAGGTTATGTAATGACAGGTCATTTGATGTTGACGTTTTTGGTTTGAAAATAAATAGGTTTGAAGTAGAGTAACCCTTCTATTTGGTGTAAGATTTTTGGAAGATGAAACGTCCCGTCTCGTCTGTGCAACCAAATAAAACCTACTTAAGTCATAATTTGTCTTGGGTTTCCGACGGAAACCAACATTTGTAGGTGAAATAAGATAAGAGGGGAACCGTCTGCGACGACTAAATAACTCATAATAAACCGTTTCCAGTCTTCTGCTTCATTTTTTTTTCCGTTTTCGTCTCCACTCTTCTTTGTCTCCTCTTTTGACTTCTGATGGTCGGTTAGGTAGAATTTGGTGGCGTGCGGCCGTTGTCTCATCTCGGCCGCAGACAATCCTCAACCTGTCATTTGGCCTCTCCGTCTCTATCTTTCCCACAGTCGGGAATACGCAGAGCGCAGAGGGTCGACCGACCATCGAGCAGACAAATGATACATAATCACCACGTTCATCGGCGATGGTTAAACGTCGCGACCGACAGACGAAGACTACGACGACGACGACGACAACAACAACAACGACACATTATCGTATCCTTCTTCCTCTGCACGCACCGAAGAAAAGCACGCAACGCCCGAAAACCCAATTACTCACCAATCATCATCATCAGCGGCAAACCGCCAAAGAAGACGCAATAAAAAATATCTTCGAACTCTAATTTAGCCATTGACAACAATCCCAATCCCATAACCCGCGCCCTCTTCCGATAACAGCCACAACAACAAGAGCATCGTTACGGTGGAGCAGACAATAACAACGCTGTTGTTACGTAATTGCGACGGCGGGGATTCGGTGGCGCCAGCGCCGACCAACACATGTCCCTTTCATCCGTCAGCTGCTCTCCACTCCGATGGAACACAATAATCATTACCTGAAAATTGCGCCTCCATCAGACGGCAACAGCAACAACAACAAAAGAGAATTAAGACGGAAAGTGCAAGAACAATAAAAAAAAACTTAACAACCGGAAGTCGTGCATGTTCGGTTTATAAGGGGTGTCCCATGGTTACTTCAATGGAGGCCAGGTGTTCGCCTGTCAATCGACTGTCAATCAAACGATTTCATTGTGCCGTGAACAACATGTAATAAGTCGCGCGTTCAAATACAATGATGCTAATAATAAATCTAAATAAAAATGACAGTTTATTACGTCATTAATTACGCAACTAGTAATTTTGGTAACCATGGAAAAATATATTTAAAATGAGTGGATAGTTAACCTAATTTGACGTTTGATTTTTAGACAAATAATTTTAGTAACCATGGAAATTAACTAAAATGGTGAATTTCTGTATATGTAGATTAATTTATTTTTTATTTCGAGGATAAAAAGTAATAGTTTTCGTTAATATGGAAATTTCTAAGTAATCATAATTTTATGTGCTTAATTACGTTGTTTTTATGGAACATCCTGTACGTGTATATATGTTTTTTTTTAAAGGATATGGATGAACGGTTGAAAGAACACCTTTAGAAAATGCTAATGTCTTTTGATGGGGAAAGAGGAGTAGCTAGCGGCAGGGGTGCTGTGAATAGTAGACGAAAGGGGAGATCGTTGTAAGTGAATGGGGGCAACGGATGGCGAAGAAAAGTTGTCCCTCTTCTTTCCATCCATCCAGCCATCCGCAGAAGAAAGAAGATGAGACGATTTGCGCAACCACCCGAAACACGATACCCGTTCACACGCTGACGCCACGGGTTCTAATTACCAAGACGACGACGGCGGTGGCGGCGGCGTCGACTGCAGAGGTGGCGCCCCCCCAGCCCTCATCGTCGATGCCATTAAACCCGCGGCGCCGCTTCTTTAATCGCGCGACGAAAATTTCGAAAACGCTTCCGGTCGACATTAAAATTAACTACCTTCATTTCCCCCCACCTTACACCCGTCCCAAACCGAATTCCGACGCTCATTAGCTAACTGCCATCAGGTGAAATCCACCATTAATTAGAATGCTCGATTAATACCCGACTTTACGTCTCAAAATGAATTAAACTGAAATCGTGGCACGCGTGCCACATTTGGCCCCCAATAAATACGATTTTAGTAAATAAACGGAATCCCAAAAATTATCAAAAAAGGATCAACAAACTATAAGTAATTCATCAAACGTATAGCAAAAACCAATTGAAAGAATCGCACGCTATAAAAGTTGAGTTATCTTAAAAAAGGTTAAACTGATGAGTTGTTGACATGTGAAAGATATAAATTTACTTTTAATGAAGTGCGAACATATCGTAAATATATTCGAATCAAAAGACCGAAATCCAACAATCGGTATTTTTTCGTGCCTGCACATAAAAAATTCTCTGTGCAAGGAATAACAACAAAAAATTTACGATAAACTAGTTGAAAGGATTCAATGAAGTGTTGACAAGATAAATTTATGGCCAAATGTTTTTAATAAAATAGTTTAAAATATATCCAAAACTTATTAAAATATAATGATTTTTTTTTGCGTTCGTCTAGAAAAGTTAATTATTGTATAAAGAAAATAATTGTTTTCTTGTAACAATTAATATAAAATGTTTACGTTAATTATTTTTAACAAAATAATTTAAAAAATATCCAAAAATTACAAATATTAAAATATAATGATTTTTTTTGTGTTCGTCTAGAAAAGTTAATTATTTTTTAAAGAAAATAACTGTTTTCTTGTCACAATTAATATGAAATGTTTACGTTAATTAACAATCAAATATTTTTAACAAAATAATTCAAAAATATCCAAAAATTACAAATATTAAAACATAATGATTTTTTTTTGCATTCGTCTAGAAAAGTTAATTATTGTTTACAGAAAATAACTATTTTCTTGTAACAATTAATATGAAATGTTTACGTTAATTAACAGCTAAATATTTTTAATAAAATAATTTAAAAATATCCAAAAATTACAAATATTAAAATATAATGATTTTTTTTGCATTCGTCTAGAAAAGTTAATTATTGTTTAAATAAAATAACTGTTTTCTTGTAATAATTAATATAATGTTTACTTTAATTCATAGTAAGGATTTGGGTAGATAAAAAGCGAATGATACATTTCCACGGCTATTAATAATAGCTCTTCATTTTATTCGTAATCGTAATAAAATGTGTTTCCGGAAGGCGATCGACCTCGAAATTAGATATTTCGTAGATTAAGTACATTAATTTTAGTGTTAACCTTCAGCTGCGAACGGTTTTAAGTGTTTTGGAGAAAATGCCAACCGCTTATTATCATAACAAATTTTAATAGAAAGTTTACAATTTTTGATGATATTTTAGTTTTATTAAAATGATAAAATTTTCATGATTTCATTTTAGCTGGAATTAAGATTATTATTATTTTTCATCTATAAAATTCAAGTAGCAATAATACTGAGAGAAAGAGTACCGACCAACGAAAAAAAATAAAAATAAAGTAGAAACCTTTCAGGCACCATTTTTGGAGAAACACTTTAGTGTCTCTCCTTGTTTTTTTCTTTTTGCACGGTCGGTTTCGTTTTCATTCAAACATGTTTTCCGAGAACGCTGGATTTCTTCTGATTTCACTTTTCCCTGTAAATCGACGTCCAGATTCTCCTCTTTCTTTTTTTTAGTTGCTTTTCTTTAGTCTAAAACACCAAGTGGACGAGTCTATGATGCCTGATGATGAGGATTTGTCCAATTAGTCACCACCAGCCGAAAAACGTCTCCGAAACGTTTTATTATTTTTTTTTTTTTTAAGTTACTTGGAACGTGCACGTTGGAATGTCTGCTCTGTCTTTGATGTGCGCGAATCCTAGAAATGATTTAGTATTTTAGAATCGTTCTAGAAAAAAACGCATTTTACGTATATGCAGATTCTACCCAAGGTTATCGTTTTCGATAAAATTTTGTATAAACAATTCGAGATATTTATTTATTTTATTACAACTCTATTTATTTACGCTAAACGTACCAAATTTTTAAATTAATTAGAAGAATTTAATTTTTTTTTCATAACTTTTAAAATGTAAGCAAAACATTTTTTGACAGCTGTCACTATGTGTCAAAGTCAAAATGTCAAAAAAAATCAATTTGATTCATCACGATTTTGTGTCAATAAAAAAAATGCGATTGGTACAAGTGTAGATCCTTGAGGAACACCGCGCATAAGTAATTTGAATTTAACAAATATTATTAATATTATCTTTTTCCATTCAACTCGCAGAGTTTCATGAACTTTAGCGATAATTAATAGTTTATTACACATAATTAGTGTTAACTTCCGCTGGAAAACGTGTATTTAATTATCGGCGTCGATTCAATGCTTTTATTGTTTGGACGAGAGGCGCGCACGAATCCATAATTTCGTGTTTTATCATCGACGGGAAATCCCGATGTTTGCCAATAAATTGCTCTTTATTACGGACGAAACTGAGTTATTCACAATTAGTTCAAATTTCATCCATAATCTGCATAATATACACTCGTTATTTTTAATTACAATAAAAAAAATTTCACATTATTAAATATGAAATATTAATCATTATTTCAATGAAATAAATCACGATTTACTGAGAAGAACATTTCTTTTCTTTTTTTATACAACTTCACACCTAGGGCTTAAAACTAATCCGGCTGAGATTAAAGCTCCTTAGTTTTATTTACTTTCTTATAGTTTCCGCTGAAAGAAAAAAAACCACAGTTCGGATCGGCAACAACAAACAAAAAGTATTTTCAAATTACTGTACTAATTCTATTTTAATGTAAATTCAAATAATAATTTTAAATTACTAAAAAAAATAAAAAATTATAAAAAATTACCGCTTAAGACAAATATTATATAAATACATTTTTGAAAGTAGTAATTATATACTATTTTTTTTGTTGTATGCAAATCTTTTTGAAAAATGAATATGCATAAGATTTATACCAAAATTGACTAGGTTCGATATAAAATTAACACCGAAGTGTGTATTTTAGAAGCTGTGAATCATCTCGATGGTAATTCTATTTTTATTGAAACTACTTCACCATGAATATTCAATCGATTCTCGAGATTCGCTCAACAACTTATTAAAAATTAGAAATATTACATAAATTTTACTTCTACGTTACTTTTAATAATTAAATTTGTAAATTTTCTAAATCTCATTTTTTTTTAAATATTAATTATCAAATTTATGTAATACTTAATAATTTGATAATTAGTGATCATGATTGGATTGTAATCGCTTTTCAGTTAAGATGAATTACTTTTTTATCAATAATATTGATAAAGAATGTGAATCAAATTTATACAGTTATTAATGATGTTTAGACATAGAAATATCATTTTTAATTTTAGAACTTTTCATCTAAGTATAATGCAATTATTCAAAATTTAATATTTTTTTTTTAGCAAAACTCAAGAAAATTAATTTAGAAATAACTAAAATTGTTTGTGAAATTTTATTATTTTCAATATTTCATGTTATTGTCTAAATATAAAAATTTTATATGTCTGAAAACTAATTTAATAAAATTGATATTTTGTTGTTAAATTAGTAATTTTCAAATTGTTTATTTGAAATAAATATTTCTCATTTTTTAAGACTTAGTTGAAAAATGTTGCTGTGGCATAAAGTTGGAGTGGAAAATATGTGGGCATTTCTGAAAAATTCCGGTCCGGGTTTTGGTCGTCTGATGATGATAATTGTGGGTCTTTGAGGTAATTTGTCTGGAGTGGTAGCAGATGGGCTTTGTTATCATTGTCATGGGGTGTTTACCGTTTTTTTTTTCTGTCTTCGGTATATGTCTGCATGCGTGTTGTGCGTCGAAGGGTCCCAACCAGGATGGATGGTCCCTTTAACGGTCCCAGAACGTGCGGTGGTGGTGCGTGTGGAAGAGAGAAGAAAGAAGTGCGCGAGAGCTAGAGTGTCGGTAATGGTGCGAGTACGAAGTCCGGGCCTGGCGCCAAGACGGCGCCAAACTTCCCCACCACCAGGGTCTAGACCAGTCCGTAGATTGGAGCTCTCCAGTCGTACGGCGAGCGTTCAGTCGCTGAGAATATCGCGTGTAGAGTGTATGGTTGGGTGTTCAGTGCGCGTTTCAAAAAAGCAAGAGCAGAAACCTACTAGCTTTTGAAGTAAATATATATACATGCTAATGTGTACATATATGTAGTAGTAGTAGTATTGACAAGAAGAGAGTTTAAAGCAGTATTCGAAGACTGCTACAAGAAAGAGAGGCTCCACGCCGATAGGAAAGTAAATTAAAAAGAGTTTCGATCCGAAGGATAGACGCGCGGCGGCGAGTCGTTCACGTCGGGAAATGTTTTTTGATAGTGATTTAGTGATTTGATGTCGTCCGGTTGTTGTTGTTGCAGCTGCTGCGATTTGTTGTGATCTGTGCGTCCAGGAGGAAGGAAGGAACTTCCCTTCCTCAATACTGCTATTATCCGTTTCATTTGGATAGAGTAGTAGAAGTTGTATTTTTTATGTGCACCTGTGTCTGATATTGAAGTAGCGCGCTCGTGAGGCTCTCAAAGAGTTTTTAAGAGGAAAAAAAGTAAATCGAGAGAAAGAAAGATTGAGAGGGTGATTGGAGTATTAGTGCGGTCTGCACGCAGTGGCCCCCAAATGCTGGTCCGGCGCCGAAGGAGAAGAGGAGCAGCAAAGTCCCAGTTTCATGTTCATGTTTCGGAGCAAACGGAACCTATTGACTAAACAGCTGGTAAAGGCTCGGAAGCGGCGAGATGAAGGTCGGCGAGTATCGGAGGGCGGCAGCGGTGGTGGAGTCGGAGGCTGCGGAGGAGACGACGCCAAGGGGCTCGTCGACCTGCTCAAGAAGCTCAAAGAAAACCAGCTGGTCATGCTGAGCAAGGCGGTCGAGAGCTGTGGACAGTTCACGAACTGCGTCCTCCTCTCGCGCGATCTCTCCGATCCGCACGTGCTCTGCTGTCAGACCTGGAGGTGGCCTGAGGTCAGGCACAGCCACGAACTCAGAAGGATACCCACCTGCCGTTCGGCCTCGGATCCCATCTACATATGCTGCAACCCCTATCACTGGAGTCGACTTTGCCAACCAGGTTTGTTCACATATCCCAACAGATTACTTCCACTACACACATTAATTCATTAAACCATTAATTCTTGTACAAATCAACAACTAAAATAAATATGAATCCAACAAAATCTTAAATTTTACTTCAAAAATACATAAAAATTAAATAGTTATAATATAATAAAAATAACCTATGAAAAAAGTTTTTACTTGATAGATAAATTGTTACTATTAACTACGAAATCAAAATTTAAAAATGACAGTGACAGTTGTCAAATTGTAATAATTACAACTGTCACAATGACAGTAACAACTGCTATAATGACAGTGACAGTTAGGAAAACTAAAATGAGGATCGAACAGCATATATTTAATATTATATATTGACGGAAATAAAAAAAAATGATAATGTTTATGTTATACAAGAAAAGTAGTTTGGAAAACAATGTTGACAACATAAACAGACTTTGTTGAATGTAAACACTAGGACGGTGATTCACGGTAGTAAATGACAAAATCGATAAAAGGATGGTGGAGCCACGCGCGTTTTCGCGTACCTTGATTGCGACCTTTCGAGAAACAAACACACACACAAAAAAAAAATGAGGTTACTAAATCAAAATTCCGAAAAGAAACACTAAAAATAAAACGCTCCATCTCTTTTTCTCGTTTCGCGACGATCCCACATAATTAGTTGCGGTTACGCAATGTTTGTTTTAAAACTTTCTACGGTAACAACCACATCATCATCTCTGCTTGAACACCAGTATATTATTGTTTATACTTTGATTTGGGCATTTTTCAAACAGTTTCATCTTCCCAAATTCCCCATTTATTTCGTATGTTCGTCATCGCTAATTTATTACGAATATAAATATGCTAAGTGGTTTATTTGTCAAGGGTTTACCGGACGGAATGCGAAGGACAGTTTTTTTTTTTTGCATTTATACTGAATCGAAAAACAAAAAAAAAAGGAAAAACCTTATCTGCGATTCCAGTGAATTCATTAAGCCTCTCTAATTGCGAGCTTGTATTTGTTATTTCCATATAATTACATAAAGTTATTATTGTTACAATGCAAAAAAAAAATAATAAAAAGCTTGGAATGAGAGAATGCTACCTTATTTGTCTTGTTCGGTTTCCATTCATATTGACATTCCTCGAACGCACATATTGTTTTTAATAAGAAATGTCAATATGACAGTTATTTTTGACGTAAATTTAAAATTTCTGTTATTCTATAGTGATGATGATTAGATTAGTGAAAACAAACAGTGAGCTTAATTTAAAATAATCCCTGCTTTGAGCTGTGTGATTTATGTCTTCTGCGAAAGAAGCTCGTAAATTGTGGTTGGGCTCTAGTAGAGCACGAACGTCGCAGTAATATGTATTTTTTTTCTTTTGGTAAAAATAAACTGTGGTGAAATTCGTTTTTGGAAATCAAGAATTTTGTTGTTGTTATTGCCCTTCGGCTGTAAGGTCTTACCTTTATTGGTACAAGAAAAACAGTTGGCTCCTCCATTCGAGAGTTTGGCCATCGATGTCGAGCGTCAAAATCGAAACTATTCGCACGTCAATCTCGCAAAATGGATGATAGCCATTTCTGCCAACCGTGCATCCGAAAAGCTGATCATCGTTCCTGCTGTTTACGGACCGCCGAAAATTTCAGCTCAATCGAAAGTTGGCTGCGCCAGATGCAAACGCGAACGTCACGACGCGATCGCTTTCTGTTTTTGACATTTTTGCCAACTGTATTTCGATTATAGCACACACTCTAATATCTGTTTACTTGCGATCCGTCATCTTTTGACAGTTGCAAAAATGTCAGTGCATTTCCCTAATCCTGATGTGGAGACATAATGCATCAATTTATATTCTAATACCATATGACCTTTACTTAAGCTTGTACATCCAATAAAGCAGATCGAAAACGTAATACTGCATTTATGACCTTTCCAAACAGGCTTCATTTACAACTTTTTTTTTTGTGCATTGTTGTAAAGCCATATATTAATTATATTTTATTTATAATTGAAATTGACATTCACATCATCTCATTGAATCTTAAATTAACTTAAACGGTTGACTTAAAATCTACTGCTTTGCATCGAATATAATTTAATTGCATTAAACAATCAAATTAGAAGTATTATGTCAAGTAATAAATATTACTAACCTATAAATGTCACCGAGATTTACTTGCAGTAGTCAAACTGTCATTTATTGTTTTACAACCTAAATTGATTGAATGTTTATATCTAACCTATAAAAAAAAGTTACAAATTGAATTTATCAGTTTAATTAACATGTGTTTTTTAATGATTGCTGTAGATACACCATTTCTATATATAATACAACTCGAAAGATTAGTACACTTGTTGTTAATTGATATCGATGTTTAAAATTATTATTTTCGAATTTCATTTTATTGTATCAAAGTTATTAAGTCAAAGTTATCTTGAAAACTGCTTTCGAAAGCTAATTGAAACGAAAAAAAATTGGCTTTAGATATAAACGGCTATTATGTAAGTGGACTCTGGCAGTGACAGTTGACAAGTCAATTCGAGTCGAGCTAATACGAGATGTCGTAACGCGATGTGTCCATGCCCATGTGCCAAAGTGTGTGTGTGCACGATTTCATTCGTTGCGGAGGAGGCAGAGAACAATGCCACAAGAGCGTTTCTTGTTGTCTCGATTGTTGCGAAATTTTGGTGGAACAGAAACAACGGTAACTCATCATCATCATCAACCGTCCGGTGGGAAACTTTTAATTGAGGCAGTTTCGAAACGGACGTGGCCAATCAAAAGAAGAGAACCATTTTGAAAGAGAGAGGAATAACACAACACAACACAAAAAATGGTCGACTGCCTTTTTTTTCCCGGTCATCTTTCTTCGTCTAACGCGTGCACGAAACGCATTTAATAATAATGGCTCGCATTCTTGGAGCGGTAAATCACTTTGGCCGCAGCCGAGAAAATTTCGCCGAGCCGACAATTAGGGTTCTGCATTTAATAACTTGCGCAATTTTCATAGCGGAGCGTTAATTAATGAGTCTTCGGCGGGAGGCGTTGGGAGAGAGGAGCGAAGAAGCAAAGGAAAAGACCGTTTGGCATATCTCCACTTGTAATTGACTTCGGAATCTGGAGGCACGCGAGTCGTCCGCATTTCAGAAATCATCCGAGCTTTCGTTTCGTTTTCCTCCTCCGGTTTATTCATTCATTCATTCAATCATTTGCTTCTTTAATATTATTATTATTTTGTTGCTTGAGCTCTATTTTTAGTGGTGAATCGGGCAATTTACATTCGTGGGCTGCGTAAGCTCTCCCGACTTTTGGCAGCTGACGAATCGTGTCCGAGCAGACGACAATGCCCATTAGATTGTGTGTGTGTGTGTGTGTGCACGGCCGCTCGCTCACTTGTTGGAGGAAAAGTAAATGAAATGAAAGAGAAGAGAAGAGAGGAAAGAAAGGAATGCGAGCGATTTCGGTGCGTGCGTCCTCCGGTGGTGGTCAGATCACGTCCCCTCAGGCCCCGAAGATCTTTTTCATCTTTTGCGCGCTCGCGAAGGCTCGTCTTTCTTCATCAACTTTACTCTTATATAAGAGAGAGCATTACAGTTAGAGAGCTGGAGACGACGCTGCTGCCCATCAAGGCAGAGGCTGCCCGTCCCACTCTGGATTCCAGAGTGAGTTCCAAGAAGACCGCTCGAAGACCCACGCTCTCGATCCTTTCCACCGCTTAATGATACACTTCTCTACTATATGCTGTACGGCTGCAGCAGCAGCCTCCGGTCCCAAAATCGTTATGGATGATGAAAAGGGGGCAGCATCTCTCTCGACCGAAGCAAAAAAATCTTTGCCCGCATCCCCTTTCGATACGTTCATTACCTCATCCCAAATATCAACCAACCTTCTTTTTCTTTTCTCTCACTCTCTAGTAAGCTTTTCATCATGAAAGTTGGCTCTCCACCGCATTTTTCGAACTTATTTCAATCACTCTTCAACGACGTTTTAAGTGCCTGCCTCACTGCTGCTGCTCTAGTCCCGCTTCTATTTTAGACGCACTCCGCTGATTGTTTTCCTTTGGGAACACAATTTTTCAGTTAGCAAAGCGCGAATTGTTGAAATAATTGCGGCTTAACTTTGTCAACTCTCTAAAATCTATTTATCAAACATCAATTACAAAGTTTTAATTGCATACAAACAATTTTTTGTGTTGTTATATTTATATAAGTAAATGATGATTTCGTTTGGTGGCGAATGTTGAGATAAAAATGAATTATTGCAACGTGCAGTAAAGTTATACAGTTATTTATCATTATTCGAATGCATTGATAAGTTACGCAGCTGTCGCGCGTTTCGATTTCAGATTAGATTACCATGGTAACCATAATTAACTTTATAGATGGCGAAACGTCATTAGGGTTAATGTCATTGAACTGTCAAATTACGTTTACGGTTATTTTAGTTTCTACTTAGAGTAGAAATGGTTAAGGGTTAGCGCGGCGAGTAAAGTAGTGAGCTTCCGAGTGGTGGCAATTACGAGGCTCTTATAACACCGGCTTCATTAGCAGAGCTCTGTTTGTAAAGCTGGTCAAATACATGTGTGTGTGTGGTTATGTATATTGGCGATCGTGGGAATGGATCGATTGTGAGGAGAAATATACATTTTTATCTAAAGTGCTCGAAGCCGTTTTCCATGTTTATTTTCGAGGCACACAACAGTGCTCATTTCCAAGAGAACCTGAATCCGTCACAAAAATTATCGCCTTCGATGCGAGGCGAAAGCCACCGAGAGATTTCAACGCAGATTTATTATCCGCAATCGCAGAAAATTGCAAATATATAAAGCCAGATCATGTTATCGTTCAAAAACTATTGTTCTATTTTTCATCGATTATCAGCCTAAATGTTTCCATTATCATATAACTAAACTCGCTAAAATCCACTTATTTTTGTGAACTCTCATATATATATATTTCAACAAAAAAATTGTTGTTCGCGAAATTGAGAAATCTCAAATTCAGTTGCGAAAATATTTGCACGGGCCATTTATGCGATGCTTAGAGGCCAATTAGCATCGCCATTTTTTATTTTCTGCATGTAATAGTCCTACGCGGATTTTTAGCACCGTTTCTGGTTCGACTCCAACTCAGTTCAAAAACGCATTGCAATTATTGTTGTCTACTACATCACCTCACTTAAATTGTGTCTTTTTTTTTTGTTGCAATAATCTGATACGACATTGACAACTATAATCGGAATTTTGCAACGATGTTTTCTGCAAATTTATAAAATGCGTAACCTCAAGCTGTTTGCGCGGAATTGCGAGACTTTTCAATGGAATAGGAAAATATTTATTATCGTGCTCAAACAATAATTCGAGAGATCACTTGAATTGCGACATTTGTTTTTTTGCCTTGTTATTTTTACGTGAATCTGTAATAATTTTTATCGTTACGTATGAAATTGCGTAAGGTTAAAGATGAAGCTGTCATTTTGACGTTTTAAATGTCAATTGGTTTAAATTGGTATGTAACGTGAGGATGTTATTTTAATGGGCTTCGATTTTTTTTTGTTGTTGTTGTTGTGGAGCGCTTTTGGCTACGTAAATTCCGCCGAGTCTACTACTATTAAAGAACTCTTCGCGACACGACTAGTTTGGTAAAGTATTGGCCTTAAGCATTGTTTGTAAATTGAGGACTCCTCCTTCTCTTCTTTTTTTTTCTTCCTCGTTTTCTTCTCGGTACCAGTGCACCTGTGATGTCTCAAATGTTTCTCGGTATTCGAAAGGAACGTACAAAAAAAAAGAAGAGAAGAGAAGAATGTAAGAGAGAAAGAGAGAGATGGTCGTTTTTCTTCGGCGGTGGTTGCTTTTTCTTTTTAGTGGAGAGTCATTTCTTGTTTGGTAATTGGCATTGTGTTTAGTGAGCGGTTAATCGCCGTCCGTCTGTTTGTTAATAATAAGAGGGAAGAATAACAAGAAGAAGACGATGATGATGAGGAGGAGGAGGAGGTTGGGCTGGCTGCTGCCGTTGATGGAAGTGGTATGTTTTGTATACAAGTTTTCGAAGTCGAGACGAGAGAGACTCCTCTCGTCGTAGGCCATCCACTATATACGTATACATACACAGACAACAACACAGGTGCAGACGGCAGACCATCTTTACCACCCAGAATTGGGCCTGGCGCCGGTCTTATCTGCCTCGTCCCGACTGCATGCAGCACAACCCATCATCGACTGCCTTGGCTCCACTTACCTTCTTCCTCTCGTCCCATCCCACTCGCACGCACGTTCATTCTCTCTTTTTCCATCGTCGGCGCTTCTTCTTCTTCTTCGGCCCAACCCAAATAAAAGAAAACCCCCCACCGAAAGAAGAACCATTCTTCTTCGATCTCATTTCCACCGGCCATCGAAATTAGAGGAATCAAAGAAGCATCTCGCGGTAACAGCGTTCCGCTGACACACGCAAACTCTGGATGACGCGACCGGGAAAATATGTGCCTCACCGCACGACAAACTCCATCCATTTCATCTTCCTCGGTGGTTCCTCTCTCTATTATTTTTTTTTCGGTTCCACCAGATGCGTGCACTTCAAATAGAAGCGTTCTCTTTATGTATCTCTTTAATTCCTCGACATCCATTTCTTCTGAAGAATGCGAGATGCGTGCGTACGTGTTTGTCCGTGAGATGAAAGGAAGAATGCGCAAAGATAGAAATACCGGAAATCGTTTGCGCCACGGACCGGATTCCGAGAGGCGAGCGGTTAACTCGAGTATACACGGTGCGCCGCTCCTCGATTCCTCTGCACCGAACTGCACAGCTACGTTCACCTCTTCTTCGATCAATTAATATGCGCGAAAAAGCTCCTTCCGCTTCCTGAACACTCCAGATTCCGAGCGAAATGTCAAACATCGCTGAATCGCAGATTTCAATTAAATTGCCAGAGTTACGACCTACTGCTTGCTGTCATTGTTGGTTAAATAATGGGACGGTGGGATGTTTTATTGGGGCAATCCATCGTGCGGCGTTTAGGGATATTGGATGAACGAGGGTCGTTGTTCCCCTTCGGGCCTTTTCAGAAATCTGCATACGTCCGACGTATTACGAATAATGAATGCCTCTTCATCCTCCTCCTTTCATTCTTCTCGCAGCAGTATCCACGTTGTTGGTTTTACGGCCGCGCGGTGATTTAATGCAATTATGTAAATGGGAACGAACAGAGAGACATTGCTGACTCGAGGAGGACTTTTGATGATGATGGTGGTGGAAAGGGCACGAAATTTATGTGGACCACGTCAATATTTCAACAAGTGTTCTTCGCTTTTCCCATCGACGATTATAATTATGATGATGATGATGGCGGATGGTAATAACGGTGGAGGGAAAAGTGGTCTCGGATTGAACTGTGCCGGCCTGCGCTATTGATTATTAGCTCGGCCCATAAGTCTGCAAGGAGCGCCGGTCGATTATTTATAAGGCACGAACGACGAGCGACGGTGGAATAGTGCAAATGCTGCCTGCAATGGGTTTCCATGCTAGGAATAGGTTTCGTGAAAACTACCCACATGCATTTCTCTCGTTTCTAAACGATCTATCTCGACTTAGCCGCAGCTTATCCGGCCTACGTCCAATTCGATGCTATTACGAACCCAAGAGATAATGAGGAAGAGGTTAGAGAGATAGAGCGACGGGGGCCCTCATTATCTCCATCAATAAACACACACACACACACACATAAACACAAACTATGCGGTTTACAATTAACGCGAAATCTTTAAAATTTTCTCAAAATTCTACCCCGAATCAATAAATTAATTGCAGAAAACAGATTTCGATTGCGTGGGAGTGTCACGCCTCCCCCACAGCCGTCATCGTGACAGTTCGGGTTAATTGTCGAAGAAACGATTGCAAAAAAAAAAATTATATACAAATACATAAGCGGCGCTCTCTTTGAAGTCGGCCCGCTTTGATTTTTTCGCTCGCGTTATGTAATCGCCGCTTATACAGTATAGGTTATCGAAATCGCTTTTCAATTTTTCATAACCCATCGTCGCGTTATCTGAGGCTCGATTGAAATGCGAATATTTTATAGTCACAACAAAATGATGCTCCCACAATAATAACTCTCTCACACTATTTCCAATCGCTATCCGTCAATTACATTCGATTTATGACAGCTGTCACCAGAGAGACAATGACAATTCAATATTTTTTTTTTGTTTAAACATTTTAAAATTTAGAAAGTGCCCGTGAATCTGTCTGTATATTTATAAACATATATGCGAATGCATAAACGAAAACCGCCGAAATGATTTACTCGTTGACGTTAATTATAAACAGCGTGTCGAAACGACGACAAACTTGTTTATAAATTAAATAACAATTTTATCCGGAGATTAAGTCTGGCAGATAAGTGGAATTGACATTTTGTTTTGTTTTTGTTTTGCATACGCCGAGTTGGCCTCTTCGTTTATTATTTGTATTTCATGTACACATATAAACAATGTGTGCTTGATCTTAAGCCGTAATCAGAAACACGTAACAAAACTGGGGCACATAACTCGAGTCAATACGGCTCGATCCATCGGAGATTATCAGCGCTATAGAGAGAGAGATGATTATACCGGAATCGAATTCCGATTTTGGTTTTGCAATTGAGCTTTCTGATTTACGAGATGGAATTAAATGGGATTTTATTACTTACTATATGAGCTTTATGACTTCGGGTCGAGCGTTATCCAGACCCCAGATCTGAATAGCAAATAGTATCTTAATTACAACGTTTTTTTTATTTTTTTTGATAAACTAATAGTTCCTCCAATCTCATCTTCAATGTAGTAAAGTTGAGGTTAAATCATGTTAATTGTTTTCGATTGCATTTTTTTTTAATGATTGCGTTTTGTTTGTTTTTCTTTAGAGTCGCCGCCACCTCCGTATTCGCAGTTCGCCATGGACAATTTTAATCCTGAAGGTGAGTGTCTCCGAGGAGCGAATCCTAAAATGGACGGTTTTTAAATAATTTATATAGTCGACGACCATGTTTGGGCAAAAAATGGAAGGAAGCACGCGAGATAACTCTATATCTGGAACACGTCCTTTTCGTCCTTTATTTTATATATTGTTTCCTTTTCTTTCTGTTGCTATTGGTGAATCGAGTAAGTGAGGAAATAAAAATAAAACGAGAAAAGAAGGACTTTCTGTGTGAGTGTGTATAAAAATATATCAGGCATTGAAACTTGAGCGAACGGCATCCGTACGGCCTTGATGACAACGTCAACTTGAGCGTAGAGTGCAATGAGCTCTTCTCTCGGCACATCCATGCGTGCTTACGTGCATACTTAGATGATCACGGAACGCACTTCGTGCGAGCGCGAGCTAGGATCGTTTCGCTTAGTGTTCCCCGAGGCTCCGCACTGGGTCCCACGCGAATTCTGGATTTTGTTTTTTTGAAGTGAAAAAAAAATAAAGGGTGGAGATGGGAGGATGGGGACTTGTTGCCCGGAGCAACAAGTGTCCCGCCGCCTCCGCTGTTTTGGCGCGCGCGTGTTGAGCGTCGCTCAAGCGCATTGAAATTTAGACAAAATGGCTATTTATATGTGGAAATGCAAGCAGAGGCATACACACACACACACGCATTTGGATAAACGCTTCCACGTTGATATTCGTGCGTGTCGTATGCTAAAAGTAAGCCTATTCCATCCCGATCTGTCAGGACGACGACGACGACGACAATTACAACAACAACAACAACGACGATGGCCTCTCTTTCTACTCGAGGTATCCGAAAGGTGTGGCCCCTTGTGGTATGTCGATACAAACACTCGAATAAACACATCTATATGTCCATATGTGACCCAAACGCGCGGACCTGGAAAAAACACCTGTGCCGTTGCTCGGTTCGTGCGTGTGTGCAGCGCACACACGCGAAAAGAGCGCAGAGGCGCTTCTTCTTCGCGGCGCACGTTTCATTTTATATATTTATGCAGAGAGAAAACGTGAACGTGTGTGTAAGGAGATGGGGGAGAGAAGAACAGACGAGGCCGTTTTCGCTGCCGCCGCCGCCACCGTCGTCGTCGTCGTCGCTCCTAATAACGGGACACAAAGACCATTGTGCTAAAAAATGTGTTACGCGTGCGGCGCCACCGCGGCCATTATCCATTCCGGGGACGTCTCGCGCACTTCCGAAAACAAAGGAATCCAAATTCCAACTAATCTCGATCTACGAACAGGAACAGCAACAACATCATCATCGTCGTACCTCTTAATTATCGTCTTCTCACGACAGATCTCCGCTTTTCACGCAACCAATCCCACCACAACATCATCTACAGTTACCTAACTATACAGACAGCATTTCCACTCAAACATTTCAATACTAAGGAATTTACAAACATATTTTCGATACGTATCTTTTCAACTATTTAGATATTCATCCAACGAAAATATTTACAAATTTTTGCAGACATTTAAAATTAATTAGAACAATTATAAAAACTTCCAACATAATTGTAATAAAAAAGTAATTGTAGATGAAATTATAGTAAATAGGTCGAATGTTTATTTAAGCATTGAATATATAAATCAAATTATTTCAATACTTTTGAGATGGATCTTGGTTGCACGTGATTCGCGATAATAGTATTTTTGGGGTATCTCTATTGAAAAGAAGGTAGTAGTAGTACAGTAGGAGCTATTGTCAGATAAGATTAGATATTGGCAGACCTAAAAAAATATGATGTAATTATATTTCTGGTTCCAGAAGAATACAATGATTATTACGTAATCAATGTGTGTTAAATGCACAAGTCGAATTATTTGGTTGGAAAGAGTATCGCGTTTATTTACTTATTGGTTTTTGGTCGCTCTTCTCGTCCGCTCTCCACGCACATACATACATACATACACACGTGGATGTATAGCGGCGCCTTCCAAGGCCAACTGCATGTGAACTATACTCAAATAAATTAAATTAAGATAGAGAGAGAGAGAGATGAGGAAGGATAAACGGCGGAGGAGAATGAGAGAAGGCAAGAGAGTAAAACCGAAAGCCACTTCATAAATTTCCGAGGCCCCCGCCGCCCTCCGCACAACCCGAAAAGGACGAAACGGTGTAAAATGTGTCTTGAGAGAGAAATAAAGAATCATCCGCGACCTTCTTCTCATTCTTCACCATCTTCGGCGGCGGCGGCAACGGCAGCATCTTCGGTCCTCGCGTACCACCTCCTTCCTTAAATGCGTGTGTCTTAATTATTTATAGAGCGGGTCGTATATTTAGATGCGGATTCCGTTCCGGCGACGATCGAAATAGTTTTTCATTCATCCGTCAAGAACTGGAGAAGCGTTCCCTCCCGCACGCCTACAATTATTTCATCCCTTCATAATATGCAGCATCAGTAATCAATTATTTGCTTTGTGTTTGCAGATCGTGCCCCGAGCGAAGCGTCCATAGTCTGCAGGGATTCCTATCCGGGCTCCCTGACCACAAACGGAGAAGGTAAGCCGAACTCCTCTCTTAATATACATGTGATGTTCTCTTCGGCGTTCATTGTTTCTGCGGCGCGCGGCCGAAGAGTCAAAAGCGGCGAGAAAGAAGAGAGAAAAGGTATTGGAAACGGGCGACCTGAAATATTCGATTTATTCAAATCCGGCCGTGGCGCGGCGCGGCGAAGAGAGCAGCCGCCTGGCGCCACGTTTATAAATAGCGCACCGTAATTGCATCGAGAATATCGTTTATAAATATATAAACATAATAATTCGACTAATTTATTTGACACAAACGCGAAGGAGGAGAGCCGGACAGTGGATAAAACCTCTTTCCGCTCGAACGCCATCTCTTGATCGTGATCAGATGCTTCTGCTGTATCCATTGCTCTTTGCGTTCACCGTATTTCATTTCTTTTAATTTTATTCAATCGAATCTCTTCTATTCAGCATGCAGATAGATATACATAATATTTATTTTTTCGTGATTTCAACGGCGGTAGGTGATTGCACATGACATCATGTGTGCGCCTCGTTCTCTCTTTCTGTGTTCGTCGCTCTGCACGGGCCCCATTCAAGGTGACCAAGAAGTCCCCTCGTTAGCGGTCCCCCCTCGATCCCCCCCGTTTTGCTTTGCGGTCCGACTAAGCCCCCGCGGCGCTTAGGGCGTGGAACACCGCACACACACACCATCTCATACACAACGTACAAATACACACACATGGTTCGAAAAGATCCGAAAGACAACAACAAACTTCTCAATCATCCTCCTATATTCTTCCGCATCTTACAAATTTAAATATACGCAATCCCGAACGAAATGATTTACATAACATTTTATACAATTTCCAATAATAAAAGTAATTTTAATATAATAAATCAATTAAATTTTCAGCATGTTATCAAACAATAATAATAATAATAGTTTTGCGATCGGATGGAAAACAGCCTGCATTTATAGACGTTTCGGGGATTATCTTTCGATATTGCTGGAATCGGATCAGCAAACCGAAACGAAAATAATACGAGACAGGACCGGCGCTAGAATTTATTTTGCATTTATGAAAATGCCCCTGCCCTGAATAATACACGGTGTCAAGGTGCCTGCCGAATAATGAATATTCAGGTTTCGTCTCTCTATATCTGTCCGTCTCCGTGCGACTGTCATATATATATTTATTTTTTGATGAAATTAATTTGGGTGCATACAGCGCAGAATTCTGGTTTTCTTGGCAGAAGGCGAAACCGTGCGAAATAATTTATTTGCGGCCGTGTAATTCGCAATTAAATTGTTGCAGAACGCAAGCAGGGAGAGAGAGAGGAAAATGACGACGACGTCGACGTCGTCGTCGTTGGTTCGATTATCGCGCCCACATCGTCTAATTTTGGTATCGCATCTCGGATCTATCGGTTTGCGGTTTCCTTTTTGCTGCTGCTACTGCTGCTGTTGTTATTGTTGTTGTTGCGAGATTTTAGATGAGGAGGAGGAGGAGTATAACATGTTGTCAAGAGTGTGTGCGTTGAGGAAGTGAGTGTGCAGAGAGCGCGATGTTAAAAGGGATATCTGAGAGTCCGATCGTTCCCGTTTGACAATAAATAACGCCATGTGAATTGCGTCCGACCGACCGACCGTGTCTAAATTTAGCCGTTAGGTCATTGCGATCCGTTCAGCCACAACACGCTGGCGCCGGCACCACTCACTTCACACACACACTCACCGTCTAAACCAAACCAATTCCACTCTCCTGAAGAGAGCGACGAGCAAGAAAAAAAGAAGAAAGGATCGACGTACAATAATTGAAATTGGAAAAGGATTTTCGCGTTCCGTCTTCGTTCTTCCCCTAGTCTTCCCGGGTTGTGGGAGCAACAGGTCGAAGCGGGATGGTCGAAACGGAAGAGCGAGAGAGCCTCGAACGATGATGATGGCCAGAGGCTAGAGCGGCCGACGCATTTTACACTCTACGCGAATTCTATTTTTAGCCGTGATCTTATCTCGCCGGTTTACCGAAAAGAAAAATTTTCGCTCCGATTTGTCCTCATCCTTACATCTTACAATATACGTTGAAACGTCGTGCATTAAGCAGCAGCAGGAGTAGAAGGTAGTAAGTAGTGAAGGAGGAGGAGAGCACGGTTTTTCGGTTCGATTTGTCGGGCGACACCGAGGCAAGTTATGCGGCGTATGGCTGGCGCCACGCGGAACAAGGACGAAGCTATCGTAATCGACTAGACAAGGACAATTAAAGTGCGCCGCCGTTCGCCGGACAAGGACGACCGAGACGCCGGCACATTTCAAGAGAGGCAACAAGACAGGACAGAAATAACCGATTTTTGTTTGCCTCTCCTCTTCTATGTTGCTGCCCGCTGCTGCTGATCATCCACTTTTCCGCTACATCATTTTCCAAAAAATCGCCCAAAAAAAAAAACTAGCAAGAACAAGTCAAGCATCCTGTCCAGACGCGCACATCCTCATTCCAGGGTTTAATTGGAATCGGGACGAAATGAAATAAATTTCGAAAGAAATAACACACGCAAGAAGAAAAAAAAAACCGCCTCGAACGTCGACGATCCGCGAATACCGGAAATCGCTGTAATAATTTATAATCTCCGTCGCTCGACCAACGGCGAAAAAAAAATATATATTTAAAAAAAAATAACTAAATTATGTGTATACGTGTACGAGAAAAATAATTAAGCAAAAACATTCCACGCGATCGAATTTCATTACGAGCAGCGAAATTTGAATCAATTTTAATTTAAACAAATATCTTATTAGATAACTTCAATTGCTGCTGTTATGTAAATATTGATATTGTGTAAAAGAATTTCGGTACGGATTCTAATAATTCCAAGAGATTTGGGGAGAAAGTGCGGATGGTATTATTGTAACAGATAAATCTTCGGCTGCGAAATGGATAGTTTCGCCTGTTGCTCTCGTTTGACGAAAAAGAAAAACGGAAGAAGAATGGGAACTTGTTGCGAGTATCTTCCGAGGAAACGATCTCTCGACACTTGTTGCGTCCGGCGCAGCATCCATCACTGCCAAATTAATGTCGTCTTCGACCCTCCCCAAAAATCGCGTACAATTACCAAAACGATAAAATGTTGATATATATATTGTTAAGCGATGAAAATCCATTAAAGTTTTCCACGAACTTTCAATTAATCTCCGCGAACTGCTTCTTCTTAATTTCACCGCTCTCGGTAATTAGAAACCGAGAGTGGTGCTCGCACAGCTGTCTTCGCTTAACATTCGCATTCTTAACTTCCCCGATAATATCATTTACGCAATTAAAGTAAAATACTTTTTCTTCATTAATTTCTAAATTACTCCCACTGTTCTCTCTCCACCGAAACGATTAACAAGCGAGTTTTCAATGCACTCGACACTCGAGATATAATTAGTTTTAATTGATTGAAATATGTGTTTTTTTTTTCTCTCTAATTTAATTGATTTTCATCATTCGCGATCGGAATAAAACTAACAATTCGCCGAAACACTCCAATATCTATTTGGACTGCATTATCTTGCATAACGAAAATTTACAAAAATTGAATTAGCATCGGTTATGCGTGCGTTGTTGTTGTTGAAGTGGTCGTCGTCTGAACGGATTTTTCGCCGGTCGCGTTATGGCACCTCTAGGATTAAGATCAAGTTGATACCTAATGTACTTGAGGCCTTATCGACTTGTTTACCCATACTATTTACCATCTCGAGTAGCTTCCTTTTATTATGTATCTAAGGAATTCGATGGTAAATAAACGTTGCTATGACAACGCACGTTTGTTCTCCGGTGAGAGAAGATTATTTGAAATTTGCGGTGGATGAAATTGTTATTTGTGAATTATGAGAATTGGAAGATGTTGAAGTGGATGATGGCCGGAAGGAGATGCACAAAGGGCCGGAAACGTTTTTTTTTGTACCTGCTAACATGTGGGCAACGGTAGGGCGCCTGTTGGATGGATGGATGCATGCATGCAAGTAAGAATGTGTGGATGGAAGAACGAGTGTGGGCAGGTTGTGTGTGTGCAGGTGGGTCGTCGTCGTCGGAGAGCGGTGGCGCCCGCCGGCAGACACTCAGACACATGTCCGATAATAATGCACACGGCGGCACCGGGCGAAGACACCCACATCCTCTATCTCTATCGTCCTCGGTGAGCCCGAAAAAAAAAACCTTAGACTTATCGCCCGTAACAACGACGGAATTGCGGTAAGAACGAAAACCGAAGACTACCACAAATATCCGACTATTTCAATATAATAACGCTCTTTTTTTAATCCACGCTTTTAACGCTGCATGCATCAACAATCCTGTAAAGTATCACCGTTGTAGCGTGCTACCGAGGATTATAATCCAAGGAAGAACGAAAAATCGATAGTTTTGTTAGCGCGGATCGATTTTCGATCGGATTTTTTTTGGCGGAAAGTGTGTGTAAGTGTGGTATGGTGTGTGTAGAACGGTGCTGTGACGTAACGATCGGCTGTAATCTTGGCGCCAGCTGTAATGTCTATTTTTAAACACATCTATATCGTGATGTTTCACACACCCATACTCGTATTTCGCCTCGATATAATATACACACAAACAGCAAATAAATTTTAATGGCGACCACCACGGGCAACAAACAACAATAACAACAATAACAACAACAACAATAACAACATCGATGGCAATTTTGAAGAATGAAAAACGTAATGAAGATCTTCGAAAAAAATAAATAAATCTGTTTACATGGATCTGCTCTTCACTTATCTATTTATTAATTTTCATCATTCTTATTACGAACAGTATTATTTTCGTCCGCGCGCCGTAATTTATACAGGCATTCGCTATTATCATTTGCTCTCTCTCGCGTTCTCTGTCTTTAATTTATTCGGCGTGGCTCGCGCATAATTTATGACCAATTATTCATCAAAGCGCGGTGCCGCGTTTTCCCAGTCAGTCCGACCTCCTCTCGCTCCATCTCCTCCTTCGGTTTTTCTCTCTCGGCGCCGAGGGAAAAAAAATAAAGAAGTTTCAAGAACACGAAGGAGAACTTTCTGGAGCTGCTGCTGCTGCTCCTCTCCGTCGCGACGAAAAACGCCGGGTGTGCAGGAGGACACACGTGGCTTTCGTCACGTAAACGTTCCACATTCATACGTATACATACACGTTTTATCTCCTTGGAAACGCTTCGCGATACGAAAACGATATCGCTTGTCAGCGACGCCGCCGACGACGACGCCGACGCGACCTGTTGATCGAAAACGGAAAACTTTGTTTAGTCTACTACCATGGATGGAACGCAGCTCTACACCATCCGACAAGGGAAAAAACAGTTACGAACAGCAGTAAAAACTTGCGCGGAGAAGAACAGGAACAGGAAACGACTTCGTATGCGTGCATCTTCCAAGTTCCTCGAATGACCGGCAATTAGACAACGAGTCCATTAATTGCATTTACTGTAAAAATTTGATATTATTACTATATAAATTGCTGGACCAATTGCTCAAAAATATCGTTTAATTCGTTTTGCGATTTCTTTTTCATCGTTTTCATTTTATTAAAGTTTTTGGCACCGGCGCCGCACTTTTTCTCGGAAGCGAGTCGCGTTTGGACCGCGGCCGGCCGGCACTTTTGACACATTTTCAACACCTCGGAAATCGCGCTGCTTTCTTTCCTCCACAATCTCCACGTACAAAATGACAAAACGAAAACAATGCGTGCGGACACGTTCAGGAAAACACGAAACGGTTATTTCTGGATGACAAGAATCTTGCAATTTCCCAAAAACTTTGCTACTTATTCTAATGTTTCAAACTGACAAATTACTAATATTAATTATATATGGAGCAAAATTGCTTGTTTGTTTTCGATTAATTGAAGGATGAAATCGTTTAAAAATGTCATTGATCAGTATTAGCATCTATTGAGATGAAAGCAAACTGTACCAATTTTTGTCAATGTATGCTTCCAACATTACTCTTATTATAATCTACTTGATTTAATAGAGGAAATCAAGATTTGGTGAATAATAAATGTTATATAATCATTGAGAGTATTCTGAATTAAAGGGAATCAGTTATGATGCATTTAAAGGCCGAAACGGTTTCGTAATGTCATTTGGTTAATTGGTCGGTGGTATTAGCATCCATCGAGAGAGGCAGGTTTTCCTGGCTTTTCCTAGTAAAAGTAAACGACAACATTCCTGAGCGGCAGTATACCGGGTGTCGGAGCGAATAACGTGAGGTGCGCGAGGCCCGACGATCGGAACACCCTGTATACGTTACGTACACATATTTTTGTGTTTGTTTCGCGAGTTTATTTATTAAAATCCCCATTAATATGCGGCGCATATGTTATGAAGTCGGGCGCCAGTCTGCTGCTTCTGTGGCGCTGATTCTTTCTCTCGCTCCTTCACCGTTTCGCCGCCTCTCGTTCTCTCGCACCACCGCTCTTCACCCATCCATTTCTTTCCTGCACACATTACACCTATCCCCATGTCTCCTTTCCTTCCACGCATAAACACATAGAAATGCATACATACAAACACACACACACACACGCGGTGCAAACGGACAGTCAGACAGAAACGCACATACTTTACAAATAAGTAAATCCCCCTTCGCGGCGCGGCAACATTCGGGGGACTTATTTGATTTTCGGCGCCGGCTCTAATTACGCCGACGCCGGGCGTCGCCACGTGTTCGCCATCTATCGTCGCGACGCACACGACGCCACACGCACCGCGACGCCGGTCGTCGTCGGATGCACGCACGCATGTTTCTTCCGAAAAGTCGGGGGAAGAAGCCGGCAGAACAAGAAGAGGAAAAAGAAAACCGTTGCTCGCGCCCGCACCGAAAATACATTAATTAAGTAAATGTTTTTCGGATGGAAAACAATCCGGTTAATGAACTGTTAAGTTCGGCGCGCCGTCAGGTTTAATGTACTTACTTAGTAGTAGTTGGTCGGAACTCGAATCATCACTTGCTCTCAAGTATCACAATCATTTCTAGCAAACACGAATTCAGTTTGATTTCAATTATTTCTTAGATAATTTTCTAACGTCAAATTTGACACTTCAAAACTTTGTTTCAGTAGCCTACTTTAAATAACCTAATTATATATTATTTAGTATAGATGAAAAAGCAATAGGAATGCGCGTTTCTTTATTGCGAAGGAGGACTACCCAAGTGGAAATTCACACGAATCACGTTCAGACAATGCCATCAAGAGCGATCTGGGAACCGAAGCCCGTTCTTTATGTTTTCTTCTCTTTTTCGTTTAAAATGAAGAGAAGAATGCCTCTTTTTTTTTTAACTGGATTACATGTCTCTCGTTCGCCTTACTTAGCGATTCGTATGCGTGTTCATCTCTCTCTTTCCCCCATCACCACCGCCATTCTTTTTTCTCGGTATTCGCGTTTGTTTTCCCATTAATGATTCTATTTCAGGTCGTGCATTTGCGCGCTCTGGACGCTCCGTCCTTGGAATATAGAAATATTTGAAATATTCTCGTGCCACACACAAACGCATACATGCAGAAGGAAACGCAATCGAAGACAGCTTCTTTTTTTTTTTTAGTTTGCAATCGATTTTACGACGATTACGCTTCTCTTCTTTTATTTCTTTCTATTATTCTCGTTTCGGCGTTGGAGTCGGCAATGTTTTAAGTGAATGCAAATTGTATGCAACGCGCGGATTATTTGCATGGCAAATCGACGTTTCTCTCTATCTCAATAGTTTTTTTTTTGTTGCGAATTTATTTAACGAATCAAATGTTGGTTAAATGTTGATCCGTCTGGTAATGTTTTTTTTTTTGGTCGATGTTGTTTCTTGGTATTCCGTACTTGGTAAAAGCGAGAGCGTGGCGACATCGCGTCGTGACCCACATTAATTGCGGCGTCGACGTCGTCGGCGGTTCTCTTTCATGTACTCCGTTGAGCGACGTCGTTCGGCCCCGACGGCGCCTGCCGAGCGCCGCGACGCTCCGCACCGCTCCGCTCCAGTCGTACATACATACACACCTTCGATCCGCACGACCGACAGAGGCCAATTACAACAACAATTCCTAATGTGATGCATTGTGGCTGGAGATCAAAGGACTCGCATTGATAAAAGCCCGGCCGGCGCCAGCGTAACAGGCCTCTCTCCTGCTGCTGCTGCTGTTGCCGCCGCCGCCGCCGCGCAGACGGACGACCGACCTCGGCCCGTCACCTCCGCAACTTTCATCGAACCGCGACCATCGCTACCAACTTTTATCCGACCTTATCTCTCCGGTGTACCGACTCTAATATTCCACGAAAAACGCTTGAATTTCGAGCTCGAATAGAAAAAAAATCTACCGCCGTCGCCGCCTCCGTCACTGCGTCCACGTTGATTATGCAACGAGTGGAATTCGATCCGCGACAAACAACTTCTCGCACATACGTACAAATACATTCCACATTTCACGAATTCCACATTACATCAATTACAGTTTATTTTTCTCCAATTCTAAATGCAAATTCATTAACGAAAACCCTACAGCCACCAACCAAATTCAATGATCGATGAAAATGTACATTGATTAATAAAGCCATAATTATTACAATTAACTAAATTGAAATTACGTAATTTCGAAATGTAGGCTTCTGTATGTACACGGAGGTACTGCGAATAATCGATAATTTTATATAACTATGTTATAGTTAAAAATTAATATTACAGATAATTAATTGAAAATAGTTAAATTGAAATAGATGTTAATTACAATATATATGACGAATTGGTAAGTGATAGAAGGAGGTTGGTTGGTTAACGAGGATGATGATAAATGAGTTATGAACGGAATTTGGGAGAGGGAAAGAAAAAACGGCGAGTCTTGCGAAAACAATGGCGCCACGATGTTTTAAATTAGATTAGAAAAATGTGTCGGAATTTAGTGGAAACAATGGTCGGCGTCGGCGCCAGTCGGATTAAGAGCGCGGGCGTGCGAATAAAACACTCTTTTTCGCCTCCGTCGTCCGTTCATGTGTATATGTACATAAATATGTTTGAATGTATATACAGACGAATGTAAACGTATGCATGTGTTGTGTATGTTTATATATAAATAAAATACCGCGTGTGTTTATTTATTTGGACTTACATTGTCTATTAATGTGGCCGGAGCGCGTAAACTAATCGTAAATCTAATCCGCGCTTGGCATCCGCTCAAAAAGGCGAAGATGAAGAGGGAGGATCGTCAAATGCATGCGACGGGGAATCGCGGTGTTCCCCCGGGTATCGATTCTTTACCCCATCCGCAATCGAAACAGGGTAAATCAATGGATTCGAATCGATTTACGATGGAAATTTTAATTGCTTAAATTTTTGGATAATGAACTAATCCGACGTGCGATAATAAAAAGAGAGAGCGAGGAATGGTAAAAGGCGACGACCTCCAATAAGAGTATTGAATTTTTATATACATATATTTATATGTATATATATATGTATATGTATATAATTTTCCGATTCGCGTGCGACGCGTCTCTGATCCGACGGAAGGGCGCCACGGCGCACCTGTACTGACCCCCCTCCTCCGCCGCCACCCCTTCACCAACCCTCTCAAGCGTGCGGCATCGATTTATCACCATTGTCGTGGGTCGTTCAATTAACATTAATTGTATCTTTTTTTTTCTTGTTGCAGAATCGAATTTCAACGGCTGGTGTAAGCTGGCCTACTGGGAGCTATCCACTCGGATCGGACCCCTGCACACCGTCGAACAGCCCCATTACAACGTCTTCGGCGAAATTCCTCGCGGGGACGGCATGTGCCTTACTCAACTATCGCAGCACAGCTTCAGTCCGCCCCCGACGGTACGGAAGGCGCGAGAAAAAATTGGATTAGGTAAATTTACATTTTCATATTATATTTAGACATAATTTTCAAAGTTGGTAATTAATTCACATATTTAGTAACTTGTTCTTATATGGACATGTCACAATTATATGTTTTGGGGTTGGGAACAAGCGGTGTACAATGTATGCAACAGTATTTACAAAATGCTTAAAATATTTTTACATTACCTAAGAAAATTGTCGGGAAAGTCACGCTAAAAGAGCGAAAAATTAACTGAGACTAATTAAAACTACCTTTAGACATGCATAAAGTATGTTGATTAAGACGAGTATTACCAAAACATTTTCATGACAGTTACTATTAGTTTTGATGAAAAAAATTATTATGCAAATACCAATAATTTACTAAAGACAGATTTGGGAATTTTAGTACTAAAGCAAATAAAAAAATAGTAATAATAAGATTGAAACGGTTGCGAGTTTAGTATTGGATTTTTCAAGATCATGATGATGAAGTTTATGTTTTTCTTTCGCGATTCTACTGATTGATTGCTTCTCCCCATAAATCAACCATTTAATTGACTGTATTTTCTTTTGGTTGCAGGGGTGACGGTGTCGAGAGAGGATGACTGCGTCTGGCTGTACAACAGATCGGGCTACCCGGTGTTCGTGAATTCGCTGACTTTGGAATCGGAGACGATGTCCAGGTCGCCTATTCGACTGCCCTCCGAGCACTGCGTGTGCGTCTTCAATCCTGCCCGCGTGGCCCACCAGAACTACGGTTGGAACTTCGCGGAGGGCCCCACCGTTCGGCCGAACTCTGTGCAAGTGAGCTTCGTGAAAGGCTGGGGTCCCGGCTATTCCCGCCAGGCGATCACATCGTGTCCTTGCTGGCTAGAAATTCACCTGGTGCCGTGTAGGTGATTCCCGCTGAACTGTTTTCTTTATCATCATTTTACTAAAGGCTGAGGATACACTTTCTATGTTTTTTTTTGTTGTTGTTTTTGTTTCGTTATTCTGTTGTAAATCGGATTTTTCTCTCCCGTTCTATTGTATCTTTAATTTCGTTATTCAATTGAAAAAAAAAACAACAAACGGAAGAAGAAAGGAAGAAAAACGTGGATGTGTATGCGGAGATGAAGAAGAAGCGAGAAGAAGAAGAAACTTTCTTTCCGTCCTGATATATTCAAAAAAATTAAATGAAGTGGATTACTCTGAAAAGGAGGAAGACTGTATACTTTTGTTATATAAATGATACTGATGACAACAGACGCGCGTGCGAAGGCCAAGAACTCGAGCGAAATCGTCGTCGCAAATTTGGGTTTTCGTTACAAACAATTAAGTTGTTGCAAAAAAAAACATGTACATCTTGACATTAGAGAAATTAAATTTCCGCATTTCCGGGTTTATTTATTTATTCAAACATCGTCTTCTTTCTCAAACAAAAAATAATCCTTTCAAAATTTGCACATCCAGTTGCATAATTCTCAACACGAAACAGCAATTTTGTTCGTCGAGTTGCATATCTCCATTCAAAGCATTGACCTCTCACAGTCTCCTGCATAAACAATAATTAATTAATTATTAGACGAACAAATCGCTGAATCCCAAAAAAAGATGCGACAATGTCCATTTTCGATCTATTATTTCATTTTTATTGATATTATTCGAACGTAATTGTTGTCGATTTTATAGCGATGGAGTTATTAAGTGATATTAAATATTAAATGGATTAAATTCGTCGAGAAAAGCAAAAATTTAAAAGAGTTCTTGGCTCTTAATCTAGCAGATCTTTGAGTAGAAACGAAACTTCTATTCTAAATTGTATTTAATTGTGAAATTAAGAGAGAGGAGAAGTTTAATTTCATTTTTTTTAATATGTGAAAACGTACTGAGAAAAAAGGAAATGTTTATTAATATTTTTTTTGAGTAATTTGGAGTTGTAATCCAAAGATTTTTTTTTGTTCAAATTTGATGCCTTCTGATCATCGGCTTTACGAGAGGAGAAAATTTATGCATGATTGGAGGTTCTTGTAGTCATACTCTTGTACTTGGTGCTTTAAGTAGAGGGACCATAAAAATATTTGAATTGAAGGAATTAAATATAAAAGAAATATATATTATTATTATTAAACGAAACCAAAAAAAAGAGGAACTAAATTTTTCATCGCTTCGCAAAGAGTCGGAGAATCCGGATTTGGCTTTTCCGGATTCACCGAATTATTTATGTTTTGGTTGAAAAATTGAATATAATTGCATTTTTTCGTTTCGTTTCAGCTGATAGTACAAGTTGTAGAGTGACATGTTTTATTTTCTTGACGCGAGAGATGGAAACGTGAAATAATGCGTCTTCCCAATCTGCCAGGAAAGTCGATCATCACGTTTCGCATCTTTCGCGCCGATTCGAAATCATCATTATTAGAATATAAGATTATTTTATTTTATTATTTTTTTGATATGAATGTATCTTAATTTAATTTAATTTAAATAACCTGCTAGTCAGAATTTATTAATTAGGTGTAAAGGAGGAGGAGAAGGAAAAGACGAGGAGGAAGGAAACAAATCCATGCCATTATATCTATTATATTATTTTTTTTATATATAAATATGTACATTAATAATATTTCGTAAATCTCTTCTCAACACCCCAAGAGACAGAAAGAAAAAGAGAGGCGAGAAGAAAATCTGTAAATATTCTTTGTATAAAACCCGAATTCTGTTTGTAATTGTATTTTTTTTTTGTTTCGTTTTTCGTCCCCCATATTTTTTGGCTGAATTTGTTGTTCCACCGATAGCGAAACGCATCGTACTGTACGGATAATAATAATAATGAACGCGTGGAGACGGACCCTTTGTATATGTTGTAAATATTAAGAATATTTGTAAAACAGCAGTGCCTTTAAAGCAATTGTAACGTGAAGAAAAAAAAACGAAGTAAAATAATACGAGAAGAAAAAAAAACACAAAAACAAAGTAATTATATATATATTAAAAAAAAAAGAGAGAACATTGAGAATATATAAGACAGCTTAATTTATTTATGTAAATTTTTTCCTGTATATTATTATTATTATTATTTTCTGTTTTGAACTATTTTATGTTTTATTATGTTTCCCCTATTATTATTATTATTATTTTCATTTTTTTTTGTAAAAGTTGTCTTAATATTTAATTTATTTAATATTTTTGTACAGTGGTTAAACATAAACGTGAGAAAAGAATAATGAAGATGAGGAGGAGCGAAGTCGATATAAATTTGTGTTTCTACATGAATTTTATCAGAAGAAGAAGAAATAAATATTATAAAAAATATATAAATAAACACTTTTATTTTCCTTTCATATTAATTTGTTGTTATTTTGTGTGAATATTTCAATAAGTATTGGTTGCTATGGCTTTAATATTGCTGTTGCTAAGATCAATTCAGGTTGCTATGCTTTTAAACCTTATTGATATTACGTCATATTTATTATGGACTTTTATAATTGTTTTAATAGATTAATAATATATGGTTTAAGTAATACTTAGAGGTATGTTTGGTTGCAAATCATTTAATAAAAGTTTGCAATTGGTGTTGCCCAACTCGAGAATTTGAAAGTTATTTTATCCGTTTGGAGGTATGCAACCAATTACGCAATTAAATCTAGTTAATCTAATGCGTTCATGTTGGTTTTGCTGATGGAAACGTCGATGCATTTGATGGTTGCAATGGTCTTTATTTTTTTTTTTTCGGATGAAAATATTTGTTTGTTATT
The DNA here is from genome assembly GCA_963457615.1 of Nicrophorus investigator. Taxonomy (NCBI): domain Eukaryota; kingdom Metazoa; phylum Arthropoda; class Insecta; order Coleoptera; family Silphidae; genus Nicrophorus; species Nicrophorus investigator. Next base: position 4,492,179 of record OY735143.1, read on the forward strand.
CGAGCGTTCTATTTTGGATTTGCGTTGCGTAATGAGATCAATTTATTTTCGACCCGTTGCCAACGCGAAGAAACTGAAGATCAGCGATCATTGGCTCTGTAGGCGGTCAGAGGGCGGCGCAAATCGATCGGGCGTCGTGCGTTGCGGGGGTTTATTTTCAGCGAAATGTCGAAATACGTGAACGCGTTCCTCTCCAAAGAGCTAACATGCATACCTCGGATAATAGATAAGTACGTTGGGAAATACTACAGCAACGCGGTGGGAAACGCTCTGACATGGGTCTTCGTCTTGTGGTGCTTGCTGCATTTCGTCTTCGAGCAGTATTTGAATGTAAGTGGAGCCTCGGAATGTCAGTGTAGGTGACATGATTCTTACGTTGGTAACGCTTTTGAATTTCAGGTTTTGCTCAGGAAGATGCAGTACAAGACGTTTACGAGGAAGAGATTGGTGCAGGGTTTATGGTACTGCGGCTTTTATGGTACATCTTTCGTTTACTGTTTGGCTAGCATAAGCAGCGTGCAGGTCGAAGCAGACACCTTCAGGAAGCACATTCTCAAGGATGTCGGTGAAATACCGCATCACGTCGTTTTAGGTTTAGGTTTGTTCGGAAGCTTCTTCTTCCACTCGGGCGTTTGGGATTTAGTCAAAACGGGACTAAATGCGATGTCAACTTCCAACTTTTTACTCTCATTGCTTCCTCTTCTGATCTTCCACACAGGGTAACGAATAATAAAATTGTTTAAGACAATCTTAATTTTCGATTCAAATATTTAGGAGACTGGAATTTTTCTGGAGCTTCATGGGACTCATGAGTCTTTACAGATTTTTCTTTGATATTCTAAGATCGATCACCGCTTCCGGTAACATCAAAAATAAAACTTCCAAATTATTCATCAACAGCGTATTCTTCACATTTCTATCAGTCTTGTAAGTATTCCAATACAACAATATCTCCATAATTTTTTACGTATTTTCAGTGGAATTATTCATTTTCTGTTGATCCCGATCTTCCTAATCGTACCTTTAGCTATGAGCATCACGTCCACCACAATTACAACCTCTTTGACTCTGCTTTTGGCTCTTTTAATCGCCATTTGGGTCATTGAAACGTTCAGCAATGTAAGATTTTTTCTTGGTAATTCTGAAAAGTAATTGTACTTTTTTTTAGCCCTTATACAAATTTGGCTATCATTGGATTTATTACACGAAAGGAACAGAATCGTTCGCGGATTCTTTCATCGAATTCTCGTTGTTTCCGATGAGAGATGACGATGCGTTCAATTTGAAAATCCTCAATAACGAGATCAAATTGCGTCAAGCCGAGTGAGTATATAGTCAGCACACGCCGCGCGCAAATACTTTAATCACGAATTACGTTCAGCTTAGTATCGAAGAGGAGACCCAAGAACCGTGGTGTTCTTATCCAGACGCTGAAATGTAAGTGGAAAGTTTGGTGTTCCGTGTTCGTTTGATGTGTCTTAGGATTGTGATTTTACCTCGTAGCCTCGCTTCTAGGTATGGTCGCTATAAGGAGGAAACTGAATAAGAAGAGGAGTTCCGAGAGTTCGGAGGACGACGAGGAAGAGGAAGAATCCGAAGACAAGAGGGATTCTGACGAGGAAATCAGTTCGTCCTCCGAAGAAAACTCAGAAGACGAAGACGAGGAGAAGAAGCAGTACAAGGAGGAGACGGCGAAAGCCTTGCTCGAGGATAGGATGGAATTACCGCCTGAACCGTTCGAGGATGGCGCCGAGATTGCTGATAAAGATGAAAACAAGAAGAATGACTGATAGTTTGGTTGCATAATCGATGAAAATTTAAATTAACTGAACATTGCCTTCCAATTCACTTCAATCAAAATGCAATTAGCGCTTTATCGTTACGGAAATATTCGAAGCGGTGTTTTTCCTAATTTGATGCATTATTCATTTTTTGTAATAATGGCACTTAATTAACAATGTCTGCTTTTACACAAAGAACCTTACTTAAATGTATTTAAAGTATTGGAAAAAATTTTGTTGTTTATCCTGTTTCAGAAAATGTTATGCATCATGAATTTATGTAGCTAGTTTTTATTTTGTAAATATCTATTTGTTATGTTTTATAAACTATGAATAAAGATATTTCAACTATATTCTATTATACAATATAATTTAGCTGACAGTTTTTAATGGTTGTCATGGAGATTACTAACATCGATGTTAAACTTGTCTTAATAAAAATCGCGTGCCGAAGATGTGTATGCATTTCCTGCAATTTCTAATTAGTTTACATTAGATATTGACCGCGACGAGTGTTTACCTTTTATGTAATCTATTTGTTCCGATTGTGTCAGCCGCTGATAAATTTACAATTGGGCAATCGCGGCGAGTTGCGTAACGGCCAGAATGCATCGGAATCGCGCGCCTTACGCAACACCCGGAGTATACTTTGACCTAACCCACTTCGAAGCGAACAGAATTCCCTTTCATCCCAATGCATTAAATACTTTTCTTAAATTGAAATCAAAATTTAACAAATTAAGTTAATTTTGACAATAGAATCGTTTAATATTTTAAAATCAATTTAGTAAATGATGAAAGGTAGAAAAGTGGTTTATTAAATTCCCAATTCTATTGTTACCAATAAAGAATACAATGCGCTATTAACGTAACCGAAACAGAAATTACTGGAGCAACGAAAATACTAATACGATTGCAATTAGCGATGTTTTAAACCATAAAACTTTAACGATGTTAGGTAATTAAATTGCGATCAAAAGTCTTTCTACTAAATTCCTGTCGTTTATGTTGGTATAATTGTTGCAACAATTCGAGCTGTCAACCAAAAATTCATTTTACCAACTTAAGTTTTTAAATGTGTCAAAATTATTTGACAAGTCACAAATAAATTGTAGATTGTCCTTAATTGCATTTTTTTTTACTATACACTCTCTTTTAGACGTGAAGTATAAGTTATTTAGAAATAATGATAGACACTTAAATTATCAATAAAAGAAATCGACTTGATCAAAGATGAAATGTCAGTTGTTGCATTGAGTAAATGTATTATCAAACGTTGCAAAAAATGTATGCGAATAATTATTATATGGAGAGTAAAAAAATTAATTGAATAACAAAAATGAAATAGAAATAGCAAAGATTCCGTAATTGTATTATTAGCAATACTGCAAGTAGTGTTACGTAAGTATACGTAGAATTAAATAAATATTGTTAGGATGCACACAATAGTATAAATATTTGGTTGTTATTTTTTTTTTATTGTGCTTGGGCAACGATCGAAAGAAATAAATAAAAATAAGCTAAGTTATCCAAGCGCATGCAGGCAGTTCTTTGCGTTTCGTTTAAGGTCGCTGTCGTAATTAGCATTTTGAAAACGTCGTCCTGGGAACTCCAAATACGGATTGACTGAACCCTCGATATTATATCTGGGAACCAAATATTTGTGTACTGCAAATGCACTTCGGAGGTTGCTTCATCCGCGAATTCCATCTGCAAACATTGTGCAGTCCTTCAGCAAATACAGTGGACCGTATTAAAATTCGAATCCGCTGCGCGTGCAAACGCGCATCAGACTCCGCAAACATATCAATTGTTACGTTACCTTCGAGATGAAAAAAGAAGAAAGTCGAGTCTCCAGGACGACCAAAACGTCTTCGGCGATGGCGGCCGTCACCTGACCCGGCCCCCAGTCGCCCGAAAAAGTTTCACTTTCTTTACATGGGCCACATGCATCATACGCGCTTTTTTTTTCTCACTCTTGTTCGCCCATTCTTTCGGTTACTCGGTCAAGAAGGCAAAGAAGCTCGAGGAGACGAACTTGATAAATACCGGTATAAATGAGTTCACACCGCGACCCTAACGAATCGAGCCAATAACGTACATCATCATCATCATTTCTTTAGATCCTTGCAACATAACCCCTCTTACATCACAAACGCTTAGACAGCTTTCATCCTCAATTAATCCGTCGCCAAGAATTTAGAAAATTAATTAAAACACTATAAATCGCATAAAATTAAAATATGTCGCAACAAATCCCGCCTGCGTCCTTTTCATCTCGTGATGTGTCAAAAACATTAAGACCCAAATCATGTCCACTGGAGCTGGGCAGAATGCGGTTGCGTTCAGATTATCCTTATATAGCTGCATCCTGCACACGCACTGCACTGCAAGGTTCGCTCAAATATTTATTTTGCAGAAGTTTTCGCTTTTCTTCATTCCAGACGGAATATCTCTTTCTCGAGTGTCTGGGCTCGCTCGAGTGTCAACGAATGACATTGACAATCTAATCTGGGGTCAATCCTCTGCTAAGTAATTTACCAGTGAAAGCTGTCAAATTTCTGACGTATCAAATTACTAAAACAATAATCTAATTTCATTTCGCATTAAACAACAACATCATTACCACTAAAATGTTTTTTCCATTAATTATGATACGAATTCTATCATCAAATACGAAATTTCCTGTTTACATAATTTCCTAATTTGAAAAAAAAATAATATAATTAATAACAATAATTACAATCGTTTTTTAATGAATTATTGCCTCAATAGTCACTAAACATAAGAATATAGCAAAACAAAAATAAATGACAACATCTTTAATTTTGACATATAAATTGACAATAAGTTATTTAAATGTTAATAATAAAATAATTATTAATGATTAATAGTGTATTATTATTTGTAATAAAAGTAATAAAATAAAGTAATAAAAATTGAACAAATTAAAAAAAGTGTTTTATTACATAACTTAATGCAAATTATTTTGTAGCTTTCCAATAATATAATAAATAATAAAAATTGATTTATGATGAATTAAATATTGAGCAAGTTTCATATTACATTTTTTTTTTCTAAGAAAAATATATTATGTTCTTTGCTATAATCAAATAATTTACAATAGGTTATAAAAAATATATTGTTGTTACAATGCGATATTAAAAAACTGTGATAAGTTGAAACGTATAAAATCATAAGTCAATAAGTTTTAACTGGAAATATACGATTCACTAGAATATAATTATTATGGTGAGTAGTGCAGAGAAATTTCGTATAAATCAATTATCGTAAACATAAGTTAAATAATAAACATTGCCCGCTAATGCGTCAATATTTGGTTTTATACTAGATAAAGTGTAACTACTTTTGTGTTTGCGCAAAACGGATTTTAGCGAAACTTGTCAAATTTCATTTGTTTCATCTTTGACTGTTTGCTCAAATCAATTGTTTTTACACCCACTTAACGTATCGGAAAAATCGAGAACAAACATGACATCAACTGATTTTCTTTTATATAATGACAGCAGGGATTTTCAAATGACAACTGAAACGTTTAAATATGACACGAAAGATGCTTTGAAAGAAATGACAGTTTTCTGTTGACAGTTCAAATTCAAATGACAGTTGACAGATTTTTTAATGACAGGTTGGATTTTCAAATGACAGTTGACAAAACGTGTAAATAAATTGTTTTAACATCAATTTACGAAAACTGAAAAATCAAGAATAAAAATTTGTTTTTAAATTGACTACTTAAAATGACATTTGCCATGTAAAAACCCAATGTCACGGTAAAGTGTAGATAATGCGAAAGATATCTTGAAGGAAATGCAAGTTTAAATTTAATACGAAAAAGAGAGAAACAAAGAAACGAAAAAGCTGAAAGATCAAAAGAGTTTCGAATTCTTAATCGGTTCGTGCATACTTATCCAACTTGACCCACTTCAAGTATTCTTTCGCGAGAGCACTTTATGAAATTGCATCTCTTTTTCATACAACAACAAAAATATCATCTCTCTTTACAATTTCTTTCAAAGACTTTGCGTAACCCCGGTTTATTAAAATTATTATGTAAGTGATAGGAAACGGAACCTAAACCCAAGAACCATTCATAGGCGTTTATAAAAAATAGTTATTCAACAAAGATATAAAAAAAAGTCGTTTAAACTAAATGAAGAAAAAATATTTAGATTTGGCAAGCCCACAATTCTTGCAACATTATCTCACCTAATATTGCATTTAACGTATATAATCTCTTTAATTTTAACAATATTAATTATTAGTTTCAAAATTATTAATGTCTTAATAATGTCATAAGAGCTTTACGTAATCGTGAGAAAGTATCACTACCTGCATCTGTAACTCGTGATGTGGAAGGTAATCACTGCATTCTCGAGCGAGATGATTAGTCTTAGTGAAATTGTATAGGATGAAGAAAGAGACAGATTAAAATTAATAAATGCGCATTTGATTAATTTCTTCACTCCATAAATAGAAAAAAAAACTAATTAAATTCAATCGATTTTGAGTTGAAGATATTGCAATTCCAAAACAGTTTTTCACTATAAATTAGGTAAGTAAGTTTCATCATTTATTTCTGTATTTATTAATTATTAAGAAATAATGGTTACCATGGTAATTTTGATGGTTTACAAATATTTTTAAGAAACAATGGTAACCATGGTAATTATAGTTTGTTTATAATCAATAAATATTTGTAACCATGGTTATTATTATTTTTAGCATGGTTAATACTCTTCAGTCGCCTCTTACGACAAGCGAGAGCGGACTTTGGTCGAATTCTTAAACACCCCGAACCTAAGGGTGATTTCAAACGCAAATATTTATATTCACATTTTAACGAGTTGTTCAACCATGCAATTACTATCTATTGCATAACTCTTTTAAGTTGCCAAATTACAAGAAAATCAAATTGAAACTGTTCAGAATGTATTGGTTTTGTCAGGTGATAATGAATAAATGGATTCTCCGGTCGTCGGTGCATGAAAGAGAATTTTCTTTTTTATTTCTTAAAGGAAAAATACGAACGAAATCGTTTCCACATGTTTATGCGATCATAAACGCAGCTAAAAACAACGCAAACAATGAAAACTTTACTTTCTAAGTACCGAAAATGCCGCGAAACTTAACCAAAATCGGAAACCGTTTTATTTCGTATTTGATTCTTTCGCGCGGTTCCTAGTTTCAAATCTACGCAGATCAGAGTTTTTAACTTTCTAAACGCAATGCACAATTTTTTTTTTATATATTTCGATTGATTCGTGTTGCGGAATGCCACACAAAGATGACACGACATAATGTGTGATGTAATTTTGTGGAAGCTGTAGTTTTTTTCGGTGTCGTTTGCACGATAGAAGTGGTGTTACCATCAGTGTAAGAAAGAACGACAGGTGTTGTCATGCGCGTCGTTTTCAAAGTAGTAGTGTCTGGTGGTAAATGGTGATGGTAATGGTCGACAAGAAAAAATAGCGAAGCCGCCGAAATTGTAACGCATTTACCGATGCTCGTTCATTTGGGAACGAGCCGATAGACGAAAAGAAAAAAGTTTTCGAACTATTTCAGTACACTTTTACCACCTAAACCAGATTCCTGCGGACAGTTTGGGATTTAATTTTAGTGCATTTTGAACTATAACCAGATACTAAAATTGGTAAGTTTTTTTTATAAAATCAAATTATTTCACTTATTCTATTAAATTTAAATAATTCAATTTATAATAAATTTTCATTAATTTTGAATGCTTTAACCAAATTTTATTAATATTTCGTAAAAAAAATATTTCGCTTGTAAAAAAATGTTGAAGAAAATAAATTTGAAACTTTAAATGTCCTTTTTAACAAAAAATGATTGATTAAACAAGATTTATAAAAATTTAAGTTGAAAACGAAATTCGCCAGAAAATAATGTTTGAGGTAAATTTAATTATAAATTACAATACTTCACACAATTTTCGTTTTTTTTTTAAATATTTTATTTGCAAAATACTTTAGTTTATGAAATAAAAAATGTAAATTGAATAATTCATGACGAATTATTAATTTCTTAAAAATATGAATATTTTGTAACAAAAAAAATAATGTAGAAATTCTTGATTTAAAATAATATTAAATCACATTTTTATAAATTAATTAATTGTTAAAAAATCGTAAAATTCTTTCAACAAATTTCAATTAATTAAACACCAAACATGTAAATTAGGCTACTAAAACGTAAAGCACTTTTAACAAGAAAAGAGTTTTTTCAAATAAATCTACTTTGTTGGAAGCAATTGTTTGGAGAAATTACGATGTCGCAACTTCTACAAAGCGAGAGAGAAAAGTTCTTTCAATACAATTTTTTTTTCTATTCGTCGTTGCGAAATGATGCGAATTGATGCTAAATCGTGTATCCGTCTGTCCAGTTTGCTAAAACTACGTCCTAATTAAATTTAGGAAGGAAAGCATTAGCGAAAGCAAATAAAAAATAAAAAGCTTGCAATTTGCTAAAGAAACCAGCGAAAAGCTTGTAATTCTGTTCTAATTATTTTTTTTATAACCGCGTGAAAGTACGCTGATTATGCAATGTAATTCGACAAAAAGAATTGCCGAATTTTTATTATTGTCAATACAATTTGCTGATTTTTCGAGAAATATCAATTTTAAAATTTAGAAAAAATCTTTAACATTTATATAAAATACATTTTATTGCCAATATATAATTGTAATGGTACTGAAAATAGATTAAATTACATCTAAACATGAATAAACTTTTTTTTTGGAATAAATTAAAATAAGTATGACCAAAGTTCATATTCCAAAAGTAAACGACGTTAATAAATTTTATTGTTGACTTTTTGTTTGCAAATTAATTTTAACGAAGTTATTTTCTAAGAATACGATGCTGCGAGCTTCCTATTTGCGTAGCAATAACCCAAGGTTTAAAATAAAAAATAATTTAATAAAATTCGTATAGAAAAAGATGCAAAATTTAGCAAATTTTTAATTTCTTAAAACTCAATTAAAATTTAATTTTTACTATAGTGAATCCGGACTATTCGAAACCGATTTATTGATGTAACACGTTTACCTTAAAGTTGGAAATCTTTCAACTAAATGCAAAAACAAAAAACTGGAAATCCCAAGAAATCAATTGTTTTCCATTAGAAGTTGCCAAAAATATTACGTAATAACATCAAGTGTGTCTGAATGTAAATATTAGACTTAGAAAAAACATTTCAAACTTGAATTTTGACACTTAAATTAATTTTGAATATTTTTTTTTTGTAAAATTACAATTGGTGAAAATTTTATTACGAAATCGTTACGAAACAATCGAATCGCTGAAACAAATAAACAATCGAATCGTCAAATAAACAATCAATGTTATTACAATAAACATAACCATGGTAACGCATTGTAAAAGCAATTAAAAACGTAATTAATGTGAACAATCGTTTCGCACAAAACGTTGATCGGTTCGTTTAAATTTAATAACTTCTTGTGCGATTTCGTCATTTGCATTTTTTTTTTGCAGAAGTCCTCCCACGTTATTTTTTTTAAAATTTGTATTCTATGTCAAGGCGTTATTCAAATCGAAAAAAGATATGATTATCAATTAAAAATTTTACTAAATAATTTTTTAATCGATGATATTTTCTGGAAAATTTAATGAAACTTTTGTTGAATGAAAAATAATAATAATACATCTTTATGAACTCTCATTAAAAATGTTATGCATTTGATGTTAATACTTTTTTTTTCTTCTTATGAGATATTATTTGGCCTGATTTGAGTCGGACAGAGTTGCGGTGAAGCAAGATTTTTTTCGGTGAGATTTTTGGCCACCTTTCTAAAATTACTAATAACCATCTAGGCGACGCGCGTAGTTTGAAACCATAGAAAAAAGTTACGTAACGATTCCGATGAGAGAGGAAAGAAAAATAGTATATAAAATAATTGTAGTTAACACCGTTGGTGCAAACTGATCGTAAATCATCATAAGCTTTTTAACATCCGTCGTTAATTGTCGCCTTGAAGACACATTTTACGCATCGTAATGATTCACGTACAATATTTGTTTAATTAGAAAAGAAAGCTCGGTAAACAAATGGAAAATAGAGAATTTAAAAACGCGCACCGGACAACGGTGAAAAGGAAACACGTATCTTGCAATCTTACATTTCGGGTGTTCTTGCATTGCTTAGATTTAGTACGCATTTCCTTTTTGCTTTCTCCACTTTGACGTACTCATGTTTTCTAACTTGTTATCCAACTTATTCGTTCCATTTACATTCTTTAATAACATTACAATTCATTTGACAGTAATCAATGACGTTTACTGTCAATTATTTGAAAATAACTGTCAACTGTCAATTTGTGACAGGTTCAAATAATAATTGTTAACTCCAAATTTCGCCAGCTACACTCTAGTGGTCATAGGCAGATGTGTAAAAATGACGTTTGCTGTCAATTATTGAAAAGAACTGTCAATTTTCAACACAAGCTAAATGAAGGGAGTGGAGGTGGTTGTAAAAAAAAGAAGAACTGTCAATTTGTGACAGGTTCAAATACAAATTGTTAATACGTTCATACAAATACAAGAATTCTAATTGACGTTTGCTGTCAATTATCTAAAAGAACTGTCAATTGTCATTTTGTGACAGGTTAAAATAAAAATTGTCTATACGTTTATACAAATACAAAAAAAACTAAAATAAGTTCATTAAATATGATCGGTAGGAAATACTTGCCAAAATTGCAAAAAACAATAAATTTTACTTACGTAATTCTGACAATGTTTAAAGTTAAATGCCAACGTAATGACGTTTGCTGTCAATTAATTAAAAGATCTGTTAACTGTCAATTTGTGACAGGTTCAAATAAAAATTGTTAATACGTTCATACAAATACAAGAACTGTCAATTGTCATTTTGTGACAGGTTAAAATAAAAATTGTTAATACGTTCATACAAATACAAGAAAACTAAAATTAGTTCATTAAATATGATCGGTAGGAAATACTTGCAAAAAACAATAAATTTTAGTTACGTAATTCTGACAATGTTTAATGTTAAATGCCAACGTAACATTTATTTATTTTTTTTACATTATTATTTCAGTGCATAAAGCAGTAACTGAATAAGTATAAGATTTTAAGTATTAATCATTTGCATGACCTTAAAACGTATTCAAATATTCAAATACATTGGCCTCGGCATCAATTGCTCTCAAATTTCAATCAACATTTACTAATCCATCCTAAAATGACATTAGAACGTCAAAATCGATTTGACAAGTTAAGAAAATCTCATTGCAAAACGTCAATTCAATTTAATAAGTTTATAAATTAATAAAATTCAGAATTCAATCACCTATTATTTACTTACTAAACTGACATTAGAACGTCAAAATTGATTTGACAAGTTAAGAAAATCTTATTGATTAATTCAATTCGAAAAGTTTTTACAAAATGTGTGTCAAATTATTTAAAATTGATTTTATGTACCAATCACTTGAATGACCTTAAATTGTACCAAAATACCAAATTCATTAGCCTAAAAATGACATTAAAACGTCAAAATCGAAGAAAATCTCATTGCGAAACGTCAATTATTTATACAACATATGTCAAATTATTTAAAAATAATTTTAATCACTTTCACGATCTTAAAATATACTCAAATATTCAAATGCCAATGTATTATTACTAATCCAATAAAAAAATGACATTAGAATGTCAAAATCGATTTGACAAGTTAATAAACCAAAAATTGCAAAACGTCATTTCCAGATGTATTAAATTAATGATAATATTTGATTAGCAACAGGATGTATGCATTTTTTGAGAATGCGTCTGAGGTTACGACATAGCTCGAGAATAATTAGCTACGGATCCGTGCTCTCTTTAGCATTTCGAGAGAGAATGAAACTGAAGCCCAAAACGGTGAAAGTCCGACTCTTAAAGCATCATGTAATAATGATATAATCGATACATTTTTTTTTGGTTGTTCTGAATCAGAATTTCGTTTGACCCGAATTGATTTTAATTTTGGCGACAAATGCATTAAAATTAAGAATACCATCAATGTCAATGTCACCGGTAACGCTGTTACGGAAAGTTAAACTTTTGCGTTGACGTTAGTATTGTTGCACGATAATTGTCAAACAAACGTTACATTATAACATATTTATTTTTGTTATCAGCAATTTACTTTCTCCTGTTGACATTAAGAGTTGCTTCACTGTGCGCCATTCATCGTCAATTAACAATTGTATAATATTTATGATCGCAGCGAATTCGTAGTTGTAGTAATCATGATAATCACGTGCTCGAAAATCACTAGATTTAACAGAAAATAGTGAAATATTGGCAATTTTGATTGACGCCGCGTCGGCGTAAAATTGTCGCGTCTGTGAATTTGGGAATTCCGAGTTGATGAATTGGGTTAACAGATTTGTTAAGCAATTCAGTCTTGAGGAACACCCACAGATGTGAATAAATCAATTTTTTATGATGTATTATGCAAGAGAGAGAAAAAAATAGTTTTTAAATCTAAATTTGGGATTTGCGAATTAACTTTCTTATTTATTTTGTTGCTGTTGCGTTTGGTTTTGAAGGGAAATGGTAGAATCACGATTTTTGCTGTTACGCAATGGAGTTGCGAGCGTTAGTGACCTATTGGCGTCCAACCTTTAGTGTAGTAATGATCGTGGTGATTGCAGGTTTTTGAAGAGACGAGGAGTCCGCTTTAGGCGCAATAACAATTTCAGTTGAAACTGTTTTATTTATCTTTTCTGCAAGGTCTGCGAATTGTGCAAACCGAAAGACGCAATCGGTCTCTTTGTTTTGCCTTCGCGCGTTTCATTTTCGTTTGATATGCCATACTTAAACGCGAATATTTTTCAGTCCGCTATGGCACCGTACGCTGGGGTTACCACGACCATCACGAGGATGGAGAGCAAGAAGCACATCAAGGAAGAAGTTCCCAAAGATGTGAAGCTCGTGCCTAAAGGATACAAGGGTTTCTTCGGGGAGTACGTGACCGATCTGATCTGGCTGCACATCATCTCCATCGGACTGTTCCATGTGATAGCCCTCTACAGTTTCATAACGTTCCCATACATGCTGTGCAATTACAAAACTATTTTATGGGGTAAACTTGAAGATGAACTTCAGCATTCTGTAAACAGATCGTGTAATTCGTTGTGTTTCTCTTTATCTTTTGGAAAAAGGTGTTGTGATGGGCGGCATCGCCGGTTTCGGAGTCACCGCAGGAGCGCATAGATTGTGGTGTCACAGATCCTACAAAGCCAAACTTCCTCTGCAGATCATCCTTGCACTCTGCTATTCGGCCGCAGGACAGGTAAAGATCAAACACAACACAAATTTTATTATAATCCTGCTAATAATATTCCTTCTGCAGAACACGATCTTCGACTGGGTCCGCGATCATCGCGTGCATCACAAGTATTCCGAAACGGATGCGGATCCGCACAACTCCAACCGCGGTTTCTTCTTCGCCCACATGGGATGGCTCTTCATGAGGAAACATCCGGAAGTCATCAGGAGAGGTAATCAGATCGACATGAGCGACATCCGCGACGATCCCCTACTCAAATTGCACCACAAGTAAGTACACGCAAAAATTTAAATTAACGTACATAAAGTTGCATATAATAATACAACAATTTAAATTTTACACATAAATTTTAAAAAAAACGTATTCAAGTACAAAAAAATAAATGACATTTGAATTAATTATTATAACATAATTGACGTTAAATTGTCAATTAATTTTGTAATTAACTTATCAATAATATTTTAAACTCTATCAATCATTTTCTTTATCGTTTAGTATTATAATGACGATAATAGTAAAATTGACCAATTAAATAATTAACAATAAATCATTTGAGTAGTTGGTGGCCTACGTTAAATTATATAATTATTTGGATGTTATTTTACCGTATTTTCAGACCATTTTTACATTTAATAATCGACTTAAAATGGAATGCGTTTTATTAACAAAGTGAATAACGAAATGAAGATATATTATATAATAATTGTTTAAGTTTAATTGTTTAAGTTTCAAAACATTTTTTTTAAATACGCAAATTGAAATAAATTACAAGTGCAAAAATAGACGATTATGTTTGATCTTTGTAACTTAATTTTGTTATTTGTGCAAATGATCAAATGGAAAAAAAAATCATGTTTGCGTCTGTTCTGAACCAAAGAGTTAAATTTGCATTAAGTCAGGAAATGACAGCTGTAACGTCAAAATTGAATCGCTGTCAAATATGTCAAATCTTAAGATAATAATGATAAATTTAAGATGTTCTATTTGATTAGCGCACTTTATCTTATTACGAATTATAATTTGATCGGTGGTAGTTAAAATATTAAAATATAAAATATTTCAGTATAATAAAAATGAACTGCGATGTAAATATATTATTTTCTATTAAAGATTAACTGATTAACAATACATTATCTAACTAATTATTATACGTGTTAGGTTCCAAGTTCTATTGTTGTTTCTGTGTATTTTTTTAATCCATTACCGATACCGATAATTTTTTTTAAGTGCGGAAAATTTCCGAAATAAAGCTACGATACGCGCATGAAGATTATAAAATTATTGCACGCAAAATAGAACTTTTGAAGATGGGATTTTAATTTTAAATTTTAATTATTAATGTTTATTTTTTATTATCTCGCATTTTATTTACATCTTAAGTCAGTGGTGGGAAAATGATGGCCCGCGGGCCAAATGCGACACTCGCAGTTTCGTATTTCCAGAATGTACCTTTTTTTTTCAAATTATTTTTGATCAACTCTGATTTTATAATAAAATTTTATTTTTCAGATTTTTCCTGCCGCTGAAAATTGTCTTTTGCTTCGTGCTGCCAACCGCAGTCCCCGTGTACTTCTGGTCCGAATCCATCTACTACGCAATATTCTCCCAGTGCATCGCCAGATACATCCTGTCCCTGCATTTCACGTGGTCCGTGAACAGTGCAGCCCATCTTTTCGGCAACAAACCTTACGACATGTAAGTGATAAGCGCTTGATTAGCAACCATTTATCTCTTCGCTTACATAATCTAATTGGTTTTAACTTTAAGAAAAAGGTTAATTAAGTTGTGTATCAATTGCAAATATAAATAAGCGTTGGAATTGATCCTGTTCTTAATTAATTGCGTAACGTAAATCCGTGTAAAGATGTTAATTGTTTGTTTGTGTTGCTTAGCAACATCAATCCGAGGGAGAATCTCGCCGTGGCCTTGATCTCCATGGGCGAGGGTTGGCATAACTACCATCACACGTTCCCATGGGACTACAGGGCGGCGGAGCTGGGCAAGATCAACATGACCCTGATCTGGTTGGATCTCTTCGAGAAGATCGGATGGGCGTACGACATGAAAACGCCATCGAAGGAGCTGATTAAAGCCGTGATCGAGCGTCGAGGACCGGACTCCGTGAACACCCATTGCCATCCGCATCCCGAAGAGGTCCCAATGCCCGATCCCGACAACGAAAAGTCTATCTGAGTTCAGAAAATGCAATTATATAATACTAAATAAAAATTAATCATAATTCGACGAGACACGCCCGAGCGGCACCAAAAAGAATTTATAAAAAAAAAATAAACGATAACGTGCGAGAAATTTTTGTGATTTTAAAATATTGTACTAATACTTCGTTAAGATTATTTTTCTCTAATTATTACTATTATTCTTAGATTATTTTATATACATATATATATAAATATATGTTATATATATGCACACAGGGAATATATTTTTGTATCGTGTTTTATTCTATTAGATTTGGTGTAAAATATTCTTAGAAAACTTGGACTTTGTCATGAGCTGGTTGTTATTGATGTTAATATTATTATTGTACTATTATTTTTGTTTCGACACATGAAATAAATTCAATTTTCAAAAAAAAAAAACAAGAAGTTTATTTTCTAGTTACGTCAAATCAATTAATAAAATCATTAATTAACTGTAATTATGGAGATTGAACATCTATTTTAAATAAATCGTAACTATGTATATTGAGTTGCCTAATATACAACAACAACAACAATTTCATATTAAAAATAATACAAATTATGATAGCATATTTTTAAAATAAAGTGAAAAGTCATGTTATATAATATTTGTGCATATTTATAAACAAAATATTTTTGCATGAATGGCTAAATTTTCTTACGTTTTTTTTTTATTTAAATTTACTTTTTGTCACTATTAGATTGCATTTATTATCTATAAATATATTGTTTTGAAAGGAACAACATTTGAATAGTAGACTTGACTGCATAATTTCAATTGTTTAAGGCTACTTAAGCATTAATTGACAAAAGTTTATATATTTAGAAGTTTCAAAACATGAAATTTCCTACGCGATTTTTTTTTTAAATATTGGAAATAAATTATAAGTGCAAAAATAGACGAACATAAATCACAATTATGTTTGATCTTTGTAACTTAATTTTGTTATTTGTGCAAATCATCAAATGGAAAAAATAATCATGTTTGCGTCCGTTCTGAACCGATGGGTTAAATTTGCATTAAGTTAGGAAATGACAGCTGTCACGTCAAAAATTGTCAAATATGTTAGGATGTAGAGTTTACAACGTATTTCTGTCAAATCTTAAGATAATAATGATAAATTTAAGATGTCCTATTTGATTAGCGCACTTTATCTTATTACGCATTATAATTTGATCGGTGGTTTTGACTGAAATAATAAAAAAAAAGTACAATATCCAGATGTAATCTGTTTAGAAGCAATTTGCGTATCGAGTGCGTTAAGCACTTTAGATAAAAACAGGAAATGAGTATTGGAAGTGAAGATCTGCAATCTGTACTTATTCGATTGCGTGTATTTATTATTATATTTTTGTGTACAGTTTCTTTTTAATTACTTCAATTTTATAATCAAAAATTTCGAGACATTGTCATGGCTGACCATTTTATTATCATCTATCGTATGATTATTATGAATATTTGGGTGGCCTAAGAATTCTTTCCTTATTTTTGTCACGTATCCTCAAAATATACAAACGGATACGTATGTGCGCCCAATCTTTGTTTATCAACATTGTTTATTTTAGTGCTGATTGAATAATATGTCTAGCCCTCATAAGAGCATTTCGTCTAGCCACTCACAAAGGCATCTCTGTTCTTATCTATATTTCGTGACCCAAAGCGGAGCCTCTGAACTCTTTGTATATCATTAATTATTAAATTTACGACCCTTAAGCTGATAGATCTAAGGCGTGTGACCACCCACTTCGATAATGTACACTCCAAGGCACAAATCAGCCCCCTTTCCCCAAATATGATTCTGTATTCCGTCCGCCTTTTTACATTTAAGGCGACACTTTTATATTTTAAGTTAGTCCCAGTCCCAGTCCAGTCCAGACACGGTCCAGATAGACCTAGTCCTAGTGATACTTTGAAGTAGTCCAAGTCTCACTCTTCGTAGAAGCAACCTATGCTTGAAGCAACTGGAAGCTAGATTAAGAACTCGTACATCTAAGTGTTAAATAAATAACTATTTTAAAACACCGACTTCTATCTAGTTTTTCCTTAAAAACCCACTGGGACTCCACATCGACAAAACAACAAAATAATTCCACGGTGTCTAGAGAAACTCCATCTCAGGACACGACAACATGAATAAAAAAATAGTATTTCATTAGAATAAAGTCGAGTAGAATTAAATAAAAACTTCATAAATAAAATTAAATCGTAGTTTTATAAGTGGAAATACGTAAAAATATTTTCTATTAAATTTAAAAATAAACTATTATCATTACTAATAATAATAACTACGAAGTATAATATATTTATTAGTGAGTTTAATCAAATTAAATAATATATTTTTGAGTACAATAAAATTGTAATCTTTCAGGAGATGACAATCTAATCATCAGTTATCATAATAATCGCAGCTACAAACTATTAGCGATTTTTTTTAAACTGATATCGCTTCACTTCAATCTTGATAATGTCAACTTTACTTTTTTTTTGATAAAAATTAAACTTAAAGAGTACACATAATCAATTTTAATACTTTTTTTTATCAACGAGAGCAATTTTCTATATTCATATTTAATGTGTTATATTTAGCAATTAGTGCACAAATAATTAAATAAATTGAAAAAATAATTAATTAATTATAATAAGTTACTAAGATTAATTGTGAGTTAACTGTCAAGTTAGATTATTACATTAATATGAATTGTCAGTTAACTGTCAAACGTCATTCAATTGTCACTCAACGTCATTCAATTGCAGAATTAAAAAAAATACAATTTTAACCTGAAACAATAAATGCATTTTTTTAAATTATTTTAAATTGCAAAAGTGACGTTTTGTTATTTATAATATTAATTTCAAATTGGACTTCAATTGTGAATTGACAGCTGACAATTAATTGCCAATAATATTGTTTTCACTTGAAAACAAATTTGTCCTGTCACTTTGACAACAACGTTATGGGATGATGTCATTATTTCTCTTGTTTATTTTCTTCTGAGATGTTTTGAAAATATTTTGCGGAAAAAAAATGTTATCTTCGAATGAATAAAATTAAAACACTTTATTGCAGCGATCGCGATTACATAATTAGCGAGAAATTGTTTTCGTGTGGCGAAATTGAAAATCATGTATAATTTGAATGTTTTCGAGAGTAGAGGGCGCGCGACCTTCAACATCCGAAGATAACCCGAATTTCCGATCACGAACCTGAGAGCAGATTCAGCAGATTTTTCGACCGTTGCAAATGCTGAATTCACCTCAAATTGGTACAAATAACTAAATCGAAATCGAAAATTAAGTAAACAGAATATTAAATTTAAAAACAGTTTTTAAAATTGTTTACAGTTTAAAGAAATTATTCGTAATGCATTACTATTAAAGTTGATTCGATGCACTTAACGTCAATTGCTGTCATGGAAAGACAATGCAAAAATGTCATTTCCTTTTCGTGATTAATAATTGCATTTGCACTTTGGCGATTTATTTAAGATGGATTAGTGCTATTTTTTAATGTAATAACAAATATCGTGCACGAATGATGTTGCGTAACATTGCTATTGCGAACGTGCACGCTAACACGTACTTACATTTTACTTTAATGGAACGATTTGTAGCACGAATTTTATATGTTTTGTAGATTATTTTCAATATTCGAAATTATTGGAATTATTATTCAATAAAGTTCAATTTTTGTTGGGTCGCGAAATGGCAGCTGTCATCTGTCAAAGCTGGTGGAAAACTGTTAGCAATTAGATCGCAGTGCAACTACAAACGAGTATGCGGGCTAAAAAGGTTTTAGAAACGCTGTCGAGGTAATTAGGGTGTCGAAAGTTAAGCAACGCAAATGAATGAATGAAGAAGTAAGTAACAAAATAAATATATTAAATGGAAAACTTGTGTAATATAATGGAATCAGAATAGAAGTTATAGCGTTTACGTAATTATCTTGAAATTAAAGTAAAGTGCTGTTTTTTTTTATCTCAGTATCATCGTATATTTCCTGTTTTTAGTACACTAAATGCAAATTGTGTTTTCGATAATAAAAAATAATCATTATCGATGTACCTGTATGTGAATGAAGGATAATCTATTGTGACGATGATGATGATAACGAGTCCAAACTAATTATTTACTTTTTTTTGTTGGTGGACGAGATTGTGTTTATTTAAAGAACGATTGGGGGTCTTTTGTACTCGACTTTAATCTAATCTAATCTATATAACTCGAATGCAAATTATAAGAGTGAACAAAAAGTAGAGATGAATAGAAAGGACACAATCGAAGCCTCTCGAAGTGATGCGATGTTGTGATGTGCCTGCCTGCCGTTCAACGCGTGATGCGGTTTCGGCCAATCTTATCAGAGAGAAAATTAGGAAATAAAACACGACGAAATAATTAATCTTCGTTATTAAAGTTTGCGAAATAAAATGCAAGATTTTCGCTTTTTTATACTTTCAAGATATTAAAAATAAAAAGAAAAGTATACTTCCTTCAGGTACTCCATTCTTAATTTCTTAATTGAAAAAGGTGGAGTTTATTTTTGTAACTGATAGAAAAATGATTAATAATATATCATTGATTAAAACAATAGTTTCAGTTCAAGATGACTTAACTCGTTCATGTTTTTCTTCTTTTAAATCAATGGAAGAAGTTATGTTACTAAATAAGATTTAATCTTATTTAGAGATTAATATTCCATTTTGAAAGAGTTTAGATTAGTCTGGATAACGTAAGGAACTTTGTTGCAAAGGATTAAGTTAATTTCTATATTGATTTATTGTTTTATAGGTGAAAATGGGATAATTGCTTAACTTTCAACGAATCTGTCATTTTCATTAAAGTTTCGTGAAATTAACTCGATTAAATCTATAATAAAAATAATATTATTTTCAATTTAAAAATGATTTACATTTTACTTAAGGAGTTCCCTAAGGTTTTATACTTGGACCTTTGCAATATGTCAGCTGGAACTTAATTTACCTAAAAATTATGAAAATTAAAAAAATAGTTTGAGCAACGAAATTCATTATCAGATTAAAATAAATATTACTTTTTGAGTTCCCCAAGGATCCACATTAGGGCCAATCCAATATTTCAGCTACCAAATATTAATTAAACGTAATTTGTAGGTGAATAATGTTTTGGAAATCAATGAAAATAATCCAAAAATATTTTTGAGTTCCTCAAGGATTTACATTAGGTCCTATCCAATATGTCAGCTACCAATATCAAATGTTGATCAAAGTTAATTTGTGGGTAAATCATTTTTAGAATTCAAAGAAAATACGTTGTGCAAATAAAAGTTTACTTATCAGACTGGACCAAAAAAAAAACAAACATTAATTAAAATGATAAATTAACGGAAAATTATTCAATCCGCTGGTTTCATCATCGTCGATAATTAATTTGCAAAATAAAAATATAATCGCCAAAACAAAACATGTTTTAAAAATAATTATTTTGTTTTTTTTCTGATTATAAAGATTTGTTGTAATCTAACTGCGAAAAACAAACTTAAAGTTCAACAAGAATTAACGGTAATCTATAGTCAAATTATAACGCATTGTTCGCATGGGTGAAGGGTGATAAATCCGAATTGCCTCTTTTGTGTCTGACCGTATTAATTGGATGATTGCGATGTGCAAACTCCAAAGTACGCATGGATGGGATCACCGTCGCGGCACCAAATCATGAGATGCATCGTTTATTATGCTGTAAGCCAATCGGCTTCTGAAACGTAATACTTCTTTCAGCGCACGAAAAATCACCAGTTCCGCAGGCAACAATAACAAAAAATGATTCACGAATACGAATATTTCATTTTCTTTCCGTTCGGTCTTCGATAATTCAAAGACGTCGATTTCCAAGGTCAACATGGCACGTTTTGTAACATTGCTCATTACCGATTACAGTAATTGCTGTAATTGTACCTGCTACATTTTTATTCGACGATAAACATAAAATAAACACGGTTGAAAGTTAATTAGTTCGAGGAATATTTTTTCTTTATACGAATCAATAAAGCAACGAAACACCATCAAATTGCCAATTGCATACAGAATATCGAAGATCTTTTTAGATTTTTATAATAGTGATTACGAACTATTTCAAGTCCCTGTAATTAAATCACCAATTCATGTGATAATCAAGGAACAACTTGCTTAACTTTATTAACTAAATCTACGCCATACATTAACTCAAATATTTAATTTCTACAGATTTAGTTTGATTTTAAGATCAATTTTCTATCCAAAAATTATTTTAGTAAATTTGATACAAAAACTTCCGTTTAATTTTTTTTTTATTTAATGTTTGATTTTGACAAAATCAATCAATCTGACAGTTGTGAAAGTGAAATATGTCAAATTGGTATACGGATACCATAAATGTCAAAATTGTGAAAATTCACTCATAGTCTGTCAATATGACAGTTGTTGAAATAAAATATGTAGAAATATATTAAATATTAATCATCATATTGACAAAAATTAAATTTCAATTTATATAACAAAATTGTCATTTTTTTTATTACAGTGATAACTTACTAATATCATTTATTTAAATGACAGTTGTCAAAATGAAATATGTCAAATTAGTAATTGGATGTTTAAATAGTTTATCACTAGAAGATATATTTGAAAGACATTAATGTGTAATATTAAAAAATCAACTGTCAATCTGACACGTGTCATCGATATGCGAATACAATAAATTTCACAATAATCGCAATTCTAATTTGTATCATTGTGTACACTAAATAATAATAAAATATAAATTGTAAATATTTTCTTGTCAAAAATTAAACCTTTTGAATATTCATATAATCAATTTTTATTTCAAAATATTTAGTTTTTTGTTGAGTATGATGTAACCTAGAACTGAAAGTATATTTTCTTTCGATCGATAGCTTAATGAGCTACTGTTTTGTAGTAATTATAATTAATAAGCTACAAAAAACTAAATTATTCTAATAACTTATTTTACGTTCTGTAAAAACAACTTCAATTCGCGTTATCTATTCATCCAACTCTATTTTTACCGCACATTTACTTACTGATGCAATTAAAATAATCCAACAATCGTGTTTCGTCGATGTGACTTAAGCGTACAAAACAAAATAGCCGATAATATAAGATTTTGCAATAGTGATTTTTATGTTGTTGTTTTTTTTTTAAATTCGCGACAACTGGACGATAAACACTTCAAAATGCATTTAAGATATTCACTTATAATAATAATAACAATACTTTAAATGTTATTTTTGATGTCTGCTTGTAAGTTAAATTTGAAAGATTGCATGAATTATTCAGCATTCGGCCATTTGTTACAGTTCTCAACGCTGTCTCGCTTAACTATATAATAACGGCAGAGGTTGGTCGTGGAGGATGGCAAGATGTGTCGGATGATGATGGAAAAATTGTGCGGTATTAATATGGGAGATCCGAATTATGCCGGATCGTCGGTATTTGATGTTAAAATCAATAGGGACGGAAATTACATAGCATTCAGCGCATATTCAATGCAGCGTAATTGATATGGGAATGGGACCTATGCAGTAAATTAAAAATAAACTTTGAAGACTGCATTCGATATGTCTAAATAGATAATTTATGGAGGACGCATCAACGAAATACGTAACATTTAGTAACAAAACTGTCATCATTAAAATGTCACCTGTCAATTTGACAGCTGTGAAAATGATATAAGTCATATAACGAATTCCACAAATATAATTATGACAGTATAATTCTAACAATTTTTAATGATTATTTATAATTTCGAAGAATGTATTCAATGTCTAAATGGATAATTTATGGAGAACGCAGCAACGAAATATTGACTTGTAACATTTACTAACAAAACTGTCATCATTAATATGTCACCTGTCAATTTGACAGTTGTGAAAATGATATAAGTCAAATAACGAATTCCACAAATATCATAATTATGACAGTTTAATTCTAACGATTGTTTATAATTTCGAAGAATGTATTCATTGTCTAAATGGATAATTTATGAAAAAAACTAGATTAAGAATTACATAACAATTTTTTTTATAATTTTGACAACTTAATATATCACCTGTCAATCTGACAGTTGCGAAAATGTTATATGTCATAATTGTGTCAGTTTAATCGTAACAATTTTTAATGATTGTGTACGAGCCTACATTCGATTTGTCTAAATGCATAATATATGAAGGACACAGCAACGAAACATTGACGTGTAAGTTTGGACAGAAACTAGGTTGAGAATTATATTACAAAATGGTCATTTTTTATGTCAGTCTGACAGTTGTGAAAGTTAAATATATCAAATTGATCAGAGAAACATTGATGTGTAATATTTCCAATTATTAAGTTGATAATTATATGACAACAGATTGACAACTTATTAAATCCTGTTGTGAAAATGACAGTTGTTAAAATGAAATATGTCAAATTAGTAAGATGTTTAAATAGGTTATTTATTGAAGATATATTAGAAAGACATTAATGTGCAATATTAAAAAGTCAACTGTCAATCTGACATACGTGTCATATTATGCGAATACAATAATTATCACAAGAATCTCAATTCTAATTTGTATCACTGTGTACACTAAATAATAATAAAATATAATTACTAAATATTTTCTTGTCAAAAATGTGTCAATTTGAAATTATTACCTGTCAGTTTGACAATTTATAAAATATTAAAACTTTTCATTTGCAATATTTTTTTGATTTGTATTTTCATTTGCAATGCCACAATCTAGTAACTAAGTAAACGCTTCGTAAGGAGTAGATTTTGCATTTACGATAATCGTTACGAAATATCAGACTTTGTTTTCGCTTTGCTGAATGTAATTTAATATTGGATGTTCCATAGAGGCAATAACAATTTCTCGAATTCTCCAAACGAAACACGTGATACTTGAAATATAAGCTACGAGACGATTCTATAGAAAGCAAACATTTTTATAGTTTCCGGCTAGTATAGTTTTTCCATACACATTTAACCACAATTTTCTTTTCGACGCAATTATTCATAAATATAAAAATTTATACTAAGATTGGAATCTGTTATAAACGTAAGCAAAGAAAAACAATTTCCAAAATTACATTTACTACGATGTTAGTTTAAATTTCGTTGACGCAAACTCAATGACGCTACCGCAAATTTACGTAATAACATTTCTGGTCAATTAATAATAATTGGAAAAAAAATTTCAATTATTCAAAACAACTTTTAAAATTCAGCACATAATTTGAAATCAAAAATTTCTTATAATACAAATTATCAAAAACAATAATTTCAGTATAAGTATTTCCTCTATAATTTCATGTCTTCCGTTACGTTCAATTATTATAGATTAGTATTGATATAAATTATATTTGTACCATTTTATCGAAATTTAATTGAAATTACCAACAAAATTGCTAGGATTCATTTCGAGGAAGGAAAATTCAAATATATGCAATGTTTTTATATCTACAATTTAAACAATTACTGAAATTTCACTCAAAATCGTTTTACATAATTGTCCATTAAAATAATTATACTTTTAACAGAATAATTTGAATGCGTATAAAGTGACAACAAAATAATTTTTTTTATCTGAAAGTTACAAGAACAAAAATTTGGTAATTGATGACTAAATAAATTAAAAACGTAGTTGCATAGGCGTTCGTTTAATGTTAGCTAGATAGTTTTGACCTTGTCCGTTTTTGCAAATTTTCACTGCGCTAAAATAAAAAATTTTAGTAACAAATCGAATAAATAATATTTTTTACAAAAATTATTATTTTAGTTATCTTTTTTTTTGAAATAACCAGTTGCAAATTTATATAATTGCTTCATTAAATATTTGCTTATCGCAAAGCGACGTCCTTGTTTCGTTTATAAATTGGAAATAAACATGTTTAAAAAAATATATTTCAATTGGTAATAGTAATAGAAAACTATGTTCAAGTGTGAACAAAAATATTAACAAAGTATAAATTAATTCAACTTTGATAAGTTTACTAAAACAACCCATTTTGATATCGAATTATCTTAAAGTTTAATTGAATTTAAGCGGTTATCTAATTTATTAACCACCAAAACATTTGTTTGCGAATCAAAACTTTTTATTTCCTTGAATTAATCTTTGCTTTCAGCTAAAAGTTTTTGATTCAGTCTCTCGAAATAATGAATTCTTATTTACATACGTTTTTATTTTTGATTTGAATGTGGTTTTGCAGTTCTATATTTATGTAATATTTGCTTCATTAATTAATCATTGAATTGAAACGTAATATGAAAAGATGTAGTTGATTCTTTGTTGGTTGATAAATATGGATGTGAGGGTTCCAAAGGGCACGTAATAATTCAAAGTGGAGGAATATTTTCTTATGTAATTCTTATTTAGATACGTTTTCATTTTTGATCTGAATGTGGTTTTGTAGTTGTAAAGTTATGTAATAATTGCTTCATTAATTGAATTGAAACGTAATATGAAAAGATGTAGTTGATTCTGTGTTGGTTGTTGGATGTAAGGGTTCCAAAGGGCACGTGCCGTTTGTCACGTTTAATTAATGTGGTGAATCAATAATTCAAAGTGGAGGTGCTTTCCGAGTGACATAAGGTCTGAAGCGAGGAAAGCGGTGGAGGTTTCCCATAATCAATATTTCGTGGAAAACGGAAACACACCATGGAGTCGTTGCCAACTTGATGGATTCTGTGGGAAACAATTGCGTAAGGTTCAGTCGATCGTACGATGCGGTGCGTTCTTTTCTTCTTGTTCGCTTTTTTTTTTGGTAACGGTTCCCTCGGCAAAGTGAAAGAGAAAGACAGGCGAAGATACGGATGCGTGGGTGAGAGCGAGACGAACGATCAGGCTGGGATCACGCCATGGAGGTAGGCCAATTCAAGAGAGCCGACGATCGCGAAAAGGATCGCGTGATGATGGACATGCGTCCTGCAGAAGTCGGTGCGGTGCGCCGCGGCGGCCGTCCACCATCCGAATACAACATCTCCAACTTCGAGCGAAGTTCGTCGGGACGCAGCAAGTGTACACCGCGCCTCCGCGACTTCAACTGATACGGTTTCCAATCAGCGAGGTTTCATCGACGAAAGCATCGTCATCGTGCACTTTGCACCCTATCCCAATCCAAGTTCGGAGTTTCCTCTGCTGGAGGTGGCGGCGTCGGTGCATCGTCGCGAATATAAAAGATACCGCATCCCACTTCCATCGTTCAGTTTGTTCAGACGCGGTCAAGTTCGTCACAACCGATGCAATTATCCCATTAAACAACTAAACCATCAGTACCAGTGGAACTTTCAACACCTGACAAATCCACTTCTTGGAATACAACCACCAACCAACGTAAGTACAACCAACAAGATCACTTTAAAAATTATCACTTCATCCTAGAACAAATAATCATTAATATAAAATTATCCTTTAATATCACATAATTTACTTTCATTAACTCCCCTTTACATCATTATTTAAACAACACTAGCATAATTTCTGAATGCAATACTTCAAAGATCATTTCAATCTAAACATTCTCTTTTATATCAAGCGCAAATAATGCATGTTAATTTTCCATTCTTACATAAATAAAACCTTACTTAATAATCACTATCAATTATTTCATTTTACTTTTACCACGAGAACATTCACGTCTTTTTATATTTATTACATTCTTTATATAATTGCATTAATAACAATAAGTACTGTTATATAATTGTTTACCATAAAATTTCTAAGCTGTCAAAAAATATCACCTGACGGACGCCGCCTGGCTTTTCGAAATACACAAGTAACTACTAAATCATTACCTTAACTTTCCGTTACTTCAATATTTATACAATAGTTATTTGATCTGCAACTTCTTAGAATTAATCAATAATATATAGTCAAGGTTTTTCTTCGATAAATTAATTGATTTATAAACGTAATTCATGCAAGGAGTTAATTGATCAATATGAATACAATTGACTTGGCAACTTGCCAACTAATTATTCCGATACAAATTTGTGCCCATTATTTAATTATTCAGTTAATTGTTAATAATAAAATTTAACAACCAGTTATTATAATAAAGTATTCAAAAATTTTATCAGTTTTTTTTTTAATTTCATATTTTGTATATAAAATTTCACTGATAATTCTCGACAGATTAACTAATTTTTGTAAAAGATAAAATATAAATCTTTTTAAAAATGCAAAAATGTAAATGCAAACGGAAACTTCTTTGCGCAAATAATGATACGTTTCCTGAAATTACGCAACATCTCTAGAATTTATAATGATGTTCGCTTTAATTGCAGTTTCTTTAATGGAGCGGTGAAGTCTGCTGCGACTATTATTTTTTGTAAATTCATTTTTTGTTCGACGTAACATTATAAAAACGCACTTGACATATGAAAACGTGAGGTTTTGTGCCCTTAAAAAATACATAACGAAAAGTCACCTTTAAAAGGATCAAAGACCAAATTTTGACCGGATTATTAAATTATTATGAAAGAAAAAAATCTTCGCTACTTTCTAATAACTTACTTTAGAAACCCAATTGTTAAATATTTATCTTTCCGAGTAAATAAATATTACATAATTTCATTAACTATTAATAATTCAGCAATGAATAATTCATTCGTCAATTCCATTAATCATCGTTTTTAATATAATTACGATGTACGAATTGTTTACAAATATGTGACAATTCATCTTATTATATAACTGATAATTTAAAAAAGTTAAGCAATTTCCAATGAAGATAATTAATTAATAATTTTGCAATATTAGCACGTGTAATATTTTTAAAAAGAAATTAATCAATTCTTACGTAACATTTTCTAAAATTTCAAACGATTACGAAACACTTTTCGCACACTTTTGCAAAACTCGCATTAAAAAAAAATACATAAAACATTTTTACGTGTATTTCTTAAGGGCGTTTTTAATGAGTAGAATTAGTTAATGTCATGATTAAGTATCTACGTTTTATACATTCACTATTTATATTGTTTCGTTGCGTGTTTGTAAACCTTAAGGGGGACAGAATACATCATTTTCAATGTTAGTCTATTCTCGTATTGGTCTATGATACATAAAATTCGTTTTCCTGCGGGTAATGATACCAGAAGTGCATAACTGTTACGAAATAATACTACACGTACATAAGCAGGATATCGTTTAGCAGCTTTCTACGACAAACAAATATCGTAGTCGAAGCTTTAACTATATTACAGTTTAAAGATTACTTAATACACGGAAATAGACAATTTGTTAAAATAAAAGTTATATATAATACAAGACGATATTTTGGATTCTTATTGTCCGTTCAAGTCTGCTCTACTTTTTCGCATTTCATGGTTCGTCGGTTAAGGAGAAGCAGCAATAATAACGTGGCACGTTTAATTAAAATGTTTTCTACGTAAAAAAAGGAGAACGGCGTCGATGGATTCATCGGATCGGAGCGATTAAACGGGATTAGAGGACGAAATTAGTAGAGAAAATAGCATGGACCACCTGCACACGTGTGCAAGTGCGAAATGGGTTCAGCAAACTTGACCCGAGAGAGGCGGAAAAGCTTTGATGATGATGGTACTGAAAGTAGTGGAGAGACTAGGTCGCGGCAAGGACGAGCGTCGCGAATTTCGTCCTTACGACCGCGGGCGATCG
This sequence comes from Nicrophorus investigator, assembly GCA_963457615.1. Taxonomy (NCBI): domain Eukaryota; kingdom Metazoa; phylum Arthropoda; class Insecta; order Coleoptera; family Silphidae; genus Nicrophorus; species Nicrophorus investigator. Next base: position 4,521,178 of record OY735143.1, read on the forward strand.
AATTACGCAATCCGCCGTTTATTTACGCATAATGTGTGAAGGAGATTCGGCGTGGATTTGGAATTCATAAATTTTTCGGAATGATGATGTAGATGTGTTATGGTTTGTTTTTTTTTGTGTAAATAAAAAGACACGCCCTGAAATTTATCGATTCTCCTCGCCCGACGCGGCCCTCCGCTAAATTCAGGGAACCCAATTACAACAAACCACTGCAAAATGGAAAATGCCGCAAATAAAACCCGCAGCATTGTCTAAAACAAGTTTGCGGTAAATATACATGAAGTCTCTATATACAAGTTATTAATTAAACACTTACGTACTTAATCTTCACTTTAGGTAATATTATACTAATATTACACTGGAAAGATTTTGAATTCTTCAATCCGATCGTGACATTGGGTAAAAATCGATCCAAGCAGGCGTATCATCTCAAATGACATTTGCTGAAAAAACAAAAGTTAAGGCGTTTTTTTTTACTGAATTTAAATAGTTTGTTGTTGTCGCTTTTCAGAATGGCACCAAATATCTCTTCGGTACCTACTGGGGTATTGCACGAAACCGACGATGAAGTCTTGGCGACGCACGTTCCGCCTCAGCTCCACAAGCCGGAGAAGAGGAAGTTGCAACTGGTATGGAGGAACATCATCCTCTTCGTCTATCTTCATCTTGGCGCTCTCTACGGCATCTATCTGCTGTTCACCGGAGCCAGCATCTTCACTTTCTTATGGGGTAAGTCCACACGAAAATCTGAAACTTACAATATTCTGAAAAACACGCAACTCTTTAATACAACCAACAATTTTACCTGACTTCGCGTTGTTTGCAATTTTATAATGATGGCCGACGACTAAACAAAAAAACAATAGTCTAGTGACGTCAATTTTAAATAGTCCATTGAAAATAATAATATTTTGGCAAACAAACTCTTCATAAATTCATGAAAATTATGCGCTTAAATTAATATACAACAGTTTCAGAATAATACATGAATAAAATTAATTTTATTTACACATATTTAAATTGTAAATAAATTTATTTGTAACCAGTTTTGGTGACTTTAGCATTGCGTTATCGATTTCTGTATAGAGGGTGGCATGCTGTGGTTTGTAAAGAATAATGCCATCTGTCAGAGTTGATTTCAATTTAGGAAATAGTACATGTTATTTATGCTTCTTGTAATTTGTAGTTATTTGAATATAAATTCTTTGGTTATTATAAAAAATAATAACAATTGATAAGTTTAGTGATGTAATTAGGTTTTATCGATTGCATTTTCTTTTTATTTAACTGAAAATTAATAATTTCTAACTAATCTATATTTAGTTATTTTGTTAATGTTATCGATGGGAAAATGTTGTGTTTGTGTTGGATAATGGGATGGGTTAGTAACACGGCGACCTTCCGACCTACTCCACACAATTTAGTGCAGTCATCGGGATGATGATAACAGGGCGTACTTGATTAGATTATCGCACTGAATACAACGATCTCCGATGTAGCGAAGGGGGAAAACTCTGCTAATTATAGTCGAACTTGACATTGCAAATAGTCGGCTTTATGAAATTAATTATATAATAATCGGAAGTAAATGGATGTAATCTGCAAGAAGTTTGTTCACTGGTCGACTCTGTGTGGTGGTTTTGGCTAGGGTTCGAACCTCAACCTCCAAACAGTGTTGATCAGCGAGATACAGGGGTCACCGCTGGAAAGCATGAGGATCTGCACCCAATGAAAAATGTTTTCGAATCAAATTTATTTGTTTTGTTCGTTTGATTCGTCGGAGAAGTGAGAGAGAAACTCGTTTATGATTTACGGAAAATCTTCCGTGCAATTGACGGTTTCCTGTCGTATGATCATGCTCTTCTGGATTGATTAATTGGCATGTGCTCATCGTGCACAAAGAGAGCGAGTGCGGATCGGAGACTGGTCCAATTTAGAGGATGTTCGAATGGCGTGGTCAGGGACCACGATATGCGCGTGCCGCTGCTCGCGAGTTCGCCAAGTTCAAACATCATGCGATAAACCCTACGACTTTTCGCTTTTATTTGATTTGCACGATGATCTTGCACTTGTAACTTATGTCTTATTTATTTTTTTGCTTTGCAGCGATGTTTTTGTACCAATGCGGCGGATTGGGAATCACCGCCGGAGCTCACAGGCTTTGGGCCCACAAGTCCTACAAGGCCAAAGCGCCGCTGAGGGCATTGCTGACGTTCTTCAACACCTTGGCTTTCCAGGTAAAACGACGACTGCGAATGAGTTTTAAAGGATCATACTTATTTATTTTTATTATTCGCAGGATGCTGTCGTTGATTGGGCCAGAGACCACAGGGTGCATCACAAGTACAGCGAAACCGATGCCGATCCGCACAACGCCACACGCGGCTTCTTCTTCGCTCACGTCGGATGGTTGCTCTGCCGCAAGCATCCAGAGGTCAAGCAGAAGGGCAAGAACATCGACCTATCCGACCTCTACGAAGACCCAATCCTTCGTTTCCAGAAGAAGCACTACCTGATCCTGATGCCACTCGTCTCCTTCGTCATGCCCACCGTCATTCCGATGATGTTCTGGAACGAGACCTTCCTCAACGCCTTCATGGTCAACCTGTTCAGATATACCTTGACTTTGAACGCTACCTGGTTGGTTAACTCGGCCGCCCACATGTTCGGAGATAAACCATACGACAGGTAAATATTATAAAATTTTAACGCATCTGCAATATTTCAAATCTAAAGTCTTGCTGCATTAAATATTTTCTTTGTTAAAACGCAGTCAATTTCGCGCTCTACGCAAATCGTGCAACTTGCGAATGCGGTCGTTTCTAATAATTATTCACCTTTAATTGGTTACGACTTTCTTCTTCGCCGCTCATGTTTAAATGGGCGCAATTTCCAATTTACAAATTTTCTCTTTCGTCCGATTAATTCTTTTAACAATTGTTATGATCATCATAATTGGTGTTGGCTTCATTAAGTATGCACGCTATTTCATTTAATTGGATGAATAACAACGTTAATGAGAATGCGAGCTCTAATAATCGATTGCATAACGATCGATCAGCTGGTGCGCAATCCGATTTCAAGGTCACATTGTGGTATAATTACAATATTGTTTTGCGTATATTAATATGTTTGTTTTGTTTGCAGGTTTATCAATCCTGCTGAAAACATTTCCGTATCCATTCTCGCCATGGGCGAGGGTTGGCACAACTACCATCACACTTTCCCATGGGACTACAAGACCTCCGAGCTTGGAAAGTACAGCACGAACTTCACAGCCGCTTTCATCGATTTCATGGCCATGATCGGACAAGCCTACGATCTTAAGACCGTCAGCACCGACATGATCAAGAAGAGGGTGCAAAGAACTGGCGATGGCACGCACGAGCTTTGGGGATGGGGCGACAAGGATCAGGATAAGGAGGATATGCGCGATGCCATCATCACGCACAGAAAGGACGCATAAGGATTCGTACCATCCGATTATCCACTTGCCACCCACTTTGTCTCTCTACGATTTTCTTTATTTTGCCATAGATTTATATACATACATATATATATATATAAAAAAAGAGAATAGATGAAAAAAAGAATATTCGTATTTTGTGTATAAGAATATATATATTAGATGTAAGATGATATACGAGATGAGTAAGGAAAAGGACACTATATTATAAAAAAAAACAACAACAATATGAATAACTAATTGTATCCTGAGACTGATATTTTAAATGGACGGTTGTTTGCGGTTGTTGCATCATTAAGACTTAGTTTTGCTTTTTCCTCGTTTCAGAAAAAACCTCCCCCGTTGATTTAAGTTATTTACACGTTTTTTTTTTTATTTGTTATTTAATTACTTTTTCGTCCAGCCGGTCTGGAAACGTTGGTACAACCACCCGCAGTTCTCGGGATTCACAGGGTTTTTTTCTTGTTACTTCGTAGAACATGCAAGCGCACCGTTCGTTACGTAAATTAACGAAACCATACATATTTTTTTGTTTGTTGTACTATTGGTGATATTAACTTCTAGTTTCTTTAATATTTAACAAATTTTGGTTTAATTTTCGGAAAATGTATAGTTTGTTATTAACTAAAAACTATTTGTTCTCTGCACACAAGTAGGAACGTACCCTATTTAATAATGAGATGAAGATTTATTTTATGATTATCGTTTACACACTCACCACGTTGTATAAATAAATATAATGTAATAACAAAACGAAAATAAAAATATCTTTTCTATATACCACACTAATTATCCATTATTTATTTTTCTCTCAATTACATAGTTATTAAAAGCTTAATTATTACGTTTATCCTAAAAAAATACACAGAAAATGAAATATTCATATCTATAAGATTAGATGAAATTACCTTTTGTAAAATGCTCCATCTTCTCGAATTTTAAGAGAAGTTGCTGCCACCACCCGTGCAACTCCTCCAACCGTTTCTCGATGTACTCAGACCGACTGTGCTGCTTTCGAATCAACTGCTTACCGATGTTATCCAAAACCACGATGGAATTGCTGCAATTTTCGAAATCATTTTGCTTCTGCTTCTTGTTCGGATCAACAGATTTCTTTTTGTGGTACTCATTCAAAGTGGAATCTCGAAGCATATTCAAGATCAACAGCTCGAGCTCTTCGGCTTCTCGTTGGAAACGCTGGAATTGCAAGCACTGCTCAAGCGTCTCCTTCGTTGCGTCCGCTTTTCTTTGGGAATTGTACCGACTTAAGTCCACAAGCTTAAATTGCGACTGGTGATCTTTACTTTCTGCCATGATTAACGAAATGGTAAAACTTGTCTGATAAATGCGCGTCGATTCCATGAAATTATATACTGATTTTTATCATAAACTATTTACTTTAACATAATTGGAAAGTAATTAGTTAAATATTCTTTAATTACGTAAACGCAAAGTGTTAAAAAATTATGAAATGAAAACAAACAATGTCATTGTATTTATTATTACAGATAGATTATTTAGTAAGTAAATTCATTATGTGGCACATCAGTTTCGTGAATGAAAAAAGTTTTTTTCAATTCTTCGATGAGTTGTCGCTCGGCGATTTGGATGAGATCAACATTCTTCAACAATTTACTTTCAGAGCGAATACCTTGATCATAGATGATTGCGATCACCTCTTTGCAGTATCTTATGTATTTCATCAGGAGGAGCGGACGATAAAATCTCAAATCTTTTGCAGTCAGCAAGGAGAGAAAATTTTCCCATAAGTTGATCAAATTCTTCAGTTTCAACTCGATGGATGCAGATTCCGGATGGTCCATGGAGATCATCCTCTTGCCGATATGATGCAAAGCGGAAATGTCATTGTTGCAAGCGACCAATTCGATGTTGAAAAACACTGCATTATTATAAGAATGAATTCTTTCCTCAGAAATTACTTTCGTCTTCTCGACGCACCACGATTCGAACTTTTGGGCTTCGCTCATGAAAAACTGGTATCGATAATCATCTTCAAGATCGTCCTTACGACCACGTCGCTGGTGCAACGAAGATATTATACCCATATTGGGTACAATTTTTGTTAACAATTATTTGAATACTTAAACGGTTTTACTTGAAATGCGCAATGCGAAAACTTTAAGTAAACATTTTTTTAACCAATTATATTTTGTTGAGTGATTTTTGTATTAAGCAAAGGTTTTTCGCTAAGAAAAAGTCATTTTCTGTATATTTCTAGGTATATTTCTTTGGGTTACATTAAGAAAATAATTAAACAAATAAATTATTTTTGTAGTTCAGTTTGTGGAGCATCGTGATTGGAAATAGCTTCTTTCAATTCTTTGATGATGCAACTTCCTGCAATTTCCAAGAAATCAACATCCTTCAACAATGGATTCTCCGAGTACAAGCCATGATCGTTGATGATTGCCATAATATCTTCGCAACATTTTAAGTATTTCACCAGCATCAACGCGCCATGAAGCTTCGCCCCTTTTTCAGGCAGCAAAAACAGCAAATTAACCCACAAAATTATCAAATCATTCAGTTGCAATTTGATGGCCGTCGATCCCGGATGATTATTCGCAATCATCCTATTACCGATACATTGCAAAGCAGTAATATCATTGCTGCGAACGACCAATTCCAAGTTGAAAACTTCACCTTTCAGTTTATCATCCAAAACTGCATTTTTTTGGACTGAATCTGCATTTTTCGAAACGGAACACGTCTTCTCGACGATCCAAGACTCGAGCTCTTGGGCTTCGCGCATGAAAAACTGGTATCGAGAAGCGTTTTCGAGATCGATCTTTTCCTGAATACGCCGTTTCCGCGAAGAAATTATACCCATGACTGAAAAATATGGTTCTGATAGATTCTGAATTCTTAAACGTTTGTACTCGAAATAAGCTATGCAAACACTCCGGCTTCTTTTTATAAGTTTTTACCCAATTATATTTTATTGAAAAACGTTTCTATAAATATTTACAAACTAAAATGCATTTTCTTCTACTCCAATTTTCTCGTAACGAGTTTGAAATGAGAATTCAAATCACAAAGTTACAAATTATGTTCTTCCTTGGAAATAGCCTCTTTCAATTCCTCTCGAAGAAAACTCTCCGCGATTTCGATAATATTAACGTTCTCCATTGATTGATCTTCCAATTGGATAATTTCCATCATCTCTTTGCAATTTCTGATGTATTTCATTAGCAGAAACGCCTCTTGTAATCTGGACTTTCTCACTTTCAACTTGGAGAGCAATTTTTTCCACATGATCTGCAATTCAACAAGTTGCATCTCTATTTTCGACGATTTCCGATGTTTCTCAATAATCATCCTGTTACCAATAAAATATAAAGCGATCATGTCTTTGGTACGTGCGGCCAATTCGGCGTTGTCTATCAAGTTCTTCCTCGAAGCGGACTTCTTGAAGATCCACGACTCGAGCTCATCGGCATCGCATTTGAAAAACTTGTAGATATAATCATTTTCAATCTGCTGAAGCGCTAAATTTTCACGAGAATATAATTGACCCATGATTGAAAATGATAGTTTTCTTAAACGGTTGTATTCGAAATGCGCAGTGGAAATACTTCTTATTATAGACGTGACTTTTTTTTATATAAACATTTTGTTGGTAAAAATTATTACGTTTTAAATATTTAGTGATGATTGCCTGAAAACTAATTATAAGGTGTGTAAAACTAATATTTTACTTAACGAATATTTTGGTTTAAATATTTGCGAAATATTTCTGCACTACGTTGTATTAATTAGTTAATTTTCAGCCTGAACTCCTATATTTCTAGTGCGCAAAATGTTGAGGTATGCAACATTCGCGACACCGATTATGTAATATATGCAACATGGTGTTCTTCCCCATTCTCATATTTATTTACAATTTACATAATATCTTCAATAATAAACTAATAATTTGCAATTGATGTCATATAAAGTGTGTTTCGTCCATCGTGCACTAAACTCGAGTATAAATAATTTACAGAAAAAAAAAATTGTTTAATCCCGTTTGTACGAGATGACGGCTTCAGTCTGCTCATCAGAGCTTTGGTCTTTGTCGCCCCAGCCCCACAGCTCGTGGGAGCCATCTCCCGTTCTTTTCACCCTCTTCTTGATCATCTCGGTGCTGACGCTCTTCAGGTCGTAGGCTTGTCCGATGGCGGCCATGCAGTTGATGAAAATTGCGGTAGGATTAAGTCTGTATCCGTACTCAGAAGTCTTGTAATCCCATGGGAAAGTGTGATGGTAGTTGTGCCAACCCTCGCCCAAAGCTAAGAAGGACACTGGTCTATTCTCCACCGGGTTGATGAACCTGAAAAGAGAAAAGAGTGGTGAAGTAATTGCTCGATTGTGGATTTTCGATATAGCATACCTATCGTACGGTTTGTCGCCGAAGAAATGCGCGGCGGAGTTTACCAGCCAGGTGATGTTCAGGCCGCAGCAGTAGCGAAGCATGTTTATGAAGAATGCGTTTGTGATGGTTTCGCCCCAAAAGTAGCAAGGCACGAAAGTTGGAAGGAAGAAGCTAGTGAATAGCATCAAGTATACGTAGTGTTTGTGCTGGAATTTCAGTAAAGGATCTTCGGTGAGGTCGGAGAAATCGATGCCCTTGCCCTTGGCGAAGACCTCCGGGTGTTTCTTGGTCAAAAGCCATCCCACGTGGGAGAAGAAGAGACCGCGCTTCGCGTTGTGCGGATCCGCATCGGTTTCGCTGTACTTGTGATGCACCCTGTGATCTCTCGCCCATTCTATCACTGAACCCTTAAGACAAATTAACACAATTCATTAAAATAATGAACACTACATTTTTTGTAGTATACTAACTTGGAAAGCCAAAGTTTGCAGAAAGACGAGGAAGATCCTCAAAGGTAGTTTGGCTTTGTACGAACGATGCGCCCATAACCTGTGCACTCCTGCCGTGATGCCCAAATTACCTAAATTCACCAAGGCCACACCTGCAGAAGAAAACAAACATATTATCTGAAAGCGAACATTGCGCAGTTGAACTTTTCGCTAGCAGAAATAAAAAAAAAATCGGAACCGACCAAAAATAAAGCATATTGGAGGGGGTCCAAGAGTATGTCTGAATCGCATCCAAGGTGTTACATAAGATGCCTACATCCAAATCGTAACTCTACAACCACCTTCGTCATCGTTTCCATAGCAAAATCAATAAGTTTGCAAAAAAAAACTATTTTTGCTAAACGTTGCCTAGTTACCCTTATCAATTTATCCAGATAGCGTCTTGCTGCATGCATTATTATTATTCCATTCCGATAAGCATCGCATTATGTAAGTTAATCCTTTGATCCCAGTTTTCCAGCATCGATAAAATTTTATTATTTCTTCAAAATCACGAAACTACCGTTCCATTGTCACGACGTAACGGCCTTATCAGAAACTCTTGAATATTTTTCAACCTTATCTCCGCCAAAAAAAAATTACATAAAACGTGCAAATACGTGACCCCTTTTATCAATAAAATTAGTTAATTCATGAATATTCAATTACCAAAGGACAAAGAGTTTTCGCACTTTACAATACGCATTTAATTTCTGAGTGTTTTACATTGATAACAAGAAGATGTAAAATTAATTATTTTATCGTGTACAATTATTTCTTTATAAATGATACGTATTAAATTTGATATTGCTTCGAATGAGTATTCGAAAAAAATGAATGAATTAAATTTAAAATTGCAGACACTTGTTGCTGAAATTGTATGTAAGTTATGAAGTTAATATTCTTTTGTTCTATTTCTAGAAGCTTATGTGCTGCAGTTCAAAGTAAAATTGTTATTTTTTAATTTGAAATATTTTTGTAATTCTGAAGTTATGGAATTGTCTAAAAATAAATCAAACAATGCAATATTTGTTTTTGCTAATTTTATAATATTTTGTTTGAATCTTTTATGGTGCTAAACGTAAATATTGTGTTTGCAGTATTTACTACAAAAATTATTAGAGTATACTTTTCCAGTAATGAAAATTTATGAATTAATATTTATGAAGTGTATTATATTAAGAAATGAGTTTGTGAGTGATTAAGGTTAGTTCATACCGAAAAGGGTGGTCCTCCAATTGGCCGAATCGAAGATCACATAGAGGCCGTAGAGCGCGGCCATGAGTAGGTAGACGTAGAGGATGATGTTCCTCCAGACATACTTGTATTCCCTGGGTGGTAATTTGGCGTTGCAGTCGTGTTTGATGGTGACTTCCTGGTCGTCGTTCTCGTGAAGAACGCCGGTTTCGGGCGTCATAGAAGAGTTCGGTGCCATCTTCTGATCGATCCGAAAAATGAAGTAAAAAGAAAACCGTTTGAAAAACGAGCGAGCAGAAGCAACAAATGTCGATTGCGAACTGCCGGCTTCCTTCCTGTCGGCAACTGCGAGCGCGCCGAATACCTGTATACAACCTATATGCTATGTACTACAACAAGCGCGAGAGCGAGACTTTGCCAAATAGTATTTCGCGACCACGTGGTCGCCTAGTATCTTCGGGATATTTTAATCGGACGAACCGAGCGAGCGCGTTGGAGTGTCGGTGTTTTATATTCGAAAACCTTTGGATCGGACGCAAATCCGTTTGAATCGGAAGAAGGATGAATTGGATTGCGGTCCGAGTACAATGACTGCGAGGATCTGCGCGCGCGAATATGTCATCAGATTTAGGATCACGCCACACCGTCGCTCTCCTTCTAATCCTTGCCGTTCGCTCACACCTTACCATTACAAAACTTCTGGACTAACCCAAAAACAGTCCATAAAACCTTCAAAAACTGACGCAAGTTGTCAAATTTGACAACAGGAAAATAACAATCCTTGACTTTCAAGATATGAACTACTTTGAAGTAATCAACAAAGCACATGACTTTCCGCACGTGCTAATCACTAAATTCAACAAATTTAAGAATAACAATTCTAATAATTACATCATTTCGTGGATTTTAACTTTTGTTTATACATAGCAACAATTTGACGTTTGGTACAAACAAATTTGACATATCCAACAATTTGACGTTTGATACAAATAAATTTGACATATCCAACAATTTGACGTTACGTAAAGTAAAAACAATTGTTTTAATCAATAATTTTCATTCAAGTAGACTTAATAAAAACAGTTAACTAATTAGTCGTATATTTTTAGTTTAATTAAATAGAATTCGCTTTGCATAATCAATAAAATTCGTATTTCTGTTCCGTTTATGAAAAGTGTTTCTAAAAATATACATTTAAATTTTATTTAATTCGGCACGTGGTTATTGCCATTTAAAATTATATTTTTAATTCATAAGATTTGAACTACTTTAAAGTAATCAACAAAGAACATGACTTTCCGCACGTGCTAATCACTAAATTCAACAAATTTAAGAATAAGAATTCTAATAATTACATCATTTCGTGGATTTTAACTTTTGTTTATACACAGCAACAATTTGACGTTTGGTACAAACAAATTTGACACATCCAAAAATTTGACGTTTGATGCAAATAAATTGGACATATCCAACAATTTGACGTTCGATGCAAACAAATTTGACATATCCACGTTACGTTTAAATCATTCGAGTGAAAACAATTGTTTTAATCAATAATTTTCATTCGAATAGAATTAATAAAAGCAGTTAACTTAATTAGTCGTATATTTTTAGTTTAATTAAGTAAAATTCGCTTTGCATAATCAATAAAATTCGTACTTCTCTTACGTTTATGTAAAGTGTTTCTAAAAATATTCAATGAATATAATTTAATTTAATTCGGCACGAATATTCATAATATTAATTAATTATTTTAATTCATAAATACGCAAATAAAATTAATTCTAAGTTGTAACTTTAAATCGAATTTTAATTCATTAATAGTTTTGATTATTCAATATTATATTTTTTTTAAATGTCATTACTTTTTTTCAATAAAACTTGAATGAATTTGTAAAAGAAAAATTATTCAAACTAGAATGAATTTGCAAGAATTACGTTACCAATCTCATTTTCAATATGACAATTTTTGTTTATGACAGATGTCGTAGGTCACCGCATAATTTAGTTGACATATGATCTCGACCCAACGAATCGCGTTTATTTTTCTTGCAAAAAAAAAACTGATTATATTTTTTTTTTGACGATTAAACGCACTATGCGAAAAAAAATATCGATTGCACAAGATCACGAATGTTAACGCGATGATAACCTGTTACAAAATTGTTACTTAATTTAGCTAATTAATCGAATATTAAAAGAAAACTCATGCTTAATCTTAATTATTTTGTTTCTAACTTTTTTAATTAAATTTCAATGCTAATTAGATAAGTTTCTGATTAAATTAATATTATAATGTTATTTGAACTTAAATTAATGATTTTTTTGTGATGTTGAAGGCAATTATTCGATAATTAATTATAAAAGAAAAACATTGTTAATTTCGCCTATCGATTTTAGTTAAGTAAAAACTAATTATTTTCTTATAAAAAATTAATTAAAATCACTTTAACTAGAAATAATATTGTAATGTTTTCAAATTAACTCACTTTATTCGCTTTGGTTGGGAATTGTGCGATTGGACGCCGCTGGGGTTCGGAATCGGACTGAATGAATTTTCGGCTGGGAGCGCGCTTTTATTGGACTAAGATGATTCGAAGCAAAAGTGCACGCTGAAAATAATGTTTGTTGATGTTCGAGATTCATAATCATCATTTATTCCAAAATAGAAGGATTTGAATGAATGATGATTGTAAGCCACTTGAGAATGTTCGACATTATCTTGTTCAATAAAAAAAATAGGTAACTTCAAAGGTCGGAAATGAGTGTAACGACTTCCCTTAATAATTATTACGAAATTATTGTATGCAAATAAACGTAAATTTAAATTTAAAAATTGATTTTAGTTTGGAATTTTTCAGTACAGCAATTACGTGTATGAACATTATAGATTATCAGTATTAGTTTTTATTTTCTTGCTTTATTACCTGTATCGAATTCAAAGTGCAAACTGCTTTTTAATCATAGAAATAATAGATAGATTATAATTTAAAAGTCTAAGAAAGATAGCAGCATTTTATTGCAATAAATAAAGGAAAAATTTTGCGCAATAGTAATTTTTTTTATTTTATTTTTTCGATTTATTTGTAATCTGCCACTTCTGGCAATAAACAAATATTTGTGAATAAAAATTTTAAAAAAAAATAAGTTGATTGGAATGTTTTCCTATCGGAAATCTTCCAACTAAAGTCTAATTGGAAGAAGGTAATAATATATTAAATTGATGCTCATATTTGCCCATAAAATAATGAATGCTTGTCATTAACTAGCACTTAATGTTATTATTAGAATTTTATATTTTTTTTATTATATTTATGGTTTTTTTTTATTATGGTAAAATTTTTCTCAATAAAATTTTCCATTAATAAAGTGACTTAATTCATTTGGTAAAATATAATCCTGTCTGTTTGTCAATTGGCGCACGTTTATTTTCGGAAATGCTTCCATTTCAGATGTAAATGATAATAAATAAAACCCAGATATCAATTCAGACAGTTCGGTTTTATCTTATTTCATAAGAAAAGGAAACATCAAAGGTCGATGATGCGTATTACATAGACGGCAATTTTAAATATTTATTGAAAAATATTGAAAATCGGATGATTATGATTTGATTTTGGATTCAAACTGAATCATGCGACTTTGTTGTTGTCGATTCTTCCTTTATCTTATTAGAATCTTTCCGTTACGAATTTATTTAATTTAATTTATAATAAAAAACGAGTAAAATATTTAATAATACGTTTTATTTTTTAAGAACTTTCGACTTTCTGAATAATTTTTACTTTTTGTTGCTTAATCTTAATTAATTGAATAATAATGTTTTCGTGATTTGGAGATTTAAACCTAATCATGCGTCATTGTTGTTGTCGATTCTTCCTTTATTTTATTGGAATCTTTGTGTTACGAATTTCTTTAATTTAATTTATAATTTAATTATTATATAAAAGAGTAAAATATTTTATTATACGTTTTATTTTTGTAAGAACTTTTGGACTTTCTGAATAATCTTTACGTTTTGTTGCTTAATCTTAATTAATTGAATAATAATGTTTTCGTGTTGTGACTATAAATATAAAATACAAAGTGCAAACGGAAAATGAAGCGTATTAATCATAAATGGATTACAGCAGAAAAGATTATTTTATTATAATACAAATAATTTATTGTAATTAAAAGCAATAAATCCATGTGAAAAAGTTAAGTTTTAAAACAAGAAATTTTACAAAATTATTTATTTCTTCGTAATTTTCTTTACAAAATTATAAAGACTGAAAATTTTGTAATAAATATAAATAATGTTGCAACTTAGAAATGTATGTTTTTTTTAAATATTTCATCATTTAAATCAGGGATTTCATCATTAAACCTAAGTATTAAGAATGGTTGTTGCACATAACTTCTTTCTATGTCATAATTTTGTTAAATTGACCAGTAAATTAGTTTTTTAATCATTTATTATAGGCTACCCACATGTCAATTACACTAAAGTTTACTTTTATTGTAGCAAGTAAATTTAAAGTTTTTAATTGACAGTTAAGATCAAAGTTTTAAATTTATCAATAATTGCATAATTAACAAACATTTTTTTTACATTTTCAAAGTTTTATATATTTGCAACATAACTTTATTATTATAATGTTTGTGGAAGGCAGCATTTATTCTTCTTTTTTTTGTAACTCTTGATAGACAGTTACTCTTCATTTTAGTTACTTGAAGGTGTATATAAAGTAGCCTATAACTAATTATAAGTTGGCAATAGTGATGGATTTAAAATGTTCAACAAAGGGTACCAAAATTGAACGGCTGTTAAAAGTCGTGCGTGAAAAAGGAAGACCAAGTTTGTGGATGCCGCAGGATGTTGTGAATCGTGAAATATTTGTCTTTTGGCGCATAAATTACTTCTTCGCTTCCGCAGAAAAGGTCCACCCGTAAGAGCTGAATTGAAAAGATCAACATGTCGTTCAGCTTTGGAAATACGACGCAAAACACGTTCGGAGCAACGGCGAAACGTAAGAACGCAGTCGATAGGTTATGTTTTTGTTGTAAATGTCATTGTGTTTTTTTTTGTTGTTGTTGTATATCATAATTTCAGGATTTCTACAATGTTTTTAAATTCCTAGGTTTATTTTATGGTACATTATGGTTAACAGTTTTGTTATTATTTTCTTTAAGTTAATGATAACAAATTTTTAATTTTGGTTTTGTTTCAATATTATGAAATATGTCATTAGTCAAAATTCCTCAGCTTACTTTAATTCTTAATGTTGATATTAAGATAAAACTGAGGAATTAATTATAAATTGTAATTATTATTACAATTATAGATTTTTAAAAATTTCATATTATATTTTATGTTAATGTTCATAAATGTTGTTATCAATTTTCTATTTTCAGGAAGTAATATCTTTGTTTGTATATGATAATACTTATTTACATTATGACTTTAATTTTCTGAGAATTTCACTGGTAGAAATAATTCACTTGAATCTGAATTGTGGTAGTAGAAAATTAATTTAATAATTAAGTATAATATATAAACATAACAATATATAAAGTTAATATTAGTAATAAATAAATAGAGGGTCACACACGCACTGGAAGTATTAGAATTTATAGCAGGATTTGTCATAATCAACGGCGAGCTCGACTTCGTCGGCTCCTCTGTTGTGTTGTTCCTGTTGTTCGATGGATCGAGAATGGTTGCTGACGTGCGACTGCATCTGCATGGAATACAGATTCGATCGTTTGTAAGAGATGTAGATCATCAGAAGAATCAAGCCGATGGCAAACAGTATTCCCAAAATGACACCGAGGATGATGTAGAGCGTCGTGTTCTCGTCATCGTAATTGGCAGCGTGATGATGTATCATCGTCAGATTGTATTCCTCCTCGCTGTTGCCCATCCAATCAATTATCTCCGTGGTTGCGGAGGTGACAAAACTATTGGAATTGTCGATGACTTCGGTGACAACTTCTGCAACGCTCGAATTTTTCATTGCGTCAATCACCACCGAGGAGTTGTTTAACATTTCTGTAACTGTTGCACTCGTTTGAATCTGCACCGAAGCCATCGTCGTAACGATCGCACTTTCCGCAGTCGCAGTATTTGCACTTTCCGTCACCGCTGGAATTTCCTCGGTGGTGAAGCTTTGAATCACATCCGTCACCACATCTTTCACCGATTGAATCACTTGATCGATGTTCTGTTGATCATCCTCGACTTGCTGCGATGGAAAGACGAATTTGGGACGATTGGATATCATCTGAAAGAAAAATAATATTATGAAGAAACTAATAATTTGGTTTGTTTCTATTTTACCTTTTGGAAGTCGTAATCGTAACCCATGGTCACTACAGTTAACTTAACTCGCGAAGATATTCACTAAAACTTTCGAACAGAAATGAGTCGAAAGACGAATCGCGTCTAATATTTATGCTTCAGTGTTATCGCGCATGCATTGCATCACTCGAGGAATACCCACAATTTTCGTTCCGTGAATATTGTGGTTTCGCTGTTTCCTGTTAAAAGAGTATGAATGAACTTTTGATAACGTATGTAAATGTATTTCTTTCAGGCCTGATAACACAAGCGGGTATTTCTATTTACTTTTTTTGCAATTTATGTTTTTTAGCGACGGGATTTGGGACTCCGATGTTTGGGGCCTCGTCGACGGCGACCACGGCCGCTTCCACGGGATTCGGGTTTGGTTCGTCGACCTTTGGTGCAGCCGCCCCAGTTGCAAATACCAGCTTCGGGGCGAACGCCACCACGCCCGCTTTTGGAACATCTTTCGGAATGCCTGCGAAGAGCGCCGCTAATACCACCTTCGGTGGATTCGGCGGGTCTACCACCTTTGGGGCTCCAGCTTCCGCGGCTCCGAATTTGTTTGGAGCCGCAGCTACCAGTAAACCTACATTATTTGGGGCCACGTCGACACCTAGTCTCTTTTCGACGCAAACCCCAACAACCCCATCGCTGTTCGGGGCTGCGACCTCGACGGCGCAAGCACCCAGTTTATTTGGAGCCACGACCACCACGACACCCAGTTTGTTTGGTAATACGGCCACCTCGACGCCGAGCCTCTTCGGAACCAGTTTTGGGGCGACCGCAACAACGGCCGTAGCACCTAGTTTATTTGGAAATACGGCTACCCCTGCTACCGGGGGATTCAGTCTCTTCGGTAACACAGCTACCACGACGTCTGCACCCCTTTTCGGTAGCTTCGGCACGAATACAGCTACCAACACGTTTGGAAACACTGGTACCGGCTTCAATTTCGGCGGTTCCAACTCTTTGTTCGGAGCCAAACCCGGTGCACAACAACAGCAGCCGAATCAAACGCAACAATCCGGTAATTAAATGATACCATTAGATCGATTCGGTTATTGATTAATAATTTTTAATTTCTTTTAGCCGCTGACATGAAGACTCAACAAACATTGGCTTCGTTCTATGCGATCAACGTATTTGGGGATGAGCGGGACGACATCCTGAAGAAGTGGAACATGCTCCAAGCCTCCTGGGGCACCGGCAAAGGCTTCTACAATTCGGCCCAGCAGCCAGTCGAGTACGACAACTGCAACCTATTCTACAGATTCAAAGCCATTAGTTATTTCGTTATACCGCAAATGGATAACGCTGATGGATTAGTCAAGCTGGTCTTCAACAAAAAAGAATCCGAGCTATCGTAAGTTTTGTTTATTTTGCTTTTTAAATTCTATTTCAATTGAATGACTGTTCCAGTGCTCAAAAGGCAACAATCATAAGCGGTTTTAACGGAATCCTGGGGAATAAACCGAACCTGACAGTGAATATAGTTCACGTGAAGGCCGTCTCCGACACAGAATCGGAAGTGATGATTACTGTTAGCGAGAAAGGGGTCACGGGCACCAGCAGGAAAATCCACGCCACAGATTTGGCGGCATTCCTGAATCAGCCCACCCAAAAGCAGCAGTTGGCCGGTGCCGGTGTCACCTATGTTGGGGCTTACATGATGCCGTCGAAGGCCCAACTTGCAGAATACCTCAAAGAACCACCACCAGGTAATATTAATACATGATGTGAATGCAAATTTGTAATTAAAAACTACGATGGATTTTAATATCCGTGGTCGTGCGGTCACTTAGTCAGCGAATGGAAGGAAATATGTTTCCAACGAAATACACAATTGAGAATTGTCTGTTGACATTGGGAAATATTATGAGTAGGACACTTATTAATTTTGAAGACGAAATAGATTTGAATAGGACTTGGGACTTCCATTGTAAAGACGTCTAATTATTCAGCGCTTCATATTCCGGATTACTTCATTTGCATGAAATCTATATTAATAATATTTATGTTTCTGAAAATACTAAGAATGTTTATTCATTGTATACTTTTTGGTAATGAATAATAATCAGTATAATACTAATTATAAACAAATTTAACAAAAAAGATGAAATTCAATTTTGTTTAGGTATTGATGCACAATTATGGAAAGCTGCGCAAATCGACAATCCGAATCCACAGAAGTATTTGCCGACGCCTTTGTCGGGATTCTCCAAATTGAAGAAGCGCATGCTTTGTGAGGAGTTCGAGACCGGGTTGCACCGCGCCTTCCTCGACAAGGTTCACAAGGACATAGTTGAATTAAAGAAGAAACATGCCGCGTCCATAGCTCAGATTGCGGAGCAGAAGCAGAAATTCCTGCAGCTTCAGCATCGCGTCCTCAAGATTTTGGTCAAGCAAGAGAGCACCAGGAACCTTGGCTTGGCACTGCAACCTCAGGAGGAAGTGCTCAAAGCCCGGCTGGAGTCGATGAATTTTCAATTGAATATGCCCACGCAATTCAGGGTAAATTTTGTTGTTATTTTCCGAAACGAATTGTGTTATTTATATTCTCTTGTAATTATTTCAGGGGAAGATAAACGAGCTGATGAGCACGACGAAAGTGAAGAACGTGTTCGATGGTTGCAAGAGCGAAACGTACGTGCTCGATCCTAAAGTGCAGGAAGATGTCAAGCAGTTTTTGACGATGGAACAGAACGGAATCACGCATCTGATTAGCATTATCAACGAAGATTTGAAGGACCTGAAGGTCATCTCCGGCGGAATGAATGAGATACTGATGCGGAATAAATGATTGTCTATTATTTGTCTTAATTTATATTGGTTTCTTGTATTTTCGGCTTTGCCAATAATTACGAATACATCTGTGGTTATGCAACAGAACGAGCATCCCGCTTCGAGGTGTTCTTTTACAATAAAGATATTTTTTTTATTACTCAAGTTTGAAATGCGCATTAAAATGCAGTGCCTCGTTTAAACTATTCCGAAATATATTTAAATACGTTAAATAAACATTCTATTCTTTTTAGCCCACTGAAGTGTACTAAGTTATGAAATGAGAGAAAAGTTGCATAATTAACGGGTAGTTTAATAAAAGAATTGAACAATATTACTAAGTATATGAAACCAATGTAACTTTGGTTTTATACAATTTGGTTAGCAAATTAATGTTTATATTTAATCTAATGATTAAGTAAATATAAACTATTCTCGCATAATTTTGTGATAACTGTTACGAATTCCATGCTTTTCATAATGCTAAACACAAGTTGCATCATTCGTTCTTTATGTTTTTTTTAATATTTTTCCTTATTTACAAATTCATTATAAATAGATCCTATATAATATATATACAAAGTACTCTCTACATATCACAATTAGATTGCTTCTCTTATTTTTTGATTATAATCTCTTTCCTGCATAATAACACTAAAAAAACACGCACACAATATGATGAAAATAAGTTATAATACTGGATGAGGGGTTGAGGAGGATATGAGAGGATT
The DNA here is from genome assembly GCA_963457615.1 of Nicrophorus investigator. NCBI lineage: Eukaryota > Metazoa > Arthropoda > Insecta > Coleoptera > Silphidae > Nicrophorus > Nicrophorus investigator. The sequence continues at coordinate 4,540,544 of OY735143.1, forward strand.
AGAAGTGGGATTGGGGATGAAATTTGATTGTTTCTTCTTCGTGAAGTCAAATTAATGTTTTATGCTGAGATCTAGGGGACCGTCAAAGTCCGTTTGCAGATCGTACGGCGTGAACATTTTGATTTTGTTCCATTGCATTTCGCCGGATTCTTGGAAGTTGTTCATGAATGCGCCTAAATTGATCAGCTCTGCGGCTCGCGACAGGCAGTTCGAGATGTAACAGTTGTGGGAGCAGTCGCAGTTCTTTTTGGTTTCCGTTTGTTTGATCGTCTTGGTTTCACCCACAAAGTGTTTGTAGGTCTTCACGTGTTTCCGGAGGCTGCTGGGATCCGTGTAGCGCTTCGGACAACCGGGTACCTTGCACTGGTACGGTTTATCCACCTGATGGGTGCGCGTATGCTTGAAGCGATCGCTCGAATTCGAATAGGCTTTATTGCATCCGACGACCGGACACACGTAGGGCTTTTCGCCGCTGTGCGATCGAGTGTGGATCTTCAAGTTCTCCGCTCTGGAGAAAGACTTTTCGCATTGGAAGCACTGGTGCGGTTTCTCGTTGGTGTGCGTTCTAACGTGGACCAACATCTTGTATCTGAAGAAAATAATGCTTATTATGTTGTTTCTATTGATTTAATGGTTTGTAAGTACCTCGCATTGAAACCTCTGTTGTTCCTGGTGCAACCTTCCCAACCGCAGTAGAAGAGACCTCCTGGGCCGCTCGCTGCGTGCACATTGCTGACGTGCGTTGCGAGTTGATCCAGGCTATCGAATTTGATGCCGCACGACCTCCAGCAGCATTGGACCTCGTTCTTCCTGCGGGTTTCGAACTGGTTTATCTCGACGCTCGATATAGAATTCTCGCTGTCGCTCTAAAAAAAAATACAATAATTAGTATATCTTTGTTCCGCAGTTGAATCCGAGATTATCCTTACTTGTACACTGTTGGGCGATGGCGGAATCATCAGGTCTTCTGCCATGCTAGGCGTTTCGAAGCGGCTGAGGTGTTGGAAATTGGGTGGACTGAAGTTGTAGTACAGCGGACTGCCGACAATCATCCTGCGATCATAGAAAATCATCTTTTTTCAGTACGTTAAATGCGGATGGTCCGAGAGCGTTCACTCGTTGGACAAGACTAATGTTGTTGTGTTGATAATATTGGCGATGCGATGATGAGGGTGGGCCCCACGGGGTGTGGTGGGGATAGGTCAAAGTGTCTGAAGACCACTGGGAAACTGGTAAAATCCAGTTCGGATCTTTTACAGCGCGGGATCACCAGCAGATAACTACACTCCGCTTGACCCCAACAGAACTGGATCCCAGTGGAACGCTAATCTTATCACCTCTCCTTCCTTCAATAATGTTCCATAATAACAATGCTGACGGGCGCAGAAGGAGCTTAAGTTGCAGCAGCAGCCAATGATCGGGGAGGAAATTTGTACGGATTGGGCGGGAATTTGGACAACCTCCACCTGTAGTATCCCCGCCAGAGCAGACTAGGCGTGTGCTAGGTTTCATCAAAAAAAAAAAACTCTTATCTAATCAGGGATCATGGATAGATGTAGGTGTCTGTCTGGTGGATGAACGATCCTCGTCTGCTGGGTATCCTACTATTTTTTTTTTGTCGCTTCACGATACAAAGTGCACACATTGATGAGGAGAGACCCGACCCGTATTATCAACAAATATTTATTTTCGTTGTCGCATTTTACCGCAGGTTAATTTTAAATGCAGACACCTTTTTATCTTGTTTGCAAATCGCTCATCCGACCAGCAAACACAGACTGGCTGCTGATGCCAATTATTTATAAACATATGCGTAACTACGTCAATCTAAATTCAATTTCAATTATTGTGGAATCAATCTTGAATGGTAAAAGTTTTTCAAGAAGTCTAAAAAAAAAACGATTACTCAATAGTGACTTTATTTGAACATGAAGCAATTGAATTTTAAGATTTTGTACTTGTACTACAGCTCATTGTATTGTTATGTGATCGTAGATTATAATCGAGTCAAAATAAATGAATGAATATTAATGAATGAAAAGTGTATACGAAATAATAACGAAAAATTCTCGACTTTTCTGTTTTGTTATTCGACTTTGAATGAAGCGCGACCCATTCTATACTCTTCATTTATTTGCATATATTAATATGCATTGAAAGTCGTTGAACTATGGAAACCGTGAATGGAATGTCATTGATAAGTGTATTAATATGAAGAAATGATATTTCTACGCAGATAGAAAATAAAACTTGTAGTTATTAGTTTGAAGAATTGTCAATTTTACAATTGAATTAATGAAGTTGGAATTATATGAAAAATTTGTTTTATCATCATGAGAAGGAGTTTAAAACAAACGAAAGCAAAACACAAGCAGAGCGAAAAACCAGTCGAAACTAGTTATTCAGATTGTTTTCGTGTGAAGGTTTATCGCGACCTCCTGCAAAGCAAAGCACAGCACCGAAAATAACAAGTAAAAATGATAAAAAAAAATTGAAGCAGACCAGCAAGCAACAAACAACAACCAGATTTTCTGGAGGTCAGAAAGGCGCAGGTTGCGAAACAAAACGGACTGGACTTTTATGTGTGTGAGTGAGTGTTTGCATGCGTTCCTCCACTCCAGTTTCGGGATTGTAGGAAATGTATGATTTTTTGAAGAGTTGATGATGATGATGATGATGAAGAGGAGGAGAGGCGGATTTCTTGACACTTGGCCTCAGAGTTATCAGAATTTTGCACTTGACTGGCTCCGCGAGCGATCGCTGAACAGAAAGCATAGACACGCTCGAAAAAGATCTGAAGAAGGAAGGATCCCGTGGGGGGCGGCTCGGTCATCGTAATCTACGTGCAAGAACATTGCTGGCGCGATGCATATGATGAGCGAGAGTGTGTTCCTCCGTCGCAACTCTTTACCTCCCGGAGAGGAAGAATATTAATACTACATTATTCTCATACTACCTGTGTGGTATGTCTAAGAGGTGGCCCCCCCTTTGCGCCCCCGGAGAACCGCGTCGCGCTCAATTTATTATTTAAATACATTTATATTTACAAGACTACCGCGTTTTTTTCTCTCTCTCTCCTTCTATCTCACAATCTTCATCTTCTGGCGATGCCACCCACGGCTACGACTATTTTATTTTTAATCGATTTATCTCGCCCGTCTACACGCGCACTTTTTTTTTTCGCTTTCCGCCGGTGACGCAAATCGCGTTTTATTTTTAATTAAATTTTGTTACTCCGCGGAGTCCCTCTTCATCTCGCGCTCCAAAATCTTCCTGGATTTGTAAAATTCGCATTGCACGTAACGACCTTTGCTCTACGTGTTTTTGTTGATGTCTGTCGGATTACGTGTTTGTGTATTGTTATCTCGTCCTTGAAGGTCCTCGCACGCCCCAGACAGCATTTACACTATTTACAGGATTACTTATTGATTCGCATTTTTGAATTGTCATCTCTGACATTTCTCAACCTGTCATTAGGTTCTACAAGCAATTGACTAAATTATTTTGCTAACCTAAATATAATCTCTTTAACACGGCGTGACCTCGTGGTCGATAGCAAGTTAGCAGATACCTCCTAACAAATATAAATAAGACGTGCCCTCTGACATTTGTCAAAACTCCATTTTTATAAATTATATAGAATCGAAACTAAAGTAAAAATTTGCAACATATCAATTAATCAACAAGATTTCAAAAGTGCGACGTAAAGAATAATTGACGAAGATGCCAATGACGAAGAAAATATATATAAATAAACTTGTCTGTTATATTCGAGTAAAATAAAATCGTTTAAAACAAACAACTTTATCGCGTAGCTTTAATTAAACCGGAATTTTAACAGCGACCAAAAATTTCCAACGTTTTTCTTTTCTGTTTTCTATCAACAAACTAAAACCAACAATATAAGATTAAAATTTACATGTCCACTTGACGCTTGACAGCTTACAAAAGTTAAAAAAAAAAACGTGCTGAAGATAATAATTGAAAGAACTTAAACTCAACTTGAATTTGTAATTTTGACATAAGGTTCATGTCAAACTGACAATTAAATTAAATAAAATATTAAAAATATCAATACGATTTTTGGATTCGTACGTGGATTTAACGGATTGATTAAAGGCGGTGCAAGTCTCAAGGGTACATCTTGTCTGTCGTCATCGTGACGTTAAAAAGGCACTTCTGATGCGTGTGAAAAAAAGTGCGTATCATTATTTACTAAATAGATCAAACTACTTATTGATTAGATATAGATGATGAGTTTTTTAAGGGGTTTAAATATATAAATAATAAAAATACTAATAAATTTTACCGATTTTATGGATGACGAAAATTATGTAAATAAATTAATAATACAAAGTACTTGCCAAGTACCGCGGAGTTTGTATGCACTTTGTAAATGCGATGATTCCAGAATAAAGCAAAGTTCGAGTATAGCACAAAATAGAATTAATAATAAAACTCACGGATTTTGAAATAGAATATTGATTCATACACGATTCAAATATGGTCATCGACTTAAATTCCAAAGGTCTGGAAATAAATGCTATTTTTAATCATACGATTATTATTCGGCCGAATAAAGTCCCGTCTCCAAATTTGTAATCTTTGTATAAAATTTTAAAAAAATAAGCAATTTGGTTCTGTTATTTGGAAATTCCAACCTTATTGATTAATATTACTCAATAAGTGCACTAATCTTTAACTTTACTTTGTCTAAAAAACATGACGTATTGATAGTACAAAAAATAGTTTAAATTAATTAAGAAAATTGGACAACTTAACAAAGCACAAAGTCAAATGACTTAAGTCACTTTTTTCCATGGAAACAAGATAACTTGTTTAACTTGCTTTATCTGCCAACGAATCGCGGTCTAAGAAAAATCTTAAATTTAAAATTATTGCAAATTTAGAAAAATATAATATTAACAATTCAATTGTGAAGAAATTAATTAATAAATTCTTATTGAAAAACAAAATAATATTGTGTTTTCTGCAAAAAACTAACTAAAATTTGCAGTGAAAAATGTTTATTGAAGAACGGTCGATGTTGAAAAACTATTTTAATAATTTTTAGAATGTTGTTGTATTTGGTAGCGATAACAAATTGATGTTTAAATTTATTAACTGTCCGAAAACGAGAAGATTAATTGCGTAATTGGTTTGATAATGTAGTAATAAATTATTATTGGATTTTGATGTTGTAATAAATGGTTTATTTATTAGTTTAAAAAACAGTGTTAAGTTTCGATGCGAAGGTGGATTATGTGCGAGGATCGTAGTGATTTGAATGTTGGGTCAAGATGGAAAAAGTGTAAAATTCTTACCGTGTTGGCGCGTACTGTGGCACAGTGTGGCTTTGCTTTGTGGTTAATCAAAAGGTGTCCACTTAAAAACTGAAGAGCAAAAGAGGATCAAACAACACCACTCATACACGTACACTCACACATACACACACCCAACGCACTCTCTCACACACGGTCACAATAATACCAGGACGACCTACGACAGAAATTTTCTAAAACTGCTCCTCATGTCCCCTGCATACAACACACATACATACAGACGCACACCATCCTCGACCACAGTGGTGTTAACTTCTTCTTGTTCTCCTCTTCTTTTTTCCTCTCCCATTCCGAATTACTACTATATATATGTGAGGACGAAGAAGGTGAAAGAATGGTTAAAGATGACGAAGAAAGAGATAGCGAATATATATATATATAATGGAAAAGAAGAAAAAAACACATGTTATAGGCATCCGACCAGATGGTGGGTTCGGGCGGCCCATCGGGCGCAGTTTGTACACGCTGCGGGCGATTGTGGGGAGGCCTATTAAAATGGACCCCATACAAAGAGATCGCCGTGATTGTAAGGTGCTGCGTTTGCCTGTCGAGGATGGGTTCGTCCTTGTCCGACACCCACATAGATCTTGAAGGTGGGAGTGAGAGAAGAAAGGGCACCGGAGCGGCTCCGGTGATTAGCTACCACACGCACAAAAAATATGGGCACCAGAAAAAGGGACCACAAGTGGGCCCCCAGCAACGACCGACAAAACCGCCCCCTCCGAATACAATCACGCACGCAGACCGCCGCATCATCATCTCTCTTCGACCCAAAACCACTCTTTGATTGTGCTGCATGAAGAAAGCGGACCACAGGAAAAGGGATGAAGGTCGCACGCACGTTTCCCCAATTTAAAACACATTAAACTACGAAGAAAGGAACCTCGAAGATTTGTGGACAGACAAAAAAAAGCGGACGTGATTCTTTTGAAAACCTTCATTCTGAAAATACAACAATTTATTAAGTTAAGAAAGTGAAGAAAAACGTTTACTTTAAACTTGAACCAATGGAATTTTCTCTTAAAAAAATATTATCTACACTAAACTAAATTTATTTAATTAATTTCAAAATTAATTTTTCATATTAAAAAAATATAATTATTATATTATTTTATAAACTAATTAGCAATGGTTATTTCTTAAATAACAAAAAGTTTAACGTACTTCAATCTTAATTACATAATTATTGTAGATCAATTTTAATAAATTAAATATTTGCAGTAGAAAGTATAATTATATTAAATAAAATTGTAAATATCATTAAATTCATCGACATAAGAAATTATTTTGAAATAGAAAAAACATAAATCAAATATTATATAAATCTAATTTAATTAAAAGGCCACCTAACGCGAAAATATTCAACAATAATATTTTATAGACTTTGGTAAATAATATTATGTTTTTCATCGTCAGATGGCGCGAAATGTTACGATAAAAATTCAAATTAGAATAATCAATTGCAATCAAATGATTATCTTAATTAAAATTAAATCTACTAGATGAAAACGAGATTCGCCGCATTTTCTGTATAAAATAGGTGCAACCTCGTGGAGGTAAATGCGTACGGTCTTGCATCATTTCAGAGGCTGTATTTTGCGCTTGAAATGATACCTGGTTACCATCTTCATAAGAAGATGATATAACTTTTGCACCTGGACATGCGGCCACGTGGAAGCCGTCGTTCCCATTCACAGCAAATGAGAGCAAACGCGTGACCGCACACCCGGAGAAGAAAATAAGGGATGTTAGGATAAAAGGAAATGCTATGATCTAAAAGGTACTAACAAAAATAATAGAACTACGCTAACCTGAAAATGAAACATATAAATTAGTTATAAATAAAACGCGAAATACAACAAAATTAAATCCAACCTGAAACAAAACACAAATATAAAAAAATACGTCATATCAAACATGCATCAATAATTACAATAAAATGTATTTGTTTTGCATAACATCATTATAATAATTAAAGTAGAGGAATATATTTTTTTCCTCAATATTTCTTTTATTTTGTTCATATATTTTATTATTGATATTTTTCAATATTTTATTTACTTTTTTGTTTTGTCCATTTATTTTTATATTTTATAACATATTTTTTTCTTTTATTTTATTTCATATTATTTTTTCTATATTATGAATGTGTAATGCAATGCAGCACAATATAGGCTAATTGTGCTATGTTCATTAGCTATCCGGCATTATGACATTTTACTTGCGTCATGTTATGACTACTCTATAGACTCTGAGCAGCTGCCGAACGCCTTTACAACAATCTACAAATATAAAAAAATTACAACCCATTTAATTCCTCAAATTTTGGGGCACAATAAGGATATAGAAAGGAATATAGGGATAAGTCGAACCGGAGACTCGCGATTCTTGGAGGGGACGGAGAGTCCTCGGATTAGGTATGATTTTTTTGTGAGTGGGTGTAAACTTAAAACTAGGAGGAATATTGACAAAATGGGCGCATTACAAATATAACTAAACCTAAGCTAAACCTAAAGAGAACAAACTAATATAGTAAATTGCACTCTACTGTATGAATTAGTTCTCTGGCAATGATATTATCATAACTGCCTAATTGGACATTTAGGATAATCAATTGCAAAACTTATTAAGTATTTATTGTTTATGGTTTTTGCTGTGTAATTCTATTGTTTGATCCACCTCTGAAGTGCCCGACCCAGCAGCAAGACCTGAACATTCACAGCAAAAATGAACAGATCGAGCGCAACAGTCCAGAGGTGAATTTTATCTGCTGAAAGAAAAACACGTGAGGATACGTTAGATCCCCACAGACATGGATTAGTACAACTGACATATATAGTAAATGATAGGAGAATCACTCGAAATAATATAAAGCAACAAAAATGAATTGGAGTAAATCGTGAGCCAAGCAATAGCTCATTCGATCCATACTAAATACTAAATGCCTAAACTTAACAAGGAAGTCCAAATGAAGTTAATAGCAAACTTCGCCCGAGCGAAGAGAATTCTAAAGTATTGAATTGGCAAATGGTTAGAGGATGAAGGAAGGTGTTGGGACCGGCAGAGACCCTGTCAGTAAACTGACTAGTCTGCGGAAGTACCGGCACCCCCAAAATAGTCATAGCAACAGTTAAGGGGGGACTCGCGGCGGACGGGTGGAGTGAAGGGAACAAAATGCCAATCAAATACTAAAGATTTCTTTAAGAAAAATTGAAGTTACTTTAACAACAAACTTAATGCAAATATAAACGATTGAATTGAAAACACGGAGGGCTGAGGGTGGATCGTGAAAGTGTGCAACCATCTCACGATCCCGGGGATATTTCATTATCAAAAACTAAGTAAACCATGAGATAAGCTCAATGGGGGTGGACGAGGGTACTGAAACATCCTCCATTTAATACAAATCTAAAATCATGCATAGAGAGTCTACCAACAAGTCTTGTTGAATTTAAGACTGCTTAATACAAGACTCTATCTGCACGACTTTCGAGTGATTTTCGGGCACGGTGGATACGTTAGATCCAGCTGAAAGCAAAAAACATGCAAAAGCCGACAAATACGTTAGATTTGCCACTAACTACTCATGCTTATTAATCGCGAGGCGACACGAAATCACCATTAAATGAAGAAGATTTGAAACTAATATAGAAATAATTAAAAGTTAATAAATAGAAAATTAATCATATTGATGACAATTTCCACTATTTAAAAAAAAATAAAAAAGGATATAAGATAGGAAATAACAAATGTTTAATTAATTTAGATTGATAAATAATCGATGAAAATAAATTAATTATAGTTCAAGATTTCTAATATAAGCATCTAAACACAAATCGAAAATGTTAGTGAAGATTTAACATTTTCTAAAAACCTATAGATATCTCAGCACAATCATAACAGTAACAGCATTCAATCACTCATATCATTCAAAATCAAATATTAAATCGAATCACTTGCTCATACAAACATACACAAACAAACATTTGCGAGCTCGCATTGATTCTTACCAAAACACACTAACATACAATTTTCAGATTTTGGAAATATGAAAAAGTTTCCAAAAACTGATAAGACTAATTTGCTTTAGGGTGGCCAACCCTAATTATAGAATTTCCTGAACTATAAATATTTTAAGAAATAAAATAGGAAAGATGTAAAATGAATATAATGCAGATTGCAAAGTATCTGCAGCTTGTAAACATTTGTTATTTTTGGATAATTTGGTGAAATGAGAGTTGTTTGAAAATAATAATAATTAAGTAATTATGATTCCTTCTACTATGAATTAAGTATATTGAAGCCATTACAACTTTAAAATAAATAACACATATGTAGAATTAAAATCAATTAACAAAACTATCATCATTACAAAACTAATATTAAAATAAAAGAAACAATGCATTGAATTGCATTTAAAAATGAATTAAAATCTTCTCCAAATCAATAGTAATTTAATGCAACCTAAACTAAAACATCTCACATTATCTAAGTGGATGTAAAAAACGGAATTACGGACAAGAACAAAGGGAATCAAATAATTAATAAATATTAATAGGCGCAGTAATAATTAAAAATATAAAAAGTTCAAAACAAATTAAATAAATTTAATAAATAGACGCAATATGAATTAATAATTTTGAATAGACGCTGTAATAATTAAAAGAATGAAAAAGCTAAAATCAAATAAACAATATATTTAGGTTGAGGTGGGAGGGCTAGTTGTGAATCCCGTGTAGTATAAAATCACTTACTACTTCGATGTTTTCATCGCCATCATCTGCATCTCTCCATCTCTACCATCCTCTGCAAAAATATAAAAAGTTCAAAACAAATTAAATAAATTTAATAAATTGACGCAATATGAATTAAGAATTTTGAACAAACGCTGTAATAATTAAAAGAACGAAAAAGCTAAAATCAAATAAAAAATATATTTAGGTTGAGGTGGGAGGGCTAGTTGTGAATCCCGTGTGGTATAATAAAATCACTTACTACTTGATGTTTTCATCGCCATCATCTGCATCTCTGCCATCTCGTCGTTGTTGGCACTCACTCACGTACACTCGCGATAATTTAGCAAAATACGCACTAAACTGCCGGAAATTTAACACTCCCGTGATTCTAATATAATTAATAATAAATTTATAGCAAATTGAGTAACGTGAATTTAAAGTAACTGCAATCAGTACCGGTTGAAGAACAAGAGCCAAAGCCTTAAACTTGTCTACAAAATAATGCACAAACACTTCACTACAGAATGTAAGACTAAGTTTGGTCAAAACTTTTCTTAACGACATCCGTCGCGATACAAAAATTGAAATTTCGGGGAAACGCGAGCCCCTAGATCCGCTGTGATCTGTCGGTTGATTGCTCGTATATTCGAATACGAACAACCACCTCAACGGATGCACCTCGAGAAGGTTTTAGCACAGACGGTCTTGCCATCCCATGCGTATCACTGCGGACGTGATAAACGCATAGAATGACCTGGTATTTAGAATACCTTGCATCCATATAAATAACGAACAAATATACATACATCATGAAATTGGGACGTTATTTCAGAATTACTCACGGTATTCCGGCGTTGTTCATAGGTTAAACATATATGTGGCTTTCACTGGCTATAAATTTCACCGATAATTAATGAAAATCCGCGAGTTTTCGCCAAATTTCCCGAAGTTCCAATTGGAGAAACTTGTCTTAACCCGGAGTCGCGCACTAATGTCAAGCGTACCACCAAACGCAGCCAATTTCGTAGTAGTTTTTTGCGTTAAAAACAGTGTTGCTTATCTTCATATACAATAATGCAAACAAAAGACACTAGAAAATAAAATAGAGGGAAAAACGCTTAGCTCCGCCATTTTGTTGGCGTCCTAATTTATAAATAATTATTTTTCGATTTTCATGATTAAACAAATTATTATCATTTTTATTGGCCATAATTATGACCAAAAAGGCTATCGACCTAGGTCTTTCCGCCCAACGAACAATAATATACATACAAAAAATAAATCATCATAATGAAAAATAAATTGGTTAAATTATATAACAGAAAAATTGCTTACTGTTAATGAAGACATTCTAATTGGATCTGGGTCATTCATTTCGCTACTGGGACAATAATTTACTTGATTTTCATAGATTTCTCAACATTTTTTAAATATTCAAAGCGAAGAGACGTAATCGTGCTGGCAAGATGAAGAGGAATGAACGAACCCACGCCGGCGCAGTTGTAGTGATGCCAACGGATTCAAATTTGAATTTTTTTTTCTTAAACGACTTTAGAATCTTTATATTCACTATAATATCAATAATTAATTAATCAATTCATTAGGTAACTATATATTTTAAGTAAACGAAATGATATTTTGTAATAAATCAATGTATAAGAAGTAACTTTTGATATAATTAAAACGTGTATATTGGGTGGCCTAGGTATCAATTTAGAATTATAATTAATACATTAATTTTATTTAATTAATATTCATTTAGATACTTTAATAATGATTATTTCCTTTAGAGATTATGTTTATCTAACTATTAAAATATTGCATAACACAATTAAAATTATTTATGTTCAGGAATTTCTATAATTGTTTAGAATTATTATAAATAAAATATTTACAATTAATAAGACCTAATTAATTTTAATTTTATATTATGTTATATGTAAAGCATTATTATATGTGTAGTTTTTAGGAAGTTTACGATTGTATTGTTCAAAATAAGTTTAGTATTATCAATGAAACAGGTGATACTTGGAAATAGTCATATTTATTTCACGTAATGCAATTCTAGTTTGTAGAGAATTATTTCGCAATTATCGATGACCTTAATTGCGTTTTAATTCGGTTCGAGGATGAGGGAGGGAATCGCGAAAAGCGTGGAAACGTGTAATATGTGTTTCGTAACGTGCGCTCGCCGATTGTCAAAGTTCATTGGAGTTTGATCAGTTGTAGCGGGCAGGAACAGGACGAGAGAGCAGCAAGGATAACGAGATGGCATCGAATTGGGAAGAATTTTACGCCACCCATCTGCCTCCCACGGACTTCGAGGACAACAGATCCTTGCTGAAGGAGTTCTGCGAGCGCCACAACAAACCCGGCGAGAGGATAGTCCTAGTTACGGTGAGAGGAAACAATACACATAGAGAATATTGTTAGGTTAGATTTCGTTTGTTTTGGCCCACTCGATTATTCGATGTTTTCATTTGATTTCAGTCAGGTGGGACCACGGTGCCTCTGGAGCACAACACCGTGCGTTTCGTGGACAACTTCAGCGCCGGTATGAGGGGCGCCGCTTCGTCGGAGTACTTCCTGGAGCAGGGTTACAATGTCATCTTCATGCACAGGCTCAAGTCCTTGGAACCATTCACCAGGCACTTCAATGGGCAGAAACTTATGGATATGCTTGACCTGCAAGAAAACAGTCAGAATGTAACAATAACTGGTATGTGCATCCACCAATTATTTGGTGATTGGATAGTAATTAAGTATTTTGGTGCAGTAAAACCGGATAGTGTGGATGTGCTGGCCCCAATCCTGTTGAACTACAAGGCAGCACAAGATGGAGGCAGGATCCTCTATGTGACGTTTACAACTGTCTCGGATTACTTCTGGTTGCTAAGGGCAGCCTGCGAGTGTTTGGCTCCTTTGGGTGCCAAGGCCCTCCTGTACTTGGCTGCTGCAGTGTCAGACTTCTATGTGCCCTCATATGAAATGGTAAAAACAACCCTAATATTCAAAAAAAGAAAACATTAATGCTGTAGTTTGGTTCTACAGCCCACCCACAAGATTCAGTCAGCTGCTGTGCCAAATATCTCTCTGCAATTAGTTCCTAAACTGCTGTCCCCAGTAGTCAGCCTGTGGGTGCCTCATGCGTTTGTAGTCTCCTTCAAGCTAGAAACAGATGAAAACATCCTGCTATCGAAAGCCAGAGATTCACTCAACAAGTATAAACACAAGGTGATGATGCAAAGCAACAACCATGAAAACAAAGATTTTTAATAGATGAAAATGTTTCTGTTTGCAGTTGGTGATAGGAAACATATTGCAAACCAGGAGGCAGAAAGTGATTTTCGTTACTCCGGAGAGCAATTACGATGTGAGTCTGACGCGGGAGCAGATGCTGGGCGGTATAGAAATCGAAGAACCAATCATCTCCAACGTCGTGCACAGCCACACCAACTTCATTTTAGGCCAGTTCCGCGCCGCCAAATAGGATTAAACTATCGTACGTGATAAATGTTTCTTTACCAAAAAAAAAAAAAAAAAACGTAATTGTCTAGATGTGCTCCAAAAGAATAACAATATATATAAATTTCGACTGTCCCTGAGCGAAGGGCGCAACCTAAATGAAGATAACAAAAATAATACAAGAAGAATGTAAATAATATATATTTATAAAAGAGAGAAACAAAAAGAGTAAGTGAAAAGAGAAAAATATCTATATATATATACATACTGTTTTATATAACTTTTTTTTAAAATAATTTATTTTGATTTTATCTTTTTTTTTTAAATATTTACTATATATGTAGAGAGCACTTTTGTGCCAGTCGACTCCTCTTGAGCCCGTGACCCCTTTCTCCCCCCAACCCCACTTTTTGGACGAAACCCCCTTCTAAAAGAACTTCGAGAAACCTCATTATCAGGGTATTATTGTAGCATTTTATCTACCTGTAGTAGTATTTATAATACATATCATTCGCGTTTTGTTCGTTGCGTTGTTGATTTATTCTGTTGTATAATTTGTTTTTTTTTATATATATATATGTACTTGTATAACTTTATTTTGTTACTGTTAATGTCATTGAATGTTTAACTGCCAACTTGGTTCGAACTCGACGCTTGGCCGAACCTCCTAAATGGAGAACAATAGTTACACGCCACGCCCAGCCCAACCCCAGCCACACCTCCAAACACACAACTGTATATTCTGATTAGTTCTGGAATGATCACGTTACAATGCATTTCTGGTCTTTGTTATTATTATCTATAGGAGCTATTACATTCGGTGTTTAGGACGTCGTTGAGGTAGTAGGTGTGCGAAATTCGTTGATCGTTGTCTGATTTCATTTTGCGCGTTACCTAACTGTTTTTTACTTTAGTTTTTGCGTGTTAGTTTTCGGGACGCTTCTGGAACCAAGGATAAACTTCGTTGTTGTAATGTTAAATGAATATAAATATATTGTATTGGATGTGAAGGTGGAATAAACATGAAATAAGAAAAAAAAATCTACATTTACTAAAAATATATCTAATACCAGAATATGATTGTTGTAAGTTTCAGTATAAAAATTACCAATTGATTTGGGACAAATTGAATGATAGATACAATTTTCCAATTAAGCTAATTTTATTCCTCTTAATACAGTTGTGAAATGCATGAACAAGATTTCGTTCGTTATTCGTGAAAAGTGTGATCGTTTTCTTGAAATAAAGTAAGTCAAGTTCAATTCGTTTGAAGCTTGTCGCATGCGAAGGAACGGTTAACATAGATGGGTGAATTGGTGCAATATAAAATATATAAAGTATAAATAGATTGTATTCATCGTGTGGACAGAGAAATTGTAAGGTGTTTTTGTTACGTGCGACGGTAATTTGTTTTTAGATCGTGAAGTTGGTTGGGGTCGCACCCACGCTCTCTGCATTGCGTGGGTCGAGTGGTAAGTAATGAAGGTGCAAGATTAATCGACCTCTTCAACTTTGGGACCGGCGGCTCCGGCCTGATGAAGTTTCATCATAACAGGCTGACACTCCTTCTGCAGTTCCTTCAATTTGTCCTCGAACTCGTCCTTCTCTGCCAACTGATTCGCATCCAACCAGCTGAGAACGGCGGAGCATTTGTCCTGCACCAACTTCTTGTCGTCGGCTGTGATCTTATCGGCTGGAGCATCCTCCACGGCCTATTGAAAATGAAATTTATGATTATTTGAAGATTGAAAATTGTGTTTAAAAAAATACTTTACCTGTTTGGCGCTGAAAATGTATCCCTCCAATTGATTCCTGGAGAGAATCTTTTCGCGCTGCTGATCATCCGCCGCTTTGTACTTTTCCGCTTCAGATAACATCTTGTCGATGTCATCTTTGGAGAGACGTCCTTTATCATTGGTGATGGTGATTTTCTCGGATTTGCCGGTGCTCGAGTCCTTGGCGGAAACGTTGAGGATGCCATTGGCGTCCAGATCGAAAGTTACTTCGATTTTCGGGACGCCTCTTGGTGCTGGTGGAATTCCGCACAAGTTGAACGTTCCTAAGAGATTGTTGTCTTTGGTCATCGCTCTTTCACCTTCGAAGACTTGGATGGTGACCGCCGACTGATTATCGGAGTAAGTGGTGAACGTTTGTTGCTGCTTGCAAGGAATCCTCGAGTTTCTCTCAACGATTTTGGTCATAACTCCTCCAGCGGTTTCGATGCCCAAAGAAAGTGGAGCAACATCCACCAAGAGAACGTCTTGGATCTTGGAGCTAGTATCTCCGATCAGAATAGCTCCTTGGACGGCGGCGCCGTAGGCGACAGCCTCATCTGGGTTGATGGACAGGTTCAAGGTTTTTCCGCAGAAGAAGTCTTGAAGCATCTTTTGGATCTTCGGGATCCTGATGGAACCACCGACCAAGACCACATCGTGAATAGCGCCCTTATCCAATTTAGCGTCTGCCAAAGATCGCTCAACCGGCGCCAAAGTGGACCTGAACAGATCCATGCAGAGCTCCTCGAATCTGGCCCTGGTGACCTTCGAGTAAAAGTCGACACCTTCATGCAAAGCGTCAATCTCCAAGCTCGCTTCAGTGCTGGAACTCAAGGTCCTTTTCGCCCTTTCGCACGCGGTCCTCAACCTGCGTAAAGCCCTCGAGTTTCCGCTCAAATCCTTCTTGAACTTCCTCTTGAACTCCTCCACGAAGTGGTTCACCAAACGGTTATCGAAATCTTCGCCGCCCAAGTGAGTATCACCGGCGGTGGACTTCACTTCAAACAGAGATCCTTCATCGATGGTCAAAATGGAGACATCGAACGTTCCACCGCCCAAATCAAAGATCAACACGTTCTTCTCGCCTTTCAGGTTCTTGTCCAAACCATAAGCCAAAGCGGCAGCGGTCGGCTCGTTAATAATCCTCAAAACGTTAAGTCCGGCAATAGCTCCAGCATCTTTGGTGGCCTGCCTTTGGGAGTCGTTGAAGTACGCCGGAACCGTAATCACAGCGTCCTTAACATTTCCTCCCAGATAAGTTTCAGCGATTTCCCTCATCTTTCCCAGCACCATCGAACTGATCTCCTCCGGCGCGAACTTCTTCATCTCACCCTTATACTCGACCTGAATCTTCGGTTTTCCTCCATCGCTAACAACAGTGAACGACCAATGCTTCATATCCTCCTGAATCTTCGGATCATCGAACTTGCGACCTATTAAACGCTTAGCATCGAAGACCGTGTTCTTCGGATTCATTGCAACCTGCGAAAAAAAAAATAGATAATATTTACGAAAAAAGATATCAAAGTTGGAAAATAGAACGCTCCAAAATTAGATCAACGGGAAAGTTTCTTTAACTCGGATTTGGCGCTCGGCCAGCACAAATAAATAGTTTTCAATAAAAATCCATTCAGACGCTTTACTTCTAGAATAATTCATTCTTCGCAGACTGCAGCAAAGTTCTTGACCGATTTACTTTTCCTCTCAGTAAATGCGCAATAATAATAATAATCAGATGAAGAATCGCACAGAGAAAAAAAAATGAGCGAAACGTGTTTTTGGCCAAATATGGAGACGCATTTTTGCTTGCCGTACTTGGACAATGGAGTCAATGAATCTCTCTGCTTACGGCATCGAAATGCCCTCTTGCACATCGCAGTATATTCCAAAATACTCTAAATAGACGCACGTAATGAGACCGATTAATCTAAATTAGTACAAATTCATTAAAGAATCGATAATAACAAACGTTTTGCAAGTCAATGGAGTGCAAATACAAAACTGGAGCAAAAATAACGAAAGTTGCATAATTGAAATTTAATTAAATATAATTATACAACATATAGTATTAATGTAATTAATATTATTATTAAAGTATCAATATTTAAATTATATATGACATTTCTTCAACAACTTACGTAAAGTTAAGTAATTCGAGTAATTGATTTTTTTAATAGTCCTGACATTTTATACCTTTGTTTATTAAATATCATATTTCATCATATCAGGAGAAATATTTTCTAGAAGAAATTATTTTAATTACATTTTATTAAAAATTTCAATTTAATAACAAAATTGTTTGTTAATATTTCAATAAATGTTTTTTTTCTAATATAAAAATGTAAATGGTAATTCCACATTTAACGCAAAATGTTATAATGGTAACGTTAGTGTTTCCATAGTTACATAATTGATTAAATAATTTAAGGTATTTATAGAGTAGGTTTTGAATTTTTGACATTTCGATTAATGACATCTGTAATTATTGGAAATATTTTGTATATCAATCGAATAATTAATTAACTTCAAAAAAAAAATTGACCTTGAAACGTGAAAATGATTTGTTTTTGCTGAAACAAATATCATAAACTTCTAAGGTTCTTTAATTTTCTTGAAAACTTCACAAAAATCATGACTACAACTGTCATCTTGACATTATTAATGACGTAAGAGTAGTAACATTATTTGCTTTTTATTCATAATTATAGTTTTCCCTTATAATTATGTTTCAAGGTGTATTCAGTGATTATATGCATTGTGTTTGTAACAATTTTTCTTGTATTTTCCATTACTAATAATTTTACTTACGTAAGATGTCAATTATCAATAATTTGAAGGACATGATATTATGTGTACGTTTTGAGTACATATCTCATATAGAAGTAATCTGTTATTATGTATTCATGTATTATTACATAAGAAAATGCAGTAAAATAAATTATTTGATATCTTCATAGAATTTGATTTGATAAAATCACGAACTGAAAATTAGAATATTGCATGTTTTGCGCTATGGAATTTTCCGGATCGTTGGAATTTAAAGCTTTGCTGTGTTCTGAAAATAACTGCGGATTTTCGTAAAACTTGTGGCTCGCTACGTGCGTATAAATCAAACGTGTTTTCGAGCGTTTCAGGTAACTAATTGTGGAGCGATTTTGATTTGTTTCCCGATGGAAAATGCAAACGACAAAGTTGCGCTAAAAATAAGGAAGGTATTTTTACTTGACTCTTGGCGGCGTCTCCGATGAGCCTCTCGGTGTCGTTGAATGCGACATAGCTGGGGGTTGTCCTGTTCCCTTGATCGTTGGCGATGATCTCGACCTTTCCGTGCTGCCACACTCCGACGCAGGAGTACGTCGTGCCCAAGTCAATGCCGATAGCCGGTGTCTTCGCCATAGCTAACCGCTGTTTTCGTTTGGTCCTCAAGTCACTTTCAACGGATCAGTACTTCTTCTCAAGTATAGAGGAAGAACAGTCTCTCGCAGGAGGGAATGTGGTATGTGCAAGTTGTAAATATCGCGCCGCAACTGAAGCCAACATTTGAATCGAAGCCGACCGAACAACTCTCCTCCCCGACGCTCTGAACGCGCGCAAAGCACTCGCTCTACTTCTACATTCGGACATCATCACCATCACGATGAATCACATCCTAGGTACACCCACAAAATGGAATGCTACAGAAAACTTATTAATATTTACCCCAGAATTCGATACCTCAATCTCAAACACCAAAAAAAAAAAAATAAACCAACATTTTTTCCATGACCAAAACCAAATAAATGTTACTTGCACTCCTAAACAGCAAGCAGATGATCGAAAAGAAATTTCACAATCTTGGTATCACTGAAACAAAAATGATCATCAAGTTTCTTCAATTCCCATTAGACAAAAATTATATGACAAACGTCAAATTCGAGTAAATTACAACTGTCATCTTGACATTATTAACGTCATAGATAAGTGGAACAGCTACTAAAAATATCCTTTTTTGACTTTCCAACTATCATATCAGTTACTAAAAATAAATTAATATCTTACAGTCCGTTTGTGCACACTTTGGTCATATTTATGATGTATTTGGGACAAGTGTCAGCGTACATGAAGCGATTGTGGAACAGGAGGCCGTTCAGAACGGCGAACAGGACTCCCACGGATTCCGACGGGATCGGAATTTTCCTTTCGGCACGTTGAACTAACAGCTGAAAAATATCGATAATTGCAAGAATCGCAAGGTGCATGCATATATGGATTTTCTTCTGCAAAGCCCGGTTTCTTTCCGACGGTCGATAATCGACCAGAATTAAAATTAGAACTGCACGGAAAACGTAAACAAAACAATCAAATTGTTTAGAAAAAAATGTTATAAAACAAGAGCGTGCGCAAAAATAAGTCGTTGATATTTTTAAACTTAGTAATTGATTTCAAAGTTAAAGCAAGCTAAAAATAAGTATCAGTAAATATTATTGTTTACGGGTACGTCTGTCTAAAATTAAATTATATATTTAGAAATAACAACAAAATTTGTTTCAAATTAACGATTGTCATGGATACATATTTGATAGTTGCTATGCATTTAAATCAATGTTAATGCAGACCTGAACGATTGTTGCGAAAGCTGTGATTCCGAACTGCAGATTGGGTTTGATCCAATAAGTTATCCCCGAGACGAAACCGGCCAATACTTTGTGGTAACTCTCCTCTCTTTTATCCACCTTAGTTAATAGGCAGCTAATGAGCTGCAAAAGATTACGCCATGAAAAACATGAACATAAATTGTTTGCTCAACGTACCCTGAAGATTCCTACGTAACCGCCGGTCACCAGACCAAAAAGAACGTTCTGTTTGTTGAGCAACATTGTTACGAGCAGTTTCGGATTCTGCGTTAACACCTGGAATTTGGTCAAAACGAATTTGAGTACTTCCAGCCCGAATCCTACACCGAAATACTGAATTGTACCCTGCACACAAAAATATTATTATTATTTTAAATATAAATTTTAATATTCAATGTTTCGTAAACTTAAAAATTAAAGTTTTATAAATATTAATATTTCATAAAAACCTTGAGAATGTGCATGTAACAGTTATCTTTATGTGCGCAATTTTTTTGGTTCCGTTCCGTACTTTTCTTCTGCTGATAAAACCTGGAAATTTCACGTTATTGCGAGTTGCCAGAAATGATAAATGGGTTTACCATAAACTGTTGTACGGTTTGCAGCCTTGCGTATCTAAGAGGTACATCAGAATCGAGGAGCAGGTCATGAATGCTAAAGTATCTTTTGTTTTTGTCCTAGTTATAAACCCAATACTCTCGAGATTTTTGACAACTGCTTCTACAAACTGTAACATCTATGTAGTGTATATAGCGGATGATGATGGATGCGTATTTACCATATTGAAGAAGTATAAGGTGTTCAAGTTTCTGTTAACGGTGGATTCAATGAATATGGGAAGACCGGCGATGAATCCGGAAGCGAGAGCGACGTTGTAGTAATGCAATCTACCGAAGTACCAGCTAAAAAAATAGATTGATTGACTGATTTAAAGAAATAAATATGTTATATAATACCTTTGAATGCAATTGGCAATCATGAAGGATCCCGTGAAACTGACGCTGTAAAGTATGGAACGGATGTAGCTTTTCACGAGTCTCCTCCAATTGACTTTGTGTTTGTTTAAAATCACCTGAGCCTTGATCAGGAAACAAATGTAAGTTTTTTTTCTTCAATTGTTTTCATTTTGTTTAACATTACCAGATAGAGAGGAAAGAAGAATTTGGTGCAACCTATAACCGCCTGACCTAGGAGGTAAGCAATTGCGGGCACGCATTGGTCCGTCCACGGATGCAGAAGGGTGCAATCGATTCCATCCGAAACTTGCTTGTAGAAGAACTCTTTACTGATCGCAACCATTGTAAAGAGCGACCGAACGACTAAAGTAAAAAACGTGTTCGAAGCGCTATATGTTCCGTTATCTGCGATACCAAAGGGCAACCTTATTGTATGCTAATCGACTTAATTAGACTCGTAAAAAACGATATTAGCATTTCAGTCGGATATCAACAATGGTCGGACGGTTATCAAATTAATTTCTAGCGACAGTTTAAAAGTTGGCCTGGAATAAACAAAATAAAAATTCGTGTGACGTGTCGTTGTTTGTGCAAAAAAAAACCTGTCGCTGTGCGAAGGGAAATTTCGCGATAATTCGATTGAAATACAGTGTGGATCAATGGAAACCGACCGAAATAAACATCAGCAGGAAAACGTGAGTGCATTTGCATAATAACTCGCTTATTACTAGAGTAACGTGAATTCTTTCAAACATTGACGTTGCAGTTCGACCCATCACAGAGTTACCAGGACGAGAAACCCATCGACCTGACCAACTCCGGTAAGCGGAAATACTCAAAATTCAAATGATACATTAGACTAACGATAATACTATTATTTGAATTTGAAGATGTATGCAACCATACTATCAAAAACTACATGTTAGATTATAAAATTTTCAGTAAATTATGTATTTTTTAGCTAATTACAATCATGAAGCGGAATGTCAAGTTAACGAGGAGAAGAAAACGAACGTTTTGGTAATTGGTTAAGATAGTAATAATCTGCATAATATTCATGCTCTAATTTAGATTGTGAAAAGTGGGCATTACTTTCAGCAGCTCGACAATCAGGAGGATGTGCTGAAAGCAGCCAAATCTCTGTTTTCAAAGAGAACGAGGACTTTGTACCATTGGATGTACCCAAACACGCCGAAATTCCATCTGAAATCGGCGGTGGCTTTGGCGTGGGACATGATGGGTCCTCAGGAGAAGCAGTTTTACATCTCGCAAGTAATGGAATCAATAATTCGAGTAAATTAAATTTGATTTTTTTTTTAATTTCTTAGGTATTGGGGAAGTTTGGGTATCTGCAAAATAGTTTGATGGTGAATCCGCAACTGGGCGGTTTGACTCTACCATTTCTCCCGATTCCTCCGCAATCCGAAGTACCTGATTTGGCCAACGCGGAGACGAGGAACGCCGTTTCGAATTTGCTGCAGGATAACCCGAGCGCTTGGCCGCAATCGTCTCAAACGGCTCAAACGTCGAAACGCAGAGGTAGACCGAGGGGAAGTAATAAGCGCTGCAGCAAGACGAAACCTTTCCGGAACCGGAAACAGTATAGTCGTGCCTCTTTGCACGAGGGAATGGATGATTTCACGGATGACCCGGAACTGAGGAAAGAGCTGGAGCAGTTCCAGTGGGCTCTGCACATGGTCGACAAGTAGATTTTCTTTTTAAATTTATTTAACTTAAATACACTTTGATTTTTTTTTTTGCATAATTTTCCGCATCAACAATAATAGTAATAAAAGAAGTTTCTCGTTTCATTATTTCTTACTTTGTCGCATATCATTTTTTTTTCTCATATTTTTTGGAATACTGGCGCAAGGAAAATAATTTAATTTCGTTAAGAAATTCCCTTCTCGGAATAAATGGTTAAGTAATTAAACAATAAAAAACAACTTAGGTTATATACAAAGTTAAGAATGTGAAGACTGGAATTTTTTCTTTTCTTTTTCTTCTTCTTGCAGTTTGTTGGCCTGCTTCTTCCAGTTCTTCAGATTCAGTTCCTCTGCCTGTTTTTGCTGGGGATCGGGATGGCGCCCGGAGGTAAATTGATGAAGTCCGCCGGGTTTCCGGAGGCTCCGCCATTGTTTCCCGCCCGATGTGGGTTGTTCTGAGGGATGTTCTCTTCGCCGTTATCGTTGTCGATCTGGTTCGGTGCTGGTGTGGATGGAATGTCGCAGTCTTCGGTCGGTGGGACGACGCAACGCAGAGAACGACGGTCGAAGACCAACATAGCAGGACACCTCTGGAGACGCGGATATCCGCCTTGGCATTGCCAGTATCTGTTGCAGGATTTGCCTAATGGGACGTTACCGTTGGCGTCATCGTTGCAGAGAGCTAAAGCGAAATGGGTTTATGGTATTTATCGATCATTTTTTGTGAATTTGCACTCACGATGCTTCTGGCAACCGTCAACGTTTTCGGGCCAATCGCAGGAATGGGAACGCTCGTTGTAGAGGAGTCCTCCGATGCAGAGTTGCTCGGTGGCGGTTCCGTTCCAGCAGGTCCAGTACCTGGTGCAAGAAGTCTCGTGTCCGAAGATGCCGTACAACCAATCGCAATGTTCGGTTCCAAGCGGCGTGTCTAAACGAAAACGATTACATAATTACCCTGCAATTAGAGTGAAGATTTTGGACTCACTGGCTTGCTGTTTGCCGTCGCAGTAGTTCGACCTCCACGGATAATCGCAGCCCTCGGTGACGCCTCTGTTTTTACCGGCGAAGACCAAACCGTTCGGACAGTCGTACAGTTCTGGTTGTCCGTTCACGCACTCCCAATACCTGTCGCAGTATGTCTCATCTGCAACAACACGGGACTTCGTTTTGCAAGGATCTTCCTGGTTTCCCTTCAACTGTTGACCATTCGCCAAGCCTAAAACAGAAAAGTAAAATTTACAGATTCTACAAAGCTTTTATTAGGAAGTTGATTTTGAGGAAAGCATTTGGTTTAATGCTAAAGTTCGTAGATTGTGATGTAATCATTAATGATTGTATTTAATTTGCATAGAACATAGAGGGAATGCGAATTATGACGGGGCAACGAAAGTCGCTCCAGGAAATCGAACCCGTTGTCACCTGCCTCCACTTTCGACTCGCTTTCTTTCGCCACGATCCGAACAATAACAATGCAATTCATTCAATTATTCACGATTTTCACATATCTCACGACTCCGCCGATCCTCCTTTCATTCTCAATCCGTTTGATATGCATTCAACTGTATTCTTCGTCGAAGCGTGTCAACATTATCTATTTAGTTCAAACTGAAATACAAGCTAAGATTGAGATGAATCTGTTATAAATATAAAGACGATGTAACAAGATTTTTACTTTAGCTTCTCAAATCTTGGAGATGGCCACACCCTCGTCATCGTTACGGAACCGCCGCCGCTTTTACTTTCAACTTTGACCGGGGCTGGGAAAGCCGCGCCTGCAGACGACGTCTCGTTACGGATTTCAAGTTATTAAATCGAGATGGAGAAGAGAGAAAGATACACGCAAAGAGTTACGTAATTCACGATGGTCCATTTACCAGTAAATGAAGCAGATAGTTTGCATCACGTAACGTGGAATCGGCGAAGATACAGGCGGAGTAGTTCCAAGGTTCTGACATCGTTCGCGGCTGCAATTAAAGTTACACGATTTCCCAACATCATCTAAATATGCGTATATCCCGCAACAACATTAAATGTTCACCCAGATGAGGCGCGAAACGAAAGTTCTCTCGGCAACATTCTAATTTCTAATGTTGACACAAATTTTGTACCTTCCAGTTTCAGCTTTTAATCTTTTATACTTTTGAAGTAATTTCATAAAATATGATAAGATCTTTGCTTATTCATTAGTTCAAATTACGTTATGACTAAAAAAGTTACAATAAAACTATTAATTAAATTTTATGTCCATTAGTTTAAGCTTTAATTTATATCATCTCAATCTTTAATATTTTTCTTAAAATTTTTTAAAATCTTAAAATACTTTTATTATTTTTAGTTTCAGCTTTAATGTACATATTTAATCTCAAATCTAATAATAGAAATTCGAAGAAATTACATAACATTGCTTTTTCAATGTTCTGATAACTTCAAGTTCAAAGAAATTATAAATGCAATAATTACAAATATAAACCACACCTTAAAGTTTCGAGTTTAATTTGCATTTTCATTATAATTTTTGCAATTTCCTAGTTATTCGATAAAAAATTTAACAAAGCAGCACCAAAAATTATAACATTGAGAACTTTATTCTATTTATTATTGTTGCTATGGTTACAGATATATTGTTAACAAATAATCATTTGTTGTCATGGTTACTATCAGTATTTAAATATTATTAGTAGATAATAAGTCTACTAAAAAATACTTGTATTTAAGTAAAAAAATATTATCAAAAAAGTTCGTTGACATTGCATTCGTAATTAATATTCCGGCCAGGTCCATTTAAATATTACGTCTAGGAATTAGGAATACGTGGGCGAATGCGACGACGTGCCGATATTTTTTTTAAAACTCATCGATTAATTCTTTACATTTTCGAAAATCGTGTTTTATTTTTTTTTATCTTCATCTGATGATGATGTTGTTGTTGTTGTTGAATTTTTTAACTCCTTCCGCGAACTCTGCGGTTTCCCACACATCTCTTCGCCTCGGTAGATCGCGATCCACTTGTGCAACGAGTAAACCGAAAGTTCAGGGTCGCAGAAAATCTCCGCTCTACTTTCTCTTGAAAATCCCAAGACCGTTTCGAATCCCGGAGGAGCCAGAGCAGCTACCGACATCGCATCCGTTTCGGCGAACGAAATAAAAATTAAATCAACAAATGATTTTGTGTGTCTTTACTGCAGGCAGCAGCAGCCAAATTGGAATGTCTCCGCGCATCTAAAATAGATGTTTCGCCATTGAATTACTCATGAATATTTGAGATGTAAACATTGGAGGAAGGTATAAAAAAAAATGGGCAGTAGTAAGAGGATCGTCCTTGATGGTACCGGCATCGTTATGTAATTAAACTAAAGGAAATATACAGTTGCGATGCTCTCAAGGAAGCGGAGAGTCGTTGATGATGCACTTTGCCATTTAGAGAGCTCTAGGAATGTGCCCTTAAAGACGCACATTTTATGGTCGTGAATTGCGAGCAATCGGATCCGATCGCAATCCATATACTCGCAAATGAATAGATCCAAGGCTTCGAATCGCTACTTATATATTAGTTTGTTGTTGACAGGATAAGGATGAAACTAGATGCTAGATTGGTGACGATTACTCAGAATTGGCTACGCAATTTTCAGTGATTAAATTAATAACCGTTAAAGGAGGTTAAGAGTACACATTTGATTATAAAACTATATTTTTCTTCAATAGAAAACTTGGTTTCAAAAATTATAACCCAAAATGTCACTGTCATTTTAAACGTCAAAAAAGTCAACGATTAACCTAAATTTATCACTTAAATTAGTTCATAAATGACAATTCGAAATGTCACTGTCATTATATAAAACGTCAAAAAAAACATGAAATAAAAGTTAACTTCAGTTTTTCATTTAATTTAGTTATAAATTCGTTAATCAGTCAAATATTAGAAGGAACAAAAGGATTTTAAATAAATTATTATTTTACGTAAGTAAATTGAATAAGGTAATTTTGAAACCAATAATAAAAAAGTTGAGACAAATTGTCTTTTAATAAGAAAATCTTGTTTGAAACTTTCTTAAATCAAAATTTAATTTCGCAATCAATTATGAAGCACAAAGAGACGGTTCTTAACAGGATATAATTCGTAAGTGGCTGGAGGCGCAATTAACACTGATTAATTTAAACGCGCGTTGCGTAACTTATCCAATAAACGATGCATTCGCCAGCACCAAAAGCCGCTTTTACGTAATTGGAATGAAAACCTTTAATGCGCAAATTGTGTTGAATAGAAATGCGTTATATAATAAATAAAGGGCATGTTAGTATTTGAAATTATATAATATAAAAATGTAATGATTATATTTAGAAATGAGTGCTGAAACGACTATTAAAAAAAAAAAACTTGTTATGACACGAGGAACTTTCATAACAGGAATAGAAGGAAAAAAAGCTGCATACGATTTGCGCCTTTGCAGGAAGTAATCTTTTGAGAACTGGATTCGGTAAGCGGAAATCTTGTTGCTAACAGGAGGTGTTAAATAGTAGTAATAATAATAATAATGGAAAGAAAAGTTGATGAAGGAAGAGTCTTGATTTATCGCCCGTCGCAATTCATTCCCTTTCCCGTTCTCTACGCGTAACGACATGCAGTAAATTTGAATAAATGATATAACCCGAGGAATTATTCCTCCGTACGTTATGAAAGTTCGTAAACGTTTAAATGAATTAAATGCAAATGAGCAGCGATTGGCATGAGCATTCCTTCCACATACCTTCAACATTAGTATCGTATTAATAGGTAATTGGAGAAGATTGATTATTGTAATTTTATTAACAGCTTCACGCGAAAGTAATTGTAATCAAATACCACAGAGAATATTTAATTAAAATGTGAAATTAGAATTCTGACAGATGTACCAACTTTGATTTGACATTTCAGTAAAATTTACCAACTGAAATAAATAATTTAGTTCTTTATATTTTATTAAGTTGTTCATTTGTCAAATTTGATTGATTATGATAACTGTCAATTAAGTGACAGTTAGATTCTGAAAGTCAAATGTACAAAAAAGTGTGCTGAATTAAATTTAAATGCAAATAACGTTGTCGTTGGTCAACACGTACCGAGCACGCGGGGGGTTACGTAACCGTAAAAATTTGAATATTTCGCATTGTCGCTGTTTTAGGATAGTTCGAGACGTTGCAAAACCGTATTCCCATGCATCGGAAATAATTAATTCGCAGGAAAAGAAACAACAACTGAGACGACAGCGAACAAAAAAAAACAAAACGTTAATTATGTTATTGTTTTGGTTCCCAAAGCGACGGGTTGCTAGGCTATTCTTGGATTCGCGTTCTAATAAAAATACAGCTTAATGTATTTTACCTTGGAACGTAAACCTTAATCGAGAGGAATAAGGAACGTGCGAAAAGTGAAATTCGTTCATTCATTCATTCATCATTTTCGCAAACGGATGGAAACGTTTTTTTTTTATTTATTATTATTATTTGCGAAGAATCCTATCTCGTCGTCAATTAGGATTATGTGGAGAGAAAGTGTTTGCTGTTGCTATTGCCGTCGTCCCCAGAGAAAGTGTTTCGAAACTGGATTCGATAATCTCGGGTTTGTCGAGCGCTCCGAGCGCAAACAAAATTTATATACGCAAAAATGTTCCCTTTCAATTGGAAATTCCGACGTGTCTCTCGCAAACAGCAACAATAAAAAAGCTTATTGCTTTCTTGCTTAGCAATTTCATCTTCTTTCTTTGATGATTGCTAATTTCATATATAGAAAACAACGGAAGAAGAAGAAGCTAAAGTTTCTCCGAGTTTTCATTTACCATCCATATGCCACTCACAACTGCTTTTGTAAAAGAATTTTTCATTTATACACCTTATTTAGCAACAAACATCATAATTTTCATTCGAAAGTTTTATGTCTTTCACAAAATTGATCATCTCTAAATTCAAAAATTATATTTTATTACATCATAAATAAAATTATAATAAATACATTATAAACGTTTATTTTAACTTAGTTGCATAGATTTACATAAATCTAATTTTTATTTAAATTTCAAAAAGTAATAAAGAAAATATTAGTGGAAATATTCCACAGAAATTGCATTTTCGTTACATTTTCTAATTACTTATTTGTTTTGTTTTTTCCTTATCCGATCATCGGAATGCAATATTTCAATGCCAAATCGAAAGAGCTTATAGAAAGTGGACGGCAATTAGGAACTGGACGTGCGCTTGAAAATCATTGGAATTCTTCATAAATCCTTCAATCTCCGATCTCATAATCATACAAGGAACAATAATTATTAAGAATTATGCACACTTCATTCTTTTCAATCTAACTGCGTGTCCATTCTTAGCTAAATTGCAGCAAAACTGTACTTTAATTAGTTCGAAAGTGAGCAAAACCGACTTTCATATAACGCTTTATTATTACAATAAATTAAATCAAGAAAATATATATTTGTAATAATACTCACAGATTAAATTAGTTTTTATTACAAACTCTATTATTAGCACTTCATTGGTTTGCAACTAAATTATAAATAAATAAATAAATAGTTGTGCAATTAATCATTATTTACGGTATATAAATAAAATTTATTTTTAGATCTGCTCGATCGAAGAAATTGCTTATTTAATTACAAAACAGTTTACTTTGCAATTTTCAGATTTTTTTTTTCAAATTGCTAACATTTATTTTAAAAATATTGAAGAATATAATTATTTTTATTTCAAATAAATCATTTTTGGTATTATGTAGGACCTAGTATACTACCTTGTGGAACACCGCGTTACGTTTTTGGATTTTCATTATTTTTTGTGAAAATGAAATATTAATAATTAATTAATTAAGAAAAAAGTTTATGATTTAATCGAGAATGCTATTGTTTTTATAATTGGTTTCATAAGAATGCAATTGTTTAAATAATAATTTATTTGTTTACTCACCTAGGATACAGGCGAAGGCAAAAGCCATCCAAAAACACTTAAGCTCACTGTCCATGGTGATGGGTCAGAAAATGTCAGTCAGTCAAAGTTCTGCTTTTTTGTTCTTGATTTTTCTCTCTACTTGCGAATTTGTAAAAAAAAAATTAAACTTTGAAAAAAATCGCTGCAATGTTTTCAGTTCGCGTTGTGCTCTGGCGTTGTCGCTGACTGGCCGATGGAAGAGAGTTACCAGCTCTTTTGATCGAAAAAAAACGGTCCCGGAGAGTCTTGAGCGTCGCACCGATTGGTCGTCCGATCCGCTTCGAAAGTCTATTTATCCGGCCGCACCTCACCAACACACACACACAGCTCGCAACATTAAAATTTAAACAAATACAAATACACACTCGAAAAAAATAAAAGGACGCAAGAAGTCTCTCGTGTGCGGATGATATAATATTCTTGGTACATAAGATGAAGTTCTTTCGGCATGAACGCATACATTTGGCATTCGAAACCAACAAAAAAAAAACTTGATCGAAGAAGAAATTGTATCACGTCCGAGTTACCAGTATGGAAATAGAGAACATGCCAAAATACAAATTTGCATTGATAATGGTCACTTCCTCGAATTTCAATTAGGGTTACGGAATAGCTCGTTAAAACGATTCCTCCAGTTCAGAATAAATGGTAAATATCTTGTGGTAACACTTTTATTACCAACACACCTATTTCTTGCAAAATCTGCTTAAAAAGATCATCATAACATTTCGGCGGACCCAGCACACTGCCCCAAAGAACACCACAGTTTATCGTTAATTATTATTATTATTTTTACTATTTTTCATTATATAAACAAAATTACAATTTATTACTTTAAAAATGATTACTATATACTAATTCCAATTTACTTAAAGTTTTTATTAGTTTGATTGCAATTCTTATCTTAAATTCGCATAAAAGATGCTTGAACATCTTATGGTAACTCTTTTCTTACCATTTCTTTTGCTGTTAAAAATCTGCTTAAAAAAATCATCATAACATTTTGGAGGACCCAGCACACTGCCCCGAGGAACACCACAGTTTATAGTTAATTTTTACTATTTTTCATTATATAAACAAAATTACAATTTATTTAAAAATGATTACTATATACTAATTCCAATTTACTTAACGTTTTTATTAGTTTGATTGCAATTATTTTCTTAAATTCGCATAAAAGATGGTAACAACTTGAACATCTTATGATAACTCTTTTCTTACCAACACGCCAATTTCTTTTACTATTAAAAATCTACTCAAAAAGATCATCATAACATTTTGAAGGACCCAGCACACTGCCCCGAGGAACACCACAGTTTATCGTTAATTTTTACTATTTTTCATTATATAAACAAAAATACAAATTCTTACTTTAATGATTATTACTATATACTAATTCCAATTTACTTAACGTTTTTATTAGTTTGATTGCAATTATTTTCTTAAATTCGCATAAAAGATGGTAATAACTTGAACATCTTTTGGTAACTATTTTCTTACCAACGCGCCTATTTCTTTTGCTGTTAAAAATCTGCTTAAAAAGATCATCATAACACTGCCTTGAGGAACACCACACTTTATAATTAATTTTTACTATTTTTCATTATATAAACAAAAATACAAATTCTTACTTTAATGATTATTACTATATACTAATTCCAATTTACTTAACGTTTTTATTAGTTTGATTGTAATTATTTTCTTAAATTCTTATAAAAAATGGAAATAAATTTAATGTGATTATGAATTTGATAAGAATACTTTTATTAATTAAATTGTAAAAAATATCTAAAAGGCAAACATTCTTTAAATACAAAAATGTAATAAATTTTATATTAAATTTATAAGTATTATCTAAAGACTATATTTACAAGTTGTTCATTGACTGCGAGAAACTGATTGTAAACACCTGCAGAGTCTTATGTAAATGGAGCGTAACTGGATTTCATTGTACGTTCGAGATTTAGCTTTCAATTATGATCGAACACAATCGAGCATTATTTTATAAATTGTAAATAAATTGATAGAAAATAATGTATTCCTAATTAATTCAAATAAATTGCAGATTAAAAAAAAAATCTTTGTTGATTTAAAAATTTATAAACTAAATTTCGTCCATTATTCATGAATTTTTATTTTTATCTTTAGTGATTTATATAAACTGGTGTAGTGAATGTAGTTATTTTTTTTCTCCACAAATTAACCATTGAAAAATGTTTTCCAAATTAGGTTTTTATATAATCAATGAATTTAATTGCATTTCCGATGACATTTAGAAATAACGAATGTGTAAGAAGAATTAGTTTACTAAATATGAATTGAATAAGTCATTGTGTGTTTACGTAGGTATAATTTGATGCGATTGCGATGATGACATTGGTGTGAGTTCATTTGATGAAGTTCTTGACGGATTCGAGTTTACATAATGCGGATTAGCGCAGAGGTGTTTCCTAACGTAAAATAAATTAAGATTATCTTATTATCTTCCTTTTTCGTCTCTAATTACAAGAACTAATACGTTTATTACGTTGCAATTTACTTATTTATAGCCATTGTCTGTTAATAACAATTGTGCAAACGTCTCTCTTTCTTTCTCCGTGGGAGAAGTCGCTACCATTATTGTTTCTGCCGCTGTTGGTTGTAGTTTTTTTTTTCTTATTCTTGCTACTTATTTTGGCCCAATTCACAATCCCAGCATTGTGCAACGGATTAAACAGTTGCTGAAGAAACCAGATTCTCACCGATGAATCATATAGAAAATATTTTCAGGAATTAATGGAAGAGATTTTTTTAGGCCTTCAATATGATGTGTCCAATCTCGTGTGGGAGAGGACAATCGTCGGATGCATGGAATCAGTGACGAGGTCGGGCTTTGTTTTCCAATTACAATTAACCAAATGCAAGAATTTTTAATAATAATAAGAAAAAAAAACGAGTTTAGAAAGATTTAATTGCTTGTATTTTAAGTGCATTATAATGTGGTGTATATATATATTAATTAGACGTGAATGGAAGAATTTCTCGAATTATAAAAAAATTTCACATTAATTTCATCTAGAGAGGAAAAATGGAAGAAAGTTTAAAAAATTTCTAATCTAAAGCAAATTGTATTTTTTTTTTGTTTGTTGATGTTTTTTTTTTGCTACAATATTTCTTAATTGATGTATGGAAGAGGTGTGCGGTGTGTGAGGCGATTGCGGATCTCGAAATTGTCGAAATTGTGGACGGGAATCGTGGGAGCCGATCTCTTGGCTTCGACCTTCTTCATCTTCCTCCTCTCCTCATTCCCAGGCTTCTTATTGGCCTTCTTCGCGGTGGTCGTGTCTCCGCGGCAAGGATAAATGAGCAAGTAATAGATGATCTCGACCAGCGATAGCATGCTCGCGCCGAAAAACAGCGTTCCGATTCCGCCAACATTGACTGCAAAACGGAAATCACGTTTACAAGATGTGCACACTCGAAAAAAAAAAACGTATTTTCAAGGACGAAATGCACCTATCAGCTCGACGTCATTTCTTCGCACCTTCCGGTAGTAACGCAACGTCGGCGCATGGGTGTAGAAGTTAATCCTGGACACAGAATCCTTACCGTTGTAAACTCTAAAACAACACAAAAGTAGCAAAAAAATCAATTAATGATATCTGTCAAATGATAATTTATTTACGAGATGTTGCGCTTCAACGTTGACAGAACTCGAATCTCTGATTCCACACAAGACGCCGGACATTTATCCAAGCTCGCCTCGCTCACCAATTGCGTAATGGATTGGGCCAAGCAGACCAGAGAAGACATGTTGTTACACATGTGTTTTTCACCTAAAAATTAACAATTAACTGTCACTGTCATCATAATATGTGACATACTAAAGTGACAAGTAAAACGTCAAACTGTTCAAGTATTCATTACGTAATTGAAGGTTATTATTTATTGAAACCTACGGGCTGCAACTGGCATTAGGTATTGGGTGCAACCGCAAGTCTTCATCTGATACGTCCCGATGTGGTCTATAACGCAGGCCGGATAACTGAAGACTTTCGAGTAAACCAATTGGCTTTCATCGGGAAATATGCAGCCTCTGACGTCTGGTGAAATAGTTTTAACCATGTCATCGTTGATGATGTTCTGAAACCTTATGTTCACATCGAATTCCATATCAGGATCGATCATCTTATTGAAGCCCTCAAATATGCTCCCATACAGCGTCTCCCTAGGAGATATCACGTCTTCAGCCGTCAAAGTTGACGTTGACAGTAGGGTTGTCTTTATCTCGACGGTTAACTTCGGCGAATCTTTAAACTTAAACGAGAGCATCTTTTCAGTGGGTGGCCTGAAAATCATGTAAAATTAAGAAAAATCTATAGTAATCATAAGTTTAGTCGTAACTCGGAAGCTATAGAATTGATGGCGTAGCATTTCCCGTAGAAGGTGTACATGGGTAGAAAGCGCTCGCAACACTCGAATTCCTTATCGTTCCAACTGCAGTAAGAGAAAATATCAGAACAAGATTTTCTCAGCTACAAAATTAAATAATGCAAGTTTTAAAAAAAATTAATCAAATTATATTTAATACCAAATTCGAGTAATAACTGAAATTACTCATAATGCAAAGGCTTTGATCGAAGCTGGGATCGTTGCATTTAATAGCCGTGCTCATCTCACCTTCGAGAAACACTATTTCCCTAACGATTACACTATCTTTTCCCAACATATATCTAATAAAAAAAAAATCAGAAAATAATTTTAATTGATTTTCAATCAATTAAAATTACCGATTCATCAGATCTTCGTCGATTTCGTGAGCTCTTTCGCAGAAGACGACGGTCGGAAAATTGTTTTCCCAATCTAAATATAAAGTGTCTACAGTCAAACTAATTGGATTAACATCATATTCTTCGGTGCTTTCCATCATCCAGAAAGTGCCAACAGTCTAAAATTTTACGTTTTCTAATATAACAAAAATTAACTATAACTAAACTATTACCGATGCGGAAATTATGCAGATTAGCCAGAAAAGTCGCTCGGACCAATGCAAACCCTCATCCGCCAAATAATGGTAACCATGTATGGAAGAATTCTTGAAAAATCTTCGAATCCATTCGAAGCATTTCCGAAGAAACATCTTCGCTCAAGTATTGATAAAAACTAAAATGCACGTAAATCACTGAAAGCATTGATTTTTTTTATATAATTGATGAATCAAGATTGTAAAGTCAGAGACGTAATTAAAATAAATTTCTTAATTTAAAAAATTAAGACTTGTTAATAATTTGTGTTAAATTTTGCATCGAAAATAAAAATATTCGTTCTTATTTTAAAGGTATTGAAATATGTAATACTAACGATTTTATTTAAAATTAATAAATATTAAAATTTGTTAATGTATACAAAATTTCACAAATACAACTCTGTACATTTAATTAATTATGGTTACGTGTTCTTTCATAATTCATTCATACATGAAAACTTAACAAAATTGCGTTTATTGATGTTTGTAATATTATATAATTATTATATAACATATATAGAAACGTCCTTTATGTGCATATCTATTCATATTTAGTGTGAATTATTAAATTTTTGAATTATCTGGAATGAAATGTATGCAATTGGTTATACTGTATATTAAGTAGTATATATATATATTAATTGTCACCTGTATGTTTGAAAATATAACCTAATAGATATTTTGCGATCCTATTAGTAAATAAGTTTGAAAATGTTATCTATAATTAGGCAATTGGAGGAGAAAAAGGTAGCAAATGAGATCGACATTTTGGTATGGAGCGACCGCATGGATCTGGTTGCTTTCTCTAATATAAAGGGTAAATAATAGCTATAATGGAATGCAGATTTGTTTGTAATCAGTTGAATTATTTAGGGGAAGTTTCACTGCACCGATTGACTTGGACGAGAGCATGGATTTTACCCCCATCAAAAGAAGGTTTGCTGGTTAGGGCAATGGCATGGAGACCTGATGGTAAAACATTAGCCATAGGTTACAATTCTGGTAAGCAATACAAAATATTTGCTGGCCTAAAGATTATATATTTTAATATTGTTTTTAGGGGAAGTTCTATTGATTAATGTTGAGAATAAGACTACATTGCACACATTGGATATAAAGGAGGGTGAAATCACATTTATATCTTGGACTCAGGAGAAGAAAAAGGATGCAGCTGAGAAGAGGTTGCTGGTGGAGCAGGAGGAGCACAACAATTATACTCAGCATATTGATCAGTCTTCAATATTCTTACCAAATCCACCCAGTTTAACAACATATAGCACATCTTCAGGGCAAGATGAGACTATAGCAGATAACTTTTTTCAGAATCAAAAGGAATTGAATCTTCTGGCTATTGGCACTAGCGAGGGTTTCGTTCATTTGAGCATTTTCGGCTGTTTCTATTGCGCAATTCTCAATGTAAATGAAATAATCGGAGTCGGAAAGACATGCCAAATAGTCGACCTCTACCTTTCAGAGCTCCTCGATCGCCTTTACATCACCGTCAAAGATAACGAGCAGTCGACGAAGGTGCTTGTACTCAACTCGGAGATATTCAACACTCACGTGAAGGAGTTGTTCAACTACGCCATCAAATACAAGCAGATTGAGGTGTTGGTCGAATATTTATCTGAGGCCATCTCGTCGATAACGGAAGCTTGGGAAAATATCTTATTGGAGATGGACTCGAAGTTGGCAAAGTTCGCATCGCAGACGCCGACTGGGACGTTGTCTGCGGATTTTCTGGATCTGCTGATGTTCGGGAACAGCTCCGAATTGATGCAGAGCTTCCTCCTTCAAGATTTAACCAAGAAGGGTTTGGAGAAGTTCGGGCAATCCATCGAGATGAGCTACGTGAATATCCAGAAGTTGCTGCTGAAGAACGTCACCAAAGTGGCCCAAAACATCACGTATCATTTGGGCGAGCTGAGAGGGATGGCCCGTTTGGAACACAGGTACAAACTGCTGGGATTGGATGAGAAGAAAATCAATGAAGCTATAGCTTCGAACGGCGCGTTTCTGATTAAGAGCGGCGAAATGCAGCAGATCATCAACAATTCCATGCTCAATTACAAAGCGTTCTTCCGTTGGTTGTACACGGCTATTATACATCTTATATACGAGACCGTTCCGACCGAAATACCAAAGATGACGCAACAGGATCTGGCTTACATCACCGCTTTCCTGAAGAACTTCGATGACATTACGGGGCACAATAACACTACGATCGGAGGAACGGAGAAAAAGACTGGGTTCATAATGGAGAGATTGGGACAATATCTTGCGGACAGTCCGCTGCATATTTTACCGAACATGGAACACAACGAATGGGACAACTTTCTGCAACACAACGAATGCATCCGGGCCCATCCATCCGTAATAAAACACTACAGAGAGATGTCTTTGTTGCAGCAATTTAAGCATCTGGAAAGGGCGCTTATGGATATCTTCAATGAACCGCACGACCTGATATCAGCCGATATAACTTTGCTCAAGTGCATCAACTGCAACACGAGCACTTCATGGACGTTAGTCTCCAAAATCAATGCCAGCAATGGGTCGTTGCTCTTTGCCTTCAACTCGGATACCCATCACACCGATTCGTTTTATTTGCTGGAATTTGATCCGGTAACGTTTGTCACCAAAGCTGCGCTCGTCAAAATCCCAAAGTATTTCATAACAGATTTGAAATTCTACAATGAAAACGTCGTGTCGTTGCTGCTGCAAGAACCTAGCTCGAAGCACGGTGTTCTTTATCAGTGTGCGATCGCTACGATTCGCGAAAAATCGCTGGTAATAGACGTGAGCGAAGAAGTGGCCACGCAAAACTTGGTGCAAGTGGATGGTTTGCAGAACAACCAACACACCCTGAAGAATATTTCAATGGTCTCTTCCAAGTTCGCAGTTTCGGGCGCCAGAAGGGTTTCCATTGTTTTATCGGAGAATGGCAAGAAAGTCATTCTTTTCGAGATGGAAGGAGACGAGGAGGAGGAAGAGGATGCAGACATGACTGCTAGCACCCTCAGAGAAACTGATGTCAGCATGCAAGAGAACAGCGATGCAGAATAAACAATTATATACAATTGAATTTCCTTTTTTAAAATCTACTTTTAAATAAATTTCTCTTGAAGCACCCGCGAGCATGCGCCTATTTCCCTAATAAATTAACTGCTAGTTGTGTTGTATACACCTTTCCAAAATGATTCATAACTGAATTGATGTAATATGGCGACGATGGCCATCAAAACACGCACAGGAATTTGCGCTATCGCCTGCACTACAGTTAGTTTCATATTAGTTTTAGTGGCATTTTGCACTTCGTATTGGCTGGAAAACGATGGGAAACTAGAAAACCCCAAATTCATCAGAATAGGTACATTATTACCACATTCATATTGAAGAACAATAAACAACAATTACTATTTCAGGTTTGTGGGAGGTGTGCCTGAACAACTTCGAAGACATCAATCATCATTATGACAAGAAATTCACTGGCTGCTGGTGGGTGTTCGAAGATGAATATTACATAATCCAGGACTTTCTCTGGCCCGGATTCTTTTTGGCCACCCAATTCTTCTTCACACTCTGCATAACGCTGCTGATAGTTGCCGCCT
Organism: Nicrophorus investigator; assembly: GCA_963457615.1. NCBI lineage: Eukaryota > Metazoa > Arthropoda > Insecta > Coleoptera > Silphidae > Nicrophorus > Nicrophorus investigator. The sequence goes on from OY735143.1 coordinate 4,578,719, forward strand.
TCCTGACGTGGCTCTATTGCTTCTGCAGCAGAGACCATGACAAATACATCCTCCTTCTCATGTGCATTGGGGCTGACCTGATTATAGCCGGGCTGTGCGGCTTTGTGGCAATACTCATATTCGGGATCTATGGTGACAGGAGGGATTGGATGCCAAATTGGGAGCACAACCAATTAGGTTTATCCTTCGGCCTAGGCTCAACTGGCTCCCTGCTTCTTCTACCATCTGGTACACTTTTCCTCATAGAAGCAAGGAGAGCAAACTACAGAAGGCTGCAGGCATCCAGGCCTTCACTATAATCTCTCGTCCATTACTAAATTAGCTTTAATGCAATACAACCGTCCAAAAATATGTTTTATAGAATCTCATTTATCTATGGAAAAAAGATTGTTTATTAACCATATTTCTTTTTGTTATTGTAGTTTTTAAATACTATAATTTATTTGTATCTTATTTATAAATACTGATTGAAATGAAATATTTTCTCAAAGAAAATATAGTTTATAAAGTTTTTTTAAATTAATTTGTTAAAGCTTAACATTTAATATTTATTTATTTATAGAGATGATCAGAAAACATCACGTCAATTAAACATGTAAAGTACTAAAGTATTTTGTACACATATTTATTAAATAATTACAATATTTATTACATACAAACATTTCAATTTATATCCACAATGTTTGCCTGTTCTTAAACACAAATTTCAATTAAATAATAACAAAAATATAGGCAACTCTTGGTTATTAATATTTTTTAATAGACATGAACGAATGTATCTCAAATACATACGTGTAACAGCATTAATATTTATATAAATAATTAAATGCTGTTCCAAAATTAAATTATGCAAAAACGCACATTTTGCAGGACATTCATTAAAAAAAATAAATTGCTTTTAAAAACATTGATAACAGAATAGTTCATATTGACCAAAGTCTTCATGTTATCAATACAATTTATTGCGTCACAGTTATTTACATGAAAAATTGCTTAAATATAGATTAATTAACAACAATAATAAATTCATTATTTCTCTGCAGAAAATGTTGTGATAATTCTTAGAAATATTTTTATTTCTCCCGTTTGCTTACGAGCAAATAACTTGATAAGTTATACTCAGCATATTTCACTGTACACTCGTTTGCGTGAGTTTATTAATCAATTGCAGCGTTTGATTTCCTTAAGAAAAACGAATCGATGTAAAAGTGTAATTGAAATTAACAAAATGGGATCTTATTGGAAACTGGTGCTACTTCTTTGGCTCGGATCCAACGACGCTGAAATTTCGGATAATTGGTCGAAATTTCAATGCACGACCCACGCAAATTGCCGTGAGTGCATCCAACAACCGTTTTGCGCCTGGTGTTTGAAGCCCGTAAATTTAGAAAGAAATTAAATTTTACATTAAATTAATTGGGTTAAAGAATTTCAGTAGAAACTCAAGATGCTTCCATATTGCTGAAGAGGATCCCCATTACTGTCCAGAAGAATACACTTACAATCCGGATAATACGTTAATGATATTGGAATCTAAACACTTGTCGAGGCCGCGCGTATCTCCGATACCTGCTGAATCTTACTTGCATCCGTCCACTTCTGCAACGACAACTGTGCATTCTTCTGAAATTGTGCAGTTTGCACCACAGAAAGTTAACTTGAAGTTGAGAGCGAGTGAGTAGACGTAGTTTTTTTTTTATAGAGAAGTTTACTTATATAATTTTCAGGAGATCGTTACACCATGCACGCGCAGTATATTCAAGTGGAAGAATTTCCGCTTGATGTATACTTTTTAATGGATTTCTCCAAACCTATGGAAGGACACAGCGAGAAGTTAACTCATCTAGCCGATCAACTCGCTAAAGTTATGCCTAATATAACTACAAACTTAAGGCTTGGATTCGGAAGTTTCTTAGTTACACCGTACTTACTTCTTCGTGTTTTCGTTATATATTGTAAAATTATTTAAAATTAGTTTGCAGGATTCTTGCACGGATTGCACCAAAGCTCGTAGTTTCCACCACGGAATGAGTTTAACTACTAAAATAAATGAGTTTTCAGTGAGTATTATAATTATTTTAAAATATAGTTGATTCAAATTGTTGATTTGCAGGAGATGGTGAAGAAGGCTATCACCACTAATTTTAATGCTGCAGGAAGATTGAAAACTGGCGTTTTACCCATAAATTCCACTGCTGGTTTGGATGCCATCCTGCAGGCGTTAGTTTGCAAGCAATACATCGGTTGGAGAGAGAATTCTCGTCGCGTTTTAATCTTCGCCTCTAACTCAGAATTGCACTCAGATGATCATGCTAAGGTAAAGCAAATATTTGGAAATATAAATTATAATATTATTAATTGCAGTTGAATAATTACGATTTGTGCAATTGGGAAGGTGGCAATCGAGGCTCGGCAAATTTAGCAAGAATCAACGAGAAAGTTAAACAGAATTCGATCAATTTATTGTTTGCTGTAACTTCCGATAAGATTAGCAATTATAGGAAATTGCAGGATAAAATTGAAGGATCTACAACTGGAATGCTGATCTTAAATTCGTCCAATATCGTGGAGATTGTTAAGGAGGAATATAATAAAATTTCTGCTGTAATTCAATTGAAAGATAATTCTAGCGATGTCGTCGGAATCAATTATTACTCGAATTGCTTGGATCCGAGCAGAGAATTCAAGAAGACCGATAAATGCGAAAACGTTAAAGTTGGAGATATTATAACATTCAAGATTGAAGTCGAAGTGAAGCGATGCCCAAAAGATGCAGAAGATTGGAAGCAGAGATTGCAAATCTACCCGATCGGCGTTAATCAGACAATGTACATAGATTTGGAGATGATGTGCTCTTGCCAATGCGAACAGAAAAATTCTTCAGTAAAATTTTTGAAAGTAAAATTATTAAAATGTTGTTTAATTGTTTGTTTGTTTGAAGGGCTACGTGGAGAATGCGAAGGAATGCAACGAGGCCGGCACCTACAAATGCGGCATCTGCGAATGCAACGGTCATCATTTTGGGAAACATTGCGAATGTTCCTCCGGACATATGTACAATTATATGAACACTTTGAACTGCAAGATAGATGAGAACACTTCAGTTTGTTCCGGACGAGGCGTCTGCGTGTGCGGTAAATGCAAATGCCACGATAGAAACAATCACAGTGAGAAAATTTATGGTAAATTCTGCGAATGCGATAACTTCTCATGTCCACTATTCCGTGGTAAAATCTGCGGAGGACGTGGCACTTGCGATTGCGGCGTATGCAAATGAGAAAGTTTAAGGGTTGCGAAATAAATTCCATAAACAATATTAAAAACTAACATAAAACTCAAAAATTAAAGTTAAACATTAAATCTTATTAATTGTTGATACATTTTATAAATTGTTAGAAGTATTCATATTATACTGTTCTAAAGGAAATAATCATAATTTAAGTTTCTAAATCATATTAATTAAATAAAAATAATGTATTAATAATATTTTATTTAGTCCACCCAACAAGCACGATGCAATAAGACCACAAATTATTTCTTATACATCCATTTATTGTAAAACCTGTTTCCATTTAATTAAAATAATTAGTTACTTTATGAATTATTTAATTAATAATTGATATTATAGTGAATATAATGATTCTAAAGTCTTTTAAGAAAAAAGTTTTCAAATTTGAATAAGTTGGCATCACTACAACTGCGTCGGCGTGGGTTCGTTCATTCCTCTTCTGCTTGTCAACACGATTGCGTCTCTTCGTTTTGAATATTTAAAAAATGTTGTGAAAACTATGAAAATCAAGTGAATTATCGTCACAGTAGCGAAATGCATCAATCAAATCCATTTAGAATTTCTTCATTAAGAGTAAGCAATTTTTTTATTATGTAATTTAACCAATTGGTTTATTTTGTGTATGTATATTATATTTCGTTGGGAACAAAGACCTAGGTCATAATTGTGATCAATCAAAATAATAATAACACATAATTTGTTTAATAATGAAATATAATTATTTATAAATTAGGACGCCAACAAAATGGCGGTGCTAAGCGTTTTTCCCTCTATTTTATTTTCTAGTGTCTTTTTGTTTTGCATTATTGTATATGAAGATAAGCAACGCTGCTTTTAACGCAAAAAACTACCACGAAATTGGCTGCGCTTGGTGGTACGCTTGATATTAGTGCGCGTCCCTGGGTTAATACAAGTTGCTCAAATTTGGTGAAAATTCGCGGATTTTCATCAATTATTGGTGAAATTTATAGCCAGTGAGTAATTCTGAAATAACGTCTCAAAGTAATTATCTTTCGCTGAATATTTTATGTATGAATTCTATTATATTTCAATTCTCAATTAGCTAAATGGAAATTGCGATACACTAAAAATGGCGCAGGAACGGCTTCATTTCGGTGAAGATAGCAACAGCGCCTTTTTATTGCAAAAAATGATATATTTTGGCAAGATGGTGGCGTCCTCACGCCACAGTAGTGCACGTCTCTTTGTTAAGATAAATTAGTTCCAATTAGAAATGGATGATAACTATTGAAAATTCATCGATTTCCTTTGGTTTTTAGTGGCGTAAGTGTCGAAATACTGTGAGTATTTTAAAAATTTGATACCATTTTTGAATTTAACCTACAAACAAATGTTTATATTTATTTCCTCATGTTGCATGTATACTTGTTCGTTATTATATGGATGCAAGGTATTCTAAATACCAGGTCATTCTTTGCGTTTATCACGTCCGCAGTGATACGTAAGGGATGGCAAGACCGTCTGTGCTAAAACCTTCTCGAGGTGCATCCGTTGAGGTGGTTGTTCGTATTCGAATATACGAGCAATCAACCGACAGATCACAGCGGATCTAGGGGCTCGCGTTTCCCCGAAATATCAATTTATCTATCGCGACGGATGTCGTTAAGAAAAGTTTTGACCAAACTTAGTCTTACATTCTGTAGTGAAGTGTTTGTGCATTATTTTGTAGACAAGTTTAAGGCTTTGGCTCTTGTTCTTCAACCGGTACTGATTTCAGTTACTTTAAATTCACGTTACTCAATTTGCTATAAATTTATTATTAATTATATTAGAATCACGGGAGTGTTAAATTTCCGGCAGTTTAGTGCGTATTTTGCTAAATTATCGCGAGTGTTCGTGAGTGAGTGCCAACAACGACGAGATGGCAGAGATGCAGATGATGGCGATGAAAACATCAAGTAGTAAGTGATTTTATACCACACGGGATTCACAACTAGCCCTCCCACCTCAACCTAAATATATATTTTATTTGATTTTAACTTTTTCATTCTTTTAATTATTACAGCGTCTGTTCAAAATTATTAATTCATATTGCGTCAATTTATTAAATTTATTTAATTTGTTTTGAACTTTTTATATTTTTGCAGATGATGGTAGAGATGGAGAGATGCAGATGATGGCGATGAAAACATCAAGTAGTAAGTGATTTTATACCACACGGGATTCACAACTAGCCCTCCCACCTCAACCTAAATATATTTTTTATTTGATTTTAGCTTTTTCATTCCTTTAATTATTACAGCGTTTGTTCAAAATTCTTAATTCATATTGCGTCTATTTATTAAATTTATTTAATTTGTTTTGAACTTTTTATATTTTTAATTACTACTGCGCCTATTAATATTTATTAATTATTTGATTCCCTTTGTTCTTGTCCGTAATTCCGTTTTTTACATCCACTTAGATAATGTGAGATGTTTTAGTTTAGGTTGCATTAAATTACTATTGATTTGGAGAAGATTTTAATTCATTTTTTTAATGCAATTCAATGCATTAATTTTTTTCATTTTGCTATTAGTTTTGTCATGATGATGGTTTTGTTAATTGACAATTCTACATATGTTTTATTTATTTTGAAGTTGTAATGGCTTCAATATATTTAATTCATTGTAGAAGGAATCATAATTACTTAATTATTATTATTTTCAAACAACTCTCAACTCACCAAATTATACAAAAATAACAAATGTTTACATGCTGCAGATACTTTGCAATCTGCATTATATTTATTTTACATCTTTCCTATTTTATTACTTAAAATATTTATAGTTCAGGAAATTCTATAATTAGGGTTGGCCGCCCTAAAGCAAATTAGTCTTTTATCAGTTTTTGGAAACTTTCTCATATTTCCAAAATCTGAAAATTGTATGTTAGTGTGTTTTGGTAAGAATCAATGCGAGCTCGCAAATGTTTGTTTGTGTATGTATGTATGAGCAAGTGTTTCGATTTAGTATTTGATTTTGAATGATATGTGTGATTGAATGCTGTTACTGTTATGATTGTGCTGAGATGTCGATAGGTTTTTAGAAAATGTTAAATCTTCATTAACATTTTCAATTAGTTTTTAGATGCTTAAATAGAATTCTTGAACTATAATTAATTTATTTTTATCAATTATTTATCTATCAAAATTAATTAAACATTTGTTATTTCCTATTTTATTTCATTTTTAATTTTATTTTTCTCAAATAATGGAAATTGTCCTCAAAATGATTAATTTTCTATTTATTAACTTTTCATTATTACTATATTAGTTTTAAATCTTCTTCAGTCAATGGTGATTTCGTGTCGCCTCGCGATTAATAAGCATGAGTAGTTAGTGGCAAATCTAACGTATTTGTCGGCTTTTGCATGTTTTTTGCTTTCAGCTGGATCTAACGTATCCACCGTGCCCGAAAATCACTCGAAAGTCGTGCAGAAAGAGTCTTGTATTAAGCAGTCTTAAATTCAACAAGACTTGTTGGTAGACTCTCTATGCATGATTTTAGATTTGTATTAAATAGAGGATGTTTCAGTACCCTCGTCCACCCCCATTGAGCTTATCTCATGGTTTATTTAGTTTTTGATAATGAAATATCCCCGGGATCGTGAGATGGTTGCACACTTTCACGATCCACCTTCAGCCCTCCGTGTTTTCAATTCAATCGTTTATATATGCATTAAGTTTGTTGTTAAAGTAACTTCAATTTTTCGTAAAGAAATCTTTAGTATTTGATTGGCATTTGGTTCCCTTCACTCCGCCCGTCCGCCGCGAGTCCCCCCTTAACTGTTGCTATGACTATTTTGGGGGTGCCGGTACTTCCGCAGACTAGTCAGTTTACTGACAGGGTCTCTGCCGGTCCCAACACCTTCCTTCATCCTCTAACCATTTGCCAATTCAATACTTTAGAATTCACTTCGCTCGGGCGAAGTTTGCTATTAACTTCATTTGGACTTCCTTGTTAAGTTTAGGCATTTAGTATTTAGTATGGATCGAATGAGCTTTTGCTTGGCTCACGATTCACTCCAATTCACTTTTGTTGCTTTGTTTATTTATTTCGAGTGATTCTCCTATCATTTACTATATATGTCGTTTGTACTAATCCATGTCTGTGGGGATCTAACGTATTCTCACGTGTTTTTCTTTCAGCAGATAAAGTTCACCTCTGGACTGTTGCGCTCGATCTGTTCATTTTTGCTGTGAATGTTCAGGTCTTGCTGCTGGGTCGGGCACTTCAGAGGTGGACCAAACAATAGAATTACACAGCAAAAACCATAAACAATAAATACTTAATACTTAATAAGTTTTGCAATTGATTATCCTAAATGTCCAATTAGGCAGTTATGATAATATCATTGCCAGAGAACTAATTCATACAGTAGAGTGCAATTTACTATATTAGTTTGTTCTCTTTAGGTTTAGATTAGGTTTAGTTATATTTGTAATGCGCCCATTTTGTCAATATTCCTCCTAGTTTTAAGTTTACACCCACTCACAAAAAAATCATACCTAATCCGAGGACTCTCCGTCCCCTCCAAGAATCGCGAGTCTCCGGTTCGACTTATCCCTATATTCCTTTCTATATCCTTATTGTGCCCCAAAATTTGAGGAATTAAATGGGTTGTAATTTTTTTATAGTTGTAGATTGTTGTAAAGGCGTTCGGCAGCTGCTCAGAGTCTATAGAGTAGTCATAATATGATACAAACAAAATGTCATAATGCCGGATAGCTAATGATCATGCACAATTAGCCTATATTGTGCTGCATTGCATTACACATTCATAATATAGAAAAAATAATATGAAATAAAATAAAAGAAAAAAATATGTTATAAAATATAAAAATAAATTGACAAAACAAAAAAAAATAAAACAAAAAATATAAATATGAAAAAAAAGTAAATAAAATATTGAAAAATATCAACAATAAAATAAATATATGAACAAAATAAAAGAAAATATTGAGGAAAAAAAAATATATTCCACTATTTTAATTATTATAATGATGTTATGCAAAACAAATACATTTTATTGTAATTATTGATGCATGTTTGATATGACGTATTATTTTATATTTGTGTTTTGTTTCAGGTTGGATTTAATTTTGTTGTATTTCGCGTTTTATTTATAACTAATTTATATGTTTCATTTTCAGGTTAGCGTAGTTCTATTATTTTTGTTAGTACCTTTTAGATCATAGCATTTCCTTTTATCCTAACATCCCTTATTTTCTTCTCCGGGTGTGCGGTCCCGCGTTTGCTCTCATTTGCTGTGAATGGGAACAACGGCTTCCACGTGGCCGCATGTCCAGGTGCAAAACTTATATCATCTTATGAAGATGATAACCAGGTATCATTTCAAGCGCAAAACACAGCCTCTGAATTGATGCAAAACCGTACGCATTTACCTCCAAGAGGTTGCACCTGTTTAGTACAGAAAATGTGACGGATCTCATTTTCATCCAATAGGTTTGATTCATTTAAAAAATAAATTTATTTATTATATATAGGTTTAGGTCTAGGTCCTGCATCATCTTCACAGCTTTGGTTACAAAGGATCGTCCATCATCTAGTTTCCTATAGAATAAAAGCTCCAGGCATTACCAAGTAGCTCGGGGCTTACACAAGATTGTTTACATTACTTTCACGTGGTGCATTTAGTCTCACAGCTGGGAATTCTACACTTTATATTTAAATTGGATTTAATCATTAGGAATAAACAACTTTTGCAAAATATGAAGTTATTTACAATTATTTTAATTAATTTTTACATTAACATTACAGTAAATTATTATGGTGATTTAATAATATTTAGGGGAATACTCCTTTGAATGTGTTCCAAGATGTAAAAGCAGATGGCGCTCTCGTAATTCATTTTACCAAATATAGAATCGTCTTAGTGCAGCTCAGTAACATGGAGTAAGAAGAGGTGTGACTGACTTTATGTGTTTACGCGACTTATCTTGAGCAAATAGAACAACACCTTGCAGGGATTATCAATTGGAAACCAATGCGTATTGGAATGTATAGAATAAGGTACACGTACTGCAAAAATAACCAAATCCACAACAAATCAGTAACCCTTTAACTGCTACTTAACCCCTTTAACTAATTCTCAAAAGGGGTTTGATATTTTGGGGAAAAACGATAATTTCTGCGACCCCCAATGCATAACCCATATAACCGAGCGATTAACATCTACTAAATGGCATTAATAAGGGTTTAAAATAACAGTCAGTACCCTGATAATAATAGTGTGGGTGTTCCAATTAGATTCAGCGCGCGCATAACATTATGTTTATATTTGTACCAAATGCGATAGAAAAGGTTCCGCCCTATGCAATTTCAATCCTCAAATTAATTGTCTTTGTTCTTAATGTTAATTGTGCTAACCAATAAAGCAATGACTTTATTTACATTTTGTATGCAACTCTATTTACAACACATCACATTGCATTATTTATGAATGGTTGAGTCACGTCTTTAAATATAGTTTTACTCATGTTACAAATGCATATAATTTTTAGTTTTCACTTTGAGTCATCTTTAATTGTAAATTTATATTTTTCAAAGAAATTCCTGCTATTTAGTAATTATTGTAATTTCAAACTAATTGTTGCTTTAATTGTTATAAATATATTTTTTAGGATGCAGCTGATTCGGAACATAATTTTGTTCCTTTCGTGCGTAATCTTGGTGAATGCACAGATTCCGGAGAAATTGACACAAAATCCGTGTATTGCCAAATCCACTTGCCATGACTGCATCCAAACGCCATCGTGTGCGTGGTGCTACAAACCGGTAAGTGTGAACTTAAATGAAATCGTTTGAACTGTAATTATAAATATGTTGAAAAACAGGATTTCGGCGAAAAGGCCAGATGCTTCCAACCTTCGAATCCGGGGTCCAAATCTTGCCCAGAAGAATACGTATGGAATCCAGATAATGTCCTGCAAGTACAAGTCGCCAGGGAATTGTCCAAGGCTCACGCAGCAGGAGGTTCGGCAGGCGGAACCATGGAATCCGGTTGGAACGCAGAAGGTTCATCCAGCCATAGCTCTTCGGGTTCCAGCTCTTGGTCTTCGCACTCGCATGGTTCCTCATCTTCGAGCGGTGGCGGCTTCGGCGAATCCAATATTGTTCAGATTTCACCTCAAAGAGTGAACTTGAAATTAAGAGCCAGTTAGTTATTTTATATTTGTGTTTAGGTTTAAATTCTTAATATTCATTATTTTCAGGGCAATCGTACAGCTTTCAGATGCACTACACGCAAGCCGAAGATTATCCAGTCGATCTTTATTACCTCATGGATTTATCTAAATCCATGGAGGACGATAAGGACAAGTTATCTCTTCTGGGAAATCTTTTAGCCGAATCGATGCGAAATATAACTTCGAACTTTAGATTGGGTTTCGGCAGTTTCGTGGATAAAGTGGTTATGCCCTACGTGAGCACCGTACCGAAAAAGTAAGTCTGTTAACTCAGCACAAGCTTAAATCCTGTAGTAAATTTCACATTTCTTTCTTTCAATATTTTGGTCAATACCAACACGATTTTTTGTTGTTGTTTTGTTTTCTTGTTATTTGTTGCCGCTATTAATAGGTTAAAAGCCCCGTGCCAGGATTGCGAGGCGCCTTACGGATACCGTAACCATATGACCTTAAGCACTGATACCTCTAGATTTTCAGTAAGTTCAGACGATCTCAAACAATCCTGGGAAGAAAACATGATTAACAAGATCCATCCTATATTTCAAGTAGATTGTTAGAAACGTCCTTGTATGAAACCAAATCTGTCTTTTTGTTATCCTTTATCCATTTTATTTTCGTTTGAATCAATGTGGATTTCGCATGCGGAGGATAGTACAAGTTCCTTTTTGCTTGATGTGCGAAGAGTATTTATTGTGTTGTTGTATGTGGTTACCTCCGAAGATGAGGTCGCGTTGCATGCGAAGAAGGTGTTAGTATTAAGTTATTGGTTATAGTTTGCGGGAACCTTGCACGGGCTGTGCTGCACCTTATGGTTACCGTCATGCAATGAGGTTGGACACCGATACCAATAGGTTTTCAGTAAGTCGATGAGAAACAAACATAAAAAGAAATGAATTAACAACGTCCACCACCGTCTTCACCACAAACTAATTACTTGTATGTTTATATTCCAGCATGATCTAATACGTATTAACCCTAAACACATTTACACGGTTTTTGACCGACGATTCAACATCTTGTCGCTCACACACTCTTCTTACAACAACTCATTTACAAACTCGTGGGGTAAATAATAAAAAGTCATTTATCATTGCCAAACTTTACTAGAAATGCACAAATTTAAAAATACAAACTCGAACTCAAAACAAATCATTTTTTGTATACACTTACGTTTAACTGGAAAGCTTTATTACTCATAGATAAATATGCTTATAGCGAATTGGATTTCGCCTATGGTGAGTTTATAATATGCATAGAATAGTAAATTACTAATATTGTTGTTTTGATTCGAGAAATTTATGATATTTTGTTGATGTAAATAAAACGCGGCCGCTGTGCATCGTATAAAAACTAACTGGAAATTCCTACTTATTTTGTTATAATATCAACTAAATCCTACAATCGATATTAACAGGTTTTTTAATTTTGGCATTTTTAATAAAAATAAACAAATTGGCAATTCTATTTCACTCGATGAATTATTTTTAATATAAAATTGAACGATTTCTGTAGACTATGGTGAAGGAGGCAGCGGTATCTGGTAACTTGGACGCTCCAGAAGGCGGATTTGATGCCATAATGCAGGCTGTAGTGTGCAGAGACGAAATAGGTTGGAGAGAACAAGCTCGTCGTTTATTGGTATTCTCGACTGATGCGGGATTCCATTACGCCGGAGACGGAAAAGTAAATTGATTACATAATTTAATAAGTGATTTTTATGATCTTTTTTATTGTTACAGTTAGGTGGAATTGTGAAACCCAATGACGGTATGTGTCATTTGGAGAACGGCCTGTATACGCATTCATCGCTTCAAGATTACCCTAGCATCTCGCAAATTAATTTGAAAGTTAAGCAAAATGCTATCAATTTAATCTTCGCGGTGACCGAGGAGCAAATCGGGGTTTACAAGAAGCTTCAGGAAAACATAGAAGGAGCGTTCAGCGGACAGTTATCTAATGATTCCTCGAATATCGTGGATCTGGTTAAGGAACAATACCAGCAAATATCTTCGACCGTTGAAATGAAGGATAATGCGAATAATAACATTAAGATCAATTATTACTCGCAGTGTTTGGATGAGAGCGGCGGAGACAAGAAGACGAACAAGTGCGGAAACATTAAGGTCGGAGACGTGATCACGTTTAGGGTGGAGATTGAGGTGACCCAATGTCCGAAAGACCCTAAGGACTGGAAGCAGACTCTTCAGATATATCCGGTGGGTCTGAACGAAAGTCTGACCATCGATTTGGAAATGCTGTGTTCGTGTCCCTGCGAACACCCAGGACATGCTGTAAATACTTAAAGTAATTTACTTGAAACATCTTGATTAATTTTTAATGTATTCAACAGGGCTACGTAGAGCAGGCTGATGAGTGCCGTGGTTTTGGTACATTCAAGTGCGGAATATGCGAATGCGACAGCTCGCATTTCGGACGCTACTGCGAATGCTCTGCCAGTGAAATGGAGAATATTAAGAACACCTTGGGATGTAGGGTTGATAACACAAGTACCATCGATTGTTCTGGCCGAGGAAGCTGCGTTTGCGGTAGATGTGAATGTAATGTTAGGAGTAACGAAGAAGAAAAGGTTTATGGTAACTTCTGCGAGTGCGACAATTTCTCCTGCGATAGACACGAGGGTAAAATCTGCAGCGGACATGGAACTTGCGAATGCGGTGTTTGTCAGTGCGAAGAACCATGGGGTGGCGCTGCTTGCGATTGCAGAATGTCCAACGAGACTTGCTTCGCACCTGGAGTGTTGGATGGTGAGATTTGCTCTGGTCACGGTGAATGCAAATGCGGATCTTGCAAATGCGAGAGCACCGAAGAAGGCAGATATTCCGGAAGGTACTGCGAAAAATGTCCGGTAAAATATTAATTTTCTTGGCGAACAAGAATTAGGGTTTATTTATATTGTTGTTGTAGACTTGTTCCGATCGCTGCGAAGAGTTTAAACATTGCGTGCAATGTCAGATGTATAAGACTGGTCCTTTGAACGAGGAGGAATGCGCCAAAAACTGTACAAAATTTACACCCATCGGTGTCGAGCAAGTCGAAGGTATATATTCACACGATAATTGAAGACTTTAGATTTATGCCTAATTTACAGCTAAGGAAGAAAACGACGAAAACCTGTGCGCTTTTTACGACGAGGACGACTGTCGCTTTGCATATGTCTATTACTTCGATGAACATAACAAGGTTGTGGTCAAGGCCCAACAAGAGCGCGAATGCCCTGCCAAGGTCTGTAATTAATACAAATACAAGAAACCAAAACAACTAACATTGTACTATTTTAGGTTTTCCTTTTGGGAATCGTTCTTGGAGTAATAGCTGCCATAGTATTCATGGGATTAGCCATCCTACTGCTATGGAAACTGCTGACAACTATACACGATAGACGAGAATTCGCCAAATTCGAAAAAGAACGAATGATGGCCAAATGGGACACTGTAAGAAAAAAATTAATAATTTATTAACAAATTCTTCAAAATTGTAATTTCAGGGCGAAAATCCGATATACAGGCAAGCCACGTCCACGTTCAAGAATCCCACTTACGCCGGAAAGGGCTAAACTGTAAATGCTTCAATTAATATATAAATAGATAAAAAGAAACAAATAAATTACTAAATATTTATGGTCTTAATTATTATTTTTGTACAAGCGTATTTTAATTTGAATTGTATGTAAAACGATGAGCAGAAATTTATCGAAAACAACATCAGTGTACATCATACAAGGTCAGATCAGGGGTGGATTGAAACTCGACTTCTTATTTGCGAAATTATTTTCTTATATTATAATTTGTTGTTAATAAAAATAATTATAATAATATATACGGAATAGAGATTTAATCTATTCCAACAGCACAAATAACCTTGACCAATAGATGTGTTTAAAAATTAGTTTGAAACGGAATTGCATTTAATATAAAGAAAACGAAATAATTTTGAATCCGTCGCTGAAGTAAATAAATAATAAATGCAAAACCATTCCATTTGACTGGATAAACGGTTTTCGTGTACCTATATAACCGGATTTTCTACAATATAGCGCAGTCGAAGGAGAAATGTATACTTGTCCAATATTAGTGCTAGTAATACTTCAAGCCATCTCCATTTGTGGTCAAGGTGAAGTGTATTATAATAATTAGTGTCTATTTTGAATTAATTTTTGAGTGTTTTAGGTTTATGTACTTTGCCCAGTGGATATGAAGGTATCTGCACGCCAATCAAGCAATGTTTGAGCGCAATTGCTTTACTGAAGGAAGGAAGAAAGGCGAAGGTTTGTGGAGAAGCGGATGGTCTTATTCTCGTGTGTTGCGATCAACGTTCCATTCAGCTGACCGAACAAAGACCAGGAGCGAAAGCAGAGAAACGTTCGTAATTTATGATACATTGAAACGTTTGCATTTATAAAGTCTACGTTTTAGAATGCAGCCAGTTAGTTAATAGTTTGGCAAAAAGATTCGAAAATTCTTACCCCAGTTACAATGGCGAATTATCTCTGGCAATGGAATTTCCTCACATGGTAATTAATTTGATTAATTTTTATTTTATTACAAGGCTTTAATGTTGCAGGCAGCGTTAGGATTCGTCGTCGACGATAAAATTATCTGGGGTTGCGGTGGCTCTTTGATAAGTGATAAATTCGTGCTTACAGCCGCACATTGCGTTGCCAATATAAATTTGTGAGTATTTCTTATTGCAAGTGGAAAGATGTTACATATTAATTTTAGGGGTGAAGTAAAGCATGTACGCTTAGGTGATCTAAATTTGAGACTGGAGACCGACGATGCAGAACCTCAGAATTTCCAAGTGGCTAAAGTTTACAGACATCCAGACTATAAGCCTCCATCTCGCTACAACGATATAGCGTTGATCGAATTAAAAGAGCCTGCGAATGATACGTTCTACGTGCATATCGCTTGCTTAAACACGGATCCAAATATAAATCCCGAAGGTGATTTTGTAGCCACTGGTTGGGGTTTGTTGAAGTTTGCCGGCGAACCGGCGGATCATCTGCAGAAGGTCAAACTTAATTTCATTAACTTCGAAGAGTGCAAAAAGTATTTTCCGCCGGAAAGGAAATTGAATCTAGGTATTTTGGATGAATCGCAGCTATGCGCCGGTCATCCGAATCGCGATACATGCGAAGTATGTGATGATATTCTTGAAATGTTCCTACAATTCTAAAATGTTGACTTTTTCAGGGTGATTCCGGTGGTCCATTGCAAAGGCAAATTAAATTTGAAAGGACGTCAATACCAAAAGTGCACACCGTTTACGGAGTGACTTCTTTCGGGAAAGCGTGCGGTTTCTCCGCCAGTCCTGGGGTCTACACTAAAGTCTCAAACTACATAAATTGGATAGAATTAATAGTTTGGCCATACTAATCATCATTTATTTTACAGATTTAATCAATAACTCTTGTATTCACTTAATCTATTGTTTATTACTTAATTGAAATAAAATTGGCAATTTATAGAAACACCGAAAAAGGTCCTATAAGATCTTATAAGTCTTAATGCATTGCGGCAATATCGTATGATTACTTAAAGGAATTAATTATTTTGTACAAGTATTATTTTTTTCCTGAATTATATGTAAAACGCTCAGTAGAAATTTCCTGAAAACACAACAAAAACTGTTCATGCAAGAAGACTACAAGGTCAGATCAAATCATGTTTTGTACTTTTGATCTTGCAAAAAAATATTTTAATTTATTCTAATTTGCGTTTAGTTTCATGTAATTTGTTGCAAAAGCAAAAATATTTCTAATCTGCAGATATTTATGTATGAAAATTAAAGTTTTAATATGAAGATAGGTTAGGGTGGAAAACGAAATATTTCTGAATTCTGGAGAAATGTATACTTATCCATTATTATTGCTAGTAATACTACAAGCCATCTCCATTTGCGGTCAAGGTGAAGTGGACTATAATAATTAGTTTGAATTGATTTTTAAGTGTTTTAGGTTTATGTACCTTGCCCAGTGGAAACGAAGGAATCTGCACACCAATTAAGCAATGTTTGAGCGCAATTGCTTTACTGAAGGAAGGAAGAAAGGCGAAGGTTTGTGGAGAAGCGGATGGTCTTCCTCTCGTGTGTTGCGATCAACGTTCCATTCAGCTGACCGAACAACGAGCAGGAGCGAAAGCAACCAGCGGATCATCTGCAGAAGCTCGCACTTAATCTCGTTAGTTTCGAAGAATGCAAGAATATCCGCCGGAAAGGAAATTGAATCAGGGTATTTTGGATGATTCGCAGTTATGCGCTGGTGATCCGAATCGCGATACATGCGAAGTATATGATGATATTCTTGAAATGTTCCTACAGTACTAAAATGTTGACATTTTTAGGGTGATTCCGGTGGACCATTGCAAAGATTCATCAAATTTGATAAAACTTCAGTTCCAAAAGTTGTTACCGTTTACGGAGTGTCTTCTTTTGGGAAAGCGTGCGGATTATCCGCTAGTCCAAGCGTCTACACTAGAGTCTCAAACTACATAGATTGGATAGAATCCATTGTCTGGCCTAACTAATTAGTCGTATAAGCTAATTTTTTAAATATTTGCAATTCATAATCAAATTTTTTGACAATTCTTCTGTCAAATTGACGTTTCATAGATTTACTTTTACAAATTAAAGTTACATAATCCATTAAATATTTTATGAAAATTTTTAATTATAACGACGTTAGCAGCAAACATTAATAAATTTTATTGGTGATAATATCATAATAAATTATTTGCATACACGACGTAAATTATTAAAAGATTAACACTAAATCTATTTTGTATAATTATGCGTTTAAATGCATAAATAATTGCTGTTTCGTGCTTTGCCAATATTAAATATATATTTACTACGTTATGTAAATTATAACAGTTTTATTATATAAACAAAAAAATATGATTATTTATTAATTAACAACGAATAAATTAAAGTAAATTAATGACAAACATAAAATTCGTGCGTGATTATAACAATTGTGGTCTTCAATTAGGCCACACCACCGATTCGATCCAATCGATGTAGTTGGAAACTCTGATGTAAACGCCAGGGGCTTTGCTCAATCCGCAAGGCTTCCCGAATGAGACTATACCATGGATATTCCAAGAATCCTCGTACTTGTTATTCCTCTGTTGCAGTGGTCCACCGGAATCCCCCTGAAAAATCAACCAATCGATCAATCAAAGTCAACTTGACATTTGACGTTTTAATACTTGACAGGTGTCTTTGTTAATGTCACCAGCGCAAATGTGCATGTCTTCTATGATGCCTTTGTTAAGAGTGCGAGCGTTCATTTCGTAGAACTTTCGGCACTGCTCGACGCTTGTCTGCTGGATGTGCAATTTCTGAAGATGCACTGCCGGTTTTCCGTTGAACCCGATATTTCCCCAACCCGTGGCAATGAAGTTCGGAACGACGCTCTTCCTCTCCGTGTATAAGCACGCAGGTCTCACGTACTCCGAAACCCGTACGCTCCGGTCCAACTCAATCAAAGCTATATCGTGATACTTAGAAGGCATTCGATACTCCGGATGCTTGAAGGTTTTGGCAACGCGAAAGTCTTGTGGTTCCGACGGTTCGCTGTACAACCTCAAGTTCAGATCACCCAATCTTATGAAATTGACGGTACCCCTACATAATAAACCTTTTAATTTCAATTTCTTGTGAAAACTTTAAATAATACATACAAATCCTTATTGGAAATGCAATGAGCCGCCGTTAAGACGTAATTGTAACTGATCAGACTTCCGCCGCAGCCCCATACTACGTTCTCAATATCCTCTCCATACCCTAAACTCGCCTAAAAATATTGTTCAAATTATATTAAAATCCATATAACAAAAAATATCTCACCATATGCAAAAATTCTCTGGGTAAAGCATCAAAAGCACCAACGGCTTGTTTCCCTACCAACTTCCAATGCACTTTCGGTATCTGCGATTGCTCACAAACTAATTTCTTAATAGAATCAACAGTTAACAACATTTTACACAAAACTCACAGTTCAAACTCTTCCTTAAAATTGTGTTGGTTTTCTCGCAGCAAACCAAAGAATCCAAACCCTGAAATCCGCAAATTTGAGGCCTCTGACCTTCCTTGATCTGCAACAACGCGGATGGGCATTGCGAAGCCAATACGCAATCCCCAAAAGATCCATCGGGAAATTTGCACTCTTCTAATTAATTAACAAATCAATTCATAGTTTGAAAATTTTCTAAAAGTTACAAACCTGATTCCGCTTCAATGAGCGCTACTAAACTTAAAAAGCATAATTGAAATTTCATCTTTTTTCTATGATTCTTTACGACTTACTGGTTCTTCCTTCATGCGGATCTTTTATTTATACAATCGAGCAAGGAGATTATTGCGAATCTAAAATTCCAAACTTCTGGGCAACCCACACGCGTATGTAAATAAATCATTTTAGAATGATTGCACGCTTTATCAGATTCGCATTGGTCATTGATCAAACAACTATTAAACCGAATCTGTTTGTGCAACTATCAGTATGAATTATAGATTGTACGTATAGTGCATATTTACCGGGTTTAATCAACGTTACATAATATGCTAATCCATCGGCAATTTACAAAGAATTGATAGATTTAAATCATCTTTTCTGCATGCATAAATTATTTTATGTCATTTAATAGTTTTTCAGTTTAAAAAAAAATGACATTTGACAATTATAATGTCAATGACAAATAAACTGATTATGGTAACCATAGTAACGCAAAGAAACAAAAATAAATAATTTTGTTGTTTAATAAGTAAATTTTTTTTTTTTTTTTCTTATATTGTTTATTTACAATCTGTCCTCGTGGACATTCAGTAAATTTGTGTGACATTTTTTAATGTGTTGACATATATAAGTAAATGAAAATGAAGATAATGAAAATTTTTAAATTAAATTTTTATTGATCAATAAATTAAGTTACATACATTCCTTATAAAACTAATGTCAAAATGAAATTAAGTGTGAAATGAAAGCAGTCAGTTAGGCCATACGACCGATTCTATCCAATCGATATAATTGGAAACTCTGATGTAAACGCCAGGTGCGTTGCTCAAGCCGCAAGGTTTTCCGAACGAAACGATTCCGTGAATGTTCCAAGAATCTATGTA
Source organism: Nicrophorus investigator (assembly GCA_963457615.1). NCBI lineage: Eukaryota > Metazoa > Arthropoda > Insecta > Coleoptera > Silphidae > Nicrophorus > Nicrophorus investigator. The sequence continues at coordinate 4,598,359 of OY735143.1, forward strand.
TTTGTAGTTTCTCTGTTGGAGCGGACCTCCGGAATCGCCCTGCAAAAGAATCAATCGTTAACATTTCTTGACACGAGCTGTCATAATAGCTTCACTCACCTGACAAGTATCTTTGTTAATATCTCCTGCGCAAATGTGCATGTCTTCTACGATGCCCTTGCTTAATGTCCGTTCATTCTCTTCAAAAAACTTTTTGCATTCATCGATGTTCGTTTGCTTTATGTACAATTTCTGCAGATGGACTGCCTGGTCACCGTTGAAGCCCAAATTTCCCCATCCCGTCGCGATGAATGATGGATTAATACTTTCCTTCTCCGTGTACAGACAAGCCGGTCTTACGTATGCGGAAAGTCGTATGTTGCGATCCAATTCGATCAAAGCTATATCATGGTATTTGGAAGGCATTCTATAATCTGGATGTTTGATTGTTCTGACGACAAGAAAGTCCTGCGGTTCTGCAGATTCGTTGTACAGCTTCAAATTTAGATCACCTAATCTTACAAATTTCACCTTGCCTCTACAAAAAAAAGAATAAAAATTAGATGTATAAGTTTTAGTTTTAGAAAACATGAATAATCTAAGAAACTAAAGGCTAATAAATGCGCTTAATATTGAATGATGATTACTTACAAACCTCTGCTGAATATACAGTGAGCCGCTGTTAAGACAAACTTGTTACTGATCAGACTCCCACCGCACGCCCAAACGGCGTTGTCGACGTCAGTTCCATAACCCAAACTGGCCTAAATCATTTAATAATTAAAACTTTAATTATAGATCGTTTAAAAATTAACTTACCATGTGAAGAAATTCTCTTGGTAAAGCGTTAACACTTCCTACAGCGTGCTGTACGTTGGTACCGAGATCCGGGAAATCAAGTTTCGGGATTTGCGTTTGATCGCAATCTGTTATTAATAAAATTAATGGTAATTCTTGAAATTTAAAATTAACATCATTTACATTTCAGACTTTTCCTTAACTCGGTGCTCGACTTCTCGCAGCAAACCATAGAATCCAGACCCTTGAAACCGCAAATCTTCGGCCTCAGTCCGTTCTTGATCAGATCCACAGCGGAAGGACATTTCGATGCCGAAACGCAAACGCCAGAAGAACCATCGGGAAGTTCGCAATCTTCTATTATTATTATTGCAAGTTTATTAATGTTAAGTCTTCTTTATTTTAGATGAAGATATAAACCTGATTGGGCGTGTACTCGCAGCAGAAGGACGAGCACACCTAAAATGTGCACTTTCAGTTTCATGTTATGTTTGCGAAGATTCAAATGCTACTGATTGTTATTCGGGAATGGGTCGAGTTCTTCGTCTGGTTATCCTTCTTTTTTATGCGAAACCGTGGGAGGGGATTCCTGCGCCTCGAAAATCCCAAAGTACTGCAGACGCACACTTATCGCGTTACATGGAAATGTTGCTCAAATAATCGGATTCGCGTTGCTCACTGATCAAACTTCGATTCCTAAATTCTTTTATCAAATAAAATTTACATTGCTAATCTTACCCTAAATATTAGAAAATCGCAAAATAGATAGATAGTCAATAGATTATTACAATTTTGCGTTTAAAATTTAAAAAAAGCATAAATTAAAAAATATATTATAATTTTCAGTTGGTTAAAATTAAGTTTAACATGTCATTAAAATGATGAATTGTATATATTCCAATATTATTTTTTAACGAAGTAATTTCTAAATTTATTAATGTTTATGAAGCATTTTAAATAAAAGTAGAAATATTCGGATTACAATATTTACGTTGTTAATAACCAATGTCAATGGTATTTTGTCCGATTATTTTTTTATTTTATCGTTAAGTTAACTTGAGCAAAACAGGTTCTCTATAATTTAATATCTAGCCCCGAGGTTTAATTATATTGAGAAATTTTTCAATGTTGCACACATCCTAAGAAATTTCAAAAACAACATGAACATTCCATTCATTCGTATTTTATTAAATTTTTAATTCAAAAACTATTTTTTGTGTGCTAATAATAAAATTATAAAAATCAGGAAATTATGTTTGTTTATCAAATTAGTCTAAAAAATAGCGTGGGTTATCTGCAAATATTAGATGATTAATCATAATTTCCGCATGTGACAAAAAAATAGTTATATTTTTGTGCAGAAATTCGATGAAATTTACAGGGGAATTAGGTTTTTCTCGCACCGCATGTACTCCAATTCGGAATTAGTCACGTCACGATCCAACAATGATTTATTTGCACGTTTTAGAAAGAATCAAACCGCAAATTTAAAAAAAAAATATATTTTAGGTGGTTTTACATTTTTATTTATCTCTAATTAATTGGCTTTACATTTTTGTCTTGTCTTGGCTTTACAAAGTTGTCAATTTTATAATGGTTACTATTGAAACGGTAATGAAATTTGTTTGCTGATTTATCAATGGGAATTTAAGATAAGACAACTAATTAAGAGTTAAGGTATGTTTATACAAATATTAGTTTAACAATTTCGATTTATTCGTTGCTCAAAAATGAAATTAAATTTATGATTTATGTATGACAGGTAACAAAATGTCAAAACAAATTAAGTTGGAGCGTCCTTGACAACGAGGTTTGTTGATTAGCAACCAATGAAAGTTGACAATTATTATAATGGTTACTATTGAAACGGTAATGAAATTCGTTTGCTGATTTATCCATGTGTATTTAAGATAAGACAACTAATTAAGAGTTAAGGTATGTTTATACAAATATTAGTTTAACAATTTCGATTTATTCGTTGCTCAAAAATGAAATGAAATTTATGATTTATGAACAAAATGTCAAATCAAAATAGGTTGAAGCGTCCTTGACAACGAGGTTTGTTGATTGGTAACCAATGAAAGTTGACAATTTTATAATGGTTACTATGAAAACGATAATTAGTCGGGCCACACCATTGATTCAATCCAATCGATGTAATTGGAAACTCGAATGTAAACACCAGGGGCATGTGTTAAGCCGCAGGCCTTTCCGAACGACACGATTCCGTGAATGTCCCAAGCATCTATGTGTACGGTGTTCTTCTGCTGCAAAGGACCTCCGGAATCGCCCTAAAAAATTCAATCACTGACGTTTCTTGATGCGAACCATCATGATAAAAGCACCACACCTTACAAGTATCTCTGTTAATATCTCCTGCGCAAATGTGCATGTCTTCTATAATACCGCTACTTAATGTACGAGCGTTCACCTCGTAGAATTTCTTGCATTCGTCGATGCCCTTTTGCTCTATATAAACTTTCTGCAGATGATCGGCCGGTGCCCCGTTGAAGCCCAGATTTCCCCAACCGGTCGCAACGAATGTTCGATTCGGGCTCTTCCTCTCCGTGTACAAACATGCTGGTTTTACGTGTGCCGTAACTTCTATATCTCGATCCAATTCGATCAATGCTATATCGTGGTATTTTGATGGTCTTTTATATTTTGGATGCGTAATTGTTCTAATGACATGGAAGTCCTGAGGTTCTGCCGATTCGTTAAATAACTTCAAATTCAAATCACCCAATCTAACAAATTTAACTTTGCCCCTGCAATAAAGAAAATAAAGATAAATTCTTAAGCATTTCGAAATTAACCGGTTTTACTTCCAATATTACCGAAAATACCGGTAATTTCGGTAAATTCTTTAAACATAAAAATATTGATTGTTACCATTTTTTTTTTGATAATTTACTTACAGTGCTCGGCTTGATATGCAGTGTGCCGCTGTTAAGATGAATTTGTTACTGATCAGACCTCCACCGCATGCCCAAACAGTGTTATTAGTGTCAGATCCGTAGCCCAAACTGGCCTAAATCAACCAATAATTAAAATTTAATTAGCAAATCTTTCAAAAATGAACTTACCATGTGCATAAATTCCGTAGGCAAAGCGGCAACACTTCCCACCGCATGCATCACGAACGGTATTCGGTAGCAAACTGTTTTTTTTTTAGTGCCTTAATAGTAATTCATTTACATTTAACATCACTTACATTTAAGACTCTTCCTTAAAGTGGTAATCGGATTCTTGCAGCAAACTTTAGAATCCAGACCTTGGAATCCGCAGATCTTTGGTCTTTGACCGCTTCTGAGCAGAGTAACAGCAGATTTACATTGGGATGCCAAAATGCAATAACCGGAAGAGCCATCGGGAAGTTTGCATTCATCTATCGTTGGAATTTTTTTAGATTTAAATCTTTGATTTATTGATGTACACACCTGATTGCGCGTATACTTGCAGCAGTAAAACGAGAATACTTAGTATGTCCACTTTTGCACTCATGTTATGTGCATGTATTTGCAAGCATTAATGGTCAATAATCAGTGGTCAACATGTTATCTTAATTGAGTAAAAAATGCACTTGCGGCCGCGATTAAATTATGTTTTATTTATCGAAATATTAAACAAACTTATCGTAAATCGTTATTTATAAAATTAAATCAAGATTATGAAGGTTTTCGTATTTACAATAGTAAAACTCAAAATATATTAGAGATAATCATCAATTCAGGTTGTCTTTGACCCTAGGCAATAGTTTAGTAGATGAGGACGAATATATAAGCAACTTAACAATAAAATATGTATTCTTGAATTATAAGTGGGATTATCCTCGAAAACACATTTTATCAATTAACTATTATATAATAATTACATTTTTTTGTATGAAATATTCAAACCGCAATTATTTTTATAATTACATTTTTTTTGAGGTCAGAGCAAATATCATCAATTATAGAGCGTCATGGAAACAAGAAACAGTGTTCAATGTGACTGCTTCAATTGCTCATGAATTCCGAATTATCCACGCGATTTAACTAATTACGATAATCCATTAATTGATTAAGGTAAGTTATCTTTCCTCAAATATTTGTTTTACTTTTAACAAAGAAATTTCAATAATTTAATATGCATTAATTTAAATTATAAATGACAGATATCAAATGTCAAATTAAATTAGGTTTAAGCGTCCTTAGCAACAAAGTTTTGTTTATTAGAAACCAATGAAAATTACGGTTAAGTTACGGAAATTATGTATGGATTATATTATTTAAGACTATTAAAAAAATGCGGATTTTCAACAATGCGAATGAAATTCTATTTAATAATTATAAAATAATTACATTCGCGTTTTGTGTGTTGCCTATATATTAATTAAAGTTTATCTTAATGCGTGTATTAATAATATTATCAGAAAATGATAAAAAAATTCTGAATAATTGAAGTTTGTTTTTTAATTATAATTAAAACTAAATTGTTGTCTCGTTTAATAATTAAGCGAAAACAAATCAAAGATCAAACAGAGAAGAATAATTGTATAATATCGATATGATAAGCAACTATTTCCATGGAAAAAAACACAACCCCGGCGAGTCCGCCTCATATTACATAACAAAAAAATAATCACTATTTATATGTTTGAATATTTGTAAAAAAAATTTTTTTGACAAAGTGAAACAGAATTCTCATTTAGAAAACATGTTTTATTTACTGAAATTTTCTTGTATTCACTAAATAAATTTAATTAAACTTGAAAAATGTATTTCCAATCGAAATATAAATTAAATTTCGCGTAAAACTTGAACTTAAATATCATTCTTCACGACCCGAATTTCACTTTTGTAATAGTCTTACCAAAATGTAATACAATTTTCCAATGTGAACAATTCTTCGCCCAACTTATCCAAATGAAGCATCGACAAATTAGGTTTGTTATTTAAAAGAAAGCCAATTTATCTATTTTAGAAAATATAATTTTTTAGTAAATTTATGAGATTCAAAGTCGCAAAATAGAAATAACCCACAATTATTCATTTAGAAAATATTAAAGACTTTCTAATAAGAAATACAATGTAATTTATATAAAAATTCGAAGATTGTCTTAAAAATTGTACATAGTTTTTTTTTGTGTGTGTGTAGCATTAATAGATCAGCGTAATAATGATATATAGATAAGACTTGCTAATGACTATATAGATGAGAGTAGCTGTAAATCTTAGGCGAAGATTTCCAAAACAATCTTCTATTTTTCTACATATTAAAACGAGCAAGGTCAAGAAACTGTGTCACTTCATTAATAATTAATAAGTCAACAGTAAACGCGGATGGACCAAGAAGAAAATCAGAAACATACATTAAAAAAAAACGCAAACTAACTAAACAATTTGATTTCGAATTAGCATTGCTGATTCGATCTATGATTTTAGTATAAATACCGGCCATCGATTGCTAATAGAAATTAGTTTACAACTTCCTCGAGATGGCAAAGCTCGTGTCTTCAATCGTTCTCATCGTCTTGTGCGTTTCTTCGCAAATTCTCGCCGAAGACGTCGGCGTCAAAAGCAGAAAACGTAAGTTTTTAAATTAATATTGTTTGTGTTTTAATTAATTAAAATTGCTTTTAGTCTGCGAAGAGCACAATGTGTTGAAATCGCCAAGAATCCGTCGCGTGGTCGGAGGTTCAGATTCCGAATTGAAGGAATTTCCTCATATGGTAAATAAGTTTACGTAATCTCGCTTAGGACGTATTGTAATTTAGTTTTTTTTTTCAGGTGGCTTTAGCCCATAAAAGCGATGATAAGCTGGAATTCTTCTGCGCCGGAACTTTGATCTCCGACAAATACATTTTAACATCGCCGATTTGCTTCAAGTAAGATAAATATACTTTAGATTAAAAATATTGTTGATTAATAATTGATTATAATTTTAGGCGAGGCGTGGACGTTGCGAGATTCGGCTCCAACGATTTGCAGAATGACGAAGGCGTGCAAGAGATCGAAGTGGAGAGAGTAATCGCCCATCCGGAATACAACAGTTCCATCAACGATATCGGTCTGGTGGAGCTGAAGACCGCTGTGAAATTCAACGATTTCGTTAAACCCGCTTGCCTGAACACTGAGAGACTTTCGTCTTCCGAAAGAACTTTCCTCATCACCGGCTGGGGCGATCACAACAAGGTTGGAACGAAGCTGCAGAAGGCCGAAGTCAAGGAGGTCGAATTCGAGAAGTGCGTGGAAGCTTACAAAACGGTCTTGGAAATTGTTGATGAGGATCATATTTGCGCCAGGGAGGAAGGCGTCGACACGTGCATCGTACGTTTTTGTTCACATCCGATTTATTTAAATCATTAATAATTATTTTTTTTGCATCGTTTTTCAGGGAGATTCCGGCGCTCCTCTGCAGATGAAGAACCCCGATTACGTTTCCGCTTACGATATCCACGGTGTAACATCGTACGGACCGGTGCCGTGCGGCAAGAGTTCGAAACCGTCCACCTACACCAGAGTTTCCAATCACATCGCCTGGATCGAATCGATCATCTTCTAATCACTTAAATTATTTAAATATTATTTATTTTTTGATTACTTTTATATATTAATAAATAAAAATTGCTTAAAAAAAAATATTTAAAAATTGGATACATTTTTAATAAGTATCAAAATGACAGCTGTCACTCCAAACTGGGATTCTATATATTTAGTAATGATTATTATATTTATGTAAAGTTAATATTAATATTCAATAACTTGTTGAACTGGAAATCCTCGTTATGAGCCAAAAATATCATAAATTGAAAAAAAACTAACATGAATAATGTTTGTGGTTTAATCACTGGCTTAACCAGTATTTAAAAGCGAGTCTTTTCGAGTCAGTCCATCTTCATCCACGAAACAATAATGTCGAAGTTAATCTTGTTGATGTTCATCGCCGTTTCGGCTCTGGCGTTAGCAAACGCGTCGCCCGGAGAGAAGAGCAAAAAATGTTAGTTTTTCAGTAATAATGTTGCATTAATTCTTTATTTTTGATTAAGATTGTAGTAAAACGCACGTCGCAAAGACTGGACGGGTAAAGAGGATTATCGGCGGAGAGGCTGCCGCCCTCAAAGAGTTTCCTCACATGGTAAATAACGTTGATTTTTAGTTTTTTCATCTTCATTATTAATTTGTTTGTTTGTTGTTGCATCAGGTGGCTTTAGGCTACGTCGAAAATGGAAAGAAGGAATGGCTTTGCGCTGGAAGTTTAATCAGCGATAAATATGTTTTAACAGCAGCTAACTGCGTCAACATGTACGTAAAACTGAAGCCTTGATTAGGGTGTCAAAAGATGTAAACTTTTGGTTTGTTTTTTTCAAGGAAAATCCCCGAATACGTGAAGCTCGGTGTTACGAACATGGAATCGGATGATGAGAACGGTATGGAGGCGAAGATTGTCAAGATCATCAAACATCCGGGTTACGAAAACTTAGTTGACAATGATATTGCTCTCATCGAGCTCGAATCCAAGATCGAGTTCAACGACTACATCAGACCCGCATGCTTGAACACGGAGAATGCTACATCCGAGGCGGACACTTTCATTGCGATCGGATGGGGTAGAACTAAGAACAGCAAAGAATCAGCAACTCTTCAGAAGGTCACTTTGAACGAGGTTCTCGCTGAAGAGTGCAACAAAATTTACAAAAAAATCATCAAGATCAATAGCGAAACGCATATTTGCACAAATTCCGAGACCAAGGACACTTGCACTGTGAGTGTTATTATATTTAACTACAATTTTCAGTTTGTCTGTAATCGATTATTTTGTAGGGCGATAGTGGTGCACCTCTGCAGAAACTCAACCCCGATTTCATTTCCACGTACGATATTTATGGAATCAACTCGGCAGGAACCTTGAGTTGCGCAAGCGGTTATCCATCAATCGTCACCAGAGTCTTCTACTACATCGATTGGATTGAATCCATCGTTTTCTCTAATTAAAATAACACAAATAATTTTATGGAATAAACTTGAAAGTTTTAATAATTAATAAAAAAAACGTTATTTCTATAAGCAATTTTATACTAAATGAACTTTCCTCGTTTTCGCTAATTAAAATAACACAAATAATTTTATGGAAAAAACTTGGAAGTTTTAATAATTAATAAAAAAAAAACGTTATTTCTATATGCGATTTTAAACTAAATGAACTTCCCTCGTATAAATTGTCAGAATTGACGAAAATATGTGCTGGAAAGAATTTTTCTTACTACAAGTTAATCAAGATTTATTAAAAATTAAATAATTGAATAATTTTGAGTCAATATTCTAAAGCTCTAATTTTCAAGCAATGTTTCGCGAATATTTACAATTTATGGAATTTTTTCATTTGGAACCGTGAAATGCGAAAGCGGTTTTTTATCCGTCTTCACCAAAGTTTGTTTCTACATCGATTGGATCGAATCCATGAAAATAACACAAATAATGTTATGGAAGAAACTTTGAAGTTTTAAAAATTAAAAAAAAAAACGTTATTTCTAAATGTAATTTTGAGCTAAATGAACTTATTTTGTATAAATTGTCAAAATTGACACAACGTACTAAAATATGTGATGAAAAGAGTTTTTCTTACTACAAGTTTATCAAAATTTATTAAAAATTAAATAATTTTGAGTCAATATTCTTAAAGTACTGAAAAATGTTCGAACCACAAAAAAAAGGTATTAAGACCACTGTTGTAAATAATATTAAGTGCTTTAAAGCAAATACGCAAAATGTTTTAAATATGGGGAAAAAAGTTAAATAGTTATAGCTTCTGGTTTTGCAACAATTTGTTGTTTAGGAATATTAATACGTTTATATTAATGAAAATATGTAATAGTTAAATAAATTGGAAATTCCTGGATAAACGTGGTATAAAATAAAGTCGATTAATTTTGAAAACAACTAATTAGCATGTAATCACGGGTTTAACAGGTATTTAAAACGAGGTGCATGAGTTTCTTGGAGTCAGTTTATCTTCATCCACCAAAAAATTATGTCGAAGTTAATCTTGTTGATGTTCATCGCGGTTTCGGCTCTGGCGTTAGCAAACGCGTCGCCCGGAGAGAAGAGCAAAAAATGTAAGTTTTTTCAGTAAGAATGTTGCATTAATTCTTGATTTTTGTCTTCAGATTGCAGTGAGACGCACGTCGCAAAGACCGAACGTGTAAAGAGGATGATCGGCGGAGAGACTGCCGCTCCCAAAGAGTTTCCTCACATGGTAAATAGCTTTGATATTTATTTTTTCTTCATCGTTATTAATTTGTTGTTGCTTCAGGTTGTTTTAGGCTACATGGAAGATGGAAAGAAGGAATGGCTTTGCACCGGAAGTTTAATCAGCGATAAATATGTTTTAACAATAGCTAGCTGCGTCAACATGTACGTAAAGCGGAAGCCCCGATTAGAGCTCAAACGATGTAAACTTTTTTTCAAGGAAAATTCCCGAATACGTGCAGCTCGGAGTTACGAACATGGAATCGGATGATGAGAACGTTAAGGAGGTGAAGATTACAAGGATCATCAGCCATCCAGCGAACAATCAATTAAGTGAGAATGATATCGCTCTCATCGAGCTCGAAACCAAGATCGAATTCAACGACTACATGAGACCTGCCTGTTTGAACACGGAGAATGCTACATCCGAGGCGGATACTTTCATGGCGATCGGATGGGGTAAAATTAAGAACAGCTTTAAATTAGCAACTCTTCAGAAAGTCACGTTGAAGGAGGTTCTCGCTGAAGAGTGCACAAAAATGTATAGAAATGGCATCAAGATCAACAGCGAAACGCAGATTTGCACAAATGCCGAGACCAAGGGCGCTTGCACCGTGAGTCTTATTATGATTAACTACAATTTTCAGTTTGGCAATAATCGAATTATTTTGTAGGGCGATGGCGGTGCGCCTCTGCAGAAGCTCAACCCCGATTTCATTTCCACCTACGATATTTATGGAATGTACTCGTTAGGAACCGTGAATTGCGCGGGCGGTTTTCCATCCATCTTCACCAGAGTCTCTCACTACATCGACTGGATCGAATCCATTGTTTTTGCTAATTGAAATAACACAAATAATTTTATGCAATTAACATACAAGTTTTAATAATTAATTAAAGAAAAAACGTTATTTTGAGCTAAATGAACTTCCCTCGTATAAATTGTCATAATTGACACAACGTACAAAAATATGTGCTGAAAAGATTTTTTTTACAACTTAATCAAAATTAATTAAAAATTAAATAATTTTGAGTCAATATTCTAAAGTATTGATTTTCAAGCGGTGTTCCACGAATATTTGGAATTAAATTATTTTCGAACCACAACTAAAAAAATTGTTTTAACACCACTGTTGTAAACAATATTAAGAGCATTAAAGTTAAATAGTTATAGCTTCCAGTACGCAGTTTAACTGCATATTTTTGCAACAATTTATTGTTCTGGAATATTAATATGTTTATATTATTGAAAAAATATAATAGTTTAATAAATTGGAAATTCCTGGATAAATGTGGTCAATTAATTTTGTAAACAACTAATTAGCATGTAATCACGGGTTTAAAAAGTATTTAAAGCGAGGTGCATGAGTTTCTTGGAGTCAGTTTATCTTCATCCACCAAAAAATAATGTCGAAGTTAATCTTGTTGATGTTCATCGCGGTTTCGGCTCTGGCGTTAGCAAACGCGTCGCCCGGAGAGAAGAGCAAAAAGTGTAAGTTTTTTCAGTAAGAATGTTGCATTAATTCTTGATTTTTTTCTTCAGATTGCAGCGAAACGCACGTCGCAAAGACTGAACGTGTAAAGAGGATGATCGGCGGAGAGACTGCCGCTCCCAAAGAGTTTCCTCACATGGTAAATAGCTTTGATTTTTATTTTTTCTTCATCGTTATTAATTTGTTGTTGCTTCAGGTCGTTTTAGGCTACATGGAAGATGGAAAGAAGGAATGGCTTTGCACCGGAAGTTTAATCAGCGATAAATATGTTTTAACAATAGCTAGCTGCGTCAACATGTACGTAAAGCGGAAGCCCCGATTAGAGCTCAAACGATGTAAACTTTTTTTTCAAGGAAAATCCCCGAATACGTGCAGCTCGGAGTTACGAACATGGAATCGGATGATGAGAACGTTAAGGAGGTGAAGATTGCAAAGATCATCAGCCATCCAGCGAACAACCAATTAAGTGAGAATGATATCGCTCTCATCGAGCTCGAAACCAAGATCGAATTCAACGACTACATGAGACCTGCCTGTTTGAACACGGAGAATGCGACATCCGAGGCGGACACTTTCATGGCGATCGGATGGGGTAAAATTAAGAACAGCTTTAAATTAGCAACTCTTCAGAAGGTCACATTGAAGGAGGTTCTCGCTGAAGAGTGCACAAAAATGTATAGAAATGGCATCAAGATCAACAGCGAAACGCAGATTTGCACAAATGCCGAGACTAAGGGCGCTTGCACCGTAAGTTTTATTATGATTAACTACAATTTTCAGTTTGGCAATAATCGAATTATTTTGTAGGGCGATGGCGGTGCGCCTCTGCAGAAACTCAACCCCGATTTCATTTCCACCTACGATATTTATGGAATGTACTCGTTAGGAACCGTGAATTGCGCGGGCGGTTTTCCATCCATCTTCACCAGAGTCTCTCACTACATCGACTGGATCGAATCCATCGTTTTCGTTAATTAAAATAACACAAATAATTTTATGCAATTAACATACATGTTTTAATAATTAATTAAAGAAAAAACGTTATTTTGAGCTAAATGAACTTCTCTCGTATAAATTGTCAAAATATGTGTAAAAAAATATGTGCTGAAAAGATTTTTTTTTACAACTTAATCAAAATTTATTAAAAATTAAATAATTTTGAGTCAATATTCTAAAGTATTGATTTTCAAGCGGTGTTCCACGAATATTTGGAATTAAATTATTTTCGAAAAATGTTCGAACCACAACAAAAAAAAAATTGTTTTAACACCACTGTTGTAAACAATATTAAGAGCATTAAAGTTAAATAGTTATAGCTTCCAGTACGCAGTTTAACTGCATATTTTTGCAACAATTTATTGTTCTGGAATATTAATATGTTTATATTATTGAAAAAATATAATAGTTTAATAAATTGGAAATTCCTGGATAAATGTGGTCGATAAATTTTGTAAACAACTAATTAGCATGTAATCACGGGTTTAACAGGTATTTAAAGCGAGGTGCATGAGTTTCTTGGAGTCAGTTTATCTTCATCCACCAAAAAATAATGTCGAAGTTAATCTTGTTGATGTTCATCGCCGTTTCGGCTCTGGCGTTAGCAAACGCGTCGCCCGGGGAGATGAGCAAAAAGTGTAAGTTTTTCAGTAAGAATGTTGCATTAATTCTTGATTTTTGTCTTCAGATTGCAGTGAGACGCACGTCGCAAAAACCGGACGTGTAAAAAGGATGATCGGCGGAGAGACTGCCGCCCCTAAAGAGTTTCCTCACATGGTAAATATCGTTTATTTTTATTTGTTCTTCATCGTTATTAATTTGTTGTTGTTTCAGGTCGTTTTAGGCTACATGGAAGATGGAAAGAAGGAATGGCTTTGCACCGGAAGTTTAATCAGCGATAAATATGTTTTAACAGCAGCTAACTGCGTCAACATGTACGTAAAGCGGAAGCCTCGATTAGGGCTTAAACGATGTAAACTTTTGGTTTGATTTTTCAAGGAAAATCCCCGAATACGTGAAGCTCGGTGTTACGAACTTGGAATCGGATGATGCGAACGCTATGGTGGCGAAGATTGCCAAAATCATCAGCCATCCAGCGAACAACCAATTAAGTGAGAATGATATCGCTCTCATCGAGCTCGAAACCAAAATCGAATTCAACGACTACATGAGACCTGCCTGTTTGAACATGAAGAATGCTACATCCGAGGCGAACACCTTCATTGCGACCGGATGGGGTAAAACTAAGAACAGCTCTAAATCGTCAACTCTTCAGATGGTCACATTGAACGAGGTTCTCGCTGAAGAGTGCACCAAAATGTATAGCAATGGCATCAAGATCAACAGCGAAACGCAGATTTGCACACATGCCGAGACCAAGGCCGCTTGCACCGTGAGTCTTATTATAAAGTAACTACAATTTTCAGTTTGCCAATAATCGATTATTTTGCAGGGCGATGGCGGTGCGCCTCTGCAGAAGCTCAACTCCGATTTCATTTCCACCTACGATATTTATGGAATCTACTCGTTAGGAACCGCCAATTGCGCGGACGGTTATCCATCCATATTCACCAGAGTCTCTTACTACATCGACTGGATCGAATCCATTGTTTTCGCCAATTAAAATAACACAAATACTTTTATGCAATTAACATACAAGTTTTGATAATTAATTTTAAAAAAAACGTTATTTCCATATGTTATTCTGAAAAATATTTCTACTACCACAAGTTAACAAAAATTATTAAGCCGAGTTTTATCGAAACTATGTTATATAAGTATGAACAATATTAATACAATAATTGTTAAATTCCATATAAAATGTGTTGTTCGAAAATATTAATATGTTATTTATTTAATAATGAGTGTTATTCATATTATTGCAAAAACATTGTTAAAAAAATTGGACGATGAATGGAAAATTTTGGACATATAATAAATATGATGGTATAAAACAAAGCCGATTAATTGTGTAAACAACTAATTTGGTTGTAATTACTAGTTTAACAGGTATTTAAAGACTGCATGAGTTTCGTCGAGTCAGTTTATCTTGATTCACCGAAAAATAATGTCGAAGTTAAATTTATTGATGTTCATCGCCGTTTCGGCTCTGGCGTTAGCAAACGCGTCGCCCGGAGAGAAGAGCAAAAAATGTTAGTTTTTTCAGTAAGAATGTTGGAATAATTCTTATTTTCTGATTAAGATTGTAGGGAAACGCACATCGTAAAGAGCGATCGTGTAAGGAGGATTATCGGTGGAGAGTTTGCGGCCCCCAAGGAATTTTCTCACGTGGTAAACAACAATAATTTTCGGTTTATTATTTTTCTTCCTTAATTTCTATAGGTCGCCATAAGTTATGAGATTGAAGGTGGAAAAACTTGGTATTGCGCCGGAAGCTTAATTAGCGAAAAATATGTTCTGACGTTAGCTTCCTGCATCACTAGGTACGTAATATATCTTGATTAAGTCTAACTTAATCGATCTAATTTTTTTTCAAGTAAAATTCCCAAATACGTGAGGTTGGGTGATCTGAACTTAAATTCGGATTCCGATGATGCAAACGCTTTGGATGTGAATGTAGTTAATCTCATCAAACATCCAGATTATAAAGAGGACAAAATTCAGCATAACATCGGATTAATCGAGCTCGAAACCAATATCCAGTTCAACGATTACATAAGACCTGCATGCTTGAACACCGAGAAAGCTACATCCGATGCGGATACTTTCATTGCAACCGGCTGGGGCAGAACCGAAAACGGCACGAGATCATCATCTCTTTTGAAGGTCACGTTAGACGAGATTATCGGTGTAGAGTGCACCAAAATGTACAAAACCGTAAATGTTGAAATCGACGACGAAGAATATATCTGCACTAATTCCAAGATAAAGGACACTTGCACCGTAAGTTATTATTAATATTTAATGCAGTTATAAAAATTATAATAATATATTTTGAAGGGCGATGGCGGTGCACCTCTGCAGAAACTCAATCCAGATTTCATTTCCACCTACGATATTTATGGAATCACATCTTTTGGAGACGCTAAATGCGCAACCGGTTTTCCATCCGTCTTCACCAGAGTCTCTCACTACATAGACTGGATCGAATCTATTGTTTTCACTAATTAAACTAACGAAGATTTTATGAAATAAACAGTTTTAATACATTTTATTGCTTTCTGCTATTTTGTGCTAAACTCAATGATTAGTAAATATTAACTCAAAATATTTGCAATTAAATTATTTTTGATGTAAAAAAGTTAATACGTTGCAAGTTTCAGTAAACAGTGGAACTATTTTAATGCTTTTTGAAAACAGATAAAATTAATTTCGGAAATCGAATGATTTGTTGTTTGGGAATATTAATATGTCATTTACTTAATGATGACTGTTATTCGTATTATTGAAAAAATATGGCTAAATAAATTGGACGATGTATGGGAATTCCTGGATATATATCATATTAGATGTGGCTACAAAACATGTGTTTAAAAGCGAGATTCATGAGTTTCTTGGAGTCAGTTTATCTTCAACCATCAAAGCAGAATGTCGAAACTTATCTTGTTGATGTTCATCACCGTTTCGGCTCTGGCGTTAGCAAACGCGTCGCCCGGAGAGAAGAGCAAAAAATGTAAGCTTTTTCTGTAAGAATGTTGCATTAATTCTTGCTTTTTGATGAAGATTGTAGTGAAACGCACGTCGCGAAGAGCAGTCGTGTTAGGAGGATCATCGGCGGAGAGATCGCCGCTTCGAACGAATTTCCTCACATAGTAAATAATTAAATATTAAGATTTGTCATTTTTATTGTTTCTGTGTTCCATCAGGTTGCTTTAAGCTATAACAAGAATGGAGTGAAGAAATTTAATTGCGCCGGAATCTTAATCAGCGATCAATATGTACTGACGGAGGCTTTCTGCATCCAAGGGGGGTACGTAATTGTAAGATTAATCGATCCAAACTAATGATTTGTTTAGAAATAAAATTCCGGAGTATGCGAGATTGGGTGATCTGAACTTGGATTCGGAATCGGACGATGCGAACGCGGTGGATGTGAAGATTGCCAGAGTTATCATGCATCCAGATTACGTACAGACCAAACTTCAGGACAACATTGGACTCATCGAGCTCGAATCCAAGATCGAGTTCAACGATTACATCAGACCCGCATGTTTGAACACGGAGGCGGCAAAATCGGAGGCGGAAAGTTTCATTGCAACTGGCTGGGGCAGAACCGAAAATGGCTCGAAATCGTCAGATCTTTTGAAGGTCACATTGGATGAGGTTGTTGGTGAGAAATGCAGCAACGCTTATGAATCCGCGAACGTTGTAATCGACGTCGAAAAGCTGATCTGCACAAATTCCGAGATTAAGGACACTTGCATCGTAAGTTATTATATCTTAATTATTTTATTCGTATTTTAATTATTATTTTTAGGGCGATTCCGGTGCACCTCTGCTGAAACTCAACCCCGATTTCATTTCCACTTACGATATCTACGGAATATCATCGTTCGGAAACACGAAATGCGCGAGCGGTTATCCGTCCATCTTCACCAGGGTCTCTTACTACATCGACTGGATCGAATCTATTATTTTCAATTAAAGTAAACACAAATATTATTAATTAATATAATAAACTTTCAATATACTGGGATACTAAAAGAAATCAATTATTATAAAAAATATTATGAAATAAATTACAAGTCTTAATAATTAATTATAAAAAATATATATAATTGTAATAATTTATTCCTAACTAAAGTTGCATGTATTATTCTATATTTAAGATGTATTTAATTGCACGATTGATAACCTGTTGAACGGAAATTCCAGCGACCGAAACTATTAAGTAAACAAGCAATTTCAATCACTTAATCGCGAGTTTAAGCGGTATTTAAACGCGAAGTGCATGAGCATTTATCGTGTCAGTACAAAACCGGAATGTCGAAGTTTACTTTATTGATGTTCATCGGCGCTTCGGCTCTGGCGTTAGCAAACGCGTCTTCCGGAGAGAAGAGTAGAAAATGTAAGTTTTCGCATATCTAATATGAATATGTTGCATTAGTTTTTGCTTCAGATTGTAGAGAAACGCACGTCGCGAAAACCGGACGCGTGAAGAGGATCATCGGCGGACAGATCGCAGATTCCGAAGAATTTTCGCACGCGGTAATTTTAGATTTGATATCGTCTTTATTATTTATTTATTTTCTTGATTTTTGAGTTAGGTTGCCTTAAACTATGGCGAGAAAGGAACGAATAAATGGTTATGCGCTGGAAGCTTAATTAGCGATAAATACGTTTTGACGGGCGCTACATGCATCATTAGGTACGTAGTATGGAAGTCTTAATTGTGACTTAAAACTTGCGTTTTTTTTTATCAAGGAAAATCCCTAAATACGTGAGGTTGGGTGATGTGAACTTGCAATCGGAATCCGATGATGCGAACGCCGTGGAAGCGAAGGTTGCAAGGGTCATCGTGCATCCAGAATTCGATATGAATAAAGTTCAGAACGACATCGGTCTGATTGAGCTGGAAACCAAGATCGAGTTCAACGATTACATCAGACCTGCATGTTTGAACACGGAAAAGACGATACCGGATGCGGATAGTTTTATCGCGTTTGGTTGGGGCAGAACCGAAACCGGCTCGGTATCACCATCTCTTCTCAAGGTCACTTTAAACGAGATTGCCTCTGCAGACTGCATCCAGACTTACAAATCAAGAAACATTTCCATCAACGGCGAAACGCAGATCTGCACAAATTCCAAAACCAAAGATACTTGCACCGTAAGTTAATATTAATAATATTATACAATTCAATTTTCGGTTTTACTTTAATTTTTCAATTTTATAGGGCGATTCCGGAGGAGCTCTGCAGAAAGTCAATCCCGACTTCACTTCCACATTTGATATCTATGGAATCACCTCTTTTGGATCCAGACAATGCGCGAGCGGTTTTCCATCCGTCTTCACCAGAGTCTCTTACTACATCGACTGGATCGAATCTATTATTTTCAATTAAAATAAACACAAATATTAATAATTAATATAAGAAACATTCAAAATTCGACTGAAGCGAATCTATGATTAAAAAAAATATTATGAAATAAATTACAAGTCTTAATAATTAATTACAAAAAATATGTATAATTATAATAATTTATTCCTAACTAAAGTTGCATGTATTATTCAATATTTAAGATGTATTTATTCGGTGGGTAAATTGCACGATTAATCTGTTGACAGGAAATTCCAGCGAAGAAACAACAACCCAAAATATTAAGTAAACAAGCAATTTCAATCACTTAATGACGAGTTTAAGCGGTTTTTAAACGCGAAGTGCATGAGCATTCATCGTGTCAGTTTACGTTCATCTGCAAAACAGGAATGTCTAAGTTTACTTTATTGATGTTCATCGGAGCTTCGGCTCTGGCGTTAGCAAACGCGTCGCCCGGAGAGAAGAGTAGAAAATGTAAGTTTTCGCATATCTAATATGAATATGTTGCATTAGTTCTTGTTTCAGATTGTAGAGAAACGCACGTCGCGAAAACCGGACGCGTGAAGAGGATCATCGACGGACAGATCGCAGATTCCAAAGAATTTACGCACGCGGTAATTTTATAAATGATATCGTCTTTATTATTTGTTTATTTATTTGATTGTTGCCTTAGGTTGCCTTAAATTATGGCGAGAATAGAACGAATAAATGGTTATGCGCTGGAAGCTTAATTAGCGATAAATATGTTCTGACTGGGGCTATCTGCATCGCCGAGTACGTAGTATGGAAGTCTTAATTGAGACTTAATCGAAGTAAACTTGCGGTTTGTTTTTTTTTTTCAAAGGAGAATCCCTGAATACGTGAGGTTGGGTGATCTGAACTTGCAATCGGAATCCGATGATGCGAAAGCCGTGAATGCGAAGGTTGCAAGGGTCATCGTGCATCCAGGATTCGACTTGAATGAAATACAGAACGACATCGGTCTGATTGAGCTGGAAACCAAGATCAAGTTCAACGATTACATCAGACCCGCATGTTTGAACGCGGAAAAGGCGACGCCGGATGCGAATAGTTTTATCGCAATTGGTTGGGGCAGAACCGAAACTGGCTTGGTATCACCATCTCTTCTCAAGGTCACTTTAAACGAGATTACTTCTGCAGAATGCATCAAGACTTACAAAACTAGAGACATTTCGATCAACGGCGAATTGCAGATCTGCGCGTATTCAAAGACCAAGAATACTTGCAAAGTAATTTAATATTAATAATATTATACAATTCAATTTTCTTTAATTTTTCAATTTTATAGGGCGATTCCGGAGGAGCTCTGCAGAAAATCAATCCCGACTTCACTTCCACATATGATATCTATGGAATCACCTCTTTTGGAACCGTGAAATGCGCTAGCGATTTTCCAACCGTCTTCACCAGAGTTTCTTACTACATCGACTGGATCGAATCTATCGTTTTCACTGATTGAAAAATTTTAAAAACAATAATTACTTCAGATCTTAAAGAATAATAATATTTGCAATCCAATTTGACACATCTGTCAAAATGACATCGCAAGGAAGGCAAAACTAAATTAAGTTTTTGCGAAGATTTCTCTAATTAAATTTATAAATATTTCATTATATTTCTTCATAACAACTTGCTGATTGATGCATAAGTTTATAAATATATGCAAAGATAACCTATTGACCCGTAAAACATAAAATTTTCCAAGTAAATAAACATCAAATCTGTAAATATCAAAATAACATATTTATAAGTTTACGTTACCTTGGAAACGGAAAATATCAGGGGAAAAAAGTAAAATAATAATTGTTAAAAATTTAAATAAATAAGTAATTTAAAAATACTAAAGACTTCAGGAAAACAATATAAAATATTACTAATGTTTATTAACGCTCTTTAATGCCAAAAAGTTGTTATTAGTATTTACGAGACTTTTTTTAATTCCAACCAAAACATTTATAAGATTACAATAATTAATAATATGTAATTAAAGTTGCCTAAACGGATGAAATTTTAAAATTGTTCTTTCTTTGCATTGAATTGTCTCAGTTCTTGTTTATCCACGAAGCATGCATAAACTCGTCTTCCTGTTGTTCATTTCTGCTGCAGTGGGTGGGATTCCCGGCAATAAAAGCAGAGAATGTGAGTGTTGTATTTAATTAATTGTATTTGCAAAAGTTTAAAACTTTAAATTTATAATAGATTGCCACAAGACGCATGTCGTTAAGTCAGCAAGTATTAAGAGGACAACGCGTTTCCAAAGAAATTTCCGCACATTGTATGAACGAAAAATAATTTTGTGTTGATGTTCATATTTTATTGTTTAATTAGGTTGCTATAGGATACGATAGTGGAACGGGAAGTTGTGGCTGTGCGCTGGAAGTCTAATTACAGTCAAATTCATCTTAACTGCATCGACTTGCGTAGATACGTAGGTTTTTAAAATCTGCAACGGATTTGATGTAATATTATTGTTGCTTTCAGTAATACTCCTAAGTATATAAGATTCGGTGATTTGGACTTGGAGTCGACCAACGATGATGGTAATGCTTTGGAGATGATGGTGGGTAGGATTTACAAGCATCCGGAATACGATGGTAGAGTTAAAAGCGATGTAGCTCTAATCGAGCTCGAATCCAAAGTGGAATTCAACGATCACATCAGACCGGCTTGCCTGAACGTTCGATATTCCGAAGAGGTCGAAAAGGCTTTAGTTGCTTTGGGCTGGGGACAATCGGAAGTCGTCACGCATTCTCCGGTTCGCAACGATCGGTTGCGGAAGATCATTCTCGACGAGTCACCGAATTCCGGAGTGCCAGAAGCATTACAGATTTCCCATTGACCCAAGCCGCTTCATCTGCACTATAGGCAAAAATAAGGATACTTGTGTAGTTTGTATCATATTATTTGTATAATTGAAATCTTAATTTTACCGCCCAATAAACAGAAAATTCATATGTCATTGACATGTCATTGTATGTCATTTACATGTCATTGAATGACATTATATGTCAAGACGTTAATCAAACAATAAAGTATAGATAAAAACAAGTTATGGAATAATATACAAATAAGTTTGTTTTCATTCGTGGGAATTGGAAATAAAGAGACGTTAACGACCGAAAAATAAAGAAACGCATTAATACAAGTTATTTATAGGTGGATTTTCCTTTAGAAAAGATTATCCAGGATTTATAAGCGAGTCGAAAATGAAAAGAACCAGTTACGATTTGCTAGTCGCAGCAGAAACATGTTCGTCCGATCTATACTGTACCTAACTTTGGTTTTGGGTGTTGTCACCAATGCAAGCCCAGGCGAGAAGAGCAGAAAATGTTCGTATCGACTCATATTTTTTTAAAGTTGTATTTTTTTATTAATGTGTTGTATAGATTGCGATGAGACTCACGTTCGTGTGACTGGAAGAGTTCGAAGGATTATCGGCGGCACCGAAGCGTATGAAAATGAATTTCCACACATGGTATTAAGATTTAGTTTTAAGCTGCAAACGCAAAATATGAAGCTTTTGGTTTAAGGTTTCGTTGGGCTACGAGAAGGATGGAAAGATTATGTGGCATTGCGCCGGATCATTGATTAGCAACAAATACGTTTTGACTGCGGCGAATTGTCTGATGACAATGTAAGATCAAAATTGGTAAAATAGACCAATGTACGATGGGCTACGTTACGTTTAATGTTTCAGGTTTTATCCCAAGTACGTTAGATTTATGGATAGCCAGATGGATATGATGGAGATTGCCAAAGTGATCTCACATCCCGACTACGGACATCATTACAACGACATCGGTTTGTTGGAACTTGAGAAGCCCGTCGAGTTCAACGAGTCAATTAGACCCGCGTGTCTGAACACTGAAATATCTGATGATGAGAAGCACACGTTCATCGCAACCGGATGGGGTATGCAAAGCTACAATCAAACTCAAAATTCTTTTGGATCTCCTCTCATGAAAGTGGATTTGGAGGAGGTCAGCAACGATGTTTGCAAGAAGAAATATCCGAGCACGAATAAATTTGTTGATAGTATCAGTAAAGAGTCGCAGATATGCGCTGGTGGATTAGACAAAGATACCTGTTTTGTGAGTCATTTGTTTACATTATTTGCTTCTGATGTTAATTGCTTTTTGTTTGTTTGGTTTCCAGGGAGATTCCGGCGGACCGCTCCAAATGTTGAATCCCAACTACATTTCGACCTACGACATCCACGGTATCACCTCTTTCGGAAAAGGATGCGCCACGATTGATGGATCAGTCTACACCAGAGTTTCGCATTACATCGATTGGATCGAATCCATCGTTTTCTAAACACACTCTAATAATAATAATATATCTATCAAGCTAATCTTTAAGATACTTTTCATCAAAAAATGTAACCATGGGAACAAGTTGTAAAATAACAAAACAATTTTACTTAAATGATTTGTAATAATTTCCCTTTCCAAATTTTGTTGTCAAAAATCAGAAATAAAATGTGATCAGCAATTTAACGGTGGACTTTCCTTTAAGAGAGATTATCCAGGATTTAAAAAACCTTCAACGTAGCAAGACGTTCGTCCATTCCGAACTTTTAGCAACTTTGGTTTTAGCTGTTGCTATCAATGCGAATCTAGGGGAGAAAAGCAGAAAATGTTTTTCTTTTTATTTGGTTTCCAGGGTGATGGCTCCATATTTTGAATACCAACTACGACATCCAAATAATTATGTAATAATAATTATATTTCAATTAACAGTGTAAACTTCATGAATAACACTAAATTTTATTTTTTACACAAACATATATAAGGTTATTTTTTTACTTGATCATTTCGACCTAAAACATCGATTTACATTATATAGATTAAATGTATAAAAAAATGTTTCTCTTTATGAGCTAATAGTATCAAGTAAACAAATGTGGCATATTAGTTTTATTTAATTATTTTCAATTAATCTAATTGAAAAAAAAAAATGAAAATCGAAACGGATTGACGTGATTCATAAATAATTATTCAAATTATCTTTGCGTTTTCTTAGCAACGTAAACAAGTCGCGTAATAAACAAATATTGCTACGTTACGTGTAAACTTGTAATATTGCAATTGTTAAATCATGGCCTTCCCAACTTTATCTTTCGTGGGAACTGAATAGAAGAAGATGGTAGATCGATAACAATATTAAAAGAGAAAAATAAAACAGTTTTCAGTATAACTAATTTATCGCTGGACTTTCGTTTATGACAGATTATCAAGGTTTTAAAAGCGCGTCGAAAACGAAGAGAACCAGTTTCAGTTTGTCAGTCGCAGCAGAAACATGTACGTCCGTTCTATACTGTTTGCAACTTTGGTTTTAGCTGTTGCTACCAATGAAGCAGCACCTGGAGAGAAAAGCAGAAAATGTTTGTATTATTATTATTAATTTGATTAAATTTTGTACTTCATAATTTAAAGATTGCGATGAAACTCATGTGAGAGCTACTGGAAGAGTTCGAAGGATTGTCGGTGGTATTGAAGCAGTTGAAGATGAGTTTCCGCACATGGTATGGCTTGTAAACTCTGTAATCGCATTGTGGATTGTAAATTTTTATTTTAGGTTGCTTTGGGTTACGAGGAGAAAGATGGGATTTTGTGGCAATGCGCCGGATCGTTGATTAGCAACAAATTCATTTTGACTGCGGGGACTTGCATATCTAGGTGCGATCGAATAAAATATTTTATTGAACGTTTAATTAATTTTATTTTTTTCAGAATTAATCCGAAATTTGCTAAAATAGGTACGGTGGATCTGGATAGCAAGATTGAACCGCTGAAGATTGCCAGAGTGATCAGACATCCCGCTTTCAAACCTCCATCTTCGTACTATAACATCGGTTTGATTGAACTAGAGAAACCAGTCGAATTCAGCGATTCGATTAAACCCGCTTGTCTGAACACCGAGGATTCAAATACCAAGCACACGTTCACCGCGACCGGATGGGGTTTCACCAGTTTCAATGGGCATCCAAGTTCCAAACTCTTGAAGGTCACTTTGGAGGAGGTCGACAATGAGGATTGTAAGACGCATTACACGAATAGCAGGAGACTACTTGAAGGCATCAAAGTGGAATCGCAGATATGCGCAGGAGGAGACCACAGAGATACCTGTCAGGTGAGTCATTTGTTTACACCATTTCCTTCAAACTTTCATTACTTTTTGTTTATTTGGTTTCCAGGGAGATTCAGGCGCGCCGCTCCAGGTTTTGAACGCCAAATACGTTTCGACCTACGACATCCACGGCGTCACTTCCTTCGGAAAGGCGTGCGGTTTGAACGTGCCGGGTGTCTACACCAGAGTTTCCCATTACATCGATTGGATCGAATCCATTGTTTTCCAATAATCTATAAACAACTTTATGCTTATTTTTCTCAGCAATACAGATAATACTTACTAGTATTTATTTTTAATATTTATTTAATCGATTAACCTTTAAACTTTTATCCACTAAAAGGAATTTCATAAATTTTTAATGCTCATAAACAAACCACTATTTTACAACCAAATATCGGTATTATCCAGTTTTTAAATAGATTCAAATAAGAACCGAACAAATCACAACTTTGATTTTTCATTACTTTTCACGTTAATTATCATTGGAAACGCAAAGATCAGATTGGGATTTCCAAGTAAACATAACATTTTTGCTTATTATGAAACAATTTTTAATCGTATTGCATTATTATATATAATTTATACGTACGCAGGAAATCTATACCATTGCATCATTCAAATCCGAAGAATTGATGAAGTCATTTAATTATATTGACTATTTACCATAACAGATCTTAAATGCAAATAAGCAGAAATTGAATTAAGTTTTTGATGGGTGAAATAATAATTGATTTATTTAAATAATATTAATCACTATTTAAAATAAGTTTGATCTATTTTTGGATATAAAATTTGCCAACATAAGCGATGATAAGGTTGGTTGATAAGGAAAAAAATATTTAATTATACGTTGGGAAATTCCAAATGAAAATATCCGCAAATATTATTTTAATAGTTTTAATAATATTATGCACGATCCGTTTTCTATTTACAATGTTTAGTCTGCAGCAGTCACCTGAAATCCGATTCGCCGCGTTCCGCTTTAATGATAAATCGGTAGCGACAACTCCTCTCGTTTGTTTGTTTTTTTTGCATCGCTTGGCAACTCGTGTAAACATCAAAATTGACAATTAATTTCTTCTACCTGGTTATTATTGCCGTTCGTTTGTGCGTGAATCGTCGAGATTCACAGTTCTTACCTTATCGACGAGAGACCTTGGGTGGGAGGGATGCGCGCACGATATCTAAGCACCTTCGCATCGGTTCGTCACCATTCGCCGAACGTAATCTTAAGCCGGTTCGAAATGATGTTCGTGGTCGTCGTGTGCGTTTTAGTGAGCGAGTGCCCAGCGTTAGAGACGAGGGGAATCCCTGAGAATCGAAGACCAGATTGAATGATGAGACGATGATGATATTGGAGTCGCGTTAAGTAAATAATGCAATCCGAAGTAAATGTGTCAAACGATCTGACCTGCACTCGATTGGGGCCAAGTCGAATTGATAAATTCGTTCAAGTCATTGAGCGACGTTCTCTTCAGGGATGATCACGAAACGCTTCGCCGGTTTCTCCGCAAACCATCCGTACCTTCTGGTCGCGATCCTCGCGACCGTCTCCATAACTTGCCTCGTCGTCCCGGCAACGCTGAAATCGCTACCGAACTTCTCGGACCCTCAAATGGTAAGTCAACTTAATCTCTTTCAAGACTAAACCAAAATAATAACAATTTTAATATTTAGGGCTTCGAGACGAGGGGAACCAACTTGGCCAAGAAATTAACCACTTGGAAGAACCTCGTGGAATCTTCGAAATACTCCGGCCAATTCGTGTCGAATCCCAAGGAGTATTTGCAAACCAAAAACTACATAAGCAAAACCAAACGACCGCCCAAGAACAAAACCAAAAAAGCCTTCAAAGTAATCGCAATTATTCCATCATCATAAATAAATATTATTTTTTAATTAATATTTTCAGCAAACCAAAATCAAAGCAAAGAAATTGAATGTCCCAGCGTTAGCACTCGAAGAAACCGACGATTTCTTCTGCGGTTACCCAGGTGAGATTATTAATAATAATTATAACCATAAACAAATACCTTTCGTGGAAAATTCCTTAAAAGGATTTCGTTGCTGGAAAATTCCATATACAAATCCTCTCTAGAGTATATAAGCCCTGATTCCTCTGAATAAACATACGTTCTACCACCGCCAAAACCATAATAATCATAA
This sequence comes from Nicrophorus investigator, assembly GCA_963457615.1. Classification (NCBI taxonomy): domain Eukaryota; kingdom Metazoa; phylum Arthropoda; class Insecta; order Coleoptera; family Silphidae; genus Nicrophorus; species Nicrophorus investigator. The sequence goes on from OY735143.1 coordinate 4,625,179, forward strand.
CATTTCAGATTCGAAATACGCGAAGATCGTGATCAAATCGAAGCGAGAAACGGGATTATTCGATATCGATTCGATGCGAGCCATGTGCAAACTTGAGAAACGTCTGATATCTAAGAAAGACTACAAAGGTCTCTGCATCAAAAGCTTGAAGAAGAAATGCTGCAAACCGTGGTCTTTACCCAATTACGTCGCGTTGATGAACTCGAAGAAGTCGTGCCAAGAGATAACGGTGATTTTTTTTTTAAATAATTGTTGAATAAAAATTATAAATTGATTGATTTTAGGAAAAGGACGTGCAAATTTCTAAGGAGATTTTGTCGACTTGCGCTCCGTTCTATCACAATTTCACGCTGAAACCGCACTGCAAGAAGTTGAATTGCACGGGCGCTCCGAAGATATGCGCTGAAAATGATTCGGTCTTCAACGTATTGAATTATATCACCGGTTTATCTTTTCTGCCGAAAAACGTAAGTTATTAACGTTAAGTTTATCTCTTATTAATAATGTTGTTGTATTTGCAGGATACAAATGGTAATGTAATATTGAACGAGGCTATGCTGTATTTGCCTTTGGCTTGCAGCATTGCCGCAATGCCGTTTTACGAAGATCTGGATGATCTGAACGAGTTTGATTCAATCGAGCCGATCGCTTTGGATTTTGGATTGAAGAATGCTTTATTCGAGAAGATCTTGATTCGGGATGCTTGGTTGATGGTCGTTGGCGCTTTTTTCCTCTTGATTTCGATGTGCCTTTACACAAAATCGCCTTTCTTCACCTTCATGACGTTAATTGCTATATTTTTATCGTTGGGAATATCCTATTGCATTTACACTTACCTATACCAATTGGATTTCTTTCCTTTCATGAACTTGTTGGCTGTCATCGTAACCATTGGTAATTAAAAAAAAAAAAAATTAAATACTTAAAATAATTATTGTATTTTTTTAGGGATTGGCGCTGATGATGCTTTCATCTTCAGCAAACTCTGGAGAGAGTACAGAGCTTCCAACGATTCGCTCGAAGAAGCTTTAAGCAAAACGCTTCAGCAAGCCTTCGTGACGATGCTGGTAACTTCCATGACCACTTCAATAGCATTCTTCGCATCCTACTTCAGTTCAATCACGGCCATCAAATGTTTCGGGTATTTAACCAAAAAAAAACATAAATTTTTAATCATCGAAATAAAAAAAATATTTAGCGTTTTCGCAGGTACCGCGGTTTTGGTGAACTTCATCCTCGCCATGCTTTGGCTTCCGCCCACCGTCATCATTCAGGAAAGAATCGAGCGCTGCAATTTCAATTGTTTTTGGGGGCGATTCTCTTGTTTTTTAGACGCACTTCAAACGTCTTTGATCAAAGCGATCATCAAATTCAAACATGCTCTCTTCATAATTTTCACAACTGCTGGCTGCTTGGCTTCAATCGCCGTTTTCTATTATCCGAAATTGCGTTTACCCGACAGCAACGATTTCCAACTCTTCGAAAGCAGCCATCCGTTCGAACAATACGAATTGATTTACAAGAACAAATTTTGGTTCACGCAAAACTTGAAGGTAAAAATTTTTTTTTTAAATTATAATTTAATTTTGTATTTTTTTTTATTGAAGGAAAACGAAGATTCTATTTATAAATTACCTTTAAGATTCGTTTGGGGCGTTTCCCCTGCGGATAACGGTAACTACATGGATCCGCAGAATTTAGGCGATTTAGAGTTGGATGAGACTTTTAATTTTTACACGCCGCGAGCGCAGGAATTCATGTACGATTTCTGCAAGGATCTGCAGAGGCAGCCGTTCTGCAGAAGGATCGGATTGTCGTTGGGTAGTTGTTTCATGGAGACGTTTGTTGATCTCTTGAAGCGACGTTGCTCGGATTTGAGCGATTCAAAGTTTAACAAACCACCGTGCTGCAATCTGACAGAGTTTCCCTTCGAAAGTCACGTTTTCAATTATTGCTTGTACGATTCCGTTGATGCGTTGTATACGACTCCTTCGCGGTTCTTTTCGCCTGGAATGGCCGGGCCTAAATTTTCCAAATCTGATGTTCCTAAAATACAGGCTTTCGTCGTGGAATTCGATAGCACGTTCTCGTTTTCCATGAATTTCGATTACATGGAAGGATTCTTGAAGGATGTCGATGATTGGTTTCAAAGTAAATTGGATGGAGCACCAGATGAATTGAAAGGCGGTTGGTTCATAAGCGATTTCGATTTCTTCGATTTGCAACGAACTTTGTCGGAAAACACGCTCGTCGCTGTAGTTATTTCAATGGCTCTCGCGTTGGGCGTTCTGTTCTTGACCACCCTGAACATCCTGGTGAGTCTCTTCGGAGTCATCGTGATAACCTGCAGCATTTTAAGTACGATGGCTGCTTTAGTTCTGATCGGCTGGAAGTTGAATATCCTTGAATCCATCGCCATCTCCAGTATTATAGGTTTAACCGTTGACTTCAGTCTGCATTTGACTGTGAATTTTAGATTCGCGCCGGACAGAATGAGCAGAGAGGAAGCTACCATCAGCGCGCTCAGAAATACTCTGGGTCCGGTGACCATGGCGGCGCTGACGACGAGCGCCGCAGGCTATTTCATGATTTTCTCTTCAGTATTAGCGTACAAGCAAATCGGGCAGTTCCTTTGTATAGTTATGATTATCAGTTGGTTGTTCGCCGTCTTCCATTTAGGCTCCCTATTAGCCTTAGCTGGTCCAGAGAACCAGTGCGGACAACTGTCAAAATTCTTCAAAGCTTCCATCAGCAGAAAAGCGCTGACCTTTAACGAATCGCACGAGTTGGAGCGAATGAACGCGTTGAAATTAGACAACTAATCTATTTTTAGTCATGAAAAAGCTGTGATAAAATTAAACGTAATTTAGTTCTAGTGTTAAGTGTTTGAAAATTATATTACAAACTATGTGTTAGTTAGAGGTAAAACCACATCAGCATTAGTAAATTGTAAATGATAATTTATTTCCAAATAGAAATTTTAAACATTAAAATTTTTATAATTTAATTATGGATTTTAGAAATTCCAATCCTCCTTGACGATGTCGGCTGCTTTTTCTGCAATCATAATTGTCGGGGCGTTCGTGTTTCCGCTGACGATGATCGGCATGTTACTCGAATCTATGACTCTCAGTTTGGTTACATCCCAAACGAGGAATCTGGGATTCACGACCGATGTTAAATCCGTCTCGACGCCCATGCGGCACGTGCCCACCGCATGGTAGTTGGTGGTGGCGAAGCTCGAAATGTGGCACCTCCAAAAGTTTTCGGAGAACTCTGCGAAGATCTGGCACTCGCTTTGGAAATTCAATATGTTTGCATCGTAATCTTGGAACGATTTGGTCTTGACCAGATTTTCCAACCATTTTATACCATCGAGCATCGTTTGTAAATCTTCTTTATTTCTATCGCCTAAGTAGTTCGGATAGATTTTTGGTTTATCGTAGGGGCTCTTCGCGTGAGCGTAAGTTAATTGTCCCATGGATTTGGGTTGCGTTAACATCGGGGATAACTGCAGTAAAACGGATTTTTTGTTGGCGTTTATGATGCTCCTTTTAGATTCGGCGTTCATGCCTATATTGTCCAGCATTTTGACTAAGATCGGACTGTTTTTGGGATGGAAAAGGTGGAATACGGCGATGCTCGGGATTTTCGTTCCTTTGATGGGGTTGATTAGACCGATCACGTTCGTAACGTCGATTCCTCTCAGGATGCCTTCGGATTTGGTGTAGAACTCGTAGATCTCGTCGTTTAGGGACGGGCCGTCCGTGTCTTGGGCGGAATCGTTCAACTGGACGAAGAAGCTGAAGAGCGTTAAATGGTCTTGCAAATTCCTTCCGACCGACAAGTTAGCTATTGGAGCGTAACCCAAATCCCGTCTTAAACCAATTCCTGAGTTCATCAGGATCTGTGGAGAGTTTATCGATCCTGCGGAGAGAATCACGTCTTTCTTGACTCGCAGATTAATGATCCTAGAATTGATATCGACGTTGACGCCGGTCGCTTCCTTTAAATCGAAATTCACGGCACGCACATACGAATTGGTTGAGACGAAGAGGTTATTCCTCTTTTTGGCGCTCGCCAAATACGCTTTGGCTGTGCTGCATCTCTTACCGTCTCTCGTTGTGGTTAAAGTCTCGTAGTAACCCAAATTAGGTTCATCTTCGGTGACATCCAAACCCACCTCTTGGGCTGCGTTCAAGATGATATCCCTGGCCCGTCTCGGCGATTTATCGTAAGAAGTCGTCAATAACCCTTCCGTGCCGTGATTAGGGAAATTCTTGTACAATTCCCTCGAAGTATTCTCCGCTTTAATAAAGTAAGGCAACACGCCCTTCCAGCCCCAATCGGTCAATCCTCGCGCTTCCCATTGATCGTAAACCTCGGGAACGCCGCGCACGTAAATCAACGCGTTTATCGTGCTGCTTCCGCCTAAAACTTTACCTCTAGGCCATTTGCAACCTCCAGTAAAACCAAGGCATGCTCTCGTGCTGATCGTCTCGAATTGCCAATCCTCATCGGTCAATTGCAAGAATTCGAACATACCCGGTATTTCCGAAGTGGACGACGGGTACCCTCCAGCTTCCAACAAAAGAATACTCCATGCCGGATTCTCCGATAATCGATTCGCCAAAACCGCCCCGGAACTACCCGCTCCAACGATGATGAAGTCAAAGGTGTCTCCTTCTTGCAACATCGGTCCAGAATCTTCCTGATAAATTGATTTGGTGTCCAATGCGCACTTGGCATTCATCAGACTGTTAATTAATGTCAAGAACAAATTAGCTGAAGCCCCGGTCAGGGCGTTTGGGCAAGGGTCTACCACACCCGAAGGACATTCCATCTTTATTTTTTACACTAAATCAAAGAAAGATGATTCGCTACTGAATTGTGAGAAACCTTCAGCAAGCTTTTATACTCGCATCGAGCAGATACCGAATGCTAATTTCTCACTTATCTGGCCTTATTAATACCAAAATATATTATCCACATTAAATAAAAAAAATGTATCTACGTCAATTGCATAATCGATTCCACCAAAAGACCTTATTCGAAAAATGATATTCGCTAGTATAAATAGCCACAGTTTTCATACTACATTTATTTAATTTTGATCAACGAAAATTTATTACAAATTTACTTCAGAAATCTGCAATTTTTGGTGTTTAATAAAAAAAAAGTAGACAAAGGCTCAGTGAAAAACATGTACTTACAGAATTTATTAAAATTAAATAATCAAGTTTATTTTAAACCTATAAACTATATTATTAATTATTTTTTTGAGTCGATAAAAACAAACGGACTTTTCCGACAAATCTCTCCATTATTTACGCTGCATCTTACAAACGAAGACTCACAATTGAAAATTACTAATCTGGATCGTCGACATATACAATATAGTTATTACATTCACATTATACTATACATATATATAAAAATATAATAAATATACAATGCTTTAATTTAATAATAATTAAAAAAAAAACAAAAGAAAATAAATAAGGGCTATACATCACATCTCAATCTGGTAAAGAAGAAGTAAAACGGAGAATTCTAGAAGAAATTTTTTTGCCGGCCGCATCCACAGCCTCCCAGCTTGCCAAACGCTTCGAGGCGCCGCAGCGCTCTTTCGTTTTTGTTTTCATTTATTTTTATAATTTTTATATTTCTTATCATTTGGATCACAGATCTCGCGGATTTTCCCCGCTTTTTTGGCTATAAGAAGGAAACCCTGTATGCGGCGCATAGAGTGTCCACGACCGTGTAGATCTGCTCGAAGTTCGGCCTGTTCTCAGGCTGATAATCCCAGCAGCGCAACATCAGACGGTACATCTCATCCGGCGTATTTTCCGGTGCTGGCATCCTATAACCTACAACACCACATTTCGTTATCTTAGGTGCATACAAAAATAAATAAATCATAAGAACTTTACCTGAATCTATCTTTTCTCTTGCTTTAGAATTGCTGAGACCGCTGTAAGGTGTACCACCTCTCGAGAAGATCTCCCAGCAGAGGATACCGTAACTCCAAACATCACACAACGACGTATATTTTCCTAAAAATCAAATTTATGAATTTAATTTTTAAATAACTACATATTACGTAATTATATATAATTTGATCGAAACTGTCACTTGTCAAAATCTAAATATGACAATTATATTAAGAAGTCAGAAAGGAATTTAAACAATGACACAATGTTATAGAATATGACTTAATTTTTAAAACTAGTTAAAAACTACAATAATATTATATCAAGTGTATTGTCAAAAACTGAATTAATCAATTTTATAAGTTTAATTAATTAAACAAACTAATTATATTGGTAATAAAATTAGTTATGTAAATATAATTTAATTCGAATTACAGAATATTGATAATGGGAGGAGTCTGTCATTTGGTAAAAACAAAATGCAACAGCAGAAATGGATCAAAGCAATAAAATTTTTTCTGTCACTTAGAAAAAAAAAACAAAATGTGATAGATAAAACTGTAAGTTTTATAATTTTGATTAAATTAATTTTAATTACCGAAATTTAATGCTTCAGGTGCTGTCCACTTGATTGGAATTTGCTTCATGCCGTCGGAAACGATGTACTCCTCCTCCTCCCTGGACATGCCGAAGTCTGAGATTTTCACGGTGTTTCTGTAACCTGAAAAAGTGTCCGGAACCAATTAGCGTGAAGGTACGTATTGTTAATCATCTATGCGCGTATTACCAACTAAACAGTTCCTCGCCGCCAGATCACGGTGTATGCAGTTCTTCGACTCCAGATACCGCATGCCTGCTGCCGCGTCCAAACACATGTTCATCAATTGACCATCGGTCAACGCGGAAGATTTCTTTCTCAAGAACGTCAGCAGCGAACCACCTGGCACCAATTCCATAACGATCATGATCGGCTGCTTTTGCACGCAAATCCCGATCAGCTTGACGATATTAGGATGATCGTACTGCTTGAGAATCCTTCCTTCCTGCAGGAACTTCTTCTTGTGGTCATCCGGCAAGGTGACCCTGCAAGTTTTCACCGCAACCTCTTGGCTGCTGCTCTTCAGCTGCGCTTTGTAAACATCTCCGAAGTTGCCCTTTTGAAAGCAAGAGAAAACGGGGAAAGTTAATGAGATAGTTTTGGGAAATATCAACTGAACTGTACTCTTCCAATTTTATCCAACAGCACGACGTCGTCGTTGTTCAGTTCCCAACGTTCCCTCGGTATGGGTTTGTAGAGGACGGCTCCGGACCTTCCCGTCACCGGTGATGCGCTGTTGAATTGATACAAAATCAGCTCTCTGATGCTTGGGAAAGCTGGACCTTCGAATCTGTAGTGACCCTGTGAGTTCATTTGATTATTTAATTAAGATTAATATATTTTGTAAGATTGTTATACCTCATTGGTGGTTTGCACTATGAAGTGCTTGTGACCGCCCCAGCAGACGGATAACACCGTTTGACACTCATCGTTCCTGGTGGTTTCCCGGACCAAGAAGTCGCCGTCTTGCGTTAGAAGCCTGACTACTTCCTCCCTAGGCAGCACCCCGTGGAACCATTCCTCATCCACGAGGGGTTTGTTAATACTCAAAGACACCTGAACATCGAAAAGCAATCAACATTAATGAACGGAAACTAAATTAGGTAAATTAGTTTATTAGCACAAATCGAAAAAAATATTAATTGTTAATTAGCTTTCCACTTCATGCTTTTAGTGTTCAACATACTGGATCAGCACCCTCGCTCTGCGTGGACGAATTCCTGCGTCCCCCTTTGGTCCGTGGAGGGGCCACAGGGGACGAAGGCGCGGACTTCCTTCGGAACGGCTTCTTCAGCATGTTCACCAGCCGGTGACCCTTTTTATTCATGCCGGATTGCGACCCGTCGCCCTGACACCAAAAATACGTAAAAACCACCACCAAAAAGAAAAATACCGATAGACGCAGAAGACCGTATTTTCAAGCTAACATCCCATCCCATTTGCACCGAGAAACCTACCTGCTCGCTGGAATTGGTGATGAACGTCTGGTTATCGATGGACAAATCCAATCCGGATGGAACCTCCTCGCATCCGAGCTCGTTGAGGGCGCACTTGATCAGCTCCGTCTGCCTGAGCATCTTCCGCTCCAGACACTTCAGTTCGTTCACCTCCTTCTTGTTTGTCTCACCCGTATACGACAATCTAAGAAGGGACGGTTAACTCTGCACTAAAACTATGTGCACCCTATAACTACCTATTATTCGAGTCGTTGCTGGAGATTTTTCCATTAGGTATAGCCTCTTGGTTGGAACTCTGCAGATTCGTCCTCTTCTCTTGGTTCTCTTTAATTCCACCTTCCAGATCGCTCAACTTATTCCTAAGCCACTCCACCGTCAGATTATCCACTGTCAACTGATTCGGCAGCAATTTCCCCGCAGAATCCTCCACCAAACTCTCGTCAAAAGTAAATTTCACAGGCTCAGTAGGCGTAGTCCTTAATGCAAACAATAGTTACAATTATTTAAATAATTCTCTAATCTACAATTTAAATAATCTCAATATTTTTATCTGTTTTAGGAATTCTTGATCATTGAAAAGGGAAGTGCAACAAAATTAATGAAAGCTGTCTTACTTGTGTTTTTCAGTAAAGTCATTGTATTCGTCTGATGGTTTGATCGCTTCCAGTCCACTTTCGATTTTTTTCTGGATTTCTTTGAACTTCTCCGAGGTGAGATCCGAGTATTGGGCGACTTCCAGAAGAATCTGCTTCCTGTTAAGTATAACGTTTCGATCAACATTCGGTTTGGATTACCAAAAGCTATATTACCAGCTGGCGATGAAGGTTTCCTGCACCGACTGCTGATGTTCTAACAATCCAGGTAAGAGCACCGTCCTGAAATCCTTCTCGAATTCTGCAGCCTCGCACAGCAGCAGCACGTATTCATTGTGTGTGAGATGCAGCTTCCTGCAGGCCTTCTGGTACTTATCCCTAACTTCATCCAACTTCCGTCCGCCGCGTCCCGCTGCAATCAAACCTCGCATGTTAATCGATTTGCAAATAGCAAAATGCCACTCTTGAAAGGCATTGAAAGCTTGTTTTACTTCTATATCAATAGCGTTTGCTCATTTCTTCTGCGTAAGACCGTAACAGAAAAAAAACGCCTTCGGCAGCGGCACACAAACGGAATGGTAATAATAATAAAATTACAATAATAAAAAAAATAGTAATAATCAAGCAAAGAGCAATAACGAGCGGCTCTATTTGCAATGCGAAATTAATTATGGCTTGTGCTGGGAAAATCGCGGTGCACTTGCCATTTTGCATGAATTACCGCGAGATTTCCGTAAATGTTAATTGCAATTTATTCCTTATTTTAAAACCCGTTCGTTCTTACGATATCCAATTTTTATTTCGATCGCTTCGCTTTAATGTCTTACTTCACCTCGCACTGCTACTCTCTCACTCATTGTAAACTTACTTATTAGATCGGCTAATTTAAATTGGAAATGTATTAACTACACTTAATTGATGGCTGTGGTCTATAGTATAGTGCAGGTGTAAATAAGCGATGTGGTGTTACGCACTTGTGGACTTCTAGAAGGAAAATGATAAACTATTTTCATTCGCAAAACTCACTCAACTCTCGCACTCGGGCTTTATTTTTAGGCTCTATCTAATGGCACACCGCGAAGGTTATCCGATGTGAGTGGTTTTAGTTGTTTGTTTTTTTTTTAAATAAATTTTCAACTCTGATATAAAGTTGCGAAGGTCATGGGTTTGCAAAGAAAACTTTGCGAAATGCAATTTAGCGCTTGATCGAACTATCTGGCAAATGTTCATAGAAAATCAATTTTATTTAACAATTTATATCAGAATCGCTAAACAAAGTGCATGATGTTAACAAAACGTAACAAAAAATGATTTTTAATATTTTCCATGAAGTGTGAAGAAAATCTAATGATAATTCGCAAAAAAAAATAAAAATTATTAAAAATATAAAATAAAAGCAAGAGAAACAATTACAAAAAGTATATAACCTTTATATAAAGTTGCGACATTTTTGAATATCCTGGGTTTGCCGACAGTTTGCGAAACACTGTTTAGTGTTTGGCTATCTGGCAAAGATACAAACAAAATTGGAAATAGTTCAAAATATGGAAAGTGATCAAAATGAACTATTATACAATGATTAGTAAATGAGTTATGAAAATAAGATAAGATTTTTATAAATTGACATTTTTGACAACAACCTTAACTGTCAAATTTTGTAAGTGACTCATTCATTTGATGAACTTCGTGATAATACTGTCACTACGATACTAGAATTCAAGTCAAATATGACATAAATATATTTTTTTAAAGTAATTTTGTCATTTGTTTTATATTTTATTGAATTGATGAACTTTTTGTCAATGTTGTCATTATTGACATCATCAAAATATTTATTTTTTCTTTAAAAAAATTGTGTGGTGTTATGTGGATAGAATGATGTAACTTGAGATTAATTTTAGCAGCGAAAGTGAAGACACATTGTGATGATGAAAACAATGATTCAGATTTTGATAATTTCTGAATGTAATTTGCGTCCCCGCGACAATCCTTAAAGCAAGAGTAATTGCGAAATTATGTAAATTCTCCTCCACATGTAAAATTGTAATCCGTTAATAAGAAACGGCGAGGCGTGAGCGCAGATATTCGGAATGCGAAAAGAATTGTTGAATTGTGTGGATTATATTATTTTTTTTAGTTAATAGCTTTTAAAGAAAGTAAATGTATTGAAGGAAACGAGTTTGCGTTTAAATTTGAAACTGTTGTGTTGAAATACGAAACACATTCGGCTGCTATTTCGCCTTATCAGGTGTTAATGCCAAAGAACGGAATCAGCGAATTTCGCGCAGAACTAGTTCTCTTGCAACACCGAAATAAATTATTTGTAAATTTCGATTTATAAGCGACTTTGTTTTCAATGATCAATTCATCAGATTTGCATTAATTTCATCTCTTTTTTTTGTAGTGGTTTGTTATTCACTACATGATCAACACTTAAATTTATACTTCTTCGAATTCAATTATATCCTTCTTATTTCTTCTACTCAATTGATTTTCTTCTTTATCTTAGTTTACTCATCATCACTTTAGATATGAACCTGTCAAAACTATTTAACTGTCATTTTTATGAATGTAGATTTTAGTTGGTATACTTGTCAAAATTACTTGTAGTTTTTGTGGCTGAAATTTTTGTTATTCATGAGTTTAAATGATAATTGTGGACTTACATTTGACGTAGTGCTCTTCGAACCTGGATCTCATCAATTTGTAAAGCTCTAAATATTTTTGGTATTCCGACTTCTTCCTCGTCACGTCCTCTGATAACTAAAAAAAAAACAACATTATTACATAACAAATAATTAATATTCAATTAAAATTGATAAATATTAAATAATAGTAAAATATGTATATTGTTATCCTTAAAGCAGTGACTAAGAGCAGAAGCAGCAGCTCGTTAATATCAGTAATTCCACTCGGGTTGTCATCTCTTTCGCCAATTTAAATATCGTTTTAAGCGCAGGCTAGATGGGTTAATTGGTCCAATTAAGATCGGAACAATGGCTCGAGACTGCAGTATGCAGCTTTCTCGTACGATGATGTACGTATGATGTGATTCACTAAAAATAAATATATTTCCACACTTTTGCCACGCACGCAATTAATTTTTTTCTCCAAACCGATTCATAACTTAATGCTTAAAGAAAAAAAAAAACGTATTCATAACAATGCTTAAGAATAAATAGGATCATCGTTGTTTCAATGCAACGGCTGCATTTTTCGCATGAACCTGAATCTCGCAGGAATCTGTGTCAGGACCGCTTTTTTCTTTTCATTTCTTTTCTTCCTGCACGTCCGAAAGCTTGAGAAAACCTCTCGCCGTGAAAGTTTATTGATGCACTTTTTCTTCTCGCATTCGTAGCCTCAAATCAAATTACTAAAATACTGTACAGTTTATGAAAGTAAAAACAAGTTATGATTTTTGGATAGATGACTTTTCAAGGGGAAATAACTGTCAAATTGTTGATAAAACGAATAAATCTTTTGGAGCATCGCAATTTCACGGCGCATTTAGATCTAATTAGATTCCTTCCTTAATCACTATTTTAACAATCTGAATGCATCCATCTACCATCCGATTCCGGAACAAAGCGGTTTTTAATTGCCGGACAATGAAAGCACGTTCCGCTTTCGTTACGTAACGAATGCGATGGGCGCGCACCGGAAAAACGGATGCATATTTCCGTACATCAGAAAATAAGGCATTTCCGGTTTTAAAGTTGTTGTTGATAATGTTGCCTGGTAACCGCAAAAGAAGCGACGACGAGTAAATAAATAATAATAACAAGGAAAAACAAATAATAATAACATGGTTGTAAGCACGGCTCGAAAACGGAAATGCCAATGGATATTTTATTATTACATGGGAATAGTTGCGTTATGATTCATAAAACGGGCGAGAACCGTTTTACCGTGGAGCCGTGTGTTGTTGTTGTTCGTTACATGCATGCACGTCGATAAGAAGAAGAAGAAGCGGGTCTGTTTCGCTGAAAGTGGGAAAAGGACGGAGAGAATCATGACAGGATTCTGACAGGTGAAGTCTTGATTCTATTAGATCTTTCCTTTCTAAAGTTCAAGCAATTCAACGTTCGAATCAGCGCAAAACTTACTTTTTTTTTTGCAATTACTATTTTTCGCGGAATCATTAAATCCGCAGTTATTTGTAATCTTCTTCCTTTTACGCTATTTTCTATTTTCGTTTCATTCATACTTTTATAGTTTCTTTGTTGTATTTTTTTTATAATCCAATATTTATTCCATTGAAACATTCTACAAATTAGTTTCGCAATTAACATTGAAACAAAAATTTATATTTATTACATAAACTTGACATTATTAAGAGTTAAAGATTTAATATTATGTAATTAAAATTTTAGCAATTTCCATAAAAAAAATGGTAGATTAAATTTAAAAAAAAACTCATGGAAATTATTTTTATTGTAATTGCAGCTACTAAACAATTCATGGTAATTACACGTATTATGAACATAAACATGTATTTATAATAAGAAAACATAATTATTGTAATATGTAATATTTATATATTCATACAAGCAGTAAGTTTATAGTAAAAAAATTCTCACATTACAAAATTCCTCTTTTCGCAACTTCGATAACATGATTAAACCCATGACATTCTCAGTTTTTTTTTCATTAACAAAAGTAACAAAATTATTCTACAACATTAACAAAATTGAAATTTTAATTCTTTGTGTTAATTCCATCGCAGGGAAATTGTTCTTCGGAATCGATCCGCTCCACATTTAAAACGTGTCGCCAATAAAACCCGATGTGTGTGTGTAGAAAGTTTTCGCCTGCTCGACAACATCCGAGTGAAATCCTTCTTTATTTTTCTTTCTACTTCTTCTCTCTTCACATAAATTTTAAATCGTTTTTAAACTCTCAAGGCCTCTCCGCCGAAATCTATACTGCTGTTGTCTGATCACATTTTCTGTATATTTGTATCGAAATATCAATAATTAATCCAAATCAATAATAGAAAACGGAACAAATTATTATCGCTATTATTTGTTTGCCATTTGTGGGAGCAAAATGTTTTAATAGTAGAAAGTTATTCTTAATTACTTTTAATTGAAACTCGAATAATTATTTTATTAGATCTATTTTTTTTGACCATCGGTTAATTTTTTTTTGTACAGATTTAATTGAGGATTAATATCACACACGGACACGTTTTTTTTTATATAATCTTCATGTATGAAAATAGAGGTTATCATTGAAACAGGTCACAAAATCGACGAGTAAACTAATTAATTAACGCACATTCCATGATTGTAGCAAGCATGTTGTTCCTTTTGGACGAACGACGATCTTATCGCCTTGTTTGATGATGCACTTATCTGCATGTAATAATAAAAGTTTAATTGCGAAATTCGATGCAAGTTTATTACTGTGCAATCATGTAATGTCAACTTTGATTTCATCGCTACGTTCTATTTTTTGCAAATGCAAACATACTAATATTTTATTGTATAAGACAGAATTATTCCAAACATCTATTACATATGCAAATGTCTTTAATTAAAATTGAACATTACTGTTTTAAAATTTGTAATGGTCCAGATAGAATCTCTAAGCGGGCCGTAACAGGCTCGCGGGCCATAGTTTGTCCATTACTTTTATAAGATATAGAAATATCATTAAAAAAAAAAAGATTTTTTCAACTGTCAAAAATGTGTGTTATTATGTTGTGTATTTCAGTTGACGTTCAATGACTTTTCACAGTTCCATCTGAACATAACAATATAATTTTGCTTAAACGTTTGTGTAAAAGAAAGGGCGGATATATCCGGCGCACGTCTGCAAATATTAATAATATATTTATTGATGATAATCATTTAAGTATTTAAAAGATTATCTTTACAATCCAAAACTATTATTAGATAAAATGTTATTTAAAAAAAAGGAATATTTCTATTTAAAGATAAACTACTTTTACTTTAAAACGCGGATGCATCGCGAATTGAAGTCCTTGGGAATTCATTGAGTGTACGAAGATTGATACAATTAATTATTAATTCTCGAGAGACGTGTCAAATTGAATCAAAATTCAATTGCAGATATCTTCATTCAATTCAAGACTTTCATTTAAATGACATTTATTTTTATCTGTCAATTAAACGTCAATTTTGACATTTTATATAAAATTTTGAGGTTCTCTTTGAAAGAATTGTTGATGTAATTTGTGAACGTAATTGTAATTAAAAAAGATGATAATCGTACGTTTCCGAAAATCGATAAGCTTATCGATCTGATTGTGGAGGTAGTAATGACTTCCTCTTATGTTTAGAAACGATTACTTTTTAGAATCATTGAGTGCTTCCTGTCGATCTGCGTTCGGGTTTCTTTCTTGTTCTGTTTTTTGGTTTGATTTTTTTATTTTCCGAACACGACGGTTTTTCCCTTGTTGTCGAGTTCGTGTTTTACGATTCGGCGGGACAAGAGAATTCCATTGTCGTCCAACAATGGTCGGTTCGGATCACGTCCACTATGTAAATTAGGTGTTTTGACGAGCCACCAATTTGGAACGAGACGCGAAGGGTGGCGCTGCGAGGAACCGAAAATCCTTTATTTCGATTCATTTCATTTGAGAAAAGAGAACGAAATCTGATGGTAGAATCAAGAGAGAGGAAGGAAGACCGAGGAGGAACAGGCCAATGTCCTTGACCAAAAATTCAATGTTCGTTACCTCCTCGTTCGTTCCACGAAACAAACGAACGGAAAACGAAAACAATATCGAATTAGCACCGCGCGATTATTTTGAATCGGTTCGCCGGAGAGGAGAAGGTCTATTGACATCCGAGTGGCCTGGTTTTGACGGCGTCGGTCGTCGCGACGCTCCGTCCCGAATTCCCGTCGCGCCTTGCCCACAACTCGATTACATAAATCGACGCCTTGACACAATTAAAGAGGTTGGTTAATTGCATCTTCGGTTTGGTAACTGTTCGTTCTTTTCGGAAGAGATCGAGCGTGGGCTTTACCGGTGACAAATAGTGTCCATGGACAAAGCGAAATTCTTTTAATTCGAAAGGCACGTCCACTACAATTAGTTTCCTTTTTCCATTTACAGACTTACACGTCTGTGCATTCGTATTTTTTTTTTGTTTCTCATATATTTATTTGGAAAAGCAATTCGAGTAACACTAATTCCTTTCGATAATTTGTTAACTAGACAAATTGCAACAGTTCAATGCTCCTTCATATTCGGATAGATTCATATTTAATTCAAGATGTTTCAATGAAATATCAGTTACATTTTCAAATAAACGTCAATTTTGACAGATCATTTTTTTGACAGCTGTCAATTATTAGAAAATATACAATTTATTCATTATGAAATATTTTAAATTATAAAAATTGTATACTATTGCAACATAAATAATTATCAGAAGTTTTCTCTAATAAATAATATTTATTGACAGAAATCCTTCTTCGCAATCTTTATTCATGATTACTGTTATTAAAAAATATGAAAATAGTGGAGTTTTAATAATAAATAATGTATTTGCTTCACATAAATAATCATCCAATAACATACAATTATATACGGACTTTCCTGAATTATTTATAAAATCAGACGTAATTGAATTCCAGAACTTCTTGTTTATTGCAGCGAGATTCACTTCCTATTTATTATAGCTGAATTACACAAATTTTCCTGTCAATTGAAATCAACAAGAATTTATGAAGTTCAATAATTTATTTAACTGTTATATAAAATGGATCTATATATTTGACAGGTTTTTGACATTTATTTGGAATGACAAGCTGTCATGTATAAATGACATTTCTGTCAAAGGTTAGGTGTTGCGGTTGTTAAACAAGAATAAAAAAGTAGATAAGCGGAGGTCATGGAATGTTCCATTTCGGTAATTATAATTCCGTTTTATTGTCATGTTTCGGGGTTATTATTGTGAACACACTGTATATAAAATGGTGCGGTCAGCTGAGAGAAGGCCCCCCGAGAGTCGACGTCGACAGTTTTAGTTCATTGACTCTCTCTCGGAAAGTTGCTCTTCGTGTGTTGTTCAATGAAGGTAAATCGAAGAACCGAACGAAGAGCCAAAGCCACGGCGACCGCACCACCTCTTTCTGTATGTGTATGCTGCAGCCTTCTCCGCACATTCACGGAAAGAACAGGAAAAATGAAAGAACAAACACCGGCTTAACCGTAACCAACCTATTAATAATTATTGCTGCAGCTTCTTCGTTCGCACGACCATAAGGTCCGGTGCACTCGCAAACGAAGATCGAAAGAAACGACGGCCTGCAAGAGAAGCAAAACGCGATTCGAAGACTCTTGGTTTCTTTGAAATCCGTGCGGCGGGTCCGCTGGTCGGACTTTGGACCTGGGGAGGACCGAATTCTCAACTACCTGCTTTTTATTGGCACACTGAACGGCCAGACGATCTTCTCCTACGACCACACAACAATAGAGGCGAGAGAATTATCCCCACACGCAAGAAGAAGAAAAAGGTTTTGCGGAAGCCCTTTTTCAGTTTACCTCATTATATTTTCGAAACTTCAGCATTTATACACAATGTCAAAATTATGACAGGTGTCAAAAAGAATGACGTTACTTGTCATATTTAAGTCATGATCAAAACAGTTTAAATATTATAATATTATTCATTTAAAAAATCTCTAAATTACGCAAATTTAATCGATCCATCAATTAAGTATGCTTGCGTAATTTAATTTACGGACGTTTACATTGGAAAATAATATTATTTCGCGTGGGCAGAGGAGAACATTCAAACTTATCGGATTATGAAGACATTGTAGTAAAATACAAATAGCTTCTGGCCGTTTTTCTTTTGAAATGTTACTTCTTTCTCTAAGATATTCAACGTGCTGTTGTTACTCATTCGCGCAATTCCAACTCTAATTAATTCCTGTTTATTTATATCCACCTGAGTCGCTTGCGCAACATCAATGAGATTAACGTAGTGTGTTTCAACATTCTATTATTTCAATATACATTATTTTATAAATTTGAAAAAAAAATTATCAAATACAATTTTAATCGTTGTTATCTACAATACAATAAACCTTTCCGTTTTATCTATCAATGAATTATTACGCTTTTAACTAATTTCTAATTCCAAACCGTATTTCGACAACACCATCTGTTTTCAATTTCTAAAAAAAGATATTTTAGAAAATCTGATTATAGAATATATTGCAACATAGCATCATCCCAATTTCAAATATTAATTATTGTAATATTGGTAATATGATATAAATATATGTTGCCATGGTAAATTTGTTTATTTCGTGATTATGTGTTGCTTGTCACTAGTTAAGTGCTAGGAGAAACGAAACAAGTTATGATGGCACATTTGCAGTTACTTGGCAAGTATCGCGTAGTATTGAGTTATGTAATTAACGATCTTTGAATGTCAAAGTGTCTAACCTAGAAAGGCGTTTCAGGTGTTTGCGTCGGTGCATCGAAATGTCAGTTGGAGTTGAACTTGGCTGGGGAAAACGGAGCAAACGGTCTGCCAAAACAAAGGACAAACACAGTGAATCGCTAAAACAAAGCTAGGTATGTACGATTCAGGAAAGACGTTGCGCAATCGTTTGAAACAGTCAATATAGTCCCCCCCCGGACAAAGAAAAGAGTCTGAGCTGTTTGCTTGCGTCAACGGCATGATTCTCAGGTCGCTGTCATTCTGTCCGCTCCGGCATCTATTAATAACTTTAATTGTTGACTCCTACGAATGAATCAAATTCCAATTAATCCTGCAGCTGAGCGGTCGCCGTCTCTAGCAAGCAGCAGCAACAACAGCAGAGAAGTTGCTCAACCAACACGCCAGAACGAATGCAAAATAGCATTCACTTTCAAAACTGCTGCTGCTATTCAATTACATAATGATCGCGTTACGCTTTGTTCGCCGTCGAAGATACTGTAGCCGCGACGGGGAATGCGAATATGTGCAGAATAAGAGAGCAACGAAAACAAAAATGATGCAGGCGGTCGTCAGGACGAAAGCAGATCCCGGTGTTCTAAAATTAGGTTTCGCTCGAAAATAGGAGTCCCTCTCTCTCTCTCTGGCTCTCGTCGCTACTCACATGTGTGAACTGCTGGGCTATTCTGGTGTGCTCCTCCTGGTACTGCTTCCTCGCCTTCCTCTTGTCCGCGTAGAGGGTATTCAGGGCGTCCAGGGTCTTGGACTCGATGTGATCGGCGTTGCTCTTCAGCAGTTTGCCGGCGCTGTCCAGGTCCTCCATCATGCCCTTCCACGAGCTTGCTATCAGACTTCCGGTCAGTTCGTCGGCCCTATCGATCTTGCATCCTTGCGACGCCACGGAGCTCAGGGCTATCGCGTATTCCCTGTCGCAGCGGACCTTCGAAACCAAGCACCTCTTCATCGTGTCCAGCAGCCGCAGCTCGGCGTCCTGCCGCGAGAGGAGCGCCTCATGGGCACTCCTTCCTTGCAGATTCGTCGAAAAACCCATTGTTATCGTTACCAATTATCCAAAAAGAACAGTTATCTTGAAATCATCTGCAATCAAAAGAAACACATTATTAGATCCTCGCCTAATTATCAAAACAAAATCATTATCTATCCATTTAAATCTGGTAAGTAAAGTTCGCAGTGTCTCAAACATAATCTTCTAAAGTCCATCAGATTTTCATCAATTATTAAAAAATACAATACGAAAACTAAAACTTTTTCCCCATAAGATAAATTAGTAAGTTCGCAGTGTCTCAAATATAATCTTCTTAAGTCCATCAAATTTTGATCAATTACAAAAAAAATAATTTAATATAATACGAAAACTAAAACTTGTTTTCCCATAAGAATACGTAAATATTCTTTATGGTTATAATAACTATTGATTTTTTCTTCTTCAGAAAACCTTTCACTGCCTTTTGAGGATAACGAGAAATACTAAGAAACGTTTAATCGTTGTTAGAAGACGTTGTCTCAAAGACCTTGCAAACCACGTCAATTTTTTTTAATTGATTAAATTTTATAGATTTTTTTTGTATACAACACATAAAGGTTTTCGACGAATTGAAGATAATCCATAAAATAGGGCAAATACAATACATATTTTGTAATAACACAGTTTTTTTTTAATGTAGCATTGTTTCGAGATGATATGAGGTTTTACGATCGAAGTTGCATAATTTATTTGTATTTGTACGGGAATAAGTGTGCATTTTAAGAAGAATGATACGAAGTGAAGGTGAGAATGAAATTGACTCACGATTTGGTAAAAACAAAATAAATTCGTATTACTAATTGTTCGAACGTCATCGAACAGAGGATATAAACACGTGGGTTTATTAATCCAGAGATGATTTTTTTGGAGATAGAGCAATGAAATAGTGCAAAGTTCAGTATCGTCAGGTATTAATTATCTGTTTTATTATCGAGTAAATTAAAGAGCACTTATTGTGTGAATTTAGGGATTAATTCACTCGAAATGAAATGTTAGATGCATGAGTCATAAATAGATCAATTCTGGTTATTTCAAGCACTACTGTCAACAAAACGTCAAATCGAAGTGACCTGTCAATTTAAATGTTTTTGGTTGATATTGCAATCATAACATAATCGCATAATCGATTTTATTTTTGGTAAATATTTCCCATAATCATTTATCCATTATTTTCACGTTAAGTTAGGTTATTTCAAAATAAAATAGAATCATTGCTAAAAAAAAGTGATATTTTAAAATATTGTATACTATTCAAATATTTTTATCAATATAAAAAGCAATTCAAAACTAAAAATGAAATAATCTTCTTCTGAAAGTTTTCTTAATATATGTACAGTTAGTTCTAGACTATAAGTAGATAGTAAAAACGAGTCTTATTGCGCTATTTCATGGTATTTAAACAAGCTCACAATAATCCTTCGTAAATTAACTAAGCATGTTAAAATTTAATGATTGCTTTGCATTGCTACTTTAGCGCACTTAACGATAAACTCATTGTTTTCTCTTCAAGTTCGAAATTCGTTTGCTTGTTTAAAATACAATTAAACCAGTTTACGTTTCCCACAAATAACATTATTATTTATATAATACTGGTACAGATTAAGATCTAAATATAATATCTTGTTTATTTTAAGCAAGTTTTCGCAATCGATTCAAACAAGTTTTTTTTGTTTTTTGCTATTAGTTTACGTAAGAAATTTTGGTATAAATGAGTGTTAGTCTTTAGATTTACAGCTAGAACACATTTCCGCAGTTGACCTAGCTCAGTGCGAGTCGCATAAACACATACCGATCGAAAGTTACGGTTCTTTTGGTACATTGAAATTAATTGTATTGAAATATTTTGAAATTGCGAATTTGCAAATTTATAATATCGTCGCGTGTAAAGCACATGCTGATATCCTTTGTGCATAAATTGAAACTAAAATAATAAAAAAAAAACGCATGTGACTCGTCGTGGCAATATCGATAAGCGAGTGTAGGTTTACTTAGTAAATTGTAATTTATAAATTGCGAACAAAGGGTGTATTCCAATTGGAATGCGGACGATGCTCTCTCTTTCTATCTCCCATATATTTAGTTTCTTTGGGTTTCGGAAAAGTCGCGAGATGAGATCACTAAACTAAAATTAAAATCCAAACAGATCCCGAAATACCTTATGTAACGTCGGTGGTTTATTCGCTCTGTCCGATGATGATGTTGATGACAACAACAAACGCAAACAAGAACAGATTTCCTCTGATTCGCACCACTCACATCACTTGCGTTCGGTCCGCGGAAATGAAGAAGCAAGAAGGAAATTTAGTGTTGGAAGGAAGAAGGAAAACGCGCACTCGCGAATGTTTACGAAACTCGGGACACCCACGTAACTATATATTTCCTACGATGATATTCTTTGTGCCGTGCTCGGGGGAAGGTGTATCTCTTTCGGCTCCGAAGTCTCTCTGCTGCTCTCCGCGGTTTCGATGATGTATTGCGGATGATATTTGGTGAAGAAGAGGTGAGGCGTTCTTACTACCTCCGGTTCGCTCTCTCTCTCTCTCCGTGTAAAATATCTCCTCTCTATATCACACCCAACTCCTCTCGACTCACGGCTTTTCCTTTTTGAAAAACGAGCGGCGCGTTCGCTCACCGCACTCAGACTGATTTCGAATCCAAAACATAAAACTATTGCCACTCACAACACACACACACACACACTCACGTGCATATATACATATGTACGTGTTATGCTGCATACAAGCAGACGCGAGTCGGGGTCGATCCCAACCTTTCTACCTACTAAACAGACGTTGATCTTTCACCAGCAGCAACCACCGTCGCCTCTTCGGACCCAAAAAGGCCGAAAAATAATGAATGAAAGATAACTAACGAAACTAAAGGAGTCGAGCGAAACCTAAACAACAACTTGTTCCTTTTCGACGAACCGAAAAGGACGAAAAGAATAAAAAGGTGACGTCACAAAGTTAGAGATCACAGGAGCAGATAGGTGTTTTATATTTTTTTTCTCTTATTGGGAACAAGATCCTTCCTTTCATCCTCCAATTTATAAAAAAAAACAATCTTTTTTTCAAACTAAGCAACGGAAATGTGTCAAGTTGCTTAAGGTAAAGTGAAAATCGATGAGTATATGCTTTTCGGAGAGAAAGGTAACATTTTATTATTCTTGGAAAAGTAATGAAGATATAAGTTTATTTTTTGTCTTGTTGATGAAATAATGTTAATAAATTAAAATTGGTAGAATAATATTTAAAAAAATATAACTCTGTTTTCAGGATGAGAGATGAAAATGGATTTACATGAAAAAGTAAAGTTAAAACTTAGTTTATTGGTTAATTCATTTAAAATTAGATCCTGAAAGAAGAAAAAGGTCATTTTTTTTTCTTTCAGGATGAGTGACAGAAATGTGTCAAGTTGCGAAGGACGAAGTGAAAATCGATTTACAACTGCTCTGCAATGAAAGACAAGATTTTTTTATTTTCTGATAACTGAAAACTTCTTCCTTTTCAAACAAGACACGTTAACTAACCATATTAGAAAGAAAATAGTTATTTCATATTTTCTAAGAAAAAAATAGATATAATTTATCCTTAACTTCTGTTTTCTTTCAGCATGAGCAATAAAGATGTCAAATTTCTTATATATAAATCGATGAAGGTTCGTATCTGCTTTGCAAAGAAAGAGTAAAAACCTAAACGTTTTTGTTCTTTCACAAAAACTTGTTGCGTCCCAAATTGGATATATTTTATGATTTTTATAAAACTTATAATATTTACAGCTGCAACATTATTTTCTGTTAACTTACCATATTAGATAGAATATAGTTATTTATTTATTTTTCTAAAAAAAATAGACATAATTTATCTTTAACTTCTGTTTTCTTTGAGAATGAGCAACAAAGATGTCAAGTTTCTTATATTGCAAAGAAAGTGTAAAAACCTAAACGTTTTTGTTGACTTGTTGACGTCCCAAATTGGATATATTTTATGGTTTTTCTTATAGTCCAATTTATAAAACTTTTTGAAATAAATTGAAAAATTTCTTGAAGATTAATCTATGAAAGAGTATTGAAAAACAAATCATCATTTCTGTTTAATTTATTTATTATTCTTCATTTACGAACTGAGCGCGGTTTGAATCGTAATTGCATCCTTTCGTTGGGTTGAATTATAAGATTTACCATTGGGAATATTAAGTTTTTCCCATGTTTATTTTTTTTATTTATTTCTTTTTCCATTCAAATTTACATTAACCGTCGTCACCGAGCGCGAAAGAACAACAACAACATTATATATCGACTTATACACGAACGCCGCTTTTATTAATGGCGAAACAATGGGAAATTTTATCGCAATTGTACAATTTACGATCATTGAGGAAAATAAAAATTTCGTTAATAAATTTTACCTTGAAGAAAACTTGAAAATTCTATTATCAATCGCGAAATTGTTGTTACAATCTGTGAATAATTGATGATTGTTAAAAATATTGATTTTGATTTGAGCGTTAATCATTAAAATTGGAATAATGCTTCGATTAAAATTGATTTGGATTATCTTATAGTTCGATTAATCATGCGTTTAAGCAAAGATAGTATTTCAGTTTAGTTCTCGCAACAATGCACTTCTTTTTTGCTGCGGCCGAAGAGAAGTGGGTTAACAGCGTGATTAATTTTAACCTAACGTAAACTAATCCGCTCTAATTCTGTCCCTGCGGCTCCAGGAAACGGAACGACATGAATACGCAACAAATCAGCTCGAAACAGACGTATCTCGGTATATCATTACATTTATTCCATTAACAATATTAAGAATAAACAGAAAGACCAACTTTACGACTTCTTAATGAAGCGAAGCGTCCTGTAGAACGAGTCCAGTGTTTGCCTGTCCAGATACTTCTTTAAATAAAACTCGAAGCTGCTCTCTTTCGTTAGAATTTTGTACAGACGTTCCGCATACTTCCTGGAATTCGATGTGGTCAAAGCAGATTGGTGCGGGTTGCGTTTAGTTCTCTACCTTGTATCGTGATTCTTATCGTCTAAGAAGTGTGCTAAATTAATGATGACTCTCTTTCTGGAATGCTCGTAGCTGGGGTTGTTCAGCAGGATGGAGGGACCGGCTATGACCACGGCGCAGATCAGCAGTCTGATGGAAGCGCACCTGACGAGGTAGTTTCTGTGTGAAGGACCTTTTGCGCAAAGGGCTCTAATCGCGTGAAACGTCGGTATGTGCGTGACCATGCAGTCGAGTGCCAGATTCGCGTCCTGTCTGATGAATTTGCTGGCATCCGCCGTTTTGTAGAGCAGCACGTTCACGATGTCATCGAATTCCTGCAAAATTTTAGTGATTGAATGATTTAGTTTGGTTTCGGTTGAAGCGGAGGGAATACGGGTCGACGTGTATCCTTCATGGTTTCGAAAAAGTGTCCGGCGATTTGGCAAGCCGTTCTGCAAACGTGCGACCTGGGACTCTTCAGCAGCTCTAACATACGCTGATTGACGACTGTCATGAAGGGCATGAACATGTCCGGATCGCCGTTCCGGGCCAAATCTATGATTTCCGCCAATCCCTTCAGAGCAAAGTTCCTGAAATTGAGAAAATCTTGTTTGCGTTCTTTCAAATGCAAATAATTGTCTCTGTACCAATCCGGTGATTTGATGTGACTCAGTATTATGAATAGACCGTTGTCCGAGGATGCGGTTGATCCGAGCATGGTTGTTGTACTTGAATTTAGGTGCAATTTGGGGCAGAACACCTCCGGCTCCGCTTGGTTGTTGTTCCTGGTGATCTCCTCGCTTTTGACCGTCTTTATGTTCGTCTTGCTCTGGTCAATATAAGGAATCCGATCAGTGCCTCGCCGGGGCTCAGAAACTGGACTTACCGAGCGGCCCTTGCACGTCATGCTAACCAAATTCTTTACCCCGTCCACCTCCTGCCGAAGGCTTTTCTGGGCGCTCGCCAACGTCGGACTCATGAAGGAATTGCTGCGTCTGTTGAAATCGCAATCGCCCATCTTCGGGCTGACATTGCTGTAGTCGAATTGTTTCCTGTATTGCTTGCGCCTCGTCGGTGGCGACGGATACTCCTCCGTTTTCCTCGGTTCTATGCAAGAGTTGCTCTTGAACGGATTACTATTGGGAGTATTCGGAGATCGCTTCTGCTGCAGATAGAATGGACTCCTGTTGCGTTTCGGCTTCTGCCTCATCTGCTTCTGAGTCAGGTACTGATCGATGAGACTGCTCGGCTGCTTCTCCACTAGATTAACCACCACGGGATTGTCCAGGTCGGTGGGAGTCTTCCGAACCACCTGCGCATTCCAAACCTCGTACTTCTTCTGCTGAGGAGTGCTCGTAGTCGTGTCAGACTCTTTATAACTATCCTCGCAAACCGTGCTATAATCGGTGACATCCCTGTAGTTGGGCGCGCTCTGTGGATAGTAACCATCCCGATCATCCTTAACCTGTCCATCCGTCTGATACATGAACTCTTCCACATCGTTATTCCTCTCGGGGTCTCTCTTCGACACCGGTCTGACCTTATTATCGTCGGTCTCGGTGGTATCTCCGGCGACGTTATCCGAGGTGTACTCATCTTTGATCCTGTTCAGAGCGTTCTCGCTACTTATCGCAGCCCTCTTCAACTTGCTGTTCAACAATTCCACCGCGAACCGATCGTTCTCCGATTCCAAATTCGGTCTGGGCGTGTTGTTCAGGCTGTCCGGACTGATCAGGCCCGTCGTCTCCAATTTGGCCAATTCTATTATCGTCTTGCTGGTCTGCGTGAAGGACTCTTTGATCGGATGCGAACTGGATGACAGGAAACGCGAGTCTATCGATGTTCGCTTCACATAAACCGGCGCAAAGAAGTGCTTATTAGTGTTGAACGCATTGTGTGCTTGCTTCCTCTCCTGAAACACAGAAACAGGTTACATAAAAATCTCCATTCGGGTCGACTTGCCCTCAAGACTCGCTCGCACCATATGTGTTAGGCTAAATCCATTAAAAAAAACTGTGCGAAGAGTGAATAATTTTGATCAATCTCAAAATGAAATGGGGATACACGCGTACTGGATTTTCAACATGGACATGACAAACGTTAAACATACATTTAAAAATGACAGATTTCCGTTCCCATGGCATATCACCAAGAACCAAATGTTTACTTCAATTATCATTCAATACCTACAAAAATTAAGTCTTCAATAAAATCATTAGACTTGCAACAACAAACATATTCCATCATATATTCTTCCTAGACAATTTTGGATATTCAAAACGCATTTGAATTTCAATCTATGCATATTTTAGTACATAAAAAATGGATGCGTTTTATAAACCGAAGTTTTACTGCATAAGAATAAAAGTCATATGTAATTGTATCTTGGGTTGCCTATAACCGTCACTTATATAACTATGAAAATTGGACGAAAAACTGCTACGTTTTCAGCAAGTGAAGTAAAAACAATATAACAGAAATAAATAAGTATTTATTGTTAAAAAAATTATCTTAGGTAATTTTGCTCAACAAAATTTAAATGTACAATTTAATAAGTTCGTCGCTGACCCCGGAAGGAGTCAGAATGCCTATGTCGGTGATCAGCAGCGTGATGTAATTGGGAGGAGTGTAGTCGACCAGAGGATCTGCCTTATCCAATGTCATGCTTTTCTTAACACTGGACGTGTACTGAAACCAATTAATTTTTAATATTGCGTATAGAAAATAATAATTGCAAACTCACTTTATAATCGAGAGGTAAATCGGATTGACCTAGCGGGAAGAGGCGCGAAAATTTGAAACTCTCCGCCATCGCGTAGAAAGGCTTCTTCATCTCCTTGGCGCACATCGCAATTGTGAATGTGCCAATCTGGAACGTTACAAATTAAAAATAATATTAATTGAAACATGAAGTTTTCTATGATTTACTTTATTGACGATTCCGCCGCTCTCGGCGACTCCTTCAGCGCCGACCATCACGAAATCGATGTTTTCCATTATGTAACCGATGGCGGAGTCGAGGATCAGCGTGTTGGGAATCCCGGCTTTATCCAATTCTCGCTTCATCAATTCGCTGAAAGTGAAATATTATTTAAATGCAAATCACGGACTTATCTCTAGCTTACCCGCTGTTGTCTGGAGCTGAATGGGTTACGAACACCTCGAACTTCTTCTCCTGGCCCATCGCTTCCTTGAGAGCGTGCAAAACCACTCTTGATCTCGAATGGATCAAAACCCTCTGGAAATTTTCATTTTTATAAAAAAAATAATTTAAATTAAACTTAAACTAACAGATCCATCTAAAATAAACTTTGAAGCTGATTTGGCAATTTTCCTTCGAGCATCCAGCAACTTCTTGAGGAACATTTGGCCCCTGTCAATCATGATCATCTTGCACTCACTAAATTCCTGGTAATACAAATTACATTAGCACCATAGAAGCATGCATTTGCTGCAACTTAACCTTTCCATCCAAACTAGCCAAAGAGATGAATCTCAGTAAAAGTTCAGAGCTTGAACAAATTGAAGCTGCTGGGTAATCCATGTCTCTCATGTATTCTGTAGCAATAGTCAATGTTTTCCTCAACTCTTGCAATGTGGTAACTAAAATTAAACTATAAACATATTGTTGGGTAATGTGAAAATTTTACTTTACCATTTGATACTTTAACCATATGCAAAAGGGTTTTGATCGCGGCGATTCCTGGTGAAACATCTTCATTTTTGATGATTCTGCTGAAGGTTTGCCTGATTTCTGCAAATAATTTTCAATCAATTGCTTTGCATGAAGCAACAAACATATGTATTTCAATAATTACCTGCTTCGTCCATTTTACGTAACTTCCACTTGGGTTTCGTTAGGATATAAACAAATTAAAGGGTCAACAAATCAAATATAACCCTAAAAATATCAACAACATAACCTTTAACTTTTGTCACTCAATGACAGTTCGCGAGAGCTGTGGATGTATTAGCAGGTGTAATTGGCACCGTTGCCGATGATTTCAAAAATGTTGGTGGGTGGAAAATAAGTTTAAGGATAAAAATCTGAATGTTGGATGTTTCTGAAATTTCAATTTGGTTGTGGATTGGGGGATGATATCTTTGGTTTTTATGTGTTTATTTTGGTAATTTGTGCATGCAGTTTTGAAGTTATGCAACGGCGCGGTGCTTTTGAACGCATGCGTCTCCTTAGATGTCGCAGCGGTAGTCAATAGTTAGTGGGCGCCGGGCCAATGGGGGTGCGTGTTGAGTGTCACGTGGGACAGTGAGCCTACGATTTTGTCATTCGTGTGGTCGTTGGTGTGGTTTGCTCTGTCATCCAAAAACAATTCTGGTGCATTTAAATCGGATTACCGTCGTGATCGCGGTAAGTTGCATAACGAATTTTCTGTCCGTCTGTTTGTTTTTCTCTGTTGTCGTCGTCGTCAGATCGGTTAGTTAGTTGCGCCCCCCGTGCCAAGAAAATGCCCAAAAGCGCCCCCCACCGGAGAGACACCATCGACTGGGTTAACCAACAGTTATGTCGCCATTTTCCCGTCGTCTTTCGCCCCCCCTACTTGATCATCGAACTCTGCACAATAAATAAAAAGATAAATGAAAGGAAGATCCTATTAGATTCGATTAGATCCAAAAATTATTTAGCTTTAACCTTATCCAAAATGATCCTACTTTTTTTGTCGATTTGCTTTACGCGTTCTGTCAGTTCGTTTCATTTCCAGTATCAGTGTGGAACTTCCTTTCGCAGGTGTCCCGAACGTGAGGAGACTTTAGTCCGCAGCTTTTGTATTGCTCCGACACTCCTTCGGCCAATAAATATTGCGCAATATTTATAGTTCATGCTAATAATAATGTGACATCTCGCACGTGATCACCTCCATCTAAAAACAAAAACAGCTGCAACCACGTATACTTCTGTACATCAAAATGGAGAACGTCCTCGGAAGGGTTTGCCAAAAAATAAAAATAATAATAAGATGAGAGTAAAGAAATAAAAGGAAAAAGCGCGCACTGCGTGTTCGTTCTTTCTCTCTGGCAGTAATTACGTTCGGGCCACGGTCCTTTTCCGTGGAGCAATAATAATCGGTTCGGCATCCCTGGAAATGAATTAAGCTCGGCGGAATCGGACAGGCTGTGATTAAAATAAATTGCCGTCTGCCGCAGCGCCTCCAAGTGCAACGGGCTGAAGAGGTAGAGGATTATGATGATGAGGAGGAGGACGAGAAGGTGGAGGAAAGCATTTCGCCGTTGGGCAATTAATCCGATGGTAATTACGGTCCTCCTCGCCTCTTTGGCCGCGAGAGATGTAGGAGACCCCTTAATGACCAGTTGTGGCTCATGTGCACTTTCGGCCTAACGGAACATCATCGCCGTTCCAAATGACGATTCCTAAACCAAATTGCTGATTCTAATTGGTCGATTTCCAATCATTTGCAAATTTAATCATTTGTATCCACTAAAACCATGTTCTAGAATCTAGATAAAGCTACATTTCATGACTGTGCTGCTTTTGATAACCCTGAAAACATTAAAAAAATATGCCTATGAATGGAAAATTAACTTGTATGCGTAATTAATAAATAATTTTTGTTTTATACACAAAATCCAATATACTCGAATGACCTATTTCTTATAACATGTTCCAAAAACCTGTTTTTCTTTTTACCAAAATCCTTAATATAATTTGAATAATGTTGCTAATTTCATCAAATATAGAAAATTTTCAATGATCAGAATGTTGAAAGAATGAATATTCTTGTTGAAATGTTTTGCCTTAACAGAAAACAAAAAAGAAGCTTAGTCAACAATTAGCAGATATCGAATGACGTACATATATTCAATAAGTAATTATTGTTTTGTAATAGAGGATCCAATGCAATCGTACTCGACTCCTCGTGTCTCTGTTATAATTGCATACTCGTGTCCTCCTTTTCGAACAAATCATGGCAACCCCCGTACAAATCGTTAGCGCCGTATCTGGGGTATAGACAACGTGACTTCGGTCACGCGCCGAACGCATTTAATCACAAGATGTGGTAACGGCGATTACAAGTAAATCAATCGAAGTAATTATGGGCGGTCGACCATCGAGCTCAACATTTTGGCACTGCAATATTAATTTAGTAAAGCGCACAGAAATTAAACTACTAAAGTTTCAAAAGAAAAACGTTGGAATTGGTTTGTTTCCTCTTCCATGTTTTGTTCTTGTAGATGACATACTTTAATGTACGTCTCTCAGGGACTAAGATAAGCGGTTTGTTTGTCATTAGAGAGATAAATGTGTTACGTAATGATGATGCAAGGTTCTCGAACCGATCGTATTTCTTGTCTTTTATTTAAAATATTTGTGTGGCCCACGCTGTAAATTCAGGTTTGTAAATGAGGCAGACATTTGCATCACTTCAATACATATTGTAGGATCTTTATGGCGAAACCTCTCTAAATTGCATCAGGTGCGGGGGTGGCATTGAGCAACGATCTCGGAAGGTCCTCCAATCCGCGTTCGTGATAAGCGGCGTTTATGCAAACGGACAACAAGTTTGCAGCTTTTAATTACGTAACATTTAAGTGTTTCCATTGCGACGCTGATGAAAGGAAGCTTTTAGCATGTTCCATGGTAGTTGGCAATTATTTATTTTGCGTACGCTTTTGAAGCAATGATAATCGATGGTTTATAAGTACTCAACGTTTTTTTTTTTCTTTGTATTATTATTTCGGTAGAAAAGTTGTGGTGTTTTTGGCCTCTCTACTTCTTCTGGGTTATTACTTTTCCCAACTTGGCGTCTGGCCAGAGAAATTTTGGGAGAGCGGAATCGTTGTCGTCGACGAAAAGCCCCCGTTTTCGTCGACGACGGAACGGAGACCAAATAAAAACAATGACCTGTTGAAAATTTTCTTAACCCCGCCGTTTATATCAAGATGATTTTGTTTGCTTTTTCGCTAAATTTAGTTTTTATTTTTATACTCATGCTGATAATCACGTGGTGTTTTCTGTATTTCTGAATTTTCGTTCTGTTTGCTTTCCCCCCATGTTCCAGGTGCATCAAAAGTTTGTGTATCTGTGAGTGTATGCGCGCCGCTTCCCATCCACGTGCATTTTCCGTTGCCCGTGTCAACGACATAAGTCTGCTTCCCCCCAGACTTCTCCAGACGTAGTAGCATGGTGAGTTCTTGTTCATTTACCCTCGCTCCACGTATTCTTTACAATAAAACGTTTTCTCCTACGGTAGCCAACTGTGCTCGAGCTCTGAAAACATGTGACCTGAGTAATACCTAAAACTAAATTTACATTTCATAAATGTTGATGATGAACTTTTTGTACTAAATTATTGAATATTGAAGAGCAAACAAAGAAATGCTCCAATAAGTTCATATCTTTGTTACCAGTACCCAAAATAGAGTATGACTAACATTTAGTAATCAAAAGGTTATGAAGCGCTTGTGACTAGTCAAATGCATTTCAAGATGGCCTAAATCTTCTCTTGATATATATTGAATTATCACTACGTATGTTTCAGAATTAAATGTTTTATTTGTTATTTCCTAATTTTTCCTTAATTTTTCTATTATTTATAAAAAACGAATTATAGGATTATACTGACACTTGCCAGTCCTTTATTTGCTCTTCCTGCTGTAAACCATAGGTCCATGTCATTGTTTTGTGTGCGTAATATTATTTTCGTCATAGTAGGGTGGCGTAGGGTGCCACTCGGTGAGCGGACGCCGCTATGAGACAATAATGGACCTGTCAGCTGTCAAATCATTGACGGCTGACGTATTGGGGAAAATGAAAATTGATGCAAACGAATTCAGCAAACAGTTTTGAATTGAAAAAAAAAAGGTTTTATCGTCCTCTGAAAATTTCGCTGCAAATCTGCTATAAATTGTCGTTAATTAGTTAATTCCATCATTTTTATTATCATGTGATAGTTTCAAAATCTAAAGCGTATTTTGATGTTTTCATCTTAACTCTCAACCGGTGTTAACATGTGCAACTTTCGTTGCAAGCTCAACCATATATAAATTTACATGATAGGTGTTAATTACAAATAGTAAAAGTGGTTTGCATGATGGAATCGACCACAAAATGCATTTACGTCATCTTGCTTGCATTTAGGTATTCTTATTTGTTCGCTTTAAACGTGAAAGTAATTATTAAACTGATAATGGAAAGACTTTGAGATTTATTACCTAAATTTCGTACATAATCTATGAATCATCTATTTTTTGTTGACACGTGTCAATTGTGCAACGAGCAATTCGAACTTTGCTTTTCGATGCACCTAAACTCCAACTGATATTACGTTGCGTTTTCTCATTTTTTACCATTTGTTTGAAAACTGCGGGTTATCAATGGTTGGTTACCCGTTTCATATGACGCTATCAATTATTTGACACTAGCTGCAATCCATATCCGATTAACTCCAATTTCTTGATCTGTACATATTGTTTCTATTTGTTTAAATATTGAATAATATTAACTTCTTTATATAAAATTGGTTTAGTATTTTAAGTTACCTAACATTTGATTATTTTTTTATGTACATTACTTTGTAATATGAGTTGGAAATCAGTTATAGATGGATTATCAATAGGATTTAAAATGATTGTGCTCTAATGTTTACTTCGTATTTCGAAGGGATTCTCTTTATGCCCTTTTCCATATGTATGAGAAAGTCTCGATTACGTTTTTCAGCACAAAAGCGCCAACAATGGTCCTCCTCTCTCCGTCCGATACACTCGACTCGTTTCTTCTTGTCCGTTCGTGACTGGGCGAAATCAGAAAGGCGACAGATAATGGGAGTCCAGACGGCTCGGGATTTCGGACGGGACAATACGAAATCTCGCATTGCATTCCCATTCCCATTCTCCTCCTCTTCATCATCCTCCAGCGCTTTTCGCCATCGCGCGTAGTAACCTTTAATCATCGCCCTCGAGGTTCTCTCATAAAGTTTGTTTCTTCGGTTCGGGATCTCTCTTGTATGTATAATTTCGTTGCGTGCACGGACGGCCCGCTGTTGTATACGTGTGTGTATGGGAACGCTCGGATTAAGGTCGTTACCACATAGGGGAGGCTGATGCCGTTGTTGGCGGGGGTGCCGCGAGGTACGGGACCCGCGCCAAGGTCGTCGACCCAAAAGACCCCACACCAGACTGCAGGCACGTGCACGGGACCTTTCCTACACCCCTCACATCCATTCTACCATACCATACCGTACCTCCCATATGGACATTTAGAAAGAAAAAAAAAAGAACATTTTCACTATATTTTCTAAATCTTAGACATTTCAGTCAATCAAAGATTTCACAAATTAAGATTTAGTATCCATTTTGTAAACTTGTACATTGTAATTTCCAAGAAAAATAAATAAGTGCAAATAACGAATTGCACAAACATTTCTTAAACAACTTCAATTATTTATATCGTGTAGTTTTACTAGTTGCAAAATGATATTTGCTCTTGGAAAACGCAACAAAAATTCATTATTTTTTTGTCGAACTGTAAGTTTATTTTAGTTGAAATAACAGTTCCTCTTGTGTATAAACGTTTTTTTTTATTCGACAAGCGTTAAACACGTTTTCTTGCATACAAACTTTAAGCTTTGAACCAAATCTTGTATATTTCGTTAAGAGTAAGATCTACTACTAATTGATTATTAAATAGAAAAATCTATTAAAACGGTTATTAAAGAAATGGCGGCTTTTCTTCTCAAGTGATGTTTCGTATTAAAAAAAGAGGGAAAAAAGTTTTGAACAATTCAGTTTATGTATTTGTTTTCTTTTTTTTTTACGAATCTTTTTGTGATTCGGTTGTGTGCGTCCTCGGTATGCGGGGGTGTGTGTTTGGTAACGCATCGTTCGGATCGATAGGGCTGCGTTGATGTAGCCGGTTTGCTTTGCCACCAACCCCCCGTTCCGTTCCTCTCTAACCACTCCGCTCCTTTCCTCCTCTCTTTTGCGACCAGTCTGGCAGCCTTGGCTGGGTCCGTCTGTCTATCTGTCCAGGGGTGGTGGTGGTGTTGGAAGTAGGGAGTTTTGCCGCGGAGGGTTTTCTCTCTCTCCTCTTAAAGGGGATGTAACCGTCGGCCGCGGAGCCGAACCAACCCTCTTCTATCGATCCTCGACCCCTTTCTCCTTTGCATTATGCATAACACAACAATGGGGACTCGCTGTTGGTTTATGCTACGCGTTTACACGTTGCGACTATTATGTGTGCATATATGTGTGTGTTTGCCCGAGACACTACTAGAGATGGAAATTAAGCGGACGCTCGATATTTTAATAGTTTTAACCTCGTTTCCTTGCACCGCTCAGCGCCGCGATGGTCATTGGGTCGTCAAGGTCCCGATCGGAAGAAAGAATGGAGGAAGAAAATCGAAGTACGCAAGTCTTCCTTATATAGTCTTCTTTTTACTCTACAGCCGCTTCGGTTTAAAAAATAAAATAAAATGACTACAAAACAAAGAACTTGGTATTCTCAAAGGTATAACAGTTAAGCGGAGCAATTACCTTAGTACCGGGTTATTATAATCACGATGAGCATCGATAATGCTGCTCTTTCGAAAATTCCTTCCACCTTATTAGGTCACCAAAGTCTCGATGAAGAGATTACCCGCGTAATCATCAGTTATTATTGTTGATCATATTCAAAGTCCGCAATACCATACCATTATATCCATTTCGTTATATCAGACTAGTTACTTAGTACAAATACTAATAGTAAATACAATTATTTGCCTAACACAATTGCAAATAAGAAATAAAATTAAGAACCAATATTTTGGTTTTGTGAAAATCAACAATCGTCTGAAAGTAATTGTACTTTTTTTATTGCATATTGAATCATTTCGATAAAAGTACTCGTTAAGAATTTAAGGATTTAGTCAAGAAGTAAAATATTTAGTAAGATTTTTTTTAGTTATGACTTAAAGATCATATATTCTAAATAATGTGTTGACTGGAAATCATTAATCATAAAGTTGCATGAAGTTATCTTGTTTACAACAATAACACTGATTTATTATGTCTGCAAAATACTCTACTAAATAGATTTTTTTTTTATATCTACTATAGCTTAATTTTCGGTTTAATTTAAACCGATAAAAGTTAACTAGTAGAGAAGGTGGATTAAACCAACCAATTAATTAAACAATTAACATTGATTGGAATGTCGTTAAAGCATGCCGATGTTAATAACCTTCGCAATTTAAAAATAAAAACACCGGTAATGGAAATGCACTTCTCACACTATTTCAACTTTACTACATTTTATTTTCCTCGTTTTAAATTTATCACTTATTTTTTTTTTAACGTTAACTGCTAATGAAGTCGTTGGAAATATCTAGAATGGTGCGGTCTCCTCAATAAAAAATAAAAATAAACACGGTGTGCACGGTGACATCATTTGCGCAAATAGTTTGCAATGAATCAAATGTGCACTCGGCGAGCGTAAATTGCCGCAAATTGGATGATTTACTATAGCCGTTCAATTGATAGTTGCATCCATGCAATATTAACAGGTTAACTTATTGTTGACTAGCAATTGTAATGCTTATCTTTAAAATAATTACAGAAATTTTAATTATTCGACTAAACTGAAAAACGGTTAGCCTGAGATTTATTCAGCCAAGCCTCTAATTATTGCTGCATATTATATTGAAATGAACGCCGCAATTAGCGCGGTTATTACAATATGCTTACGTAAACTCTAATCCTATTCCAGGTAAAGAGCGGCGTGAGTCGAAAATGCACGTTGGCTTTAATTTGCATTAACTATGTGGTTTCAAAGGTTGTGCATTTTTTTTTTGTGAAAACCACTGTAAACATTGTTTAAATTCTTGTAATTTGATCAATGCACAATAAATATCGTTTTAAATTGAAATTTATTATCATGAAGATATTGAATGTTTAATTACAATTTTAAGTTATTTATTTACAATTGAAACTTAAAAATTTTACAAACAAATAAGCATAACAAAAAGAAGATAAGTTTATTTTTGCTTAGGAATAAAATTTAAAAAAAAATAAACAACTAGCGAGTTTCTCGATTGTGTTGCATTTCAATTAATCCTGTAGGTACAATTAAATGTGCATTTCGCAATTTGCGCGTTGCACGTTTCTCTGTTTATTTTCTCAATCGAATTGCGTGTGCGAGCTGTTTGCTTGTGTTATTTTCGTTTTATTGTGTTAGTTTTTTTTAGTGTGATTTCAAAATGTTGATTGGTATTGGTGCAAACGCAGAGAACGTTTGAGAATTATACAATTGACCATTTTAATATTGTTTTCGCTTTTGGAAAAATAATCTATTTGGCTGCATGCTTGCAGATACGAGCGGTAAACAATGGTAGTTAAGCATTTACAAAACAAGCAAATACATAGATACCACAGCCAATTAACTGTTACGATTAGTGGGCAAAGCAATATTTCAAACGTAATCATTATTTATTTTTAAATTCATTTTATTACGCAATATGTTATACTCATTTTCAAAGTTTTTGTATTTTGAAAATTGACATTTCATTTGACGTTTCTGTCACTAACATAGTTTTTTTGACGTAAGGTGACAGCTGTCATTTAAATCTTTCAAGTAAGTAATTTTTAGTAAATTATTTGCGCGATTTTTTCAATACGACTAGTCTATTGTTAATGAAGATTAAAGAAATATTTGTCAGTTTGCACTAACTGAAAATGAATAACTTAAGTAAAAATAATCAATATTTATTTTTCAATGTATTTTATTACATAATATATTATACTCATTTTCAGTTTTTATATTTTGAAAATTGACTTTTCATTTGACGTTTCTATTTTCTGTCACTAACATATGATTTTTGACGTAAGGTGACGTAATTTTTACTAAATTATTTGCGCGATTTTTGCAATACGACTGGTCTATTGTTAATGAAGATTAAAGAAATATTTGTCAGTTTGCACTAACTGAAAATGAATAATTTAAGTAAAAATAATCAATATTTATTTTTCAATGTATTTTATTACATAATAGATTATACTCATTTTCAGTTTTTGTATTTTGAAAATTGACTTTTCATTTGACGTTTCTATTTTCTGTCACTAACATATGATTTTTGACGTAAGGTGACGTAATTTTTACTAAATTATTTGCGCGATTTTTGCAATACGACTGGTCTATTGTTAATGAAGATTAAAGAAATATTTGTCAGTTTGCACTAACTGAAAATGAATAACTTAAGTAAAAATAATCAATATTTATTTTTCAATGTATTTTATTACATAATATATTATACTCATTTTCAGTTTTTGTATTTTGAAAATTGACTTTTCATTTGACGTTTCTATTTTCTGTCACTAACATATGATTTTTGACGTAAGGTGACGTAATTTTTACTAAATTATTTGCGCGATTTTTGCAATACGACTGGTCTATTGTTAATGAAGATTAAAGAAATATTTGTCAGTTTACACTAACTGAAAATAAATAACTTAAGTCAAAATATTTTCTAGTGGAGAGGCTTGCTGAAAATGGTTTCAGACTTTCGAAAAAAAATATTTAAAATTTATGCGTTAAAGCAGTAAAGCTCTCCGTTACTTAAGACTTGATAAATTGCTTATGCAAAAATGTTGACCGTTTAAATAAGCTCGTTAAATGAATACGTGTATTTGTTAGGTGAGCGATGATTTACGGCGGTTGTGTTTCATTATTTTTGTCACTGTCTCGTCTAATCCGTCGAATAATAAAACGACCAATGAAAATAATATAAAATGCCGTAAAACATGCAAAACGGCGCAGTAAAAATTCGCCTCCACCATCTTGTTTGTTTTTTTTTTCTTTGATAGCTCGGACTTGCGATTGCGTTTCTTCTAACTTTCGATTAACCTTCCCGGTAATGTTTACTTCATGTATTTTCGGAATGCTCCGTTTGTTGTTGTTTGTTATTGCCGTTCTTTGTGTTTTCTTTTTTGAAATCTAAAGCCCAACCTTCGCTCGTGGACTAAAATAAAATGTCATTACATGCCGTGACCTTGTTATCTATCTATCGATTATCTACCGCATTCTACATAGATGCGAAACGACAGTCCAGGAAAAGCAACCCACGTCTCGCTCCTCCTTTTTTTACTTGCAAGAATCGGAATGAATTTACTTCATCTGCGCGCTTTTTGTCTTTGATTCTCGTTTCTGCTTCTTTTTTTTCGGTTTTTATTTACTTTGACTCATTCCGTGCGCGCTTTGTTTTTGTTGTTGACGTCGTCGTCGCTGAAGTACAGTTAGGTTTATCGACGCATGTTGATCGCTCCACGTTCGAAACGCTCTCCACCTTATATAACTCGACTACCTACCTGCCTGCATACCGTTGCTCCTATCACGCACTAAGTTTACTTTCTAAGTCTTTACTGCTGAAAAATATGCCGAGAAAGGTCACTTCGGCAGAAACTTTGCGTACAATATGAAAGTTTTTCTTCTTCAAATATCTATAGAAACTTAGGTATAAGCACCTTCGAAAAACTAGGAATTTTGAACATTTCAATCGGATCACTAGAATCCTCTCATTGTACGTCAAACAAATAAGTTCCTTTTCGAGAAATTGGTTTTTGTTAAAAAATATTTTTTCTAGTGAAAATTTTACAATTTAAAAAAAAAACGAAGTTCATTTTAACCCATGATGTATAGAAATATTTTATTGACTCTGAGAATAGTTTACAAAATGTAAGAACTATCTTAGGAGTGGCATTACCTTGCAATTTATGATGGATTTTCCAGTCTCGATTGAATTTCCCAGCTTAAAATTTCGATTTATAATTACTTTTTAATGTTAATCCTTAAGATTCCTTGAAGATAATTGTTGTTGCTATTTGCAGGTTCCAAAGTGGAAGCGTATAAGAAAGGTAATTATTTTCCACTTTGTTTGCTTGGACGTATAAAGTTGTTCTGCTGCGGAAAATCTTCTGTATTCGAAATATTAGTTACTTTATAATGTTTCTTGTTATATCGTAGAGAGTTAACTTGTTTTCGGGTTTGAAGATTTCACCACTCTATAATTATCCTAGGTCCGGGAAAATGTGTGCCTAGATAATAAACGCGCGTCGGGCGGGCCAAAAATAGAGGAAAAAAAAGATACCTGCAATTGCGATTCAAGCTTCGAAAACAACGAGAAAAATAAATTTGGAATTATCAGTGTTGTTATCGAAAATCCGTTTTGTTTTTCCTTCCGAAATTAAATTGATGTTTTCGCGTGCATCCAATGTTTACCTTTGCTTCGATGATCCATGACCTACAAACCTAAAGGTCATCTCGTATTTTCGTGGTGTTTCCGACGAACTCAACTGTTGTTTCTTTTCCGTTTTCGTCGGTATGGGATGACGGTGGAAGTAGCTGCAAATATAGCGTACACGCATATAAAACTAAAGGTCAAAGACTGTCTGCTTGCGCGCCAAGAAAAATCGGCTCCTAATATAAACGTTGGAGCCGGAGAGAGATCCTTTCACAAGGTTCGTTCACGCGCTTTTCGAAATAGATGTCGCGCATTCGGCGAAGAAGATTTCATTTCCCAAGAAGAAAGGATGCTCGAAAGAGAGAAGAAATAAAATTTCATCCTGTGTGGGAAAAAAAAAACGTATCTTTTTCCATTTTGAGTCGCGGTGACTCACGCGATTCCGGGGATATCCGACGTCATATATGGAAAAGCAAAATAAAAACTATTGTTTGTTCCGCGCAGTTCTCCACGGTTCTAGATTGATTGCGAATATCTATGGTTTCGGTTTTGCGCATCACCGAAAACAACGTTGATTAGTGCAACCGATAATTCGAACAAATATGTTGTCTGATCCCTCATTTTTTTGTTGTTGTTTTCTTATCGCAGGGACTTTCCCGCATGTTCCACATTCATTTCGTTCTTAATAAAAACAAAAATATAGGATTCCAATGTTTGGATATCTTCAAAAAAATAAATAGATATCAATTGAAAATTTAGACAAACAGATAATAAACCTACGTTATTTTCTTGAAAATATAAATTTAATTTCAATTTTTACCAAAATTTAATGTGTCAATTCATTTCATTCCTAATCAACAAAAAAAATAGGTTTCCTCTATTTGGATATCTACAAAAAGATAAAAAGATATCAATTAAAAATTTAGACAAACAGATAATAAACCTACGTTATTTTCTTGAAAAAATAAATTTAATTTTAATTTTCACCAAAATTTAATGTTATATCATTTAATTCCTGATCAACAAAAAATTAGGTTTCCTCTATTAGGATATCTACAAAAAAATAAATAGATATCAATTGAAAATTTAGACAAACCTACGTTATTTTCTTGAAAATATAAATTTAATTTCAATTTTTACCAAAATTCCTAATCAACAAAAACATAGGTTTCCTCTATTTGGATATTTACAAAAAGATAAAAAGATATGAATTGAATATTTAGACAAACAGATAATAAACCTGTTATTTTCTTGAAAATATAAATTTAATTTCAATTTTTACCAAAATTTAATGGTATATCTTGTAGTGTGCATTCATTTAATTCGTGATCCATGATTTGCCATTTTTTTTTAAATTCAGACATTTTTAAGGTGAATGATATGTATTGCATAAGTTTAACGGAAGTGAGAAAGCAAAGGTCGAAATTGAGCAAAAGTAGGAAGGAAAAGATGTGGCGTGTTTACGTTTTGTTATAGAAATTAAAATTCGAAACAACAGCGGAAAGGATGAGTCACAGCGGAAGAGACTTTTTCTGCTACACGACATTCTCAAAAGCAACTATGAAAGTGTTGTTCGCTGCGTAATCATATGTTGCTCTTCTTTAAACATTTCCAACAAAATTTTGAAATAATTACAACAACTCTATTTTTCCATTTCTATTTCAATGGCTGTAAACGTGTTTGAGTTTACGATAATCAATAAATACCTGAAATTCTACGCACATACATCATGCAAAAAAAAAGTACAATTAACGCAAATCGAATCGAAACGAAAAACCAGTTTTCATTGTTGCATATTTCATAGTAAGCGAGCGAAATTGAATAAGCAGAAATCAGGTTTTAAATATTGATCGAAACCATTTGAAACACACGACGTTGAATTATTTATCTTGAGAGCCGGTTAACATATTGAAGATTAAATGCCAGATTCAGTTAAATACAAATTATTGTGAGAAATATTTTTCGCTCGTAATTTGGCTTATACTATTGTAGAACAATAGTCACTGTTACATTAAAATGGACTGGCAGATAGGATAGGTTTCGAGTGCCAATAAAAACGTTTCAGTATAAACTCCGTTTCACTCGTTCTATTTTTTTTTTGTTCGTTAGCTCACATATCGCGGATAATAAATCGTGTATTCAACGTACGCGCACGAAGGACGATGGGCAACTTATTCCGTCTGAAAAATATATAAATATAAAGTAATAAAAGTGTATTACATTTAAAATTTAAAACAAACCAGATAGAGGAAACGGCGTCACTGCCGCCACTTAACATTGACAAAAGCAAATACGAATGTGACGTAATCAAACATTTATGTGCATTTGTTAGAGCCTTGGTTTTAGTGCAAATCACTTTTTTTTGCTCCTTCGAATTGGTTGAATTATTGAAGTGATTATTTTCAGATGTAAAATTTTGTATTTATCGTTGAGAATGTTTTGTTGTCTAGGTTTATTTATATAAAACGATTAATGAGTAATTTTATCTTATTTTTCATGACGCAAAATTTTACGGATTGTATGAAACGCAACAAACTATACTTATTTCGCGTAAAGTTTATTTGCGCCAATTTGCAATTATCTTCGTTTTATTTTCGGAGAAGCGTGGGGTTCCGCGGAAAAGCATCCGACAACAGGAATTATAAAATTGTAAACAGGTCGTGGAAATTGTAGTAACATTTCGGTTTTTCCCTTATTATTTTCACGGATGAGAGCATAATTTCGGTTATTTGCCAATCATTTTACATTTTGCTATGAGAAATCGACCCTAAGGGTTTTTAATGTATTCAAAAGAGGCATCCCCTAAAAGAACGATCTTAAGTTTTCTGTCTTCATTCAATTTATCCTTTCGGAATTTTTATATATTTTGTTATGGTTCTCTGTCTGTCCTTTGTGTTCATCGATGCAGTGCCATTAACTTTTCCTCTCACCAAAGTTTTTTTTGTTGTTATTATTAAGTATTCTCTCTTTCTCTTTACGGCGTGATTTAGTAAAAGTTTCATCTCTTTGTTTACTCTCATCCTACTCGTCTTTTTGTTGTTTCTAAATATATATATATGTATATGCGCGTTCATTGTTTTCATGAATTTCATCTGTGCGAGTCTGGCGACCTCGCGTTCGACCTTCCTTCCATCTACAGACTCAACCAATTTCAGCCAATGGTTGTAAAGCGAAATCAAAATTTATTATTTTTTTGGATATTTGCAGCAATGATTATTGTCTTTCGATTGGTGCTTGATGCGAAAAGAGTAGGTGGATCCCTTTTTCGTCCAATCGAAAAGAAAAAGGGACTTTAGATCCTGTTTTTTTCCTGCGCGTTGTTTTGTTATCTATTTATTTATTTAGATTGACGGTTGTTGTTTATTTTTAATTCGCTGTCGTTCGTCGGCCATGATTAGTCCACAATAAATGCTGAGCGGTTCTTGGGGGATAGGAGTGGTACAAATAGAGAGGTGGTGGTGGAAGCCGAGCAGGCGCACCAAGCTCTCAGCCTGCCTGGACTCATTGTCCTCGCTCCTCACAGAATTCCCGTTCAGTTTTGTGCCAGGTCGTTCCGAGTTCGGTTCGGGTCGTTCTCAACGTTTTTTTCTTTTTTTTTCCCCTCAAGAACTCAACAACAAAAAAAAGAAACGATAGGAGAGAGACTAGGTAGAGAGTGAGACATTTATTCTTTTCTTTTGTAGACGAAACGCGCTTAAGTTGTACGCGTCAATTTTTTGGGATTGGATACGATCTTCGTGGAGGAGAGGTGCATCTTGTGCATAAAAATAGTGCTCTTCGAGTGCGGGGGTGGAATCCATCGCAACTGGTACTCCCTTGTGAGTGTGTGTCGTAAACAGCTGATCAGGTTTTTCCCCTGATAGGAATAATCTAGTGTGCCATTTTGTTCCATCGGAATTTGTGTTCCCGTTTCAGTTTAGTTTTATCTCTCTACAAAACTGGGATCAGTCGTGTTTAGGCGGAAAAATTGTGCAAAGCAAATATAGAAAGAGAAGGTAAGGAAACGTACACGGGAAATTTTGTTGTGTACACACGCATTTCGGGCCACATGACGTGGTTGTAATTGGTTCCATTATCGCCAATATGGCGACTCGTCGGAAATTCCGAGGAACGTTTAGTCATCGGATTTCGGGATAAAGACGTGGAGGAATGAACGGCAAAATTTAAAGAAGGATATCGCTTCGACGAAGATGGATCTCGCTGGGAGGACGAATGACGTGGTGACGCTCTCGTCGGGCGTTACGTCCGTTTGCACTTGGCGCGCGCGGAGGCGGCGGGTCACAAAAAAAAGTTCGGGGAACCCACACTTCGTTGACCTTTGCGAGGTCACAATCCCGCCTCGGAGGGTTAACCGCGTCGCGTTGTCTTTTTTTCGTGTCCTTTGTTTTGTTTCTCCGAGTCCAGGAACCCCTTTGTTTTGGATCTTCGCAAAAGGATCTCCCTCGAAGTTCAATAGCTTCTACATTGTATACATATACATTAAGTTTATTTTTTGGGATTCATTTCGACAAGCAATTCCATTTTCATTCCACGATTAGCATATTACTGGCGCAATTGGCCAAGAAAGAAACAGAATTTATTCCACTTTCGCCTCAAATTCCATAGAAGTGAAAGGACTTCTTTTATCAAAACGCGCTTTTGTTTGCTGCAACTTCAATAATAATGGACAAAGAAGCTTTGATTTGCTTTTGCCGTTTTCCTTCTGGAATTGGAAG
Source organism: Nicrophorus investigator (assembly GCA_963457615.1). Taxonomy (NCBI): domain Eukaryota; kingdom Metazoa; phylum Arthropoda; class Insecta; order Coleoptera; family Silphidae; genus Nicrophorus; species Nicrophorus investigator. The sequence continues at coordinate 4,669,130 of OY735143.1, forward strand.
ATTAGAAAATGAACTTAACTACCAGAAGAATAAACAATGAATACTTCTTTATCTGTTGCCTTAACTTCAATAATGGACGAACAATTCCATCAGTACAATAATTAAACAATGAATCGATAGGTCTTTGTTTATATTAAGAATATTATTGTTTTTGAGACTTTAGCTATTGCAGACTTTCAGGTATCTTAAAAAAGGATACTTCAGGTACTTGTTACTTGAGAAAACCTATTATCTGCATTCAAAGAAAAACCATCTGTAACCTATTGAATCGTTTTGTTAATGTCAGATTTTGCAACACGTGAGCAGCAACAAAGCACATCTATATTTAATTTACAAGTAATGCGTAATATCAAAATATTTATACAGTGATTGTTGACTGCTATTATTAACCGAAATTGTGAATATTGCAAAATGTATTGAAAATATGAATGTTGTTTGTTGTTTCGAGTTCGGTGATCGCAATAATCGTGAATCGTCTCCGCATTTACACAAGTTGTGCAGCTCTTGTTTTTACCTGTCCGGTTCAATAAACTATCATCGACCTTCATTGTTCATCGTGGACAAAGTTTGCTTTTTCCTCGTTACAATACACAAAGCGTACGAAATAAAATGTTAATGCTATTAACAAAAATTGTGATTAATCCACCGTAGTATCTAATCGGAAAAAGAAATGCGGTTCCGAGATACTGATCATCGTTGTTTCAGGAAAGGGAATTGTTATTTTCAAATTCCGCACTTGTTTGTCTGATGGTGATTGTTATTATTTTATCCGCATTTGTAAACAGCGATTAGAAGTTTGTTTATGTCTAGTTCAAGGAAATGCAGTGTGCGTTTTTGGATGATGGGAAGGGAAAGAAGAGAGGCTGTAAAAATAATTCCACTTTCCTTGGAAACATGAGAGTAAATTGATTCTAAGCTCTGAGCGGACACAAAGAGTAAGAAGAAGAAGAAAAGTCCGAGACCGGAGAGCACCTGTCATTATAGTATAGCCTGCTTCCTATTATGTGAACGCACCTGGCCTTCCTCCTTTTATTACACTACGGTCTTTGACGACGTAGAACAAGGGAAAAGAGAGAGAGAGAGAGCGGAGGAGGATGGAAGACAACTAAAAAAAAATATACGTGGAAAAGTGCGTTTGTTGGCTCCAAAATTTTCTGGTGTTTTGTCAGGGGTGATTTCGTAAATCATGACCCTAACATTACTTGGAGGCGCTCACAAAGCCTACATCTGCACCTGTTCTTCGTAAACTGTTGCGCTTTTTCCACGCTCCACGTTTGTTATTGTTGCGGCAGCGTGCGAATGACGCGCGTGTCGTAAACTGTTTGCACAAACTGTTGGCCAACTCGTTCGCTGTGGTCAATTTGGAAAGTGCGCAAATCGATCCGCAATAAATTCGACGGAGGGCCGAACCCCCCGATGCTGTCTGCAAGACACAGATACCACAGTACCACCACCATCATCATCATCAACTTCCCCACCCAACCCCGGTCGTAATAATCTGCTGGCCGAGATCTGCTCTCCTCTCCTGCTGCCGCTGCTCCACTTTTGGTCGGGCACGGAATGCTTCTTTATTGCGTTCAATTTACCGAAGCCGTGGGCCATCCGCAGCAGCAGCAGAAGAAGAAGAGGAGCACGCAGAAAAGAAACGGACCGAATACCGTTAACCGGGGAACACCCAATTCGCGAATTCTGTTCTTGTTTCCTTTCTCTTCTTTTTTTTTTGTTTTGCTTCGGTTACATTTTATTTCGGTTCGTGAGTGCGTGTGCACCAAGCCATGATTGCTCCGACCTTGTGGGGTCAGTCCACTCTCCAAGCATCACCACCACCATCATCATCACCGCTGCTCCGATGCAATCATCATCTTCATCACGCGCACAGGATGCTCGACGCATACCAAAAGAAAGACAAACGCATTTAGAAGTCAGGAGCTGCACTCCATTCAATGCGCCTTTTTGTGTAGAGTTTTCGGGATGGGATAAGATAGATAAAGGTGGGGGAGGTGGTGGTGGTTCGGTGAAGAAGAAGTCGGCACGCAACTTTATGTACGTCGTTAATGGAGCAGGTTTCCAAGGCTCGGCTCCACTCGCGCAACTTTCCAACATTAATTACTATTTTGAAACCGACTCATACGTGTATTACAACAACAACAACAGCAAGTGCCTATAAATAAAAGAAGAGCTGCTCAGCGGGATGCAAGAGAGAAAAAGAGCAAACCCTGGTCCACATGTTGAAGAGCTCCACCCACTAATTTATCGAAGGGCCCCGACCGTTTCTTCTTTTAAATTTCAACTCGCCTCCGCTTTGATTAATGTCTGCATCTGCGAGAATTAAAACTAGTCTTTCCCGACGTTATTACAGAATCAACACTTAATTAATTTTTAGAATTGCTTTTTTTTTATGCACATATATTTTCATTTCCTTTCTGTTAGAAATCATGCCCGCGCGTTAATTAGACTTCCTCCTCACCAATTCTTGCGTAAAGTTATTTCACTTGCAGTTAATAAATCCACAAAACATTTGGTAAATTTTGCATAATAACATTTATGAATGACTCGGCTTATGTTATTATTATTACTATGAGTGTTTTCTTTGATTTAATCGAACTGGAACTGTTGCTGAAACATGACTAAAACTTTATCAGGATTTGAATAAACAAGCCTAACGTATTTCCTAACCTAAAATCAGGATTTTGTCAAAAGCAACAAATTATGTCCTCGTTTAAAGCGGTTTTTATTGCGAGGTGAACAAACTAAATTGGAGATTATCGAAATCCACGATTGGTGGAGAAGGAAGGTGTATTAATAGCGCATGTGTCTCTATTTAAATGCAGCCTTCTTGTCGTCAACCCGTTTGCCGCTGCGTCAGCTGTTAATTGTTTCATTATTGAAGTGCACACAACAACAATATCCATTATATTCCGATGCTCGACGTCATCGTGTCGCGTTTAATTCCGATTAAACCGAGCCATAGTAAAAAGGTATAACAACAACAACAACAAAAAGAAGACTTATTTCATAGATTTAATGGTAAATTTATCTATTGCAGTATTGTGTGTGTGTGTGCATTTGATTAAATAATCTAAAAGTAAATGTATCGTTAGATATGCATATATGGGAGACCTCCAAAATGTTTTGGTTCTATCTGCTAGTGTGTGGCGTGGTATCGTGTACACGTATCGTGCACGTGTAAGCACTTGAACTGTAGCGCTCCGCATTCTGCACTTTGTTCTCTGCAATCATCGCCGATGATTCGAGCGAGGAAAACCGCTGTTTGTTATTTTGTAGTTCAACATCCATCGAATTTGATTTGATAGCGATGATGATGGTGATGAGTTGCGTCATCCGGAATTGCGAGTTGGCAGCTCCGTGCGTTTCCTGGGAATGGTTTCTGCGATGATCAGATTCATATGCACGAAGCCGCTTCCGCCCACAAGGTTTCATTTACATCAAAAAAACTTGGTTGTACGTCGCCGCCGCGTGTCCTCGCCACTGCACACTCTATTAATACTATCGATCTGCTATCCTTGAATCGCCTCCTTCTTCTACTCTCTTGCCGTGGGCGAAAGTTCCGCTTCCTGTTCACCACCATCATCAGCCGATCCTCTATTTTCGACTCGCTTCACTTTGTCTTTGTCGTTTGGCTTCTTGTTTTTTTTTTTTGCTCTCTCCCAACATCAGCTTCGAGGTGGTGGGCAGCTGTGGGGATCCAAACGAATCTGGGTCAAACGAGCCTCTTGTTTATTTTCATATATGTGTCTGTAACAAGCTGCTACTGCTGCCTCTTCCACGGCCCAAAATAATCTTCACACATTCGTACACACCCGACAATACTTGATGCAATCTAAATCAAATATATGTAAACTCTTATTCACTGCTCTCATCATAAACGAAATAAGTAATTCCCTAAACATATTTATAATCTCTAAAAAAAAATCCCCGAAAAGTCAAGTGTTTACGACAATAAGCCGCAAAATATTTTGAGATGCCAAGTAGCTGTAAATTAAATCGATTAAAGCGTGCAAACAACTGAAAAACAGTGTTTTGTTGAACAATATTTTTGGTTTTCATTTTGATAAACCTTTAGCTATTTTAGCACATTCAACGCACAAAGCAGTATACATTTTATGTCTAGACGACGCGTGTTGTAATATTGTTTAGTGTACGTAAACAAGCTTATTGTTTCAAATGGCAATATAACTTTAAATGCGCATTGCACATGTAATATAAAGCCGATTCCATAAATATAATTATTATGTAAGCATTTAAAGAAATGAATAATTTTTTTATTGCAAGGTCAATTAATTTTGAGTGATTTGCACTTAAAAAACTGGTTTCCAGTGAAATTGACTTGGAAAATTTGATAAAAATCGAATTTATATATGAAAGTGAAATTAGATGTGTATTACAAAATTGTTGCGTGTAAGTGATGTCATAGACTCAAATTATGTTATTTATTCATAAATTAAGATGATTAGTGGTTGAGCGTTTTGAAGGCGTTGAAATCTTGTATCCTAATGTGGAAGTTTCAAGGTGCGAGCTTCCTCGATTGTCGAAGTTCTTTGTTTGGTGAAACGCAAATGGTTTAATGGTCGTAGACGGTAATCGAAATAATAATTTTTAAAAATACTGTGATGTGTTTACCAATAAGTAGTTTCAAGGTAAAAGTGGTGTTCTCTAACGAGAATTGGGTTGGTCTTCATCCAAGGAGGCGACCCACGACCGAAATAGCACCACCGAATGACAGCCGTCAATTTTTTCTTGGCGCTCCGTTGATTCCCACTGAGAAATTGATGCATGTATTTTTATCTGTATGACTGCCAGTGTCCACGCGAAGCAGAGTTGGTTAGTGGGCATAAGCTATTTGAGTGCTGCGAGCCGCACCGTTCAAAATTGTTGGGTACACACACAATGCTAATAAATATCCTGCTGCCAACCGTCGACCTTCAGGAAGTTCATATGGACGAAATCGATTGTTTTTCGTTTGTTTGTTGCTGTATCAGACGACCTTCGTGACCTGATAACAGAAAAATGCAGTAGATTGTGCAGCGCACCTCTATTTGATGGTCAATACCATTCTACCAAATAAGCTTTCTTTTTCATCTTCTTTCAAACTATCGATGATTACGTTTGAATATATAGAAGGCCAATGGACTGTGCGTTAGTTACATAATCATATTAAGCGTTTGACAGATGTCAAATTGATATTAACGTTCAATTACATGCAATCGTGTCGTGTCGTTAATGGGAATATGTTGCATCGATTTTGACAAGAGACCAACCGACCAGCTGACTAATTCACACGCCCAGAACCGAGAGGCACGTGAAATCGTGCTGTCCCGATGGTTTCGCTAAATCTGGGTCAAAATGCAAGTGATGTGTTGTCGTCTCCTCTCCTCCTAACCTGAATTCTACCGATTCGTCTCGCATACGCGATCTGGAAGCAGCAACCGTGTGAGAACGGTGCGGACCGTTAGGTCTTCTGCTTCTTTTTCTTTCTCCTTTGCTCATTGCAAGAAATTAAGAGTTATTATGCACGACGTTCCGTTGCGAAAATTGATTGGCCGGAGAGAAACAACAAATTTCACTTTGCGGCGGTGAAAGTCCCTCGAAGTCGTCGGCACCTCGAAAAAAATAATCCACCGTGAAGAGAGAGAGAGAGATGCAGTGTCTAAAAATTGGGCAACGCAAATTGAAGCAATCGCCGCCGTTGCGCGCACTGAGGAAAGGAGGCGAAGTCCAAGAAATCGATGAGCTGTTACAAGATTGCAAATTTCTGTATTGTTCTTCGGATTGCATTTTCTCACCGATTTGTATGTGCTTCTTTTTAAAATTTCTTAAATTGGACTTTTGTTAACGGGACAATGGTATGCGGAAACTGAATCCGGGATAACCAGATTTTCGTCCTTTCCGTTTTTAGGGCTTTTTTTTGTAAGAAATTCGATCCGCCATCTGCCGTTTCTTCTTTCTGTGCTAGTGTTCTTAATGAGCTTAATTTGCTACGATGCGAACCATGTGATAATTAGTAAATAATGGAATAGAAAATGTTGCTACTGTTAATAATCTTTCTTAATTTTTGCACACTTTTATTTTAATTCAATTTCACAATTTTGTTTGTGTAACTTGTTAAATGTTTGGGGTATGTCGTCTATGACTACTACCTATGTAGCTTTTATATTGTGTCAAAGTACTTTTACAATATACTTGCCAAGTGTAGTGGTTATTACGGATGATGTTCCGTAATATTTTATTTTTAATTACGGCATCATCGAAAATAAATAGTGTTAAGACTGGTGGGATAATTGTGTGGAGAATAACGCGTTGTTACTGTAGTAATGTGCATGTTAAAGCAGTGAATCGACCTTCTTCTCCGCAGACACAATGCAATTTTAACGCTCTCGCATCTTCTGCGATCTTGTACGTACGGTTATTCTCTCCATCTCCGTTCCTCTTCATTGTTGTTCTTCGCCAGCCAGCGTATGAGAATACGAAACGGGACATTTGTGCTGTGCCCTACATACCCGAGATCCTTATTGAACGCGTCTCTCACTTTTCACCGTGAATTATGCAGCTTCGAGCGTCATTCCGATTGTGGGTCACTCTTAACTCCTGATTAGTTTCAGTTATTTAAAGGATGGGGGTGAGCCTTCGTCTTGTTCTTCTTCCTCCGGGATATTATAATCGTGTATCCGGAAGCAGACGATCCTCGGTTTCCGTCCGGTCGTGCGGAAACGTTGCGCGCGATTTTCCGCACCACCGCATCCCGCCACGCCTCTCCCATCCTGCAAAGATGTACGGAAATAATGATCAATCCTTTATGCAATTAAGATGCAGCCTTCTTCTCCGGGGTGTTGTTTCGTTGAATGCGCGTTTTTATTTATAAACCTAGGCGCGACTGCGCGATGGCTTTCTATGTAAGTGGGACACTCGGCGCGTTGCAATCGCGTCCCACATTTCGCCCAAACAACGTTATATAACGGATTATGTTAATGCTTGCTATATGTGTGCGTAGATAAATTGCACGGAGAACGAGTGAGAGCGGCCCCAAGTGACAGTGTACCACTATTCCGAGCCGAAGATTTTTCCTTTCTTCTTACTAGAAGAGAGAAAAAAAAACGCCCACGCATTTTTCTTTCGCTTTTCATCTCTAGTATTTTTGAAAATGCTCTCGTTTTTCCAATTATATCCGATAATTGCGGCTTTCACTTTCACGCCAATATATTTTCAATCAGCCGCCCCCCGCGTCCTTTTGGAATAATAATTCACCCGCATTGGGTGCTGCTCGCTCTCCGCCAGAGAACGAGTTCAACGTCCGTCTAGAATACCTTGACCATACGTGTGTATGTGTTTTTTTTGTTTCATTTTATTTTCGTTGTTTTGCTCTCATTTTTTTTTTTGTTGGCGTTCATCCACTTCCTGTTTCGCAGCGTTACGTTCTTCTATTCAGTTTGTTTTGTTCCACCGGGTTTCATTTCTCCAACCAACCCAATTTTCCCCGTCCTTCGGTGCGCGCCGCTCGCCATTAAGGCCGTGACCCTTTTTCTCGTCGAACCGCATCGATTTCGTGTTAAAAACGACCTTAAAACCAAAGCCCACGCCATTACAGCTCTCTCTAAAACAGAAAAAAAGTAAAGTTATAAATAAGAATAGATATTCATGGATGGAGAATATAAAAGCACATGCAATGGTATCCTGAAACCGAATCCAGGAATCCGTACCATGGGCACCCATGCAACTGTTGTTCGAACAACAGGTGGCACAGGGGAAAACCGCGTCCACGGTATTACTATACTATACAGGGTGGCCTCGCATACTGCGGTTCAGTAAAAGCTAATTAAAAACGTCTTAATTTGAATGGTTAATTGCCGTTTTCCTGCTCGATGTGTTACGCGCACTTTATTACTTTGCGACGTATTTTTGTTTCTCATCGCAATCATTTGCATTGCAGATTGTTCTCTTTGCAAAACACCAAACAGGAGCTGCTGGTTAAGTAATTCATCACAACAAAGCAACATCATTTTATAACCTTCATTCAAGCGATGCGCCTAGTTTCTCGATTACAATCTTAACTAGTCTTACAGCCATAGCTGTAGGTGTAAATCATATTCGTAGAAACTATTTGTTTTAGATATCGGAATTTAATTTGTAATTTCCTTGAATCAATTTAGCAATTATAAGCAGTTATAAACCTAATTGAATGGTACAGGAAATTGCGAGTTGCATTATTTATGTCCTAATTTTCGGATTCTCATTTATAGTCGTCAATTCAATTTCCTAAATCATCCATCAAAAGTCTGGGCAACGTGTACTTAGTAAACTCGAGAATCGAGTATCTGTAGAAGTAAATAATAGATCACAGCGTGGATCTGCCGTTATTTCAGTTTATTATCCTCGAGGCGAATTCTGAAGTGATTGTGATTTGTGGACTGAGTCCTGGGGCGATCCAGATTCCAGTCCGGCCTCTTGCGTCTTCGTCTCTCTTCTTGTGGATCCAACGCAATCATCATCGACGAACGAAACTCCATCTTGTTTGCGCGCGCGTTCCGTAATTAAAACGCACGCAGCAGTAGCAGCAGGTTTACTTCTTATGCGAAGTGTACTTTGGCCATGTGCATGCACTTTGATTATCCCAGAGACGCTCATCATCATCAACATCATCGTAATCACGTTGGTGGTGGTGGGATGTGCGTGGTGTATGTGCTACGGCCGGAGGCGGTATTTATCTCTATTTCTCTCTCTGCTCAGTACATTTCTGCTGCTGTTGTTGTTGAACAACATAGTTTGGTTGGTAAAAGTGGATAGGAAGAAAGGGAAATAAAAATGCACACGTGTATATGATGTGTAATTTTAAGCAGGCTGCGCCGTCGCCGAATGGATGATGATGATGTTAATACTATAATACTGCTCGGCTCTCGGAAACGCAGCAGCATTTCACGTACACGGTACACGAGTTGCCACGAGAATGCAAATAACATATCGCAAGGCTAAATGTCGCACATTTCAATAATAATTTTCCAGCAGCGTAGATTATAGCGGGCAATCGTTTTATTATTTGCGTATCGAGGAGAGTTTCCAAGTATAGCAACACACCCCGCTCGTTTGTATTTCGATTTAGAATTTAATCAATACACCCTATTTCCAAGAACGCGTGTACCGCTCGTAAACGAATCCCTATGACCTTATGATTGCATTCGACTTTTGAATTAGCTGAATTTTCATCTGTAAAGTAGTTTTCCGACCAAGCCTATCCATTTCCGAGAGTGCACTCATTACATTAAAATACCGACAATTTCATCATCTAATTTCCAAATAACCTTTTCTTCCCAGATAAAATAGATAATTCCTCATTGGTTTAAATTAATGAATATTTAAATGTTGGTTTAACAACTAATACGATAGTAGACATGAATAAATCAAATATTTGGCATTGGGAGTGTCAATGCTTTTGCTGATCCTGAAATTATTGTAATACCATTAACCTTGATTATCTTCGGAAGATTCTCATAGAATTTTTTACTCAATGATGCTTCAATCTAAAGACCTGCAATTAAAATCAATGCTGCGAGCGAGCGATGAGTCACTCTGCAACTTTCCGGCGTATACCGTTTCTGCGCTTTCGTGTATACTCGGTTGCATAACTGACTTGGATGACTGTCCATTTTTTGGATAATCTGTGTTGGGTATTTATATATAATTTGAATGTGAACAACGATAATTCCATGTACGCATTTTATTGTTAACAGTTTTATTATTTGAATGTATAATTGAAACAAACGATTTTAATAATTAATATAATGAATATTTGTAAAATTATTATCTTTATGTCTTGATGGATATTTTCATATTGGTCGGCCATTTTACTTTCATTTGACTCATCTTATACATTCTTTAAATCATTGTATATAACCTTATAATTTGTCGAAATGATACTTATACGTCGAATTTGGTTGCATACGATGATAGAGCATTGATTATTTCTATTTTAAATTGTGGTGGAGGCGCTGGGTTCCGGGCATCGGTGAATGGTCCGCTTTATCATTTCTAAATGTGTCATCTGGCGGCGTTTCTTTTGTTCTACAACCGGTGATTTCTGTTTCCAGGTGTTCGTAAATTTGTGACAGGGAGTCAAAATCCCCTGCCTCCCCCCGGACAAGCAGCTCGAGATTGAACCGCCGCAACTTTCTTCATCTATCGGACGGCCGCGGGATTTGTGCAATAGAAGGAGCGAGGCAATTTGTTTCTGTTTTCGTCGTTTGGGATTGGCGGTGGTGGAGAGACGTCCGAGGTGGAAAAGGAGGAGCAGCATCAGCAGCTGAGGCTGAAGAGTAAAGAAGCAACGGCGTGATGGAGCGTGAGAGTAACCCGATGCAGGCGCTCTGCCGATCCGGGTGCGGATTCTACGGCAACCCAGCCACAGACGGATTATGTTCACTTTGTTTCAAGGTACGTTCTGTCAATTCGATGATTGATGTAGTTGTTTTTTTGTTTGAAAATTTGTTGTGCTTGCTTTTGCTAACTCTGTGCGTTCTCTTATTTTTCTCTTGTTTGGTTGACGTCGTTTAGGAAGCGTTGAAGAAGAAGCAGCAACCTCCAGTGTCAGCCCCAAGCCCCTCCTCCGTGGTAAGCTCGGTTCCTCCCCCGCGGACCACGTTCATGGAAACGGCCCAGCCTACAGTACCATGCCTACCCGCCCCCATCGTACCCGCCTCCGAACAACACCAGCCCACAGACGTGAGTATATTTCGATGATGGTGATGATATGTACGCCGTGAATGCGTAAGCATCGCGTCTCCTGACAGCTGACACATTTCGACCCCAAAAGATTCCCGTGTTCCCCACCAAAATTCCCCGATTATGTCACAGGGTCACATCCCGCCGGTTGGTAAGGTGGACGCCGTGCCGACGTCGAGCGCCACCGCCGTCTCGAACGGCTCCACCAAACTGACAGGCTCAGACGTCGTCGACGGTGTACATACAGTCACCACCTGCAGCTCCGCTGCTGCAGTTTCACATTCAGATCCCCACAACTTAAGTTCGGAATGCTTGCAGATCGCCGAGGAAAGCGCGGCCACCGCAGCCGGCAGCAGTGTCGACCAGCCTGAAAATGAAAATTCGGACAAAGACGACAAGGACTCCAAGAAGAAGAAGAATCGTTGCGCCGTCTGCCGCAAGAAGGTTGGACTGACAGGTAAGAATCGGAAACAACAAATCACATGCTTTTTTTTTTCGCTTGTTTGTTAGAACTGTTTCGATCCATCGTTTCTTCTCTGTTTTGCAGGATTCGAATGCCGCTGCGGAGGATTGTTCTGTGCGGTGCATCGATACAGCGACAAGCACGACTGCTCGTTTAACTACCGGGAGATGGGAGCACAAGAGATCAGGCGCAACAATCCCGTGGTGGTCGGAGAGAAGATCCAGAAAATTTGAACCCCGCCACTAGTGCCATGCCATCGCGGCGTCGACGATGGACCCCCACAACAATGATTTGTTCTAACGAGAGGAAAATACAAATAGTGCTCGGACACTTGAAATAATAAAACAACAAAAAAAAATATATATAAACAAAAACAAACACACACACACACACATACATACATATATATATATAAATATAAATATTAAAAAAAAGTGACTAGTGCAAAGTATATAAAACATGGAAAAAAAATCTACAAAAATTACAAAAAAAAAATAATAATAAATAATAACAAAAAAATTATATATATATATTATACATAGAAATTTGAATGAACCTATAATTATATATAAATATATATATATACATATATATCTATATATATTATATATTGCAACAACAAAGTAATTGATGAAACGAATCAAACGATTTTTATGAAGCGTGTTCGGATTAATACAAATATTATTGGAGTGTGAATTGTTGGGGTGTTTCTATTTTCTCTCATTGTTTATACTTCTGTCTTTTTTCTCACATTATCCCTTAGGCCGTTTTTTTCTCTCATTTTTTTTTTCTTAAAATATAAATTTTGTTACAACTCTCTCTATTTTATTTTTTTTTCATTCAATCTCCGTCGATATTTATATATGTATATATATATATGTATATTGCAATTTTTTTCTGGAATTCCTCAATTATTTTGTGTCGAAGATCTTGTGCCTAGGAGCGGTGGTGACGATGATGATAATGGTCGATTATTAATGTATCGGTTATATAAAACTCCTTTGTAATTTAGTTTTTAACGAATTTTATAGGTGCGAAGTCTCTATATATATAAATATAGATTTGAAGCGGTTAAATTATTTTTCAAAAGTAACAAACGGACATCAATTATGAATGTGTATATTATATATATATATGTGTATATGTATATGAAATCGAGGAAAAAAACAAAAACACAACATGTCTCTTTTTTTAGATGGATTTATTATTATTACTATTAATATTCTTCTTATTATTATTATTATTTTATTGCGTTTAGGACTTTGTAATATGATACGATATTTTTTTGGGGGGCTTTTAGCTAGTACATTATTATTATATTATGTTTTTTTTTGTTTGGACACACTGCCTACCTCTACAAACCTACCAACCAACCAAAAAAATATACAATAACAAAAGAATAAGGGATGATAACACACACACAACAACAAAAAATAAATAAAAACGGAACACAAATCTATATCGAAGTGAACAAAAAAAAAATCTAATTAATTAATGAATGAATCGATTGATTATTTTTTTGGGGGAGGTGTGAAAATTTTGCAACACACTAATCAATTATATATATATATATAAATACATATATAAATTGAGAAAATAACAACAACTATAAAACAACCTATATATATATTATCACTGATAGTTTATATTATTATTATTATTTTTTCTTCTGTTTCGTATTTGTACATATTATTATATTATATTGTTTAGTTGGTAACTCCTCTATTCATTTATTTACTTTTTAATTTATTATTGTAAGGATGTTTTTGTTTTTCTTCCTTCCTGTATTTTGAAAACGATTAAAAAAAGTACGATTAATCTGAATTTATTGTTCTGTCATCATCATCATCAACTTCTTGCTATCGTCGATTTTATATTTTTGAATGAGTAAAATCCACAAAATAATAAATTAGGAAAAACATCCCCATCTATTGAGAGCGATTGTAATCATCATTTCAAAAACTGTTAGCTTTAGTTTAACTAAATTATTTATACATATATACATACATATATATATATTTGGGAGTGTTTGTAACGGGAATTAGAATCCATCCAATCGCTGCAGAGAATAGAGAGTACTTGCTTCGTCGATACGTATACAGGGTGATCATCGCGATTGTTTGACGTAAACCACCCTGTAATTTTTTTTTCTTACTTAAAATTATTTTCTTACCGGACGACATTCAGCTTCACTATAGACCAACACCGAACTCTTCTACTGTTGTGTTCGATTAATCAGAGAACGAGGATAGACACGAACCTTTCCTGTGCTTACCCTATGCATAATTACATTTGTTTCTGTGTGTATGTAAGAACTATTCGAGTTTATTAATATATTATTATTATTATAGTTTAATTATTTTTTTTGCGAGGTGTGATGTTTTCTTTTACATTATTTCAGTGCAATATGTATATATATACATATATGTGTGTATGTGCATATATAAATATATAAGAAACACCACGACTCAGTTTCGAGCGTTTCCTTTTCTCTCGTATTTATACTTTTGATTTAACTCTTTCTTACATTTAGTGAAATTCTGTGTTATTTGATTTATAAATATAAATAAAAATAAAACTATATTAATTTTAGTATAATTGGTTGCCTAACATTAATATACTTACGTCCATCTATTGGCAACACAACATTTTTACTTTCAAACTTCATTAACTTTTTCATTCCTCTGCATTCATTCCATTTTAATTAAATAGCAAAAATAATATTTTTTCAATTTTTACAAAAAACTAAGTTAGTTACAAATTACTCATTAGAAACTTTAAAAACTAATCTTTTAATAAATTAAAACTTCTAAAATCTTTAATTTTCGATATTTTAATTTAAAAAATGCTAATTTTCAATTAAATTTATTTAATGATGGATAAAATTAATGTATTAAATTAATACGGAAGGTTTTAGTAAATGGAAACAACATTATTAATATTTTATTTATTGATTTTTTTTTCTCAACAATTACTAGCGTGCACCGTCATATAAAATACGAGTGTTTACGTAACGCATCGCATATTCACTATGTATTATATATAAATTATGTATAAAAAACATCTGAAATTGTACTAAATAAAAAAATATATTAATAATTGGTATCATTACAATTGCAATAGAATTGTGGCGATCCGCATCGCGTTTGTATTATTGGCATTGCTGTTTGCATTTATTATATTTTTTTTGGTGTTGTGAATCTGTTTTGCGTGGTTTAAGTGATTTTAGACAGCAACGCGAGTACGGAGGGCTATTGGCAAGTGCTATCGATCATCAGTCCTTCTTGTTGGTGAGGTGGATGTACTTGGTGGATCTCTTCTTCGACCAGATGCAGCTGTTGAGCTTCTCGCCCATGATGTAGAGGGCCAACGAGAGTCCGAGCAGCGAGAGGAAGAAAACCATACGAAGCGGCAGATTGAGCACGTCGAGGACGGGGTAGACCCACATGTTCGTGTAGGCGTGGATCACGTGTATCCATACTAAGTAGACGAGCATGAAGACGGCGAGGATGCTGTATCCAATTTTCCTTGGTGGATATTTAGCTTTAGAGGTGAACATCTCGATCAGGATGAAGACCATGATGTTGGTGTGCACGCATTGGTTCAGCCACCATGGGAAGTATTGGTCTACGACGCGCGGCAGCACCAGCTCCCTGTCCACGAAGTAGATAGACCAGAAGGTGAGGCCGACGAAAAACGAAATGGGGAAGGCCAAACATGTTTGCAGCTAAAATAAATAAACAAAGTTAAGTTAATTCATAATAAATCAATCAAAAATTATAATACTCACATAATCCTTAAACTTTTGCAGACAACCCTCGTGTCCTTTCGTTTTCTGCTTGCAACCTAGAATGTCGTTTAAGAAGCAGACGCTGAAGAAGAAGGCTTGCAGCACCTGCAAAGGAAATTATAGAATTAAATTAGATTGACACTGATCAACTCGCTATTGTCCGCCACTTATGCAACTTCCTGCTGCGTGAACACTATAATTTGTCCTGCTACATGACGTTAATTCGCTTTTATCCAACAACTCATCACTATAACTAATTATATATCTTCCAGCAACGACAAATATAAAATATTCTACGAATCCTTGAATTCAAACACAATCAAAATAAAAAAAGATTTTTACTAACAAATATTTTCACAAAAAAATTTGAAAATCATATATTTCCACAAGAAATTAAATTTTAGCTGTTCTTAAAATAAATTATGTATTTTCATAATTAAATTATTAAAAATTACACACAAGGAAAAAGAGTACGAATTTAACAGTAGATTTTTACTAAGAAATATTTTCACAAGAAATAAAATATGAAAATTATATATTTTCACAAGAAATTAAATTTTAGCTTTTCTTAAATGAAATAATTTATTTTTATTGTTAATTTATTAAATTTATACATAAGAACAAAGTGTATGAATTTAACATTAGATTTTTACCAAGAAATATTTTCACAAGAAATGAAATTTAAAAATCATACATTTTTACAAGAAATGAAATTTTACCTTTTCTTAAATGAAATATTTTTTTTATTTTCATAATTAAATTATTAAAAATTACTCACAAGAAAAAATAGTGTACGAATTTAACAGTAGATTTATAGTAAAACAAATTTTCACAAGAAATTAAATTTTGGAAATCAAATATTTTCACAAGAAATGAAATTTTAGCTTTTCTTAAATGAAATAATTTATTTTTATAGTTAAATTATTAAAAATTGCACACAAAAAAAAAGTGTAATAATTTAACACTACTATAAAAAATTATAAAAACTTGAATTTTGCTAAAGTGTAACATAATATATTTTCATTAATTTACAAAATATTATATTTTCATCATCATTTACTAAATTAATTAGATTTCATTAAAAAAAAAACTAAAATTAAAGTTTTTAAGAAAAAAAAATTAACATTTATGTAATGAATGAAATAAACGACAAATATTTACAATAAATAATAATATCTATTGACGTCTGCATTCCCCAGACACATCCTATTTATAATTCATAAACTTATCTCGTCCGAATTTCGTAACTCCGACGCGATAAGACCGATCTAATTATATAATAAAATGCAGATTTGACTACAGTTTATCAACAAATTCATTCCGTACGTTTTCCACTGTCATTATTATTCAATTTGATTCAAAATAAAACAAACAGACTCCTGATAAGATAGTAGAATTTCACGAAAACATTTATAATTTAGAAATAAGAAAATATAAATATTTTAAGATAAAATGTTATAGTTTTTATTTTTTTAGATTCTCGTTTTTCAACGTTATTTACAATTGTTACAATCAATCTTTTTAGCTTAAAACTTGTGTCAAAGTGACATCTGTCATTTTACGTAGCTATAGATCCTATAGATTTTGTTTCATTACTGAAATTGGGAAAAATCTAAATTAGCGCTGGAGAAATTATTTTAATTTATTGAATTTCCTTAATATTTCATAAATTTTCAATTACTGAAAATTTCATTGATATTTTTTTAATAATATAAAAATTTATTAATAAGAGTATATTTAGAGAAAATCTAACTGAAAGCATTCAATTTAATTCACGCGAAGAGAACGAGGCAGCTGCAGCAGGAAACGCCGAGAGTTGTCTGTTCACGCACGGACAACGATGAATGCAAAGTGGAACGTCGTCGTCTGTTGTATTTTGACCGGTCGAAACGAATGCAAAATCAATACTCAAATACATAATAATATCCAGTCCGACCCTGGACAGACGGATCCATAAATGCGAATGAGCAAATAGGGAGCAAAAACGAAAAAAAATATTTTCATCTGATTCACAACGCACACATTATTCAGATTGCAATCGATGCTTTTATTGCCCAACAGCACACGAAGCTATAATTAAATTCTGCGGGTTGCATATGCAATTAAGGAGGCAATCCCGGATGGATTAATCGAGTTGATGAAGCGGTAAAACCGCGCGCGCGATTCCGAAGACTCTCTCGAAATTGTCTCTACATCCACTCCAGCAAATTCGTTCGAGCGATATTTTAATTAAAGTCACGCAAATCTCCGACGGGATCGGAATACATTTGTTCCAAAACTAGTTAATTTGTACTTTAGTTAGTCTCAATTTGCAAGTTTAATCTTTCACTTAAAGTAATTATTTAAAAAAAAAACGACAATAGCGACATCTGTGTTTATATATTCAATCAAGTAATTTCAATTTTGACATCTGTCATTTTGACATCTGTATTGTAAATATTAAAAAAATTTAATTTTAGAAATAATATTTCCATAGAAACGCAAAAAAAACATTTATTGTTTGTACGTCAATTAATGAATGTAGCTATTGTTTAACACTAGTTAAAGTGAAAATTTATTGACACCTGTTTCTTAATTGTTGATTAGGACATTAATTGAAATGAAACATGCGCCGATAATTGCTGCGAAGGTTGTGTTTCACTCGCAGCAATTTTGCTTACTAAACGTGAATTGTAATGACATCCAACCTACTTGCATAGACGATGAGTGCAATTGCAAATTGCAAATGAGAAACGTAATTTTTTCCACGTACGTCGCGGATGTAACATCACCGCGATGATTCATCCATATGCAAGTACAATTGATGATATAACATCGAAGGCAGCAATGGAAAACAAAACATTCATAGGAAATTCGTCTCGGATTACGCAATTCCGATTGGAGGAAAGATCTGATTTCAATACGACTTTCTAAGTTTACACAGCAGGAAAATCGATCGCATTACGAAATTGAAGCTTCTCAAATACTTTTATTTTAGAACATTTTAAATTTAGTATCGCATTTCTTAATATTATATAACAAAGATTACTTTTTCAGTTATTATTTCATGAAGCGTTCCTCAACATTTTTGCTACTGTAATTGTTTACTACAATTTTGACATCTGTCATTTTTTGACGTATACATTGAAATAATTTACACAGCAGTAAAATCAATCACTTTAAGAAATTAAAGCTTCACAAATTCTTTTATTTTAGTACATTTTAAATTTAGAGTCTTGTATATAATAAAGAATACTTTTTCAGTTAATTACTAATAATAATTTCATTAAGCCATGGTCAACATTTTTGCTACTACAATTGTTTATTACAATTTTGACATCTGTCATTTTTTTGACGTATACATTGAAATGATTTACATAGCAGGAAAATCGATCACGTTACGAAATTGAAACTTCACAAATACTTTTATTTCAGTACATTTTAAATTTAGTATCGCATTTCTTAATATTATATAATAAATAATACTTTTACAGTTAATTAATAACAATAATTTCATGAAGCCATCCTGAACATTTTTACTACTACAATTTTGACATCTGTCATTTTTTGACGTATACATTGAAATAATTCACACAGCAGGAAAATCAATCACGTTACGAAATTGAAGCTTTACAAATATTTTCAAATAATTAATAATAATTTCATTTTTTTAAACTTTTGACATGTGTCATTTTTTTGACGCATACAATTAAAATAATTTTTGCTAATCATTATGTGTACTTAATGATTTTCATTTATACCTAGAAATCGCTGTTCACCGCATTATCAAAGGTGTCGTTATCGACAAAAACAAAATGAAAAACTTTTTTTGTTTGTTGTTGCAAATTTACGATAAAGCAAAAATCGTTTGGAATCAGTAAACTTTGAGACGTTCCGAGTGAACTTAATAATGCAATTCGATGCATGCACGTCACTTGACGCGATTGACCCTTTGACATTCCAGCTGTGATAAAACGGTTTATCACACAGCGTGACCTTCTCGTCGATTATAAAGCTTCAACCGCAACGTAATTGTTGCATTGGTAAATGGAAAATAATTCGTGCAGTTTCATCGATTTGTTTTCAATAACTAATACTGATTCATTCCAATCGTTACTTATTCAAGAACCGGTATTCTTCTCAATGTAAAATCAATGATAAAATGTGTCATTACCAAAGTCAAAGATTCATAAAAAAAATAGTTTCTAAACAAAATTATTGCATGAAAATCAACAACTTAATTATCTAGTGATAATTATGACTAAAATTAATTTAATTAATAAAATATTATAAAAATAATAAGCATTTTGCTAAATGCACATTTAAACAATAATTATTCCAAATTAATTATTCAAGAGTTCTCATCAACAATTATTCTACTTCGCAAACAATAAAACGTATTTGTAATCAATTCAATCACTTACAAAACTTTCATTATAAATACTTTTTAGAAGTTTCCTATTTCAATTGAAAAACTTAAATATTGTGTCAATTCCGTTTATGCATGATATGAAATATTACATAATGACTGCCAGTCATCAATAATTAATTTTCTACGATCGATTCGAATTCAACGAATAATTTATTAATTCCATCGCCCTGAAAACTAGTTTAATTACGATTACATCAATAAATTCGTTGCAATAAAATAGATAATTATTATTAAAAAAAACATATTTTTTTAATGAAATTACTGAATTATGTAGATAAAAATAAATATTAAAAAACGATAAAAAATTAAAGTATTAGTAATTTATGAAAATACAGTTTTATAACTGTTTTAATGTTAAAATTTAGTACATAAGACATTGAGATTGTTAGAATTATGTAAGATATGAAAAAAATAATAAATTGATTTAAATAAATAAAAATTAATAAATTTAATTAATTTTAAAATTAAAAAAGATAAATTCAAGTAACTGAAAATATTTCATGAAGGATTGATGAAAAATTAATATGAAAATATTAATGTTTTAATAAATAGTTGTGAAGTTTAAGTGATTATTATAAAAAAATAATAGTTGTGTACGAAGTTTTATGAGATGAAGGTTATAGAAAGGATAAAAATGTTAAAGAACGCACCTCATCCCAGTAAGTTAAAAACTTGAGTTTGTTGGTGTTGCCGAATGTTTTCCCCATGGGGTGAACGTGGACGGGGACGTGAACGTAGAACCAGTCATAGTAAGCACTAAACCAGAAGTGGAGGGCGGCAATCAGATGGAAAGCCGGTCGAAGCATTTTCAAAAACTAACTTTTCACTACTTAATTGTATCAAAGCTACCGTATAGCTTAGGTCGTCAAATTTTCTTTTGTTTGTTATCACAAAAGTTAAATGTTCTATTCGGTTTCCCGACTTCTTCACTTATTATTATTTTTTTTTTTATTATTTCGTAGCGGCGAGGAACGCGAACAGCGACTGCCAAACGAATCCCGACGATTCTCTGGGATTGGTCCGAACCTGACTGTTATTGCTGCGTGATGCGCCGCAAGCCCCAAAAACAGAGCCGCACATCCACCGCCGTCGACCTCCTGCCCCTCCGCATTTTATTAATAATCACGATCATCAACAACCAGAGCCTATATCCACTTTTCCATACAGCTTGCAAATCAAATCTCACTTCAGCAATTGTAACTTCAGCAAATGTAGAGAATAATAAGTAAAGTTTAAATAAAAAGTATATTCGCTAATATCAAAACTAATGTAAAAAAACACGGATGATGTATAATAAATGTCAGACGCCAAAATTTAGTACGCGACGCTACCGTCGTCCTTGCATGGGGGAGGATTTGCCCTTATGACGTAATTCCGTCCTTTCCCCCATCGACTACGATAAATAATTTCGTGTACAAAATTATTTTCCCTTTCGTGTACAAAATTATTTTCAAATAATTGATATTTGAAAATGTCAAAAGTAATTGTACCTCAATAGAATATAGATGGCGATTGTGATTCATGCCAACATTAAATCCTGCTGCAATAAATATAACCATATCTGATTTGTGAAATTATTTCAGTTGGTATATTTTTAGACCTCAAGATCAATTTAATCCATAACTGTTGATAATTTGAACTACTTGTTTGTAAATGCGTTACTTATTTACATTATTAAATGGTACAAAGGTACATTTTCATATTTTTGTTTAGATTTAATAAAAAAAGCCACTCAGAATGCTCCACTATCCTTCACAAAACTTCAAAAGAAGTAAAGCGAACGGTCATCGATGAAGATCCGAATTCGTAAGAATCCAGAGCTTCTGCCTCACGCTCAGATAGCAGAACTACGACTCGTCATCGTGGTTTGTATACATGTCACGTTTGTGATATGTGTTGTGAAGATATACTACAGAAATGATCCTGTGAAGTATGATCTTAACAAATTTAGCAATCGATAACTTTTTCACCGTCGAGGAAATAAGTTTGTGACAAGGAGAGCTTACGTTAGTGACATCTATAGACGAAAGTAGCGTCCATATCAATCGATTATACAACCAAAGTTGCTTGTAACGGATAATTACGTAAGAAATAAAACCGGTTTCTATGGATAATCACTACAACTTGTTCGTGATAACGAGTACATTGTAAACAGTAATCAGTACGTAACTATTTACAATTACATTTTTAATTAATTGACAGATTTTTTTTCCATTTCTATTAAGTTTAATTAAATCAATATCTACAAATTTGAAATGAAAAATTAAATATAAATTAATATTTTTTTTTTTGATAATTATAAGAAAGAGTATCAAATTTCGTTCTCAATATTATAAAGCTGATCAAATATTTACCTAGTTTCAAATTACAGCCATTAACAAATTGAATATTATTTTGCAGGATCAATTACAAAAATGATAAAAAAAAGTCAATAATTTCATCTTCATTAATTTCATAACGTTACACAGTGTTTCTCAAACATTATGTCGTGCATCCCAACATACTTGTTTATAGTAAGTACTATAATGCAATAACTTATCAGATCCATTTTAATTGACTGTCAGTTGGCGACTTTTACTCTTTGAAGTAAGTTGACAGCTGTCAGTTGAAGACTCAATAAGCAAAAATGTTAGGTTTTTTGGCATTTTGACTGGCGTCAAAATAAATATAATAATTAATGACAAAAATATGATAATCAATGACTTAATAAAAATTATAATTGAAATAAGATTAGATAAGTCTCTTCTCTTTAAAGAATATCCGCCGCTCGTCCGCAAAGGGTTAATTTAACGATATCCAATATCTCGTTACCAAAATATACGATTGCATAATAGGAATAGATAAATAACAGTCGATTAGATACAAATGTTACATTGTACTCAGTGTTTTTTTTGTTCAAATTCTTATCCGATTGTAAACTTATTTTATAATACACGAATAATTACAACTTTCAGACTAATATTCATATAGTGTGCGAATAATAACAAGAAACGAAATAATATTAATTACGTAAATTTCGTATGGAAAATCTCAAAGTTAATGTTTTAATTAAGTCTCAAAGAGATTTCCTCATATTATTCACATATTTCATCATTTGCAAAAAAAAAAAGTTTTATTTTTCAAGGATAAAAAAAATATGAAACGTCATTTTCTATTGCGTAAATGTAGAAAATAATTGTTGTGACTAATTAATTAGTACTTTAATACTATTATAATGAATATTTGACGAATCTCTTAATAAGTAAAATAACATTGGTTTTCTGTTTGTTTGCTTTAATTAACATAATTTAAAGGTAAATACTCCTAAATTAAGATATACGCGCTTATATAGATATAACTTATTAGATATTTTAAGTTTTGTTGACTAATTCATTTAATAAGTGGAATATTTCTATTATACTATCAAAAAGAAAATTTTAAATTATTATTATTTTTTCTATGAAAAAACTTGTTCGAATATAGGCAACCCGATTTGCGGCAGGTATATTTATCTCATTTTTGGATAAATACAAATCGTAAAGCTGTGCAAAATTTGGTAACTGAATATAATTGATTGATTGAAGGAAATGTGTAAATTGAAGTTGTTGAAAATGTAATGGGATGAAGTAATTGATGATGCACGAATGTGGAGCATTTGCAAAAGAAATCGATCCGGGTTTTTGGTCAAGGTTATGAAAGTAGGAAGAAGTTAAGAGGAGAAATGAAGTTGTTCACTCACCAAATTCCAGACAGTTAGATACTTGAGTTTGCCCCGTGCAAAGTCGATGTCGGGTTTTGTCATCAGATGCCTGAGATCCACGTAGGTGTAATCATACCAGAAACTGAAGGCATCGTGAGCGAACGCTGCCAGATGGAACAGACTTCTCAACGAAATCATCTTCTATTTATTTATTTTGTCTATAACTTTTCTTCGAAACTCTCCAAAAGCAAATCTCAAACTGCTTGTGACGGTTGCAACAATAATAACAAAACTAAAGTGTAAAATATAGGCGAGATAAGATCACACATGCGCACTCTAATGATTCCAATTAGATTGAGGCGGGAATTATGTAGAAAGGAAATGAAATGAATGTGTATATAAAATAGGAAACGGCTGATGCTGCGCTTTTCCAAGACTGATTCACAGAGCTTTTCCACGGCGACTGGCGCATCTGATAAACCTTTCGTTCCAAATTTGTGGGTCGACGGACTATAGCGGAACTAAGAGAGAGCCCCACGTGTGCGCAACTAAAGGAAGTTCTGTCGTGCACTGACTGTGTGGCATTTCATCTGTCGTAATTGAGACCATAATAGCTAGTGAATAACTGGATAATTGATGTTGCCAAGCCAAGTGTGAATTTGCTCTTTCTTTAAATGACTCGTTATAATCGTTACTCGGGACGCACTCCTTGCGTTAACAAGAGATCACCATAAGAAAAGATACGTTCGACCTCGATGAACACTTTTCGCGTCAACAATAAATAAAGAATATTTAAAAACAAAACAACATTCCATATATTCTATGTAGTTTCCCGCCTATACGAATTGCTTATGTAATAATTACAAGCACTTAAAAAGTATTCACAAACTAAACTCTTAATTTCAAATATTCAAAAAATTATATAAATTTCAAACATTAAAAATTACCGTTAATTTCAAATATTCAAAAATTACCGTAAATTTCAAATATTCAAAAATTACCGTAAATTTCAAACATTTAAAAATTACCGTAAATTTCAAATATTCAAAAATTACCGTAAATTTCAAACATTTAAAACTATAGTTCATTTGAAACTTTCTAAAATTACTATAAATTTCAAATATTCAAAAATTACCGTAAATTTCTAATATTCAAAAATTACCTTAAATTTCATACATAAATACCGTAAATTTGAAATATTCAAAAAATCCTTTAAATTTCAAACATTAAAAAAAAACCATAAATTTTATATATTCCAAAAACCTAACTAATCATTCGTACTTTTTTCATAAATTAAGAAAAACTGACGTAATTTCGACATCCCAAATTACTTATTTCTTAAAATACCGTAACGTAACTTATACCAAATTAAAGCTAATTTAACACATTTACACAAGATTCATTAAATTCACAAAACTTTCGTACTTTTTTCATAAATAAAGAAAAACTGACGTAATTTCAACATCTCAACTTCCTTATTTCTTAACATACCATGACGTAACTTATACCAAATTAAAGCTAATTTAATACACATTTACACAAGATTCATTAAATTCACAAAACTTTCGTACTTTTTTCATAAATAAAGAAAAACTGACGTAATTTCAACATCTCAACTTCCTTATTTCTTAACATACCGTGACGTAACTTATACCAAATTAAAGCTAATTTAATACACATTTACACAAGATTCATTAAATTCACAAAACTTTCGTACTTTTTTCATAAATAAAGAAAAACCAACGTAATTTCAACATCCCAACTTCCTTATTTCTTAACATACCGTGACGTAACTTATACCAAATTAAAGCTAATTTAATACACATTTACACAAGATTCATTAAATTCACAAAACTTTCGCACTTTTTTCATAAATAAAGAAAAACCAACGTAATTTCAACATCCCAACTTCCTTATTTCTTAACATACCGTGACGTAACTTATACCAAATTAAAGCTAATTTAATACACATTTACACAAGATTCATTAAATTCACAAAACTTTCGTACTTTTTTCATAAATAAAGAAAAACCAACGTAATTTCAACATCCCAACTTCCTTATTTCTTAACATACCGTGACGCAACTTATACCAAATTAAAGCTAATTTAATACACATTTACACAAGATTCATTAAATTCACAAAACTTTCGTACTTTTTTCATAAATAAAGAAAAACCAACGTAATTTCAACATCCCAACTTCCTTATTTCTTAACATACCGTGACGTAACTTATACCAAATTAAAGCTAATTTAATACACATTTACACAAGATTCATTAAATTCACAAAACTTTCGTACTTTTTTCATAAATAAAGAAAAACCAACGTAATTTCAACATCTCAACTTCCTTATTTCTTAACATACCGTGACGTAACTTATACCAAATTAAAGCTAATTTAATACACATTTACACAAGATTCATTAAATTCACAAAACTTTCGTACTTTTTTCATAAATAAAGAAAAACCAACGTAATTTCAACATACCAACTTCCTTATTTCTTAACATACCGTGACGTAACTTATACCAAATTAAAGCTAATTTAATACACATTTACACAAGTTTCATTAAATTCACAAAACTTTCGTACTTTTTTCATAAATAAAGAAAAACCAACGTAATTTCAACATCCCAACTTCCTTATTTATTAACATACCGTGACGTAACTTATACCAAATTAAAGCTAATTTAATACACATTTACACAAGATTCATTAAATTCACAAATCTTTCGTACTTTTTTCATAAATTAAGAAAAACTGACGTAATTTCAACATCTCAACTTCCTTATTTCTGAACATACCGTGACGTAACTTATACCAAATTAAAGCTAATTTAATACACATTTACACAAGATTCATTAAATTCACAAAACTTTCGTACTTTTTTCATAAATAAAGAAAAACCAACGTAATTTCAACATCTCAACTTCCTTATTTCTTAACATACCGTGACGTAACTTATACCAAATTAAAGCTAATTTAATACACATTTACACAAGTTTCATTAAATTCACAAAACTTTCGTACTTTTTTCATAAATAAAGAAAAACTGACGTAATTTCAACATCTCAACTTCCTTATTTCTTAACATACCGAGACGTAACTTATACCAAATTAAAGCTAATTTAATACACATTTACACAAGATTCATTAAATTCACAAAACTTTCGTACTTTTTTCATAAATAAAGAAAAACTGACGTAATTTCAACATCTCAACTTACTTATTTCTTAACATACTGTAACGATTATTGGCTGGCGCTCTCGGGAGGATTCGGGACTGTCCGGAGAACATCGGTGGGATGTTCGAGATGTTATCGTGGCAGCCATGGATGTTATGTTTGGTTATGTTATTGTTTTAAGTTGAGTTTGGCGGCAGTCACCCTTCAAACTATAGGGGTGCTCCGTCTACAGGGAGATCAAGGAACGGACATTCCCTGCACTCAGGCCAAAAGAACAAGTGTCGTCAGTTCCATCAATTCCAATCATCTCAAAAAAAAACACCAGCTGAAATATCTTACGCCCAGACAACCAAGCAACAAGCAGAAGCCATCTCCGCCCAGGAATCACAGACACCCACAAATATAATCCAGTATCAACAACTCTATGAAATGATGATTCAAATGATGGGATGCATGGATACCATATCTTTCGAGGCTCCGCACAAGAATAAGGAAGTACCTCAATGTCTCCGCTGCCAGTGTTATGGACATACAAAAAATTACTGCGGGAAACAACTGTGATGTGTAAAATGTGGACAAAGTCTTAAAAAGTTGTCGCTAATTTTTAATGCTGTGTTGCGACTGGGAGATCAACGCATATCTTTCGAGGCTCCGCACAAGAATAAGAAAGTACTTCAATGTCTCCGCTGCCAGTGTTATGGGCATACAAAAAAACTGCGGGAAACAACTGTGATGTGTAAAATGTGGGCAGTCTTAAAAAGTTGTCGCTAATTTTTAATGCTGTGTTGCGACTGGGAGATCAATGCATATCTTTTGAGGCTCCGCACAAGAATAAGGAAATACCTCAATGTCTCCGCTGCCAGTGTTATGGACATACAAAAAATTACTGCGGGAAACAACCGTGATGTGTAAAATGTGGACAGTCTTAAAAAGTTGTCGCAAATTTTTAATGCTGTGTTGCGACTGGGAGATCAACGCATAACTTTCGAGGCTCCGCACAAGATAAGGAAGTACATCAATGTCTCCGCTGCAGTGTTATGGACATACAAAAAATTACTGCGGGAAACAACTGTGATGTGTAAAATGTGGACAAAGGCTTAAAAAGTTGTCCCTAATTTTTAATGCTGTGTTGCGACTGGGAGATCAATGCATATCTTTTGAGCCTCCGCACAAGAATAAGGAAGTACCTCAATGTCTCCGCTGCCAGTGTTATGGACATACAAAAAATTACTGCGGGAAACAACTGTGATGTGTAAAATGTGGACAAAGTCTTAAAAAGTTGTCGCTAATTTTTAATGCTGTGTTGCGACTGGGAGCTCAACGCATATCTTTCGAGGCTCCGCACAAGAATAAGGAAGTACATCAATGTCTCCGCTGCCAGTGTTATGGACATACAAAAAATTACTGCGGGAAACAACCGTGATGTGTAAAATGTGGACAAAGTCTTAAAAAGTTGTCGCAAATTTTTAATGCTGTGTTGCGACTGGGAGATCAACGCATAACTTTCGAGGCTCCGCACAAGAATAAGGAAGTACATCAATGTCCCCGCTGCAGTGTTATGGACATACAAAAAATTACTGCGGGAAACAACTGTGATGTGTAAAATGTGGACAAAGTTTTAAAAAGTTGTCGCTAATTTTTAATGCTGTGTTGCGACTGGGAGGTCAACGCATATCTTTTGAGGCTCCGCACAAGAATAAGGAAGTACATCAATGTCTCCGCTGCCAGTGTTGTGGACATACAAAAAATTACTGCGGGAAACAACTGTGATGTGTAAAATGTGGACAAAGTCTTAAAAAGTTGTCGCTAATTTTTAATGCTTTGTTGCGACTGGGAGGTCAACGCATATCTTTCGAGGCTCCGCACAAGAATAAGGAAGTACATCAATGTCTCCGCTGCCAGTGTTATGGACATACAAAAAATTACTGCGGGAAACAACTGTGATGTGTGAAATGTGGACAAAGTCTTAAAAAGTTGTCGCTAATTTTTAATGCTGTGTTGCGACTGGGAGATCAACGCATATCTTTTGAGGCTCCGCACAAGAATAAGAAAGTACCTCAATGTCTCCGCTGCCAGTGTTATGGACATACAAAAAATTACTGCAGGAAACAACTGTGATGTGTAAATTGTGGACAAAGTCATTTTTCCAATGAGTGCCAAAAATCACCAGACACTCCAGCAACATGTGCTTTGTGCAGTGGCAGTCTGCCAAGTAAAATTTAAGGACGAAATAACATCTTTGAGACCAATACGATCCGGTGTACCACAGGGAAGTGTGTCAGGACCCCTACTGTATGTGATTTTTACAGCTGACTTACCAACGACTCAGCAGGTAACAGTCGCTACCTTTGCGGATGATACTGCAATTCTTGCATCCGATGCTGACCCAATACATGCCTCAAGTGAGGGATGGTTGCTGAATCAATCCTTGAATTACCTGTTGAATATTGTCAGTCATGCAGCTCATTATCCACAGGATAATAGATTGCTGGAATTATAATAAAAAAAAAAGAATATATATTGAAGTTTTAGGTTTATCGCGATTTTAAGAAAAACTGACGTAATTTCAACATCTCAACTTCCTTATTTCTTAACATACGGTGACGTAACTTATACCAAATTAAAGACAATTTAACGTACATTTATATAAAATTCATTAATTTCATACAACTTTCGTACTTTTTTCAGAAATTAAGATAAACCGACGTAATTTCAACATCTCTACTTCCTTATTTCTTAACATACCGTGACGTAACTTATACCAAATTAAAGACAATTTAACGTACATTTATATAAAATTCATTAATTTCATACAACTTTCGTACTTTTTTCAGAAATTAAGAAAAATCGACGTAATTTCAACATTCCAAATTTCTTATTTCTTAACATACGGTGACAAAACTTATGTATGGTCTGCAATTTGTCATTGTTTTTTGACTGCATTGCACTGATGAGCCCCAAATTAGGGCGAAACTATACTGACACCACTGTTTTTTTTTTTACTAAACATTCATATTTAATTCGAATAAATTTTAGCACCGTAGTTTTAGTTTTTTGCAATTTTCAGGAAAACCGTAACACTTTATGTAATTTTCTCAACTGCTTATGAAAGAGCCTTGGAATACGCAACTAATGACGTATTGATCGTTATTCAATCTTAACTGGTTCGCGCGATATAAAGCGAAAATTAAGAATTTTAGCACCGTAGTTTTCGTTTTTTGCAATTTTCAGGAAAACCATAACACTTTATGTAATTTTCTCAACTGCTTATGAAAGAGCCTTGGAATACGCAACTAATGACGTATTGAACGTTATTCAATCTTACCTGGTTCGCGAGATATAAGCGAAAATTAAGAGTTTGGCCGAATCCTATTAACTTTTGATTTTTCAAAAATCGCTATAAATTTTTCAAAAATCGCTATAAATTTTAGCACCGTAGTTTTAGTTTTTTGCAATTTTCAGGAAAACCGTAATACTTTTCATAATTTTGTCAATTGCTTATGAAAGAGCATTAGAATACGCAACTAATGACGTATTGATCGTTATTCAATCTTACCTGGTTCGCGAGATATAAGCGAAAATTAAGAGTTTGGCCAAATCCTATTAACTTTTATTTTTTTCGTTTTTTGCAATTTTCAGGAAAACCGTAACACCGTATGTAATTTTCTCAACTGCTTATGAAAGAGCCTTGGAATACGCAACTAATGACGTATTGATCGTTATTCAATCTTACCTGGTTCGCGCGATATAAAGCGAAAATTAAGAATTTTAGCACCGTAGTTTTCGTTTTTTGCAATTTTCAGGAAAACCGTTACACTTTATGTAATTTTCTCAACTGCTTATGAAAGAGCCTTGGAATACGCAACTAATGACGTATTGATCGTTATTCAATCTTACCTGGTTCGCGAGATATAAGCGAAAATTAAGAGTTTGGCCAAATCCTATTAACTTTTGATTTTTCAAAAATCGCTATAAATTTTTCAAAAATCGCTATAAATTTTAGCACCGTAGTTTTAGTTTTTTGCAATTTTCAGGAAAACCGTAATACTTTTGATAATTTTGTCAATTGCTTATGAAAGAGCATTAGAATACGCAACTAATGACGTATTGATCGTTATTCAATCTTACCTGGTTCGCGAGATATAAGCGAAAATTAAGAGTTTGGCCAAATCCTATTAACTTTTATTTTTTTCGTTTTTTGCAATTTTCAGGAAAACCGTAACACCGTATGTAATTTTCTCAACTGCTTATGAAAGAGCCTTGGAATACGCAACTAATGACGTATTGATCGTTATTCAATCTTACCTGGTTCGCGCGATATAAAGCGAAAATTAAGAATTTTAGCACCGTAGTTTTCGTTTTTTGCAATTTTCATGAAAACCATAACACTTTATGTAATTTTCTCAACTGCTTATGAAAGAGCATTGGAATACGCAACTAATGACGTATTGAACGTTATTCAATCTTACCTGGTTCGCGAGATATAAGCGAAAATTAAGAGTTTGGCCAAATCCTATTAACTTTTGATTTTTCAAAAATCGCTATAAATTTTTCAAAAATCGCTATAAATTTTAGCACCGTAGTTTTAGTTTTTTGCAATTTTCAGGAAAACCGTAATACTTTTCGTAATTTTGTCAATTGCTTATGAAAGAGCATTAGAATACGCAACTAATGACGTATTGATCGTTATTCAATCTTACCTGGTTCGCGAGATATAAGCGAAAATTAAGAGTTTGGCCAAATCCTATTAACTTTTATTTTTTTCGTTTTTTGCAATTTTCAGGAAAACCGTAACACCGTATGTAATTTTCTCAACTGCTTATGAAAGAGCCTTGGAATACGCAACTAATGACGTATTGATCGTTATTCAATCTTACCTGGTTCGCGAGATATAAGCGAAAATTAAGAGTTTGGCCAAATCCTATTAACTTTTATTTTTTTCGTTTTTTGCAATTTTCAGGAAAACCGTAACACCGTATGTAATTTTCTCAACTGCTTATGAAAGAGCCTTGGAATACGCAACTAATGACGTATTGATCGTTATTCAATCTTACCTGGTTCGCGCGATATAAAGCGAAAATTAAGAATTTTAGCACCGTAGTTTTCGTTTTTTGCAATTTTCATGAAAACCATAACACTTTATGTAATTTTCTCAACTGCTTATGAAAGAGCATTGGAATACGCAACTAATGACGTATTGAACGTTATTCAATCTTACCTGGTTCGCGAGATATAAGCGAAAATTAAGAGTTTGGCCAAATCCTATTAACTTTTGATTTTTCAAAAATCGCTATAAATTTTTCAAAAATCGCTATAAATTTTAGCACCGTAGTTTTAGTTTTTTGCAATTTTCAGGAAAACCGTAATACTTTTCGTAATTTTGTCAATTGCTTATGAAAGAGCATTAGAATACGCAACAACTAATGACGTATTGATCGTTATTCAATCTTACCTGGTTCGCGAGATATAAGCGAAAATTAAGAGTTTGGCCAAATCCTATTAACTTTTATTTTTTTCGTTTTTTGCAATTTTCAGGAAAACCGTAACACCGTATGTAATTTTCTCAACTGCTTATGAAAGAGCCTTGGAATACGCAACTAATGACGTATTGATCGTTATTCAATCTTACCTGGTTCGCGCGATATAAAGCGAAAATTAAGAATTTTAGCACCGTAGTTTTCGTTTTTTGCAATTTTCAGGAAAACCATAACACTTTATGTAATTTTCTCAATTGCTTATGAAAGAGCATTAGAATACGCAACTAATGACGTATTGATCGTTATTCAATCTTACCTGGTTCGCCAGATATAAGCGAAAATTAAGAGTTTGGCCAAATCCTATTAACTTTTATTTTTTTCGTTTTTTGCAATTTTCAGGAAAACCGTAACACCGTATGTAATTTTCTCAACTGCTTATGAAAGAGCCTTGGAATACGCAACTAATGACGTATTGATCGTTATTCAATCTTACCTGGTTCGCGCGATATAAAGCGAAAATTAAGAATTTTAGCACCGTAGTTTTCGTTTTTTGCAATTTTCAGGAAAACCGTTACACTTTATGCAATTTTCTCAACTGCTTATGAAAGAGCATTGGAATACGCAACTAATGACGTATTGAACGTTATTCAATCTTACCTGGTTCGCGAGATATAAGCGAAAATTAAAAGTTTGGCCAAATCCTATTAACTTTTGATTTTTCAAAAATCGCTATAAATTTTTCAAAAATCGCTATAAATTTTAGCACCGTAGTTTTAGTTTTTTGCAATTTTCAGGAAAACCGTAATACTTTTCATAATTTTGTCAATTGCTTATGAAAGAGCATTAGAATACGCAACTAATGACGTATTGAACTTTTATTTTTTTCGTTTTTTGCAATTTTCAGGAAAACCGTAACACTTTATGTAATTTTCTCAACTGCTTATGAAAGAGCCTTGGAATACGCAACTAATGACGTATTGATCGTTATTCAATCTTACCTGGTTCGCGCGATATAAAGCGAAAATTAAGAATTTTAGCACCGTAGTTTTCGTTTTTTGCAATTTTCAGGAAAACCGTTACACTTTATGTAATTTTCTCAACTGCTTATGAAAGAGCATTGGAATACGCAACTAATGACGTATTGAACGTTATTCAATCTTACCTGGTTCGCGAGATATAAGCGAAAATTAAGAGTTTGGCCGAATCCTATTAACTTTTGATTTTTCAAAAATCGCTATAAATTTTTCAAAAATCGCTATAAATTTTAGCACCGTAGTTTTAGTTTTTTGCAATTTTCAGGAAAACCGTAATACTTTTCATAATTTTGTCAATTGCTTATGAAAGAGCATTAGAATACGCAACTAATGACGTATTGAACTTTTATTTTTTTCGTTTTTTGCAATTTTCAGGAAAACCGTAACACTTTATGTAATTTTCTCAACTGCTTATGAAAGAGCCTTGGAATACGCAACTAATGACGTATTGAACGTTATTCAATCTTACCTGGTTCGCGCGATATAAAGCGAAAATTAAGAATTTTAGCACCGTAGTTTTCGTT
Organism: Nicrophorus investigator; assembly: GCA_963457615.1. Classification (NCBI taxonomy): domain Eukaryota; kingdom Metazoa; phylum Arthropoda; class Insecta; order Coleoptera; family Silphidae; genus Nicrophorus; species Nicrophorus investigator. The sequence goes on from OY735143.1 coordinate 4,702,421, forward strand.
TTTTGCAATTTTCAGGAAAACCATAACACTTTATGTAATTTTCTCAACTGCTTATGAAAGAGCCTTGGAATACGCAACTAATGACGTATTGATCGTTATTCAATCTTACCTGGTTCGCGAGATATAAGCGAAAATTAAGAGTTTGGCCAAATCCTATTAACTTTTATTTTTTTCGTTTTTTGCAATTTTCAGGAAAACCGTAACAGTTTATGTAATTTTCTCAACTGCTTATGAAAGAGCCTTGGAATACGCAACTAATGACGTATTGATCGTTATTCAATCTTACCTGGTTCGCGCGATATAAAGCGAAAATTAAGAATTTTAGCACCGTAGTTTTCGTTTTTTGCAATTTTCAGGAAAACCATAACACTTTATGTAATTTTCTCAACTGCTTATGAAAGAGCCTTGGAATACGCAACTAATGACGTATTGAACGTTATTCAATCTTACCTGGTTCGCGAGATATAAGCGAAAATTAAAAGTTTGGCCGAATCCTATTAACTTTTAATTTTTCAAAAATCGCTATAAATTTTTCAAAAATCGCTATAAATTTTAGCACCGTAGTTTTAGTTTTTTGCAATTTTCAGGAAAACCGTAATACTTTTCATAATTTTGTCAATTGCTTATGAAAGAGCATTAGAATACGCAACTAATGACGTATTGAACGTTATTCAATCTTACCTGGTTCGCGAGATATAAGCGAAAATTAAGAGTTTGGCCAAATCCTATTAACTTTTATTTTTTTCGTTTTTTGCAATTGTCAGGAAAACCGTAACACTTTATGTAATTTTCTCAACTGCTTATGAAAGAGCCTTGGAATACGCAACTAATGACGTATTGAACGTTATTCAATCTTACCTGGTTCGCGCGATATAAAGCGAAAATTAAGAATTTTAGCACCGTAGTTTTCGTTTTTTGCAATTTTCAGGAAAACCATAACACTTTATGTAATTTTCTCAACTGCTTATGAAAGAGCCTTGGAATACGCAACTAATGACGTATTGAACGTTATTCAATCTTACCTGGTTCGCGCGATATAAAGCGAAAATTAAGAATTTTAGCACCGTAGTTTTCGTTTTTTGCAATTTTCAGGAAAACCATAACACTTTATGTAATTTTCTCAACTGCTTATGAAAGAGCCTTGGAATACGCAACTAATGACGTATTGAACGTTATTCAATCTTACCTGGTTCGCGCGATATAAAGCGAAAATTAAGAATTTTAGCACCGTAGTTTTCGTTTTTTGCAATTTTCAGGAAAACCATAACACTTTATGTAATTTTCTCAACTGCTTATGAAAGAGCCTTGGAATACGCAACTAATGACGTATTGAACGTTATTCAATCTTACCTGGTTCGCGCGATATAAAGCGAAAATTAAGAATTTTAGCACCGTAGTTTTCGTTTTTTGCAATTTTCAGGAAAACCATAACACTTTATGTAATTTTCTCAACTGCTTATGAAAGAGCCTTGGAATACGCAACTAATGACGTATTGAACGTTATTCAATCTTACCTGGTTCGCGCGATATAAAGCGAAAATTAAGAATTTTAGCACCGTAGTTTTCGTTTTTTGCAATTTTCAGGAAAACCATAACACTTTATGTAATTTTCTCAACTGCTTATGTAAGAGCATTGGAATACGCAACTAATGACGTATTGAACGTTATTCAATCTTACCTGGTTCGCGAGATATAAGCGAAAATTAAAAGTTTGGCCGAATCCTATTAACTTTTGATTTTTCAAAAATCGCTATAAATTTTTCAAAAATCGCTATAAATTTTAGCACCGTAGTTTTAGTTTTTTGCAATTTTCAGGAAAACCGTAATACTTTTCATAATTTTGTCAATTGCTTATGAAAGAGCATTAGAATACGCAACTAATGACGTATTGAACGTTATTCAATCTTACCTGGTTCGCGCGATATAAAGCGAAAATTAAGAATTTTAGCACCGTAGTTTTCGTTTTTTGCAATTTTCAGGAAAACCATAACACTTTATGTAATTTTCTCAACTGCTTATGAAAGAGCCTTGGAATACGCAACTAATGACGTATTGAACGTTATTCAATCTTACCTGGTTCGCGCGATATAAAGCGAAAATTAAGAATTTTAGCACCGTAGTTTTCGTTTTTTGCAATTTTCAGGAAAACCGTAACACTTTATGTAATTTTCTCAACTGCTTATGAAAGAGCCTTGGAATACGCAACTAATGACGTATTGATCTTTATTCAATCTTACCTGGTTCGCGCGATATAAAGCGAAAATTAAGAATTTTAGCACCGTAGTTTTCGTTTTTTGCAATTTTCAGGAAAACCGTAACACTTTATGTAATTTTCTCAACTGCTTATGAAAGAGCCTTGGAATACGCAACTAATGACGTATTGATCTTTATTCAATCTTACCTGGTTCGCGCGATATAAAGCGAAAATTAAGAATTTTAGCACCGTAGTTTTCGTTTTTTGCAATTTTCAGGAAAACCATAACACTTTATGTAATTTTCTCAACTGCTTATGAAAGAGCCTTGGAATACGCAACTAATGACGTATTGATCGTTATTCAATCTTACCTGGTTCGCGAGATATAAGCGAAAATTTAGAGTTTGGTCGAATCCTATTAACTTTTGATTTTTCAAAAATCGCTATAAATTTTTCAAAAATCGCTTAAAATTTTAGCACCGTAGTTTTAGTTTTTTGCAATTTTCAGGAAAATCGTAATACTTTTCATAATTTTGTCAATTGCTTATGAAAGAGCATTAGAATACGCAACTAATGACGTATTGATCGTTATTCAATCTTACCTGGTTCGCGAGATATAAGCGAAAATTAAGAATTTGGCCAAATCCTATTAACTTTTATTTTTTTCGTTTTTTGCAATTTTCAGGAAAACCGTAACACTTTATGTAATTTTCTCAACTGCTTATGAAAGAGCCTTGGAATACGCAACTAATGACGTATTGATCGTTATTCAATCTTACCTGGTTCGCGCGATATAATGCGAAAATTAAGAATTTTAGCACCGTAGTTTTCGTTTTTTGCAATTTTCAGGAAAACCGTAACACTTTATGTAATTTTCTCAACTGCTTTTGAAAGAGCATTGTGTGGTAAGTGTGTAGAATGTTTTGAATTTTGAATGGATTTTTTGCTTATCGGAATGTAAAGAATGTGTGCAATATCTGCAATCAAACATACAACAAAGAGTATATTTGGTTGCCTATAATAATAACAAATATGCTTTGGAAAATAAATTTCTTTATTGAAATATTGATTCTAGAACAATTTCAGCATATCCATTCGGAAGGTGGCTATCTCTACTTGATTATTCCATAACGTTTAAATGTTGGTTCTGAAATTAAATGAATGATAAACTTTGATAAGGTTACGTGGATGTTGAATAAGGCAAGAAAATGTAGACATTTGTAACAATATTTACCATAAGATCCTATTGGCTCCAAATGATCATGAAAATACTTTTGGCCTTTTGTGCCTTCTCAATGTAAATGGAAAATCTGTATACTGATTTTCTCAAATTATAAATCACAATTGTAATGGGTGGAGGAGGCAAAAATAACAGATGGTCTTCCTGAAACAAGAAATACTTTTAGTCACAATTAAACTGAAAATTTACCTTCTGGATTTTTTAATCTGACTGCTAGGATTAAGCGAAAGTCAACAATACATCTATAATTGCTATAAATAACACATACAATATCCAAACATATTCTATGCAAATGAAAACTGACCTGGGCAATGTAATCAATCAATCTCTGATGAATGCAACTGCAGTTTTCATATAAATATCTGCCTTAGGTAATAGTTATATAAACCTGTGGAGCACATTATTGATTTAGTCTGGTATCAGAAAATTGCAGAATTAAGAACAAATCTAAAGGAAGGCACCATGATTGTATATACTTATAGGATTTACTACCTAGTTGCCCCTAGTGCCTGCAACCAAATATGCATTATTACATTTTCTTAAAAACGTAATATTATAATTAAAGCAGATATTAAATTGAAGATTGGTAAACTTAAATAGTTTTACTGTAATAAACAAACTGCATTACTAATTACCTTGTAAGTTCGGAATATGTTGAAATCCTTGCCATTTGATGGATGAGACATCCATCAGTAGTAGAAACTTTTTGCTTGTAGTTCGGGCATGTTAGCGCTGCACAAAATCCAATTTCCTAACAACTTACTAATATAATTAAACAAATAGTTTAATTAGAATACTGATTAGTTCTAACTATATTTATGCTACAGCCAAATGTAATTATCAATTATTTTTCAAGTTATAAACATTTAAAAGAAAGTTATCCGCGCCATCTTTCTTCAAATAGCATCATTTGAATTGGATATTCTATATTCAAACCTATTTTGGTGGACAACCAAAATTGATAGTTTGGGCATTTTGTCGCTGCATAAAATCTATTTCCTTAAAAAACGCATTAAATATATAAACAAATATTTTTAGTTGAAGCTTAGATAGATCTAATTACTTTAATCTAATCAACGAATGTAAATATAAATTAGTTTGCAAGATATGAACGTTTTAATTATTGTATTCATAGTCATCTATTGTCAATAAAAGAAACCAGTTTAGATAAAATAGCTAATTTGAAAATTTGTAAATTTTTCATAATTTTCAAAAAAACACAAATATATTTGAATGGTCATTAATGCATATGAAAGAACATTGGAATATGCAACTAATTATGTATTGAACATAATACAATCTTTAGTATTTCTCGAGATATTTGCAGAAAATGAATGATTTTTTAGGTTTTATTCATTTTTCACAAGAAATAGAATTAGAATACTCAACTAATGACAAATTGAACGTTATGTAATCTTCAGTATTACTTGAGTTATAAGCAGAAATTTACTGTATTTTCCTAATCCAATTAACCTACGTTTTTCAACAATTTCATAAAAATTTAATACTGTAGTTTTTAGTTTTTCACGATTTTCAGGAAGACTATAAAACTTTATTCAATTTTCACTAATGCATAAGAATGAGCGTCGATATATGCAACTAATTATATATTCAAATTATTTTTTACTACATTTCTAAAAAAAATCAAATAAATTTTGAAAAATCCTGATATCCAATACATTTTTCTTATTTACTAAACAACAAAAATTAATAGAAAGAAATTTTATCTTCAAATAAAATCGGTGAGTTTTTTACTGCATAACAACCGCAGACGAAAAGCGAATTGGAACGGTTAACCTCGATATTCGTCGGCTGAAACATAACTCCAGATAATTCTGATAGCGCAATAAAAATTTATAACGAAACGAAACTAAAAGAAAAATACATCGAGAAGAGAAAATATCACGAGTTCTCCGACAGGTGAAGACGTATAATAAGATTATTTCTTTTGATTATTATTTTTCTGCTGTCGCCGATGTTTTCAGGTATGAAATCGTAAATTGCCGGAGACTAAAAGAGAAATCACGAAAAAAAAACTGGTTCAGATCTGTTCACTCCAAGTCTCACTTCATTATTATTAAACTTTTTATATAGACTGAAAAAAAGTTTCAGTTTCGTTTTTATTTACTTCAACTTCACTCCTCAACAATTTAATATCTATAATTTTAGATTTTTTTTAAAATTTATATAACGTTTTGGTGATTAAAAATTTAAATTAATTTCTGTGTTATATAATTGATTATAAATTTAACGTTTCCTAAAGCTAAGTTGTCAAATATGGGATGGAACAACAAGCATTTCCATCCAATTTAGGCGTTACCTAAAGTGCACGTCTCCAATACGTAATTTAAGCTGAAAGGAAATGAGCGGTTTTCCTCGTAACGAAATTAATAAAACTTATTGTTAAGCTAATGTCTATAGACGATTATTGTCTGCGGCGATGTTCGTATAGAATCTGTAATAAGCCTGACATAAAGGCAATGTTATGCAAAGAATAACGACGGACATTTACAGTATTCCAGATAGCCGATGACACACTTTAAAATGTATCCTATTTATACATATATACACGCATTGTGAGCAACGGAAAGAAATCGACGACGTTCGAAATTGATTGCGTTTAGTTTCTCCGCGATAATAGAGGGAGAGGAATGGAAGAAGAAAGAAAAAATGAATGGAAATAAATCTATTGGAAATCTTCGTTGTTATTTATGGTCGAGGCCTCAAATATCATGCGAAACCTACTTCTTTGTGCAGTTTGATGAATGCACTTCGACGCAATTTTATGAAGAAGTTGATCGTATGAAATTATGATACACCGTTATAATATATTGTTACATAAAAAAGCGTTGATTGCAAAACTTATCGTATGTCAATATTTTATCTGTTAAATGTGTTTGTTTTTTACTATCTAAATTACTTTCAGCTGTTATCAAAATGTTCATTCATTCATATCCTTAAATGCGTTTATAAAGGAAATTATAAACTAGAAATATTTGTAACTTGTTATAATCGTTAAATGTAACAATTATTTAGATTGTAAATAAATAAATAAATATTTACTTTGATATTTACAAACTTTTCGTTAAGTCTCGAACTGACACATCATTTTCAAAAATTTATTTGAAGCTGTCAAATCAACAAACTTGACAAAATAAAATTACATAACGCATTAAAAAAAATATGAATTTGTAGATTTAAGAAATTTGCATTGAAACTAATGACTCAATGAACGAAATCGTTAAATTTAAAAATTATTTAGATTGTAAAAAAATAAATATTTACTTTAATATTTATAAACTTTTCGTTAATTCTCCAACTGACACGTGATATTCAAAAATTTATTTAGAGCTGTCAAATCAACAATCTTGACAAAATAAAATTACATAACGCATTAAAAAAAAATAGTATTTTCATAAAAAAAAATATTAATTTGTAGATTTAAGAAATTTGCATTGAAACTAATGACTCATTCGTGCATGAAGTCAATGAACGAAATATAAAAACAAACTTCAAAGAAATGTTTATTATTTTAATTTTGTTGTTTTAATTTAAATTAATTGCAATAAATGACTCATTTGTAATATATTAAAATGCAAGAAGTCATTGAACCAACAATAATATTTGAAATTTCGAAGTTTAGTTAACTATAAATAATTGAAACACAAATCAATTTTTTTAATATTTACATAGTAATTTATTTGACAGTTACTTCAGATTTTAACAATAAAAACTAAGTTATTTTTACGTTTCCATGGTGATTTACAATATTTTTTTAAAGGTAAATTTTCCGTTTAGTTTTGAACTTAAATATTTGTCTTCTTTACTTAAACTTCGAAATTTAGTTAACAATAAATAATTGAAACACAAATTTTTTTTTTAATATTTACATAGTAATTTATTTGACAGTTACTTCAGATTTTAACAATAAAAACTAAGTTATTTTTATCTTTAGAGATATAGACTAGTTTCAAAAATAAAATTGCTAAGTATTATTTCGAATATATTTTATTTAACTTTCAGATTTAAGGGAAAAAAAATCACTTCTTAATGAATGTAAACAATAATAATTATGATAATGTAATGATTAGATAAAATTACTCGAAAATAAAATTAAAAATTTAATTATAACTATTATTTTTATTTTGAAATGAAATAAAAACAATTAAAAATAGTATGCTTGGGATAAACAAAAATTGACAGATTTGTAGTTTATAACCATGGAAACAAAATGGATTTGATTAAATGTTATTTATCTGTCAAATATCAAGTGGAAAGGTGAATTGGATTATGGAAATACTCGTTACATCGATTATGGAGAACGGATCAATTATTAATGAAGGAAATTAATAGAATCAGCTCGAAATAAATGTGTTTAGATGGAGGGATGGATGTTTATTTCACGAGTGGCAGCGATGTTAATGTAAGTAGAGTTAATATTATTTTTGATTTTTGCACCTGGTTTCGCGACTCTTTGGAAACTGATAAAAATGAAACTGGATTCGGCTCGTATTCTGAAATAATGATATGTAGTAGCAGCAGCAGCATGTGGAATCAGACAACCTTGAGGAAATGAATCAATACGTGTGATTCCAGTGAAATGACGAATCCGCGTACAATTTTTAATCGCTCACTGCAATAAACCCGAAAAATCTGGACCGTAGTAATGCGATAGCGATTGAATCAATTTGATTTATTTTTTGGTTGCGTGCGATTGTGAAAAGTGTCAAAGTCGAAGGGAGCAGGTACCACCGGTGTATGGTTTGTTTGTTGTTGTTTCCGCTTCGTCGTGTTCTTTTAATGTTCTTTTACTTCTTCAATTTCTTTTCGTTAGTTAATATGAGAAGTACCGTAAGTGAGCCCGGTGCGTGTAAAAACCGCAAGTGACCAATGGAGGAAACCTTGTAACCAGGTACATGGACTGAGCCTCCCACCACCACCTCGGACAGAACCTGTGGTGTGGGTCCCCCACAAGTATACAACTGGTATGGATGGAAGTGAGTCATGTAGACTGGCTGCATTGGTTCGTCGAGCGAGTACCATGTATGGTCGTCCTGTGTGAAACGCGATCGTGAAGAGGATTATCGAAAAAAAAAAAAACTGTTATCAACCGAATCGGCGGTGGTGGTGGTGCCGCTTCACCAGGTGTTCCCAAACAGAGTTAAATGATAAGAGGATCGCCTGCAGAATACCACAGCGAGTGTCCATTTCTGCAGTGGTCATCGCCGTCAGAATAAAACCCGTTCAGCACTTAAGTCGACTTAAATCAGGTGAGTCGCCATTCATTGGGAAGCTAATCGGACGACGGGCCTTGGCAGTTTCTGCATTTAATTACGCGCGTATGCAAATCGAAAAACGCCGATAAAATAATGGGACTGCAAACCATCGGATTACGTAACTCTCATCATCATTGTTGTTGTTGAAAATGTGTTTTTTTTTTTCGCTTCGGGCGAGTCGGTTAGAAAGAGCGCCGCTAATGAGAGTTAACTCGAAAATACGGTAAACACTCCGAAATGTTGGCTTTCTCCTGTTGGTAAGCGAAACGTTACGCAATCGCCTTTTGTTTTGTCAATAGATTGTCGATGCGCGCCGCACCGAAACGAACTTTGTAACAAAAACAAAGCCAAACTTCTGTTCCAACCATATGTTCGGAGTCGCAAAGTTTCGGACAGGTTCGAACGAGTATTTTCGAACTAATGACTCACCTGAAGAATAACATATTCGAAGAAGTCATCGAACCAAAAAATTCCCTTAGCAACGCAATTAAATAAAGGAATCGAAGAACAACTGCTGATTAACAGAATAATCAATGCATCAAAATAGACAAAATTTTTATACATAAATGATATTTTTTAGTCCCGATATTGGCAAAACCTATATCCGGCGCTATCCGAGGTATTACTGTAAACATATATTAAGTAACGGAAAATTTAAAAAACTATTGTAAATCACCATGGAAACGTAACAAAACTGTCAAAATTGTTGTCTATAATAAAAAATCGTTTATCATTTGTCAAACAATAAACAATTTTTGCTTAGATAGTAAAGTCAATAAGTTTAAAATTACCATGGAGACAGACTGGAAGATTATTTGTCTCGTGTTTCTGAGAATCCATTAAAGTAAGGAATCGTTAACTGGATAAGATTTAAGTTAATCCTAATCTAACGAAGACTGTTAAAGCGAATTGAACTTAAGTAATTATATTTTTAAATAATGTGCAAATAATAGAAATTTTGTAGACAATATTCAAGAAATCTTAATTTATCATATTATTAAAAATACTTAATGAATGATGATGATTGATGATTATAAAAATTTGGAATTGTCTTAATTCTTGAGTTGAGTCTTGAAAAATATGTAATAAGTAAACATGCAATTACTTATCGCTAAACTAGTTAGCTTGAGTATATACTAAGAAACGTACATTGTTTTATGTCATTTAGCTTCACTTATGAATCATTTGCTAAATATTAAATGCATGTTTTTATGTGGAAAAATGAGACATCTTTGAATCTGCATTTTATTGATTCATACTTTGTATTTGTGTATTTTATAAATAGATTTGATTGATTTTTAAATGAAACATTTTAATAGAAATACGAATTTATGCTTAAAAAATTATGAAAGAAAATTTTTTTTTTTATAATTCGTAATACAGACTACAGACCTTGAGATTTTGTTAAATGTGTGAATTTGTTAAGTGTTAAGTAAATCATCTTCGTTTTTACCCGATTCGTTCTATTTGGAAATGAGCACTTTTTCAAATTATATCCGCTAAATACGTTGCTTAACTATCGTTAACTGTTCATCAAATATTATTTTTAAATATGCGAGATAAAAGGAAATCATACTTGTTTCTACTTGTTTTAATCTCTTTAAAAATGAACACCTTTTCAAATGCTATCCTCTAAACACGTTGCTTAACTTTCTTTAACTATTCATCAAATATGAAGTTTAGTGATACGAGATAAAGCGAAATTGCATTAAAAATAAAGTTTTTTTTTGTACAGTTAAAAAGGAAATCGTCTTTGCTGCAACTTGATTCATTTTATTTGGAAATGCTCACCTTTTCAAATTTTATCTTATTGCTTAACGTTTATTAACTTCCATATGAGATAAAGGAAAATTACATTTAAAAAACTTTTAATTTATTAATAGAAGGGAAAACATTTTCGTTATGCTCTAATTGGAAATGAGTACCTTTTCAAATTCTATCCTTTAAACACGTTGCTTAACTATCTTTAACTATTCATCAAATATGAAGTTTAGTGATATGAGATAAAGCGAAATTTCATTAAAAAAAGTTTTTATGTACAAATAAAAAGGAAATTGACTTTGCTACTACTACTATTTGGAAATGCTCACCTTTTCAAATTCTATCTTATTGCTTAACTTTTATATGAGATAAAGGGAAATTACATTTTTATTTACTAATAGAAGGAAAATCGTCTTCGTTTCGCTTTAATTGGAAATTTTCAAATTTTATCCTTTAGACACGTTGCTTAACTTTCATTAACTGTTAATCAATTATGAAGTTTATTTATATGAGATAAAGGGAAATTACTTTTGAAAACTTGTTATGTACTAATAAAAAGGAAATCGTCTTCGTTTCTAATAGTTTCGCTCTAATTGGAAATGTGTACCTTTTCAAAATCTATCCTCTAAACACGTTGCTTAACCTTTTATTAACTGTTCATTAATTATGTGAGATTTAGAAATTTTTGTTGTTGTAAATGTTTAAAAAGTATTCAAAGTTTACCATTGTGTTACGCCATTCTGCATGCATGCGATTCGCAATTAGTTTGTAACTCATTAACTAGAAAAAAAATCTCTTTGTCTTTGCAATATTAAAAGCTAAATGTGTCACGTTCTAAATCCCCATACGAAATATGACCATTATTTAGACACGTAGTAAACAAAAAAGGCATGAAATTTAAGCGTTAAGTAATTCGATGCATTTTTTTGAAGATTTTTTTGCGATTTATTTATTTTTTTTTTAAATCTGGGATTTCGTTAATCTCATCGATCTACTAAGGTCACGTTCACGTATGTGAAATACACTAATCTCGAGTGATTTAAAAGTGGGATTACCTCGTGTCCATTAATGAGTTAATCAGCGAGATGTAACGAGTAGTTTGGATGCGCGATATAGGCGAGGAGGAAAACTTTCACGAACGTAATTAGAATACATTTTCAACTTTCTAAATGGTTGATCCCGGAATATGAGACTACATGTTTTACACTTTTTTTTCTCTCTAATCTCAAACCATGTTTATTTATTTATTACTGAAACTAACCGAAACGGTTATCTAAAAATATGCAGTTTCTTCAAAATTTGAATAATTTATACATTTATTAAACTAATTCATGTAAAAACGTTACTTTTTCACCAATTAATATTTCAAATAGCAAAGTTATGTAACCAAAAGAGAAAATATTTAATTATATTTTTTAAATTATTAATTAAATATATAAATAAACTATGTACTTTGGACTCTAAACTCATTACGTTCTAATTATAGCAAATTCAAGTTCGGAAAAGTTGATCGATAAATCTTGCGAGTAATGTTATTTTTTTTTGTTAAAAAAATTACCAACAAAAAGTAAACACGTGGACCATGAAACATTTTCATTCGAAAGTACCTTGGATTGCGTACGCGTTCCGAAAAGCGCTGATCTTGCGACAGAATTGTTGTTGCGACGAAAGAAAAAGAAGTGTATTCCGATAATCGAATGCAGCAACTATTGAAACGAAGAATGTTACTCGGCGAAGGACGTAGGCATCATAGGTCAATATCTCATTGTAATTGGATGATCTGATATTTGCTTCAATACGTTTGCAAATTGCGCCACCCACTTTCAATAATACTTCTATAATAAAAAAAGTTTCATTAAATTCTAGTTTAATTTGACATTAATAATGACACTTCAACTTTGACGTAACCAATTTGGAAGATGACAATCTGTTGCCTAGGTAATAGAAAATTTATATAATGTAGTTGATAATTATTACACCAGATGGACAAATTTAAGTTGCAACTACATTTGTATACAAAAATAATAATTAAATCATGCAATTAAAATCCACTAAATTAATTGCAAAAATTTTCATTAAATTTTAGTTTAATTTGACATTAATAATGACACTTCAACTTTGACGTAACCAATTTGGGAGATGACAACCTGTTGCCTAGGTAATAGAAAATTTATCTTAAATACGCGTATATAATAACGCAGTTGGTAATTATTACACCAGGTGGACAAATTTAAGTTGCAATTACATTTGTATACAAAAATAATAATTAAATCATGCAAATAAAATTAATAAATTAATTCTATTCAAATCATTATTTTTATCTTGTGTAATATTGAAGAAATGTTTGCAATTCGTAATCTTTCTAAGTAAAGTTAATATTTACTCTGTAAAATACTATAAATGTTATTACTACGAAAAAAAAGTATCGGTTAGTTTAAAAGAATAAAAAAATAGGTGCATTAAATGTGATTTTGATGTTGTGTGTGGAAATTGATACATTTTCAATTGTTGTTTATGCGTTGTCATGGAATAACCATGGTAATGAACTAATTGCTTTGAACAAACGGAACGACGAGCGTAAATAGACAACCTTTGCGGCAGTAAGTCCATACCATAAAGGCATAAAGTTCAAAGCTTATTGTTTATATTTTTATACTAAGCTATATTATTGACCCAATTACAATTGTCTACGCAAAGTGTATATAATTCGTTATTCTATATTAATTATCAAATATATTTCGAGTTATGATGTAAAAATTATCAAATCAAATATTTGGACAATTTTACTTAATTACTTAGGTAATTTTTTTTATTAGACTCATTAGAAAGGCCAAAATTTTATCATTAATCAGTTTAACAGTTTTCGAGTTATCACAAAAAATAATATTGAATAAATTAATGTTTTATAGCTTATTGTTATATAATTGAATTTTCGAAAATTATAATAAACTTGTTTAATTGCTGAAAGGTTAAATTATCTGTGAAAATCCATTAAAAAAAAACTGTTTCAAGCCTTGATTCTGGTTTTATTGTTCTGCTCCGCGTCACCGTGTCGTTGACATTTCCATCTTGGAATTATTTACTTATTAAAAGAAATTAATTTTTCCACAGTTTTTTTTTTTAAATGCGAGTAAATATTTTCTTTGTGAAAGATGGATTTTAATTGCTGATTGAGTTAAGTTAGACTTTGTATTGAACGCAGCAGCACAATGGACGCTGTTTGTTCGTTTAATATTCAATATTTTCATTGCGGGGAGATTAACGAACGGAAATAAACGCTCTTTTTTATCGACGATGGAGCGTGCTGAATAAATGCATATTGGAATAAGGCAGTCCATTGTTTGATTCCGAGTGGTGCGTTTCAATTTCTTGTGCTGCGATTTAGACTAATTTGTGTTTTTCTTTGGTTGCAGGATAATGGCGGAATATTTGGAGTACGATTGGAAGGGTGGGTTGATATCTCGGGATACCTTCGCTAGCGAGCTGATGAGGTGTCACAAGGAGGTGGATAAGGAGACGACGATTCAGAGTTTGAGGACTTTGGTGCAGCAGTCTGCCGATATCGAGATGAAGCGATCGATTCAAGTGGATGATAGGAGTCTTCTGAAGTTTTTGTATGCAAGGAAGTTCGATGTGGATGAGGCTTTCAGCCTGATCCAGAGCTACTTCGGGTACAGAAAGAAGAATCCGGAGATCTTCAAGAATTTCAATACGGACGCTGCTGATATAAGGAAGTCTTTGGAGGATGGTCTTCCTGGTGTGCTCGATTCCAAAGATAGGAAAGGCAGATGCGTTCTGATACTCAATGCAAATAACTGGGACTGCTCTTACACCCTCCTCAGCGTGTATCGCGCTCTGCTGTACACCCTGGAGGTGCTGATCAACGAAACGCAGTACCAAGCCAAAGGCTTCGTCGTGCTCGTGGATTGGACAGAGTTCTCCTTCAGACAGACTACGAACTTGAAGCCGAGCGTTCTGAAGCTGATGATCGAAGGTCTGCAGGACTGCTTCCCCGCGAAATTCAAGGGAATCCACTTCATCGGCCAACCGTGGTACGTGGAGGCGGCGCTCACAGTGATCAAGCCCTTCCTCAAGGACAAAACGAAGGAGAGGATCTACGTGCACGGAAACAACCTGAGCACGCTGCACGAGTACGTGGCCAGGGACATCCTCCCAACGGAAATGGGCGGGGAACAGGCCGGATACAACCCGGAAGTGTGGCTCAAGACCATACTGAGCGCAGAAAAAGTCGAGGTCATTTAGGAAATCACAAGACGTTAATCAAAAAAAAAATCAGAAGAATTGAGACGAAACGGAAGAGATCATTCTGAAACGGTGGGCAGTTCCTACGCGCAAAATTTAAAGCTCGAAATTCCAAAAAAATATATAAAAATAAGATTGAAACAAAACGTAAAAAAAACATCAAGAAGGAGAAGAAAATCCTGCGACGATGATTCATTCTGATCCTCGTGGAAAGGAAACACGTCCCGAAATAAATTAATAAACAATGAAGCTCTTTCGCATTCACGAATAACTCAAATATATAAACAAAGAGTTCATTGTGTTTATTGTTTGTTGCTTGTTACTCATGACATTACGAACGATCCGACGGTTATGCAATGTCCTGGTGACCGTGCACGATGGGTTGCTCGAAAAATACACAACAAATATATTTTTTATACACGTAAAATCACTTCATATCGGTGATGCAAGTAATTAAGTATTTTTCTTTTTAAATTTGTTATGTTCCACGTTCGACTCGAAATTCAGCAGTTTCTTAAGACGATGTGAAACCTCTCGATATTATTAATTACTTGTAAATTTTTATAATAATTTATTTATACGCGTTATCTCTCTGTAAGTCACTGTGTACATTTAGCTGTAAGTTACTTCACTTAGGTTGAACGAGGCGAAGACGATTTGTAAGTTAAGATGAAAACAATAATATGAGACAATAAATTACTTTTTTTTTGAAAATACCCATTTTTTTTCTACCATTATCTTAATTATACAAGCGTTCACTAACTTTTATTTACTTGTTTTAACATAACTATATCTCGAGCTTTACTTTCAATAAAAGCCTGAAATTTATTATAAAGAATTAGCAACATTACTATAAGAAACGTATTTATTAAAAATTTTGAAGAACATTAACAATTTTTTTTTTTTAATTAAATAAAGAGCCACTCAGAATGCTCCACTATCCTTCACAAAACTTCAAAGAAGTAAAGCGAACGGTCATCGATGAAGATCCAAATTCATAAGAATCCAGAGCTTCTGCCTCACGCTCAGATAGCAGAACTACGACTCATCATCGTGGTTTGTATACATGTCACGTTTGTGATATGTGTTGTGAAGATATACTACAGAAATGATCCTGTGAAGTATGATCTTAATTTTAAAACGGTTTTAATTGAAGTCTTCAAACTCTCTTACGAATAACTAAACCGATGAGAGTGAATGATGCGCCACCTATGATACATATCAAATAATTAAAATAGTTACATCTGTATTTATATTTAACTTTAATTCTACTATTAGCAGATAATAAATGTGATTAAACTCTCTGAATTTATATCAGTTATTTATAAATATTAGTTATAACACTTATTCAACTCAGTGAGCTTTTTGTCATTTCTGGTCAACAGTGAAATCTTTTGGTTCAACGTTTGAATTAAGTTAGCAAAACTGGTAATCTAACCAAAACCCACAATTTATAAAGATTGCTTATCTTTTATAATATACTTAACGAATAGTTCTTAAAATATTTTGAAGTTCGTCTAACTATAACATGAAAGATGAATAAAAAATCATTAGGTTCCATCAAAAATAATTTTCCGTTTTACATATAGACTATAAGTTAATCATGTTTGTAAATATAGTTGCATACGATTAAATTAGTTTTATTAAACGTACTAATTAGAATCACGGACTACTGGAAGCTTTCAAGAAGATTGACTAAAAATTATATCATATACTCACATTTTAACATACAGAGTTATTCAAATAATTTGCATGTAGCGAACATTTTTCAAAGCATATTTTGTTAAACAGTTATGTCTTATCATTCTATTGATAAACAATATGGAATTAGGTCATAGTTATAAATATAAATAAAAGCAAATTTTTAAAATTCTATTTTTACTTCGTATCGCTTGAAATATACAACTTTTTTATTAAATATTCATTATTTTTTAAATTTTAGAAATTATTATTTAATATTAAGTTATTTTAATTAAAAGTAAACTTTTTGTTTCATTCAAAATAGTTTTTTATTCAATATTTGAAACTGTAGAAAACTTTTTAATTAATTACAGACTTTTATTTATTTTTACAAATGGCGGATATATCCGTCATATGCTGATATTAGTGCTTAGTAGTAGTATTTTTTAATCAGCTTTTGTTTCTTTTGATAAATAATAATATACAGTGACTGTTGAGAATGGTTATTACTTGTTGCTAAGTTACATGCAAAATATCTAATTAGATTTCCAGTGTTTTCATGCAACCATACGTACACGCAAGTGCAGATAATTACGTCGTTACGCAACGACGACGCCGTGACGTGACGCTTGCATGTCTCCTTAGCGGCACGTCGCGCTCGCGAGGAATTCGGTCCGTCCAGTTTGGTGCCGGATTTCGCGACGGCAAGGCTGTGCGCTCCGAAAAGCGCGTACCGAAAGTTTCAAAATTTCAATTTACAAATAAACACTTTTACATAATATGTTGCTGTGCGATTGAACTATTTAAAAAAAAACAGAAACAAGATCAATCGAAAACCAGACTATCATTATTAGGTAACGAATTGAGTGAAAGTTACAATAAGTTGCATAATTTTAAAGCAAACGGAGTTTAGGAGAGAGAAAAAAATAATTAAGTTTTCTGTTGACACCTAGAGTATTGTTGTTTTACATAATATGATTTTGGTTCGTATTGTATTTTTTATTTATTTTTTCACTTATCTAACATTATTTGTGGGATTCTGGATATTTCTTCTATCGCAACTTATTGTTTAATGTTTGATTGGGTTTTTAATTGTTCTTTCTCAATGTCAGATGCAATTAACGCTCACGTTCGACACGTTTATTATTGCACCAATTATAATAAGCGCGTTGCATATTCATCGATCACACGAAACTCATTATAAAGTTCCACTAACAAAAGTTGAAACAGGTTAAAAAAAAAGGAGAAGGATAATAACTGGATGCAAGACTAACGAGCATTGTTCCAAGGATGAGCGGCGGGGCGAGGAGTACCGCGAGGTTCCGTTATGAGTGCACAAATTTTTGCACGCACTAATAATCGCCTACAAAATAACTAATGCTCACTATTCAAATAGATTGCACATCATTATTCAAATCCATGAAGAAATTCACATGAAAAACGAGTTACTAATATTTAGTAAGTAAAGTAAATTTTAGTAAAGTAGTCCAAATACCTACAACACAGTAATTAATAATTAAGAAATTCAAATCACATACAAAAATTAAATTTATTTTATAATTAAGTACAAAAAATAATTGTTTATATTAATTGTTGTATTTTATTTTTTATTGTTGTTTAATTCTGTGTTAAATAACGGTTGAAATAAGTTTATGAGAAAAACTACGAATTTTTCAACGCAAACCGGAATGCCGGTTCTCTTTTGTGTTGCGGCCTCGGTTAGGATGGATGTTTCCGTTGTTCTACTTCGTTTTTTTGTTGTTGTTGTTATGTTCTTCAATAAAAATAGAAAGAATGGACGAGAAAACGAAAGGCGCTTACAAGAAAAAATAAATTGTAAGCGTAGAAAATTTCACTTAGAACGAAGCACACGGCATACTTTGGTCCGTAATAATGTAACAACAATAACGAAAAACGGATTCCTGCACGAACCTCGTCCTTAAATCACTTCACATGTCCGTGCCAATTGCGACATACGAAAACAACCAATGTCTTTAATCACGCTGTAAATAATTCAATTTTTTGTATAGATTAGATTCGGTTTAAAAGTAATTTACTTTAACCATTTGACAGAAGCACCTGTCAATAATTTACGTCAGAAATAACGCCATCTAGTTTCAATGATTTAATTAATTATTTTAATTTTAAAAAAAATATGTCGGACGTCAATATCAACTGTCATTAACAACTGTCATTGGCAATATTAACGTCAAATAGGTCAATAATGAATAAAAACGTTAAAATAATGATTTTTCATATATATGATTGTGTGAAATAAAAATTGTCGGTAAATCAAAAGTAATTACCTGCAAGTATGTCATTAAAAAAAGTATTACATTAATGGTTTTGTGTCCAATTAGAAAATGACAGTTGACATTAAAAGAAAGAAAGAAAGAACCTCCATAATTGATTCATTAAGTCGTAGTTTGTGTCTACTATTGCAACTGCTGTAGATGGAAACGTGTGTCGTGACTGCTACCTGCGACAATTTCCATAATTTCGTGCACGCAATGCAACGTTTCCGAATAGAGAAAACGGCGTTAATTCGTGAAACGAAAATGAAACGTCCGAAAAAAAAACGAAACTTAACACGAAGATAACATTGTGTTATTGCAGTTTGAAAAAATACGAATTGATAAGAGTCTCAATGTCACCATCCTCCATATTGCACACAAATTTTTGAACGGTTGATGGGTTTTTAATGGTATTTAACATTTTAAAAATATAATAATCGTGGAATACATAAATAGAAGAGAAACTCGTCCGAGGTTCGAATACAATGAGCTAATAACGTGCAACGGTTAAGAAAGCAAATGTTTCATAAAGCGATTAAGCAGATGGGTTATCATTAAAATGTCAATTGATTGGGTGTAAAAATGAAATTTTCGTAACATAAATAATAATTTTATTGAAGCTACATCTTTTTTTAAAAATAGAATTATACAGTTTTTGAAGGTTATATCTATTTTATTATGTTATGTAATTTTTTGTACCTATTTATTTATACAGTAATTTAATATAACTCATAAATCATAATATTAATTGATTTGCATACAAATATTGAAAATAAATAATCTAATCTAATTGAAATTTTTAGTTAACCTAACTTAACCTAACCTTAAAATGTATATTTTTATATATATTTTGTCTATACATTTAATATAACTATAAAATATTGAAAAAAATAATCGAAATATTTTTTTTAGTTAACCTAACTTGACCTAACCTTCAAATTTTTGTTTTTATATCTATTTTATCTATACAGTTATTTAATATAACTGAATTATAATATTAATTTGCATACAAATATTTAAAAAATCTAACCTAAACTATATATTTTTTTAGTTAACCCAACTTAACCTAACCTACAAATCCATGTTTTTTATTTGATAAATAAATTTATAAACCAAAAAATATAGAAATAAGAATATCTTTAACGAAATTTAACGAGTTTTGGTTTGCACAACAATTGCGTTCATTTGAACAATGAAAATGAGCACAATTGTGAACCAATTTTCTTTACGGTATTGATCGTGTTCTGTCCTGAATTCGCTAATAAACGAAAAAAAGACGTGGTAGACATTCTCTTCGTTCCGTAATAATGTGGGAACACGGCAGGTGTTTAGCGAGTCGATTTGTGCCAATGAGTTCTACTCGGTTTGTTTGAACAGTGATTAGAAGTTTTGATAACAGGACGCAATAGGTGACGTTTCGTTAACGCGTCGTTAACAAAACAAAACAATTGAATTCGAATTAATGGACGTAATTTGAACATGAAATTTTTCCTATTGAATTAAAAAAATTTACAAAAATAATTTCATTTTAAAGTTAAATTATTTACATTTTGTATCATTATTAAAAGAAAATTTAACCAAAAAAAAATACTTAGAAATTCCACGTAATTCAGAAATAATATGCGGATACGCTGTTGATTACGTTCAAAAAATATTTTTGTCGTGTTATCAGTGAGTGATAATTATTTTTTTTAAATTAAAAATATGAATGTGTCTACACATTTTTGCGTCGATAAGTCCGGACGTTTATCACAGCGAAAGATTAATAAGCAAATATATTTAGAACCGCGTCAATCTAAAAACTATAAATTTTCTTGTAACCAAGAGAAAGTTCCATTCAACACTGTGAATTTCTCACGTAATGACTCGATTGTCTTCGTACAAGGAAATAATATTATGAAAAATGATTTTCCTCAATTTAAATAATTATGTGAACGGTTTCTCCTATTTTTTACGTGTATTTTTTTTATTTTCTAATTAATTACACTTTAAAAACAATGAAAATATATGTATTTATTAATTCTTAAGGAAAGTTTTTTAACATAAATTTGTTTTTGGTAATCTGACATTTCAGTTTGACATAACCGTCAAAAGTGTCAAATTATTTAATGAACTTGACATTTGTTATTTTATTTTACAAATTGTACATGTATTTTGTTCTTCTCTAATGATTAAAGAATATTAATTAAACTTTAAAAACAATGAAAATATATGTATTTATTAATTATAAAACAATAAAAGGAAAGGATTTATGTTTTTATAACGCAAATATCATGTTGGTAATTTGACATTCTTGTTTGACATAACTGTCAAATTATTTTACTTGACATTTGTCATTTTTATTTTACAAATTGTACATGTATTTTTTTGCGTCTAGTTTTGTTGATTATTTTATTTTTAAATTATAAATAGTTGTGTGAATGTCAAGCCAAGGACGAATCGAATTGAATTAAAAATTTCCATACACAAACAATAATAATATAAAAGTATGTAGCAAATTTTTATCGATATAAAACATAATTTGAATTATTATTATAATAATTTTGTTATTGTTACGTTCACTGTTTCATATTATAATTTTACAAAAAAAAGTAATATAGTGCAGGTAAATTGCTTGAAATTATATGCAATTATTATTGCAATACTGAAATTAATTATGGAAAGTAAAATCCCGCTGCGAACTAATAAATTAATGATTATTTCTGAGTATAATTTGTGTGTTTGCTAATTCCAGCCGTCAAAACTGGATAATTAAGGTGATTGAGTTTATTGCAATTGCTCTGTGAAATACAACCTGTTTCCGTTCCGTTCATGCAGAGTTATTCGTGGATGATTATAAGATTTGAATATTGTAAATGGCAATCGGTAAAGAAATACCGGAATTTCATGGAATTTCCAGTTTACTTCGATCAATTTTGCACTGCCATGACTAACATTTTTTACACAACCTGTAATTATTTAGTTTCTCTTTAGTTAGGAAGATTAGTTTTGTAAATTTCGGTTATTATAAAATATGAATGTCTGCATTATTAAATGTATATTTCCACAAGAAATATTAATAAGGAAATTGGTAAAATGATGGATAATTCCTATAACTAGAAAATCATATTGATAGACATTTGAATCAAGTGGCGACATCTGTATTGCACACATTAATTAACTTGACACTTTAAGTTATGTAATTTTTTTTTGAATATTGTTAAAAAAAATAAAATTTTCTTGTTTTTTTTATTACTTTGAACGAAAAGCTTTGAAAGCTTTTCAGGAATTTTTCTTTGTAATTTAAAAATAAACGTAACTCAGCGGCAATTTTCCTGGCCTGGAGACAACGTTTGTTGAAACTGAAGTGCTTTTCATCGATTTATTAAATTATTCCGTTCAATACCTTCTATATATGCTTTCGTGCAATAGGGAAAAGTAGGTTAAGTAGAGGCTTACTACTTACTAAAAAAAACTAAACCCACGCTATTTCTGTATATATACACACAATATATATTAATTTCACTATCTTAACAATGAAAGTAAATCAATGAATTGAATGAAATCGTATATCTATTAATAATAAAAAAAGACACGTCAGATTATGAAATCGTCGTTATCATTTTTACAATAATTTATTTCGATAACACTGATATCGTCAAGAATGATTAAAAAATTGCGAAATGTTATTTCATGAAAATACATGACATTTCTGTGAATGTCTATCATAATATATTTTTTGTAACCATGGAGATAAAATAATAAATTGACAGTTTTAAATATTTGACATTTGTAGAAACGAAATTGAATATCTGTCATATTGCAATTTATTAACGTAATTATAAAAATATTTCAAAAATTATTAATTATTTTCAATTTTTCAAAAAAATTATTTATATAATTTCAGAACCAAACTTTATCATAATTTTCAAAAAATAACTTTTATATAAACAGATTTCAATGAGTATAAGTAAAAGTATAAGTATCAGAGTTAATAAGAGTTTTTCCACATTATTTATTTGTAGTTTGATTTGACAGCTGTCATTTCGATTGAGAATCGTTGTTAATTATAATTAGTAAGTAATTGTTTTTATCACCAGGAATATTTTAACAACTAAATAAAATAATAAAACTATTTCTACTAAAATATTATGTTTTGTGAATACAAATTATATTTTTTTGATGTCTCATAAAAATTAATTAAAACTAATAAAAAATACGAGAAAGGTAAGATTTTCGTAGATAAATTGCAATTATTTTTGCTTGTTGGACATTCGGTGAACGTAAAACTGTTTGCATAAACAGCTCCTCGGATGCATGCGCAACTTAATGTTAATTGCAGGTAAACCCATGCAGCTGTAATGAGCGATAATCAAAATAATTAAAAGAAATGCGATTCAGCCGTGTTTTATCGCCGCGGAATGCAGCGAGTTTCGAATATATTTGTAAATTACATCTCGATATGCATCAAAATCATAATAATATCAATAAATATATTCCGTTCGTTTAATGCATACTTTCTACTACATTTGTGTTATTTTTTTTGTATAGTTTTGTTGCAGTAAATGCAAATATCTCATTATTTTTTTTTACTTTGGTTTTGAGTGCACTTCCTGTTGGTAAAACTGCAAGGAATGCGTTCGGAGCCCGCAGGCCCTCGGGGCGTATGCATCTGATCAATATTTATACTGCATCGAGGATAAAGAAAAGTGTAACGAATAATCATCGTCATCATCATCATCATCGCGAAGAAAATTGTGATGGTAAACCGCGGAGATTTTGGAATTTACATTAAATTACATTTTAATGCAATTGCGTTAACTTAAATTGGATGATTTACAAAATTGCCTCAAGAGAGAAACTTATTTCTTCAGGCTTCGAATTCCTTAACTATTTTGCAAATCCGTATTACATTTCTTCAACAAACAAAGTTTAATTTATAATAAATCAAAATTATTTAAACAATTTTTTCTATTTTAAAATTTTTCACTTCAAAAAATTATTTTTTTTAAATCTTGAAATTCGACTAAATTACAGTTTTAACATCTTTCTGTTATAATGTACGAGATTGTTAAACTATTTTTTTTCACGGCGAAAGAAGCCAAGTTTCCTGGATGATTTACAAAATTGCTTCATCGAGAAAATTATTTCCTCAGGCTTCGAATTCCTCAACTATTTTGCAAATCCGCACTACATTTCTTCAACAAATAAATAAATCAAAATTATTTTTTTTCAGTTCATTATTTCTATTTTAAATTTTTTTACTTCAAAAATATAATTTTTGAAATCTTAAAATTCGACTTAATTACTACAGTTTTTAATCACTTTTTAAACGTCCTCTTTCTATTATATTGTACGTGATTGTTAAACTATTTTTTTTTCACGGCGGAAGAAGCCCAGTTTCCTGGTTTATTTTTTATTTTTTTTAATTGACGGAATGAGAGTGTTTTGCGGAACGGGAAATAACTATTGCCGGGTCCCTCTCTGTCCACGTTCTATTCCCAACGAGAAAGCGCCTCGCTTTTGCAGGAAATTAAGCTGAACGCAGTGCAGCGTACTAGTTTTAGTTTTTCTGTTCATTCCATTCCCTGCCAGTAATTGGACTTCCATGAAACAAACTTATTTCCCACAAATTCACGTACCTTAAACACAGTATTATTATTTTATTAAAAAAACAGTGAATGCTTTGTTGTTGTTTCCACAGTTTAATATAAAACGACGTTATTATATAATTGAGGAAAATTGAGTTCTTAATTAGTTTTACTTGAAAAAAACTAATTACAATATAAAAAACTAATTATTATTACAATTTGCATTGTTTGTTCAAATAATAAGTAAATTTAAACAATTTTTAATTAAAATGAAAATATGTATTTTTTTTGTAGCAAAATAATACAACAAAAAATCAGTAAATACTTGTGTAAATAAACTACGCTTTATTCATTGAATAAAATAAATACTTTATTTTTCTTGACTAACTTTTATTGTTTCCTGTCTTTAACAAAAATTGGTAAACAATATTGAACACTTAAAGAATTCGGTTTTAGTTAAAATCAAGATATGCTTTGGAAAAATAAACAAAGGCGTAAATATTGTTTGACGTTTGTAAGTCAAAACAATTCGGAGGTTTTAAGTTGAAGAATTTGAAGTTTGTAGTGTTTAAACGACAATAATTTACTAATGGAATTTAGTGAAGAGTTTTAAAAGTTTGATTATTGGATTCTTTAAGTGGTGCAATCTTTGTTTGCGTTTGGTATGGTCGTCACGGCGACGTCGTGGAAACGTCAATAAAGTGACGTTTCTTGATTGTTGTCGACGGGTGAGCTTATTTTTTCTTTTGGATATTTTCAGATGAAGAACGTGAGTTTCGAGACGCCTTCGAGTGCTTTCAAATCCAGAATTCCGGTTCCGCTGTCGCCGCCGATGTCGCTGCGTCGATCGACGAGCTTCCGCGACGGCGCGTCGCTGCAGGACTCGCGGCTCGCCGGTTTTGATCCTGGCCGCAGGACGACGCTGCGCAGGGGCAGATCCTTCATGGAGAGGGGCGAGCGCGGTGGTGGCTGCAACGGGGTCGTCGGGTGCACCGGGGCCAAGGGGGCCAAAGGGCCCCCATGCACCAGCAGACAGCACCAGACTTCGACGCCGACCCAACAGTCGAGGAAAGGATCGAACGCAGAGGGTGTCACGACACCGGGAGGGCGAACACGCAATTTGGTGAGTACCCCATAATATTAAGTGAAGAAGAGTTGCAGCACCCTCGCTTTCGGGGTTGAAAAATCGGGGGTTCAGTTACCCCAGTTTTTCCGTGGTGATTAAAACGCGACCGTGTTGTATTGATCTCTCCGCTTCGTTTTCTTACTTCCACGAACCATGGTAAATAACAGCGAGTTTAATAATTAGTTGTTTGTCCAATTCCGCCCGTACATTACAATTACACTTAAGTGCTCTACAAGTTACGTAATTCATTTAATTAGTGGCGCTGTTGAAATGCTGGAAACTGTAAAATTACATTTCCCCATTCAAATTAAATGTCAAATGGTCATCTGACAGATCCTCAATATTTCACATTTCAATTTGCTTTGCCACGTATACAAATCCAAATATTACCAATAAAATTTCAATTAATTTTAGATATTGGAAATTCAATAGAATCTAAAAATAGAAATATGTTTTCACCTATGACATTTAGCTTGAAAAGAATCTTATGACCCCATTTTCCTATATTCATATAAAACTTCCAAAAAAACTTTAAAAGTTTCATGTTTATAAATCGACAATTTGAAAGTTAGCAAAGAATGTTGTATAATTTACAACGAATTTAATTTATTTTTTATATTTATTTATTTAAAATTGTCCTTGAATATAGGTAATTATTTGTACATTATATATGCAAATATTATAGATAAAAAATATAGATTATTTTTATTTTTAGTAGAACGTGTTATTAGTGTTTAATCAATAATTAAATAAGTTATATAAATATAGACGTAAGTTTTGTCCTTCAGATTAATAACATCGTATTACAAAGTAATTGCATTTTCAGTCGAGGATTTAATTTCATAAAAATAAAAGGAAGAAAGTTGTTGTTAATCTACCTTGGCCTTTATTGCGTCTCAATTTTTGTTGCTGGAAATTAATAAATATTATAATGATATTTGTGGATTGAGAAATCTTACATATTTTATAATAATTCGTTGAATTTATTTGAAAACTGTGAAGTATGTTGAAATTATAATATTGTAATATTTTATGGATTTAAAGTAGGACAAGAATATTGTTTTAGCGAAGACTGCTTCTTTGTAACGAGTTGGCAAGATGATGTTTTGGCATGTTTCCAAAAAAGTAAAATAATCCTAAAACAAGTCTATAAAAAGAGTTAAATCGTTTACCTTGATTTGTTTTGTACACATTAACTTTCTCTTACTTTTAGAATGTTTTTGCTAATTTTCTGATATTCAATCGAAACTTGTATTAATATGATTCGAAATGATCTTATCCGCATCAGAGATTAGATTCAATTAAATTATGAATACTTGTGTAGTTTATAGTTCGGTTATTTATAGAGAATTATGTATTCACGTGCATTTAATTTATAATTTCCGTTCGTTTTTCCAATGCAAATAGAAAATTGAAACCGTCGAGCGTAGAGCTGGTAGTTCTTAAGATAATTAATCGAAAACCGTGTAATCTGCATACATTATCATTATCGCCGCTTCTGGTAAAACCTTTGAATTCGATTTGCATTTAACGGTCTTAACCCACGAAAATAAAAGAATCCTTCAGCATTACGCCATTATGGTGTTATTCATATTCACGCTGTGATTGGAACGACGTAAAATTCCAAACGAACCATTTAATATCTCAATCTTGGATGTTGATAATAGGATAATCGTTAAAAGCAGCAATTTCCTTCATCGCTTAATTTCCAATTATTATGGTTCAACTTTATATAATAACAAGTTGAATATTTTGAAAAAAAAAATTGAGCTAACATTTTTAATGACAGCTGTCACTTTATGTCAAAGCGAGTAATTTGGGGATTTTTTTTACTAAAAATTTGAAGTTAAACAGAATTTAAAATTTTTAATAATCTTTTCAGTAATTAAATTTAGCAAAATGTTAAAGCGAATAATTTAGGGATTTTTTTTTACTAAAAATTTAAAGTTAAGCAGGATTTCATAATTTTTAATAATCTTTTTCAGTTATTAGGATGTTGTTTAATCAAATTTAGCTCAAGGTTGTAACAAAATTAGTTTTTCGAGAGTGTGCGATAATGGGCTTTGTTCATTTCATCACTAGTTTCTAGAACATTATTTGCGCTGGTACCTGAAAACTGCATTTGCTTACATAACCGGTGATTAATTACACTTAACGTGTGTTTCGTAACTTATAAGACAGCCGGGTTAATTGAAATGATTTCATTAGCGTTCAGTTCTAATTGCTCCGATCGATTTCTCTTTGCGCATTTCTAAAAAAAACTCTCTTTGGGTTAATTGCTTGCATGTAAATTAATTAACTTTTGGCGTTATCGCACGCACCGCGGGAGCCGATAACATGTCACTAAAGAAGAGTAATCCAATTATCATTTGACAGGCAATATTTTAGTAACCAAGTATTAGACACAGTTTATAGGTATCACGAAAATTTTAGAGACGTCAAAAAATATTTGAATTACAATTCAAGAATTCATACTTTGTTGTTAAGTTGATAAGTTGTCAACTTTATCCAGTTATCATCTACGTAACTGGTGTCTAGGTCCTACGACAACCTTAATGCGGCTTATATGAAAAATGCGCGTTACCAAGCAATATCGGAAGTACTTGAGCTTAGGAAAGTAACTATAACTTACATATAGTAATTTAAGTTGGTACGCTTGCAATCACAGCAACCTTATTTTTTAAATACTAAATTATACACTTAAATTAACTATGAGCTAAATATAACTTAAATAAAGTGTTAATATTAGCAAGTAGTCGTTTCTATTATTTTTTTGCACTCAGAATAATAATGAAATGGCGAATGCTCTTTGAATTTTGGAACAGGAAAGTTTCGATTTTTCGAGTTATTCAAAATTCATGAGCCATATTCTCTGCATTCCAACTACATTCTGCTTGTTTTTTTAATAAGTTTTCAAGAAAAGAAGCTATGACCTTGTAAGCATGAATTGGTTCCATTTTGCACTCTTCTATGAATGCGGAGACAAAAAATATGTATGCTTGACCCAATTGCGGTGAATTATTTCAGGTATCGATTCGAGCGTAGTTAATACCCTCGGAAATCGGATTCTGAGTGGGATTTATAAAGAAATGGAAATTTACGAGTTTGAGCAATTCGTTGTACTAAAATATTAGTGTGTGTTCAATTCAAGGACTGTTTCACAGTTTTTTTTTTCAAAATTGTTCATGATTTAATACACTTATTTATTTGCAGTTTAATTTTCGTATTGATGTTAAAGATTTTAATATAAATTAAAAATATTTATTAGTTGTTTTGTAAGATTTGTTAAGACTTGTTACTATAGAAATTATTCAAGTTGTCATGGAGACACGCATATTTTGAAAACAATGAATTAAGTGAATAGATAGTTTCCAAGTACATAAATAGATGAAATGTTTAGTTTACTTTTCATATAAAATATATTGGTGATAAATAGGAAGTGCTTTACTTATTTTGTTCTTTTGAGGAAACGAAAATAGAAGTCATGAAATGAAAGAGAGAGGTGGCGCGTTTACAAATAAACTTTGGACTTTAATTTTCGTTATATTCTCGTACGTACGAGAAGAGCTTTATAAAGCGGCGTCGTGTTTATGTTCCTCCCGGTGGGATTTATTTCTGCTGTCCATCGCGAGACACATCCGAAAGCCGGAAATCGGGATGCGACTATTTTTACTCTTCCTCAGAAATAGCAATCCAAGAACTCTTTCAAAGCTAATTAAGACTACTTCGCGCGTCTAATAAAAGAGTACAACATCCTTTTAATTTGTTCGAAATTTCGTTGGACATAATTTTAATATTTTAAAGGTTTTTGATGTCGAAAACAATGTTTTAAAAAAAAACTAGGGGGAAACGCTGTGATTAGGTCGGTTGCGTTATGTAATTTTCCGCGTAGCATGTAAGAAATTGTAGAGAGAGGACGTGATCACGAACGGAACCGCAATCATCGGTACGTGGCGGAGAGTCGTCCCCCTCCGTTGCATGGGTATATTGGACCGTGGAATTTTTTTCTATTTGCTCTTTTCTTCCTCCTCCTCGTCGTCGTCCATCAACATCATTATTATTACGATTGCATTATTACGTAACCGAATGCATCTATTCGTGTGGGGAAAGGAAATCGCAGGAATTGGAGTAATAATATTCGGTTCGGGATGTTTCAGTCGTTATCCTTGAGCAGCACGACCAGGCTATCCTCGCCCACCGGGACATCCTCTCCGAGGACGCCGCCCACGTCTCCGCTGGATTACAGGAGCAGCAAGTGCCAGTCGGCGGACTGGGACTCGGACAGCATCACGAGCGGAATTAGCGGCCTAAGCCTGGCGTCCTCGTGCGATCATGCAAGCGTCGCCAGGAACGGGACAACGTTCTCTGGAAAAACCATGAAGTAACTAACCAATTCCAATTTAGTGGAGTTTTGTAATTACTTAATTCTTTGCTTTTAGATATGTTTTCCACTGCAGTCACCACGCTGGGGTCACCGGGGAGGATTACCTGACGCCTACTCAAAGGGCCCAGAGGCAGGTGCGGCGCTTGAAGAGCCTCCTCCACCAGGCCCACAAGGATCTGGACCAGAAGGACAGCGACATCATCAAGTTGACTAAAGAAGTGGTCGAGCTTCGTTTATGCAAAGCTGCTCTCAGCTCGCCAGAAGAACGCTCCAACTCCTCCGACACTGTCACCGTCCGGGAAAATCAGTTGGACGAAGATCTGGCCATCCCTCTCAACGTCACCAATGAAATCATGACAGGCTCATACACAGATTCAGGACACTACGATGACTACACGAACTCCTCCATACATTCCAAAGACTCGGAATTGCTCTCCGAAAATTTCGCGCATTCGCCGTTCAAAAGGGGACGACCGGAAACGGTGGACAGATGCGTCTCCACCGATGATCTGCAATACGAAGAGCTTATGGCTGATTACGAGAGGAGGATCCTGGAGCTGGTGAAGTCGCATGAAAATGAGAGCCAAGATCAGCGTCAGAAGCATAACGATAAAGTCGAGGAGTTGCTGCAGCGGATCGCCGAGATCAACAAGAGGTATTGGGATCTCGTCCCCGACTTGGATAACGCCAAGGATCGCATCAAGGAGTTGGAATCTCAGCTGGAGGACGCCCTGACGAAGCTCGAGGAGCAAGACGACAAACACAAGCAGGTGTACTTGCAGATGTACGCGCAAGGACAAGAGGCGGCGAAGGTAGAGCGCGAACAGCAGGTCATGGAGTTGGCTCAGCAGATGCCGACGCGCATCTCCGTTCCCGAATTGCTACAGCAGCTCCAGGTCACCCAAACCGAACTGGAGAACATCAAGGTTAGTACATCAACAACATAATTAAATACATCACCATTAGCAAATCCATGACAAATTGATATGCGGATTCGTTCATAAACGGTCACGAAAACACCCGTTTTTGTGTGTGCGTTGTGTATTCGTTGTTGTACATGTACTCTTTTGTATATTCCGTCTGTTTCCACTGTTTTGATAATGAACTTACTAATTTCTAGGACTTAGAATATGCTTCGACATCTAACAGTTTAAAGCCTTTGCTAAGTGCGAAAGAAGCTGTTACTTTGTGGGTTTTAGGTGCCAGAAAGGTAATTAAAAGTAGACACACAGAAATAAAAAGGAATTATTAGTAGATTGCATGAAACTTGAATTTTGTAGCTTCACTTTGTACAGAAAAAAAAGTAAATAGTGCTTCAGCTTCAGCCAAATCATTTGGTTATCTTAGATACGCTTTAGCTATTTTTCTTCCAGTAGTTTTCATTTATTTTTTTATTCTTTACTAAATATGGTTACGTGGGGAGTATTATTGAATAACGTTCGATTTTTAGGCGATGTACAAGCAAATTTTGGAGGCGAAGAACAAGAAGGTGGATCCGGAGATTACACTTCAGTTCTTGAAATCGGCTATCTACTACTTTCTGACGGATAAGGAGAACAACCAGGGTCACCTCAGGGCTATCCAGAGTATTCTTGGATTCACGCCTAAGGAGGTCCAAAATATCGAGAAAGCCCGGACTACCTAAAGTAATGGTTGAAGGATGATGATGATAACGGAGACGTGGTTTCTATGAAACTGGTTGTGATGATGATGAAGGGCCTTTCTTTGTATTCTGTCCAAGTCTGTTGCGTTTCTGCCAAAGCAAACTATATACTGTATATGGATATTTAGAGCAAATTTTTGTACGTTTAATTCGGTTAAACACACTTAATAGCAATGCACTAAGTGCATCCTACTAAGTGCGTACTAATACTTATTTTTATATATATAACATAAAGCGCTGAGATATTTCCTACATATTAATATGAATGTACTATTATCATTTTTATTTGTTTCGTTTCGTTATTATTTGTTTAAATTTAGTTAGTGCGGAAACGATGATTGATTCATTCATTCACTTTCCAATTAATATAAATTAATGTAATTTTTTAAATTATTTCGATTACCTAAGTTAGCTTATAATAACCATTGAATGTCTATTATTGTGATTAGAGATTATTAATTTTTATATAAATATCTGTATAATATTCGTGTCTTAAATATTTATTTCTTATTATTTTATAATTTTTTTTTGGGTCGGTTTGTGCAATACGAAGTGGAATGAAACGAAACCATAAATAATAAGCCTGATATTAAGTGCACCCTAAAAACCTAAGTTTTATTTTTATTATTTCCTGTGTATAATTTTAAGTTTATTTTGTATCTATAAACATATTCCAATGTTGTCTACGTAATAAGGAATATATGTGTATGTATAAACATAATTATATTTCGAGATCTAAGATTTTCTTTATTTTATTATTATTTTTTGTTTGATTCTATTTTTTATTTAATTTGTATGGTGTTGTTGAATAAAAATCCGAGAAAAAATGAGTGTTTCGGAAATAAATCAAAATGCAAACTGTTTCCTGCTGCCTTTATATTTCGCAATTTCCTTCCTGCTCGAAGACTTAATAATAACATAGACAGATGCACACTATAAATAATGCATTGTTCGTGTAGTACTAATTTATATTTTTAATGCGCAGTTTTATTTCGCGAATTCCGCTTTTGGTAATGCAATTCTTGTCTTGCATCCTAATACAATCTTCAATCAATATTAATATTTTTTGACAATCTCGTGTATAGATTATTTCATTAATAAGACTTATTTTTAGAGTTTATTTCCAGGACCGCAATATTTAATAAACCTAGGTTTTTGGAGGCTCCATAGTTATCTACATAACTGATGCCTAGGGTCTACAACCTTAATTATTTCATTATCATCAATTTCATAAATTAAATATATTTTGATAATGTTTAAGTATTATGTTTCAAGACCAACATTAACCAATTTCGTTGGAAATAAACCAAATTTAAGAAAATAATTACCAAAGTGATTTTTAGAATATTTCAATTTTTACTGTTATCATTTTCATGATTTCTAGACTTCATAATTTCATTCACTAAATAAGTTTTGAGGATGCATTTTGTATTACAAATTGAAATTTTGTTTCAGGATCAACAGTAACCAAATTCGATGGAAATCAACTAAATTTTTAAAATACCAAAATTTATTTTTAGTCAATGTTGTATGTTTAAATATTATTATTTAAGTGAAAAATTTATAAACCTAAGTTCGTGAAATGACAGCTGTCACCTAATGTCAACGCGGAGAATTGATGAACTATTCTGTACTATAAACAATTATATTAGCTTACGTAGCTAATATGTTGTTATAAACTGTTGTTAAACGATTTGATTAAAAGTAGTTGTGTAAAGTGATTACATATTATATTCATGTTTTATTAAATTCGTCCTTAGAATTACATAAACATGAATGTTTTAAATTCTTGTAGATTGTATTTTTTTGTACTTATCTTCAAATTATCAGGGTGGCTGGGTGGATAGATGTAGTTCATAGTTTAGACATATAAAGTACTTCACATCATAAATGACAAAAATATGAGAAATTTATCCAAAGTTGTTTTATTGTAGTAATCAATATATTCAAATAACTGAAACGCGGAAAATTGTTCTTCATAGATCTTCGTGAAGACCAACATCCACTTAATGCCTAGAAAAAAATCAGCAAATTTAGTACACGTTCAATAAAAAATAAAGAGGAAAATCCCAAAATTCGAATAAAGCGGTAAAATTAATCGATTCCGAATTTCCGGAATCGATATTACAGGACATAATAAAAATAATCAGTGTTGGCATATGTTAAGTAGGGTGTAGAGAGTTGTTTTGTTTGTGTGATAGGTAAGGATATTCGGAAAAGTAATCATGATTATTATATTGTGTAATATAAATTTATTGGCTTAAACGTAAAATGAGAAGTTCTACGTTCGCTTATTTACTTTTTACTGGAGAGGATGATACCATCGTATTTCTGTTGGAACCACTTCATGGCGTCCTCCTTGGTCAGGCGATGTTGGAAGCCAACTTTGCCTTGCTTCCTGCGCCTGTGGGCGACGTTGAATCCGGGCCTGCCCAACACGACGTAGAAGTCCAAACCATAGATACCTATGCTGGGATCGTACTTGATACCCAAGTCAATGTGTTCCTGGATACCGAAACCGAAGTTGCCGGAAGCGGAGAAGTTGTCCCTCCTCAATTCGTATTCCCTGACCTTAAGACCCCTCTCGAGGATTTCCTCAGCCTTGGCGCCGCGCACAGTGCAATGGACAGCGATCTTTTCATTACGACGGATTCCGAAAGAACGGACAGTGTAACGAGCCTTGGAGAACACGGGTTGTTGGCTAGTCAATTGTTCCAATACCTACAAACAAATACACACAATTAATACAAATTCATAAAACTTTGTGGGAATATTGATGTAAATCTTCAAAATGTAATCTTCACTAAGTAACACATCTAGTACAGAGCGTAGATGAGAGTTGCAATGGAAGGTAATTACTATTGCAACTATATAAATATTATATTACAAACAAGTCACAACAGAAGACATAGCTAGTAAATGCCAGTTGCTAATAAACATTTTAGAAACCGATTTAACTTCAAAATAAACTTTGTTATTTATAAAAAAGTAATGATTAAGAGTAAACTTACTTTAGCAGCCCTGGTAAGCCTATCACCAGATTCTCCAACGCAAATGTTCAAGCAAAGCTTGCGGATATGGAGATCACGCATAACATTTTTGCTCTTATCAACAACTTTCTTTCCCTTGGGAGCGTCTTTCTTTGGTGCTACCGGCTAAAAAATAACAATACCAATTAGTAAAACAACCCAAACTGCAAAAGTCCAAACAATCATACAAGTTTGGACCAAATGTAACCTTCACTAAGTAACACATCTAGTACAGAGCGTAGATGAGAGTTGCAATGGAAGGTGATCACTTTTGCAACTACAAAATATAGTTTGTATTACACTCAAGCCATCCGATTAAGACTTGACTGTAAATGCCAGTTGCTTAAGAATCGTATGGCAACAAACCGTAATTAGGTTATGTTTCAGCAGAACCAAAACAAAACCAATTTTTACCTGTTTCTTGACGATTCTATCAGAATTATATTTTTGTAACTATGAAAAAACGCATGGAAATCGAATCTCATTAGTGTCGTAGGGCCGGAAAATTGACATTTCATTGTATTCATCGCGAAGAAAAACAACAAACGTGACGAAGTTTATAAGTTACAGAATTCGGAATAAAAGGAAAAATATCGTCGGATTATCAAACTTTACATATTTACGGTTTCATTTCGCAGAAATTTGTTGTATTTTTACGGCCCTAAACACTGATGTTTCACGATTTCTATACGGGATAACCAAATTGCCAAACACTCACCGCCATGATTTTTACAAGAAGAACTCAAAACTGGCTAGTCGGTAAAGTCGGCAACGCCACCCAACAATTTACCAAGTGTTGCCAACTGAAGTTAACAAAAACTTCCAGTCAGCAATTGCATAATTTCCATACATAACACATTTTTCTTATATAAATCTAACATTATTTTTGCAAAAATTATCCTATTTATTACTTATAATATCATTAGGAATGCACAATAGTAGTAATAATTACTTTTCAGATAAGTATTTAAGTATACTTAAATTAGTTCAATTATAATTATTTACTTAGAACTACTTTTAAATATAATATAATTCCTCACGAAACTTATAACAACAAATCAAATATTAATTAAATTCAAGCAACAAACTTAATGAAAAATCATTGTTTCAAAAATAATAATTAATTACATTGTTTCTTTGAAAACAAGATTTAATATTATATAATAACTTAAAAATTGATTTTTTTCCACACATTTTATGTTTAGATCGAAAAACGTCTTCTATAGTATAAGTTTTGATGTAACTACTATTACGTAATATTAATTAATTATTGGAATATAATATTTTTTTATTTATTTTCACGTATTATTTAATTACTCGATATCTACAAATACAAATTAGATCATCAAAGATACGCCTTTCCATCGATCCAACTTTCAGATTTGTAAGATTAAAAAATTAAATTTTCAAGAACACTACCAAAACTTCTTATATCTTTAAATATGAATTAAGAAAGTGTTGAATTATAAGAAATATATTTATTTAGATTTTATTGTTTTCAAAACTTTTCTACAATTTTTCAGGTATTTTACTTTGATTGATCTAACATTTATTAATGGTTGCTAAGCAATTTCATATATTAGTTTGCTTGTTACGTCTTTTCAGTTTTGACATTTGTAGTGACTTTATTTTAGTTTTTTCTTATACAATTTTCTTAAGAAACTTTTAATTAAATCAAATTAATTATGGATCCGTTAGACATCCCAGGCGGAGATGATGAGATGCTCCAGTTCGCTGAACTCAATGTTCCGGACATAGCATCCAAAGACCCAGAAGAGAGAAAGTGTGCAAGGAGGATTAGGATCAAAAGACGTTTGGAAGCTAAAGAAAAGTAAGTATTATATAAATAATTATATAATAAACCCTTTAATTTAATGAGACGTACAATTTATACAGTTTATGAAAAATATTAAATATAATTATTCTTGGATTAGCAACTTTTTTTTAAATATTGTTGTTACTAAATATTTAAATATTTAAATCAGAATATAACAGTTTATTATATTTATTGGCACCATCTACCGTACAGTAGATGCACCAACACATATAACTTTAAATGGTTATGTAACCTTATATACTTGCCTATAAATATACAAGGTGTTTCAAAAATATTGATTTAATAGTATTCTTGTTTTATATCTTACATAATTCTTATCTCGGTTTAAAATAACAATATAACGTTTTAACAATTCTACTTGGTATTTCTTGTTTAATTTACTAATTAAATTATATAATTATTTGTTCGTTTAAATAAACATTCAATTGTATATTATGTAACAAACATAAAAGTATAAACTTTAAAAGGAAAAAAAAAATAGTAAGACATTCTAATAATTACATAATAGAAATAATTTTATGTATATTTTGGCAACATAATATTTTGTGAAGACGTAAATTTGAAGTACCACTGAGTATTAATTATTATCAATTTAGAAGTAAATAATGCATTAATTAATGTATATTGATAAAATAATGAATATTATGTAATTTTGTAAATTTTTATAATAAAACATTGGCCCATGAGGGGATCGAACCCGCGACCTTCGCGTTATTAGCACGACGCTCTAACCAACTGAGCTAATGGGCCATATAAAAAACTTTAAAATGACGTCGTGGCAAACTTATATAAACTTTACTAATTATATAATTAGAAAGTTTTAGTTATTTTATATATGTACATTTTGTTATATTCTTTAGACAACAAATGTTGATTATGGAAGCTGTTGAAGAAAAGCTGCCAGAGAAGCCAACGCTTCTTCAGATCCAATTAGAAAAAAGTAGTGAAATCTTGAAGCAACTTTTCTTGGAGGTGGAACAACAAGTAACTAACGTGCGAGTAGCTAATGATGCACGAGAGGTGGATAGTCGCGAAGGTGAAGCCATCATTCGTGAGCAAGTCATGAATCAATTGGAAGATGAAGCGAATTTGGCGATCGAGATGTTCGATTTCATATCGACAAAATGGTCCAACATCATGAACTACAACGACCCTCTGAATATCCACGACGAAATCAAATTTCAAAAGGAAAAATGCGATGAACTGATCAATCGGAAGGACACGACAATCACAATGCTCAGAAATGAAGTGAAACGAGCAGAATATAAATTTTATAAAGATCAGAAGATGCAGAACGATGAAGTCAGCACATTGGCTAAGCGCGTCGAGAAGCAGGTTTTGTTTCAGTTGGATTTAATATTTTTTAGATTACAATTTGTGCATTTTAGGTGGCTATCATGAGAGTGGCGCATAGTAACGAGCTGCAGGATATCCTGGACGTAATGATCCAAGAGAGGAGTAATATAATGGAAAACAATAATAAACGTTGGGAAGAGTTGTATAAAAAGAGGGAGGAACAAGAGTTGGCCATAAGCGAGAACAAGTTTCGTCAGAAAGATGAGTTCGAGGAGGTCGTTACAATCGTGAGAATCAAGCATTACGAACGGGTCAGAGGTGTGAAGATCCGTTTGGAAAGGAACTGCGAGATTCTTCAGCAGGAATTCGAAGCCATCAAAGCTATAGCGATGGCAAATCAAGAGAAGATGGATTACAATTATCAGATTTTAAAGAAGCGCGAGGATGAAAATATCATTATTAAATCGGAGCAGAAGAGGAAGCTGAACAAGCTGCAGGACGTCATCAATCATCAGAGAGAGAAAATCGACAATTACGAGAGAAACTCGAAAAACGAAATGGATAAGTTGTTTAATGAGATTTTCAAATTGCAGAAGTGCATACAAGGTGTCAAAGTGAAATCGGAAGGTATGTCGAGCAGCAATGAGAAGAAGTATATGTCAGTTTGGGAGTTGAATAGGAAGATGGCAACGAAAATCTTGAACAAATTGCTGACCATAGATAAGTTGCTGCACGAGCAGCAGTTGGGTTTGAAGTGGGAAGAACCTTACACGCAACCTAAGAAGATGCAAGATTTGAACAGCTACATTTATGCAACTAATATGATGCGCGTTGTTACCGGTATTAATAACCAAAATATTTGAAACTCGAAGACTGAACGTGTTGATTTGTTGCAGGGTCGATCACACCGAAACCATCGAACTTGCCAATACATCTTAGTAATCCGGATTTGGAAAATGTTTTGGCCTATAAACGGACTTTGAATAATGTCCTTGACAAAATATCCGATCGGTCCAATTTCATCATCGAAAGCAGATTGAACGCAATATTGGCGGAAAGGGTTAAAGAGGAGGAAGTTATGCTCAGAGTTGATAATCTGTTTGCGGTGAGTTTATTGAAATTTGATGTTGAGGAAGTAGAAAATCTTGATTGCAATTTGCAGGCGTTGAATTTATCCGATAAAGCTGATATTCAAATCATGATGCATTTCTTCATGCCGTACATCAAGTGTCCCATCTGCATCAACGCAAATCGCGGATCCATTTTATCCGTGGATACTTATATGACGGATAAATCTATTTCCACTTTCCAAGAGAGTGTCATGGAGCAGCAGGACGAGGACAATCCTTTATTGGGAGTGAAAGAAACGGACGACACCGTGGATTATATCTTGGCGGATGTTGTTCCTTCTACCAGATTGGAAGAAGACAGGCCCGACTACATACAGCATACCGGAGAATGTCTGGGTCCTAATCCTTTATTCGAAGAACAAGAAAAGAAGATTCAAACTATAGAGTACATGCAGTATGGTAATATCCAAACGGCCTCAACGACCTGCATGTATAACCATCATTTAGTGATGGATCCAGCTCATGTCTTGAAAGCGTTAAGAGAGTTTGTCACGAACACCAATTCCGGAGAAGAGTAAGAAATGTACCTTAATACAACTCTGGATTCGATATAGGCAACTAAACTAGCACTTTTATTATTCAACCAAATCATTTCAGACGCAGTCTAATAGATGGTAATACCGGTCATGTAATAAATTTAATTTGAAATCGTTACAGGGAAAAATCCGTGGAAGTTCCGGATATCGCCAAGAAAACTCCTACGATTTCGCGATTGATGACTTCGGAGGATGTGAGCGCTTATTGGAACAGTTACAAGAATATTTTGGGTTCGGATAAGATCCAGTTATGGGATGCCCTTCTCTACGGAATGGAAAAGTATCACGAAATCCTTGTCGGTGAGTTTTAATACAATGACTAAATGCTGCGGTTTTGATGATCAAAATATTGGGTGATTTACCTTTTCCCGTATTGAAGATCCGTATCTTAAACTTATTTTTTTGCATACATTATTCTTTTGTTGTTTAGCGGAATGATTCGTTTAATTTTAATTGATTTGGATATTTTATTGATGTAATATAATTTCCAATTGATTAAGTAATATTTGTTTGTTTCAGATCGTAGTAA
Organism: Nicrophorus investigator; assembly: GCA_963457615.1. NCBI lineage: Eukaryota > Metazoa > Arthropoda > Insecta > Coleoptera > Silphidae > Nicrophorus > Nicrophorus investigator. The sequence goes on from OY735143.1 coordinate 4,742,229, forward strand.
ACTTCATAAGAAGTTGATTTGTTTGAGAAGACAGAACGAGGAATTAAGACATTTGTTGGCGAAGTACAAGATCGACGGAACGATGCCGCCTCCATGCGCCGAACAAAGGGAAATTCCGATCATGCCGAAGGGCCCAGGCACGCGTAAATCTTTAGAGTACCGGGTGATGAGAAACCGCCCAAGATAATCCCAGATTACCGCGCTCTTCCTCTCTTTCTTTAAAGTATTTAAGGTTGCGTGAGAAAAACAAAGGCGAAGGCGTTACGTCGGGATTAAGACGTGTGTTTTTTTTTGTGGAATGAAGAGGTGACCAAATCTGTTTATCCGAAGATACTCGAACACCTCTATTAGGTGTTACAATAATAATAATAACTGTGTGTACAAATAAATGCTGAATAAACGAAAAGTCAGGACGTGCCGGATCTGCGATTGTTTCGCTCTTCTTTGGTATTTATGCTTTAGGTACGGACTTTGACAGGAACTAATAATTATTGAACATCCTTTCCTTCGAAAGGAAACGAGGTAATAATAATAATAATAAAGCAATGAGCAAACAGAGCGTTGGAAGAGAAGAAAATAAAAAGGAGAAGGAAGGATGATAAAAGAAAGGTTTGTTTCTCCTTTTATGGTGTCTCCGAGGTGCTAAAACAATAAAAACTATTACGAATTTTGGTTGCGCCATCGGCGGATGCGAGAGAGAGGTGACGTTTGCTGGGGGTCTTCGGCGCCATCGGCCAATATTGATTATTTTCCACCCGATGGTTTTGTTCGTTCGGTCCCAGAACAAACGCAACTGATCCTCTCTTTACCATCGTTCTCTTCGGTAATAATGGTTTTATTGCTTTACGACGCCGAAGACAATGGGCTTCGATAATGTCTGCACTAAAAGTGCTCACGGGTCGGAGGAAGGAAGGAAGATGAAGCGAAGTAAACTATGTTCAATATTTACGAATCAGGTAGAACTGTTATATATTGAATCCATGCGTACCTACACCTAACGATCAATATAAGAGAAATGGCAGATTCTCTATTGAAGTTCTAAAAGCTTTTTCTTTTTTGAACTCATTTACAGTTAAGATTTGTAACCTTAGAAAATACTTAATTTTTATTACTTTTGCTTGAGAAAACTATAGATTAACTGTAATCATACTACATTTCTTAATAATATTTACTATATTCAACATATTCAATTTATTATTCAATTTATAAATGAAAATAATTACATTTTCCTGATTTGCAAATTACTTTTCCAAAAAACAGATAAATTTACATAAAAAATTTTCATTTTCTTATTTTTTTCTCTTAATATTAATAATACATTTTTCTAAATTTGGGATTAATACAATTTTCACTTACAATTTTCTTATTTATTAGACCTAATTTTCACATAAAAAATAAGTCCAAGTTTAATAGACATTTTCACAACTAAATTAAGATCAAGACTTGAAAATTCTTTAAAATTTTAAATTCCAATAATGATTTTTTTTTAGAATTTAATGACTTTTGGTCTGATTTTCTTATTTCAAAGTATAAACAAAATTAAATGAATAGAAAATTAATGAATGTTTAAAAATAGAAAATTTAGTACAATTTTAAGTATTTTTCTAAATAATTCAAAACTTCAATTCTCTTTTTTTCCACTCCAAGTTTAACAATTATTTACTTTTTTTAATACAAATTTTCTTATTTTTAAATGACGTTATATAACATAAACTCACGCAAACTGCTGGTTATGTAATTATATTTTTCAATACAATGTGTTATTATTATTGTTGTTTAATTACTAAATTTTCTATACTTATAAACAATTTAGAAATATAATTACTATATATTAAATAATTGTTTGAAAAAAGTAAATGTTAGTAAATTTAAGTAATAGTTAAATCAGTTTGTTACGTATTATTATTATTGAAATATGTAATAATAACTAATTTAACTGTTATGAAGTATTCCTCTTGAATGGTCATGAAGTTCTTCAGCTGAGAGTGCATGTTATTAATGAATAAAGGTAATTAAGTGATCCACTCGTGGAGTCACGTCTAAACGATGTAATAATTGATGCGCTCGTTTAAAAATGATTTTTTTAATTGTTATCATGGGTGGCATTCCTTGTCAATTAGCGACGTAATTGGGTTACTTGAGCAAGACGCCGATAGAGACGTTGTCTTCGGGTGTCAATTAACGGAACTACGGGTCCGATTAAAATTCCAGGATCATCTTCGTAATAATATGAGCCGAGAGACGAGGAATCCGTTTATCTCGACCCATTATCTCCTCCTCCATTGATTTTTCCTCTTTCTTCACTCCTTTATTAAATCAGATCATCAATGAATGAAACCCTACCTACTTCCCCCAGTGTTTTGTTTCTTCTCTTAACCTCCTCTTCTCCGCCGCTTCACATCTTTTCACCAATTCTTCCACAAGATTCTTCCCCGGTGCGGGGGGTTGGACTCGTGTGAAAAGAGAGAACCTCGGGCATCGCAACCTGTAATTTGGGTATTTATAAAATGCCACCACTCAGTCACAATCTTTCAAAACCGATCATTGGAGATTATCGAACATTACTGACAACCTATACTTACGCGTACATTTCGAGCCCTGCTCTCCGAAAATTACCTCGCCGTGGTAAGGAAGGAATGCCACCACCAACCAACCTATGGACTCTATGGGAACGGATTTCTTCAGACTCCTTTCGTCTTTGCGACAACACAACAACCCTCCGTACATTTTTTTTTATTTTCAACAATAACAATAACCTCGACGGACTGGAAAGAGGCGAAAACGAGCACAAGATAATTTATTAAGAGATTAAGTCAAATGCAATGCAAGAGGTTGGACTGGGCCTTGGGTCATATGCATCCCATAATTATGTTGTGACCCATGATGCAGCACACTCACAGTAGTCCTCACCACAAACAATTCCATATAAACCCATCAAAATATTTACAAACAACAAATCTATTTTAATCCAATTAATTAATTGCAGTTTGCAAAATAACGTTGCTAAGGTTACGTGGTTTAATTGTATTAATTTTGAAAGGAAAAAAACAAATCATCTTTGACATTTGTGAAAAAACAAAATTTGTTTGACATTTGTAAAGTAATAATTAAAGAATGATTGTTGGTTGTAGTTTGGTGCTGTTAATATTGTGACATAATGTTTTAATTGTGATGTGATTAGTGGTTGGATTCTTGTGATAACGCGAGCGTAAAGTTCTAATGGTCTTCAAATTTATGTCACATAATAAAAGCTGACGTTTCCTTTGTGTGGTTTAGTAATGTGACATGGGAAGCTGAAGAATCAGATTAGATGGGGGGCTTTCCAGGTTTTATGATTGGTGACGAATGGTAATTGTTTTAATTGAAGTAACCTGACACCCGTTGGAGATGTTGTTGGCGGAGGAGGAGGATGAAGAGGAGGAGCGGAATCTGGGAGACGATGTTGATAACGATCGCGAAATGGTGGAATTCCGTAAGTAAAAGGAAATGTGTGTGCGTTGCAGGCCTTGTGCGGAGTTCTCCAAATAAATTAGTTTATTGACAAGTCCACCCAAGAGAGAGAGAGGAAAAAAGGGAAAACTGACCGGGACAGTTTTCCCCGCTCGTTGAGGATGAGTTGAAAGGAGAGAGAGCGAGAGAGACGCATGAAGTTCTTCGGTCCTGTTTGAGGCCCGTCCTCAGGTAGGTCTTTATCTCTTATCATGTTTGGTGATTGATAACGACCCACCCAGGTTGAATCACGAAGCATGGAATAAAAGAGAAAACCAAATTAAAACAACACAACTGAGATACGAGGACACATTATACAAACAACGCACACATTTTATGTATACAATATCCCCGAAAACTGATAAATTTTACCAAACAAACGGACGGACGGAGCGAAAATAAATAAAATGTATATATATATATATATATACATTTAAGTATAGTGGACGACGTTGGAAAGGAGAAAAGCTTTTAAGAGGCATGCCCGTCCGTCCTCCGGTCACCTTCGTCGCATTACACAGAACAATTCCCAACAATTACGCAACAACGCGCGCGCTCGTTTCTAATGCATAAAATTATCCTCGATCGTTGTTGTCCTCGTCGTCTCCATCTTCGTATTCATCTTCATCGTCGTCATCCTCATAAGTAGCTTTCGGTTCGGCGCGGGGTCACGGGCCATGGGAAAACGGCATCGGCATGGGAATGAACGGGATGGAAGGATCTGTATCATCGGTATCATTTTGACTATTGAAATGCATAATCTAAAAGCTTCCACATCGTTGACGTGCACCAACCTGATGATCTTAACACGATTAAATTGCGGCAGGACGATTAAGCCTACAATCTCCTTATATTTTCCTTTAGTCCTTCTTCTCGTCTCTCATTATTTCATATTTCGTTTTTAGTTTCATAGATTCATAACATATAATTTTTTTGCTGACGTGTCTTTTCTACTTTAACTCTTTAATATATTTTCTTATTTTTCATCTCTTCATTTTTTGTATTACTATAGTTGTCTCTTTGCCTTAAGTTTTGAACTTCGTAGATTCGTTATCTGGCACGTTTTATATGCATTCCGGCACATAAAACTTCGGGACCCTCGACCCTCTCTCACCCACTCTCGACCGACGAAATAATTATTCCACCAGGCGAAAGGAACAGAAAGTTGACAGAAACATAAAGAATAAAGTGTGGGGGTCCCCACGGAGATGCGTCTTAATTGGCAATAATTAGATGCGCTTCAACACCTAAGTGGACTCGTAATCTCAATTTCTATCTGCAACACGTTTTGAAGAATACCATTCGAAATTAATTTCATTATTCAGCTAGTTTTTTAATTGAATAGTTGAATTTTCTATTTGAATCTTCGGATATATCTTTAGATTTTTGTTAATTCAGATTATTATTTTGGATTTGTTAATATTTATAGTAAGTAAAAATTGTATTTTCAATTAAATTGCAGCATCATGGATGATGAAGGTATGGTTGCAATTAGTTATGATTGTGAAAGGCTTTTGGTTAATGGTAAATCGATTTTGTACGGTGTTAATTGGATATGGATTTGGTTTGTGTTTATGATCCGACGGATGAAGTTATTTCGCGGACGAAGACCCGAAAAAAAGAGGGGGTATGGATGCTGTGGTGGTTCTTCAAAGGAGAGGATCGGATGTACGTCCCGCCGCTCCATAAACAATAGTTGTCATTGCGTGTCATCCGTCTTCTGATCTTATGTGTGTGTGGGGGGGAAAGAAAGAGATCGCGGTTGAAGGAATTGGAAAGAGAGGAAGGATGAGGGCGAGGACAATGGATTGGCGACGGGAACGTCTTCGAAAAATAGCCGAGAGAGGTGAGCGAGAATAATACCCGGAGCCCGGTCATCAAAGGAGAAATATTTCCCATCAGCAATCCGATCAAGAATACTTAATTCCGTACTCTCGGGTTAAACCAATCACACGGAGGTGAGGCGGGCATACCAACAGCTCTGCCTACCTTCTTCTATATACTTCGACGCAACACAACAAACAACAAGCAACAACAGCACATAATGTGGACGACGGCATTGCTTGGCTTGCATCCATCAGCCGGATGGAACGAGGCTGTGCACATCTGTCTCTATCCCACCTCCTCCTTCCATCCGACCGAGATGATTCTCGTTCGCACGGAAAATGGGGGGAAAAGTTATCAATTTGCATGAAATTACACGAGAGACAATGGGACGACTACGGCGACGAAGAAGACTACGATGATGATGATGATGATGATGATGAGGTGCAGCTCTGCATATGGATTCACACATGAGCCAGAGCGGTACATGCATCGAAGGAAAAAATCGCGTGGGCCGTTGCCGCCGCCGCCGTCGAGGAACAAGAACAAGAAGAATGGGACTTCTTCTCGTCCATCCTCCTCCTCTTCCTCCTCCAAATACCAAGCGGAGAAGGTGTGTTGAGCGCGTGTGTGGCGGTCATAGAAATTACTTTATTTTGTAGAACGACCGATCGAAAATAAATACAAGCCTTTATATACAATACATAGACACATTTACGTACCTATAGGTATATGCACACATGCTTTGCTTCAGCAACCACACACATAACCTGTTCAGAAAACAGATGTGATGCGTGTGAACCACCCATCGAGTTCCCAAAGAACACCAAAAAAACACAAACTTACGCAATACACGAACTACACCCTTAAAATCAACTTCTCTCATTCTTTAAAGTCATTAGATTAAGATTTACCTAAAGCAAATTTCGATACTTATACAATAAATTACTTTAATTCCTTAAAAATTTAACGTTTTGTACAGTTAGACAAAAAGAATTATAGGAGTGCGTGTTGATATATAAAAAAATTGTGTTAATTTCAATAACCTACTAAATGCGTACGGTAAAAACAAAAAGAAATTTTCTTAATCTCCGACCGAGAATTGTGGGATTGTCAAAGGCGATGATGAATTATGATGTACTTCCTACCGAAAGGGATATAAATAAAAGTGGAAGAATTCCGGCGGAATCCTGCAGGAATTCGAAAACGGAAAATATGTGTAAGAATGCGGAGCCCCGCGTCGCCGTCCACCGAATTGAGGCTTTTTCTCTCTCTTTCCCCGACGATGATGATGAAGTCTTTACGATCGATGCTAATGAATGCTAATACGAATGCCGAGTCCACGTTCTTCGTTTACGTAATTGAATTAAACCCGGACTTAATGGCATTTGGTAATTTTATTGAAGGCTCTGAAGGTATTATCAATGGGCATGCTACGCGCTGCGTGGGATTCGAGATTGATGCAACCAATGCTTCGAAAAAATATGAAAGAAATCTTAGGCCACGCAAACGTTGTTGAAACATCGGCATCATCAATGGAAATTTTTTAAATTTACACTTTTAGGTTGGTACAGTTTCAATTGACATAATTCTAGCATAAGCACCAACTTTAGTTAACAAAATCACTATATATTAATTGACTTAAGTGGGAGAAATGTCATTTTAAACGTCAGACTTGTCAAATTTCACGTATGAGTTCGAAATGAGCATGATAATCACCTGTTATTTAACAAATACGTTTTATGTTTATTTTTTACTTGGAAAGTGGAAATTATATTTTTAGAAAAGTTATGTAATTTATCAGTTACTACTTGAATTGGTTGATAAAAAATATTGGCTTAGCAAAATGTAGATTTAAAAATTAACATGTTTTTTTTTCTATAGGTTTATACGCTATAAAAATCACATTAAATCATCGTTTGATCGCTTCTAATTTCACACCATAAAAATCAATTAGCTGACAGTTTGTTGTTAATTTTTTTTCTCTCGTATAGAATCGATTCACAACTTGACATTTAAAATGTATTTGTAATAGGCCACGTCCGATTTTAATAGTTCATAAAAAAGCACTAAAACAGTAATAATTGTAAATCCTATTTGAGATAATAAATATTAAATTAAACTAATAATAAATCTTATGTAATTCAGATTAACTATGCTCTGGTTAAAGTACACAATTAACTATTATGTAAATTCTGATTGATTATTTTCGTTTTTTGAACTGTTGATTTTCTTCGTTTGAGTCGTTTGTCTTTTTAAGTGGAAACTTTATGCTCGGCAGTTGCATAATTCACGTTCAATTCTCCTGTGGCATTTCATTACTGGATGCATTCGGCCGTTCCATGCGATGACACTTTATTATTATGATTCCTTCGTGTCCATATTTATTGCTCGGCATTTATCCATTCTGCCTGCCTCTTCGTCCTATTTCACTGCGGCTCCGTCGATGTAGCTCCTAGCTACTACCATAACCATCTCACATATTCCTAATGCTCCCCCATTCCAATCCAATCCAATACTTCTCATCCGACGTAAACAAGAATTGCACAAAGACGATGACAGAAATACGCATCGTTATTTATTTCTCGATGATCACGTTTTTTCATTTTTATTTTCATTGCAATTTACTCAATTATAAATTATATAACTGAATTATGTATATAATTCAACATATTTTTATAGAAAATAAGTGCATTAATTAGTGAAATTTTATAACAATTCTAGAAATATTTTAATAACTTTACATTTTTCTATTAAAATTTAAATAATAAATTTACAATTTTTTGTTTGTTAATTTATATAAAATTAAATTTACTTCAAATGTAAGAAATTTAAATATTTAAACTCTATTCAATTTAATAAACAAAAAACAATTTTTTAAATAATTTATAGCATTTTAAAACTTTTATATACTAATTATATATCTAAATTATATATAATTCAGCATTTTTTTTTTTGAAAATTAGGAAATATTGCTATAATTAGTAATTTTTAAATTAATATTTGATATTCACTTAAAAAGTGAAATTTTATGATAATTCTAGAAATATTTTAATAACTTGATATTTTTGTTTTAAAATTTAAATAATAAATTTGCAAACATTTTTTTTTGTTAATTTATAGAAAATTTAATTTACTTTAAATGTAAGAAAATGAAATAATTTATAGCATTATAAAAACTTGCATTAAAATTTAAACTTTTCCAATTATTTTCATTAATTAAGTTTTTCTTTAAATCTAAAGTTTACAATAATTATAATATTTAATTTAGATATAATTTATTTATTTTTCTATTATTTATATATTTGCCAAAATATAAAAAAAAATATTATGAATTGTTTATGATTTAATTATTTAATATAGATTTTTTTTATTGAATAAGAATGTTGTATGAAGAGAATGAGGTTGTCCAGATTGAAATGAAAAAGTGAAATATGTAAAGAATGGAACGTCAATTAAGGAAAAGTTTTATATAAGTTATTGGCGGGCAGTGAAGAAATGAATGGAAAAAAACCGCGTCGAGAGTGGTCAACGATGGGGATGGGTGAGATGGTCACGAGAAAGAGAGATGGGTTGAGTGTCGGAGAAGACGACGGGTGGAGAGTGCGAGCGAGAAGCTATAGATATAAATCGATTTGGTGAATAGCCATTTTTGGGCATTGGTAATCTATATGGTTTAGTGTAGTCTGTGGTGCGTTTACCGTGGGCTCTCTCTACGCGATGGTCTGTCGCGTGGGAACTGCACGGTAGTGTCTGGACGGGTCCGGTCCCCCGTTTCCCCCCCGTGGCCCACCGCGGCATCTCCTCCGACCCCAACCGAAGAGAGATCAGATGAAGAGAGATGAAAGGAGTGATGGGGGAGAGGAGAGACCGGCTCTGAAAGAAGACGACCGCGACTGCAAACGACGACGACGACGACGATGATGATGACCACGACGATGAGGTTGATGATGATGATGATGGGATCGCGCCCCCCACGACACCGCATCATCCGAGAGGACTCCCCTTCGCCCCGGCTTCCACGCATAACTTCCTAATTAACATCAACCCAAAGCTGCCAAATGGACATATCCGAGCAGGTGGAAGAGGAAGGAGGATGAACAATAATGAAACTCTCTTCTTTTTCGCTTCCTTTCGAAAGGAAGGAATGCTGGAACTGGATTAGCTACCGTTCCATCCTATTGCCGATGCACCGCAGTACATATACACACACACACATTATGTGTAGTTAGTATATAGTATATGTGGAAGGAAGTGGTGGGGGGGATCGAGCTGCTACTGTTGGCTACCGCGCAACCGTTTTTATATAGTAGCTACTGTTCACGAATGGTCGTCACGTGGAGTTTTCCACGCACCACGCCCACCCCCGCAACCCACACGTGATCAGAACCAAATCTAAAATGGAGTCAACGCCGTCACCTCGTGCAACGCGTAAAACAAGGGTGACGCGAAAATTATGTCACCGTATGACGTAAACCATCTTACATGACACATGACAGTTGACATTTCGAGATACTAACATTGAACCATTTCCATTGTTACTATCTACGAAGAATTGAAATATGTCGTGATATTATTTCTTAACTTTGATATACACGTATCAATTTACAAAATATAGAAAGAATATTAGTCTAAAAACAAAAAAATATAAATATTTTTGATACAAATTATAAAAAGACATTGAGTTTGTTAAACTTATTAATATTAAAACTACAATTTTGAAAAAAGAATAAATATTTTACAGTAATTTGATTAAATAGATTGACTGATCCTCAAAATATGTCATCGTATGATGTAAACCATCGCATATGACAAATGACAGTTGACATTTCGAGATACTAACATTGAACCATTTACATAGTTACTATCTACGAAGAATTGAAATATGTCGTAATATTATTTGTTAATTTTAATAGTCAAAAACATAAATATAAATATTTATTTAATTTATTAATATTACAACTACAATTTAAAAAAAAAGAATAAGTGTTTTAGAGTACTTAATTGAATGCAAATTATGTCACCATATGATGTAAACCATTGTATGTACATGACAGATGACAGTTGACATTTTGAGATACAAACATTGACCCGTTTCCATAGTTACAATCTACGAAGAAATTAAATAAGTCTTGATATTATATATTAACTTTAATATACATACACGTATCAAATGATAAAATATAGAAAGAACAGCAATATTATTAATTTTTAGACAAATCAATATGTTTCGGTATTAAATCTTCTAAAATTTCTTAATCTTCTAAAATTTCTTAATCAAAAACAAAAATATTACATAATTTTGCAACACATTTTTTATTTAATTTAGAAATATTCAAACACAATTTTGCAAATATTGAATTTTATTTCGATTCTATTACATTTACGCAAAAAAAACTATATATGTTACTTTTTACAGTTATGAAATTATCCTAATTGTTACATATATTTAATTGTTAAAGAAAAATTTAAAAAATAATTTAATCGAATGGCAAAATTTTCCAATTATTAGTTACAGCTATGATTTCGCAATAAACTTATTGACTTATTTATGTTCAACGGTAGATAAAATGTTTGCATTATTTTTTTACTCTTATTGATAAGGATAGTAATAGTAATAAATAATAACATTATGTGTTGGTATTTCAGCGTAGCTTAAAGAAATTAAAAATAATGACATAATTCCATAAGCAACGCGCTGCTGCATGCAGAAGAATGGAAAACAGCTTACGATTAAATAATTCAGTTACATAATGTAATGCGATGGGGAAGCAGCGGGGAAAAGTAGTATACATTAAGAAAACACACGTAGAAACAAAGGCCTGTTCCTTCATATACACACATATATCTATATTTTTATTTTTTTTCTCTTTCCCTTTCTTAATCTTTTAGGCGTGGTAACATTAATCTCCTCTCACAAAAGGGGCATTAAAACGAGTCAAAAATTATATGTCTCTATTACCGCTGTCCGAACAACAACAGTAACAAAAAAAACTGTACGAAGATCAAAGCAGAAACAAAACGTGTCTTAATTAATTTATTGTTATTGTTAATTTTTTGTTTGTTAGTCAAATTCACACGTTAATCAATTTAGTTGCAGTAATTCTTAATTGATGTTCGATTTTTACGTTTTTATATTTATATTCTTCTCAAATATCTAAGGAGAATTTTTAATTTTCATAAATATGTCAGTTGTCAAAAGGTGATTGTGTAAGTTGTAATATGTCAAGTATTATTGTTACGAGAATTGAAATGAATTTTTTTAAATAGAAATGTTTACGCAACGTCGGATTGTTCTAATTATCTGAAAACGGATAAGCAATAAACGGCTTACGAAATCGGGTTACGAAACCTCGTCACAACTGTCACTCTTTGGTGTCACCGCGACGTGTCACAATATTGACGTGTGGCGAAACCGGGCGTTGGCTTATGCAACTCAATTGCTGTGCACATATTTGCATTTGACAAATGTTTTGTGTGCTTTCGGTACTTTTTTTTCTTTTGTTGTGGTTTATTTTTCGTAACGTGTGCTTCAACTAACTAATACATATACGAAACTAGTTGATCGCTTAATGAAACTTAGTATTGACAGATGTCATTTGTATACAATGATCTGTCAATTTTGACAGATGTCATTTTACATTGACAGATGTCAACATAATTAACCGGATAAATAAAAGTAATAATTTATCAATTACGAATGGCACGAAACTACGGCTTTTATGCGAGGAATTTTTAGAAATCTTCTTTGGCGGATGTAGATGTTTTCCTATCGTTATGTTGGGAATTCACACCGGGGATATTGTACAGGAGGTCGTCGTTCGCGGAATTTGATTGTTTTAAAAAATGTAGATTCCACGGGTGCAAATATGACTCTTCATTCATTCATAAACATCGAATAATTCGCGTCACTCGTGGTTTTCCGAATACTCATAGCATCAGAATTCTATGATTCATCGTCATATTTTAATACTCATCAAAAATAATTGTTTATTGCGTTAATATTTTAAAATTTTGTTCTTTAAAATGAATAAAATATCACAAATATAAATTTATAAAGGAATTAAGATAAAATTAGGTTATGTAAGGTTTTGGCCCTTCTATAAAAATAAAATTGATTAGGTTGGGTTTAGGTTATAAAAAGTTTGGTTAAGTTTGTGTGACTTTGACATGGGGAAATGGGTTGGTAACAATTTTTGTTCTAACATGTAGTTTATATGTTGGTTTGTGAGAGGAGAAAATAAAATGTGGATAATGATGTTATTCGTTTCCGAGTCCAATTCGGTCCAATTTTGATCGGATTTACATAACTGAAGGCGATGACGAGACTTTAAATATTATTTAATGTATATTATAAGGAGCGAGAGAGGAGTTGCGAAAGCGTTTTTGGACTATTCCCATGATTAAAATGTCCATTAAATTCGTATTACGAAAGCGAAACGCAGAAGGCCCGAAGGCGAAGATTAGAATAGGAGTAAACCGTAAGAGCGTTCGCATTGCATCGCGTGGAAGCAGCACGTGTGAAATGTTCGCATTCAGGTGGCATTCGTCATCCAGATTTCTCTCACTCAATCTTTCACTTTGACCGAGTGCAGGAAGAGGCATAACCTTTACCGTTCCTGTGACATTTCAGCAGAAGGTATAGCACGGAATTTATTCAAATTCCTAAAATAGAATTCCGTTTGGCGGTAGCCCGTGAATCATCCATCCGCATTTATTTGCACCTGAGTCAGATGCTCGAAGATGAGGACTACCACTAAGATGATCATTATCATCATCATCATAATGATGATGATGTCTTCCGTTTGCGCGATGCGATTATTCATATATTATTTTAAATTCCACGATGGCCCGGATCTTGATGGGCTTCTGGAATATCTCTAACCGCAAAGAGTTTCTCTTCATGGGAATTCCGTGGAAATCTTTCGGTTTTCGTTTTCATCTCGTCCGGCTCATGAGTTCTCTGCGGTCAAGTGGAGTGGAACGATGTTATTAATAGCTCGTTTGCAAATACAATAAATAACGCAATTTGCTTCGAAGATGATGGCCTTTATGCTGCGCGGCACAACGCGATCCGCAATTTCGATGGCATTTCGGAATTTCATTGAGGAAATCCATTTATTTTTTTTTGCCTTTCCATTTGTCATGGGTGGTTTAAGCGTGTGGACGTATTCTTGGTATGCGAAGAATTTAATACAAGGATTCACACATTTTTATCCATAAATAATAAAATTATTACACAATTTACGAAGGTGACATTTCTTCTATTCGGCGAAATATACATTTTTTTAGTCTAAAAAAACTTATGGTTTGAGTCATTAGATTCAAAGAAATAAGATTTAAAAATTAGCAATTTTAGGTTTTTAATTTAACATTTTCAGTTTTTCAGTATTAAGTAAATACCAGTTATTTAAACTTTTTTTTAAAGAAATTAAGACTTATTTTGCAATAATTTGACTTTCTTATAACCTCTAATAAAACGAAGTTTCAAGTCTCAACTTGTATAGTGAACGTAACCCAATGGAAACTAAGTTTACACCTTTTGATTTTTTCAGGAAAATTAAAATATTCAGATTTATTTAATCTTTCAATATATTTTGAAATTCAAATATTTTATTATTATTAACATTATTTAATAGTAAACTTTAATTTTAATATTATAAACATATTATCAGTAATTCTTCAGAAATTTTAACATTTCTCTTTGAGAAAAAAACTTCTTAAAAACATTATATGAACATAAAATAATTGCTTTTAGAAAATTTAAATATGATGACTTTTTCAGACTCATGTATGATTTTATATAAATTAGATGATTTAGTTTAAAGATCATTCAGAAAAAGAAAGTATAATATTTAACATAATTGAAACGTTCACTTCTGATGAAAAATATTTTCAACTAATTAAATTAAAGTTGCAAAAATTAATTTTTAGAATTGCTTTTATATTGGATTTAATTATATTGAAATTTTCAGACATAAAGTTTTCTAAAAACTAATAGATGATTTTCAGTAGTCTTCAAAAAATTAAGTTACGAAGACAAACATTTAGAAAATATATTCTTCTCATAGAATTCGATGTAGAAAAGTTCAATTCAGTTGATATTTTCAAATATCAAGTTTTATTACAAAAAAGTCATAATTTTCAGTAGTGTTAAAAACAATTAGAAAATATACATTTTTCTCATAGAATTAGATGTACAAAAGATCAAGATTCCACAAAACTATATTTACAATAAAGTAAAATTGTGATTAAGATTGGACGATTGACCATTCTTCTCTGTGAGTTTTCATCTGATCCGGTGACGTTTCGCAAACTGGTCGTTAAATATTATTAAAGTTGTCTTATGTATAAATTATATAATTTTTTCGCATCGGGAAAAGTTATAAAACGTAATTGAGTTGGGTTGCACATTATGGACAGGCTGCGGTTTGTGTGTGTGTGTGTGCGCGCGATTCTTCTTCTTGTTATATTCTTCATCGTCTTCTTCTTATTCTTCTCCTCTTCTTCATCATCATCTTATACATGTATATATATATATAAAATGAATGCGATTGCCTTCTCCGTCTGGAGGTCTTTGATGGAGGAGGATGGAACGATATTGTGTCCGCATGGGTGTGTGTGTGTGTGTAATGTATAGTAAGGCTAAGGGAATTACAAGAAAGAGTTGGGCAGTGGAGGAAGAGTAGTGACCCTTAACCTTTGGTTAAGGCGGTGGGGGCAGTTGCTACTAGCACCTGGGGCGATTCCCAGCGTTCTAGCTGAGGCGCAGGCAGCACACCGCGGCAAACCACCCCCTTAGGGGGCTCCCATGCCCGGTAATGAACCCCCCCGAGTACGTATCATATATACACATCTCGCGCATACCGCTCTCACTAAGCTCTAAATAACTAACGAGACGTTTATATTAACCGACTGCTCAAGACCGAAGATTTCCTCCGCCCCGACGCAGCAACCTCTCCTCTCATCTCCACTCCCAACAACCATCCGCCATCACCATCATCATCATCATCTTCAGCAGCAACATCCTCTTTTCCGTGCTCTCCAATACGGAGAAGCCTTACTTACGCCTCGCTTTCAAAGCATGAAGAAGACATCACACACCATTCATTTAAAGATAAAAATCGACTATTTACCTAGATAGTAGTAACAATTCCTGAAATCGTTCGACACGAGTGCACGAACGGAATTTTCATTTTGTTACGTTTCGCCGACACTCTTCAAAGACGGGCGAAGCCGACGCACGCAAATACTGTGGATGTGATAAGATTTTTTTTTATATTCCACCAACCCCTCGGAGGTGAAAAAGAAAAAAAGGAGAGAAAAATAAAGAAAACACAAAAATGGTATTTATAAAACGCCTGTGTAAATGAAAATCTTAATATCATCCGTTATCATCTAATCTATTTGTCGTAAATCCTCGAGGATGAATCTTCCTTGGAATTGGAAATACCGCGGCGATCTTCACACCTCTCCGAGGCGGGTGGCATAAATTATATAACTGTCCGAAATTACATTCGATCGCACACCTTAAAGGATATGATGCCCTATCGGGCTACATTATCTCTTCGTCCCTCCTCGACTATTTGAACTACCGACAGCCCTTGTTTACCTTTGCCCCGGGTTCGAGAACATTAGAGAAAATACCTCTCCAACCCCTAAATCCATTTCCAACTTCTCGGAATTAATACGCTCGGACGTTATTTATTCACCACCTTGTCATCTCCAATCACTCAACTTCTTTCACCAAAATATTACAATTTTTTTTTGACAATTAAAATTATTAGAAAAAGTTTAATTTATTAAATAAGAATCCACTGCAATTCGAAATTTGAAAAAAAAAATCATTCCAAATTTCAATTATAAAATTAGTTCTAATTATTATAAATTTGCATATTCTGCAACTCCTAATTATTAATAATCCAATGATTTGTTTCGTCGTCATTGATTATTTAGAAATATTAACATTACTTGTCACATTGCGTTGCCTTACTTGTGTCAAGTACCTATTATCATTTAATTTGCACATCTACACGTTACTTAAGAAGTAACATATTACAAGTATTTTGTCCATGTGATTTATTTGTAACACGTATTTCTTTCTTCGATTTTAAACTTGTCATCTCCAATCACTCAACTTCTTTCACCAATTTTTTTTGTCAATTAAAATTTCAATTATAAAATTAGTTCTAATTATTTACAAATATTAACTTTAAATTACTTGTCGCATTGCGTTAAGTTACTTGTGTCAAGTATTTATTGTCATTTAATTTGCACATCTACACGTTACTTAACAAGTCACATATTATAAGTACTTTGTTCATGTGATTTATTTATAATACGATTATTTAGAAATATTAACATTAAATTACTTGTATCATTGCGTTAAGTTACTTGTGTCAAGTATTTATTGTCATTTAATTTGCACATCTACACGTTACTTAAGAAGTCACATATTACAAGTACTTTGTCCATGTGATTTATTTGTAACACGTATTTTTTTTCTTCGATTTAAAACTTGTCATCTCTAATGACTCAACTTCTTTCACCAAATTGTTACAATTTTTTTTGTCAATTAAAATTTTAATTATAAAATTTGTTTTAATTATTAGAATTAACATTTACATCTTCTTAAATTTTGATTTGGAATTAAGAAAATCGTAATTATTAATAATCCAATAATTTTTTTCGTAATTGATTATTTAGAAATATTAACATAAAATTACTTGTCGCATTGCGTTAAGTTACTTGTGTCAAGTACCTATTGTCATTTAATTTACACATCTACAAGTAACTTAATTATTACAAGTACTTTGTCTATGTGATTTACTTGTAACACGTATTTTTTCTTCGATTTAAATAAGCTGTTAAAAGCAGATTTAAAATTAGATATAAACCATTTTCGTCTTCAACGTGGAAGATTTATTTTTACAGCAAAACATCTTTATTATCCTCGCCGTGGGCGGAAAAACAGCGCAAATGTTATTATTCGATCCGTTGTTTATTTTGAAGCGACATTCGGTAAACAGCTTACATCCTTCTCCATCGCAAATAAACGGAGACTCCTTTTTTTCGTAACACTTTCAATTTTTAACGTGTCCGATTTTTTTTTGTATCTGGACCCACACAGTTTCCGACGACATCGCATCTGAAAGAAATAAAATAAAAATTGCAACAACAACAATAATAATTTGTTTACGCTTCGTGGGATAACGTAATGCTAAACTTGCACAAGAAGCACGGGATCTGGTTTAGTTCAATTAAACACACCATCAATCATCATTATATTATAATTTATGGACGTCGTTTTCTTTCTATCTCCATTTTTTTTTTTAATTTTCTGCATAATTTACATAATTATTGTACGATCGATGCTCGGGACGTGACGATCCGAGAAAATATTGTTGAAATATCGACAACAAAATTATATATTTTGCATTGGACTCTCAAACCCAATATAAAATGACAGCTGACATAATGAGTCAAATGACAGCTGTCAATAAGGTTATATTATTGGGACAAGAAATGACAGCTGTCAAAAAAAAAATTGTTATTAGGTTACAATATAATTTCAAGCAAGAATGTTGAGAAACTCTGATATATGATATGAAGTGTATGTTCAGAAGAATTCTAAGTTGAAATTCTCGAAAGTCATTAAATTCCTATAGACTAAATATTTTGATTCGGTCGAAGAAGAGTTGTGTGTCGAAATGTTCTTGTTCCTCCAGAACATATCATAACTCTTAGGTTGAATAGATGTTGGCCAAACTGTTCATTCAACCTCGGGACCCGAACTGAAGTGCCATTGAGGTTTAATGGACTCCGGTTATCCATTCTTCGATTCATTTTCACCAAGGGGTGAGAAATTTCGTAAGTGTATATATATATATAATGTGTGTGTAAAAAGATAAAAATGTTGGAAAGAATTGGGGGATGGATGAATGAGTAGATTTTTGCGTCGGGAATGCAAGGGACTTTTTTTTCGGGTATTATTATATATTTTCTTTTTGTTCCATCGTTTCGGCCTGTTGAATGAGGCAATAACAAATGTGCCGTCCGGGGCCCGAGCCGTTCACGCTGCTCAAACTCCCATAAACACCACCATAAATAACAGGGAGGACGGTGGACGCAGAAAAATAAAACACGAACGGCGCGACTCGAGCAACGAAAACACATAAAAGACGAAGGAGCAAATTATTTCATTGCTCCGCTGCGCTTCCTTCTACCACCAAATAAAAGAAAGATATTCTTCATCTGGAGTCTCTGCATGCTTGCGCAGATGTTTCGTAATTACTGTATTATAGTTTAAGTTTACATCAAAAAAATTATTTTATCTTAAAACCTAAACTTTTTTTTTGGTAAAAATGATAATTCTTATGAATGAATAATTTCTCATAATAAGGATTTTTTAATTGTCATAATTTTTATGATTTATTAAATTTACATAATTACTGTAAAGTAACAGAAAAAGAAAAAACATTTTGGATTTTTGTTCGTGAACCGAATACAATATTGTTATACATATTTGCATTATCGAGAAGTAATAAAAATAAGGAGATTATGAAAAATTCACATTAAGACACAATAACGTCTCTAATTTAATAATCTTTATTGAAAAAACTTAAAAAAAGTGGAATTCTGTTCGGAAAGCGAGGTGTAACATTGTTATAAATAAATATTTGCACAATCGTTAAATATTTAAAATTATGACATAAAAATTGAAAAATTACTTTTTATGTATATGAAAACGTTTCTTGTCTGCATTATGTTAAAATAATCCTTAAGGGACCAAAACTTTCTTGAAAAAGAAAAATCACGAATAGTAAATTTAAATAATTTTTTCTTTGTTTTAAATTTTTGTTCGGGAACCGAATATAACATTGTTATCAAGAAATTTCGCCTTATATGGATACAAAAAGACTCTTATTTGTGTTACAATTACTCCGTTGCTGCTGCAAATCAATTTAATTGTAATAAATTATATAATAGTAATAAAAATTAGTAAATTAATGAAAAATTGACTTATATGGGTACAAAATCGAAATTATATATCGAACATAATTTTGTAATACATAAATATTTTGTATTTGTATTATTACAGAAAACAAATTGATAAATCGTATTTTTTTTAAAATAATTTAGATGTTCGAAAACAGAGGTGTTTATTGATTTTGATTTTTGTTCGGGAACCGAATATATTATTTTTATAAATAAATATTGGTGTAGAAAAATTGTATGCGGTAATTCGGTGTTTGTGTTTTGTAGTTTTGTTCGGAAACGGAATTTTTATGTATTGTAAAATCTAGAAATGAAAATTTTACTGTTTATTAAATTGTATAAGAAAGAACAACATGTGGATGTTAATTTGCCACCGGTGAAGTGGAATGTATTGCAGTTGCTGTTGTTGTTGTTGTTGCACGGTTTGGCTTCTTGCCGGATGAGGAGAGGCCCGATGTCGTGTGAAAGTTTCCCCGTGGATTAAAACGTTCGGTTTAGCATCAATTGGAGGAGGCGAGGAACAGGGAGTGGTGGCTCGAGCCGGAGGAGGATGCGAAAGCATGCACATCGAAGAAAAACACAAAGGACACCTCTATGGAATATACACCTTCCCCTCGTCCACATCCTCATCCTGCGCGTCCGATGGTCATACCATTGAAGCGGTCGCGTAACGTGGGTGCGACCGCAGCCATCCAAAGCCAAGACGAAGAGCCGAACCGAAAGACCAAACCTTCATCGGGCCATTTCACGACCCCGAAGAATGCCGTACAAACACACATACACACAGACACCACTCTCGCTCCTCGAGAATCCCACCGATTACGTAGCACAATAAAAATGTAATACATATATTATATATTTATAAAGAGAGGAGGCACAAAGACGGACATACAAAAATATAGAAGAAGAAAAGGAGAAGAAGAAAAATAAAATATATATCAAAAAGGAAATCTGCTCGAAACCTCATCGTTTTTTTTTTTCTTTGATTTATTCAACCCCCCTTTTAATGGTGGTTCGCACCTCCCGTCGCGCTGCATTTGAATAAAAAAACAATTTTTTAATTATCCACTAGAGTTTTCGGCATTTTTTGGCCCAGAAAAATACGGGGAATAATCGTCCTCTTGCCGAAGACGGGTTCCGATGAAAGAATGATGATGGCTTCGCCCCCGAAAACACCATCGGTATTTAAATAATTTCTTCATCAATTCTTTTCCGTGGCAGTAGGAAACGTTGCATTCTTTCTCTCTTCTCCATCCATTTCTCCTCTTCTTCATCGCAACCATCAGCAGCTGACCCAAAGCAATTGTTATGGAAATTTCCCTTTCTTTCTGGACCCGCACGAAATTTGCATAAATTTACTCGCTAATTGCGGTGCGCAAATTGCTTAAACAGAAAACCCCTTATTTACTTTAATAGAGACTACCGGAATTATTTATTTACTTTACTTTTACTAAAACTAAAGCAAGTATTTATTATAACAATAAAATATTAAAATTATTTTACGTAATATTTAAATGGTTTGTATTGAAACAAAAAAAAAATGAAAGGAAAGAAGAAACCTTTCGTCAATGACACAATCGATTGTTCGTAAACAAATGACATTTGGATGCCATTGAGTCGACTTATTCGAAAAACTGGGCCACTTAATTACTAGTCATCTAACGAAAACGAATGGATAGTAAACTACAATGGTTACATTCGAATGACATTTCATGTCATTCATTGTACCTGTCAAATGTCAAAAATTGTACGTGGAGGGAAAAGTTGTACGTAAATAGAATGAACACGTTCACACGATGCCAACACATTTCACTTAATTTCATCCTTGCTTGGATTATCCAATAATCCTCTTAGTTTTATAGATTTCGATACTTAGCCTATAATCCTTATTATCCTATTTATTGCTCAATTAGTTTTTTTTTCGGTCCTTTTGACATTATAATAATAACACAACTTATTTAATAGATTATTATTTACATCAATATTTCAGTTTAAAAATTCTGTTAATATTTTTTTAAATCCCAGATTTTTTTCTAAAGAAAAGACAAATATATTTTATAATAATAATAATCAAATTTCATTGGCTTTAGTTCATTTAATCTAAAGTTTTACTGAAAAATAATAATATGATTTTTGTAATAATATTAAAAATTTTCATTTAATTTTAACAACTTTTTAAAATTATAAACTCAGATTTTTAATTAATTTAATAATCAAGAAATTAAAAAATATATAAATACTTTAATTATTTTGGTATGATTTGTGGCGATTTTACAATTTAATAATGAATATTGGAAGATGATGTAGAAAATAGGTAAAAATAGGTTGAATTATTTTACTATGATTTGAGTGGATTTTATAATAATTTGATAAGATTAGTATGTTATGATTTATATGGAATGGAATTGTGGAAAACAGTTTAATTGGAATAAATAATGAACGTTGGAGGATGATGAAGAGGATGAACGAAAAAAATAAATAGGTATCACTTGGTGAGGATTGAAGCTACTTGCTGGAGGAGCGAGGAAGAAGGAGAGAAGTCCTAGGCTATTAGCATTATGATCATATGCGCATACATTTCACGGGACAAGAAAAGGAAGAACGGTCCGGGAGATGAAATTTATTGGCCTGAGCAATTTGCTCGCTTCACTCACTTCTTCACTCGGCGCGCAGCTTCCTCATCAATCAAATTCCTTCCATCTCGCCAAAAAAATGTATATTTCAATTAGATGAAAAGAGAGGAATGCGTAACTAGGATTCACAAAAATAATGTCAATTTTGTTCGACGTTGACAGAAATGTCAAATTATTGATAACGTCAAATTAGATGATTTTTGTTGTTGTTGTTGTTATATTAATTGAACTATCTTCGGGGTTCGCATGGTACCGGCACTCACGGTAACAGCACCAAGGTGATGGTTGCTAAGAGAGACAGAGATGCGGAGAGAAAGAGGTCTGTGAGAAAGAATGCGCTGTAAATAAGCGGAATGCTATGTACTGCTGCGCTCTTTTATTTATCCTCGTTCTTCTTTTCTTATTCGTTTTTTTTTTTTTTTTTGTTGGAGAGTAGTATATAGCACCCACATCCCGTGCATCTACATAATGGACCCATAGGACACGGGGGCCCGGGCGGTGGTCCTAACGTCCCCTTACCATAGAGACCAGTTTGATGGTCCGATGGAACGGACTTCTGGTGTCCGAGTGCTCGAGCCGCCTGATTTTGAGCCTTATCCGTCGGTTACCGAAGAGCGTCGGTAGGCTGGTCTTAAGAAGCGGCGAAGGGGACCGGGGGGTACCGCAACACACTACCGAGCCGACCATTGGGCTACCATCGCCACTTTGCTACAGAAGCATTCTAACAGCAGCTGCGAACTCTGAAGGAGTTTAAACTCTGGCGAAGGTTCACTTTGTATTGTGATCGAGCAACGGGAACCACCCGCAATCCTAGCTCTCTTGCCCAGCAACGTGCATCTCGTCCTGATCATCCACAGCAAACGGAAATCCACGCTCTGAAAACTGTAAGTACAAATTTTTTTTTTTAAACAATTTTCATTTCTATTTTTTTTCTTTTAATTCAATTTAATTCATTTATCCATCATCGAACATATTTATCATCGTATAAAAAATCTGTTGCGCTTAACTTTTCTGGATTGCTCTGGGGTGCACCGTAAAATGGCACGCGCTGCCGTGCTACGCGCCGCTACCGGAATTCCCACTGGGCTCCAGGCTACATAACCTGGGGCCGCGCGTTACGCACGCGATCATCCACTTATATAATATCTATATACATATTTAAAAAAAAATAATATATAATAATCGCACCGCAACGAAACTTTCTTCGTGTACCTTTTTCATCCTCTACTTTTATTCGCCGCGAAAACGAGTATCTCTCTCGCCGCAGGTGTTTTATTTATTACGTCCCATGCAAAACCGAAATAAATTCAGATCACAAATTACATCCACTGAAAAAAATAACGAAACAAACAAAAAAATACACATTTTTTCTTAAAATCAAAATTAAAATAAATTTTCAAGCTAAAGTTTTTGATCACCAAAATTTCTCAAATTTTCATTAATTTTCTGTTTAATTTATTTATAATTTAATAAAAATAATTGAAAAATATTATGCGCTCATTATAATTAATTAATTTAGAGTCGTAAATGAAAATGGAAAATAGAAATTTGGTCTTAATGAAGTATATTTTTTTTTGTATATTTTAATTTTCTTAATTGTTCTTGTCATCTCGGATAAATTTAAAGTCAATTTATGTTTCCACTGAACTTCTAATTATAATATTTGATTAGAAATAATTACAAAAAAAATCTAATTGAAAATATAAAATAATTTCTGTTTGAACTTAAAATTATTAATTATTAATTTAGTTTTATTCATGTTTGAAATAAGTGCATTTATATGAAAAATTGTTATAAAAATGAATATTGATATGAAATGTGGTATAGAAATAAATTTAAATCAAAGGAAAAATATTAATTGGTAATTTCAAATTTTATAAAATTAATTTTTAAAAAAAGTTTATGAAAATAACTAATGAAAATAACTAAATTTCTTCTATTCTATTTTTTAAATTTAAGATACAAAAAAATGTAATTGATGTTAACAGACACGTCAAAAATTATTAAAATATTAACAATTTTGTCTTAAATAATGAAACAAAAGTAAGTGAAACAACGAAAATATAATTTATTTTATTGACGTTGACAGAAATGTCAAATTATTGGTAACCTAAAATGTATTTTTTGACATTAACGTGAATTTTGACAGATTTGACAGTTAGCGGAAAATATAGGATCGTGTAATAAAAAAATGAACAAGTTCTCGACGCGATGTTTTCATCATCGAGTTAAGCGGCAGTTATAAAGTTGTAAAGAGAGCTTTGCGTAAGTCGGTAAGATCTGGGTCCCGTTTAATGTAGACATTAATTGGCACCGCGGACACGTGTAACGCGCGCGCGCTGCGCTTAAGTTAAATTATGAGCGGAGTGTTTGTGAGTGTGCGTTTCCATATACGTATACGTATGCGTTTGTGTGTATGTATGTGTGTATGGGCGTTAACCACCTGCATTTGTTAACGGCAGTTCTAGATCGCTACCGGTTTTGAAAACACCCCGCGGTTCCAGCTACTGGTCACACGCGGCCGCAGCGCGCATCGCCCGCAACCAATCGCAGACGATAAAACGCGGAGACGCGCCGCCATTGGTCCGCGCGATCCGGACGACGATCATTTTTTCTCGATTTCCTCGATCGTTTTTCGCACTCCTCTCTCTCTCTCGCCGTTAAATTTAACTGTCGGCCGTTAAAGTCGCCGTGCGCGCAACGTCTGGCAGGGAGCAGCAATAAAAACGGTTTTGGAAACAATCCGCCGATATTCCCGGGATTTTATGTTCATCGCCGTGAAATTGTACAAAACGAAAACTAACTTCGAACCGTTATTATTAATTCTGTCACAATTATAAATGATAATTATTAATGTTAGAAAGATCAAGGTTTTACTTATAATTATTAATTTTATTACAATTAATCTGTCCACTTATAATTAATCGTCAGATTAACAATTAAATATTTTATTAATGAAATATGATGTTTGCAGTTGCGTTGTGTAATTGCATGAAGGTAACGTAACGTAACGTAACGCATCGACAACAATGTAGGCGTTTGGAATGGTTGGTCATTCAAGTTAGAAAACGCCGGAGACGGGAAACTTAATTAGTTGTGTAGGTTTTACGATATTTTCATGTTTTGCTACCATCGACTTTTATTGTTTCACACGGCACCGGACGCAACGGTAATTCGCTTATTGATGATTCTTCATCCATTCATTCATACTTAAATACCAACGCAACAACACATGTTACAATTCCTTAATATATTATGAATGCATATTTATTTCATAAAATGAAATTATAATAAATACAATTGGTGGATTTCGTAATGTTTTTTTTTTGCTTCTGCCAGAGCGTTTTACAGAAATCGAAAATTGTGTGAGGAATCGGTGCCGAAACCTTGAGAGGAACCGTTTTGGGCTGGCATTTCGAGTGAAAGCGATTCTTTTGCCGCCTCGTTATCCGCGCCTAGGCTGCATTATTATCCGCCAGCTCGAGAACTCGTTCTCTCTGTTCTCTTCCTCCTTTTTCCGCTCTCCTCGCGAATAATGATATGCGCGAAAAGGCATATACATTATTTGCCGGGGAGTTTCGGTATTGTATTTTAATTTATTCGATGTGTGTGCGCTTCGCGCCGCTCATCCTCTTCTTCTCCGACGTCGTCGCTGCAGTCTTCGTCCACCGTTTTTTCGTTTCGTTTGTTTTCCGCTCGCTTCGATTGCGGGGGTGGCTGGAACGGAATGGAATGGAACGACGGTCTGTAGGAAAAAGAGAGAGAGAGAAAGTGAGTTGGAAATAGTTGAGGAAAGAGAGAGAAAGATGGAGGGAAAGGTGAATAAAACGCATTAACAATGAAGGGCGGTATAACAGAAAATTAGCATAAATACACGTTACATTGTGTCGCCGGTGCGGGCGCACCCTGCGAATGCTTCGGAACCGATGAATGTCAATCAATTATTGCTGTTGTTGTTGTTGGGAGAAGAAGATTACTTGTTCCGCGCGAAACTCTCTCAGGATTCGGTCTCTCTCCCTCTCTCTGTTATTTATTACTGTCGGAGGAGAAATTCGATTAAATATTGAATATTTTCGGATCTGACAACGGAATCTGTTACTCCTTTTTCGGTCCAGCTCCGCCGATGATGTTGATGATGATGATGACGACGACGACGCCGCGCCACGGGTATATGACATTCTTTCGACTCTATTTATCATAACCGATCGTCCATCAAAGTTACCAACAATGAACTCAACACCGCCCTCCCGTGCACCAGGCTTATCTCGAGAGATCAGACGCACCGCTCTTTCTTTCTTCTTTTAATCCTCCTCCTCCTCTTCGTCTTGTACCTGTCTGGCGTAGGCGACCACCTTAGATCTTGAGGTGCACGCGAGATGGCGCTGACTCTCGATCTCTCCCTCTGCAAGTCATCGACTTATTATCATAAACTAATGGAACGAATGTCATTCCGTTTGACACATTCTTTCAGTTTCACGTCTTTCTCTTTTTTCTTTTTTCTTTACAGCCTTTGTACGCGCGCACACACACCGTCGATAACAGAAATAAAAGACTCATAAGACGATGCATTGTTCTGTCCCGAGATTCACAACATCACACGTTTTCATTCGCTGATCCACAAAAATTAACACCTACATGATCACACAATTAGCAACACTTGTGACATTATTTAAGTTGCTGTCAATTTAATATCTATTTTTTTATAAAACCAATTTTACCAAATACAAAAAAAATAAAAAATGATATTTTTAAATCTAAGTTATAATGAATTAATTAGTAGAATTAGTCTACATTACAAATCGCAATGAGAAATTAAATGTATTTAAGTTGCTGTCATTATATTTAATAATCATTTTCTTTATATAACAAAATTTAACAAATACAAAAAAAATAATTATTTCAAGAAACCACGAGATTTAAAATCTAAGTTAAAACCAAGAAACAATGAAATAATTGCGTATTGCATAATATGCCGATCGTAATTGTCGGATCGGTCGATATTCAAATGAGGCGGTTTCGGATATATTATTTTTATTCTGAATCTTTTGTTTTCGTACATACGCCGTAGTCATAACAATATTATATGCCAAAAGCTTGGAAATAATGAAAATAACAATGACAAACTGTTATAATTTAAGTAACATTTAAAATGTTCTGCAACCACATAACAACAGTGAACTATACTTATTTATAAGTATTACTTATATAATATTGTTAATAAGATTGAATACATTTATATATATATTTTTACATTTCCAAATTACAAAAAAAAAAAAAATTATAAATAAATAATATTTACAATACAAATATATTTCGGAAATGGAAAAGGTTA
The DNA here is from genome assembly GCA_963457615.1 of Nicrophorus investigator. NCBI lineage: Eukaryota > Metazoa > Arthropoda > Insecta > Coleoptera > Silphidae > Nicrophorus > Nicrophorus investigator. Next base: position 4,769,505 of record OY735143.1, read on the forward strand.
TTTTTTCTTCTTTTAAAATTCAGGTAATTTTTGGGACAAGCGGATTAACACCGGTCAATATTTTTTTTTTTTGCAAAGAGGATGTTTCTATGTTGGAATTAAGAAGGACACAAAAAAACTAAATGACAATGATCCACTTGTGAACACGTGAAAAGGATATAAAGCTATAATTTGTCGGCAACCGCAAATAAAACGAAACAAAAAAATCAATTTAATTATTAGTATTAGTATTTTTCTTGTACGCCAAATTAAGAAAGAAAATAAAACATTTTCTTAACATTTTTTTTCAGTAATTTTATTTTATTCTATGTAGCATTTCAAAAATAAATATACGTAAAGTTACAAATTATAAAATAAAAGAATTATGAAATAGTTTTCTATATATAAAAGAAATTAATGATAGAAAATATTCTAGAAATAATCAATTTTATGAATGAAGCAACAGTATAAAAATGACTCACGTTCTATAAAAAATATATTTAATTTTATATTAAGAATAAGACATTTCACTTTTTAGTAATTAATATAAAAATAATAGTTTATTGTGAATAATAAATAAAAATTGAACAAAAACTATTATATAATTTTCGAATTTCACGTTTCAGATTTTTATGTAAATGTAACAAAAAATTTATAAAACTTGATGTGAAAATATATAAACAAACACACATTGACATTTAGGATTAAACAATTGTTTGAAAGTGACACATGTCAAATTTGTAAGTAAATGACGTAATGTGCAGAAACGATGACAGCTGTCATGTTATAGAATAGTTTTGTTAAAACTTCAATAAGTATAACAAAATGTATAAAAAATTTAATTGAAAAAATGAAATAATTGTTACAAGAATTATGTGATTGTTTAAAAGTTGATAAATTGACATTTAGGATTAAAAAATTGTTTGAAAGTGACAAATTTCAAATTTTTAAGTAAATGACGTAATGTGCAGAAACGATGACAGCTGTCATGTTATAGAATAAATAGTTTTGTTAAAACTATAATAAGTTTAACAACAAAATGTGCAAAAAATGAATGTGAAAAAAGTAACTAATAAAATTAAATAATTGTTTGTTACAAGAAATGTGTGATATTAATTAAATAAGAAAATGTTGCAGTTACACATTTCTTAGAAGTGATGATAAATTGACATTTGGGATAAAACAATTGTTTGAATGTTATGTCAAAACTATAACCTAAAGAAATGATGACAATTGAGTTTATAAAAAATAAATAATAAAATTTGTTACAAGAAATGTGCGATTGTTTAAAAGTTGATGAATTGACATTTTGGATGAAACAATTTTTTGAAAGTGACAGATGTCAAAGCTGTGCAGAAATGATGATGTTACATAATTTTCGTTGAGATTATTCAAATTTGAGTCGGGAGGAACGCGTAAATTGCCATTTGCAGGAAGATCTCGTTTTGGCGATGCGAGAGGTATTCGTTTCTGCGATGATCAAATTACAGGCTTCCCCCAAATTTGGGTAAGCGGTAGCAGCGACGGCGGTGGCGGCGAGAGAGAGCGAGGCAAAGAGGTTATAGGTGTAATAGGTTTTATATATATATATGAAGAGTCAAGTCGAGAAAGAAATCCCACATACGTGAATTTTCCCCCGGAGCGGTCCGACGGGGGGGCCTTGGGAATTCTTCGTTATGTAACATCTGGAGGCGGTTCGTGGCCGTTTCGTCGAGCATAAGAACAGTAGTTTTGCATGGAACAGTGATGATGAGGGTGTGTGTGTGTGTATGTATGTATGTGAGAGTGTGAGTGTGTGTGTGCGCGCGAGATGCGTTCGTTCGGCAATACGGAAAGGTAGTAATTTCAAGGAGTGTAATATTAAAGTAGTAGGGAAATGAGAAAATGAGACCTTTCACCGCGCCAACCCGTTGACCAGAAGCTTCTTGGGCTCTGAAGCGTCGTCTTCATCATCGGCGAGAGGTTGCATCATCCTCATCCCAAATCATCGATAAAACGAGTCTAACGAATGTCGTAATAATCCTGTTGCAGAATCGAACGAGCGAAGAAGACGAAGACGAAGAGGAAGAAATAAGAAGAAGGAAGAACTCTCGAGGCAAAGGAACGGAGAGAAACCGCGGAATCGTGACCCGGAGACGAGCTCTGAAAAGGATTCCCAGATACGAGAGTGTGAGTGTGTGTGCCTCTTATATATACAACCAACAACAAAAATACAAAAAAAAAAAAAAAGTAAAGAGAGACAAAACCGAAAAACCCGAATCGAGAGAAAGAGAGCGAGAAAGATCGAGAGAGCGCAAAATTTATATGTAAAAAGGGAAATCCTGGTCCGAGGAAAATTCCTGCTGGCGCGAGATCATACTTCTTACTACCACCACCACCACCACCATCATATCCGTATAACCACCATAAATCCCCCATCCAACCACCCGAGATCATCATCATCATCATCTCTCTTCTGATCCGCGTTTAAGGATTCTGTGTGTGTGGAACCGTGTTGCGGAAAACTAAAAAAAAAAAAGTAAAAAAATCCCCGGTAAAAATACTAAATAGAAATATAAACCTCTATACAGAAACACACACACACACTTAAATATATATATACATCTATATACACACACAAAATCATTATATAAAAAGTAAATAAATAAATAAATAAAAAAATAAAGCGTCAGGCCCGAGATAAGAGCCAGCCAGAATGTTCGCTATAATGCAGATAGACAACGACGTCAGCGGCAGGGAGTTCAGAAGGAAGATGCGAGCCAAGTGCGAATTCATCTGCAAATACTGCCAACGCAGATTCAACAAATCCTACAACCTAATGATCCACGAAAGGACACACAAAAGCCCTGAGCTCACCTTCAGCTGCGAGGTCTGCGGCAAGAGTTTCAAGAGGCAGGACAACCTCAAACAGCACAGGTAATTATTATCCAATCAAATTATTAAACCTAATTTCTAATTCGTTCACTCAACTCCAACAATAATTATTTCTGCAATTGCAATACACTTCTCAAACCTATTATTAAATTATTATTATTATAACCTATAAAAATCGAAATTTAAAAAAAAAAATATTAAAATAATAATCATTTTTAATTTCTAATTCACTTAATTTGCAATCTTCACTAAAAATTTTCACCTTTCATTTTTTTTTTCACAAATTAATTAATAATCGCTGAACATGTTAAATAACTAACCTCAAAATTTAAGGCGAGCGAGCGACGGCGTAGTCACGTTGTCTGTGAAATTGAAAGTTTTTAATTAATGAGTAACAATAATCAAATTAGAAAATAATATTTACAAATTACATTTTTTCAAATTTAATTTCTTTTTTCCATTAATATTAGTCACCAAGAGAAAAGCACTTTATTAAAACAATTGATGCGCGTTACTGCGAGCGACGGCGTTCGTATGTTGTTTCTAGCAAATTGCACAACACGGTGAGTTATAGCCGCCGTATAAATATAATTTATTAAATAAAACAGTTTCATTATTTTCAAATATTTTATTAAAATTATTTTATTTAAAATATTATTATAATTAATAATTAATTAACACAAGTATTTGTTTATGTTTAACATACAGCTAAATTAAATAATGATTTAACGATTTTGTAATTTTTTCGATTCTATAAGAATTTATTTTTTTTTATAAATTTATCAATATTTAAAAAAAAAAATTTAATTTAAATTTTAAATTTATAAATACTTATGTATAATATAAAATGTTATAACTGTTAGACCGAGGTCTACCGGTTAATAAATTATTTAGAATTGATCATTTGCAGATAATTAACAAATAATGAAACTGTAAAAGAAGTTGTGGAAAATATTCTTGTAGTCTTTGTTCGTTTCGGATTAGCTCGAATCTCAAGAGAAGTGTGAATATATATATATAAAAAAAAATGTGGAGCGTGTTTGCTTTTTGAAATACTGAAATACGTGTCACACACAAATGGAGGAGTTTTTCGTGGAAGCAGCGCAGAGATAGAAATAAACAAAATATGGAGAAAAAAAAATGTACACAGTATCGTGTAACAAATATTTAATTAAGAAATTACACGATAAAACGGGAATGATTCCAAGTGTCGGCCCTTTTCATCATCGTCATCATCATATCACCTGCCGTTTTTTTTTCCACTAACGAAAATTATGCGCCATAAAACATGTAATATACTTACGATTATTTTTTAGTTTTTAGTTTAGATTGTTAATTATATAATTAGGATTTTTAATTATTCCAATTAGTCAACACCGCTTTTAAGCTGTCAAAAAAAAACGCCATCTATCGTCGGTTTATAAACAAATTCAAAATTAGTAATAATTTAGAGTTTTATTAGAATCAATTCATTTTTATAAGTGTACGAACAATGATTTCATCTGTCATTGATTTTTTTTAATTCTCGAGAAGAGACGTGTAAGAAAAGGAAAAAACTTTGCCGTCTGCAGCCGTTTTGTTCATTACTATTATTACATTTTGCATTATCTAATTTCGAATTCTTTTCGTGCTTCCAATTGTGCATACCGATTAGCAGTATGTATCTATAATTGCGGGATTAATTGTGTTTTGAACACGTTTAAACGATTCAATCTTTGCGAAGGCAATTAAACATTTCGCATCTGCATCTTTTATTTATGCAAATCCGAAAGGAGAGGAGAAGAGAAAAATTGCGAATGCTTCCACCTTGCAACGGTCGGAACATTGTTATTACGGTGTGCTTCTGACTCAAAACCGAAACGTGCAATCATTTTATAATTTCTAATAATAAAGAGAAGTAATGGAGATATAAATCACTTTAATTGTTCCACCGGTATCGATTGTTTCTGCTTATTCCTTATTCAATAATTGCTAGCTTCGAATTGGTAAACACTATATGTTTCTTTAATTACTACAAGTGTTTGGTAAAAATTTAAAGAATTTTTATTGAATGTATGCCATAAATTAATTTATAGGTTTTGATAAGATTAATATTTTTATCTTTGATAACATTTATGTAGTGACGTTTCCGGAATTTCCTTTTTGGCAATGACGTAATATTAAATAAATTGAAAGAAACTAACTTTGACAATTTTACCTATAAAAATGACACAATTTATTGACAAGTTGACACAAGAGAAGTTGTCAAAATTTAATAGTTCAATATTTATAATTTCTTCAATTTACTTTTATCATAATTGTAATAAATTAACTAAACTTGACTTTGACGTTTGACAATTTTAACTTATAAAAATGACAGATTTTAAATATAATTTATTGACAAATATGTCAACAGGACAAAAGAGGAGCTGTCAAAATAAATGAATATAAAATTAATTGTCAATTATTTTAACCTATAAAAATGACAGATTTTAAAGTCAAACTCAATCACATAATTTATTGACAAATATAACAAATTAACACAAGAGAAGTTGTCAAAATTTAAATTTTACTAGTTCAATATTTATAATCTCTTAAATTTATTTCTATCATTAATTCTAGTAAATTAACCGAACTTGACGTTGACGTTTGACAATTTGACAATTTTAGCCTATAAAAATGATAGATTTCAAAGTCAAACACAATGACATAACTGGACAAAAGAGAAGCTGTAAAAATAAACGAATATAAAAATAATTATCAATTATTTTAACCAATAAAAATGACAGATTTTAAAGTCAAACTCATAATTTATTGACTAATATGACCAGTTGACTCAAAGGAAGTTGACAAATTTTACATTATTTTTTGTGTTCAATATTTATAATCTTTTAGATTTACTTCTATCATTAATTGTAGTAAATTAAGCAAACTTGACATTGACGTTGACGTTTGACAATTTTAACCTATAAAAATGACAGATTTTAAATGTCAAATATGTCAACTGGATAAAAGAGAAGCTGTCAATATAAAATTTGCATTTGAAAAGATTTTTTTTATGAAATATCTCAATTTTATTCGTGCGTCGTTTTAAGTCCATAATATCCATGAGTTACGTGCGAAAAGTGTGAAAAAAGCTTGGAAAATCTCGCTATTTGCTTTTTATCCAATGAACAAAACGTCGGCATTAAAACCGACGATGGAAATACTAATAATGGATTCGTTTCACGCGTTATTTAAAACGCGTTAAATTTAACGACTTTCTCTTGGAGCGACGGCAACAATGCTGCTGCGAATCGCGCGGTTTCCGGACGTCAAATCGCCGTTTGTGCTGTCCGTCAAATAGTTTTATCCAAATTACTGAAATGTCATGTGCGTCTCGTTGCGTGTTTCAGATGTAGCCAATGCATCTGGCGGTGAAGTGGTCCGAAGACGCATCCGAGGGAAGGGCCCCATCCGGCCCTGCATCATCCCTCAGCACCGCAAATCCAACACCCTTCAACATCGTAAGTATTCCACAAAATATAAGAAAAAAATCAACAATTTTTTAACAATTTTCGTTCTTTTCTCTGCTTCCAGGACTATAAAATCACGCACAATCCGGCCCCGACGCACATCCACAACCCCTATTTTCAAGATCTATCACATCTTGAATCAATTTAAAAAAAAAAAACAACTTTTACTATATTTCTCTAAACTGTAAGAAAACAGAAAAAAATCAACGACTATATTCAGTATTTATTATTATTATGTAAATAAGTTGATATGTTTATTTTTTTTTTGTATAATTCCTCTTGAATCGAAGGCAAAGAAAAGTTCTCTCCATCCATCCAAAGGCCAGTATTAATTTTACAAAATAGAAATTCAAAAAAAAAAATCCACTTGCGCGCACTTGCAGACTACATACAAGAAAAGCTACGATCTCTTCTAGTCTCTGGTATTTCTTCTTGTGCAATAATTAAACGAAAATAAATAAATATTATTTTAAAAAAATAATAAAAATTAAGAAAAAACACGGAAAGGAAAGTGAATGAATATATTCAAAAAAAGAAAACACTTTTGTACATAACAATTATTATTTTGTAACGCAAAATTTTTATATAGATATATTTAATTATTTAAATATTATATAAAGAAATTATATCAAAAGAAAATTTTAAAAAAAAACGAATTATATTATGTAGGAATATCTGTATCGATGAAATGCTTTACTATTTAACTGTTTTTTTTTATATTATATGTTTATTTTTTATTATTATCATCAATCGTCACTTTGTAGTGGATTAGTTGGCAGTTATTGTATCACGTAATAATTATCTACACTAATTTTCGCGTCGAGAAGTTTTTTATGTTACATAAATCTATACGCTGTGTACATTTTGCCTGGAGCAAAAGGTCCTCATACAACAGCCGCTTCTTGACTATTGCAATAATTATTAAGATTATATAACGTTTCCTAATTTTATTATTTATTTATTTATTTTTTTTTCACTCCTAATTTGTAGAAGTTTTGTAGAAGAAAAAAAAATATAAATAAATAAATAAATAATGAAGGAACACGAACATGTTGCAATACTTTTTTTTATACTATTATATTAAATACTATACGTAACTAATTAGTTTATATTTATTAATTATTTTATATTTTTTATGATTATCATTCTTTATTACTATTTAGAGAGCTTCTAAAGTGTACATTATTATATCTCTTCAATTATTTTTTTTTCTCTGCTTACCCAATTATTTTTTATTTTTGAAAAATTTATACTATAAAGAAATAATAAAAAAAATCTTAAAATATATTTTCTTGACTTTTTATTTATTAATTCACATTTTATTTTTACCCTATTTCCCTTAAAATCCTTAATAAAACATAATTTTTATATTAATATTCTTATAATAATTATTTTGTAGCAAATAAATACAATTTGTTACCTAATTATTAAATAATGCAAGTATTTCAAATATTATCAGTAAAACTTACCAATAAAATATATATTTTTGAATCCTAATTTTAGGGGCCAAATGTGTTTAATTCTTGGACAAAATCTCATGATTGTTTTCTAAATTATTCACACAATATACAGTAGGTATAGAATTGGACCAAATACACTTCCTTGAGGAACTTCCAACAATATTAGACAAATTTATTAAAATATTAAATATTATTTTAGCACATTTTCTTCATTTTTTTTTATATAATTTATACAATATAAATTTTGATATCTTTGTGACTGATATAGCAAATAGTTTATTTATGATTGTTAAAATAAACAAGAAATTAACATTTTCTTTCAATTTTTCACAATGAATCAACTATCAGCGTTTGTCAAACTAAATGTTTAATGACAGCTGTCAACTTTTACTCAAACGTCAAAAAAATAAATCATATTACATTAGTTGTATTTCAAAGATATTTGAGAATTTGATATATAAAAAAATCAATTTGAAAAATATAGTTATATTTTCCTTACGGAATATTTGAATTTTTTGTATAATATCTAACATCGTTTTATTTGTTCTACGAACGAATTGTTTTTAACAGCTGTCATTTTTTTATTTTATATTGGAACTAAATGTAGTGATGTAAATTAATTTATGTTGGTAGCAATTGACAGTAAATAACTAAAGATTACATTTTGTTATATAATTGTTGTTGATGTGAATGAAGTTGTGTAGTTGGGTTTTCGGAATTGGATTTGAGCTTGTAGGTTGTATTTTTGAGATACAATTTGGACAGGTGAGACAAGTGAATGCGTATGAAGGTATGTATGAACGTGTAGTTTTGTGAAGTTATTGAATCGTTTTGTTGGAATGGCAGCGCTGTCGTAGTAGTGACGTGCGAAGGAGTTGCAGACGTGGCAGAAGGAAAGGTCGTGTAGGTAAAGTAAACACGCGCGTCCCGTGTTCTCATTGGGATTCCGAGAGGGCCGAAGGATACGGAAACCGGGGGTCGTCCTCGATGGTGGTGCACCGCGATCGGGTACCTCTGGGCCATCATTCGCGACCGATTAACTTGCACGCGATGCGGCCAAGTGATGGAGGAGAAGAAGGAGGAGGAGGAGGATGGAGACCGCACGGAGGAGGAAGGATGGATGGATGGTTGGATGATGCTGCTGCTTCTGCTGCTGCTGCAAAGATCTTCAACAGTAGCTCTCCCGCGTTCCCGAGAACAGACTTTCACCGTTATTATCATTATAACCCGGCAGCCACCTCGTGTGTAACCGGGGTTACCCTGATCACACGGTTCTTGCACAGAACATGACCACAACAACTATAACATAACATCATCATCATCATCTTCTTCTTCGCAGTCGACGTTCTCCTCCACCTCCCCCGAGCTACATGCGAATCGCTCGATGCGCGTCTCCTCCATTAATCCGATGTGTGTTTATGGTCGAATAAAATCGGAATTTAATAGACTTAGTATTTAGAAGGAGAGAAAGAAGACACGGTGGTGGAGGAGGAGGAGGAGAAAAAACCGTTTCGCGGTTCCGCATTTTTCAGGTAATTCTGGGCTCACGAAGAGCGGTTCGATCGAAAGAGCGAGGCCTCCGGGGCCCGACCCGACTCGCTCCCGGAGTCTCGAATCGCTCCCGGACCTGTTCCAGTTCCCAGACTCCGGATCACGACCGAAACGCTCCTTCTTCTTCACCATCATCATCATCAGCAACATCGTCGAAGAACAGAGTCTCTTCTCCTCCAGCTAGCGCGCCTCTCTAGATACCGCAACGGTCATCGGAGAAGAGGTGAAGGAGAGATGAAAGAAGAGAGAGAGAAGAAGGAGAGAATCGGTGTCCAACGCAACACAGAACACGAAAAGAAAAAAAAAACTAATAATACTAATAATATATTCATAATGACTTTACGGAGAAACAATCATTCCTTCTCTCGTTTCTCTCATTTATTCATCTTCCTCCTCCTCATTTTATTTCATCTGCTTTCTTCTTAAATGCCCATAATCACATTAATCTGTTCCCAGTTCATCATCCTCATCTCGGTTTCACTTATCCCAATTCCCAGACATTTGGCTTCTTTATAATTTTACACTTTCTACACCGTATTCATTTCAACATTAAATCAATCATTTAAAATCTTCAATTAAAAAAAAATACATGTATTAATAATAGACAACATTATATAATCTTGAATATTTTGTGAAAACAATAAATGGGATAAATGGAGAGGTATCTGTTGAAACGTATCGCATAAATTGGATGGAAATGGCTCGTCTTGTTGAAGCCGGGGCTGCACTTTCGGCAGGACAGTAAAGTCCGAATTGTATCACCCGTACGACCGTAAAATTGGTGAATTATCGGCGTGCTAATGAAACGGACGCACTTTCTCTCTTCGTCTGCTCCTCGGCAGGATCTTGAGGTCGTCGCACGTGTAACAATATATCGGTTTCCGATACGATCGCAGCCAAAGATAGACCAAGTCTGCGTGGGCACCTCGAAATTATTATTACACATATTTATGTTTTTTTTTTGTGTTGCTTCTTCTCTCTTCTCCCTGTTGTTTTATTGTTGTTCTTGTTGTTGTATCTCTTCCTCTGTTGTTGTTGTTGTAGCTACATCCATTATTTAGTGGGATTCCACGATCAAAAATCGATTGTTCCGAGGTGCAGAGCGGTGCAGAGCGAGTGTTGTGCGAGTGCGAGGTTGAGGTGAGGTTGTTGAAGTGAGCTGAGCGAGTAATGCGGGGGTGGCGACCCATAACCCAACACGAAGCGATCCCAGGAACGTAATGGTAAGACACATATATAACACCCGAGGCGCCAATAACGCGGATGTTTATCGCGCTTATATTTCGTGGATTAGCTCCAGAAGAGAGCTCTTCTTCTGGCCGCATGCGATGTATGGAGATAGGCCTGTCATCATCATCCATCGGCCGGTTTTCATCCTCTCCTCCTCTTCATCATTCTTCATCCTTATCCTCATCCTCCTCTTCGTCTTCTGCAGTCTTCTCAAATGGTCAAGCCAAATTGAGCAAATGGGTTCTTCCACCTTCACTTCCTCATCGGCGGCGGCGGTCTTCCGTCCTGCTTCCACTCGTTATGCAATCAGCGTGGAACTCGATGTCGCAACTGGGATTTTATTGAATGAATGGTACTCGGATATTTTTGTGCAGCTCCGATGATGGTTGTGTGTATATATATATATACATGCACATAGATGTGTATGTGTGTGTGTGAGCACTCTTTCTATAGTTCTTCAGGTTGCCCGCGGCGGCAGCACTGTTGTGAACCGAGCACCTTCTCGTTTCTCACACCCGCACGTTTTCTCCTCATTCTCTCTTCTCTTATCCAAAGTACAATTCTCCGGCATCGAGATCATTATTTACAGACAGGAGCGTAACATCTCGAAGAGTGTGCACGAGAGAGAAAGACGGTGGACGGCGATGATGAGGGAACGAGCAAGAGCAGCAATAATCTTTCACTCTCCGTGTGTGTATAAATAATATTAAAACCATATTTCACGAAACCGAGGTGATGCTCGCTGGTGTGAAGCCCAAAAAAGGCTCTCCTCATCCTCCTTCTCATCTTTGCTGCTTGCTTGCTTGCGATCACACTTCGGATAATTGGGAAGAAGTAATTCGATGATTGGTTGCGCGAAGGTCAACGACCAAAAATCTTTCCTTCCTTCCTTCACAATCCAAGAATTACAAATGATCCTAATTGCCTTCGATTCTTCTTTTATTCTTTTCCTATCCTACATAGCCTTAAGAAACGAACACATTTTGTAATCTCACACTTTCAACTTTGATCCCGCAACCTTCTTCACTAATTACACTTTTTTTTTTGATAATCTGACAAAAAAAATTCAAGTCAACTTTCATCCTGCAAACTCAATTTTAATACCAATTGTCAAAATAATTACTTTATATTTTCAATACGAATTTGTTCATTGTAGTTTCTTTTTAAAACTAATTTTAATTTTCAGTTTTATTTAGAAAAAAGACAAATCTTAAGATTTTTTTCATTACATTACAAACTAAGCTTTTCATAATTTTTCCACTTTATTTCAATAAATATTTGTGTATTTTTTTCAAGTTTCAAATTTACGATAATTCTTGAAACTGAAATATACAACATTTTTTGAAAGTTTAAAATTTTATGTATTTTTTTTTGAATTTACATAAGAAATTTTTAATAATTAATATTGTTAAATTATTATTAGCCAAAAATTATTCAATTTCATTGAGAAACTTAAGTTTCAAATTTAAGATATTTCTTGAAACTGAAATTTACAGCATTTTTTTTAGAAAGTTTCAAATTTTATGTATTTTTTGAAATTTATATAAGAATTTTTGAACAGTTAGCCAAAATTATTCAATTTCATTGAGAAACTTAAGTATCAAATTTAAGATATTTCTTGAAACTTTGAAATTTACAGCATTTTTTTAAAGTTTCAAATTTTATGTATTTTTTGAAATTTTTTAACAATTAATTATTATTAGCTAAAATTATTCAATTTTATTGGGAAACACAAAATTTGATTGAAATAAAATATTAAATTATTTTCTTAAATCTTCAAATTTACTGAATGAGTATTTCTAATTTTTTTTTCAATAATATTATATGATTTATCTATATTTTCTACAATATTCTGTAATTATCGTCTTCGGTTCTCGAACACACAATCTATTATCTGTAATATTGTTGAGAGGTCGACGAGGAGCGTAATTATTTATTCGAAAACAAACCTTAGATCGAAGACGTTGATTTCGAGAATAAATAATATTCCACGAACGATGTTTCATGGTTTTGCGCAATATTTATGCATCTCGGAGTCCTCAATCCGTTTCGTTCTGCTCCTCAACCATTTCCACCGGCTCTTCTAGAAAACTGGAGTTGATTGGCCGATGGAATGGATGAGATCTTAGGAGAGCAACAAAATGCAGATTTTGAATACGAAAAAAAAGTAAAAATAATCATCGAGAACGAGAAGTTTCCCAAGCCACTTTGAACTCTCTCTCCGTTTATTTATAAATCGTCCGATTATCATTGCCGAACGTTTGCGATCAGTTAAAACGCATTTGGCTATTTATATAACCGCGGATGGATGAAGGAATGATGAATAAAAAGAAAAGGAGCAAAGATCTCCTGGGGAACTCCCGTTTGCATCTCGTGATGCTCTCGGATTGCTTCTCCTGCTGCTGTTACTGCAGAGTTGGATGCTGCTGCTGCTGCTGCTGAAGATGCAGAGGAAATCGTAAAAAAGGAAAAGGTGGATAATAAAATCCGAAAGAAGAAGGTTTTATACGAGTGAGTGGAACCGTTTGAGTAATGAACTACACGAGTGTATTTCTCCGGATCCTTTTTTTCCGCCGCACACCGGACAACTGTTTTATGTAAATATAGAATCGCAATTTATCACGGAAACCAGCGGGACGATTATGCACGGATACGCCGCGCCGAAAGAAAGAAAGAGTCCGAAGACAAAGATACTCCCGCAAACTTCATATTTCATATGGGGGCTATTTTCTGCTCATATTATAAATCCCCGGTGTGTTACCCATTTTTTATCAACTAGCATCCGTTTTACAACTGCCACTAAATCTACGTTTTCTATTTATTTCCCACCGTTTTACAGGAATCCATATCGTTTCCTGCACTTCATCCTCACTACAACCATTAAATTATATTTCTCTTTTATACTTCTAATAAATCATTCATAAACACATCAACATTTTATAAAATTATTATTATTTATTTATTTAAACTTTGAAATATATAATCATTACATAATTAGTATATTAAATCTATTAAATATTATCCATATACCGTTTTTAGTTTTAAAAAAAAATGCAAGGAATTGAATTGCGGAAGGCCCCACGACTGTGGTGCCCTGTTTTCTGGATTATGACTGGATCTAAGCTTAATTTTTCTTCGAATTAGAATTCAGCCACACATCATAATTAAATATTTATCTAAGAAAAAAATATTTTAACTGGAATTGAAAAGATAAATAAAAATTTTTAAAAAAAATTGGCTTTATTTTTTTTTTAAATTACAATAATAATTTATCAAGTAATAAATATTACTAATTTTAAAAAATAACTAAAATTAAATTTAAAAAAATATTATAATTTCATTGAATTGTTTTAATTTAATGTAATCCGACGCGATCTTTCCATTTGATATTTGCTTAGAGAACCGTGACGGTTTATGGATATTGCAAGGATTTTGCAAAAGAATTGCACAACGTTGTCCAACCCACATATTTGAAAACGAAACCGAATTTGAATACAGACCAAAAAAACGAATCATCATCATCATCATCGGAATTTCATTTACTTATTGAAAACAAATATAAATCTCGATGAATGAAGGAGCAGCCGTTTTAGGAATGCGACGAATTTTTTTTTCAATTAATTTTTGGGATAAATATAAATCCGTGCATCAAACATTTTGCCGATGAACGAAAAAAACAAGTTAATTAAACAGCGCCGAGGGTTCTCATATTCGATTACTTTTTGCTCCTCATATTTATTCATTCTTTGTCTTTGCGTACGATTTTTGTCTGTTGTTGTTGTTGTTTGAAACTCGAGACCCGTCTTCGTCTTTATTTTTTTTTTTCATTAAGAAGCAATAACAAACAATCCCACTCGTTGCAATCGCTAATTGTCTTTAACGATATAATCCTATTAATAATTAATTCGCGTTCTTGTAAATTGAATTGAATACAACTCGTTTGAACGTAATGTATATTCATAATCAAGTTTTTTTTTATTGATGATTCATTTCGACCAGTTTATAAATTCCACTTTTAATTTTTTTTTAATTTATTTTTTTTTCTAGTAGTGCGAGACGGCGGCTGCAGAGGCGATCGGAAAGTGGCACGATGTGTTTTCCATTGATGAAATCGAAAGTGAAATCTCGATGTAATTAGAACACTCGGATCATTAGATGATGCCTCAATAATAAAGATGTTAGATGAGTTTTTATCTCCGGACGATTATATTTCCATTTCGTTGTAGGACTACGAGAGAGGAGGACCTTGTGCTCTTCTATCCTAATGACCTCTTTGCCTCCTGTCTCGACTCGTCCACGGTATTTCTTTTCACCTCCTCGAGAGATGAAGCTGCTGAACATCAACAACGACTGTCGAGACCTGCTACCATTAGAAGCACCGTGAATTACCCGGAACAATGACGGATTGTCAACGGACATCACTCATTTCTCACTTAGCAAAACTCACACATTTTCATTTCTTGTTAAATTATAATTATATCTGACAATTTTTAACAAAAATATTCATAATTTTTCAAACAACTAAAACTAATAAAATGTATTATTTTACATAATTGTAACGAAATAACGATATTCACGCATACTAAATAGATAAAATGCAGAAATAAAAATTAAATCTATTTAACCGAATTTTTTATTATTTTAAATTATTATAATAAAATTTACTATAAATTATTAGAAAAAAATCATAAAAATAATTTAGAGTAAAAATTCTATTATCTAACAATTTTTTTTATCTAATAGAGAATATTTAAAAATATTATAATTGTTTACTTTTTACTAAATATTTTTTATTAATAAAATTTAATTAATAAATTTATATAAAAAATGTATTTTATTGAATTAAATTGTATTAAAATTGAAATACAGAATGAATTCATTCATGAAAAATAAATTTGATAGAAAAAAATACTATATTTACGAGTGCTAAAGAATGCACCAAAAAAACGCAGACAGACATCTGCTCTGATTCTTGGAAATACGTACAAACATGAATGAATTGAATGAAACGTGGTAAAAAATGTGTGTATAAAATTCCGATTTCGGTCTAGACGATAAGAAAAACATAATTTATTTCAAATATCTTCGATAAGAAACAGCAACAAAAAACTGCATAGACGATATTTGATTTTTTATAAATTGAATTATTTTACTTATTTATTTACCTTTTAAATTCTTTTCTTTTATACTTATTTAATTGTGTATGTTGCATGTGTTTCTGTAGTGACGTGGTACGAGTATTTCAACAAGTAAATATACTTGAAATGTTACTTGACAAGTAAGTTTTAAAAAGTTATATATTGTCATTTTTTGAATGAATATTTCAATGAATATTTTATCATTTTTATTTGGTGTAAAATTTATATAATCATTGAAAATCTAATTGCAATATTTATGATTTTAATAATTAAGTGCATATTTTGCAAGTGTTTCTTTAGTGACGTGGCATGATGATTTCAACAAGTAAATATACTTGACAAGTAAGTTTTAAAAAATTATATAATGCCATTTTTTCAATGCATATTTCTGAAATTATGTAAAGTTTTTCAATAAATTAGATCGAACGGTTTCGTGTCCATAAAAGATGATTTTTAATTTGTCTCTTAATTGGTGTTACTTTTTTAACGATTTTTAAATTGTTTTATTATTTTCATTTCGTGTAAAATTTATATAATGATTGAAAATCTAATTGTAAATTTATAAATAAAAAAAAAGTTATAGATTTTAATTATTTTCAATATTTCTGGTTTTATTCAAGTTTGAATTATGAAAATGGTTTTCGAACAACCGATTTATTAATATTTAATTTTTTTATATATTTATAATTTATAATATTAGAAGACATCTAAATCTACTGGAAAGAATGAATAAAACATCGATATTTTTCGGTGTCAATGGATAAAAACGAATCTACGAAGAACATAAATAATAGTTTCGACCTCTATAATTATAATTAATAAATAATAGATTGTGGATTTCTCTACAAAACGCGCCATTGATTAATGATCATTTGATAGTTCCGACCGCAGCAAGAAATAAAAGAAATGATTTATCGAAACAATAAAATCTATTTTTTTTTTAAATTCTTTTGCAAATAAAATATTGAAAAATTATAATAATATGAATCAGCGTTTCAGTTTAGATTTTTTATCTGCTATATTCATCATTATTGTTTGTAACCATAACAACAAGATATCATTTGAAAATGATCATTTTAATAGTCGTTACCATCAACATTCAATCATTGTTTTCTGCAATATTTTTGTAACCATAGCAATAAGATAATCATTTATTTGTAGATTAAACCATCATCATCTATTTTTTGTATGATTTAGAATACTTGAAACTAAATCAACAAAATTCTATATTTTCTTTTACAAATAATTAATCATCATTATAAGATGATCATTTTAAAAGTCATTACCATACAAATGTAGTTTGCTTTACAATACTTGTAACCATAACAACATGATCACAGCTTCATCATCATCATCATAATCATCATGGATGAGAGTCCGTAGTTGTTAAAACGCGCTCGTGACAACTCTGTTCCGCACGCGTTGCTCACTGCAGACCATTTTATTGCGAGCGTTTTTCCGCGTTTCTTCCAAATCGACCAATTTGATCGGAGGAAAAACCCGTTACATACATAGCGATCCGTAACCCATTTCGATTTGCAACCCTAACGAACGGACAATTCCGAAGAGAAGATTCCCACGAACAACGAGCATACATCAATCTCTATACCTGAATTAGGTCATCAAAAGAAAAGAAAACAACTCTTAATCCATTCACCGATAAATTACATAATTCTTCTATACTCAGATATATAAGATTATTAATATAAATGAGAATTTTATTATTTTTTATTAAAAATTAATTTTATAAAATAGAAAAATTGAATTTGTTCAATGATACGTACATAAAATATAATTTGATTCAATACTTATATGATTCAAATCGTATTTTGTTAACATAAAATGTAAAAACATACTTTTCTGTTAAAAGTACCAATTTCTCTTTGTTCGATGATACGTACATACAATTTTTGTTTTGTTCTGTTAACTTGTAATTATTTTCAGATTTGTCAATCAACGAAACAAATAATTTAGAGACATAATTTTCTGTGAAAAATAATAATGTTTCTTTATTCGATGATACGTACATAAAACATAATTGGATTTAATATATATGTAAGATTCTAATAGTTTTTTTTTTGGTTAGTTTAACATATAATAATTGACAGATGTGTCAATAAATTAAACTCATAATATAGAGACATACTTTTATGCCAAAAGTAACAATTTCTCTTTGTTCGATAATACGAACATAAAACATAATTGGAGTCAATACTTATGTGTATTCAAAATATTTTTGTTTCGTTAGGTTCACATGTAATTATAGGCAGATTTGACAGATATGTCAATCAATAATACAAATAATATGGAGACATATTTTTTTGTCAAAAGTATTAATGTTTTTTTATTCGATGATACGTACATAAAACATAATTGTATTTAATATTTATAAGATTCTAATTGTTTTTTTTTGGTTAGGTTAACATATAATAATTGACAGATGTGTCAATAAATTAAACTCATAATATAGAGACATACTTTTATGCGAAAAGTAGCAATTTCTCTTTGTTCAATAATACGAACATAAAACATAATCGGAGTCAATACTTATGTGTATTCAAAATATTTTTGTTTCGTTAGGTTCACATGTAATTATAGGCAGATTTGACAGATATGTCAATCAATAATACAAATAATATAGAAACATAATTTTCTGTCAAAAGTACTAATGTTTCTTTATTCGATGATACGTACATTAAACATAATTGGAATCAATATTTATAAGATTCTAATCATTTTTTTAGTTAGGTTAACATATAATTATTGACAAATTTGGACATACAATAAATTAAACACATTATATAGAGACATACTTTTCTGTCAAAAGCAACAATTTCTCATTATTTGATGATACGTACATAAAACATAATTGGATTCAATATTTATAAGATTCTAATCGTTTTTTAGTTAGATTAACATATAATTATTGACAGATGTGTCAATAAAATAAACATGAGACATACATGACAGATATTTCAATAAATTTTCCTTTATTCGATAATACGTAAATAAAACATAATAGGAGTCAATACTTATATGCATACACTGTTTGTTTTGTTAGGTTAAACCTGTAAATATTGGCAGATTTGACAGATGTGTCAATCAATATAACAAAAATAGAAATAATTTTCTGTCAAAAGTACTAATGTTTCTTTATTCTACAATACTTACATAAAACATAATTGCATGCAATATTTATAATAAATTAAACACATAATATGCAGACATACTTTCATGTCAAAACAAACAATTTTTCTTTATTTGATGATAAGTACATAAAACATAATTGGATTAAATATTTATAAGATTCTAATCGTTTTTTTAGTTAGGTTAACATATAATTATTGACAGATTTGACAGATATGTCAATTATTAAAACATATTAAATACATACATATTTCTGTCAAGAGAATTAAATTCTATTTGTTATCTTCTAGTCCGATGATACGTACATAAAACAAAGCTTGGAAAAGCCAGCTTTTTATATGTTTTATCTTTGTAATCTCAGGTTAAGATGTAATGTAGTTTTATATATCATTTATCATTCTAATTATTATTTTTTGTATTCTATTCCGATGATACGTACATATAACATCAATCCCTATATTAATTGCATAATTGTTACGGCTGATTTATGTTAGAAATGTTGTATAGTGTGGATGCATCTTTATGTATGATTCATACTGTGAATCATCTTTTTGTTAATACGTAATTATTGACAGTTTTGACAGAAGTGTCAAGGAAGCAAATCGCTTTAAACGGTAACATTTGGGGCTTTATACTGTGAGACACTATTAGCAAGGAGCAGTTGAGGTAAGTCGGAGATTACGATTTGATCCGATAAGTGGACAAAGCGAGCATTGTCAAAATGTTTGAGAAGCGGAGATCCTGCGTCTCCTCCTTTTGTAGTACACGCACGTAATCATTGCGCTCCACGGTGGAGGAACGTCAAGGTATTTTGACAGTCAGTCAGGTTTGGCGTGTGTGAGATTAGCATTTGAATAACAAGGAGAATAACGCGTTATAATCTTCGGTGGGACGACGATTTAATCGCTCCGAGGGGGTGGTAAGTCGGATCGGAATCAAAGATTGCGAATAGCCAGACCAGCAAGTGTATCTTCCACACTAAAACGAGTATGAGTGAGTGAGTGTGTGTGAAAGCTTGCCCATTTTCTTTCGAAATCGTTTAATTGGATTCATATCCCATTGTTGGGTGACATGGGATGGACGTCGGCCTGGCCTAACGCCCGAACAAATCCTCATTTTCTTCTTCTTCTTCTTCATCGTCTTTCTCTTTCATCTCCCTGACACATTTCATTTCACAGAAGTTTCGGTAGCATCGCAAGGACAAAAGTGGATTCTCAGTCACACGCACAGGTAGGTAGGTAGTAGTCCCCATGGATATGTATTTTTAAGTATATATGAGTTAAGTGACTTACGTTTTAATGTCATTGTCGATGTTTTCGGGATGGGCGGATCGGAGTCTCCGTCTCTCCGCAGAGTCCTTTTCTTCATCTTATTATTATTCCCATTCTTTCTCGTCCTTATTCTTTCCATCCACGATCCTCTTCCTCTCGTGTAACACAAACCAACAAAACCATTAACACGTAAATATTACCTTTTCAAATGGAAATTTACCTAAACCCACAGAAAGCGAAAACCGAAAACAGCACAGAATTATCTATAATTAGATTACGACCCTATTTTCAACAAAAAAAAAAAATAGGTAACTTTTCAACTTTCAAAAATTTTATCATTTCCACAGAACTTTTGAGTAAAAAGTTTTTACAAAAGAATTACAATATAAAAGTTTATTTTCTATTAACAATTTTCATATTTTATACATTTATTTTGTTTCAAATATTTTAAAGAAAATTATTAACAACTTTTTTTAAAAGTTTTTCTATAAATTAATTTGGAGAATTAATTTAAATTTAGTTAATTAGAAAATAAGTTTTTCTATTTAGAAAATTTTCTGAGAAATGTTGAAAAACTTAAGTAACAATTTTCGAAAATGTAAATTTTATCAAAAATATAAATTTTGTTAGAAAATTTAGAATAATTATTTTGGATTAAAATAAAGAGAAAATTTAAAGTTATATTTATTAACAAAAATGTGCAAATATCAATTCTAATTTCTACTTGAAAATAGTCTGGGTTTTTCTCATCAAAATTCTGAAATGGTTTCAGTGAATCGTTTTTCCAAATATATCAATTTTATTTTAAATTTAAATCTAATTAATCTAGATTAAAATAAAGTGAAAATAAGTTATCTTTACTACCAAAAAATATGAAAATATCAATTGGACTTTCTACTTAAAATAAGTCTAAGTTTGAAACCAAAGTTTTGAAAAAGGTTTCAGCGGATCGTTTTTCCAAATATATTAATTTTATCCTAAATTTCAATCTAATTATTCTAGATGAAAATAAAGTGAAAATAAGTTATATTTTCTACCAGAAATATGAAAATATCAATTCAATTTTCTACATAAAAAAAAGTCTAAGTTTGTAATAAAAATTCTGTAAATAGTTTCAGCGGATCCTTTTGCAATATTATTATAAAATTCACTCTAATTATTTTAAATTAAAATAAAGAGAAAATAACATATTTTTACCACAAAAAAATATGAAAATATCATTTTTACTTTCTACTTGAAAAAAGTCTACGCTTGAAACCAAAGTTCTGTAAATGGTTTCAGCGGATCGTTTTTCCAAATATATCAATTTTATCCTAAATTTCAGTGTAATTATTCTAAATGAAAATAAAGAGAAAATAAGTTATTTTTACTACCAAAAAATATGAAAATATCAATTCGACTTTCTACTTGAAATAAGTCTACGCTTGAAACAAAAGTTCTGTAAATGGATTCAGAGGATCGTTTGCCAAATATATCAAGTTTATCTGAAAATGGAGACTAATTATTTAGAATTAAAATAGAGAGAAAATAAATTACTTTTACCATCAAAAGTATGAAAATATCAATTCTACTTAAAATAATTTAAAACCAAAGTTCTGTAAATGATATCAGATGATCGTTTTGCTAAATATATCAATTTTATCCTAAAATTCAGTGTAATTATTCTAAATTAAAATAAAGAGAAAATAAGTTATTTTTACCACCAAAAACATAAGTTCTGCAAATGGTTTCTGTGAATCAATCAAGATCTTTGTGCAAAATATATCAAGTTTATCTAAAAATTTAGTCTAATTATTGTATATTAAACTAAAGAGAAAATAAGTTTCTTTTACTACCAAAAATATGAAAAATTCTAATTTCTACTTTTGAAACCAAAATTAAGTAAATGGTTTTTGCGAACCAAACAAGATCTTTTTTGCCAAATATATAAAGTTTATCTGAAAATTAAAGACTAATTATTCTTGATTAGAAAAAAAAAAGTAAATTACTTTTACTACCAAAAATATGAAAATATCTATTCTAATTTCTACTTCAAAAAGTCTACTTTTGAAACCAAAGTTCTGTAAATGGTTTTTACAAACCAAACAAGATCTTTTAGCCAAATATATCAAGTTTATCAGAAAATTAAAGACCAATTATTCTGGATTAGAAAAAAGGAAACAACAACTTATTTTTATTGCAAATATTTGAAAATATCAATTCTTGAAAGAATTTCCACTTTACATTACTTCCATAAATCATTAATTTTGATACGTAAAACCGTGTAAAAGCAAAATTGTGTGAATTAAATATTGTTAATTGTTGATTTTTGCGTTCGTGTTTAGGAAAGATGTAGATGAAGTAAATCCATTAATTTTACTGCGTAATCTAAAAAGTGTTAATAAACCGATTACGCGTTTCGCGTAAGGATTATCCCGATCCACATATCATCATTGTTAAATTGCGCCCACCGTCTCTGCAACACTCCGTTATAAGCAATTACAGCGAATCATAATTTACGTTACAGACGCAAATCCATGCATTCATTTTAATGCAACAAAAAAATCAATAAATAAATAAATACATGCACAATGGAGAAATACATCTTGAGTCTGCATTTTCCAGGAACCTCTTCCCATAGGATGAAGACCTTACAATCGGCGATTCAACAACATTCTGCTCGGTCTTCGGATATTATTTTATTTTCTCGTCCTCAGCAGACATCATCGCATCACATCACGCGCACGTGTTGCGTAAGCAACAAAACCGATAATGCAAGTCCATGTTTGGATTCGGATTTCAAGAATATATAAATATTTAATTTCGTTAACGACTCTGGTTTCGCAATAAAATCTAATGCAATGTAATTTGTAGCACATTGTTGCTGCGATTGTGGTAACCGCCGAGATTACAATCTCGGACGATTTATTTATTCTCTATGATTGCGCGCGTTCGCTGCTATACGTTGTTCCGTACATTCAATAGACATATTTCCATGTTTGCTTTGGCATTGATGGAAATGACATAAGTGCAAGGATTTTCCTTCGATTATATAATTTACTGTATCAAACAATAGATCAATTACAGTTATGTAAACTACTTAGAAAATGTTCATTCCTTCGGATAGTGCGGGTAATCTATATTATGAAATACCTAAAACCGGACTAATCGAGATAAATACAAAAAAAGTAAACCGCATAAATTAAGTCTCGAAGAGAAAAAAAAAACGATAATTTAAGCAAACTAATTGTAAAATAAATTATATTTTTTTTTTTTTTAATTATTACAATTTTTCAATTTTTGTAAATTATGTTTAGTCCAGTTTAAAACTAATTTTTTATACAAAAAATACATATTTTCATAAAATTGTAGCAATTATGAATGAAAGAAGAATTGTGGTTAAAATTCAGTTTATGAATTTTTAACATTAAAAATAATGTGTTACTATTTTTATAAATAATTATCATTAATCAAAAGGTTTTCAAAACTTTATCCGAAAATTCAGATTAAAATAAATTATTTTTTTCCTTCAAAAATTGTTATTAAAATGAACAAAACTTTCTCATATTTATTCATTATTTACTAATTTACAAATTACATATTTTTGTATTTTTTTTATATAAATTCTAATTAAAAATATTATAACAAACGTATGTGCAATCAATTTGTAATTAATTTTAATTGAAAAAAATGGTAATTAAATTAATTCTAATTTAAACTACATAATATTTTAGAAATCGTATTAAATGCAATATTTTTTAAGAAATTACGAAAAATTTAAAGCAATTATATCGATTTTAACAAATATTATGAAGAAATTAGTTTCAATCAGTATTTCAATCAGAAATTGTAAGAAATTAAATATTTTTTTTAATAAATAATCAAAATTTTAAGGATTTTAGCTAATTAATTTATAGTCAGACGCTTTAAAGAGAATATATTATATTTACATGTAAAAATTACTAAAGAATATAAAAATTGTATAAAATATTTTAGAAATTACAATTAATTTAATGTTCAAAAAATTATATATTTTAATCAGTCAGTTTAAAAAGAGAAAATATTATATTTATATGAACATAACATAATTTTACAATACTTGAAAAATCGTTAAAAATTAAATATATTTTTTTTAGGAAATTATAGAAAATTTAAAAATCAGTTTAATTTTATAAGAAATATATGTAATATTCAAAAAATTATAAAAGATTATATAAAGTATTTAATTTTTCAGAAATTGTAATTTTTTAATAAAAAATGAAAAAATACAAAAGAACATAAATTGTACAAAATGTTAGAAATCAGATCAAATTCAATATTTTTTAAGAAATTATGAAAATTTAAATCAACTATTATATAAGGATTTTATAAAATATTTTTAACACTTTAAATCAGTTAATTTCAAGAGAAAATATTATATTCATATGAACATAACATAATTTTACAATACTTGAAAAATCGTTAAAATCGTTAAAGAGAAAATATTATATTTACATATAAAAAATACTGAAGAAAATAAAAATGTTACAATATTATAGAATTCACAATAAAATCAATATTTTTTAAGAAATTCTGAAAATTTTAAAGCAACTACATGAATTTTATAAAATATTAATAACACTTTTAATCAGTCAATTTATAGAGAAAATATAATATTTATACATACAATTTTGCAATATTTTAAAAATCATTCAAATTTTGTTAAAGAAATTATGAAAAATTTGAAAAATTATTTTAATTTTGTCAGTTTAAAGAGAATATGTAAAATGTATAAGCTATAAATTTTTTAATAAATAGTCAAAAATATACAAATAATTTTTTTTAAAAGAAATTATGAATAATTTAAACATCATTTTAATTTTGTCAGTTTAAAGAAAATATGTAATATTTATATAAAAAAAAATATAAATTATATAATTTTTCAGAAAATCTATAAAAAGCAATATTTTTTAAGAAATAATGAGGAATTATAAGCAATTATATCCATTTTATCAAATATTTGGAACAAATAGACAATATAATATTTCATCATAAAATTATGAAAGAACATACAAACTTACAATATTTTCGAAATCAGGTCAAATTCAATATATTTTTAATAAAATATTACAAAATTAATTATCAAAAAAATTGATAATTATATCAGAAAATTATTAAAGCTTAAGTCATGATAAGTGTTTTGCAGGGGTCAGTGTGAGAAAATGTTGAAAAACACTTAATTTTTTATCAATCCAATTACATTAACTGAAAGTACAGTTGCTTAACTCTTATTGTATTTATGAGAAACGTCATAAATCGTTGAAGAAACTCGCATTGGATTTGGACTGTTCTCAGTATAAGCCATTAAACCGAAACTCAAGCGATCCCCATTTTATTGTTCTCCGTGGATGCGCGAGTTCGCAGTTCTTGTAAAGTGGCTCGAATTTAAGTCCTTGCTTCTTTTATAGGATGTGATAAGAGGAATTTTGGGTGTCCTGTCCTGTTACCATTCTGTTCTCCATCCAGCATCACGGCGTGTCTTATTTTTTGGTTGCAAATTTTTATACGGCTGTAAAAATAATGCGTTTCGTGTCCGGAGAACCATAAAAGGGGTTATACGGCCAATTTGGCAGTCGTCGAGCTGATTCGATGGAATTCGAAAAACGTCGAAAAGAGAACAGCGACAAAAACCGAAGAACCAAAAGGAAAAAAGTGTTAATGGAACAAAAAAAAAGGAAGGAATGGAAGGGGTGGCTCGGCGGAATTGGCGAATTTATTATTATATGCATTGCGCTGAATGCGAAGCGCGACTAAAACGTGCGGCACTTAAAGTCGCATTAAATGTGGTTCGTGGAAAACGTTGCGCCGTTTTGACCGCACTTGTCAATACGAACGTAAATCAAACGAAATCCGTTCCACAACCAACAACAGCAACAACAACACAGCAGAAAAAAAAGAATTACAAGAATGTAAAGAGAATGCAGTGCAAATGTCCCAAATAGAAGAAGGACGAACTATTATTATTACCACCCATGAAGTGTTTTGATTCTCGTTACAAAAAAAAAGTACTCTGTCCCATTATTTGGCACACGATTTCCCTTCTCCCGACGCACATTTGTACGTGTTTCCCTCTCTTAACATGACAACAAATTAACCCAAAGGTTCTTCCCGGAGATCCAAGATAAAAATGTCAGTTCCACAAAAAGTGGGGCCTTCCTTTTTTTTTCCGATCCGATTATCTCGATTCTGACAATAATTGTTCCATACACACACACAAATATAATGAAAAGAAAACACTTAAAATCTTATGCCCAATTGACACCAAACTCCTACCTCCACCTAAGATGCTACGCCCTTTGTATTCCAATTCAAAAAAAAAAAACCTTTTTCTTCAATAAGATAACTACATTTAAAGTACTTTCCCCACAATTAATTTATTATTTATTACATAATATTCATTAAATGAAAAATCCAATTTTTTCAAAAAATGACAAATTTTCAAAATATTTTTTTAGTACACTCATTCGATAAGTAGAAGCTTCCGGTTTATGATTTATGCTCCATTATGTAATTATTCTGAAATTATACAAAAAAAACACGCGAAGATTGTGCATTTTTATCATCGAAAAATCGTAGCTGATAAATTTAAGAAAACACAAATTTACCAATAGATTCGTTAGAAAAGTAAAGCTTTCATCTTTCATTTAAGTATACAATGATGTAATTATCATGCGTGGTTATCGAGAAATTTAAAAAAATGTAAAGCCGTGTTTTCAACAAAATTTCCCAAAAAAAAAAAATTCCCAACAGCTTGTAGCAGACAAACGGAAAATAGTATAAATTTAACTTTTAGAAACTTAAAAACTTTATCTTTAATTTGAATATTCGACGATGTAAATAATTCGCGCGGTTATCGAGTAAATTAAAAAAATGTAAAGCCGTGTTTTTAACAAAATGTCGAAATGTGTATGTGCTTCTTAAAGCACATATTTAATTAATCTGTGAAATAAGTACAGAAAATAATATAAAATTAAATTGAGCAAAAAAATATTTTGACTATTTATGCTCTATTTTATAATTATCTTACATGGTTATTCTTTCATTAAATGAAACGTACAGATAATGCATTTTCAGCAATGACACTTTTCACAGCTTGTAGCAGACGAACGGAAAATAGCATAAATTTACCAATAGACATGTTGGAAAGTTAAGAATTTTATCTTTAATTTGAATATTTGATGATGTAAATAACTTGCGTGGTTATCGAATAATTTAATAATATGTAAAAGCATATCTACACTTTCAGCATCGACACTTTTCACAGCTTGTAGCAGTTGAACGGAAAATAGTATAAATTTAACAGTTTACACGTTGGAAAGTTAAGAACTTTATCTTTAATTTGAATATTTCATGATGTAAATAACTTACGTGGTTATCGAGTAATTTAAAAAAAATGTAAAAGCACATCGACACTTTCAGCATTGACACTTTTTACAGCTTGTAGCAGATGAACGGAAAATAGTATAAATTTACTAATAGACATGTTGGAAAGTTAAGAATTTTATCTTTAATTTGAATATTTTATGATATAAATAACTTTCGTGGTTATCGAATAATTTAAAAAAATGTAAAAGCATATTTACACTTTCAGCATCGACACTTTTCACAGCTTGTAGCAGATGAACGGAAAATAGTATAAATTTACCAATAGACATGTTGGAAAGTTAAGAATTTTATCTTTAATTTGAATATTTTATGATGTAAATAACTTGCGTGTTTATCGAATAATTTAATAAAATGTAAAGGCATATCTACACTTTCAGCATCGACACTTTTCACAGCTTGTAGCAGATGAACGGAATATAGTATAAATTTACCAGTGGACACGTTGGAAAGTTAAGAATTTTATCTTTAATTTGAATATTTGATTATGTAAAAAACTCAAGTGGTTATCGAGTAATTTAAAAAAATGTAGATATCTGAAAATAATATAAAATTAAATTGAGTAACAAATTTCTTTGTTTCCTTTTAATACAACAGAATAAATAGTGATAAAAATAAAGAAAATAAAATATTTAATTTATGATCAGTAGATAAAATAGTTAATATATACAATACGTACAGCAAAAGGAAGACCGCAAAACGCGTGGCATATGCAAATGAAATTGCCATCAATGAGACATCTATTAAAATAAAATTGAATTAAATTCACATTCATACAAAATTATAATTAAAAAAAATTATTTCAATTTAACATATTTATAATTTTACAACGTATTTAATTTTTAACAATTTTATTAAATTAAAAATTTCCAAAATCATTTCTCTATTATTACGTAAGAAATAATATTAACTCAATGTTTGGAAACTAAATTTTATATTTATCTTCTAATAATTTAGGAAATCTAAATTCTACATACCAATATTTAGTTAAAATTTATTTTATTAAAGAACTTTTCTGGAAAAGCGCTGAAATAATATCTCCATAATTTCAATTAAACTATAAATATGTTTAATTTAATTGACAATTTTATTAAATGAAAAATTTCTATTTTACTTAAATTTTAATTCCTTTTTAACAACAAATAATATTTAAAAATATTAAAAAAAAAAAATTAACTCATTTTTGGAAATTTTATATTTATCTTCTAATTTTATTAATTATATTTCTGGAAAAAAATGCTGATATAACATTTTTTTATAAAATGTTTGAAAATTGTATATAAATTTAATTAATGAAAGAAAATAAAATAAAGGTATGAAAAAAGTTGTGAGTACTTGAAGATAAATGTTAGTATTTGATGAAAATAAAAAGTTTGTTGTAAGTAAATGAAATCTTCGTTTGCTATCGGTTCGCCAAAGGGAAGGCCTTCTCGCCGAGCACCTTGTGCATAATGAAATATTGGAAAGGCGATCGTTTTAATAATAATCCCCCTCGTTTATGATTGATATTTGCTAAGTGGTCGGAATGCGCAATTAGCAAACGCGTGGAACTGGAGTGAGCTTAACCTTTCGAAACGATTTTGATATTGAAGGTTTTTTCGTGTCCGCCTCAGTTTCTGGAGTTTAACGATCGTGTGTTTTCCATCCATCCATCCAATCGACTCTACAAAAACGAATCAAAAAAAAAAGAGGCAACACTTGCAAAATGTTTAAAGTGAAGAGAGATGAAGAGTGTCGAAGGATACTCGAAGGACCTCCCCGAGCCCGGGCATCTTCTTCGCGAGATCGGATCGTGCGTGTAATAAGTTGGTAATTACATGATTAATAGATTTATTGTTCGCGCTGTAAATGGAATATACAGCGGAAAAGAAGCATAATTTATTGTCGACTCGAAATACCAGTAGTGCACGGTATTTATTTATGTGCGTCTTCCTCTCTGCATGAAGAAGATGCGGTCTTCGCGTTCCACTTCGCTCCTTTGCAAGAGAAAGAGAAGAATGGTTGAACGGATGAAGAAAACAAAAAAAAAACAGAAATATGGTACGGTATGGTAAATGTAATAACTATCAAAGATTAAAAGCGTCTCCGGTTAAATGCCATAAAACTCATCAAACATTAATAACGTTTCACTTTCATTTGCGCGAGATGAAGACTCGATGCTTCTTCCTCCTCCTCTCTCTCGCGCTCATCTTCTCTTTCGGGCACACATCGAAGAAACATATCTCTTCTCTCTTTCTCTTCACCACTTCATCTTTTCTTATTTCGTCGGCTCCGATCGCAAGAAATAAATGAATAAAAGTGTAATGCGATAATGGGACGGACGAGATTCGTGACCATCGCGCCTTGCATTGTCCACCCACGCATCCGGCGGCGGCTACAACGGCGGCGGTTTTTTTTTTCAATATTCAACCACGTTTCGACACAGACCCAAGATACAAATCTTTCGACAATGCCCTCATCCACACACACACACACATACAATCTTTCGATTGTCTCAACCCAAAAATCAATATCGAATCAATACCTTTTTAACATATTCTTCCATCGTAATAAGAATAATCTAAACTCGCCGCTTTACAGCATTCTTCATTTTCTATTGGTATGCTAATGTCTTTTGGATATAATCGAATTCACATTTCACCACTTCTTCACGAACCGTTACCACGCGCGCTCTTTGTTTTTACATCGATCATTTGACACATGAATAATTGACATATAGAATTCATTTCATTTCTATTATTATTTCTTTAAAATATTACGAAATCAGTTTTTATATCACTATAAAATTGTTTTTTTTAACATATATTTATTTATACTTTTTAACAAATTTTTGCAATAATTTAGTGTATTAAGTAAAAATTGACATATGGAATTCATTTCATTTCTATTATTTCCTTAAAATATTACGAAATCAGTTAATAATTTAATTTTTAAGCAAAGTAAATTACAGTTGGTATTCAGTTAATTTCATCGATTTCTCTAGTATTTCTTCAATTACTACAAAATTAATTTTTTAACATATATTTTTTTTATACCTTTTTACAAATTTTTGCAATAATTTAATGTTTCAAGTAAAGTAAAATTACAATAAGAATTGACATATGGAATTTATTTCATTACTATTATTTCCTTAAAATATGACGAAATCAGTTTTTATATCACTTGCACTAATTTAAATTATAAGTAACGTAAAATTATAGTTGAGTCAATTTCTCTAGTATTTCTTCAATTACTACAAAATTAATTTTTTTAACATATATTTCTTTATTTAGTTCTCACATATATTTATTTATACCTTTTTAACAAATTTTTGCACTAATTTAATGAATCAAGTAAAGTTCATTTCTTATTTCCTTAAATTATTACAAAATTTTAAAAATTTATTGTTTATTCTTATTATTTTATTTCTTTTTTTACTTGTATCGTTTTATACTAATGTGTGTACTAATTTAATTTATGGAATTCATTTCATTACTAATATTTCCTTAAAGTATTATGAAATTAATTTTTTTTTTAATTACAGTTGGAATTCAGTTAATTTTATCAATTTGTCTAGTATTTCTTCAATTTCTACAAAATTAGTTTTTTTTAACATATATTTCTTTATTTAGTTCTCACATATATTTATTTATACCTTTTTAGACATTTTTGCACTAATTTAATGTATTAAGTAAAGTAAAGTTCATTTAATTTCTTATTTCCATAAATTATTACAAAATTTTACAAATTTGTTGTTTATTCTTTTTAACTTTATTTATTTCTTACCTGTGCAGACATTAGTACTAATTTAATTTATAATAAAATTGATATATCTTAATTTCATCGTTTTTTCTAACATTTCTTAAATTACTACAAAATGAGTTTTTTAACATATTTCTTTCTTTAGTGTTCACATATGTTTATTTATATTTTTAAGAAATTTTTACACTAATTTAATAAATTTAAGTAACGTATAATTACAGTTAAAATTGAAATCAGTTTATTTTATGAATTTCTCAAATCAATTTATTTTTAATAATTTTCTTCGTTTATACGTTTTTGCTTGTATATTTTTAGAAATTTTTAAACTAATTTAAGATATAGGTAATATTTTTTAATTATTAATACGTTTTGCTTGTATATTTTTAATATATTTTATAATAAACTAAGATATAAGTGATGTAAAATTACGCATGGATTTGGCATATGGAAATCAATGTATTTCTCTATTATTTCTTCAATTTTGACAAAATCAGTTTTTTTTAGCATAATTTTCTTTATTCTTTATTAATACGTTTTGGCTTATATATTTTTAACTAATTTAACATTAAATAAAAGTAAAGTAAAATTACACATAAAATTGACATATGATTTTTTTATTATTTTTCCAATTTTGACGAAATCAGTAATATTTTTTAACATAATTCTCTTTATTTATTCTTAATACATTTTTGCTTGTATTTTTTTAGCAAATTTTAAATTAATTTAAAATACAAGTAATGTAAAATTACAAATGGCTTTGACATATGAAAATCAATTTGTTTCATGTATTTTTCCTATTAGTTCTCCAATTTCAACAAAATCAGTTTGTTTTAACATAATTTTCTTTATTCTTTATTAATAAGTTTTTGTTTGCATCTTTTTAGCAAATTTTTCATTAATTTAAGATACAGATCAAGTAAAATGTTTATTTTAGTTCGTTTCATTGATTTTTCTATTATTTCTTCAATTATTAAGAAAACCAGTTATTTTTCACATATTTATCTTTCTATAATCTTATTTATATTATTTTTTAGAAAATTTTGTACTAATTTAATGTATAAATAAATTAAAAGTACCTCTGAAATTTATATATGAATTTCTCTATTATTTCTCCAATTTTCACATATGGAAATCAGTTTATTTCAATTTCCTACAAAATCAGTCTTTTTATTAACATTTTCTCTTTGTTTATTCTCAATTTTCTATTAATTTAAACAAAATTAAACGGAAATTGAAATTTTCTTTGATAATTCTTAATACGTTTTTGTATGTATCTTTTTAGCAAATTTTGTAATAATTTAAATAATAATTCAAGTAAAATTACATTCGAAATTAACATAAAATTCAATTAATTTCATGTATTTTTTTATTATTTCTTCAATTATTACAAAACCAGTTTATTTCTTAACATAATTCTCTTTATTTCTTCTTAATTCGTTTTTCTTTGTAATAACTATATAAGTAAATTAACATTTCTTATGGAATTAACATGTGGATTTTTTTATATATTAAATAAAGTTACTCTTAAAAAACATTGCATTCAATTTTTGTACCAATTTATTTTAATTTATTAACAAAATCAATAAAAAGACTATAATTATTGCTTTAAAGTATAGTTTAATCGTTTCATAATATTATAAAAAAAATATCTCAATGTAATAAATTTCTTCAAAAACTATTTATATTTTATTTTTATTTATTAATAAATTTCTTGATTAATTTAGTAATAATTTATTTCTTAAACATTTTTGTTAAATTTATTTATCATTTTCGTTGCTTAAATTTAAATTAATTTCTGTATAATTTGGGTATATTTTAACCTACAGCAAGTATACTCTTATTTCTCCCATTTCCAAAAAAAATTATATAAAAATAAATTTAATGATTTCTATGATAAATATATTAAAAAGTTATATAATCTTCATAAATTTTTCTTTGATTAATGGAATAGTAATAATATTAAAATCGTATTTATTACGTATTCTTTAGTAGTTTTTTTGTACTTTTTATTTTCGATATTTATCATGAAGATCTCCAGCAGTTTTTCACTTCAATAAATTGTGTTAATATACAACAAAACAACAAAAAAGGAGGCATAATGTTGAATGTGAATAATGGTAATAATTGGTGAAGAGATGACCGATGCAGAGATGATGATTGATTTTGGGGAAACGCGTTGGATTCGTAATGAATCGATGTTTATCCGCGACGCGATGATGATGATAAATCCGATTCCAACCGGTGTCGGGATGGCGGTTTTTCGAAGGAATTAATGACAGCTTCGCGGCGTTAACACCTATGTTCAACAATGGCCGGTGCCTAAGACACAATGAGCCGTACGGAATTTTAATCAATCACCGAGGTTTTTAGGGGCCACCCCGTCAATATCATCCTCATCTCTTTTTCTCTGTCTCTTCATAACTCCGATTCCCTGCCACCCAGACCATATCTAGAATCGTCGTCGCCATCATCATCATCATCGTCTTCTTGTTGTTTTCCTCTTCTACCTCTTTCTTCTTCTCCATCGTCTCCCTTGGTTCCACACCGAACACCTGCCACGGGTAATCACATAATCAAATACGAGACTAAATCGATAACAATGCGGCCCATTTAGAGCTGACCGTCCGGCCCACAATGGGCCGTAATGGACTTCGACATCGAGACTTCCCTGAGCGCGTTTCACTGTTTCAGTCGGATGAAATGTGCCCATTCATCCGAGAGGAAGAGAGCAAGAAACAGCAGATACGAGAGCGAAAAAGAGAGAGAACGAAGGCAGCACACCGAAGAGGTCGACTCTCATTGTTTCGCGTCCCCTTTTTACACGGACATTTACACACACGCAAGGAAAAAGAAGAAGGAGACGGGAAATATTTTTATTTTATTTTTTTTTTGCACAACCTCCACCAACCGCGCTGGAGGAGAGAGATATGGGATCGCCTTTCACGAAGAATAAAAGATATGAAAGAAATCGGAAAATCATAACTCTCTTAAAGGGAAAGAATCTTTTATTAAGTCTGAAGTGCACAAAAAAAGGAAGAAATGATAATCATAAGAACGTGTATAAAAAAAATAATATGAAAGAAATGGAAAGGCGGATTTCATGGGAGAATTGATTCGAGTCCAGAAAGGACATAAATCAGGACGACGAAAAACGGTGATGATGTCTATGGATGGATGCGGTTTTCATTCGGTCAGTTCGCAACTTTCGTCCTTAGAAATCCTCTTTCTTCTTCTTCAGAAAACCTCTTCAACAACAAACTACCGAAATTCATTGATCTTCCCACCTTACAATTTATAAAAGTCATAAATCAACGTCTTAATACAATTTTAATTAAAAAATATTCAACGAGAAAATTTTGAAATTCTTTGATTTTTTCCAATTGTTTTTAAGATAAAAATTTTGACAGCTGTCATTTCTGAAAATATTATCAAAAACATTTGTAATGTGTATAAATAAATATATTTCTTTATTAAAATTAGATTTTCGTTTTTTGATCAAAGCAAAACATTAAGAATTGAAAATATAATTTTAAAAAATAATTTCAAATCAAAGAAATTATAATCATATGTATTAAAAATAATAATACAATTTTAATTAAAAAAATCTTCAACGAGAAAATATTAAAATTCTTTCATTTTTTGCAATTGACGTAATATGTTTTTTGTTTTTTGTTTTTAACATAATATTTTTGACGTTTTATCGAAAAGTGACAGCTGTCATTTTTTTAAATTTAATAAAAAACCATTTGTAATATTATTTACAGATATATTTCTTTACTAAAAATAGTCTTTCGTTTTTTGATCAAAGCAAAACATTAAAAATTGAAAATTTAATTACAAGAAATACTTTAAAATCAAAGAAATGATAATCATAAAAATAAGTATAAAATAAAAATAATACAATATTAATTAAAAAATCTTCAACGAAAAAATATTTTAATTTTTTAATTTTTTTGTAGTTGACGTAATATGTACTTTGACGCAATTGTTTTTAACATAAACATTTTGTTTTTTGACAGCTGTCATTTCTGAAAATTTAATCAAAAACTTTTGTAATATTATTTACAGATATATTTCTTTTTTAAAATTAGATTTTTGTTTTTCGATTAAAGAAAAATATTTATAATTGGAAATTTAATTACAAAAAATACTTTAAAATCAAAGAAATAATAATCATAAGAATATGTATAAAATAAAAATAATACAATTTTAATTAAAAAATCTTCAACTAGAAAATATTTAAATTTCTTTGATTATTTGCAGCTGACGAAATACGTACTTCGAAGCATTTGTTTTTACCATAAAATTTTGACTTTTTGACAGCTGTCATTTCTGAAAATTAAATAAAAAACTTTTGTAATGTTTGTAAACAAATATATTTCTTTATTAAAATTAGATTTTCAAAGCCAAAACATAAGAATTGGAAATATTAAAAAAAAAACTTTAAAATTAAAGAAATGATAGTCATGTATAAAATAAAATTCATATAAATTTAATTAAAAAATATTAAAATTCTTTGTTTTTATTTGTAGTTGTTGCAATTGTTTTTACAAATTTTTGACGTTTTGTCTTAAAGTGACAGCTGTCATTTATGAAAATGAAAGCAAAACATTAAAAAAATTGAGCTAATTAAAAAATAGTTTTTGCTGAGATTGAGAATTATCATTATAAAAATAGATTGTTTCGAAGATTGCAAATAATTTATAATGGTATTAAAATAAAGGGCGATAGTAATAAATAAAACGTTAATTGGTTTACAAAGCAAGAGACTGAAGAAGATTAATAAATAATGTATCGATGATATAAAACAATAAATCCCATGGCTATAAAAAATTAGGAAGCCAATAAAATGGATCTACTCTTCGTTCTTTCTGATTAAGATGATGTATATACATACACCGAAAATGGATTCGTTTTACGACGCCGATAATTCACTAGGCCAGAAAACGGTGAAGCCTAAGTGTTGTCCCACGTTTCGCTCAATTCTTTATTGGTTTCATCCAGATCTTTACGATGATCTTGAAGAGATTTCGCGAATTGTTGTTTACTGTTTAGGAAGTTTTCTTTTATCGCTGCTGAGAGGAAGGACGAAGTTAGGTTTTCTTTGGGTGGCTTCCAGGTTCCACCGTAAATTTTACACAACAAAAACAAAACAAAACAAAACAAAACAAAAAAAAAGAGCAGTGTTGTAGTATCGCATGACCCACAGAGTGAAATTTATTTGACAGTTGTTTCGGACAGCCACCAGTCTTGTCATGATCGTGGGTGGCTGGGGACATCCGAGAGTGCCATTTTGGCTACCGTTGGCACCGATTGCAGACTTTGATATCCGAGTCCGGGGAAACCACAGATATTTATTACGGTGACACTTGACGGGGGGGCGGCTCCATTCACATCATAATGATGATGGGATGGGACACGGAGACGTCGGAAAGCGGACACCTTGTAACTCACGGTAGCTCAAAACACTGTAATTTATAATGAGAGACCCTTTTTTTTCATCCTCTTTCTTCTTGCATCTTGGAAGCCTCCATTAAACCCCTTCTCTTGCATATTTCCACGAAGCATTTTTAATAATTTATCTTTATTTTGGCCATTTGTAATTTTAGATTTTTTTTTTATATTTATTTTCGTGAATGTCCAAGTCTTTCTTCTTTCTGGGAACCAGTGGGGAGGTAGATATTAGTATTATGTAACAGATGGTAATTAAACGGAAAGGACCCTTTGATCACTGCATTTTTTACCGAAGATTTATATCCAGGTATTGTTTCACCTACAAAATCAAAAAAAAACATAGTTGAAATTAAATAAAAACTTTGAAACATGATTCATACTATGACCATTTCAACTTAAGACTGGATTTTATTGACCTTTTTATCACCTTACGTCAGAAAAAAAACAATTGAGTCGCAGTTGAACTACAATTCTATGAGATTGAGAAATACTGGTCAATGATTAATTTTTCAATGACAGCTGTCATTATGTCAAAAAAAAAATCATTGATTTTCAATAAAATTAGAATGAAACTAGTAGTGAAACTTTAGTAATTAAGAATGAATTGAATCGTTGAAAAAAATAAAGCTTTTCATAGTGCTACAAACGTTGCAGATCAAGTATCAAAACCAATTTCGTTGGTATCATTTTAACTTATGAGTCGATTACATTGACAGCTGTCACCTTACGTCAGAAAAAGAAACAATTGAGTCGCAGTTGAACTACAATTATATTGAATTGAGAAACGCTGATCTATAATGAACTTTTTTTTTTTGGATTTGTAACGTAAAAGTCCCTTAATTTTTCAATGGGTCGTGAATTGACAGCTGTCAAAATGTCAAAAATCATTGATTTTTAATTAAATTGAAATTAAACTAGTAGTGAAACTGAACTAATTAAGAATGAATTAAATAGTTTGTTTGTTAATCGTTGTGGATACTTGAGTGATTGAGATAAATAAAAGTAGTTCATGTAAATAATCAAGAAAAAAAAAAGCTTTTCGTAGTGCTACAAACGATGCAGATTAAGTATCAAAACCAATTTCGTGGGTCTAATGCATATCGCTATCCATCAATGAATCCGAGTTAGGACAAAGTGTTTTGGGAACTTTTTGGATTGGTTTTCTCTTTTTTGTGTATTGGGAGACGGCGTAAAATATATGGCTTTCATGGTTGACCTCACGGCCGTTTCATTCTCCCTTTTAATTTTTGTTTTTATTGGTTTGGACCTCGTCTCCGTTAAGTCTTAATTTCTCGTGTCCGTGTAAATCGTTATCTCGACGGTGTCGGGTGATTGAGAGTTGGCCACCCGTATGGGATAGGTTTGTTGTGTCCGTTGTCACTTTCGATTTGGGCCTGAAGGATGGTCGGGGATAGGACGAGGACGTGTATACTACAAACACGGACCGGCGCCGCAATTTATCGGCGCACTTTAATTGGTGTTTGGTGAGTATCCTTCAGCAATCCATCCATCCATCCGAAGATGCTGTGCTCATCATCTTCTACTTCATCTGGAGGGTAAAAGGGCCATTAATTAGGTGCGAGCGGGGGGTGGGTCTTAGGTTTACACGGCGAATTAACGCACGCTGC
Organism: Nicrophorus investigator; assembly: GCA_963457615.1. Lineage (NCBI taxonomy): Eukaryota > Metazoa > Arthropoda > Insecta > Coleoptera > Silphidae > Nicrophorus > Nicrophorus investigator. The sequence continues at coordinate 4,807,873 of OY735143.1, forward strand.
GCGACCCGCGGTGCCATTTAACTGTGGGGCCCTCCTCGTGTTCCTCTTTCACCTTTCTTCGACCAAACCAATAACGCATCGACCATAAGGGAAGTCGAAGCGTATAAGGGTTTCCCGATACGGAAGTGATTTCTTCACCGCGTGGAACTCCCGGTGGCCGATCATTCTCTCTCTCCATCCTCCTTCTTCCTCCGCGTCCTTTTTATTCCTCCTCGATGTGTATCTCGCGTGTGGTCGACACTTCGGCCCGTTTATCGCCTCCGCCACTAAAGCTAAAGGTCTCCATTACACTTTATATTCATACACATAAACACACCTATATGTATATATTACACACATCCTCAGTCACTCCACCTGAGAGATAGCCTCGGCACAGGTGTGTATATATATATATATATATACATACATACACACAAACATATACATATATATATATATGCGATAATCGACCGGTGGGTTTTACTAACCAATAAAATCCGGAATCGCCGCAATAAGGCCGTTTTTACGAGACCCCGGCCGATGCGCCAACCCGAAAATAAAATCCGAGACGAGAGGAACGGGACAAATATAAATATATTTATTGTCGTTATCGCAGCACCACAAATCATCCCCATTCCCAACAATCAAATCCACTGACAGCACTACCTTACTTAATACCAACTGATTTACGCCTCAACGAAAAATCACTGTTGTTATTTTTTTTTACCAAACCTAAAATAAATAGTTGCAAAACGGTTTAGAGATGGCGTCACAATTGTCAAACAAAATCACATATATTCCTAATACGCAGTTTATATTTTAAAGTTTTGAGAAATAACCTTAGAAATTTATGAAAAATAGGAAACAACAACTAATTTAAAACATTTGTTTTTGACAAACTTAAAAATAAATTCAGAGATGGCGTCATAACTGTCAACTATATTCCTATATATTCTGTGCTACTATGTAGCTGGCGAAATTGTGCTTGACACAACCTAAATGTAGGGAGTGGAGATGGTTGTAAAAGAAGAAGAAGATTATTATCATTATTATGATTAACAGTTAAACTTTATTGGAAAATTTTAGAAATATCTTCCCATATAAAATTATCCACTCAACAAAACTGCTTTACGTAATATCAATTTATTTTCAAAATCTAATATGCATTGTTTTCATTTTAACTATATAGAAAAATTAGAGAATTAGTTACCATAGAAACATATTTTTATTAAATTTTGACAACTAAAAAATGCAGATTCAATATGTAATAATAACATTGGTTTGTAGTTGTAATGTAACCCAAATGGTGAGAATATTTCCTTGCTTTGACACAAGGTGACAGCTGTCATTTTGTAAATTTGATTTTTAAATATTGTTTTAAGAATAGTGGAATTTTATAAAAAAAAATAAAAAATTGAAATTAAAATTGGATTAGCAACCATAGCAGGAGAAAAAAAAATTCCTAATTTATAAAAAAATATGAACCGTTTTTAGACTAACGTACTTAAAATTCATACTTTAAATGGAAAATTTACGTTTTTATTTTTAACTACAATTTGAGTTTCATTATGTTCAATTTATTTTTTTAAAGTTTATTATCCAAATCATACAACTCAATAGAACTACTTTACGTAATATTAACTGATTTTCAAAATTATCGGTTTTATAATTTTAACTGTATTGAGAAATTAGTTACCATAGAAACATATTTTTAAATTTTGACAACTAATGCGAATCTATTGGTAAGAATATAGTATTGTTTTTATACAAGGTGACAGCTGTCATTTAGCAATTTTGATCTAAAGCAATATTTAAATAATGTCAAAATAGTCTTGGATTGGTAATTGTTAATTTATGAAATAATATGAACAGTTTCTAAAATAACATACTTAGTATGAATGCCAATAGGATTTATGCGCGTACGTTATTCGGTAGTTTAATTAATGGCGCAATTAAACCGTCCGGAATAGATTTCAATGAAATAATGGCAACGGGAAGCGGTCAGAGGTTAACGCGCGAGCATTCGAGAATAGAGATGGAAGAGAGCGCCGCGCACTGAAAAATGATACATCCGACGTATCATATAAATTTGGCCATTTACACACGGCGCTCCGGTATAAATCAATGATGCGGAGGAGTCTCCGACTGCGTTCAAAATCGTTCATTAATTCCTCGCGGGGTCATTCTCACCCTTCGTCGTCGTTTCTCGCATTCCCCTCACTCTCTTTTTCTCATAATATGATTTACATTGACCCGGTTCCGTTCTCGTCCCAGTGAGCTCTGAGCTGAGCTGAGCTGAACCCAACTCACCCGGTTCGCATACATACAAACATATATATATATATGTATATATGCATGTGTGTATACCAACCAACACACATGCATACCTAGTACCGAACTAAAGACCATGACTAAGATTGATCGTGTTTACTTATTATTACTTATTACACACTACTTGCACCGCTTAACTCGAACTACCAGCGCACACCGCAAGAAATTACACAGTCCGTCGGGCGTTTTGAGCCTTAAGAGGAGGCCTACAGGTCAAATCCGACCGTCCGCGATTGAATTCCCACAACGGAAAATAGATTTTCCATGCGGAGAGAGCCTCGTAACTGGTAACTCCTCTGGTAAACTCCGATGGTCTCTTGCAGACACACCACAAGCTCATTACCGGCACCTCTAATGGTTCTTACAATATCTATTTAACAAGACCCGTTCTTACTACGAATCAATTCCCATAAAGCTGTAGCAAATAAAACAGTAATAATCATTTTTTTGTGTGTTCCGCTAACAAAGTTGTTTACCATTCCAACTACCGGGATGATTTTCGGTGGTCCCGCGTCTAATTAAAGCCCACCTGAATGAAGAAAAATTGTCCAGTCACCGTTTGATATATCAATTAGTTTGTTCCTATATTTTTTATTCTCTTTTTTAATTTTCTTTCTTTTTGTTGTCGAGGGGAGAAGGAGGCGGAGGGCGCAGCCCCGGTGATTGGGCTAATTTTCAGCCTACCGCAGACTCAAAACCGATAAATTGGTTCGTTTAAAAAAAACAAAATCTACACTCGCGCATTTTTCGTTCCACAATGAAGAGACTTAATTAAGGGTCCACCGAATGATCATTAACTGACGCATTCCTCATTTATGCAGACTGAATGATTCGCAACGTCTGCTTGTTAGTACCAACATAATTAAAATTAAAAATCTCATAACAATAATTTTGTAGATGAAATGACAGCTGTCACCTTACGTCAAAATTTTATAACCAAATATGTTGGATTGGGCAGCAAAAATGTTGAAAACGCTGTTGTAGATTGTACTACGTTTATGTTGTAATTATAAAACTCAATTTGTAGTTGTAACGACAGCTGTCTGCCTCATGTAAAAATATCAAAAATTTTATAACCAAATGTTGGGTTGGGAAGCAAAAATGTTGAAAAACACTGTTGTAGATTTGTACTACTACTACGTTTATACTTTAATTAATTGTTGAATTTCTTCAAAACTCATTTTATAGTTGAAATGACAGCTGTCACCTTACTTCAATATGTCAAAATTTTATAACCAAATATGTTGGGTTGGGCAGCAAAAATGTTGAAAAAAACGTTCTTGTTGATTGTACTACGTTTATGTTATAATTATAAAACTCAATTTGTAGTTGTAACGACAGCTGTCACCTCATGTAATAATATCAAAAATTTTATAACCAAATCTTGAGTTGGGAAGCAAAAATGTTGAAAAACGCTGTTGTAGATTTGTACTACTACGTTTATACTTCAATTAATTATTGAATTTCTTCATAACTCATTTTATAGTTGAAATAACAGCTGTCACCTTACGTCAAAATGTCAATGTTTTTTAACCAAATATGTTAGGTTGGGCTGCAAAAATGTTGAAAAATCGCTGTAGTAGATTGTACTACTTTTATGCTTCAATTAATTATTTAATCTCTTCAAAACTCATTTTGTTGTTGAATTGACAGATGTCATCTTACATCAAATTGTCAAAATTTTAAGGCCAAATTGTACTATGTTTATGCTTCATTTAATCATTTTATCTCTTCAATAATTATTTTATAAATGAAATGACAGCTGTCACTTTAAGTCAAAACTTAATATTAAAAACAATTGGATCGGAGTACTATAAAAGTCAAAGATGTTGAGTTGAAAAGAAAATTTATTAAATAATAGATAAGTTTTAAAAATAAATAAATAAATTTTGTGTAATAATAAGATCAAAAGTTATGTAGTCTAAATGAATCGGTTAGTTTCACGCTATTCTCGGAGACGTTTTTCGGTGCGTTTTTCTCCCCAGACGAGAGTGTTCCTTCATTAATCTTCCCAATAATTGGCTGGCAGTGCGAGAACATCAAACAGAGGGTTACGTCTGTCCGTCCGTCCGTTCGGAAGACTAAAATTAGAAGTCCAAATTCGAAATTGGTTTATTGCTAGGAGGTCCAATAAACTAGACGTAATAAATTTATATATAGATATATACTTGAGCATGTGCACGTTATTTCCTTGATGCACGTCGATGGTAGTTAATTAAGGGCAGTTGGTTTTATGGGTCGCACTGTAAAAAGCCGGAAAAATAAACAAGTCGGGCCACCGAGAGATGACCGAAAACTGCACAATCATCGTCGCGATTAATCATTCACCGAACTACCTGATCTCAAAGAGATCACCTAGTTAATACCGATGGCTGATGATGATGATGATGATGGTCAAACATGGTTTAAACAGACGGTGAGCAAGTTTTTTCAAAATACTGAAAGAAAGTATACTTTTAATTGATGTTAAGTGATCACAATCATGGATAATCTTACTGATTTTAAAAATCAATTAAAAACTAATTGTTAAAAACAACAACAATAGATGGCGTTGTAAGCATGTACCATTTTGTTAATAGAGAAAGACAGTTAAATTATAATATCCAACTTTCATAACTGCAAGATTTTTAGAAGATGATCTAATTAATTTTTGACTTAGTTAGTTCAGTTGAGTTTTATTAGATCTTGTTAATATTGATGGTGAATGATTGAAGATGTAGTATTTAGTAGTGGATGTTGGATAAATGGTAGTAGTTGTAGAGTTGTCTAGTTATTTTGGCGACGGAAGAGACGAACCACCGTGAGAACTATCATTGGATACGTTTATTGTCGTGCAGCTGATTAAATTTGCGGTACTACTCCTCCGCGAGTTTACGAGTTCGCCGCATCGTAAATCAAATCGGGATCGTTAAATAATGCACAAAGAGTCTCTTTCTCCTTCGCTCTTGCGTGCAGTCGGTGGTTGGCGATGGTGGTGCTCTTCGGAGAGAAGAGAGAAGAGAGGTGTACAGAAGATGCCTTCTTCGAAAATTTTCCACGGTTTGCGGTTTGTCTTTGCGGCTTCGTGGATCTTCCTCGCTTCGTCCTCCACCATCGTGGTCTTCTTCCACCACCACCACCACCGCACAATGACCAACACCATCGCCGCCGCGACGAGACGGGACGAGAAGAACGGTTTCGACGAAAAGGCGATTTATCAAAAGGCGGGGGGGCGCGAGAGAGCCTTATTAGATTAGTGATAGATGGAACTGCGCGAACTGATACCATCTTATCCAATTATGCACCCACTGTGAGTGCCCCCCTTATAATCGAGTTAGTCGATTCATTCGCTTTACATAAATCATGTGCGAGGAGATCAACTCTCCACCTTTACCTCCAACCCTCCCCCGCCCCTGCAAAGACCACTCATTCTCGGCCATTATTACATAAATCTCGCTTCAACAACAAAACGAAAAGAACAACAACAACAACAACAAAAAATGAATAACCCAACGACCATTCCGTATCATTAATGGTTCGATTTATATTCAGCTACTTACCATGTAAAACCTGCGTGATATCACATTTACCGATCGTACGATGATCAAACGGATTTTCAATTTGGTGCTTCAATCAGTCGAACAAATTACAGCGCATCGCAAAACCCTTATGCAACCACATTCATTGATATTTGTCAACTTGTTTGCATATCTCATTCAAATTACGAAACATTATTTTATAAATAATTTCATTAATTCGTCATAAATAAAATAAATACTCAATAAACTTAAATTAAAAATAAAAAATTGACTAAACTGAAAAAAAAATAAAAATTCCCTGAATCCAACCCTGTAAATCATAGAGCCAATTAAATTAATACTAATTAAAATTGTTGAAAAATTATAGTAAATAATTCCTTAATAATTTATTAACTAAACTCAAACTTAAATTAAAAATAAAAACTAAACTGAAAAAAAAAATTCCCTGAATCCAACCCTGTAAAACATAGAGACAATTAAATTAATACTAATTAAAAATGTTGAAAGATTATAGTTAATATCACTTCGTATTTCACTAATTAAAATATTAATATGGAACGAAAATTTCTTAATAAATTATTAAATAATTAAGTATTATACTCACTAATCATAATGTGACATTAATATATGTCAAGTGTACCAATATATAATTATAAAAGAATGGCAACGTCTGCTTGAAATTTAAAAAAATCTTTAAAAATCATTTTGTGGACGAAATGACAGCTGTCACCTTAAGTCAAAATTACAGAATTTTATATTGTAAATAATTGGGTACAATAAGAGACAAGTATGTTAGATATAGTAGCAAAAATGTTGAGAAACGCTGATGCGGCGGATTGTGCTAACTTTATGCTTCAATTAATCCTTTAATCTCTTTAAAATTTACAAATTTCTCTAATAATCATTTTATAGATGAAATGACAGCTGTGACCTTAAGTGAAAATGTCAAAACTTTATTTTATAAACAATTGTATTGCCAAATTTCTTGGGTTTGGTAGCAAGAAGTTAATATTATTAATTAAGTAAGAAAAAACTAATTAAGGATATTTTTTAGCAAAATTAATTAGAAATGATCAACTGTCAATTATGTCGTCTATAGCTTGGATGCATGTTAACAAACAGTTTAAAGGTAAATTTATGTAAGAAATAATATTAGATCCTTACTAAGTTTAATATGACATTAATGTATATCAGGTGTACCAACATCAACTGTCAATTATGTCGCCTATAGTTTGGATGCATCTTAACAAACAGTTTAATGGTAAGTTAATATAATAAATAATATTAGATCCTTACTAAGCTTAATATAACATTAATATATGTCAGGTGTACCAACATCAACTGTCAATTATGACGTCTATAGTTTGTATGGATCTTAACAAAGAGTTTAAAGGTAAGTTAATGTAAGAAATAATATTAGATCCTCACTAAGCTTAATACAACATTAATATATGGCAGGTGTACCAACATTAACTGTCAATTATGTCGCCTATAGTTTGTATGGATCTTAACAAACAGTTTAAAGGTTAAGTTAATATAGATACATATTTCATTACGGTTAACCGCTAAATAGATGAACCATTCGCACGTTGTTTGCGATCGGCGCAGGCGACATCTAGCGGAGATCCCCATAATTTATGGGTAATTAGTTAGTTTTTATCGTCGTAATTTCGTGTTCTTCTCGATAGCCACCACCGTCGTCCCATTTAATGCTGGTATTTCATCCGTTCAGCGTTTTTCCCCCGCACAGTACATCTTCTCCTCTTCTTCATCTTCTTCTTCTTCTTCGTGCACTCTTCTTATTTCTTTCTTTTCAGGGATTTTAGTGCAGCGTGTGTGGCTGGATTCGAGTTGGAGTGGTGCTTTATGTCCGGCCGTTGTGGATGATTTAATGCCGCGAGATGCTCGCTTGTTCGGCCCACGCGCACATCTTCACTCCTTATTTATAGGCATCCGAGTCCCCTTTAAAATTGTCAACGGACACATTATTTTTGCCGCCTTCGTAATATTTTTATTCGATACAAAAGCACACGAAAACAGTAAAAAAAAAAATAAAGAAGAAATATTGGAAAGATTCTTCCTCGTTGCTGCTCTTTTTTCTTCTTCTACTACTGCTGTCATCTGCTCAGCGCTTCGTCGAAATACTTGAGGGAGGAAAAAAAAAGGAAACCTACCAATAATTAGCTTATTTCGTAACGCTTGATTAAGATCGAAAAGGTGCATCCAATATTTTTTTTTTTTGGTTTTCGTTCATTGGTTGGTGGTGATGATCGAAGGGTTTCTGATCGAACCAATGAGCAAGAAGTAATTTAATTAGGCTTTCCTCGAGACGCGATCGGCTATCTGCAAAGATAAGCCTCTTTCATCTCTCTCAACTAATTTGTCAATTAGAAACTCTCGATTTCTTAGACGACCACCTTCGCATCTAGACTTCATCCGAAAAACGTGTAATTTAATGGCAATTACCTAAGAATTTTTGGGGCCGCGGTTCTCACACAGGTTCGCGACCATTGTTGGTGCCCAAATGGGTTCCACCCACACGGTAATTAGAGCCTACTTAGGCAACTGTAATGTTAATTACTGTTCGCGCACAATTTATTCTTGCAGCGCACGTTTATTCTTATTTTCAAAAAGTCTCTCTCCAGTGAAAAATTGACCCCAACACATTCATAATACGTATACGTATACAAACACTCGCTTACACACACACACAGTCGTATGGAAAGCAATTAAACGCCGCCTTTTACAAATGTGTTCATTGACGCGCGCGGCCCCGACGCTCAACCTAATTAAGACGCGAGTTTTTATTTATTTTTATTTTTTCCTTTCGGTAATTAGAGCCGGTTAATTGGAATATTACACATATCCAGATTCCAGCAATAATTAAAGAAAATAATTACAGGCCGCCAGAATCCCCGAATTTTTAACACCGCAATAATTACAACTTGGGAAAACAGTTATTCCTGTAAACTCATCAACCTTCCTTTCAGTTATCTTCACAAGTTTTCTCTGCAACTCATTAATACAATTTCTACAATATATTTATTTTTTATAACAGTAACAAGTAACAAAATACGTAGTGACTATAGTCTATGAAAAATATAACAACATTTATAAAAGCAAAAATGTCTACTCATCTATTTCAATTTAACACCAGTTTTATGTGAAAAGTCTATTGAAGATTGTAGTATTCTTGTATTTAGACATGAAATTTTAAATTCAAATTTCAGTAAATTCATCTTTTTAGTCATTAAGAAAATTGTATTATTTTGCAAAATTTCAATATTTACTAGAAAAAAAAATTCAAAAAATTTATGAAAATATTAATTATTTTATAAACTTGTTAATATTTATTTTAGTGCATTCGCAAATTAGTATAAAAATTAGATTTATAAGCAAAATAATAATTTGAATCAATATTTGTCTAAACATATAAAAAAATATGTAGATTATATTAAAATATTCTTAAAAAAAATACAAATTTCATTAATATTTTATTATTTCATTGACTTTTTCAAGTTATTAAATTTATTTTCTTGCAAAACTCTTAAGCATATAAAAATTATCATAATTATTTAACTTAGATTTAGTTAATATTACAAAATATGTAAATAAAATTGTGGATATTTTTGAATGTCGATATGTACAGTTTGTTTTTGAAAGAATAAAAAATGTTGCAGATTTTAGAATGCTGTCACTTTTGACATTAGTAAATAAAGGTTAATTTGACATCTAATTTGTTTATGCTATATTATCAGCAATATCTCTTATACTCATAGATTCCACCAATATTCCGGACTGTTTGAAACCGGACTAATCGAGGAAATAAATACATATAAAAATATACAGATATTTTTGAATTTCGATATGTATAGTTTTTTTTTGAAACAGTAAAAAAAGTTGCACATTTTAGAAAGCTGTCACTTTTGACATTAGTAAATTAAGGTTAATTTGACATCTAATTTGTTTATGCTATATTATCAGCAATATCTCTTATAATCATAGATTCCACCAATATTCCGGACTGTTTGAAACCGGACTAATCGAGGAAATAAATACATATAAAAATATACAGATATTTTTGAATTTCGATATGTATAGTTTTTTTTTGAAACAGTAAAAAAAGTTGCACATTTTAGAAAGCTGTCACTTTTGACATTAGTAAATTAAGGTTAATTTGACATCTAATTTGTTTATGCTATATTATCAGCAATATCTCTTATAATCATAGATTCCACCAATATTCCGGACTGTTTGAAACCGGACTAATCGTGGAAATAAATACATATAAAAATATACAGATATTTTTGTATATTTCATAGCTTTTTAAAAGAATAAAAAATGTTGCAGATTTTAGAAAACTTGTCATTTTTGGAAGCCTATAACAGGAAAAGCGTAATTTGATGACGTAATTATTATGCATTTGTATCGAGTAATTAAATAAAACATGTACACACAATAATTTCAAATTACATAAATCGCATTTCTCTAAGTACATAATAAAAACATAATAATATTTCATAATCACGATAAAATTTCCAAATATTGTTAACTGAAATAATTTTGATTTTTAACAGAATCTTAGATTAAGTCAATAAGTTTTTGATGTAGTAATTAAAAATGATTTTAGAAGAATTGCAAAGTTTAACGAAAACCGTCTTGAAGGAAAAAGGATCCACCGAGTGTGTTGTGTGTGTGTGTGCCAGGTTAATTATAGAATTTAGGAACAATTGAATTATAGAAGATAATAACGTGTGGTTAAAGGTTAAACAAAAGGCATTTACGCGGCGCGCATTTTTGTGTGGTGTTTCTCTCTTCGCATCTCACTCCAGCGCACGTTCTCAAATATACTATTGTATATACATATATGTTTTTGTGTATGTGTCTGTGTGTGTTCATCTCTTTCGGTCTTTCGTTTTGTTTTGTTGCTGTTGTAGGGGGCCCGAAATTCCGAAGTATAATTTAATCGAATGAAAAGTGGCCGTTGCGAGAGGATGGGATTAAATCGTTTCCTGTCAAAACACGCGGACAGATGGAAAGAGGACGAGAGGAGGATGAAAAAAGGAACATGTATATTGTGGAGACGACGACGACGACATGAACACACACTCTGGACGAGTGGACGAAGAAGGTAAAAGAAGGTTTACTACTTTTTTGGGGACACACACACACACACACGGATTGGATATAATAGGTCGTCCGTTTTATGTTTTCTCTCATCTTTGTTCTTTTTTTTTTTCTTCTCCTTCGGTTGTCCTCTTCGGTTTTGTTTTGTCTGATCTGAAAAAGGGGGGACCCCTTTCAGCGTTGCGTTATAAATTAGTGGAATCCCGAGCGGGGCAATATATAATCTTAATCTAAAGCAATTAGTAACTGTAAAATAACACATTTCTTTATCTGTATCTAATTCTTTATGTCCGTACACTAAGTTAGATAAAGTCAATAAAACGATAGCTGCTCGGACCCTCCGCACAACTGACACCTAACCTTATCTGATCACGCTCGGACCGTAAATATTGGCCACAATCATCTCCTTCCTTTCCTTTTCCGAAATGGTCAGAGTCGAAGAGCAACGCAACTATAAGAGTAAGAATAAGAATGAAGTATATACAGAAAGGCCAAAATAAATATATTTTTTCCTTGCTCGTTTCGTTGCATTTCGAAAAGACAAAGCAGCGGTTTTTGTAACGCGAGACGATTACTCTGACCTCTGAACCCAAGGGCATCGCCGCATCCACACGGCTCTCGTCGTCGTCATCATCATCTTCGTCGTAGTCCGTGTCTTCTTCCTCTCCGTCCTGTGTCCACAATTCTCTACTTCACTTATTACGTGCTTGATGATATCATTATGAAGTGGTATTTTATGGAAATTATACGCTGGACTACATAACTTGCCACTTCGCATCCACCGAGACCGAAAATTCCAAACACACAACATCATTTCAACTTAAACTACTTGCACTTTATACATAGTAAACTCAATTTCATTTTAGAATCATCACAGTATTATAGTCGCAAAATGACAGCTGTCATCATACGTCAAATCCTATTGGTAGCTGTCACTTTTGACGTTAGTAAATTAAGGTTATTTTGACATCTAATTTGTTTATGCTATATTATTAATATTCCGGACAGTTTGAAACCGGACTAATGGAGAAAGTAAATACATATAAAATTATACAGCAAAAATAAGAAAATATGAACTTAATCATTAAATCATTACTTAACAGAACTTTAATTAAACTATGACAAAAAAATAGAAGATTTGACTGATTTTTTTTTGTATTTCTACAAAATTACCATCAAAGCTGTCATTTATGACATTAGTAAATTAAGGTTACTTTGACATCTAATTTATTTATGCTATATTATAAGCAACACCTCTCATAGTAATCCATTACACCAATATTCCGGACTGTTTGAAACCGGACTAATGGATGAACTAAATGCATATAAAAATATACAGAAAAAAATATGTTTTCAATAAGAAAATATGAACTTCATTACTTAACAGAACTTCAACTAAACTATGACCGATTTGTCTGTATTACTACAAAAACACCATCAAAATAAATTAGATGTCAAAGTAACCTTAATTTACTAATGTCAAAAGTGACATTTGACGTATAATTTGTTTATGTTATATTATAAGCAATACTTCTCATAGTAATCGATTACACCAATATTCCGGACTGTTTGAAACCGGACTAATGGATGAACTAAATGCATATAAAAATATGCAGAAAAAAATATGTTTTCAATAAGAACTTCAACTAAACTATGACCGATTTTTCTGTATTACTACAAAAACACTATCAAAATAAATTAGATGTCAAAGTAACCTTAATTTACTAATGTCAAAAGTGACATTTGACGTCTAATTTGTTTATATAATATTATAAGCAATACCTCGCAAAGTAATCGATTACACCAATATTCCGGACTGTTTGAATCCGGACTAAAGAGGAACTAAATACATATAAAAATATATAGCAAAAATTAATTTCTCAATAAGAAAATTTGAACTTAAAATGTCATTACCTCATTACTTAACAGAACTTCAACTAAACTATGACATACAAATAGAAGATCTGATTGATTTTTTTGTATTTCTACACAGTTACCATCAAAGCTGTCATTTTTGACATTAGTAAATTAAGGTTAATTTCACATCTAATTTGTTTATGCTATATTATAAGCAATACCTGACATATTAATAGATTCCACCAATATTCCGGACTGTTTGAAACCGGGCTAATCGAGGAACTAAATACATATAAAAATAAACATGAAAAAATCATTTTTGAATAAGAAAAGTTCTTTTCTTATTGAAAAATACAGAGATTTCAAAATTGATTTATAATTATGTAATAATAAAGAGTTATACTTTAAATATTATTTAGTTTTTCCACAAATAAATTAATTTTTTATACAATTTCCTTAAAAATGTTGCATTATTTTAGTTCTAAATTCTTTAAGTTTTTTTTAAGAGAATTCAACAGTTTTATCGACTTTCTTCAAGAAAATTACGTTCTTTTAGTATTGAAATTTAACTGTAAGTATTTTTCTATAAGTTTTAATGATTCAGTTTAATAGAATAACTTAATGCATACAGAAATATACAATAAAATAAGAAAAAAAAATAAGTTAGTTTAAGAAAAAAGTACTTAGATTTCAATTTATTTATAATAAAGAGTTTTTATCTAATTTCTTTAAAAATGTAGCATTATTTTAGTTGTATATTCTTTAAGTTTATTTATGAGAATTGAACAGTTTTATTTACTTTCTTCAAGAAAATAACATTCTTTTAATATTGAATTTTAACTGTAAGTATTTTCTTTAAGTTTTAATGATTTAGTTTAATGCATATAAAAATATACAACAAAAAATCATTTTTTGTGGAAAAATAAATAAATTTCTTTAATAGTTATTTTAGTTGTAAATTCTTTAAGTTTTTTTATGATTGAGTTTATTAAAAATTATGAATAATTCTATCTATTTTTTTTAATAATATTGTTTTAGTATTGAAATTAAGCTGCAAGTATTTTTTTTTTGTAAGTTTTAATGATTTGAGTGTGAACCAAACCCAAAAAAGGTTTGACAAATCAAGCGAAGAATAAAAAGGACATCTTATTCCTGTTCATCTTTAAGATATTTTCATGTATCGTGTCTTTCCTTCAACATTTTTTTCATTTTTATTATGGGACACTCTTTCTTCCTTCACCTTCCCGCGCCCATCGTCATCCACACACATCCACCCACGTGCCGCGGTGAAAACACATTATAAAAGAAAACCGAACGACAGTGTCGGCTTGTTAAATCCTCCGATGATTACCAAAGAAAGAAACGAATATTGGAACAGAGAGAGAAGTAGAGAGAAGCAGAGAGAACGGTGTATCCCTTTTATCGCGTCAAACCGAATCATTCGTCAAGTAACGTATTTATGATTTTCCTTGTAACCGCTGTCCCATCCTCACGTAATATCGATGAAGAAGCCCCCCCGAGGTGAAGAGGAAACGGTGGAATTCCGCGTGGGCGCCGACACGACACATTTTTCCCTCTTCTTTTGATTCCTCACCGAAAGAGGAACCCATTTGACCTTTTAATATGGTAATTGAAGGATTCCGATACAAATTTTATTGATATTGCGACTCGCTTTATTGAGTTACGATCTCTTCAGTGATCTCGGTGACACGAATCCATTCATGGATGCACGCGCGCTCACGCATCTGAAAGTGTGAATGGAGCGGAAGCGTATCCTTTCGTAACGCAAAAACAATACAAATAAATAAGGAAAAATAAGTTATGGATTATGTGGATGTCGGTGGAGAGATTAAGAGGAGAACATAAAACGCATTCTTGAATCAACGTTGTATCCTGTATAGGAAAAGTTTACAGTTTATGTAGTATGGATGAGAGCGTGTGTGCATACGCTCGAAGAGACCACCAAGAGATCCTCAAATCAATAAAATAATTCTACCACATCAATGTACATATATATGCACACACACTCATATAGGGGAGATACAAATGTTAACGTTTTTATTGAGAAATAGATATAAAGTTAACAGTGCTTTATTGTCTTCCACGTTTACAGCGATGTAATTTATCGTTGAACGTAATATATTTATGTATTCTTTCAATATTTTTCTCTCTTTTATTATATTGATATTGATGCATGGGGGGGTTTCGAAGGATAAAAGGCTTCAGTTCCGATTGGAGCATTTGCAAAGACCAATCGGGACTCAGGTCAAAGCGCAAAACCATTCAACAATGTCGTTCAACTCGAAAATTCCGCAATTCCCCCTTCTTCTACATCTTCATATATATTTTTTTTTTCGTGTTTATTTACTTGTTACAATATTATATTATTTCTTTGGCCTAATGAATCTCTTTCGGATTTCTGTTTTCAATGACGCCCACGCAAAGAGGCAAAGGAAGAGGAAGAAAAAAGAAATTGGTATTCGTGACCGGAATACGCCAATACAACGATCCGATATGCGTTGGCCGTTAATGCCATTCTACTAGCTCTGGCAATGCTACAGATTTATGAATAGATACGTTTCACATTTTCGATGCATGACAATCAAACGAGGACGTAAATCAAAAATACTTTTTTTCTTCCTTTCTTATTGTTTTTTTCTTTTCTTCCGGAACTCCTCTCAGCACGGATTCGTGAATATATTAGATCGTTGCTCAATTATTAAAAGTACTTTTCAAAATTTCTATCTAATAAGAAATATATAATACTTTTGGATGCAAACTATGAGTTTCAACAAATAATTTAAAAATCATTAAATTACAATTATTCTAAAGTTAAACATTTCAATAAGTAGTTGAACAATTCACTAATTCCTCGTTTTGACACAAAGTGACAGATGTCATTTTGTTTTGACACAAGGTGAGAGATGTCATTTCGTTTTGACATAAGGTGACAGATGACATTTCGTTTTGAAACAAGGTGACAGATGTCATTTTGTTTTTGACATAAGATGACAGATGTCATTTCGTAACCCATTGAAAATTGGTTATGTC
This sequence comes from Nicrophorus investigator, assembly GCA_963457615.1. Taxonomy (NCBI): domain Eukaryota; kingdom Metazoa; phylum Arthropoda; class Insecta; order Coleoptera; family Silphidae; genus Nicrophorus; species Nicrophorus investigator. Next base: position 4,823,736 of record OY735143.1, read on the forward strand.
CCATAGGTTGAGAAACAGCTACGTTAGAAATAATTATAATTAAATGCAATCTGTAATTAATGGTAGATAAGTGATTATTTTGTAAAATTGATAAAAATATGTAAATTAATATAAAATAATTATAAAATTTAATAATAATATATAAAAATGATTAAAATATAATAGTTAATTGAAAATTTTAGAAATGACTAAAAAAAAAGTAAATTTATATTCAAATTAATTGAAATAATTGTAAAATTTGGTAAAAATATATAAAAATGATTAAAATAACTGTGACAATAACTAATGACAATAAAGTGAAAAATGTTGGAAACTAATATTAAAATTTAGTAATAAAATCAATTAATTCAAAAATTGGGAAATTTAATGAAAAATATTTTGGAAAATTCGGTTTTCGAACAGTAAAATGTATCAATGGTAATATTAAAAGTAAGAATTAAATAAAACTATAAGGATTAAATAAATAAAATCAAAAAAACAACAACGAAGAATAATTAATAGATACAACTATAGAAAGGATGAAGAAAATAAAGCCAAAAAACCAACAACAAAGTTTACTTTTTCGAAAAAATTGTTTTTTTTGGGATTAGATTTTAGAAAATAATATTAAATAATTATATTAAAAACAAATATTAGATATAACTATATAAACTGAAACGATTTTGAAACTAAACGTATGAAAATAATGAAAATAATATATAGATATTCGAGAAAATGGTTCGCGTTTTTGAAAAATTCGGTTTACGAATAGTTTAAAAAAAATACTAGTTATGTAAAATGTATCAATGACAATATTAAAAGTAAGAATTAGATAAAACTATAAGAATTGAGAGAATGAAAGAAATAAATGCAAGAAAACAACAACAAAGAATATTTAAATATTCGTTAAAATGGTTTGATTTTTCGAAAAATTTTGGTTTTAGAACTGCTTTTAGAAAATAATATTAAATTAGTGTATATTAAGAATAAATATTAAATAAAATTGTGGGAATTGAAATGATCAAGAAAATAAAGAAATTAACTTAAAAGTAATGATTACATAAATATCTGTGGAAATGGTTCTCGTTTTCAAAAAAATCAGTTTTTAAAATATACTAGTTATGTAATGTGTATCAATGATGAATAGTAAAAATTATTTAATGATTAATAGTAAAAATTAGATAAAACTATAGAAATTGAAAGAATGAAGAAAATTATGAAACCAACAACAAAGAATACATAAAAATTCGATAAAATGGTTTACTTTGTTGAAAATTTTGTTTTATTCGGAATGGTTTTAAGGAAATAATTATATTAAAAATAAGTATTAGATATAACTATTGAAATTGAAACGATTATAAAAAAAAAGTTATGAAATGAAAATAATATATAGACGATATTCGAGAAAATGGTTTGGGTATTCGAAAAATTCGGTTTACGAACACTTTTTAGAAAATATTAGTTATGTAATGTGTATCAATCATGATATTAAAAGTAAATATTGAATAAAACTATAAGAATTAAAAGAAAAAGAGAAAGGAATAAAGCCATGAAAACAGCAACAAAATTTTCTATAAAATGGTTTACTTTTTCGAAAATTTTCTTTTTTTGGCAATAGTTTTTAGTTAATTTTAAATAATTATATTAAAAATAAGTATTAGATATAACTGTTGAAATTGAAACTATTATGAAAATATAGGAATTAAATAAAAATAATATATAGAAACAAGTATTAGATATGACTGAAGAAATTGAAATGATTATGAAAAAAAAAGGTATGAAACGAAAATAATATATAGATGATATTCGAGAAAATGGTTTGATTCGGTTTACGAACAGTTTTTAGAAAATATTAGTTATGTAATGTGATATTAAAAATAAAGTTTAGATAAAACTATAAGAATTGAAAGAAAGAAAGGAATAAAACCATAAAAACAATAACAAAATATAAACCTTTTAGGTTTACTTTTTTGAAATTTTTTTGGGAATTGTTTTTAGGAAATAATATTAAATAATAGCTGAAATTGAAACGATTATGGAAAAAAGAGATGGTTTTTGAATAATTCTTCTAGAAAAGAGTATTAAATTAGTATGTATTAATGATAACATTAAGTACACGGATTAGATATAAATATAGGCTTGAAAAGAAAGTGTTTCTTCGAAAATGTTCAAAAAAAAAAGGATGTAATAATATAGATTCTGGTATGCATTTTGCAATTTGTCGGTATTAGCAAGAACCGTATGATTATCGTTCGAAAACATTGTCGGAGAATCGTGCCGTCCACCCTGTATATATTCCTGTGTTCGGAGGTGATAATGAATGTAAGCACGTTGCGTGTATATCGCGGGTGTTCGGCATGTTTACACTTGTTGATGGTCGGTTACGGTCAGCGCCGTATCGACCCATCGATATTTCGATTCCCGCCGAGATCAATAAATCGATACCGTTCGCACACAACAACTTTCCTAACTCCTTCCACCAAAACCACCTCTTCTCTTCTCTTCACCATCTTTACATTATCTTTTTTTCTCTCATTTCATTTCAGCATTACTCCACCATCCTTTGTGCTTCAACCGACGATCAATCCGCACTCCTGCAACCATTTCAAAGAAATATTCCAATTACGAGGAAACGGGCAGCATATTTTCGTAATACACGATTTACTGCCGCTTTCCACATTACTATTTTTTTTTTACCTCCACCCATCACGAAGACATCTCGAAATCCTTACAAATCAAGCCAACAATTAAAAAAAAAAACGAATAAGAAAAGATTAAAAAAAAAATGAAAATTAAGAACGTATTGTCTTTCAGAGGTTGTTCGTTGAAATTGTACCTGTGGAATTCCATCGATGATTCAATTTCGGTGTCGGAGATGGTCGAAAAGTATTGTGTTTCTCCATCGATTAAAACCGTTGTTTTTTTTTTTTAATTTTCGAACACGGACATTTCCATTTGGGGCTTTAATTAATTTCGTGTCCGTTTTGCGCTCGTGTTACCCATTAAAAATAGCCGCACCCCGGCGCCGACAGATGGCGTCCCGGACAGTCGTAAACGTCAGCTACTTTTGCCCCAATAATATTTTACTTCTTCGCATTACTTATTTCCATTACGACGACCCAATGTTTACAACGATTTAACCGGTTTTCACTCCTCACTCGCATTATTTCATACTTTATTGATACACTTTGATTATGTCTTCACTTATCTTTATATAATTCTCTACCAAGTCTGCATCACAATGACATTAACATCAGTTTGACGTAAACGTCAAAATGATGTCAAAATGACGCTGACGCTACATCAGGATGTCATTCTAACTTTACGTCAGATTAACGACAAAATAAGTCAATTAACAGACATTGATTTCGATCACAGACATTAATTAACTTTGCTTTATAACAGATTTTCTAATTATGGTATAAAATTTAAAAAAAAATCGAAAATATTTCTGCAACACAATGACATCAACATTAACGTCAGTTTGACGTAAATTAATGTCAAAATGATAACAAGATGACGATGACGCTACGTCAGGTTGTCAAAGTGACGTTACGTCAGATTAACGTCAAAATAAGATATAACAATATCATCATTTCGATCTCAGTCATTAATTAACATTGCGTTATTTCTAATTATGATATAAAATTTTTAAAAATATAAAAAAAAGAAATTTCCATTGCTTAAAGAAATTTTATAAAAGTAGATGTGTTTAAGTGCTTCCATTTAATTAAAAAATACGCCTATATTAGGAATTACATTCATATGAATATTTCTTTGAAGCAGAAACAGCGATAATTTAAGAGAGGACAAAACAAAAATAATACACACTGAGTCCGACGTGTAAATCATTTCTGAATTAATTTGCTCGACCGTTTCATTAATTCATGGATTCGTTACGAGCCCAATTCCGTCCTGCTCCTCTTTATATTTTTTCTTCCACTTGTTGTTTTCTTCCCTCTTCTTCGTGAAGAAAAGGAATTATACGGATGCCCATTCCGATGATAATGGCCCGAACGGGAATGTGAAAAGAAAATTATTATGTATATTGAATATAATACATTTCCATGTAAATATAAATTCCTTTTCATCTGTAATAATGGCCGCGCTCGTATCGTAAAACATCGTAAAAAAGGATTCCACTCTTTTCTCTCTTCTCCCTTTTTTTTTTATTTTATTTTGTATTCTTCTTCATCATCGTCTTCTTCATCATCAACTTCTTTCTTATATATGCATGCTTTTCATATATATATATGTACAGAAGAAGTAGCCGCTGACGGTCACTTAGTAAAATAAATTTTGGGCGAAGGACTGGAATAGATTAAATAAATAAACGCAACCGTCGACTTCTCTATATTATTTTCCATTTTTTTTTGGTGTTGTGTCCCTATATTATATTTAGTAGTCTCGTGGTGTGTTTCATTTCTCTCTCTCTGTTTAATATGCATAATTGTCTACGTTTTTTTTATGTTAAAACGCGCGGGGCGTGTTGATTTCTAATGATTTCTTCAGGACCAGACGCGGCGCGTTTAATTCCTTTTTGATTTGATTTTGATTTATATTTGGATTTCGTTACGAGCCTAAATGTAAATTTCCACCTTTATTTCATCCTTCCTTATTACATCATGAATTCTATAAACTTTAAAATACATTTAGTAATTACACTTTATATGTATTGTTTTTTTGTCGATCCGTAACGACGTTTAAATCAATCTAATTATCTTATTAAGATTTTAATTCTTTATAATCGATCTGTCATTTAATCCTATCATCAATAAATATGAAACTAATAATTTTGTACTGCAATCCTACAGTTTATATCATTTTGACAGCTGTCATTTTGCAACTCAATATTAGATCACAACCTATAGGTTTAGAAACGCTTAGATAACACACAAACATAAGTTTTTCATATTTTTGTTGACTCTTTAACGCAAGGTGACAGCTGTCATTTTACTACGTTTATAAAACTTTTGAATATTGAACAGATTTGACGTTTATAAAACATTTGAATATTGTACAGATTTCAGGTTTTGAATATTGAAACGTTTTGACGTTTATAAAACATTTGAATAGTGAACAGATTTGACGTTTTGAATATTGAAACGTTTTGACGTTTATAAAACATTTGAATAGTGAACAGATTTGACGTTTTGAATATTAAAACGTTTTGACGTTTATAAAACAATTGAATATTGAACAAATTTCAGGTTTTGAATATTGAAACGTTTTGACGTTTATAAAACATTTGAATATTGAACAGATTTGACGTTTTGAATATTTAAACGTTTTGACGCAAGGTGACAGCTGTCATTTCGCGATTCAGTATTGGAACACAATTCATAGTTTGAGAATCTCTTCAAATTCAAGTGATACTTAGAATTTCGAATTTGTTTAAGATCCTAAAAGTATTTCATAATTTTTTTGACTCTTTGATGCAAAGTGACAGCTTTTATATCGTAACCAAATACTGGTCAATAGGTTGATAAACATTTATGTAACATTTGCACGTTTTTTACGTTTTGATGTAAGGTGACAGCTGTCATAGGTTGAGAAACGATTATGTAACACTTGAATATTGACATATCTGGTTTTAGTTTCTGAATTCTATAATATTTATAATAATTATTTTTCAATATAATTTTTCAAGAAAGTTTATTTTGAAAATCCATTTGGGAATAAACAATATTTTACCAAAAATAAACTTTTTAATTCAATGTAAGTTTTTGATAAAAGAATTAAGAAATCTACAATTTCATTTTTAGAAAATATTTTAGTAAAAGTAAATTTCTTAACTCAAAAAAAGTTTTTGCTACAATTAATTTCATTTTTAAGAATTTTGAATTTTTTGTCGTTGATTCTATTTGCTTTCGTTCTTTTTAAAATGTTTAACAATTATGGATAATGAAAAAAAATTAAATGTTACTTTTAGAAAATTTATGAATTAGTATTTATTAATTTTAAGTACGTTTGTAAGAAGTTTTGTGTATTGTTTTGTGCAATAAATATTGTTTATTGAGGATGCAGCTGTGTGTGGGAAAGTAAGAGAGATTGAAATGAGAAGATGAGCATCCGAGGGAAGGCTTGTGCTGCAGTTCATAGCTGTGCGCGATGATATTTCAAATTGATAGTTTGTTAGAATGGAAGAGGATGATGATGGTTCGGCGTTTGTTGTAGGTGGTTTTCGCATGAAGGATGAGCAGAACAGAAAAAGAAGTTTCGGTGCAAATTGAATTGTGTGGGGTGGACGAAATGGTCCTCCCTCAGTACTTTGCAAAGTACATCAACTCGTTTGCTTACAGTTTTAAGTGTGTGTTTGTTTGTGTGTGTATTTATTTATGTATTGTCCGGTGTGGGCATGGAAAACGGGTCGCGAACAAATCGCAAGCAAAGTGCAAAAGCTGTTCTTCGACTTCTGGGACTTCGGAGGTCCTTTCTGGAAATGGACAAAACCGGATGGTCGTCGATACGTCAACATTCGGGAAGGGATTTTTTGTTCACTGGAGAGATGATGTTTTGCGGGGACGAATCTCCTCCTCAGGTGTCTCTTTCTGGTGTGAGAATTCCAGCGGTACAAGAAGAAGACGGTCTCATTATAGCGTGGGCCCAACAGACCCATGACAAATCAGTCGCGCCGCGGTGCGGGGGGTTCCCCAACTCTCACACACACACACACACATATGCTCCATCCATCCGTATACGTACACGTATGCACACATACACACACACACACACACACACATGCATACCCTCCATACAACATGCTCGCTCACCTTTGACCTTCGCGTAGTCAATGGACCGCCATCATTTCAACAGACACTGTAATTTATATTGTGATGTTGCCTACACGCGTCCCATATACCCGTTTGCTCTCGCACTCCGCCGCATCCACTTCTTCTTTTTCTTGTTGTTGTTGTTATTCTTCTTCTTCTTCTGCGTCGTCGTCGTCGTTGTCTTCTTGTTCTTCTTTGGCCGAACCCAAAAAAAGAGATACTCTCCTTAAAATGCCATCCGTACATTTCGGACACGGAACAACATCTCCACCACCAACAACAACAATTTCTCTACATCTTCAGTGGTAACAAACGCACTAAGACTCGCAGCATTGTCGCATTTTTTCCTGCGTGATGATGGGCAATAAACGCGTCTTCAATTCATCCACGCCAATAAATCCCTTCAGCATCCATCCTACTTCCTACAAATTATAACTAAAAAAAAATAACATAAATTAAAAAAAAAAAATATTATGTAATATGAAAATCAAAATTACTTAAATTATTTTTATTTATTTCCTCATCTCCTTCAACATCTGATTTATGTATAAAAAATCACATTTCTATCAATTAGACTAAATAATATTGGGAAATAAAATTATTTCATATTCAATAATGTTGAAAATTTTATTAGAAAAACAATTAGTTTTATTTAATTTAAGCATTCAAATAATATTTTCTAAATAAATTAAAATTTAAATAAAGCAAATTAATATATTTTAAATTGGTTCCATTTTAGTTTAATCCACAGATTTTGGAACAAAAAAAGTTAAAAAGTGTCGGCGCTAAAAAAAAAACCGGGTATTTGAAGGTTGTCGTACATAAACTAAATACATTTTATTTTTTTTATATTATTTGTATCTGTAATCATTCTGCAAATATTGTAACAGTATGAAAACGGAACACTTTGAACTCACCGAATGCTCGTGAAATTTTCTGGAAATCACGAGCAAACATATATATTTTTTTTTAATCTTCTTGAAATAAAAAGCAAACGAAAAGGAGTAAAAGAAGAGAAGGAGAAAAAAAAATTTTACTTCTTTTTCGGAACGTGCAATACCTGGAAAGTGTTATAGTTCTTCCAAGCAAATGATTTCATCTAAATATACATTTTTTTTAAAATTTAATCTTATATAATCGTAATTTTTTATTAAAGTAATTCTATTGAAAAATTGATCAAAATTTGACAACTAATGTCAAAATGAATTGACATTTGCAACTTCGCATAGTGTTATCATTTGACAACTGCTGTCATCATGTCAAAATATTCTCCTTTATATGTCATGAATCTTCTTTATTTTTATAATTTTTCCTGGACTATACAGAATAGATAAGAATAGTGTTGATGAAACTACAGAATATTATATAATTAATGGCAACAATAATGAAATTAAATTAAAAAATATAATTTGAATGTGATTATTTTTTTAGTTTTAAATTGAAGTAAATTTCTGTCAAATTTGACAACTGCTGTCATGGTGACTAAATTAATTGACAGTTACATTTTCACATAGTGTTACCATGCGTTTATAGTAGATTTGACTTCTTTCTTTATACTTCTTGTTAATTATGTTAAGAACATTATATAATTAATTGTATGATTATTATTTCTTTACAAAATTGAACTAAAAGTTTCAATTTCTGTCATGGAGTAAAACTGAAGTTATTTTTATAGCGTTGTCATGGTTACAAATTATTTGATAATTCTTAATTTATTTAATTATTATATTTAAGCATGAATTTTATTAATTCTTGTGAAAATAAAATATTAAACTATTTGTCTTTAAGTTATTAATTTTCTTATATTTTTGGAACAATAATTAAATTAAATAATGTAAGTTGAATTGTACTATTATTTATTTACTTTTAAATTAAACTAAATTTCTGTCAAATTTGACAACTGCTGTCATGGTGTCAAAATGAATTGACAGTTGCATTTGCACATAGTGTTAGCATGGGTTTATTGTAGATGGCACTTCTTTTTTATACTTCTTGTTAATAATTATATAATTAATTGTAATATTAATGAAATTATGTTTTATACAAAATTGAACTATCGTAGAGTTAAACTGAATTATTAAATTGTTTAATTATTATATTTAATCATGAATTTTATTAATCGTTGTAAAGAATGTGTCTTTAAGTTATGAGTAATGGAATGCTGGATATCAGTAAATAGAAACGTTTTCTTGTGTTTTTGGCTAAAAAAAAGAATATATAAAATGGTCAATATAAGATAAGAGACTATTGGAAAATGGTGTGCGTAAGAATATAAACAGTTTGTTCCTTGAAAACAGGCGGAAATGAGCGGGGAATTCGTTGTGAAAACACCGCCGAAGGAACAAACAGTCTGTGGTGATCTGGGCTCGGTGCGCAATAACAGGACGAAGTCGATGATGATGATGAAGAGGTGTGCAAAGAGCAAAACGAGCTGCGCACGAATCAGACGAGCGAAATAATAAAAAAAAAAAGGAAGAAGGTCTCTCCTCTCCAATCCATTCCGAAAACATTAATTGGGCCGTCGATGAATAATAATAAAAAAAAAAGGAAAGCCGCCGAAGAAAACAACGGACAATAAATAAAAAATATATCAAGTTAATGACCGTCCCTTGCATGATAACAAAAAAATAAACTAAAATATTAATAATAATAAAGAGAGATGAAAAAAAAAATGTAAATCCGTCATCGAACGTTTCGCAGAGATCCGAGAGAAAAGAAAAAGTTGCAAGGGAGAAGGAAGAATCTTCTTGAAGTTGATCTCTTCTCTTCTCTCTTCCTATCATCTTTCGGGCTGGCCGGAGCCGCGTTTCCAGTTAACGACGTTACGAGCCGGGGCTCCGGTTCATTAGGGTCGCTATAACAAACTCGACGGGGGGTTGATGTCTTCCACCCTTCTCTTTGGTACCGCCACTGATCCTCAGGTGCCATAACATGGTCATATTACCTTAGATTAACTGCACTTTTACATACCTACACGTTTTTACGAGACGAGCCGAAACATCAAACACACAGCACACAACCAAACCAAAGCAAAGCAACGCAACGCAACGCTGGGGCATAAACTTTATTTATGTTTATATATAGCCCCCCTTTTATTTTCGGAAAACAAGGGAGGGAAATAAAATTAAATCATAAAATAAGCAAAGAAACGGATGGCGTTTCGAAACCTTTCGTAATGAGCCTGTTCCCTTTGTTTATTGCGGCTCCCCTCCGAGCACCAATAAACCTATTCGATTTCATCTAATTAGGCTCAGGTTATTATTGATTTCCCTTCCTCAACCAGATTCCACACAACTCCACCAATTATCTACGTTCAAACTTATTTGCATAATTTCATTAACATTTTTTCGAAAAAATCATTTAATTCAAAAAATTTCATTCACAATTTCTTATCAAATTATATAATAAAAAAAACTATTATTAATTAATCACAAATATTTGTTTAATGCCATAATGTGGCAGATTACAAATAAATCGTAAAAAATTAAACGGTATTTTTAATTTAAGTAAATTAGAAAAGAAATTGGTAAAATTGATATTTTTATTTCAATTTCAAAAAAAGTATTATAAAAATAGATTTTCTAAATCTTTTGTATTAATTTCATACTAAATTTGGTACAAATCTTTGAAATCAATTAAATATTCACACTAAGAAAAATTCCTTAGCAAAATTTAATTTTTGGGTATTTTTTGTTATAATTAATTTTATAATTAATTTAGAGAAAACTTTTGAAGTCAGCGAAATTTTCATTATAATACAATTCTCACTGAATTAAATGAAAAATGATTAGCAAAATTGATTTTCTATTAATTTCATACTAAAATTGAAACAAATCTTTGAAATCAAATAATTGCTATAAACTTCTTACTAAGAAAAACTCATTAGCAAAAACTAAATTTTGGTTAATTCTTTTTTAATATTAATTTTATTAATAAAATGTTCATTATAATAAATATCTTTATGTTTTCTATTCAAATCAAACTTCTTACTAAAAATAATTAATTTTGAGTAATTTTTAATTTTATAATTAATTTTGAACACATTTTTGAATTCTGTGAAAATTCTTACTAAATTACATAAAAAAAATTAATCATCAAAATTTAAACTTCTTGCTATAAGAAATTCATTAACAATAATAGATTTTGGGTGTTTTTTTTTTAATTATTAATTTTATACTTAATTTAGAGTAAACTTTTGAAGAGAATAAAACGTTCATTATAAGAAAATTCTTACTAAATTACATGAAAATATTATTAGCAAAATTGATTTAATTTTTCATCTCTTAGTAAATTTAGAACAAATCTTTGAAATCACTGAAAATTTTACTGCTTTAAACTTCTTATTATTTAAACTAATAGAAAAAATAGATTTTTGGTGTGTTTTTAAATTATTAATTTTAAAATTAATTTAGAGCAAACTTTTGAAGAGAATCAAATCTTCATTATAATAAAATTCTTATTAAATTATATGAAAATATTATTAGCAAAATTGATTTAATTTTTCATCTCTTAGTAAATTTAGAACAAATCTTTGAAATCACTGAAAATTTTACTGCTTTAAACTTTTTATTATTTAAACTTCTTAATTTTATACTTTTATAATTTAGAGCAAGTTAATAAAATTTTCAGTTCCATAAAATTCTTATTAAAATTATGTGAAAAACTAATAAGCAAAATTTAGTTTTTTAGTAAATTAATATTAATTTCTTAGCAAATCTTCGAAATTAATGAAATTTTCACTGCTTTAAAATTTTTACTTTAAAAATATTTTTGTTGTTTTTTTTTATATCATTTACATCATTTGAAAAAAAAATTCGATTGGATAAAATTTTCGTTGCTAATTCTTACCAAAATTATGTGAAAAATATATATTTTTCTATTAAATTTATAATAAATTTGTTTTGAAGTAAAATAAATATTCACTCTTTTAATATTTTAATTTTATCTCATACATTTTCAAAAATATTATATACTGATTGTTGTATCCAGTATTATATACTAAGTGTACTTTCATAATTAATTTATAGAAATTATCAAGAAAATAAAATAAATTTTCGATCGATTTTTTAAAAAATATTTAAAGTAATGCAAATTTTCACTATATCAAAATAGTTTTATTAATTAAATTATAAACTATAAATAATTTATAAAAAAAAAAAACGAAAATATAATATTTAAAATATTTTTATATAATATTTAAGAACACACATTATCAATACAAAATAAATTTCATTTTGTATAAAAAAAAAAACGAGAAAAATTATAAATAATCAATTTTTATTAAGACATTTTATTAATTTGAATAAAAATTAAAATAATTTCTAATAATATATTTATAATTATGTAATTTACAATTTTCATTATTTTATTCGTATTTTCTTGCAAACTATACTATAATTATTTAAATTTTAAAAGAATAATTTTATTAAAATTTGTGTACATTTTGGAAAATTTATTATAATTCATTTAATTTTGATTTCTATAATATTATTACTTATTTATTTTTTTAAAATACTTAAGATTCTAACTGTTGTTAAATAAAATAAGTATGAAAAATATTGAAATCTGCATCTTGTTCAAATCCGTGTTCTCAATTTAAAACTCACTTTATTTTCATTACATAACTCGTTCTTGTTGATCGTTCACTAATGCTTGATCCATGTGCATTGTAATGCAAGTAATGCATTTACACCCATGGATGTTTCCAATAACATCTCGCGTTTCGGAAGGTCCTAATTGGATTTGCATGTTTCTCAACCCAATAACAACTAATACACCTCCATTTACTTTCTTAGATTTATATACAAAATTACTTACAACTACAAAACTATTTTTATTTTAACACTTAAGTTTTAACAGTGATTTTCGATACAAAAATATTGTAATTTCTAAATGTAATTATTTTTTAATATTGATTTTCCATACAAAACTATTGTAATTTTTGAATTTAATTATTTTGGATTTAATAGTTTTTTTTTCTAACAAATAAATATTATTTAAAATTGTTTTGTTGTTCTATAAATTGTTGCTTTATTTTTGTTGTAAGAATGAGAAGAAAGAAAATAAATGTTTTTATAATTAAATTCTGTCTGCGTACAAGCAATTAACTTTTAATATGACTTTGATTATGTAACGGTTTATTTGAATGCGGCGAGATTTATCGCGGTCCTTTCATGCCTTCCTCACGAACCACCATCCATCCATTTCTCCCCCACGTGAGCTTCTTGGTCGAGTCGTCCTCGCAGCTTTGTTTAAAAAAAAATTGTCTAAAATATAAAAGGCGAGGTGTCGGGCGGGTATTATTCATGCCCGGTCCGATGTAAATTTCATTTAATTAAAAGGCCGCATTCTCCTTTTCTTTTTCCTGGCGTATAGGATGGAGCAGCGGAGGAGATGGAGGTCCTTTCATCCAACAAAAGGAACGCGCGCGTCCCCCAATTGTCAGCGGAGCATAAATTACAATTTCCTTAAGGAAGATGAAAAAAAAATATATATAGAGAGAGAGAGAAGAAAAAGCATCGCGGAGTTGTGGAAAAAACGTAAATAATGAAGAGGATAAAAAAAATGTCTGTGGATATGGAAAGACAAGAGGAGGAAAGAATGAAATGGGGGCTCAGACGGAATACATATTTAAGAGAAACCAATTTCGGAGGAGTCGAGGTTGGATTTATACGGTTGGCACTTTGTCTTATTGCCGGGACGAATAAAAGGGACACACACACACACGTGTGTATGCGTGGTTATCCTCCTCCGTCTCCCCCGAAAAACCCATTTTACCGAAGTTGAAAGATATATTGTTAGTCTCCTACTGTGTACAATTAAAATAGTTTATTTTATTTTTTTCCCTTTTCATTATTTATTAGGAAACTTTGATTTAGTTCCGTGCGATAATTAAAACCTTCTTCTCTCTGTTGTCGGTGGACGGACTTTTTGAGGACGATACAAAAAGGCCGAAGAATCCAAATATTTTTCCAGTTCGACCCTCGTCGTCCCCTGCTCATTCATTATGCATGCGCGACACTTATGCCAAACATCCTCATTTGCGGCTCACCCCTTGTAACTTACACTTCTTTCTAGGAAAAAGGGGGCTTCCCCCTATTATATTCTTCATTGGTTCCAGCGCTCCGCCAATCCCACTTGAATTAAAAGGAAAACATTTTTTTCATTGCTTCCATTACATAAATTCATTTTTAGTTTAATTCATTCCCATTAATTTATAAAGCGAGAAAATATTCTAAAATTAATAAAATAATCGCAATAATCAAAAATTTCAAATTTATAAAATTCCAAAATTATTTTTATATAATCATTACAGAAGGTCACTTTTAGTTTTATTCATTCCCATTAATTTATAAAGCGAGAAAATATTAAGAAAAATTAATGAAATAATCGCTATAATCAAAAATATCAAATTCAATTCATAAAATTCTAAAATTATTTTTAAATTATCATTACAGAAGATATTCTAAAATTAATGAAATAATCGTAATAATCAAAAATTTCAAATTTATAAAATTCCAAAATTATTTTTATATAATCATTACAGAAGGTCACTTTTAGTTTTATTCATTCCCATTAATTTAATCAAAAATTTCAAATTCAATTCATATAATTTTTAAATTATTTTTCATCTTTCTTAGTTGAAATTAAAACTTGTTTATATGTAACTCTGGACAATATTATTATTATTTCGAAAATTTACAAAAGAAATTAAATTTTAATCCAGAAAAATAAAAATTAAATACGTAAAATTTTCAGACTTTTAAACAGTTAAATCTCATTTTTATGTAGTTTATTTTTTTGTGGTTTATATTAGTCTTTATTTATAAATTTTGTAATTTGTTAATTTCAATTTGTGATGTAAATAACCTAAGGAAATATTTAGAAAAGTTACAATTAAAATTAATGAAAAGATAACTTAAATATTAAGTATTAATTAATAATAAAACTTATGTGTGATTTGTTTTAATTAAATTAATATTATCTACAATAAAATGTTGCTTCAGTTGAAGTTTTGTATTGGTTTTCCTATGTGTTTTTTTTGTAGTTTAATAAAATTATTTATATTATGAAATACTATTAAAATTGTTCGAAATCTATTTAAAAATTTCGAAATTGTAATTTTTTGTGTTAATAAGAGAAATATTACAAAAAAAGTAGTCAATTCTACTTGTATAATTATGTAATTATTATTAATTAATAAGAAAAGGTAGAAATTGTATTGAAATTATGATTTTTTTATGTATTTGTTTGCTATTTAGAAATTAATAAAATATTTGAGCTTTAATTACAATTAGAACTAAAATTATTATTATTTTGTATAAATTGTCACAAAAATTAAGTATTTTTTTCTATTTAGAAATGAATTTTAAATAATTCGAACTTTCATGAAAATTAGAAATTAAATTATTATTTTTATGTATAAATTGTGATAAAAATTGATTAAAAACTCACTTAAGTATTTCGATAAACGTAAATAATTTTATGAATATTTGAAATTGAAGATAATTCAGGAAATGTTACAGATTTTAACTTCCAAATAGAAAAATAAAATTAAGTGAATATTCATGTCAGATAAACGTTTATATTTATGTAATTAATAAGAAACATTGTAGAATTTATTGTAATTATAAAATTTACTAGTATTTTTTCAATTTTGAAATTATTAAAAAAAATAAAATTCTTCCTAATTTTCATAATATCGAACTTCAATTAATACTAAAACTATTATTTATAACAGTGATTCAAAATTCTGTTTGTTAATACCGAAATTACTTTTTTGGAGATTCATTATATAATAATTAAGCGATCAGAAGCAGACAATCAAATCTGTTTATATAAGTTTATACAATTAAAAAATTGTTGTTTCTCAATAAAATGAAGAAAACAGACAAATTTTAATTACGGTTTTTTTTTTCTTCTATATTATATAAACAAACAGACACAATGCACATTGTGAGCGTCAAATTTAATTACATAAAACTGAAATGGAAAACAAGCTGCCTCAAGGCTTCTCTAGCAGGAACGCCTACAATTAGGTAAAGATCCTGAAATTAGTTGGCGCGCCTGCCAATCTTTGCTGTTCGACCGGACCTAAGGGTGTCTGCGTCAGTATCCTTTATTTATATTTATTTGCTTTTGTCCAAAGATGAAGCACATCCTGAAAGAGGTGTAGAGGATGGGCGGATCCGCTACTTAACTTGTCAAAGACAAAACGAAAACTATTACTCTACCTTCTTTTCACCCATGCAAATTCACACCAATAAATAACTATTATGCTTCGCGCTGTTGGAAAACAAGAAACAAAGTTTAATTGATTGTTTACTCTTCAAACGCGCCAAGAATAACTACTAAAACATGAAATATATTCATATAGAAAATTACTAGTTTTAAATAAATTTTTTTTAACTTAAAACTTTAAGTGTTTATTATAGAAATTTAAATTTTAATGGAAGTTTATTTTATTTGTAAATTTTATAGTTAAATTATATTTTAAAATATTTGATTCTTAAATTATTTTTTAATTTAAAGCTTTTTACTGTCAAAATAATTTATGTTATGTAATTATTTTGTGTTAAAGCGAAGTTTACAACTTAATTGATGAAATTGTTGGGGAGTTGGGAATACCGAATATCCTATAATAATTCAAATATTACGTAACAGCCCGAATTCCAGAACCAAGAACGGAAAATTTTGTCTAAATTTACATATGGATTTAAATCAAATTTGAACTAACTTTATAATTCTTATATCTAACGTCAAAGGTGACAGCTGTCATTTTTAAACTCATTAAAAAATTAAGAATTAAAACATCATTATTTATTCAGTTGAAATACACAAGAAATTTAAAATTTCATTATTAACAATTTGTCTAAATTCCAAATTATATTTACGGATTTAAGCTAATACAAATCAAATTTGAAATAACTTTTATAATTTTTATATCTAACGTCAAATGTGACAGCTGTCATTTTCATCTTATTCAAAATTTAAGAATTAAAACTTATAAATATATTAACAGTTGTAATATATAAGAAATTATACTTTTTTTATTAACACTTTGACTAAATTTCACTTACGGATTACAAATCAAATTTAAAATAACTTTATACTTTATACTTACAACAAAGGTGACAGCTGTCACATCTTTATACAAGAAATTAAACTTTCTTTATTAACACTTAATCTAAATTGCAATATAATTTGTCTACCTTAATTTAATAATAAAAAAAATATTTTATTGTCAAAAATATTGTAAATTTTATTGATAATTCTGTTATAAAATATGTGTTTTCTTTTAATTTAAAGATTTATACTGCGAAGATAATTTATGTTATGTAATTATAATGTATTGTTTTGTGTTGAAGTGAAGTTTACTGTTTAATTGATGAAATTGTTGGGAATACCGGGTTCCCATAATAATTCAAATGTTACGTAACAGCCGGAATTCGAGAAGCAAGAAGGGAAAATTGAATCGTGAGCGGAATAGCTCGGACATTCCATCGACGTTTAACGTTGGGCGTCCGGCATTCCGTTTCGCCGGGTTAATTTAATTATGATATAGTGGTACAACGTTCGTGATGCAATGATTTTTTATTTTTATTTTTTTGGTGAAGGAAAAATAAGTTTATTAAAGATATTTTGACGAATTGATGATGAATTTAGTATTAAAAGAAATAAGAGCAAACGGATCGTGAAAGGATCCGTCGGCCGGCGGCGGGATTCCATGTGGAACATCGGATCCGAAGAGATGCGTATCATCATCATAAGCAGGCCAATATAATTACGTGAGGCGATCACAGTTTTCGTTTTCTGTGTTTCCCAGAAAGCGAAACCGCTATGAAGATGATGATGATGATTATAAGGATGATGATGTTGATGCACTGATAATGAGGATCATTACGCGTGATGTTTCTATGCGAAGGAAAGTGAATTTTTCTTCTACTTCTTCTTTTGGGTACTCGAAATCTAGTGTGCATGTGCGCTTTTGTTTTGTTGTTTTGTTTTGTATTTGTAGTCCATTAGAGGAGGCAGAGTGTGTACAAATGACAATGGTGGAGACCGACGACAACATTAGGGCCCGTTGTTTCGTTTAGGGCACCGCGGGGGGGCTGTACGTGCCCCCCAGGGGGGACACATCCACTGTCCTCCCTCCCGTGTCCGTCCGTGGGCCCGTGTGGCGGAATTCCAAACCGAAAAACCGATTGACATCCATTGTTCGGAAATATCTCTCACGTCAAATCGATATTTCTCTCGTTTCATTCTCTCATGCATTCATCTTATTGTTGTCTCATTCATTTTTTTTCTTCTTCTTCTCTTTTAATATTCAAAACATCCTTGTACGACAACAATGAGCCGATGGCGGATGGCTAGGACTTCCCTCCTCCGAAACTGGGAGGGGAAAGGGAAGAAAGGAGGAAGCACAAAGATCGTGCCGAAAATGTTGGTAACTAAGCAACAATAACCTAGCAACCACCAGTAAACAGAAAAAAAACAAGCTGCAGCAGTAGTAGTCCCGGAGGTGTGTAATCCCGTAATTTGCTATCATTTAGGGATGAAAGGATGTCTGGTTTGATCGCTTCACGCTGCAGTACGCGCAATGGGAAACACGGATTACGCCGTTTCCATCCCCTTTCAATTACCAACTGTCGTTTACTAAACGCCCCAATTTAACCGAAACCTCATTATTCCAATACCAACGGTAACAAATTTCCTATTTCAAATGCGTTACAGTTCCATTAGCAAAAGTAGCAGTTCTAATCCCATCAAATTATATAAAAAAATAATCCATCTTTTCATCAAAAAGTTTTACAAATCAAAAATCATTAAGTTTAAATAATTAAAAATAGAAAATTACAATTTTGAATTACTTAAAAAAGCAATAGCGAAATATTGATGATTCAAATTACAGGCAATAAAAATATAAATATTGAAATTCATATATTTTTACGTTAAAGTTTTATATAATTTTTCTGTTATCAAAATTCACAAATCTAATTCAGACATTGCAATATTTAAAAAAAAAAAAAATTATTAGTAACTTTTTGTTTAATATTCATATTACATTTTTACTGCAACGTAATTATTTACAATATATATTTTTCGATAAAATGACAGCTGTCACGTTACGTTAAAGATGACAACTGACATTCTTCAAGTCATTAAAAATTTAAGAATTTATACATCTTTATTTATTCAGTTAAAATTTACAAGAAATGATAATGTATTAAATTAACAATTTGTCTACATTGCATAATGTTACATAAGGATTTGAACTAATACAAATCAAATTTAAACTAACTTTATAATTTTTATAATTAAACGTTAAAGGTGACAGCTGTCATTTTCCAACTCATTAAATATTTAAAAATAGAAATATATTTTTAAATTATAAAATTTAAACTAATACAAATCAAATTTAAACTAACCTTATAATGTTTATTCCTTACGTCAAAGGTGACAGCTGTCATTTCGAGATTCATTAATAATTTAAGAATTGAAACAGCTTTATTTCCACCATTAATTCAATTGAAATCTACAAGAATTATTATCGATATTTTTTATTCAATATTTAATTTTACAATTATATAAATCAACCTTTTTACCATTGGACTCAACAATTTAATGTTTTAATTCTACTGCTTTCCGATTGTTTCTAATATACATTTTTTGACAGCTGTCACCTTGCTTAACAATTGTCATTTTCATTGTTACTAATTAAAGTTTATAACAGCTGTCATTTCGAGACACAGTAATAATTTAAGAATTTAAACAGCCATATTTCCATTAAATCCGTTGAAATCTACAAGAATTATTCTCGATAATTTGTATTCTATATTTAATGTTACAATTATATAAATCAATCTTTTCATCACTAGACTCAACATTTTAATGTTTTAATTCTGCTGCTTTCCAATAGTTTCTAATATACATTTTTGACAGCTGTCACTTTGCTTAACAATTGTTATTTTCATTATTACTTATTAAAGTTTATGACAGCTGTCATATCAAGATTCATTAATAATTTAAGAATTGAAACAGCTTTATTTCCATTAATTCAGTTGAAATCTACAAGAATTATTCTCGATATTTTTTATTCAATATTCAATTTTACAATTATATAAATCAACCCTTTTACCATTCGACTCAACAATTTAATGTTTTTATTCTACTGCTTTCCGATTGTTTCTAATATACATTTTTTGACAGCTGTCACCTTGCTTAACAATTGTCATTTTCATTGTTACTAATTAAAGTTTATAACAGCTGTCATTTCGAGACACATTAATAATTTAAGAATTTAAACAGCCATATTTCCAATAAATCCGTTGAAATCTACAAGAATTATTCTCTATAATTTGTATTCTATATTTAATGTTACAATTATATAAATCAACCGTTTCACCGCTCGACTCAACATTTTAATGTTTTAATTCTACCTCTTTCCAAATGTTTCTAATATACATTTTTTGACAGCTGTCACCTTGCTTAACAATTGTAATTTTAATTATTTCATTGTTACTTATTAAAGTTTATGACAGCTGACATTTCGAGACTCATTAATAATTTAAGAATTGAAACAGCTTTATTTCCATTAATTCAGTTGAAATCCACAAGAATTATTATCGATATGTTTTATTCAATAAATAGTGTAACAATTATATAAATCAACCTTTTCACCACTAGACTCAACATTTTAATGTTTTAATTCTACCTCTTTCCAATTGTTTCTAATATACATTTTTTGACAGCTGTCACTTTACATAACAAATGTCATTTTCTTTATTTCATTGTTACTTATCAAAGTTTATGTAATTATCAAATATTTTTATAACAATTTGCCTAAATTGATAAATATTACGAAGTAACAAATTGAAAAATGTATATAAATTTTTTATTAAAATAATTTTATAGATTTTTAAATATTAAATAATTTTATGTAAAAAAAATACAATAATAGAATAGAATACAATAATAATTTGTTTGTACATAAATGAAGATTACTAAGAAAGAAACTGTGATTGAAGAAAATTATACAAAAAAAAAACGATAAATAAATTTATGATTATATCTTTTCAATGTATACTATACACACATAGTTATATGAATAAGTGTGTGTCTATAAGCTGTACAGTAAATGTGAGAACATTATGTAATTTATGTGTCTTTAGATTCCCTTCTCGGTAATTATTTTAATTTTATGGTGTATATCTCGACGTTTGAAAGTAAAACACAGACGCATAAGAATGTAAGTTCAATTATGGTATAAATATTATTTTGTAAATTTTAAAAATTGCTTTTATTTTTTTAAAATATTGAGGGTTTGTTGTTGTTGAATTTTGGAAATGTGTAAGGTTTGTAAGGTGTCAATGGGATTGAAAAGTTTCATTGAGTAAAAAATTGAATAGTAAATGTTCAAGATGTGAGCAAAGGTTCACAATTTGCATGTGAATGAACGTGGAAGAGTGGAAAGCATTCCGGAATGGTTCTTTCGCATGAGTACGTTAAGAATGTGGTCGGAATGTAGTCATAATAATCGAGCGAGTACGGATGAATGTAAAAATAAGGGAAATCGTGCAAAAATCGGGGTACACACCATTTTGTGCACTTTCTCCATTCTCACTGTCAACGGTGAAAGAGGTTTAACTGCGAGACCACCCAAACCGAAGAACGCTGACACCTCTTCATCTTCATCCCTCGATGAACAAGAATGAAGCGCGTAGGTGCGAGGCGTTGAAACGTTAAATTGAGATTTCCCCGGTGATTTATGTTTGTAATTTCTTGGGGGTTAATTGGTGAGGAATGTCGGGGATCCTCTCTGAAGAGATGATGCACGCTTTGTGTGCGCTTACGTATTACAAAAAAAAAAAAAATGTTATAATAAGAATAAAAAAGAAAATGCAGAGTGTCATTGTTGGTGGTTCGGATAAAAGGCCTCTTTATGTCGGTGCCCTCGCACTCGGTGTGTATCAAAAGGTGCACTTCACAATGGGAAGATTAACTTAAAGGGGGATATGATGGCCATTATGTGTTATTATGGCGCGTATCTATGTCAGATTCGGATATAATGGTGGAAATCCACTGTGAAATATCATATAAATGAATTGGTGCGAGGGGCCAAAAGGGCGATGCAGAAAAGCCTTTTTGCCAAACGCTGAATTGGGGTGGATCATCATCATCATCATCATCGTAACAATAACAGTAAAAGAAGCAATCTGCTATGATACACTCCTTTTCGCACCTCCAGATGTTCCTCATCCACCATGATATTTTGCTTTTAAAAATCTCAAAGAAACCGCCCAATCATTTATATAAAAAAAAATGACATATTATTACATAATATTTAACAAACCGTTAAATTTAACCAATGATTTATTTTATTAGTTTTATCCATTACTTAATGCCATTTTTATGATAGATTTCGCTATTTTAAAAAATTATTTGAATATATTTAAATAATTTGCATTATTAAAAATATTACTAAAATTCATTATTAAAACTTTATCAGATATAAACATATAAAATATGTATATTTAAAGTAGATAAAATAACTGTAATAAATAACAATTTGTAAGATAATTGAAAAAAATAAATAATTTACAAACAAGAAAATTAAGTAAAATATGTATATTGTAATTTAATTATTTTTCAATAATGAATTATTAATTTGCACCGTGTTATTGCTTAATAAACAGGTGATTTCCATATACATTGCAGTTATTAGCCGCTGTAATTTTAATTGCGCAAAATGTTACATGAAGCAAATATTAATTGATATAAACGATCTACGTTTTGCGTGCAAATTTGCGCAAACTTATTTTCATTATAATTGATTGATTATTGTTGATTTCGTCAAGTAAATTAAAATATTTAGATTATTAAAGCATTTTTTACAATCATTTTAAAGTTTTTTTTTAAATAGAAAATTATATATTTTTTTGAGATCTTCACGTTTTATTTATTTTTTCAGTAACCACACAAAATAATTAGATCAACTAATATGTATATTAAAGATAAAACTATAAGCTTTTCAATGAGCCTAATAAGATATTTGTAGCATTTTCTATTTTCTTGTAATAAAATTTTGAATTTAAGCACGATGTTTTTTTTAATTAATTTATACAATTTTACGAAAAATATATTGATAAAACTATATATTTTTTAGCATCAGAATGTCTCTTATATTATGCATCTATTCATATAATAATTTATGTTACGTAACGTTAATTGAAAACTAAAATTATTTTTTTCTGATCCTTACGTTTTATTTATTTTTTCAGTAACCACTCAAAATTATTAGATCAAGAAATATGTAGATTAAAGATAAAACTATAAGCTTTTCAATGAGTTTAATGATATATTTGTAGCATTTTCTATTTTTTTGTAATAAAATTTTGAATTTGATGTTTTTTTTTGTAATTTTATACAATTTTACCATAAATATATTGATATATAAATTATTCCATTTTTTGAATTATTTCGTGTGATTTCACGTTTCAGTTATAAATTTAAACTATGAAGTAATTAAATAATGTTACATAAGGTTAATTAAAGACCAAAATTATTTTTTTTCACATTTTCACATTTTATTTAATTTTTCAATAACCGCACAAAATAATTAGATCATCAAATATGTATATTAAAGATAAAACTATGGCCTTTCCAATGAGATTAATGATACATTTGTAGAATTTTCTATTTTTTCTACTAAAATTTTAAATTTGAGCTTTTTTTTTGTAATTTTATATAATATTAGAAAATATATAATGATATATAAATTATCTTTTAAGATTTAACGTTTCATTTATTAACTAAGAAATTTATTAAAAATATTAGTAATAATTTAAATTATTACATAAAACTATTGTCAGATTTAGTTGTTTTATTTAAACCACAGATGGCGCGTTAGTTTTTTTTAGTTTTCATTGATATTTACAGCTCGTCAAATTATTGAATAACGCTTGTATTTGTGATAATAATAGTTACAAATATTTACAAAATTTATCGAAAATATAATTTTGTGAGATTTAACGTTTCAGTTCAGTTTCAATTTATTTAAAAAAAATGGTAACAATTTAATTTATTGCATAAAACTATTATCGAATTTAGTTGTTTCATTTAGTTGTTTTTGTTTTTATTGATATTTACAATAATGGAATAACTCAAGCATTTGTGACAATAATAGGTAATATTTGAAAAATTACTTGCAGAATGTTACAATATATAATTTTGTGAGATTTAACGTTTCAGTCATAAATTTAAATTTATTTTAAAAAATAGTAATAATTTCAATTATTACTTGAAACTATTATCAGATTTAGTTGTCTCATTTAAACCATAGATGGCGTGTTTCGTTTTCTTTGTTTTTATTGATATTTACAATTATTGAGTAACTCAATCATCTTGCATTTGTGATAATAATAGGTAATATTTGCAAAATTACTTGTAGAATGTTTCAAAAATGTTCATAAATCCGTATTAAATATAATGATTGGAGTGATTATGATTGAATAAGAAAATTGGATTGAATGTAGTGCGTGTACGGTGATCGAGCAGTCGAGATTTGGAAGTTGGATGGATGTTTTAATTGGAGTGAGAAAACGTGAATGCGTATGTCGTCTTGGTCATCGTCGTCGAAGGTTCGAAACCGAATGGGATCTGGAATTTTCGTGACGTGAGTCGAGCAGGTGTAATCAACCTGGTACGTTCTTTATTTGCTCTCCTCCGTCCGTCCGTCCGTCGGGTCTCTTCTCTTGGTCTCTTGGTCGTCTTCTCTTCGTTTCTTGTTGTGGAAGAAGTGAAACGTGCGGACAGTTTATTATTGGGTGTTCGGAATTAGTCAAGCGAGCATTAATCGCATTGATTGCCCACCCAGTTCACATCCTTCACCTCCTCCATCCTCATCTCATCTCTCCTCTTATCTTCTCCCCCCCCCCCCTATTCGTATTTTAATTAATTGCTCAGTTAGCGATCGAACAAATGATGCGGTTTTTCTGGGTGCTTGGTTCTTGGAATTCCGTTCGTCTTTTATTTTTACCCTCTTTCACTCACTCACTCACTCTCATCCAAAGAGAGAAGGTCACCCGATTAATTGTTTATAAATTTATTGCCAGGTGAAGGACGAGGGGCCCGAAGGGGAGCAGAGACAGGTAGAGAATTTCACTCCTCGAAAATTCAAGAAAAAGTTAATAAAACAACAAAGAATGTTATTATTTTACCCCCCAAAATATATATTTAGTGCAGAAACACAAACGAAATAAAAATCACACCTACATAAATTAAAATAAATTAATTTATTTCAGTATTTTCTTCATTCGCATACAATTATGACCAATATTTGCATGATTAACATTTTTGAATTACAACTATGGTGAAATATTTCAATTTTTGCAAATTTCAAGCACATATATTAAAAAAAAAACTACATCTGTCGGAGATTTGTGGATAAACAGTGAATCTCCTTTTATAAATTTACAATTAAATAAATTGTTAGTAAACTTCACAGAAATATAGTTTTTTTTAATTTTAATTTGTCCAACCATTTAATTTATTTTTGCAGTGGATATTTTTTTTTGAATTTTTACAAGAACGTTTGAAAAATGAAATTTACAAATTATTGCAAGAAATTTTTTGAGCAAAACTTAATATAAGCAGAATTATTTCAGTTTAAAAACTAGTTGCTAGAATTCTAATATTACATCAATAAAAAAAACTTCTTCATTTCAATAATTTATTGATTCATTAATTATTTATAGAATAAAATTTGAAAAATCTTAAGTGTTAAAACTAATATTACTTAAGAATACTTAAAAAAATGTGCAATATTAATTTAGTTTCATTTTTGTTTAAGAATATATGAAAAAATATGAAGGATTTCATAACAATCAATAAAATAGTTTTGATTTTCATTAATTTATAGACTCATTAATTAAATTTGGAAACATTTAAATTTTGATTATTAATCTGTAAAAATGTTGAAAAATAATGCAATTAATTATTTAAGAATTTTAGTTCGAAAATCTCTTATTAGCAATGTTTCTAAAATTTGGAATAATCAATTTTTAATTATTAATATAAATGTTTGTAGAATTATTTCAATTTTTAGTTTAATTTGATTTGGAAAATTCATTTGCAAAATGTTAAAAGTAACACGATTAAATTATGTAAAAATAATAAAAAAATGAGTAAAATTTATTTAGTTTGAATATTTTTTTCCAATATATCTTTATTTCGTAAGAATACATAAAAATGTGCACAAAAATTTGATTTAGAAAATCTTCTAATAATTTCAATAATTTATTGATTGTTTAATTATTTAAAAGTTTATGGAATAAAAATTGGAATAACTTCATTCTTCGGTTCAGTTTTAATTTAGAAAATTAATCTGCAATATGTTAAATAAATTTTCATGATTAAATTTTGTAAGATTACTGAAAAAATGAGTGAAATTTATTTAATTTGAATATATTTTTTTTAAATTAGTTAGAAAATTTTTGGAATTACAATACAATTAATTAAATACAATTTTTACATATTAAAATATGTAAAGAATATGTCAAAATATACAACAAAATTTTAATTAAATTAATTTTCATTTTGAAAATAAATGTTAGATATTTTTAATTAAATTATATTAATTATAAAGATTTAAATAAAATTTACAGCTTGTTTATGAATTATCGACAATTTTCATTTTATTAACATTTTATAAATTCTCAGAAATTTTGTTATAACAAAAAATGTAAAATATATAAAGAAGTTTATTGCAATATTGTGAGTGAACACGAAGCGAAATGTAAAAGAACGCTCGTAACTGTAATAATAATAATAATAATAATTATTATTATTATTGTGACAATAATATAAATGACTCTATTTGCGTGAATGCGTAATATATTTTGCTTGTAAACGGCTCGACCTGTTAATAAATATGGTTATGCGGAACGTTTATGTACTTGCAGTGAACATGTTAATGCCGGGTCTTAAAAACTAATTTATTCCTTACTTCTTACGAGCCATAACGCTACGTAAGTATTAATAAAATCACGAAGGTCAATGATAACTTTAATCACTGTTCTATCACTTGCAAGTATACAAAACTATATAATATATAGACATTTGTAAATGAAAAATTACATTTAATATTAAATAATTTATTACATCTATTTTACCATTACTTCAGTGATGTAACTTATATTTTCAACTTTTTGTGATATTTATTTTTATATGAGTTTAAAGTCCGGTTTCTAATCTATACGAGATGAAAAATTATAGAATTAACTAGAAAAAATATTTATTTAATCAAAAACGTAATTTTGTGAAGCAAATTAGTTAAATTCATTGAAAAGTCGCGTTTTGTACTATTTATTTTTATACGAGTTTAAAATCCTGTTTCAAATCTATACGAAACGAAAAATTGTAATTAATAGAAACTAATCCGAATTAACTAGAAAAAATATTAATTTCATCAAAAAGCAAATATGTTGTGAAGTCAATTAGTTAAATTAATTTCAAAGTCGCTTTTTGTACTATTTATTTTTATACAAGTTTAAAATCCGGTTTTAAATCTATACGAAACGAAAAATTGTAATTAATAGAAACTAAGAAAAAAATATTAATTTCATCAATAAACAACTTTAATCAGTATGCAAATATTTAGTGAAGCAAATTAGTTAAATTCATTGAAAAGTCGCTTTTTGTACTATTTATTTTTATATGAGTTTAAAATCCGGTTTCAAATCTATACGACATTAAAAATTATAATTAATTGAAACTAATCCGAATTAACTAAAAAAAATATTAATTTCATCAATAAAAAACTTTAATCAGTATGCAAATATTTTGTGAATTAATTAGTAAAATTCATTGAAAAGTTGCTTCTTATACTATTTATTTTTATATGAGTTTAAAATTAGGTTTCAAATCTATACGAGATGAAAATTAATAATTAATAGAAATTACTGCGAATTAACTAGAAAAAATAATAATTTCATCAAAAAGCAAATATTTTGTGAAGTAAATTAGTTAAATTCATTTCAAAGTCGCTTTTTGTACTATTTATTTTTATATAAGTTTAAAATTCGGTTTTAAATCTATACGAAATGAAAAATTGTAATTAATAGAAACTGAGAAAAAATATTAATTTCATCAAAAAACTACTTTTATGAGTATGCAAATATTTTGTGAACTAAATTAGTTAAATTCAATGATATTAAAGTAAAAATCAAGAAAATTGTTATTTAATATATTTGCAATTATTTATAAATGAAATATGTAGAAATTGAAGAATAAAATAAAAAATAATTATTTATTAATTTCATTAACATTTTTTGAGTTTAAGTGTAATGATATTATTTTTAATATAAATAAATTATGTAATGGATTTTTGATAATAATTAATTAAAAATTATATAAAAAATAATATTTAATAATGATTTTCTTAAGAAATCACAAAATTTTTCAGGTGTTTGAATTGGAGAAATCTGAGTCATATTAAGACTTGTTTCTTTATAAAAATTCAATTTAGATTTAGTAAAATACAAATCTACTAATTTAGTATTTACAAAGCTTATCAATTCAATTGATAAAAATTACTCAACATTCTTAAGTTATTTAATCTGATTTTAAGTAAATAATTAAATATAAAAATTAAATGTTTTTTTAAGTCATTAATCGAATCAGAACTTAATTTTAATTAAATTATAGCAATTTATTCAAATCTAAATTTAAATATTTTAATGAAAACTTAATTTATTTACAATAAGCTTCAATAATTTTTAAATAAAGATTTAGAATCAAATAAGTAGATTAAGTATGAATCTAATATTTATTAGTAATTTTATACATTATTTAATTAAACGTTTCTTAAATTGGTGCAGACTTATGGATTTTTTTCAGTTTTACATTGAAATACTTTAATTATTCTACAACTAAGGTTTATTTCAAGAAAAAAGTTAAGTTTTGAAAATTATCAAAATATGAAAAATTTGAGATTTCTAAATAAATATTTTTGTATATTTTTTTCTATAAGAATGTGGGATTTGATTGAGAAAAGGATGTGAAATTTAATATGAAACTGTTCATTTATTTATTTATTTTATACGTAAAGCAATTAAAGACAACTGAAAAAAAAAAACAATGTATTGTACAAATAATAATAATTAAAAAAAAATAGAAAATATAATTATTTATAATATAAACAACTATGTATATATGTATCTATAATTTTTTTTGTTGGAGTCAAGTACGTATAGTTCAGCTAAAATTAATATGTACACGAATTTCGTTCGTTTCAGCAGCAACGAAATATCTCACAGAATCACGGATCAATGTGCATTGAAACAGTTGACGATAGAAACAACGCAACGATCTTCTGAAAACCTAAGTTCGCTTTTGACAACGATCGTAGTAAGAATATCAAAACTTAGGTGGTGTTTAGTTTCTTTTTTTTTTTGTTGTTGTTGACATCGATTGTGGCAAACTTGAGTGATCGTGTGAAAACCTAGGTGGCGTTCCGGCGGACCGTAGCAAGAATTGCACGCGTCTTCTATCTATCACAGCAAGTAAACGAATGGGAGTTTTTCGTTTAGCATTTTTTTTGAAAGAATTCTTTTCTTTCGTTCTGTTTGCTGGTGTCTGGTAGGGATTAGGTCGTTTTTGATTTACTGATGATATTGTCTATGGTGAAGTTGGGGTTGGTGATCAGGTTGGACATGGTTGCTGCCGCGGCTGCGGCCGCCGCTCCTGCTCCTAGGTTGTGGGTGAGGCTGTGTCTGCGGAGGTCGCAGTTCCGTCGGAAGACTTTACCGCAAGCGGCGCAGTTGTAGGGTTTGATGTCGGTGTGCGTGAGGAGGTGCGTCTTCAGGTTCGAACGTTGATTGAAGGATCTGCTGCAGACGGGACACTTGTGCGGCGATTCCTCCATGTGGAGGATCTTGTGGACGGCCAAGGTCCTCGACTGGCAGAAGCCTTTGCCGCATTCGGTGCACTTGAAGGGCTTCTCCTTGCTGTGGATGTACCTGGAACACAGAGAGAAGAAAAGAGTGGTGGTGAGTCCCTAGGTCAGTCCCATCGGAATGCGGTCATAACAACAACGGCAACAACAAAAAAAATATCGCGATAAATCCATCCGTGACGACGAAACGTCCTTTACGAGCGGACGAACATATATTACATCTACTTAATAAATATAATGTAGAGGTGAGCAGTTAAAAGTGAGTCGTAAATAAGTCGCGGACTTAATGCCCCGACACGGACTCCTCCAACCCTCCGACCGCCACCTCTTTTGGTCATCGGCCAAAACAAAAATTCACAATAATAAAAAAAAAATATAAAGAATGGAAAGAATGGAGAGAGAACCGCCAAAACGGCCGTGACGCATTCGCCGGACAAATTTTATTGGCGACAGTTAAAACACAAAACGGGCCTTTCTTCTCTCCATCCAGACGTTAATAAGACTCTCTTTCTTCTTCATCTTCGTACAGCCATTACCAGCACGTGGTCAGCCCCGAACAATGATGATGATGATGACGACGATGATGAAATGCGTGCGGCTCTCGTTTTTTTTTATAATATAATTTAGTTGTTAACATTATAAAAGTCTCGTTGAACTAATTGAAACGAAGGCGGAGAGCACACGGTCCGAGGCGTGTCCGAACAAAGTAAAAGAAAGAGAAAAAGCAACCTCCTCAACAACAACAAGAACAGCGAAAACCGAACGAAGAATGGGCTTGGAAACAACGCCGAAAAAACATTGTTATTCCAACTGTCAAAGATTTTTATTCTCGCTCTGCGTTTTAATGCGTGTCAGGTAGAGATTGTGCGGTTTTGCGTTACTTTGTCACTGGTAGATATTGGAATTGATGGGTTGACAGAGAGTCAACGCCCACCAAAGCTTCGGGCTGTGCAACCTTCTTATTCTTCTTCTTCTCCATCATCGTCGTCGTCGTCTTCTATACTTATACACACACACACACACGAGCATGCAGCATCCTTTTTTTTTTGTCTTCTTCATCTCTCCACCTCCTTGCGTATATTCAATTTGGTTGCTTTAGAAAGGCTTTTCGCTAATTCAATAAGCTCCTTTTTTATGGTTCCAGGCGAACGGAGCCTAATTACATGCTCCAAACAAATTTATTAACACCCCGCGAAAAAAAATCTCGGCTCGCTGATTTAATGTGTATCCTTTCTAAAATCCTTGATAATGCGAGAGCACCTCATTCTTCCTCCTCCGAACAATGCATAACTTTAACGGACTTCATTGTTGTTTGATTGGCGATGCATGATGTTCAATGATTGACATCGCTGTCAAATATTTATCAATTAGGGAATATAATATACTCAGTTACAGGCAAATATTTAACAATCAGTTTAAACACCTTCACTTGATTAATTGAATTAAATATTATATTTTACAATATTTACACCTATAATGTAAGCTGAAACAGAAATGACATCTGTCATTACACTGTCATTTATACATAATTATTGGTACATCTGACAGACGACATTTACTTCTAGTTTCACATTTTTTTTTGGCAAATAATTCATTTTTGACACCACTATGAAATATTCATCAATGAGTGTAAAATAATTAACAGAATAAATATTTACATTTATATTTTTACTTTTTTGCTTGATTTATTGAATGAAATTTCATTTTCTAATATTTACATTTATCGGATAAACAGCTGTCATTACACTGTCATTTATACATAATAGTTGGTACATCTGACAGACGACATTTACTTCTAGTTTCATATTTTACTTCAGCAAATAAGTCATTTTAGACACCACTATGAAATATTCAGCAATGAGTGTAAAATCATTTGAAAAATAAATATTTACAATTATATTTTTACTTTTTTGCTTGATTTATTGAATGAAATTTCATTTTCTAATATTTACATTTATCGGATAAACAGCTGTCATTACACTGTCATTTATACATAATAGTTGGTAAATCTGACAAACGACATTTACTTCTCATATTTTGTTTAGCAAATAAGTAATTTTTGACACCACTATGAAATATTCTTCAATGAGTGTAAAATCATTTGAAAAATAAATATTTACAATTATAGTTTTACCTTTTCTACTTGATTTATCGAATAGAATATTACATTTTCTAATATTTACAGTTATCGGATAAAGTAGCTGGAACAGAAATGACAGCTGTCATTAAACTGTCATTTATACATAATAGTTGGTACATCTGACAGACATTTACTTCTAGTTTCATTTTTTTTTTATCAAATAAAACACCACTATGAAATATATACATCATAGTTGATAAATCTGACAGACATTTACTTATCTTATTACAAATAGTGTGGATGTAGTATTACGTTAATTTATCAATAATATTTAGTATTTCTTTATTTTTATATAAGATTTTTTTTACAAAAACTTGAAATTTATTAATTTTGGAAAACTCTTTGACAAGTTGTCAATTTTGATATTTACAAAAGAAAGAAGCCAAATTAATTAGCTTACTTCATTTTGTCAATAATTTTATAAAAATTTGAAAACTATTTTTATGTTAAATTTGAATAATAAATCAATTATAATATATTTACTCATTCATTATTTTTATATAAGATTTGTTTCCGAAAATTTGAAATTTATTAACTTTTCAACAAGTTATCAACAAATTTTGACATTTATGGTTATTTTTTTAAATTCATGTACAAACTAATATAATTTATGAATCTTTTACTGATTATTTATTTTTTATAAAAAAGATTTGATTACACAAACTTGAAATTTATTAATATTGTAAAACTTTTTGATAAGTTATCAATTTTGGCATTTACAAAAATACAAGACAACTAAATTAATTTATTTTATTTTGTCAATATAAACTTTACTTTTGTATACTTAGAGGAAATTAAGAATTTTTATAAAACAATGTAAAAATCCGTCGGAAACTAAATCTGTGAGCAATTATCATTTCCTTCTATCATTATTTCTTTACCGTAGATCATAGTTTATATTCGTAACTAATCTTGAGGCTAAATAGGATGCTCACATAATTACATAATTGTTACGCTTAGCAACTGTTGTTCTATCATAGCAACTGTTGCCAGGCAACCAAAACGGAGTTCTTAACAACCTGTTAAAATTGATTCTCTTAATACAAAATAAATAGTAACAATTTATCCAATAAATAGAGTTTTCACGGACAAATAAATAATCCATGCACAAAAATTGATTTGTTTTGGAACCAGTCCTCACATAAACCAGTATAACCAGTAAACAGTTTATCAAGACTGTTTTCTATATTCAAAGACGTTTCTTAAAATAAAACCAAAAAAAAACAAAAAAGATTTACACGATTTACACGAAATGGCATTCGAATTGTACAGAAAATAATATTCGATCCACGATTCAAATTTAATTGGAAATCATTTAAAAAAACAATACAATCGTTGCGCAAGTAATTAACAGTTATTTATAGAAATGGCGAAATTAATTACATCCTAAACACGTATCAATTAAAAATAATAATATTATATTAAAAGTAAATCCATTATTTTCGGCAACTCCTGACATTTCAATCTCCAAATTATTGTGTAACAATTTCTTTTTCCCAAGTTCTCAATCATCTATTATTAAGATATTATACATAATTGCGTATTTTCTATACCAATCGTAATCCATTTATGTCTTGCGTAACATCCACCTTTTTTTTGCATTCTAAATCTGAATACAAAGTGAAAAATTACCAACAATTTCAAGGTAAAAATTTTAGCGTTGTTGAAAATAACACTGTGTGTAACATTAATTTTTTTTGACGTTCTCCTCGTTTACGCCTAAAAGCAATTAAAATTTCTCATTTAAAAGCTATTTCTAGTAAGGATAATTAGTGGTAATTAGTAATAAACAGAGTCCTAAAACCTCTCCAGATCTTAACATTCTTCAAAAAAAAAAATAGTTTATCGTTGCTACAAGCAAGTAAATTTCAATATTTTAAACTTAACAAGTTAGTAAATAATACCTACAATTTCTTAAAGAAAAATTTCTTTATATAATAAATGTTGATATTATAAAATCCAGTAAATGGATTTTTTTATTAAATCATTGAGTAAGTCTTAAATTAATCAATTCTGAATGTTCAGATTATGTTATTCTTTGTCTTATTGTTTCTTTATATGCGCTTTCTGCGAAAGATCATTGAGTCTTGAAACGGGATAAATCAAAACGTCTGGTAACTAAAGAACGCAACTGTTTTGTCCCCTGTTTTATTTTTGTTGTTGTTCTTTTGTTCCGTTTTTTTTTTCAATTATCCGAATGCATAAAGGCTTTTCATCCGATGAAGGGGAATTACCATGAACGACGAAGATAACTAATAAAAATCTCGTAAGTCAACCAGCGCATTGCCGACGGATTAGCCGGATGAATTATGTCCGTCATATTTTGTACGCTTAATATCTCCGTCACAATTCGAAACTGTGAATAGATTTTTTATATATATACAAGTAATCACAATCATCTTTTATTGAGTCCATAAAAAAAAACACATATCTTAATAGAATGTATACACAATGTATATATTTATTTGATTCAATACGTTTTATACAAAAATGACAACTTCTATTTATTAATACGTTTTTATATTGAATCTAGAATCGTTTTATGTGATTTTTACATTGATTCAATCAATGGGATAAAAATAGCTTAATTTGTAATGTCAAATTTCAAATGTCAAAAAAAATTACAAAATTATCAAATTTTTTGATACATTTATAATAAAATCAGTAAATTATTGCTAAATAATATTGATTTATCATAAATAAAAATGATTTTTAGCAAAAGCCAAAAATAAGTTTTTTTCCATAAAAAAAAATATTTCCTGAATATTTTATTTGATTCAAAACGTTTTATATAAAAATGATAAATTCTATTTATTAATACGTTTTTATATTGAATCAAGAATAGTTTTATGTGATTTTTACATTAATTCATTCAATGTGATAAAAATAGCTTAATTTGTAATGTCAAATTTCAAATGTCAAAATTGATAAGTTGTCAAAAAAATTAATCATTTTAATAAAATCAGTATCTAATATTGATTTATGATAAATTAAATTGAATTTTTAACAATATCCAAAAATAAGTTTTTAAAGTTAAGTTGTTTTTTCTTTAATTTATAATAAAAATCATATATAAAAATATAAAAAACGTAGAATGATTGCTAAATATTTATTGATTTATGATGTAGAGTTAATTAGAAATGAAACATGTAAGTTATGGTCGTCCCACGTCCGATGGTTCAATGTAAGCTGAGGAATAATTAAGAAATATGTATTTTCATTAATTTTCATTGAGCAATCCGCATAACGTTAATTATCTATTAATAGAACATTTGTTTACTGTTATTCAACTAAATGCGAAGTTTAATGTAAGAATATACTTTTTTCTTCGTACAAAATAAATATTTAAAAATTTGAAAATGTGAATATATTTTTTTTTAAATATAAATTAAAGTGAATTTATTTAAATATCCTGCAGGTAAATGTTAACAA
The DNA here is from genome assembly GCA_963457615.1 of Nicrophorus investigator. NCBI lineage: Eukaryota > Metazoa > Arthropoda > Insecta > Coleoptera > Silphidae > Nicrophorus > Nicrophorus investigator. Next base: position 4,859,014 of record OY735143.1, read on the forward strand.
TCAATGGAAATCACTTTAGTAAAAGAAATATCATGATTGAAGAAATATAAAAGAATGCAAACAATAACAATGATGATGATTGCCGTTTGAGAACTACCAAAAGACCCGACGGCTAGCCTTTAAAATGATTTAGTGGTATAATTTAAAGCAGTAGTCGGATAAGAAAATAAACGTTATTAGATCATTGATACATCAAAAAAAAAATCAAAGTTTTTGGTATGAAAAGATACATTTTGTATGTAAATAAGTAAACAGTTTCAACTTGAAGTTCATTAGATCTTTGATGGATCAAAATTTACAATGGTTTTGGTAATGTTTTTTAATTCATCATAATTGTATGAAAAATAATGATTTTGAAGTATTTTGTGATGTTATGGTAGAGTTTGAAAAATGAAGTTTTAATTTTGAAGTTTCCATGACAACAATTATAGGAGAAAATATTTCGGAGGCCATCGACCCCGTAGCGAAAACTGACATTTGACATTTCCCCGACCATCAATCTGACAGCGCATTAGCATTAATCATCATCCCATAGTGAATTCAGTCTCTTCTCCTTCGTCTTAGGGACACCTTGCATCTCCCATAATACCTAACAACCGTCTTCTCCTCTTGATCATCAGCATGCAAAGAGCGTAATTTATTCGCGGGCGTGCGAACACACATCTCGACATTACCATATTGTGTTTTAAAACCAACCACGATGACAAATGGCATCACGCTCAGAATTTAATGCTCTTCCCATTCCTATATTTATTTGTTATTCTTCTCCATTTTTTTTTTTTTTTTAGGAAACCATTATTTGCCTTCTCCAATTTCGTCGGTCGGACAAAGAGCGGCGCAAAACGGTTAAGAACAAAAGGCGCGGCCGATTCATAACGACGGCATTCCCATTGCGCTCCTCATTGTGTTTGAATTAACTAGGAAGTCGTTTCGAACAACCAAGAACCGACGACTCTTTGTACCATATGAAGTCATAAAGAGACATGTAAACTCGCAATAGTAATAATACTGCAAAGAAGCGTTTAAAAGTAATAATTTACTTTTTTTATGGAAATCCTGAGAAGAAAACGTAATCTCATTAACGCTTTCGCGCTGTCGTTGAAACACCATTCAAGGATTACATAAATTGGATTTTAATTGACGATTAGAGGGATCCAATCGAAGCTTGTTTGAGGAGAAGAACATGGGCGATGTACATGAAAGCCCGTGCTCATTTAACTTCCCTCACCGGATTAATGACTGTAATCTTATAATTTATTTCTCAGCTTGTAAATTGATTTTTTCTTCGTGTTCAAATCCCATCAATACACGTAATGAGTCTTCAGTAATTTATTATATCATTTCAACGAAATAAATTAATGGTTCTCTTCTCAACATTATCAAAATATTCATAAATGACAGTTGTCATTGTCAATTTAGGTAAGTTGTCATTTAAATGTCAAAATTGACAGATTCAGGTTATTAATTATTTATGGTTATTAATTATTTTGTAAATACAATTGATCGATTCGAAATTTTACGCAATTACGTAATTTCCATAAAAAAAAATATTTTACCATTATCTATAGAGTAATATCGATAAAGGAGGTGTTAATGGACACTCCGATTTTCAGACACGTATCTGACATTTAGAAAATTATAGTAATAATGTCAACGCCGTTCCGTGACTAATTTTGATTATAGTAATAGTCGACGGCAAACGCTGTTTGCTTTACCACAAGTAACCTAAACTTATTTTAAGTATTGTATTTCATTATTACATAATTCCTTTATGTAAAAAGCTATCATTAATATTTTTAAAAGAAAACTAATGAAGAATAATTAATTTTATTAAAAAAAAACCGATGATATTGAGAAAAAACAGATCTCGTGTTAAAAATCTATATAAGATAACGTTTACCACAGGTGTATAAAATTACTCGAAGAAAATAAAAAAATAACCCAAAAGGCTGGCTGCAGGTGTGTGTTTGTATCTTAAACTTTGAGACCGAAAGCGGCTAGAATGATTGATGACACCCTTTAATATTTGAATATTTCGGAAGAGGCGAAACGAAAATCAATTAAAAATGAATAACGTCAGGTTAAAAGAAGAAATATTTAGTTTTACTTTGATAATAAAAAAATAAAACATGAGCAAGGTACAAATCGTAAAGCAATTGCATCACATCATTGTAATGTCAATTCTATGTATGTTTTTTTTTTATGTTTTGTTTCGTTTGAATAAATTCATGGGCATTCGAGTGACAGATTAAGGCGTGCAGTGTCAAATCTGACATTTGAAATGAATTATGCGCATAGACATTAATACATTACACAGGCTACTTTGCGCTTTGCTTTTGTACTATTTAGTATTAGATATATCATTTGCAATTCCGTTCCGAGTTATTAATATTGATTACCGCTTGTTGTTATGTATAATTAGTTTAAAAGTCCGTCGGTAAAGCATAACAAATACAAAAAAATATTGCACTGATACGTGTTGGAAGGATTGCCTAAAGTGATATTAAAAAAAATATATATAGCGACATCTGTGTTGTAGATAGAAACTATATTTTAAATTACGTTATTTTGTTATATTTGAATAAATTATATATAAAATATAATAATTTGTGATTGTTGATTTTAATGTGAGGTTTTGGTTAGATGGGTGTGAGTTTATTGTAGAATAATGGATGGTTTAGAGTCGCGCGAAGTTGTAAAGTAAGATAGGCGCAATGGAGAGTGCGTGGTGATAATATTTACCTATGATCTCTTAGGTGGTCCTGTCGTCTGAAGGCTTTGCCGCAGATGTCGCACGAGTAGGGCCGTTCGTCCGTGTGCGTCCTCTCGTGTATCAGGAGGTTGTAACTTTTCGTGAACTGCCTGCTGCAGAACTTGCATATGAACTGTTTCTTGGGCCGAGTGCCTTTTTGACGGTTGGGCGTCGCGACGCCTGCCGCGGGCGTCGTCGAGGTGGCGGCAGCCGCGACGGACGTCGTCGCCGGGTAAATAGCGTAGTTCGTCTCCAATGGTATGTCTTCGCTGTCCAAGAGAGCGAGATCCTCCTCGACCTCTTCGGCGAGGTCCACGTCTTCGGTCAAGTTCTTGGTGTCTTCCGAAGTCTCGTTGATCTTCGCACTGTTGGTGGCTATTTTGAGGATGTCGATGCGGTTGTTGGGAATGGTGAGTCGCTGCAAGGCGAGGTACGATTCGAGGGCTTGCAGGTTGAGCGCCGTGGCTGCTGCAGAAGTCGGCGGCAGAAGGGCCGCTTGATGGAGGGAGTTCACCATGGCGTTCTGAAGGGTCAGCGCCACGTTGTGGATGGACCGCTGCAGCAGGTTTTCCTGCAGCATCGCCGTTGCTAAGTTGTTGAAGTCCTTCGGTGACATCTCCTCGTTCTTCTCCGTTTGCATCTTAGGTTCTCCCTCCAAAACGGCGGGGATTCGTCGACTTCCGTTCTTCCTTCGAACGTCAACCCCTTTGGAGATCGTTTCCTGGTTATTCTCTCGTTATTCGATTCAGTTCTTACTGTTCAAAAACACCGACTGTTGCAGACATAGTTCGCGGAGGGCGCGCGCGCGCTGACTTAAACACAGTAGACAATCGACTAAGAGGTCCACGAGGATGGAGAGAGCCCGAGTCCGGTGCGGCTGCTCACTCTTCACTTCTCTTCTTCTTGGAGCCGCGTGCGCCATCTGAACGCCGACACCTGGAACCGGATGAAGTTATAGATGCGAAGAGACCGCGCGCGAAGACCAAGATGACAGTACGAAGTGTTGAAACTGGTATTAACAACCCTCTCAGAATTTTTATCGCGCGTTCCGAGAATGTCTTCGCCCGATCTTCTTTTCTCCTTCTCGCGCTCTCCTCCACCACCTCGGGACACGAAAAGATCTTATTTCACGCATATATCGTCACATTCTTGCTCCTTGCCTCCGACATCCCTACGTCCTCCCCAACGACACCGTTCCGAGTCATCTGCATAAAAAACGAATCAAACACCTGGGGACCCGGTGTCGCTGTGATTCACCACCGAACATCAATGACTCCTCTATTTTTATCATCGGATTACCTACCTTGAAATTCAATTAACTGATAAGCGACAGACGACATCCAATAGATTATCACGACTTTTTTTTTTCTTTCATACCTAAACCGTATATTTACCCCAATCCACTTATTACTACCAGGATCCTATTACCTAACATATTCCATATCAATCACCGTATTTTATCTATTCCTTAACTTTACACACGGATTATATACCTTACTCATACCTACAAAATATTTTAAATCAAATTCAAATATAATACTTATTCTAAATTTTACACAATTTAAATTTCAGTAATATAATGACAGTAATACAATTACTAATATAATGACAGCTGTCACAAATTAAGTCAATATTGAAAATTCAGTTTAAAGTGAGATGTGGAAATCTAGTTAAAAATATATGAATCATTTGTTATCAATCAAATTGACGTTTCTGTGAAGATCGTGCCAATAAAGAAAATCAATTTGCTAAAGTAAAGATCGATTTGAGGATGTGGCGTTTCAAAAGACCATTGACTTATAGTGCGCTATTCACAGAAGAAAATGACTTAATTCATTCTTCGACCCGGCTACCACTATATTTCAAAAAAGTAATTTGCGAGGGCTTTTCTACCGATTTCTGCGTTTATTTTTCGCATCCTCCACCTACTTCTCCATCATCGTCGTCTTCTTCTTGCGCGCCACCACAGTCTTCGCTCATCTTTTTTTATGGGATTTTCGGGTGCTGCGGATCTCCCGCGGATATCGGCGGGTGGTAAAACGGGGGATCGTTAGTTCCCCGCGAGGGTCTTTTGTTGCATAAATTCCGGAGGAACGGAAGAGATTTATGACAATGCGCTCCGCGGAGACTAATTTATTTTAAATTGGGGGAGAACCTCTGGAGATTGTTTCGCCATTTTTATTTTTATTTCTTTTTTCAGACCCATCGATTCGCTTCCATCCTGGGAGAGTGGAAGTCCCTTTTGGTCCTCGAAGTCGCCGCGGCGGTCGTCGTGAGACAGTCGTGCGACTTTCTAAACGATCCGGCCAGGAATGTTAAGGCCGTAACGGAGCTATTGCCGCGCATTCCTGCGATTTGACAGCGCTCTTTGTTTTATTGCAAATTGCACGAGACGCAATCCGTTTTCAATTATTTACAAACGCAAAACGGCGGAGGCGAACTTGCGCAACGACCGACGATGATGAATGACACCGACGTGGCAAATGTCATCCATCATCCGCGTCGTTGACGCCATCTACGAACTTAAACCGAATTAAAAGGATGTCAAGCGGAGCACGTCAATTCTCGAATCAGATAAATACTTATAACAATAACAACGAATCAAGTCGAAGCATTGTTGTGTAAGTGTGAATCCAACCCCGGACCATGTTTAGGAGACACCCCATCGCGAGCTACCAAAAAAGGTTCTAAACACTACACACCCACACTCGCAATACATCAGTCTTTACATCAAAAGAACCATACATGTCAAATACATAATATTTAATAATTCAGTTTTTTTTTTGTTCAAAAAACTTATTATGTAATGTCAATGTCAAATATTTGACATTTAAAATATTTTTATAATATATGGCAAAAAATTAAATCAATTCTTGCAATATGTCGTAATAAGAACGTGTTGTAAATCATCTGATTTAATGTCGACAGAAGATGTGAATAAATAGAAGAAAATAAAAAATGCGAGTGAAATTAAGCAAAACGGATATTTAATTTCATTAAATTCGCGGCACGAACATCGCATAAACTTGATTTAAATGCAGCCGCTCGAACCACGATCACTTTCAAAATGTCAAAATTTCAATTAAATTTAAATCATGCCATATATGAGATGGAAATGAATGGTTTAGCAAGATTTGACAAATCGTTTCAGGAAATCCAATATATTTCAATAAAATTTGATTATAATTATAAACATAATCTTAAAAAAAAAATAGGAATTATTATATAATTCTATAATTTACAAATCAAATGAACTACTAGGAAATTAGAACTATATACTAATATTATATAATAATTTGGTTATTTTATTTTGTTAAGTTTTCTATCATTTTTAGGTTGAATTGTTGAATTGTAATTTGAAGTACGTGAAAAAAAATATTTTCCCCTATTTTTGGTAATATTCAAATTGACGTTAATGTAGAAAGTTATTTAAGTATAGAAAAATATTATGTAAACAAAAATTATTGAAGTTAAGATTCTACAAAATGTAAACTGTCTTGTTAGAATATTGGAATGGTATAAATCTTTGTGGATTGATTAAACAGCAATACTAAAATGAAATAGGTTTCGAGGAAGGAAGACGACATCCATGAAAGGTACAGCAAACAGCAACCGAAAAAGGATGATTTAATATTAATGCACGACTGTCATATGCCAAAAAAAAAAATATTATGTATTTATATGCCCCGTCGTCCGTCCTCAAAAACCCTCTCCTCCTCATCCACTATTTTGATTTGTTCATCCGTCGATGTAGTTACATGCATTCGAGATTCCTCTTTTGTCTTCTCCACTCGTGTTGTCGAAAAATTGTTTTCTATAAATCGTTTTCGGTTATCTGCGGCTTACCTCCCCGACTTACATATTATATAAATGATCGCCTGCCGCCGTGCGCGTTTCTTCTCCTCCATCCCGAAATGTAGATCTTATCTAAAAAATCGATGATCGAAAATAAAAATTCCTACGAGCCACAGAAATATTTTTATTTATACATTTAAAAAAAAAAGCACCCCCCTCTAAGCAACCCCGTTCTTATTTTAAACGACACGAAACTGTTGCATTATATTTTTTTATTATGTAAACACGAAGATGTAACTGGAGACTAAGTAAGACCATTGTTATAAAGACGAGTTTTGTTAAGTGGTCCTTGGGGAGGAAGGGTTCGGGGATTGAAATATAAGTATCGGGGGATGACAGTTCGGGGAGGGATTACCGCATTTTTTTTCCTTTCCAGTTCTTCCTTGCCTTTTGATGGATGATTGGCGGATGAATGCGCACTTTTTCCTTGCGTCCGATATTAAGACGTGTTTTTATAAGTCCTTAATTGTATTTGGCTCCCACCATCTGTCTCATTAATTGTTGTTAAACGAAACGATGATTCGCTATACGTCGTCCAATCATTTATTCCAGTGTTTACATTAATAATTAAATAACTTACATGATTAATACCTTACTTCCTCACAAATCTATTAACAATAACTTATTTTATTTTATACTTAAATGTAAGATAAAAATATCATAAAATATTCAAAATTTATTGTATTTACGAATAATTTAATCACTGTCATGACGTGCATGCTATATTGGAATAAGCTGTACGTACGAGCAGTTTCATAATAAATAAATAAATAAAAAGTGGCAACACGAAACAGAACGTTCGTTAATGTTTATCTGAGTGTTTCGTGCGATGGAGTTCTTCGTTTCCTTCCATCGAGGAAGTGAACGTAATTCAGAACGATTGTATAATTCATTTTGCCATTTGGAAGGCCGGCCAGGAAAGGAAGAAGGAGCGAACGGAATGGAGCGGATTTGCATAAAGCAATTTATCCTTCGGGATTCCATGCAATTTGATACGCGATAATGAGATGCTTCGATGCGCGCGAGCAGATAATCATCATCACCATCGTCATTCGATAATTCACGCGGACACATAACCCCCAAAATTGAAAATACCGCAAATTTGACAGATGACATATGTCAACTGTCATCATTTGACATATAAATAAAACGTCAAAAAAAATCATTACGATTGAAATTGTAGTGTTTGCTTATTCAGTTATTGAATAAAATGTGAAGACACTGCATTTTCTTAGTGGAATTTCTTTACTGAAAAATGAATTAAAAATTTCCAAAATTCAAAATTTTAATATTCAAAATCGAATTAAATTTAAATATTAAAAATAATTAAATAGTTTTGATGAATAAAGAAAATTTTGTGAAAAAAATTCAGTTTTATCTATAATTTGTAAGTTCTGCTGTATAATTATAGAATTTGAAGATACTGCATTTTCTTAATCGAATAAAATTTTCTGTAAGATTTAAATAAAAATGTAATAGAATTATAAATACGTTCTAAGTTAACTTTAACCCAATTCGTGATATCAAGAAACTCGTGAATAGCATGAAGGTATTTATAGTTAAGTCTGATGTAAGCGAAGCCTCGGCAATCAATTGATTTTCTCGGTTTTTCTTAACAGTTTCTAGTTGATTCTCCATTTATTTTCGTCGAAGAATCGTGTTTGCTTAACCGAGGTCGTGATTACGGTGGCATTAATCATCCCGAAGAGTCGCTGCAAATGCTAACAGCAAAAACAGTGAATGAAAGGCTTTAATTTCCATTAGGAATCAAAATAAAAAATAAGGTTTCGCGTGTGGAATTATTCGGTGAGCGATTGCAACAAATTAAATCCGGCGAAGAAGAGAGTTTATATTATATGTATAAATGGATGAGGTCAGAGAGGGTCCGAGCAACCACCCATCGTTAAGGTAATAAGATCGCCGGGTGGTAATCACAGATGGCGCTACTAACATTCATCAATTACACGCAGTTATAATAATGCAACTCGCAGCAATCCGATCGGATCAAACAATTATTTCGTTATGCGGCCGAAGAAAAGAAAAAAAAAGGATCACGATGAAAAGAAGAGAAAAAAAAATACGGATGAATTGTAAATTAGGCAGCGGGTGGGATGCGCCCTTAGTTTTCATCATCTCTCCACTTATTCATCTTCCACACTTATTTAGAAAGAAAAAAGGTGAATAAATTCATATTTATGCGATTCTTGGGACCATTGTGAATGCGAGAGGGTTCGTCACCTGTTGCATTTTTTTTTTCATCCCTCGCAACAATGGGGTGAAAACAGGTGTTTTATTCGTTTTTGGGGGAAGATTCGAGGGCTTCCACTTTGTAAGCATGAGCACGACGAAATTATATTTATGCTATATGCTTCTGATGGGAATATTATTCTTTTCCGATTCCTAATGATCGACAAGAAAAAATCATGTTCAAAAAAAAAAACTTTTGCGGTGAGGGTGAAAAATGCTTTGGGCGTTTACCTGCCCCTGTTTAATTACATATTTCGGTGCCCCGGACGATTTTCAATCAACACCGCTGACAGTTTTTCGCCAGAATATAAATAACGTCGGACTCGGATCACCCCGAAACCAAATTAGTCTCCAAGAAACGACCCAAATATTAATTTAACCATTGGACCACGAAAACAAGAAGATTAAAAAAAGAAACAATGGATTTTTGACGTATCGATCCATCTCCCAAAGTTGTTTCTTTCTTCTTAAACTAATAATCCACGCATCTGTGCGCAAACGGATGATACTTCATTATTGAGATCTTCTCTTCGTCTCCCGTGAAATTGCTTCTACGCAACGGACGAGATTAATCTCCTAACACCAACCCTCTTTAAATGCTCGGCTTCATCAATTTCGTGATTTATTTCCTTCTTTGTACGAACTTCTCTTGGACATTTTACAAATTCTTAGATATTAATTTCCATACTTCAAACCATTTTTTTTTTCTTCACCAATTTATATAACTTTTATTCACGCACAAATGGTCCATTCATGATTTGACTGGACAATAATGAATGAAAGTTTCCAACTAATAGATTCTCATTTCAATCTTCTAAAACTAAATTTTCTTTTAATATTAATTACTCCAATACATCATTTTCTTGATTTATAGACTTTCATTCTCAAAATCTTGCACAAATATAATAAAATATTATTATCTTGATTTCTATACTTTTTTTTCTTACAAATAATTTATTGATATTTTAACTGTATTTTACAATTTTTCAGTGTAAAAATTAATAAATAGTATTGATTTTGATGAATATTTAAATATTTAATTCAATTAAATTAAATTTAATATATTTTTTTAGGATATTCAAAAAAAAATATTTTGAATTCAAATAAACTTGTTTCATGATTTGTACAATAAAATGTTATTTCTTTAGCAAGATTCAATACCCTGATTATATTACTTGTAATGCGTTACGTAATAATTCGTTATTTGCTTAAGAAAAACCTAATTTATTGGTAATTATTGATGAAATTATTAAGTGCGAAAAACTTGTGTTGGTTTTATATGAAATAAATTGAGGTTGAAAGATCGATATGATCGATATGAGGTTTGAAATGGATATCGTTATTATTATTACGAATGCAAATTAGGGAGCGAGGCTCGTGGAATATATTTACGCGTTTGATAATTCCTTATTAAAATTTTCTTTGCAAAATGAAACCTGATATTTGTATACGAGGTCGTAAAGCAAGTGGTAGTGCCTGAACGAGATCGGAATAATTAGATGTAGCAATAAATATTTGTGTGAAAAATAAATAAAGAATAGAAAAAAGTTGGACGTTGAAGCGTGAGCGTTCTGCTATCTCTCTCTCTCTCACCTAGGTACTTATTATCATAATTTATCCAATTCCAATCATCTTAAATTAAACGAGGCCCGAGCAAATATAAACCATTTGTGCTCGTGGTTCGATGCGCAAGGCTCCAGGGTGTTTCCTTTCAAGGGTTGCCTAGTTGATGATGGGAGTCTGCATTGTTTATTAGTATTTTATTTTCTTCTTCTCGTCCTCCTCTTCCACCCCCAAATCCATCGACGACTTTCGCTTTACTCATTTTGTTGTTCCTTCTTCTCCTCCTCTTGCTCTCTTTCACATCTCTGGTCATCATCATCATCATCATCATCCGCATTGGTTTGGTCTCGTTTCGTTTACGGGTTTGTTCACGTGTTCCCGGAGGTCTGGGCGATATTTTAATTGTGAAGTATGACCGACTCGGTCATATATTACCGGTAGCCTAGGGCGCGGTTCGCACCCCCGCTGTGAATCCGAATGACTCCTCTTCTTCTTCTACTCCACCACCACCGCGCAGCCCCAAGACGAGACGAGACTCACTTCTTCGAGCGCGCGCGTCTCCCAAACCAAATTAACTTCGCCTTAATTGCGACTCTCTTGAGGCCCCACTAACAGAAATACCGTGGATAAAAAAGCACGAAGATCGGATGGCGCATTTTCGTTGAAGCTGACGAGAAACATTCAAGACGAGATGGGAACAAAAAGAAATTAACAATGCGAGAAGTTGTTAACATTCCACGATTCTCCACAATCTTATTTATACCTAATAAAATCATATCCCCAAAAAAAACTTCCACTTTTCATTTCAATCAATAAAATATATTAGAAAAATTTTGCCTAATTTTGACCAAAGTCAACATTATAAGATGACCGAGACACGTATTTATATTATACAATAACGAATATTTTTAGATATTATTATTAGACAACTTTAATTAATTTGAGTTTTTTTTCTCAAAGAAAATAATTACATATTTCTTTTTTACACAGATTTATAAAATATTAATAAAATTTTCAGTTTTTAACTTATTTTTCCCAATAAATAATAGTAAAGTTAATTATTAAAGAAGAAATAAGATATTTCAGTTAAGTTTTAGACAAATTATGGATTTTCAAGATTTTTTTTTTAAAGTATGTAATAAATTTTGGTTTATACAATTTTGAGTAAAATTTGGTTTTTCTAAATAGATATAAAAAAGTTGTGTTTTTTCATATAAAATATATTCCTTTTTAATTATATTTATAAAATATTAATAAAATTTTCAGTTTTTCATCTAATTTTCCGAACAAATAACTGAAAAGTTAATTAAGATAGAAATAAAATATTTAAATTAAGTTTTACGCAAATTAAGGATTTTCCAGCTTTTATTTGTAAAAAATCCTTATTTCTGTTTTATACAATTTTGAGTAAAATTTGGTTTTTCGCATAATTTTCGAAATACATGTTAAAATGGTAAAACTTAATAATTATAATTTTCTAAAAGTTGCGTTTTTAATATAAATGTATATAAAATTTACATTTTACTAATATCTATAAAATATTAATAAAATTTTCAGAACAAATAACTGAAAAGTTAATTATTAAAAAAGAAATTAAATATTTAAATTAAGTTTCAGGTAAATTATGAATTTTCGAGTTTTTTTATTGACATACTTTCCACAAAATGTTGAAAATTCAATTTATCTTTGTTTTGTACAATTTTTAGGAAAATTTGGTTTTTCGGATAATTTTCGAAATAGATGTGAAAATGGTAAAACTTATCGTTTCAAAAAACCTGAATGATTATAATTTTCATTAAGTTGTGTTTTTTCATATAAAATATTTACAAATCAATTAAGTTTTATGCAATTTTGTGTTTATAAAATTATAATTAAATCAGGAGTTTTTGAAACGGCCAAATAGTGCAATAAATATGTTTATTGTTGTTCGATTTGCGGGTGCGGCTGTTCTCGGATCAGCACCTTCATCATAATAGGATCCGAATAATGCAACAACAGCAACAATAACAACAATAATAAAAACAACAAGAACAACAACAGTAATAATAACAACAAAAAATTTAAATTGGCGAACGCGAACCTATCTTTCAATTTGACATTTGAGCAGCACAAAGATCAGAACGGTCATAAAACGAAAATCGCTCGGCCATTCTAACACAATTATTTTCATCAAACACTCACTCAGATATAGGTGAATTCCATCTCAGTCTCACTCCATAATGTATTCATTTATACAGTACACAGCCAAAGGCTTCTTCATAATTCAGAGGAAAAAATATAAATAACTGGTGAACTTTCGCAATATTCGTGTTTTCATGCCGTATGTCTCCAAGCAACAATTATTATTTATGATTTATTTCTATATGAAAAAAACAATAAAAATATATCTTCTAAAATTGTAAAAAATTATACATATTTTGGTTTTCTAGAATACCTTTATTTCTATTGTAAATATTTATTGAAATTATATTCAGTTTACAATTTAAGTCAGCATTTCTCAACCTATGATCCACGATTCAAAAATGACAGCTGTCACCAAATGTCAAAGAGAAAAACTAATCATTTATTACAACTACACATTTTATTATATATCTTCTGAAATTGTAAGAAATTATAAATATTTAGATTATACAAATTTAAGTTTTTGTCATCAAAAATTTGCATTTCTGGTATCCCCGAGATGGCGCAAAAAAAAAATTGTAAATAGGAAATTATATAATAGATTATGGATAATATAAAAGTTTAAGTATATGTCATTAAAAAAAAGGTTTTTCGAAAGTTACTAGATGGCGCTACCATAGAATACGTTTATTTCCATTGTATACATGACTAAATTTATTGATATTACATGTTGTATGTAGTGTTTAGTGTTCATGTGCATGTTTTAAGGAGTTTGAGGTTAAATTATCGGAACTTGATGCATTCTTCGCAGATGAGTTTAATATTAAGTGAGGCTTTAAATTTGGTTTGTTTACAGTTGAAACGAAGTTCGCGAGGAATTATTTTATAGAAGTCAATAAACGCATTTCACCTCAGCAGTGGCGCGGAGGTATATTCTTCACCCGCCGTAAAGCAAGAACCATGGTAAAACGCCGCCACCAGTACCACCACCACTACCACCAAGCAACCATCAACCACAAAAAAGAATTGCTCCTCTCCAGCATCCAAAACACCGTCTTCTTTTTGCGCCTCGTGGCTCGTCCAAAGATATATGTTTATTATTTGACTTAAAACGCTTTTATGTGAATCGTTCCGATGCACGTTTCGACTAGATAATTTAAAAGAGACATAAAGCGCGGTTTGTGTGCAAATAAAGTGACAGGGGCCCCTGAGTTGCCTCCTTTATGCGTTGGTACACGATGTTCCATCGCGCCGCAGATATTGCGGATTACCTTTCGACATGCGAAATCATCAAATCTTTTGCTCTTGGTCTCGTTTTTTCTTTGCTCTCACGTGTACGAACTATACGATTATTGCACATGCAACTGTACCATATATCTCATTGTTTACAGGTGGATGCGCGAGAAAGAAATAAAAGAAAATTCTGGTAGTTGAAGCCTCCTTCCGTGTCCACCCAAAATCGCCACAAATCACATTTTTATTATTATTACCTTCAAACAAAAAATGATTTACGCAGCTGATTCAATTTATTAATTGCATGTTTGTTCTTCCGTTTCGGTTAATCTGAGTGTTTAAGATGTCGTATCCTTCTGGACGCGTAGCCAGAGGATAGGTTCTGAATAATTAGTGTGTTTTATGTACGAGAGGTGGAAACGAATGTAAATCCGCCCCGAGTCGTTGATTAGAGTCTTTAACAGAGAGCGATAATCATATGGATGAATCGCCTGGAAAGACGGACTACCGGTCTTCAGTTTTTTACTCCCCTCAACCGAAGTGTGTCTGTAATTATAGTATTGGAACAAATCTCTGATCTGATTTGCTTTTGTAATTATACGGCAACTTAATGAACGGTAATCAGATTGCTTCTCAGCATTAATTACCACCGCCCAATTCCCCAAGGGATGAATCCTTAAGTAGTTCTGCCTCATCTCTCATCTTAACTGCATATATTGAAACACCATAAACCATCTGCTTAAGTGACTCCATATTTCAAGACCGCGCACATTTCTTTCCAACAATTAAACAGTCTTATAATTTTGACACACAAATTCCTATATGCCACAATTAATTATTTACATTTTTTTTTTCTAACTCTAATTTCATTTTCTTTCGTATATAATTTATTCTCAACCCCTCAGTTTCTTAAAGAAAACAGAATCCATTTTCATAAAATTAATGCTATTTCTTATATAATTAATGCTATTTCTTATATTATTTTTTTAATAAAATTATGTAGACAAATACATAAAATATATTATATTCAATAATTTAAGCAGAAAGGATTAATAAACTTTGTATTTTATTAAAAATAATATCCAAACTTTTCTTGCAAAAAAATAAAAATATTCAAAATGTTAAAAATATTTTAAATAATTGGAACAGATTAATAAATTTTGTATTTTTTAAATAAAATCAAAAATTTATTAGATATAAAGTGTACAATTTTAATTTAATGAATGCAATTTCTTATATAATCCTTTATAATATTATTTTTTAATAGAAATATGTAAAAAAAAATATATTAAATAATTTTGGCAGAAAGTATAAATAAATTTTGATTTTTTATTTAAATTTTTCTTTAAATACAATTTACTAAAATATTAATTAATTAATTTAATTTTACTTTATTTATGTTGATTGATTATAAATTGTAAAAAAATATGTATTTTTTAAGTTAATTTGTAAATTATGAATGGATGGAAAGTTTAAATATTAATAAAGGATATCTTCTGAAAGTTTGTTCGAAAACCGAAAAATAATGAGATTTTTTATATAATCCTTTATAATATTATTTTTTTAATAAAATTATTTACAAAAATACGTGAAAAAAAATATATTGAAAAATTTTGGCAAAAAGAATTAATAAATTTTATTAAAATTAATATAATTTTTTTTCTTGAAATAAAATTAACTAAAATATTAATTAATTAATTTAATTTCACTTAATCTGTATTAATTGGATATAAATTGTACAATTTTTTAAATTTTTTAATTTAATTTGTAAAGTATGAAAGTTTAAATATTGATAAAAGGTATCTTCTTAAAGTTTATTTGAAAACCGAACCCATTTTCATTTAATTAATGTTATTTCATATATAATTCTATATAATACTATTTTTTTTAATAAAATTATATAGAAAAATACATAAAAAAAATATATTGAATAATTTTGGCACAAAGGATTAATAAATTTTATATTTTATTAAAAATAATATCCAATTTTTTCTTGTAATAAAATAAACAAATATATTATGTAATTAATTTAATTTCACTTTATCTGTGATGATTGAATATAAACTCTACAATTTTATGTAGTTATGTTCCAACAAGTTGAAGATAGTTTTTTTTAGACATCCGAAAGTTTGTTCAAAAACCGTAAAATTAATGCAATTTCTTATATAATCCATTATAATATTATTTTTTGCATAAAATTGTAAAAAAGAACAATAAAAATAATAAAAATTGTATTGAATAATTTGAGCAGTAATTTTGTATTTTTTGAACAATTTTTGTACAATTTTATCTATTTTTTAAGTTAATTTGTAAAGTAAGAAGGTTTAAATATTGATAAACAATATCTTCTGAAAGTTTGTTCGAAAACCGAAACCATTTTCATAAAATTAATGCAATTTTTCATATAATACTTTATAAAATTACTTCTTTTACATAAAATTATGTACAAAAATATAAAAATCAAAATATTAAAAAAAAAGTAAATTTCTGTTTATAATTTAGGCAATTTCACTTTTATCTTTGTTGTTTGTACAATTTTATATATTTTTTAAGTTAATTTGTAAACTATGAAAGGTTTAAATATTTAAAAGGATATTTTCTGAAAGTTTGTTTGAAAATCAAAATCATTTTCATAAAATTAATGCGATTTCTATAATCGTTTATAAAATTACTTTTTTTGTACAAAATTATGTAAAAAAAAATATCAATAAAAATATGAAAAAAAATAAATAAATTTCTATTGATAATTTGGGCAGAAAGGATTAATTAATTTAATTTCACTTTATCTTTGTTGATTTGATATAAATTGTACAATTTTATGTATTTTTTGAGTTAATTTGTAAAGTATAAAAGGTTTAAATATTTAAGAGGATATCTTCTAAAACCATTTTCGTAAAATTAAAGCTATTTCTTATAATATAATACTTCATTATATCATTTTTTACATAAAATTATGTTTAGATTTTTTTTTAATAAAATTATCTAAAATATTAATTAATTTAACTTCACTTTATTTTTGTTCACATAAACTGTACAATTCATGTATTTTTAAGTAAATCTGTTAAGTATGAATGGTTGGTAGATTTAAATATTAATAAAGATATCTGCAAGTATTAATGTTACAACATTGATGAAAATAATTTTATTTGGACTTCCTAAAGTTTGTTCGAAAACCCAACCCATTTTCGTAAAATTAAAGCAATTTCTTATATAATTTTTTTGATTTTTTTACATAAAATTAATTAATTTAACTTCATTTTATCTTTGTTCACATAAACTGTACAATTAATGTATTTTTAAGTATAAATGGTTGTAAGGTTTAAATATTGCGAGTATTAAAGCAGATGCTGTATGTACTTCCTTATTGATGTAGATAGTTCTGTTTGGACTTCCTAGATTGTTAACTAGGCGAACGCGAGCATAAAATGAAAATGTCTTGCGGATGGATCGGGATGCAAAATGGTCTTAATAAAATGATATCATTTATAGCTTGTCATCGTCGCTGATAAACCCAGAGGTAATTAGTGGAATCGCGTCGATACGCGGCCGTAAATTCTGCATCATGAGATACGATAGGAACGGTTGTAAAGCGATAGTAAAGTACGGGTATCGGTAATGTGCTAAGGGGGAGAGCAATAAACGTCTTGAAAAAAATTTAAGATATGAACACCTGATTTATGCGTCAAGTAGTTTATGGGATTCTTATTTCTTTTCTCCTTTTTCAGTCTTCGCGTTGTTGCTGTTGTTGTTGGATTGTTGCTCGACTCTTCCATGCGTCGGATGCAGCTATGGTAGTAGTATTGTGGGTGTGCCGCATCCCGATCGTAAAGATGGTACTCTCTCTCCTCAGACTTTATATGACCGTTGCCAGTAGTACCAGAAGAGTTACGACGCAAAACATATTCCAAATATTTTTAGAAGGAGGAGAAGCGGTGTGCGCATACCTAGGTTATATGAATGATGACAGTTATTAGAGGCTGTCACCATTGGTCCGTGTTCGTGCGCGGTGTGACTTATTAGGGCGCCGGGTCACGTGCTGGGTCCGGACGACCCCCCGATCGGAGGGGCCCTGTCACCGCGCCGACCCCCGGACTCCGATGTCAACACTGCTGGACCCTGAAGAAGACCCGGGTCTTTCTCTCCTTTTTCGGCCTCGCGCTCACATAAATAAACTAATTTATTCCTCTTCCTCAAGAAATAATACTCTCTTTTTTTTGTTTTCATTCTCCTCGAAGAAGTCAACGACGAAGAGGATACGACAGCAACAACGACAACAACAAAAAGAAGAGTTTCATCAGGGTTATAATTTATTGGTTTAACAATAGCGGATGGGACGCGTGGGACAGGAACAGTGTGTCCTCTTCTCCATCATCTCCTCCACCTCTCTTGCATAATCGCAGGAAATCGCCCATTAAATTATAGCAGTTCACCTTTCCGACGATAATTGCCACTCTCGGTGCCCATCAATAATTTGACTTTGTTGCCGTTTCGTTCTTCAGATTCAATCTTGAATATTTAATCTATTGCTAACGCCTTTTCAAACACATCATAAAAATACCTCTACACAAAATTACAACAAGAAACCATTGTTCTTAAATCATTTCAATAATTACTTTAACATGAACACATTTACATTTTTAATTAAAACTTAACTTAATTTAATTACAATATTTTTCTTAATAATAAAAGATTTTGAACAAGCTGAAAATAAGAAAATCAAATTTGTAAATATGTAAAACATAAAAGTTTTAAGCTTTTCGCACAAAAAAATATTTTTAGACTTTGTTCATTTAATTTTTAAGAAAAATTTACCAAATTATATAATAATTTAATTAATACTAAATCAATAAAAAAATACTTTTAGACCTTGTTTTTACTTCTTAAGAAAAACTTATATAATAATTTAATAAATATCAAATCAATAAAAAAATACTTTTAGACTCCGTTTTTACTTCTTAAGAAAAACTTTGCAAATTATATATATATAATTAATAAAAAGTTACCAAATTATATAAAAATTTAATAAATATTAAATTAATAAAAATTGTTGGCGGAAAGACCTCGGTCGATAGCCCTTTGGCCAGCATGTAGACTGTATATATATATATTTTTTTTTTTTGGTTTTCTTAATTTATGTTAGAATTTACTTAATTATTTTGAGAGTTGTTATTTTTATTTTGGTTGTTATTATTATGATTTGTATTATCTATCGAATGTTTTTTTTTTTTGTTTTGTATGTTGCTGTCTGGCCAATAAATTATATATATTATTATTATAAAAATTGTTTTAATAATTTAATAAATACTAAATTAATAAAAATAATGTTGACTGTTTTTTTACTTCTTAAGAAAAACATACCAAATTATATAATAATTTAATTATTACTAAATCAATAAAAAAATACTTTTAGACTCTGTTTTCTTTACTTCTTAATAAAAACTTATCGAATTATATAATAATTTAATAAATACTAAATTAATAAAAATGATTTTAGACTTTTAGAAGAAAAACTTAACAAATTATATAAAAAAATAATAAATTCTAAATTAATAAAAATGCTTTTAGACTTTCAGTAGAAAACTTACCAAATTATATAATAATTTAATTAATACTAAATCAATAAAAAAATACTTTTAGACTTTGTTTTTTTACTTCTTAAGAAAATCTTATATAATAATTTAATAAATACTAAATCTATGAAAATACTTTTACGTTTCGATAATGAATTTTCATTAAAAAAAACATAATAATTATTCGGTAGTTTTAATTTTTGTAAACGTAAACGTAATTTGTAAATTTGATATCAAACTGTTTTTAATTAATAATTTTTCTGTTAGTAATGAAAAATGTATATAATTGAAATAAATCTGACCTGAAACGATTTAATAATAAATGTAGGATTTAAATTATTCCAATTTGAATTCAAATGTAATTTGTATGGTGAATGTTTTAAACTGTTGAATTTATAAAGTAACATATAAAACGATGATATTAATATGTGAAAAACGGAATTGGAACGCGGCGTGTGCATAATAATACTTTAAATAAAAAGTGCCCCCATCTGGTCTCTCTTCAGATTTTTAATTTACCTTACGTCTCCTCTCTCTCGAGAGAGAAATGAAGAAAAAAATGTTATGCATAAATTAATGCATCCGAAGAAGACGAACAGAAATCTATTCTACAGATACACACAGAAAAAAAGGTCATATTTTTCTTGTTATAAGAGTTTAGTTTCGACTTGTCAAAAGGGGCAGACAAATTAAATATCATTTATATAATAAGTGTATGCATATTAAATGCGAGATGGGACGATGCTCTGGTTTGGGAGGTGAAAGAAAGAGAAAAGACTTCTTCAGGAGAGACGATGATAAAAAAAAACTACCTACACAGAAGTGAAAACTTCCAAAAGATCTCTTCTCTTCACATTTCGTTTTATTTATTTTTTTCGCTGTTGGGGTAATGAAAAGAACCACCACCGACTTCTCTTTTTCTTCGTGGATTCCCTCCACATCTTTATGTAAATTTTTATTTACTTTTTCGAAACAACGCGGGGCCGTTTTATCGATATTTTTATTGCCGAATTTACATGTGAATTAAGCCTTAAACGGGGGCATAATTTACAGTGCTTTAATTGCATCGACCCATTCAACAAAGAAACGAGAATGCTGCAGCATTTTATTACTTCTCTGATTTTATTTATTTATTTAAAAATACTTTTAACATTCAAACCGGACTACGTAAAAAAATGTCTAAAATCTGTTATTTTTTGAACAAATTTAATTGTTTTGTAATTATATTATTTCAATTTTCATGTCTTTTCTTTCATAACGAATTTTTCATTAATTTTTATAGATAATATATTAGTTTCGGTTTCCGAACAATCTTTAGTAGAGTAAATAAGGAGATTTACTATACGAATTTTATAATTCCGGTTCTCGAACAAATTTTAGTAATAAATTTTATTCCAAAACTAAAATTACGTTAATTTTTATGTGAAAAATAATTTCGGTTTTCGAACAAATTTTAGTAACGAATTTTATTCAAAAACTGAAATTATTCAATTTTACATTAATTTTTAAGGGAACAATAACATTAACATTAATTTTTATGGAAATAATAATTTCGGTTTTCGAATCAATTTTAGTAACGAAATTTACTCAAAAACTAAAATTATCCATTTTTACATTAATTCTTATGGAAATAATAATTTCGGTTTTCGAACAAACATTAGTAACGAATTATATTCGAAAAGTGAAATTATTTAATTTTACATTAATTTTTATGTGAATAATAATTTCGGTTTTCGAACAAACTTTATTAACAAAATTGATTCGAAAACTGAAATTATTCAATTTTACATTAATTCTTATGGAAATAATAATTTCGGTTTTCGAACAAATTTTAGTAACGAATTTTATTCCAAAACTGAAATTACATTAATATTTATGGAAATAATAATTTCGGCTTTCGAACAAACTTTATTAACAAAATTGATTCGAAAACAGAAATTATTAAATTTTACATTAATTCCTATGGGAATAATAATTTCGGTTTTCGAACAATGTTTAATAACCATTTTTGTTCGAAAGCCAATATTTTTTTATTAATTAGAGAAATAGCAGTTAATTTTGATTAAATTAATTTAAAAAATGTAAGTTATGTAAGTATTATGTAAATGTAAGTCATTGATGTAAAATGAATTTGACAAAAAAATACTATATTTGACGTGTGTAAAGGAATATGATTATATGCATAAATCATATAGATCACCTAGTACATAGACCATATAGTACATATAATAGTATATCACCTAGTACATAGATCACATAGTATCTAGAGCACCTAGTACATAGACCATATACTAACTAGAGAAGCTAGTACATAGACCATATAGTACAAAAAGCACCTATTGTATATAGCATATAGTTCTTAGGATTAATGAAATGATTAGGTTGAGGGATTTGTAAATAGAATGGAAAAAAAATATTAACTGTAATTGTCTTAATCATTGAGATTAAACAGATAATGGATTAAGTTAAGATCAGAACAAGAATTCGATCAGTTCCAAAAACGAAAAACTTCATATTTCGAAGGGTGAAAAAAAAACTGATGGATCCGCATCATCAGTTTCGCATCCCGATTGTGTTCACCTCTCTCGAGTTCTTGTGTATGTCTTTGATTGGTTCTTAATGACCGAAATTATGAGCCAATCTCCGGTTTTATTAATCACCCCTCCGACAGGACACTGATTGGAAATCGCCCGTCGAGCCGAAAACTAATAGTGATTGTTTCGAGCGCGGCTCGAAATTATCGGTACGGCTACTCACACTGCGACCACTGCTTTACCCTCATTAATTTCAGTTAACGTTCACTTTCCTTTACAACCGTATCATCTTCCAACGCCGAATGGAAAAACCTAAATAATGGAAAAATCCATCCCCTCGAAGAGTACCAAGTTTTTTTCTTCTTGTTGTTCTGTTTCATTATCCGTCGTCGGATTTGGGTTTGGTCAGGTATTGGATGTATAGATATAGATATAGGTATGTATGAAGGTAGGTCGTGACTTCGTGGTCGAGTACTTTGGGGAATGCCTCGCACATACCACGAATGCCGGCACGTACTAAACACAACACGCTCGTTTTTTTTTCTCCTCTCTTTCTCTCCTTCATGTTATGAGCACAGCCCGTCACGGCCCTATTAAGTATTTAGGGTTATAACTTCTTTCCTTCTTCTTTTTTTTTATATCTCTCTTTCCTCTTCATCTCGAACCTCGTCTTGTCCTCGTTCTTCATCCTATCTCTTTCTTTATTTCTCTCCTCACATCCGAAGCGCCCGATCCGTGGGCCCCCATCACGGGGCGTAATTAATAATTGAGGGTCAACAACAATTGATTTATTTCTCGCTCGCCCCATGGGAATTTGTATGTGGTTGTGCATACCAGTGAGGTACTCCGTTCCAAAAAACGCACGCACGTCCTCTACACATTGTTGTCTACACGAGCGATAATTATCGGAATCACCCTTTTCCTCCCAGAGATTTTCCCAAACGCAAACAACTCTCCGACACCATTGAAATGTCACCTGCGTTGATCGTTCTTCGGAACTAATTGATACTTTGTAAAACAATCCACTTATCCTTTACAAATTATAAATAAACCGACCTTAAAAAACACAATATTTCTAACCTCAATACTTATCAACTAAGTTTACACTTACATTGCTATTATCAATCAAATTTGACATTTCAAACTAATTCAACAAACTTTGTCACCTAGGCAACGGATCATATTTGGCTGCATAAACCTGCATTAAGCAATTTTCTTATAATATATTATCAATTTTATCAACCACAAAAATAAAAATAATTTTATATTAATAATATACAGTTGGTAATCATTGATTACTTAGCAACAAACAACAATAGAGCTACTGCGTTACATATTTACGAATCACAAGACAAAATATGACATTTCAGACCTGTCAATTTTATTTAATAAGAATGGCGCCAAATTTAAATTTAATTTTTTAAAGGTAACTTTGTCACCTAGGTAACGGGTCATATTTAGCTGCATAAAGCATTTTTCTTATAAAGATGTAAATGTAAACTTAATATCTATTATTATTAATATTATCAACCAGAAAAATAATAATAATTTTCATAACAAAATACAGAAAATTATCATTAATAATTCCGAATAATTGGTAATCATTGCTTAATTAGCATTAGTTAAATATTTACGAATCGCAAAACAAAATATGACATTTTAGACCTGTCAATTTTATTTAAAAAAATGGCGCGAAATTTAAATTCAACGCTATATCAACTTAAATATTATTATATAATGTAATATCATTAAGCAAATGTAATATAAAAATCAAATAACTTATTTTTTTTAATTCATTAATTAATGGGAATTTTATAAAAATACAAATTAATTAATTTAAATCCATGTAAATTTCAATTAAATAAAAAAAATTATTTTGTTTTAATAAAAATTGTTAATTCGGTATAAATATATAATCTTTATACAATTCCAAAATTTATAATTAATTTTAATCATTAGATGCAAAAATAGAAAAAGTAAAAAATATTATTTTATTAAATGAAAAATGTTTAATTTTTATGTTTTCTTGTTAATATTTAATGTTTTCTTGTTAGTAACATCCACTTAATTATGAAAGTTTTAAACATGGAATTAAAGTAACGAAACGATTAAGTCAGACAAAAAAAAAACCTAGGAAGTAATTCCCATTGACAGATATCAATCACGTCGCAAAAACTGACAGCTTAAATAGCCTAAATCCCAATGAGTAAATGTCATCTGCCAATTTTAGTCCTTTCATTCCCTCAATTTTCGCCAAGATTGTCTTCGGATTCTCCACCCGCCCTTTGACCGTCTCCCCTCCCACCCCCTCTCGAAATTCTTTTGTTGTCCGACGTGTTCTTTCTTTCTTTCGTTTTTTTTTTGCCGCTCGTGTTCTTTTTCTTCCTCCGTTTCGTTTTCGAGTTTAGCGAACCAGCAGTACCACGCGCTACGCAAACCCATAATTACGAGCCGCCGTCGGGTACTTTCATGGTTCTCACGCTTTTAACTTTTAAAGGATTAGTCATTTGGCTGTAACCCAAATAAATTCTCGCCGCGATTAACACCCATCATCTACTGAAACCCCAGATCAAGCACAAACACATAACATATGTATTAAAAGTATAAAGAAAATAATAAAATCAACTGTAAAAAGATGAAATTTTAGATATTTATAATCTATTAAAATCTCTGCATACATTTCGAAACCCATGATTTTTTGTAACGTATAATTTATCAACAGATTGAAAACTAAAAATTTAATAAATATTTTTTTCTTGTAAAATTTCATCCAACAAAATTAAAGAAATATTAAAAAAAAGTTAGTATTCATGGAAACTAGAAACAACTTTTGTTTATAAACAAATGTACTGAAAATTTATGGTAAAATTATTTAAATTGATATAAAAAAAAAC
This sequence comes from Nicrophorus investigator, assembly GCA_963457615.1. Classification (NCBI taxonomy): domain Eukaryota; kingdom Metazoa; phylum Arthropoda; class Insecta; order Coleoptera; family Silphidae; genus Nicrophorus; species Nicrophorus investigator. Next base: position 4,883,783 of record OY735143.1, read on the forward strand.
AAATTGTTAGAAATGAAATGCATGTATCAATCAATCAGTTAGTTTTTATTTTAACACTAAGCAGCAGCATGTATTAAATTTGTTTTTATGCTGTAAAATTTTGTCTATTAACATCATAAAATTAAGAAAACTGCTTTAAAAAGTTAGTTGTCATCGAAACTATAAACAACTTTTGTATATAAACAAATGTACGGAGAATTTATGGTAAAATTATTTAAATTGATACAAAAAACAAATTGTAAGAAATAAAATGCATGTATCAATCAATCAGTTAGTTTTCACTTAACAACAGCGAAACAACCTACCGGAATAATAGACAATAAATAAAAGAGCTGTCAGAAAAATGTAGTTTGTCGGTATGCAGTGAGCAGCTGAAAAAGTTACGTAACGAATGTACAAATATTTATATATTATTGATAAATCTGTGTTATCAATCACCATTAGATTTCATTAATTTTCTCCCGTCTTTTGAAGATTTCTACAGAAAATTTCCGAAATATAAATTCTCCCAATTATCGTCTCTCCAAAACCCATCATCCTGCAGCTACAACCGTGTAGAATGCAGATGTATCTGAGAATCGGGATCTATGTAAATTCCACGCGAGATTTACGGGATTGAAGAGGTGGAATTAATAAAGACCATTTATTCACTTATTTACACAACGTTCCTTTTGGATTTGACACACAGAGTCAGAAAGAGAGAGAGAAGAGATCTTATATCCACTTCCACATATTATATTTCGTTTTATGTGCTTATTTGTTATTTTTTCTCTCTCTCTTTTTTTATATACACTTTACTTCATCTCGCTTCATCTTGAATAATTCATGCAGCGAGATGTGAGCGCAATTTGTCACCATGACAACGCTTCTGTTCGGGGCTTCCCCCGCATTCTATAATATTGTCAACGGCAAGGATTATTTACCGATTCGTATGGGTCGCGCGATCCGACGGACGATATCCTTCGTTCCGAGAACCGAAGAGATCCTCTTCATCCTTCCCGACACACTCGCATGCACGCATTTCAAGAATCCCAATAAAAATATTTACAAGTTAATAATTTAAGAGCATTACTCACCGATGCGATGAGAAGAAGCCGGCAGGATTCACGTCTCCCCAAGTAACGGGATGCTTGCTGTAACCATAGCTTAATTCATATCTGTAAAATCTTCAATATGTATACTTGGTTGCATATCTATGCAAAAATCAAATGCAAAAATTTTATATTTTCCTTCAGAAAACACAAATTTTTTAATACTTTTACAAGAAATTTTATGAAATTGTTAATAATTGCTGTTTTCGCAAATAACAATTTATAAATAATTTATTATTAATAACATTTTCATAGAAGATTTTAAATTCTTATATCTAAGAAAAACAACAATTTAATTGATAATTAAATATTATTATGATTTACACAACATAATTCATTAAAAACTTTTAATTTTATTTAGATTTAAAATGAATAATTATATTTTTTGTTCAGTAATAAAATTTTGATTTTGACTTGTACTAAACCAGTGTTTTTCAAATTTATATTGTAGCGCCATCTTTTGGTCGCCGGTATAATCTTTTAAAACGCAACTGTGTTTTATTACATGATAACGTAAGTTTTTAGAGCAATTATATAACATTGATTAAATGTGTCTTAAATAAATTAAGTTTAACTATATTTAATGATTTTCATATATATAAAACTATAATAATGTTTAAGTTTTAGAAACGCGTTTTCTCTAAAGAAAGTTTAAGTGAATGATGTTGTGGCAAAAAATATAATTACTTTATTTAATATTTATAGTGTTAGACTGCAGATGCGTAGAAAGTTGGTCTTGTCGTTATACAATATTTACGGATAGTAAAAAGGCAAGAAATCGTATCGAAAACTAGGATTGTATGTGTTTTCTTCGCATTCTTATGCACACTTCTTCATGTTCCGTATTCGAAAGTATCGTATTTTAATATCGCGTCAAATCTTAAAAGTGCAATCTTAAAGAATAGCGTGAACGTCCGTCCATTGGCCGTTGCGAATGAACCAATTACGAATAACGATAGCCTCGTTTTCTCATTGCGCTCAGATAAGGTTTAACGCGTGGGCGCGCGTTGCATAAGTTCGACACAAGTTTGGCAATTTTGATCTCGCAGATAAGCTGGATTCATTTCGATGTTTTCATTACATGTGCATGATTCAATAAATATATAGGGTGTTCATAAATATTATTATTTAACCTTTAGATGACAAAAAATGTAAGTTAGTAATTATTTTACCAGTATTCTTACAAAACTAAAGAATTGTTAAATTTAGAAATATTCTGTATATTAATAAAAAAGTTATTTAATTTATACAATTTTTGTGGAAAATATAGATAAATTACTTAAATAATCGGCGGATATATCCGCCATATCATTTACATATACAAGTAGTAGTAGCGCAGACATCTAAAGAATTATGAGGTTTAGAAATATTCTGTATATAATATTTTATTATGAACAATTTCCAATTTTCACATGTTCTTAATAGTTCATAGTAAATTATGTAATTTTTATGGAAAATATCGATGAACACTGCATATAAAATTTAAAGATTTATGACAATAAATCCTAATTTTCGAATAATCGGCGGATATATGCGCCATGTCATTTATATGGAAGACTAAATTTATGAAAAGTTGTGGTGGCGCAGTCATCTAAATTTACTAGTCTTTTCAGATGAAACTGTCAATTGTCATAGGCTTCATTGGAAGTAAAAATACACAAAGAATATTAAGAAACTAAGTATAATTCATTGCTTTGAACGAATGCAGGAACACTCTGTATATAATATACACTAAAAAACAGCGTTTTTCAACATGTTAGATTGGTTTAAATTTTTAATGGATGACGAAATGACAGCTGTCACCCTAATAAAAAAGATGTAGAAACTCTTGATGAAATATCATAATTGTGGTAAAAAAATAATAAAAATGTATTAAAAGTTTTTTTAATGAGAAATTAAGGAACACCCTGTGTATAATATACATATTTCGGAGTGTTATGTAGCAATGCATGTATATTGTATGTATACATATAAATATATATGTATATAATTTTTTTTCGTTATCGATTGAATGTATCGTGCGGTGCGCCGTATTCGGGGTCAGAGGTCCTTCGTTTGGGGTCACGCACCCGCCGCAGGACATCACGAGCGGTCGCGGAACCGCACGAATGACGCCCACGGCAGACGTTTGCCGCATGCACGCAACTGGCCATTAATTACGCCGTTTGGAACTGGACATTTACACATTTACACCAGTTTTTTGTTGTTGTTGTTCTTGCTGTTGCTTTTCTTTTCGGTTAGTTATAATATAATACTTTGTTTGTTCCTAATACGAGTTATGGATTTTCGGAGGTCAAATCCGGGTAGAGAGAGGAAAAAAAAATGTGAACATCCCGAGGCGACGTTCCCCGGGGTTCCTCCCCCGGTCCGTCGCGCCTCCGAAGAGATGGGCAGCGCGTGTCCGGCGAACTCCTCCGGGGTACGTAGGAGTTGAACATCGTGGGAACTCCCGAGATGGAAACCGTTCAAAGGCCCATTCTTGTTGTTGCTGTTGCCGTCTTCGCCTTTTTTTTTCTCTTATTTCTTTGCTTGTTGTTGTTCTTTTCAATTTCTTCCTCGTCTACGTTTTTCGTTTCTTCAAAGTTATTTTCGCTGCGCTTGCATTAGAACCGTTCGATTGTGGTAATGCCATATGATCGGAAAACGCTATTATTTTATAATTATACGGTTACCGAACGAACGGTTACGATCGTTTGCACAGGTTTCAAAACACTTCAGGTGGTTTTCTTTCACCATTCTCCATTCCCTGTTGTCATCCGATTCGTCGAGATTCAAAGACTTTCACTTTCAACCCTTCCTTTTCCACCCGCATAAATCTTACGAGAACAACCCCCGCGCGTTTCTCGTAGCCGGGGCGCAATTATACCATTCTCTGGGAACGAAATTCAACAATGTATATATCTATATATATAGACAAACAGAAAGATCGCTCTTATCCACTCCACCCACATAAACGGCGAAATTGGTGGTTTCGGGCGGCCGGTCGTTCTTCGACCCTCCTGCCACCCCCCTTGGGGCGCCCCCTCGGTGGTGCCCTGGCAACCGGCGCCGCCTCTGCGACGTGCCCGCAGCTACGCCCACACACCGCCTAACTACAGACCCCGCAGCCGACAAAAATAACAACACAAACTAAATGGAACAACTTTCCAACTAATGCACCAAAAGGTACAAATCACACATGGTTTCTGTATCCATCCATGCATGTGGATCGAGAACAACGCTGTTTCACTTATCACCACGCGCAGATAACGTATGGACAGGTTCGGCCGTTTTCACGCACTTTCCAAATTCCTTACACAACATTTTTACAGTCAATTTGTACTAATCTTACATCCACACAATTCCTAAAAAAAACACACCAAGGTAATTGGTACACCTGATAATATTGACGTAGTTTTGACAAACATTTCAAATATTTTCATCAAATTCATAAAATCATCTTATTTTTGTCTGTACCATTTTTCAATTTTCATCTTCTTTAATAATTGAAAAAATATATATCTGAAACGTTTAGTTATTTCTATTTCTTATAGATTTATTTATCAAAAAGTGTAGTATTTTAAATTATATAAAAATGGATAAAATATAAATTTTCAAATTCGACAAATTGTTGAAATACCAAATATGGATAAAAATTAATTTGTTTAAATTTAAATTTGTCTATATTCTATTTACAAAAATTTGTATATATTTTTCCAGTTAAATTTATTTGGAAATTTTCCAAAATTTGACTAATTATAGTAAAACCCTCAAATTTAGTAGTAAAAGTTATAATCCTATATTTAATTAGAATATTCAATAATCTAATTAATTTGTGTGGTTAATATGTAATTAAATAAATTGTTAAGATATTGAATATTCAAGTTGAATTTTGTTGCTAAATTTTAACAGCTTATTACAAAATTAATGTAAAAACACAAATTTGCTATTAGTTTCATTGGAAAGGTTATAGTTTTATATTTAATTTGAATATTCGATGATATTATTCGTTTGTCTGGTTAATTTGTAATTAAATAAATTTTGAAGATACTAAATTTTCAAGTTGAATTTTTGTTGCTAAATTTTAACAGCTTATTACAAAATTCCTGTAAATAACACAAATTTGCTATTACGTTCATTGGAAAGCTTATAGATTTATATTTAATTTAAATATTTGAAGATCTAATTAATTTATGTGGTTATTATATAATTAAATAAATTGTGAAGATACATTTTCAAGTTATTTTTTTTTCTTCTGAATTTTAACAGCTTATTGCAAGAATACCGTAAATAATACAAATTTGTTATTAGGTTCGTTAGAAAGGTTATAATCCTATATTTAATTAGAATATTCAATAATCTAATTAATTTGTGTGGTTAATTTGTAATTAAATAAATTGTAAACATATTGATTTTTTAAGTTGAATTATGTTACCAAATTTTAACAGCTTATTACTAGAATACTGTAAATAACACAAATTTGTTTTTAGATTCGTTGGAAAGGTTATAGTTTTATATTTAATTTAAATATTCGATGATCTAATTAATTTGTGTGGTTAATATGTAATTAAATAAATTGTGAAGATACAAAATTATCAAGTTGAATTTTTTGCTAAATTTTAACAGCTTATTAAAAGAATACTGTAAATTCCATAAATTCATTATTAGGTTAATTTGAAAGTTTTATATTTAATTTGATTATTTCAAAATTCCAATTTGATGTTGAAATTTACGAATAAAATAATATAATCAAATTAAATTTAAAATATGCAAAAAGGACATTAACTGAAATCTTTCAATTATTTTTAATCTATTGTAAATTATTTTTGGGTTTGCTAATAGCAGTTAAATCGTTTATAAATTGTGATATGAAACCTCCAATTTGTTGTTTTTTTTTGGTGGTTGTAATGTTAAACCCGAAACAATTTAAAGTCTTTAAATTATATCGTCACAATGGCAGACGTGGAATAATTTTAAAAGAGACGAAAATTATCTCCTCCATATAATATGGGTAACCGGAATGTCCTAAACTTCAATTACGTAAATTGGGGGTGAACACGTGAAATTGCCACGTGACATAATCCCAGGGTCAAACCCCTTGTTCAGTCGATCCCGCCCTGCTATTGTGTTACTACACTTCTACCTGGAATTGTCATTTTTCCCCCCCATCTAATTACCGATTAATGCACCCATCCATCCCCCTGCTGAGAAGAAGCCCAAGAAGACGACAACATCAGCAAAAAAAAAAATGATGTTTCCCTTGCGGTGCAAACCGTTCATAAAGTAGCAAATTCCATCAATTTCCTACTCCGACCAAGTCGGTCACCATCATTAGACCAAACCATGTTATTTACTTATTTATTTATTATCAAAGCAAAAAAAAAACTGCTCTAATTCTTCTCTTTTTACCTGAGCTTCTCTCGAAGCTCAGTTAACTTCGTGTCTTCCTCCCATTGCTGTCTGCTTCCTTCTATATTTTTTTTTAATTCTGTACGTTCATCTCTCATTTTTGCATCGCTTGAATTACTGTAATTAATCCGTTCGGGGGAAATCAAATCTTTTACAAATCCTATAATTTATTTTTGCCTCTCTCGGAATGGGGACTCGCATAACAGAACAACACACAAAAAATCATCATCATCAGCGAGACCGAGACGTATACTCACGATGAATGGGCGAGAGTAAAATTTTTCTCGACGCCGATTTTTTTTTGTCTTGTTATTTTTAGTTGTAAGAACGAAAATAGTAATTTTGTGAAAATGACCAGGGAAACAAATTGGATTAGGTCCTTCTTCCATCATCCTCCTCTTTTTTTTCTGGATATATGCAACCAAATTATCACTTTACGCTCGCACTGAATTACGTCCCACCGTTTAACATAAATTATTTTACAACCATTTTTTTTAAATAAAATATTTGATTATATCTGAAATTTCTTTTTAAATAAATAATTATATTTTCTCATTAAAAAATAATATAAGAAATTTTTACTTAAAAGAAAAATTGTATCTGTGTAATACATATTTGATTTACAGTTAATTTACATTTATAGTAATTTTGTAAATTATTTTTTATTTTAATGAAAAACATGAAATTAATCTTTATCAAAAATATTACAATAAAACTATTACATTACATTTATATTTTTTGTGATAAATACACGATTTTACAAAACTTAAGAATAAAACACCATAAATTCTAACAATGAGTACAGATTTTAACTAATTTTTTCTAAAAGAAAGAAACAGTATTATTATATTTTTTAATAATTTTTGCGAAGCACAATTTTTGTAACTCATTATTTCTGAATAAATGTGATTTATTTAAGGATTTATATACATTTTTTTTATTTACCAACAAAAATTAATACTAATTTTCTGTAGATGACAAAAAAAAACATAATATTTCTACTTCTTTACAATTAATATGATTTGCAATTGGTGAAATTTTTCTAAATTCACTAAATTCTCTAAAAATTGAAGAAAAAAAATCATTTTCTGCATATTTTTTTGAAAAGTTTCTACTTTACAAAAATGTTTCTAATTATTTTCTATGTAATTGAAATCGTTTTTTTATTTTTTATTTATTTCTAACTATTATAGAATTATAGCATTTTTCATTTACCAACAAAAAATTAATACTGATTTCCTATAGATGAAAAAAAATCATAATATTTCTGCTTCTTTAAAATTAATATAATTTACATTTACAATTGGTGAAGTGTTTTGTAAAGCCTGAAATAATTCCTAAATCTTCTAAAAAAATCTTTAACTGCTTTGTGAAATTGTTTCTATTTTTTTCTATATAATTGAAATAGTTTTAAAATTGAATGATTTTAACTGTATTTTTTTGTACAAAAAATGTAATTTTGTAACTGTTTATTAAATAAATATGTAAATAATTATTGAATTAATTTTCTAAACTGAATGAATGAATCCACGTAACATTAAAAAAATAACTGTAATAAAAATGTAATTTTGCAATTAGTGAAGTGGATTATAAAACTTAATTTATAAATAAGTACATAGTTTTCAAAATTTCAATGAATTTAACTAATTTTATAGAAATTAAAGAAAAAAAATCACTTATTACCTTCATTTACACCTAATATTAATTATTAAACTATATTACTAGTTTTTGGAAACATTTTGCAAAATTTATGAACATTTTCAACAGTTTTTTTATGTATTTTTACAAACAAAAATAATATTAGAAATTTTTATTAGTAAATGTGTAAACAATTATGAAATTAGTTTACAAATTTAACTGATTTCTCGTTTTTGTTGGTTTATATGTTATTAATGACAGTAGAGGTTTATAAAAGTTTAATAATTAAATAGAAACCAAATTTATTGAATGAAACTAACTAATTTTCTGGAAATTAAAAAATATTTAGAAAAATATTATTATGTAATTTTTAATTTGTAAATACGTTGTTAATCAATTTTTGCACTAATTCAAGTGATTCAACTTATAAAATTATATTTGTAAATAATTTTTTAAAAACTTGTTGGATTTCCAAATTTCTATAACTTCTTGCAGTATTTGTAACATTTTGCAATTTGTTGATGTATTTTGTATAGAAATTAATGACTGGGTGGTCCACAATTAATATAATTAAAGAGTACATTTTAACCGTTTCACTGCGTACCGTTTCTTCTTAAAGAAACTTAATGATATTTCTCGTTAATACGATACCGTCTAATTCTTTTCTTTTTCATCTCTTCTCTTTCAGTTTTCCAGCCGAAGTCGAGATTTTATAACAGTGTTTAGCAGTGTCCCGAGTTACTCATTAGTGGGACGATTCCATCAACGATGGGGTGTTGTCGGTCTTCCTTGTGGTCCAGTTACCATCTCCGTCTTTCTCTATCCCATACTTATTTTTTTTGCGCTAGAGAAAGTAAAGAAAACACGAAACGAAATAGATGTGTGTATTAATTAGGGGGGTCGCCTTAAACGGCGGTTACGACGACGGCGAAGGAGCGGGTAGGGGAATCCCCGGCGCCAAGGCGGCACCCGAATCGCGCACAACCCTCAATTAACCGCGACACACACAGAAAGAACTCAAAAAGAGATTATATTTTTATATACATTTTAGTAAATTGCAGGTTATCCTTACACTAAAAAAAATATATATATATCTATAGAGAGAAACGAATCCTCCCCCTGCAGAATCGTACGGCAGCTCTAATTGCAAGGTGCAAAAATATCAAAAAAATCCATTGTTTCCTTTTAATAATTAAAATTTACAAAAAAAGAAAAACATCTTTTAAGGGATGCGTTTTTCAATGCAAAACAAACTTCCCAATCGTTTTGTGGTCACCAATAAAAACCGATATTGTCCAAAAAAAAAAGGGAGAAACACAATTTCCATTCAAATTTCCTTTCAACCGCACAATTGTATTTTTTGCTTTGTTCGTGTAAACCGCACGACCTGCTTCTGTTCGATTGTGAAAAGCGGAACTAACCTCAATCCTGACACTTACACAATAGTTTTTTTTCTCTCTCTCTCGGGGGTTCCCCTTTTCTTCTTTTGTTTGTCATTTGCCACAGGAGACGTAATTAGTCCCAAAAACTTTCTTCTCGAACTCAAAATCTTTTGTAATTTGTCAACTTGTCTCTGATCTTTTTCGTTTTGCTTCAATTTCGAACCCTCCACTTATCAATTGAATCTTCTCCTACAGATTGAGCTACTTTGCTTTAACCTTTTCTTCTTAGCTTTAACATTTAAAACCACTTTACTCCAAGTCCAAAAAATGACTTGCTAATTTTTCATTATATTTCAACAGTTAAAAATATTATGCTTTTTATATAAATTAAATATTGCTATTTTTTGGTCATTGATTTGAAACATGTTAAATTTTTAATATTTACTAAATAAAATTTATTTTTTAGTTACATAATTTTTATTGTTTCTTTCTTTGTCCGCACTTTTCTCTTGAGTTTAATTGTAATAGTATTGAAGTAAAAACGCCTTCGACTTACAAGATGTGGGTAAAATCTTAAAAAATTATATATTTTTATGGAAATAATAACTTTTAACTGTGATTTTCATTAGCTTTTGCTTTTTTATGTTATATCAAATCCTGATTTTATAAATATTTTAGTAATATAAAACATTTTTTTACACATTTTTGTTGTCTCATATTTTGCATTTCTTAAGGAATGATTGTACTTTTCTCTTGAATTGTATTATAATAGTTTTGAAGTAAAAACGCCTTCGACTCACAGAATGTGGGTTCGTTTGGTTTGTGTATCGTCCATTTAAGTCTTTTTATTTCGTCGTTTCCGATGTCCATGTAGACCCTTTTATTCGTGAATGTTACTTTTCATGTCGTTTAGATTTATTCCGTGTATTACAATACTTCGTCGAATTTGTATCGATGTTTATATTTGCTTACATCTACATTCTTTTACTCTACATTATATACAATTTCCTTTGTTAACTTTCGCAAGTTTCAATATGTTATATAAACTTTATTACATGTTTCAATAGAATTTATAATAATGTGATTAATTCACATTTATATACATTTTAATCCAAAGCAAAAAATGTATACAAAAAAATTATTATGATTAAAAGTCTGTAGTGAATCAGTATTTTTAATAAATCAATAAATTTCTTTAATTTTTTGAAGAAATTCTAAATTAAAATTATTTTTCATTAACGCAAAATTATATTATTTATATTTTTGATATATTCAAATATCATTTAATAATTTCATATAAAAAAAAATGATTTTTTTGTAAAAATTTCAATTTTATTTGATTACAATTTTATATATTTAAAGTAATGTTATTAGAATATTAAGTAAATTTTATGTAACATTTATTTTTTTCAAGAAATTCTAAACTAAAATTATTTCTCATAAAATTATATATATTTTTGATCCAAATTTCTAGATTTTAGTGTTTTTCTAAATTTAAAATGTATGTTTTATCAAATTGTAAATTATTCTGTAATTTTTATATTTTATTTCAACAAATTCTTATTTTTTTAGTTACAGAATTTTATTTATTAAAAGCAGAAAGATTTTGGTTGTTAAACTAAATTAGATCTCCATAATAAATTGTAAATAAATAAATTATTTCATTTTCTAAATTTTATCAAAATTTTTTACATTTTCGTGTAAAAATAAAATCTTGAAAAATTATATTTCGAAATAATAAACTATTTTTGTTGTCTCAAATTTTTGATTTCTTAAGGGATGATACAAGATTATTTAGTTATTCTTAAAGATGTTATAATTTAGTAATATTACATATTTTATGAAATTTTCTTTCAAAAATTATTTTTACTAATTACTTTTAATCAATTTGGTTAAATTCTAGTTAATATTATATAATTTAGTACATAATATATTAAGTAATGAAATTATGTTATTAATTCAATTTTCATAAAATAGATAAAATATAATAAAAACAGGAACTGAAAAGCTAGTAGAAACTTATATTTCAATACAATATATAATAATAATGGAAAATTGTCAAAACTTTAGTAGACTAATAAAATTATGGTAAGAAAGTGTCGGAAACCGCAATGCAATAAATTTATTTCAGAAGCTGTTTGCAGCGGATCAGCATCGAGTCGTATAATCTATAAACAACAAAAACTTGTGCTTTTGTTGGTGATCGCAATAAACTTTCGAAAAAGACTAGAAGTTTTACAACTTTAACGATTTTATGCGCTGCGGTCGGACGTATTTTGAAAATAGTGCGACCACAACGATTACGATTAGAAAGTTTTCCGAGACCCAATTTCCACAAGTTTTACTCGAGAAACTGGGTGAACGAACAACTAACAATAAGAGCGAGATGAGCAAACAAAAAATTAGTTTACAATCCGAGTCTGACACAATTTTCTGTGGTGGACAACGAATTAGTTACAGTGACAAAGAAATGAAACCGCACTCCGGAATCAGGTCATCAGAAGCAGCCCATTTTATTCTTCCATCCTCTCCTTCGCATTGTTTCATGCGGTTACGGAAACCCATATATCTGTCATATTTTATGGCACACCCCGAGAAGCTTACCGAGAACCGGAGCAGAAGTCGAGAACGAGGAAGAGAAACCGCAAAAAATCTGGATTTCTTATAAGTATTTATATTTTTTTTTCTTCCTCCTCTACAGTTCAGAAGATCTTTTAATTTTCTACAATCTGTGGGAAGGCGGATAATTACAGAGCGTTTGATCCGCAGTTGAAAACGATTTTGTTGGATGTAGTAGGATGAGAATGAGGAGAGGAGACGACACTTAACGAGCAAAGTAGGAAACGCTTTGGAGTCTCGGTGTCATTAAAACCGATTTCGTTCCCTTGGGGTACGAACCTTTGAATACATTATACGAACGCTAACTGTCTTTAAATTGCGCACACATGACGTTCCCATACCTTAAATATCACATCACATGTCTACGGTAATCGGACACAAATTTAAAGAAAACGATACGTTTTGTTAGAACGAACACAACTGTTCTCATTTTTAACTCGATACAATTAGATATCTCTTTTTTTTAATCGCTCCTTCAGTAAAATAAACGACATTATAAATATTACACAAATCCACATTTTAAATCCTAACATTAAATAAATTAAAATAATTCTACGTTCCAGTTTCTTCACAACATAAATTTTAAATATTTTCAATTTTTTTTTTAGTTTATTTTACTTCTTAGTTTTTTTTTTTAAATTTCTATAAACGACGTTTATTCTCTCCAAATATTAAGTACTTTTTCTTTCAGTAATCGACAATTTTAAGCAGTATTTAAAAAATATTTTAAATCCATTTGTTTCTGTTTTAAAATTAAATAAATTGAACAAATTATACTTTCCAGTTTCTTCATAACATAAATTTTAAATATTTTGAAAATATTTTTTTAACTTTGTTTTACTTCTGTTTTTTTTTTCATTTCAATAAACGACAATTCTAACACATTAATTCTCTCCTAATATTAAGTACTTTTTCTTTCAGTAAACGACAATTTTAAGCAGTATTTAAAAAATATTTTAAATCCATTTTTTCTGTCTTAAAATTAAGTAAATTAAACAAATTATACGTTCCAGTTTCTTCATAACATAAATTTTAAATATTTTGAAAATATTTTTTTAACTTTATTTTACTTCTTAGTTTTTTTTTCATTTCAATAAACGACAATTCTAAAACGTTTATTCTGTCCAAATATTACGTACTTTTTCTTTCAGTAAACGACAATTTTAAGCAGAATTTAAAAATTATTTTAAATCCATTTTTTCTGTTTTAAAATTAAGTAAATTAAATAAATTATACGTTGCACTTTCATATCAATATAAATTTTAGTGAAGTTTTTATTTCTTCACTAAATTAGAATTTTTTTCAGTTACTAAGATATAGTCAAAGTTGTGTAATAAAAAAAACATTTCATTTCTTTTTGGTTTTTGGGGCGAATTTAAATATTTTAAAATGAATAAATAAATTTCTACTTCAACGAATAGTTCTGTTTCAAAAATAAGTTACTTTTCCATTAAAAAAGTATTTTATTACTTTATTAATAGAATTTCTCATGTTAAAAGTTATAAAATTTTAATGTTTGCTTGAAAAAAATCTTAATTTTCATATTTACATTAAAAAATCAGTAATTATCAATAAAATTAAATATAAATTAATTCTAAGTTCAAAATTTGATGAATAGTAAGAATAAAATATAAAACATCTGTAGAAATAAATTTTATACAAACTGATAAATGTTGGGACTAAAATTTTAGAAAAAAATAAAATTTTAGAAAAACGCAGGTGAAAAGATTATACTTTACTTGAAGTGACTTTAAAACTACATTAAAAGCCAAAAAGTATACTAAAGTGGAATTTTGTTTCGAAAGTTTGTTGTAAAATCAAATTAATATAAAACTGAAATCATTTTTCCCCATAAGAATTAATGAAAAAATATCAAAATCCATGAAGCAGAATATTAAAAATCATCAAAAAATTTGATGAGAAAGGTGACAATATCTCACCAAAATTTTGATATTATATGCAAAAAGCGAAACGTCCGAGAATCGAATCCATTCAGAATTTTAACTTTGACAGGTGTCAAATAAAAAATATAATTTTCTAAACTTTTCCAAAATCCGAAACCAAAATCTATAATCTTGAAATTTACAGTAAAAATTACATATTTTGTGGTTGTTCGAAAACCGAATCTATAAATGGTTTTGAAATCATTGTTCCAAAACCAAAACTATGAGAGTTATGAAATTATATACATAAACCGAAAATCCGAAAACCGAAATTAAACTGCCATGGCAACAAATCAATTCAGAATTTTAACATTTAACTTTGACAGGTGTCAAATAAAAAGTATAATTTTCTAAATTAAAGTATATATTTGGTATTGATAATATTACATGAAGTAATAATAAATTTGAAATAATAAAAAAATCTATAATCTTGAAATTTACAGAGTAAAAACTACATATTTTTTGGTTGTTCGAAAACCGAATCTATAAATGATTTTGAAATAATTGTTAAAAAACCTAAACTATGAAGAGTTTTAAAAATTATAAACAAAAACTATAAAGAGTTTTTAAATTAAAATCGAAGTTTAAAATCGAAACTCCGAGAACATTTAACTTTGACAGGTGTCAAATATAAAGTATAATTTTCTATCCGAATTAAAGTAATATTAGTATATGTGATGTTAATAATATTACATAAAGTAATAATAAATCTATAAATGGTTTTGAAATCATTGTTCGAAAACCGAAACTATGAAGAGTTTTGAAATTATATACAGAAAAGCTTTTTTTTTAATTAATTCAGCTTCATTATGCAATGATAATGAAATACTATAGCATTTTGTAAGCATGTTTAAAATATTTAAATTTCTGATATAATTTTTTATTACCAATTTTAACATCAATTATATTTCAAATAATTATATAACAGTTGCAGTAAAGATAATTAAATGATTGCTCTATAAATTTGCGTTAATTTGATTACCAGATCGTTGCGGTTCAATAAATTATCGCAGGTCCAATTTTGCCTTCTTCAAACTCAAAAGAATAATTATCGAAAAAAATAAAAAAATAAAAATAAGCGAAAGAGCAGAAAGAATTAAATTTTGACAGGCATGACGAACGTCTTGGTAATTCTTTGAAGGGAGAAGAGGATTACGTTACATATTTTTTTCCCCTCTTCTTCATCTCTCTCGAGAGATTCGAGATTTATAAACCCGCTAATTTATTTTCCGTGCGGTGTGGCCGAAAGAGACGTGGACGTAACATAATTTGTGGGCATCATCATCGAAGATAAAGGTAAAGGGTTGCTTCTGCTGTTGTTCTTGTTGTTGTTCTCGATCTGTAATTCCGCGATAATTGTGTGAGAGCGCAATTAAACTTTTTCAGGATCTTCCGAACTATCTATCACCGTTTGACAGGGCCCCAAATCAGTGAAGGAAAGGCAACATAAATCCCGGAATGCTGCGGCATCATCATCTCCCCGAAGAAAAAAGAATTAAATAATTAGAAAATAACAATGCGATCATTAAACAATTAGAAGTGATTACAAATTATTTATTTTTTTTGGTACCTTTCGAAGATCGCTTTTGAGTTGGAGGAAACGGTACAGCACGCGATTTCTGATTTTTTTCGGAAGGGTATAAATGTGTGTATTATACCTTCTTCTGTCCGTCAAGTGGCGATTTGGGGATGATGATGGATCGACCCCAACCGATAGAGCACGGCGCGCGCCTCACCTTTTTAATAGGGAAATTACAGAGGTAATGAGATGGTACGGATTCCCTTTCCATTAGGTTCTGTGGTATTCCTCCTCGGGGATGATTGACGTGAGCTGAGCTGAGCTGAACGCTCGAAAGCATAAATAACTTGGCGGGGCTTTTGAATTATCGGCGATGGCTACTTGTCAGGATCGGGACGATTTATCTGTTCGGAATTTTAGTGTGGATCGAAAAGATTGGTGGTGGATGAAGCAAAGTCCTTTTTCGAACAAACAACAACACGGAGCTGCCGCATTCTTTCATTCTTTCTTTCTTTCTACAACCACAAACTACACCACAGGCATTTTCGCGCTACGCGTTGCGCAACGCTTTAATTACCCACGATTATTTCATCCAGCGTTAATTAAATGCTATCCAATTGAATCCGATTTGCATATCATTATAATAAATTAGCAATAACTTTAATTCCTTCAGCTTCCAGATTTATGATTACCTACATATGTACTTACATTTCATTACACAATATTTTCTACTATTACACATTTCATTAAACGTAAGAAACAAACGAGAATATTATTTAAACATTACTTCAAACCTTACACAATACTTGCCAAGTAACAAGTACAATAGTAAAAATTATAAATATTTTTTGATTAAAATCAATCGGATTGCTCTTTTTTCAATAAAATTACATAAAATCTAATATTCTTATGCAATATTTGCCAAGTAACAAGTATTTTATTAAATAAGTAATATGGTGCAAAGTTAAAAGTAAAAATATATTTCTTGATTAAAATTGCTCTTATTTCAATAAAATTACATTAAATCTAATATTCTTATGCAATATTTGCCAAGTAACAAGTATTTTATTAAAAAGACAATATGGTGCAAAGTTAAAATTATAAATATATTTCTTTATTATAATCAAACGCAATACTATTATTTTAAAAAAAAGTGCATAAAATATATTTAATATTAATTAATACACAATACTTGCCAATTAACAAGTACATCATTTAAAGGACAATATATTACAAAGTTATAATTAAAAATAAATTTCTTGATTAAATCAATCGCATTTCACTGTTTTTTTTTAACATTAAATCTAATATTCTTAAGTCAAGTAACAAGTAATCTTGCCAAGTAACAAGTATTTTATTAAAAAAATAATATGATGCAAAGTTAAAATTAAAAATAAATTTCTTGATTAATCGCATTATTCATATTTGAGAAATATAGATCTTTATACTTAATACTTAACACTTGCCAAGTAGTACGTAATTTATTTTGCAAGGTGATTTGGTGCAATGTTAAAATTATAAACAATTTTTTTGATGAATCTAAATGAATCGACAATTGTAAAATGTACATTAATTATTACTTTCAATAAACAATACTTGTCAAGTAACACATTTATACAAAACTAAATTGTTAAAAATTATTTGAAAAATGAACGCATTTGGTAAAATGTTAAAATTTAATGAAAATAACTACATTAATTATAATTGAAAAATGTACATCAATTTTTACTCGTAATACGCACTATTTGACAAGTAAGATACAATTTATCATAGATATTTGAAAAATTTTCAAATTAAAAACAAATTTTATGCAATTTTTAATGCAATACTCTCCAAGTAACATGTATTTCATATACAAAAATCAATTGTTGCAAAGATAAAAATAAAAACTAATTTTCGGATTGAAATAAATTTACATCAGAATCCGTAATACTTGTCAAGTAACATGTATTTTGTACAAAAGTCATTTTATCCAATAAAAACATAAAAATAATCTTTTTTGATAAATTTCTAATTATAATACATTTTTCTTTTAATTACTAAATTATGAGTATTAATAAAATATATGAATTGTTAAACGTTGTTGGTGGTTTGTTGCTTTCTCGTATCCCGGACAGAAGAAATTATCGAATTAGAATTGGCATTTCGCATAAAGGCAGAAAAGGTCTCTCGGTAAATTTACTTAACATTTGCAAATTATTTATAACTCGCGCCGCGTCGACCTTGCAATATATTATATAAGCGGAAAATCGTTATTTATATACGCTCATAAAACAACGTCTCTTCCCACCTCAACATTAGAAACGGGTGAAATATATACTTGTGTTTCCTTAAACAAAGTATAAATAAGTAAATATATAGTGTAGTAAAATTTTCATATATTTTGTTAACTCAAAATGTATTAAGAGAAAAACAGCAATTATTGCGTTAATCTTTAGATAAGACTTTAAGAACCTAGGTTTTTTTTTTGTTAGGTGCACGTTTCCTTACAATTCTATAGAAGTGTTTAGGATAATCTCAGATTAAAATTATCAGTTAAAACATTGAGTAAATAAACGTGAATTTAATGCGGATTTGTATCGAATCCAGCATCCCAAGAAGTTAAGCCTGTTTGTCGCAGATGGCGCTAGCGGTCGGATGGCTCCGCGATCCAAGATCATAAGGTTACAGTGCTGTACTCAGGAGGACCCATCGCTTCGACCACACACGCATCCATCCGTCGACCTCCATTATTCAATGGTAGAATGGAGATAACCTTTTTATCTCTTTCCACTGTCAAACTACCTCGCACTATTACTATCACCTTATTCTTTCACAACAACAACAACAACAAGAGAAATCTCCCTATTCTTCAGCATCTTCTTTTCTGGTATTCTCGTTCCTCCTTTCATCCGCAACACACAAACAAAGTATTTGTTAAAAGGTGTATAATAGGTGGAAGGAAGGACGGGACACACACGCAACTAGTAAAGCGTTTAAATGAGTTTCGTATTCGCCTTTATTTTTTATTTATTTTTATTGGCCGTAATAAACGTGAATTGGAAACGGATAAATCTTCGGCTATTGTTTGTACAAGAAAACGGTAATGATTCAAATTGGAGACACCCATTCGATTATATGTTTATTTTTATGATCGAGTTTTAAATTACTCTTCCCTTTTTTATATTTGTTACCATGTTTCTCTTTTATTAATGCTTCGAATTGTCGCCCATAAATAAGCGAATACATAAACAGTGAATTGATATTTTGACAGATTATTATAGTTAAGCAACGGGTGATATAAAAAACAGAATGTTATCAATTTATATATAAAATTTAATAATTTCTTTTGTCTATAAAATCTAACGAAAACACTTCATATTCATAAAAAAAATAAAGTTTTATGTCACATTTAATAATTAAAACTTTGACCAATCACTGAATTTTTAAATACGTTACATTTTTGGAAATATCGGCAGAAAAAAAAGTTTAATACCTAAAACCTAAAGTTTCTTTAATAATTTTAAATTTCTAATATTCTTACGAAACAGAAATATTTCGTTAATTAAGAAAAAATATAATTTTATGATATAAA
The DNA here is from genome assembly GCA_963457615.1 of Nicrophorus investigator. Classification (NCBI taxonomy): domain Eukaryota; kingdom Metazoa; phylum Arthropoda; class Insecta; order Coleoptera; family Silphidae; genus Nicrophorus; species Nicrophorus investigator. Next base: position 4,902,937 of record OY735143.1, read on the forward strand.
ATTTCTTCAGTATTTTTTTTACAAAATTTTTCATTTTTGTAAATATCAATTATTGTATAACAAGCAGCAATTAAACAATGACTATTTATTAGTAACTTTATCTAAATATCTCACATATTTTTATATGAATCGAAGATTTAAGATAATTAATTTTAATAAAAGTTTTTCATTTCTCAAATTTTCTTTTCAATTTGTAGAAAAAAATATTTCAAATCTTGGTCTCAATAAAATCTTCTAATTATTTTCAATTAATTATGTACGATTGTAGATGAAAAATGTATCGAAAATTATTTTCTTAAAAGCTTTTCATTTCACAAATTTTCATTTGTTAAAAAATATGTAAAATTTTGGAATCAATGAAATCTTTTAATCAAATTAAGTTAATTATTGATTTGACAAAATTGTAAATGAAAAATGTATCAAAGATTATTTTAATAGAAATTTTTAATTTCTCAAATTTTCTTTTAAATTTGTAAAAAAAATATTTCAAATCTTTGTAAAATCTTCTAATAAATTTTAAATAATTATTTACGATTGATTTGATTATTAAGAAATATGTGTTTCGGATCTACAAGAAATGAATGTAAATTGCAATTAAAAAATAATCAAATTTTGAATGAAATTTCAGTTAAGATTTTCTTTTACAAATCATAAGTTATGTTAGAAGTTTCATAATGTACAGTAATTACAGTTGAAGAAAATCTACGTTGTTATCCGTAAAATTGATTTAATTATACATTACTAAGAAGTACGTGTTAGGTATAACAGCAAACAGAAAAAAAATGCAATGAAAAGAGGTCACCGATCCGATAATTACACAAAATTACACGAGTTCCTTCCAACTTTTCATCCTCGAGATCTGCAAGTGTGATTCCTACATAGGAATAACAATGGAAGCCAGTAAGCATGGCAAATGTCGTCCACACCTACTTGATTCCAGTTCACAGCATATAATTACCATCTTTTCTTTATTTCTTTTCTTTCATTTCATTCTTCTCATCCATCCAACCTTCCAGATTCTTTTCGGCGTTCCCTTCTTTCTAGCTGCGGCTGTCCCACTTCAAAAACTGTGTCATCCGTGCGTGTGCAATTTTTTTCTCACCTTCCACCCATCTGTGGGTCCCCTGTCTGGATGCGTGCCATTAATAACCCATCACGTCTTCTCTCTCTTTCTATCACTCCGTTACCGCTTTTGTTTGCGGATCAGAAGGTTACTTGTCCTCAGGTATATAGCGCAATCCGAAGGACGACACGGGGGGTTGTTTTTCCTTCCTCCCTTTCGCTTCCACCGCCGCCGGAGCGCGGTTCTTCGGTAATCGGCAAAAACAAAGAGGACAAGACGAGGGACCCACAGATAACGAATACATAAGCACAAATATGACAGTTTATATTAATATCGTGTCGCTCCGAAAGTCGCCGTTTTTCTGTTGTTGTATTTTTTTTTCTTCTGTTTTTCATCTCGGAGCGGCTCGTCATTTTATCATCATATTCCTCGAACCTTCCTCTTCTTCTCTTTTTTTTTTTCGGCGAGGACATTCCTCGTCCTTTTTCATCCTTCCTCCGCCACAATCTGCATCTCCGTCTTCTCCAGCACAGCACGCACAGGGGCTATCGTTTATATTATCGTTACCGAGATATTTATGTTCGGCTCGCTTAAATCATTAAGCCATTAAACGGAATTTACATAACGTTTATATTACGCAACGCAAACATCCCTTCAGTACTGCTCTTCTATAATATCACACTTCACACAATTCACTCATCACTAAAGAATTATCAATCTTCCATCAACTAGAATTTAACATTACAAAACTATTCCAAACTCAATCCACTTAAATCTTGACAAATTTTGCTCAATATTTTCAAATCACAATCATTAATTAAAAATTACGAGTCGTTATAAAAAAAAAATACGAAGAATTAACAAATAATTATATAAAATTAGATTAGAAAAAAATATTTTTGTGAAGACGAAAATTTATAAAAAAAAATTAAATATCACTAATCTAAATCAGTTATATTAAAAACTATTTGTTATTAGTTAATAATAGAAGAAATATATCAAAATTTTTACAGTTCTCTAAGTTAAATTGAAAAATTTTATTTTCAAAAATAATTTTATTTTTCCAAATGTTTAAAGTTTTTCTAAAATCTAAAATTAAACAATTTGCCGCTACAATTTTAAAAATACAAAAAAAGTGTAAAATTATTACTTGGAAGTTAAAAATTAAAAGTGTCATAAAAGAAGCGTTACTATTTCATTTTACCACCATTATTTTTCTATCAAGACAAAATCAGTTATAATTCGACTATCAAATATTATATGTCTTCTAATTTTAAACTGATATTATAAGAAAATCGTATTTTCAAGATTAATACAAAATTTTAGTCTTCAACGTTTGTATAGTAAATTACATCATTAAAAAAAACACAAATAAAAGAAGTGTAAATTAAAAATAAGGAATTTAGGAATTATTTAAGATAGTTATTATAGAAGAGTCAATTTTCAATTTTAAAAGTTAATAAATTTCGTAATATTTTATTAAGGGTTTTTGATAATAAAATTTTATATCAATATAAAATCAATTTGTTATTTAAATAAGATATTTCATATTGAAATCAAAGATTTTTATCTCATAATTCTATTGAAACAAACAACAAAATATACTTTGATACGAAAATCAACTTACAGATTTTTTTTCCTCTTCAATATTTTATGATGGGGTGATGGTGGAAGGGTAATATTCAGCATTTAGTTGTAGGATGAAATTGGAAGAGGGTTCGTTTCGAACGGGCAGAGGGCACACGGGCTAATCAGAAACGATCTCCTCCCTATAAATTATCGTCGACGTTCGACCCTCCAGCGAGCCCTTTTATTACGGCGATTATTTGTACGCATCGAAGCTGCCTTTATCAGCTGATCGAGAACCCATTTAGATCGTCACGTTCAGATCTGATCGAGGGTGGCGTGACATGGAAATCAGGATCGAAAATTAACCTCATCCTGACATTTATATACACGACTCGTGTCATCCAAAGTTTAGATTCTAAAAACCACAAGCGACACTTCAATCCGGAAGATTTAAAACACCAGTTTTTTCATTAAAGACGCGATAAACACTTATTTTTTTCACTTCTTCACTTCATTTACTTCACTTCTCTACACAAAACAACCGTTTAAAAATGACATTAATATTAAGTGACATTTCTATTATAAATATCACATTTCCGTTAGTTTTTTGTTTTTTCAGAATAAAATACGATTTTATTATAAATATTAATAAAATATTTATCGAATATTTAATAAACTGACAAAAATCATTAAATTTGTAATAAAATTTAAAAAAAACTTGACTGAATAATTGAAAAGCAATTATTTAAAATTGAACAAATTTCTATAATCAGTAGAAAACATTGTGTTTTATGTGCATTTTCTGAAAATACATAATTTAATTAACAATTACTTTCAAAAATCAGTATGAAATTTGAAAATTTACAAAATTTAATCTGAAATTAATTCTGTTAATTATTGAATAAATGAAAAGTAATTATTTAAAAATTTACAAATTTTTATAATCAGACGAACAAAGCACGTATTTTCTGCTATTATTATAATTAACAAATATTTAGTAAAGTAGAAAATAATGCTTTTTTCTATAATTATTATAAAAATCAGTTAAAAATTTAAAAATTGTTCAGTTATTTCCCAAAAGGAAACGTCCTAAGAAACTCGTAAAAAAAACAGTTATATTTTTAATGTAACATTGCTTGAAAATTTACAAAATCTATTTTCCAGATACTTTTTTCACATATACTTGAATTTCTCGTAATACTTTCTTTATATTAATTTTCCAGATACTATTTTCACATATACTTTCATTTCTCATAATACTTTCCTTGTATTAATAAAAAAAAACTTGGATATAAACGCGTAGTGTATACTTTCTATAACATAATTGAGATACAAAAAGTATCTATAAATTTGTGCAAAATACAAGAAAAGCAATTTCGAAGAGAAAAACCTTCTAACAAACTCGTAAAAAATAGTTACTTTTTAATGTAACATTGCTTGAATGTTTACAAAATCAATTTTGTACTTGCATTTCTCATAATACTATTAATAGAAAAAATACTTGTATATAAACGCGTAGAGTTTACTTTCTACATGTACTTGTATTTCTTAAAGTACTTTCCAATATATACTTGTGTTAATAAAAAAATACTTGGCTAAAATCGCGTAATTCGTTTACATAATTTATAAATAAATTCGTAATTCATGCAAGAAAAAAAAACATGGAAAAAATCAGGAAAGTTTATAAAATCACTTTGCCTTTCGCAAATTACTTTCCTTATATTAATCCAAAATATTTAGATAAATGCAGTTTCTATCAATTTGCGATCGTTAAGCAATTTCGAATAGAATATCTCCTAACAAACTCGTAAAAAACAGTTATATTTTTGATATTTCTTCAAATTAATGTAACATTGCTTGAAAGTTTACAAAATTAATTTTCCAGATACTTTTTTCATTTACATTTCACCGAGTACTTTCCAAGAATTAATAAAAAAAAAATACTTGGATATAAACGAGTAGTTTGTACTTTCTATTAGATAATTAAGATACAGCAAATATAAATAAATTTGTGCAAAATACAAGAAAAAATATATAGATGCATTAAATATCTATCAATTTGCGATAGTTACGCAATTTCGAATAGAAAAAATTCTAACAAACTCGTAAAAAACGGTTATATTTTTAAAGAAATATTGCTTAAAAGTTTACAAAATCTTTTTTCGCTTGCATTTCTCATAGTACTTGTATTAATACAAAAAAGTACTTGGATATAAACGCGTAATGTGTACTTTCTTTTAAATAATTAATATTCATCAAGTATATATACATTTGTGCAAAATACAAGAAAAATATATGATTGTTAGGCAATTTTGAATAGAAAATTTCTTAACAAACTTGTAAAAAAAATGTTATATTTTTATGCTTGAAAGTTTATAAAATCCATTTTCCAAATACCTAACATGTACTTGCATTTTTTTAGTACTTTCCTAATAGTAGTAGTAATTAAAATACATCAAGTATCTATAAATTTGTACAATATAAGAAAAAATATGCTAAAAATATATAGAAAAACATTTTTATTAAAGTAGTATTTTTAATGTAATATTGAAGTTATAAAAACAGTATTTTTAATGAAATATTTTTAGACTGTATATTTTTTGGGGGGAGGAGAAAAAACATCATAAACGTTTATTGTGTTCCGCCATTGCAGCGACGTCGCGTTCCCCAAGTAAATGTAATTAAATGGAAACAATAAAGATAAGACGAGATGTAAATAGAAATATCGTGCAAAATAAAATAGAGTGAAACACAGAGAGAGAGAAGAGGTCCGAGTACACACACACACACAAGTATAGTGGAGAACAGGCAAATACATTTTAAGTGCAATCGTGGAAACTGAACATCATAACACGTGTTTAAACATTGGAAAAACGTAAAACAACATTGGACGAACAGCAATAAGCTTACGTGATAATCGTTATTATTATTATATAGTGCTCGTAAAGAGATTTAACGAAATCCCATGGAAACAACACAACAACTCACTATCTTTAAATAAAAATTTCGGCTTTGCTTTGCACTCATTTCTAAGTTTTAAATACAGAAATATTTAATGTTTATGTAACACATTTTTTTATTTATATCAAACATTTAATCTACAAATAATATTTTAATAATTAATCTTATTTTTAATTAAATTCATATTTTTTTTTATTAAAACTCATAAAAAAAACAGTTACAGTTACAAAATCTATTTTCTAGATACTTTTTTTCAGTTACATTTCCTTGTATTAATAAAAAAAATACTTGGATATAAACGCGTCGTGTTTAATTTCTACATGTACTTGTATTTCTCAAAGCACTTTCCAAGTATATAAATTTGTGTTAATAAAAAAGTACTTGGTTATTTTTTTTTGTTATTTCTATCAAACATTTAAACTGCAAATAATATTTTAATAATAAATCTTTAGTGATCTTTATTTTTTTAACTTATTTCATTAAAACTCATAAAATTCAAATCTGTCGAAATTTTATCTCAATTGATGATGTTTTTAATGACTAAAATATAAAATGTGAATTTTACTTAATATTATTCTTATAAATAAATCAAATAAATTTTATTTTCAATTACAATTTAGAAAATAATATTAATTAAAACAGAGATTAAAACATTTAATTTGAATAAATTTAAAAGCTTATGTTAATTAATGTAGACATCTACAAGGAGAAAGCAGTGCGGCCATTCTTAAAAAGATGTCGCTGATGTCAACCATTTTAGTTTTAATTAGAAATTTAAATAATCTATAAAAATTATCATAATTATTAATAATTAAATTTTAATAATCTTGAAAATTTAGAATAGGTTACATCACAAAATAATAAGTTTTAAAAATATTAATAATAAATCTTTTATTTATTATTTTTGTATTGTAAATAAAAGTGGAAAGTGTTTACGTGATGAAAAAGAAAGCATAGATTTGGTTTTGTAACAATCAATCCATTTATCGGAACGAGCCATCATTTTTCTCCAACCCATAAATATTGACTCTACTGAATGTAAAATAAATAATCCTTTCACGAAGCAACGAAAGCAGCAATTGTGCAAATAGAACAAAGGTAACGTTAACATCAATATTTATCTAATGGTAACACAAAAAAGTTTTAAAATAACCGTATGTATATTTTTTAGAACTAATAAACAAATAAGTTATTCTACAGAAACATAAATTAATAATTCTAACATAAATTCTCAACACTGAAAGAGAAAAAACGATTTCTTTTGAATTTTCCCAAATGTTAACGGAGCGTAAAAAGGTTTTATGTTCCTTCAGAAAGTTTCTCCTACCTGTAAAGTCGCAATGATTTCAAGAGCTTTTAAAAGTGAATGCAGGTTGTAAAAATAAAAGCGTTTTTGATTCAACTTAAAAAAAACATATTCTCTTTTAATAAATAAGAAATGGTCATATAATATAGATATATATATATACATAAGTAGGTAATAATATTTACACATGCATTACATGTATGTACAAAATAATGAAAAAATTTTTTTTTGGAAAAAAAACAAATATTCTTTTCGAAAAAAAACTTATATAAATAATATTAATTCTTCGTAAATTAATATTTTTCTCTCTTTATGCGAACGGTAACTCTTCTTTTTGTTCATGTCTTTCAGTCTTCTTTTGAGAAATCAACACGAATTCTGTTTAAATAGAATTAAAGAAGCGGAAGTTATTATCGATTTTTTGGTTGTTGAGTAATAACTTCCGTTTCGATTTTTCTTAATCTTTGGTACGAGCGAAATACTGTTGTTGTTGTTTTAGCGGATTCGATTATCGCCTGAGGATGTCCTCGATGCTGAAGCCTAGTTTTTTGGGTGCGATGATTTCTGTTTTCGGTGTCGTTTCTTTGATGGGGCTGAATTGCTGGGAAGTGCCGCTGGGATTGGGCGAGAGCACCAGATGGACGTTGGCTTCGTGCACCTTCAACTCGCCATAGGTGGCGAAGTACTGTCCGCACTGGTTGCAATCCCAGGATCTTTCCGTGTGCGTCAGCATGTGCGTTTTCAGGTTTGAACGTTGATTGAAGGGTCTGCTGCAGATCGGGCACTTGTGCGGGGATTCCTCCATGTGCAAGATCTTGTGGACGGCCAACGTCCTCGACTGGCAGAATCCTTTGCCGCATTCGGTGCACTTGAAAGGCTTCTCCTTGCTATGGATGTATCTAGAAATTAAGAAAAGATTTATTAATAACTTGCTTTTTATGATAATCAATTAATTTAATTGTAAATTAATTTTTGGTGTTGATAATTACCTATGATCTCTGAGATGATCTTGCCTCCTGAAGGCTTTTCCGCAGATATCGCACGAGTACGGCCTTTCATCCGTGTGGGTCCTCTCGTGGATGAGCAGGTTGTAGCTCTTGGTGAAATGTCTGTTGCAGTATTTGCAGATGAACTGCTTCTTCGGCCTTGTTCCAGCGGTGGTTTTTGCTGGCGCCGGAGGACGTCCGGGCATCCTGACTTCTCCAACTCTTCCTTGGTACATGCTAACGCTCCTCAACCACTGGTTCATGAGCATAGCGTTGTACGGGTACTGCTGGTACGGATAAGTCAAGTACTGATCGGTGGTGGTTTTTGGTAGAAGATATGAGAGATGTTGTTGCTGCTGCTGCTGTTGAAGCTGCGGCGGCGGGCTGAATGTGGGCGTATGGGGCGGCGTCAGCAGCGGTGACGTGCTGTCCGCTTCCTGTTTAATTTCGTAATTTCCGTAACCTATAACAAGAGTAAATTAGTAAAATCCAATTTGGTCGAGCACTTCGTTCACTGTTTCACTATCATCAGATTTAATCCAAGTTTGAGAAACACTGATTTCGTTACAATATGTACCTTCGGGCTTCATCAACCTCGAATCCACGTAATCACTGATCATCGACATGTCGCTGTTGCTGCTGCTGTTGTTACCAGAGTTCAAAAAACTACTAATTTTTCAAAGTCCAGTATCACTGTCACTACTAATGCTACTACCGTTGTAGCTGCTGCTCTGATATGACTACTCTTGCACAGTGGAGAGTTAACTGTTGGCTTCAGCTTGATGCCACTTGTCTATAAGGCGGTAGCCGGTGGTGGGGAGGAAGTAGCGGCTGGTAGCATTCTGGCCTCGCCTTTTCTCCGATTCCCGCCTTCCATTGGTCCGTTTCGATCTTGCGCGCTCCTCGCATCCCGCTCCAGCCACCGCGCTTCATCCCTTCAACGCACCAAAAAAAAAATACACGATTTTTACTAATTGAGGGAAAAAGTCACTTGCGAAAACCCCAAAAGCGAATTGCGTGATTTATTACCCTCCCTGCTGAGACGACTACAAAAGACCCGAACCATGCGACTGCCGAAGAATGGGAAATCCATCTTACCAAACCGCAATTATTTTCCCGTTCCAATAAAACGAACAACTTCGCTCGCTCCTGCACTTTTCCAGCATGTTCTCTCTTTATTTTTACCTATCGCTTCTGGTTATCAGATTTTATGTCACCATTATCTGCCGCAATCGATTTTCCATCCAATATCGCAAATATTCCATACATCAACTCACAATTACAAATTATTACCACTCCTTCATTTTCAAGCAAATTTTAACTTTTACAAATATTTTATTTCATCATCATAATCTATACAAAAAATAATTAACATTTAGATTTTAATTTCGCCTACATTCTTCATTTTCAAAAAATTAATTTTGAACATTTACTATAAGATTTAATTAAAAAAAAAATAATTAGCTAATTTTCTTCATTTTCAAGCAAATTTTAACTTTTACAAATATTTTTTTCATCATTAACAAATATCTATACATAAAATAATTAACATTTAGATTAATTAAAAATTAATTTCGCCTACATTCTTCGCTTTCAAAAATTAATTTTGAATATTTACTATAAGATTTAATTAAAAAAAACTAATTATCTAATTTTATTTACATTATTATTTTCTACTTCATTTTCAAGCAAATTTTAACTTTTTTTTCATCATTAACAAATCTACATAAAATAATTAACATTTAGATTAATTAAAAATTAATTACATTCTTCATTTTCAAAAATTAATTTTGAATATTTACTATAAGATTTATTAAAATAAAAAAATAATTAGCTAATTTTATTTGCTTTATTATTTTCTTATAAAATTTTATAATTATCATTTAGATTAATTAAAAAAAAATAATTTCGCCTACATTCTTCGGTTTCAAAGATTAATTTTGAACATTTACTATAAGATTTAATTAAAAAAAAAAAAAAAATTATCTAATTTTATTTACATTATTATTTTGTCTTATAGAATTTAATAATTAACATTTAGATTAATTAAAAATTTTAATTTCACCTACATTCATCGTTTTTAAAGATTAATTTTGAATATTTACCAAATTCCCCAAACAAAGATGTTCCATATTTTCGTAGCGATTTTTTCCCGAGAATTCCCAAATCAAAAAACAATTAATTTTATTACTATTTTCTTTTCTACTTCAAACACGGATGATCATTATTAGTATTTTCTGTTTTATTGCGTTTTTCAATTTCGAGTATTGAAAACCGTGTGAACTTTAAAACTACCAAGAAATGAATACATTTGTTACATATTTTTTTGAAAACATTTTAAATAATAAAACTACTTTATTTATTAAAATTATTTAAGTAATATTATATTTTAATGTAATATGTTTAACTTGTATTTCGTGTTTTTACAAGGTGACAATAAAAATTTACCTATTTTATGGGATTTGCAGGTATTATTTTGTTTATTACTTCTTCAGTTATTAAATCTATTGCCATTATAAAATTATGGTTAATATTTTCGACTACTGCACATTTTTACTTATAGCTCGGGTTTTTCAGATAAAATTATTCATGAAACTGTAACATTTAAATATTTTCTAAGAAATTACATTTATTTATTAAGTTACAAAGTATGTTTTGAAATCGAAAAATTTGGTGTATTCTATAGAAAATGTAGTTTTAACATGAACAAAATTTGAATGGTATTTTGGACGATCAAAAATTGTAGTTTCTAGCTTAAAGTTTTGTGCTTAATCTAATCCAAAATGCAGGTTGTCCGGTTAAGGCCGTACAGATTGTAGTTTTGTTCTTTTCTCGGTTCATTCACGGATGGAATGGACGGCGTTTGCTGCAAGTTTCGGTAGCTTAAAATTGTCGTGTCCATGAATGGATAGCGACGGATTTACAGTTTGTTTACGCATCCGCGCGACGGGGTTCCGACGTCCATTAGCATTGTGCTGCGACGGGATTAATCCGGGATAATCCGGGACCGTCCAGAAAGGCATTTCCTCACCTGTGCCTCCGCTCATTGTTTTTTCTCTGGCAGGTCTCAGTCAAAATGTGGAACGGCTTAAGTGGTCCTTTCTGCCATTGTTGCACGCGGAACGTGTGCAAATCACCTTTACTTTCTGTGTGATTTTTCGATTTATCTGAGGATTTCAAATGGAAGAAAACAATTTTTGCACACCTAATCTAATATTTTTGCTTATCGTCGACGTGGGCGATTGGAATAACTGAAATCCGTCAAAAACCCAATGCGTGACTTCGAATAGAAATGTTATACTAACAACAGATTATTACTGAAAAAAAAAAACTGAAAGGATTGTCATCATCAATATTTAACAATTAATTAAATTAAATTAAAGTAAAGAAAAAACAGTTTTTAAATAATTAAATCCGTTGAATCGTAAATGTTTAATTTTTATTGCAGCTTTAGGAATAAGACAAGATTATGGGTCGACCACGGATTATCACGGGTCTCAGGCTACGGAGTGATTATTGATTCCTGTGAAAATAACCGAAGAAATCGTCACATTTGTCAAGAAAACATCTTAAATTATTTCCAAAAATTATTTGAAAAATAGTGTGAAACTAATATATTTGGTAATTTTAATCATAATTAGTACAAATCTGTTTATTTCGTAAAGCGATTTTATAAAGTGATCACCCGTTCAAGTAGTATTGCTTAACTTTTTATTATTGATTAAACATTAATTAACCGTTTCTCAAAGCGATTCTTGTTTAACTTTCTTATTGATGAAATAATAGTTTAAAAAGTGGTTATTTTGCCAAGAAAAGATAAAGTTTCTTTGAAAATATTATTTTATTCAAAATATAAAATTTTATTCACATAATTCTGCAGTATGTATTCAATTTCACAGTAAATATCTTTCATATAATGTAAAATTTTGACGTTTAAAATGTCAAATTAAATTACACAAACGTCAATTAACTAATATCCGTTATTATTTCTGTTTTATAAGAAAAAGATAATATCGTCTAGGTAACTGGATTAGAGAAATGTCACATTTATAATTCAACTTTGACGTTTTAAATGTCAAATTATATTTCACAAACGTCAATTTTGTTTACTATTTAATATTCTTATTTCTGTTATATAATATCGTTTATGTGAGTAGGTTAGATAAATGTGATTCAACTTTGACGTTTAAAATGTCAAATTTAATTTCATAATCTAATATTTGTTATTATTTATGTTATATAATATTGTTTAGGCAACAGGGTTAGAGTAATATTAAATTATTGATTCAATTTTGACGTTTGAAATGTCAATTTGACAATTGTTAAATGTTGTATTTTCAAGGAATAGAGTAAATATTTTTGTATAGTTAAAAAGAAGATATATATTTTATGTCACCCGTTCAAGTAGTATTGCTTAACTTTTTATTATTGACTAAACATTAATTAACCGTTTCTCAAAGCGATTCTTGCTTAATTTTCCTTATTGATCAAATAATAGTTTAAAAACTGGTTATTAATTGATCAAACAATACTTAATAGTTTTTTCAAAATAAATGATCACAGTTGTAACAGATTTACAAATGCGGTCACCCGTTCAAGTATTATTGCTTAACTATCCTAAAAGAAAAACGTGAGCGGGCATTTGAATTATGCAAGTTTAAAATTAAACGAAAACCATTTAACAATTTCCATCTAAATTTAAACGTTTGTTATATAATACCTCCTTCGTGATTGTTATGATAATGAAACAACAGTTGATTAATTGGATTTAGTTAAAAGCTTTCAGTTTTTCCCAAAATATGGGCACACGCGTTCCGATGTGCCCATAGGGCACAGGTGTCGGTACAGTTCCACACGCGCCCCCTAAATTAATTGGAGGCCTTCTTGCCTAGGCACAGAATATCCGCGAGCGAAAAAAACCTCCTCCACTTCATCCGAAAAAAAGCAATACTCTGTCCGGCCCACCTTGAGCATTTGAATTATTCAACAGGCACCGATCGCCATCACCTGTTCCGATTGCACCGCGAGGGGGCACGCACTCACCGACAAAAAAAAATATACGTATGTATTAAAGAGTTAACAACTGAAGAGTTGAAGGGCTCGTTTATAACCGAAAAAAGGTTATAGAGCTGTAGGCGGATTCAATTCAGTAGGTAACCAACCGACTGGTGTTTTATACATGAGAACAGCAACAACAACAGAAAAAAAACTTATTATATAATGTGCTCCGCATACATTATAAGGCTTGTTCTTTTCATTGTAATCATAGTCTTTAGCACGTTATGTAATGTATAGTTCACACTTCCAATTGAATATTTCAATTTAGTAATATTTTATATATTTTTTTCCATTTATATTTCCTAAGAAAGACGATTTTTCTACATTATTTAGTATATTTTATATAGAAAAAAAATGAAAAACTTAATTTACAAAAAAAATGCAGATTTCAATAGAAATTGAATCACCAAAATTTTCAAAATCATTGAGTAAATAAACTGTGCACATATTTTAAACAAATACTTTATGATAAATAAACGCACCTGCAGTTTGTATTTAATTTACGTAATAATTTGTAATAACTGGAATTTTGCAAAAAGATAAAAGTTTCTTTTAAAATATTATTTTATTCATTTCATTTTAGTTAAAATAGCATTTATTTAATTTCACTATTATATCTTTCATACAATATTGGGTTAGAGAAATGTCAAATTTTGACGTCTAAAATGTCAAATTATATTTCACAAACGTCAATTTTATTTACTATTTAATATTCTTATTTCCGTTATATAATATCGTTTAGGTGAGTAGGTTAGAAAAATTTCATAAAACTTTGACGTTTAAAATGTCAAATTTAATTTCACAAACGTCAATTAACTAATATGCATTATTATTTCTAATATCGTCTAGGTAACTGGATTAGAGAAATGTCACATTCATAATTCAACATTGACGTTTGAAATGTCAAATTATATTTCACAAACGTCAATTTTTTTTACTGCTTAATATTCTTATTTCTGTTATATAATATCGTTTAGGTGAGTAGGATAGAAAAATGTCATTCAACTTTGACGTTTAAAATGTCAAATTTAATTTCACAAACGTCAATCTAATATTTGATATTATTTGTATTATATAATATCAGGATTAGTGAAATGTGTACAATTGTTAAATGTTGTATTTTCAAGGAATCGAGTAAATATTTTTGTATAGTTAAAAAGAAGAAGATATATATTTTATGCCACGTCAGTCGTATAATTGTTGATTTCTTGATTTTAGTGAGGTCCTTGCAGTGTTAACAGTTGCTACCAGAAGTCCAGTAAATTGCCGTAAGTCGAGCCGCAAAAGCAGGATCGGATCGGCATCACAAAAAAGGACTTTTTTTTTTGGCTGCCGATCCAGTCGTGTGCCGCGTTTTTATTTATTTATTACACAAAAGAGAAATTATTCCTTTTTTCAATCTTTATTCTTCAGCAACTACGTTCGTCTACTTTTCACTGAAAGGTAGCCCGTTTATTACCCCCATCAGAAGGACATACAGAAGGGAAAAAATACTGTCCTTTGAGGACGGGAGGAAAACGCCGACAAAGTTTTATTTCCTTTCCTTTCACATTAACATCCTCACTTACTTTTTTCACTTATCTATAAACTTTCTTTTCAGCATCCCTTAAATAATACATTAACATCTTCACTACATTTTCACGAATCTTATCGATTTTTCTTTGACCAAAAACCTAAGTAAATAATAATGGAAAAACTATTACATAAAAAGCTTTTTCATTTCTTACAAAGAAAATATCAAAAAAGTTGATTAAATAAGTAAAATAGTAGCAATGCAATCGATTTGCGCTACTGTAAATAAAATCAATCGATAGGTAGATATATCGATAAAGTGCAATACTTCAAAAAAAATGTAGACGTTTCCAACATAATGAGAAAGAGAGAGAGAAAGATTTAAAAGAAATTATATAAATATATATAAAAAAAAAAAACTTTTCACGTTTTGTTGATACAACGACCATTATCTTATTGCCTGTGTGTGTTTATCGATAAATTCAATACAAATATAGACTGAATGAGAGATCGTGTGAGGTGGAAGGCCGCCTTTGTCGGTGATTCGAAAAATTCCTCTATTACAAAATCCCAAACTCGAATTACGTTTCTTTACAAATTTCATCACTTTTTGCAACAACAAATTTTCATCACAATCAAATTTGCTTAGTCTAGATTTGACATTTCTCTAATGTCAAATTTAAATTCAACTTTGACGTTTGTCAAATGTCATATTAAATTTCACAGACGTCAATTATGTTATATAATATTGAATAGGTTAGAGAAATGTCAAATTCAATTTCATAAACGTCAATGTTTCGTTTTTGTTGTTTTAATGAATTACTATTTCAGCAGAATCTTTCTGTTTAATAATGTTGCCTTAGTAACTGTCAGATAAACGTCAATGTCAAATTAACAATTTACAGAATTATGTATTTAAAAAATAATATTAATATGTTTACTTGAGAAACCTAAACAAATCTAAAACTAATCTAAATTTTCCATTATCTGCTCTTTATTTTTTTCTTCTTAAATTAAACAGAATAATCCTCGGACACTTATATAACACTTTTTTTGTAACTGGGTGTTTGGATTTCACCCTCGACAGTTTTTAGGAAATAAATAAACTTCGTGAACGACGTGTAGAAAAAAGAGCGTATAGGAAAAATAAGAACATGTTTTTCGGAGCGGAATAATAAATCTTCGGTGGGTTCTGTTTCGTTTTCATCAACGCAATCCGAAGGAATTACATGCCAACGAAAACTGACACCTCTCATTCAAGTGTCTGGACGTATGAGCATGTGCTGTCGAAGGCCAATAACTTTGCCACTTTAAGACCGAAGAAAAGATTATTGGTAATGAAGACGTGGGGCGTTTGGGAATGCCAAAAGGCATATCAAACTGATTCAAAGAAACACTCTCTCAAAGTTCTGATATTGATGTAATTCAAGTAGGAATGGTCCACTTTAGATTTTTTTTTTTAATATATGATTTGTCGACAGTTCAGATTTATGTTAAATTTTGAAAAAAAAGTAAAAGAATAATTTTAACGTAAATTTTTCTTGAAAATTAATTTTAAACAAATAAATAAGAAATATTTGTAAAAAATTACAATGAAATTTTCTAATTTACAAATTTTACAGTTTTTTTCAGTAAAAGTTTCGTCTGTTTTCATTTTATCATATTTTCTCTAAAATTATTTAAATTTGTCAAAAATTTTTTCTTTTTCAAAATTCTGCAAAGTTTGCAATTTAACGTGACGGATCGAATTATGGAAACACGTGGAACGCGTAAATCTGGTTCAAACTGAAGAAAGACGAAAGAGAAGGGTTGTTTTCGTTTAGGGCAGAGCAATCGAGTAGATTGCAAAAATATTTTGGTTAATTTTTTTGAAGCGTGACGCGGCCGGAGGAACCCTTTCGCTTCGAGAAACCCTTTTGTCGCACGCCAAAAATTTTGCTCCGTTATTCGCCAACATTGCACCAGTTGCAAAATGTCGTAAAATGAGGTAACTCTTCCATTCCGTGAAAAAAATCTGCAACATAAGTGAAAAACCCTTTCCTCGAACCCTTTCGCTCTCATCCGTGACGCATTTGCAGAAAATTTGACAATTTTATTGCTCAATAAATATTCCAATTAAAACATCGAAATTATTTATATTAAAAAAAAAAAGTATTGATTCCGAACAAGAAAATTCTACTAGTTTTAAGCCCATTACGCAATTTGCTTCGAAGAAAAAAGTTAAATAATATTTTTCTACGCATTTCTTTCAAAGTCAAAATATCAAGTAGAAAAGAAGTACAGTAAAAGTTTATTTATTATATGCGTTGCACAATCTTCGCAGAAGAAAATCCCGAAAAAACTCCTTTTTTTTTTTAAAGTTATGCAATTGACACAATAAAAACAGACGCAATTTACTAACAAAACTTGGGTATTTCTGCACTTTTTTTCCAGTGATTTTTAACGAAAACTTATGCAATTGGCACAATAAACTTACGCAAGAAGCGAAAATTGCGTTATGCAATTGGCACAATAAAAAATTTTGCCGAACACACAAAAAAAAATTGCACAACTTGCCTGCAAAAACGGTTTTACGACCCCCACAAAACGGGAGTTTAGAAATAGAAGAAAAAAAAATGGAGCAAAGGAATGATGCAAGTTTAAAATATTTACGCAATAAACGGCACTTGACTTTTTTTTTTCGGCCGGACCTTCGACGAAGATTCAGAGTTTTAGGGCTTTTGCGCAATTTTTACGGTTTTCGATTTGTGAAAAACTGTTTTCCGAGAATGAAATATTCAGAAAAAAATAAATGTGGATGTTTAAACGGTAGCCGGTGCCGTTACGTAACGAACACCGTTTTTCGGGAGGATCCGATTTCGGTGTCCAGACTTGGGGAAAAAATTGTCTTTGATTTTGACCGACTATGCAAATTTTCGGTCTAGTTTGAAGGCACGTCCGGATCGAATAACCTTATTATAGAAATTGATTCCCGTTTCCAAATCATCTTTCTTGTTAGAGCTGAAGATTTCTCGGAGGTTGGACTTTGTCGGCGCAATTGTGCACGCTCCAATCTTATTACTGTTTTGTAAACAAATCGAGGATGTGTAAAGGGTTAAGGCTGCAGGAGGTCCGGTGGTAAAAGCGAAAGGATTCTAACAGAAAAAAAAGGGTTTCATCGGCTGCAAAGTCGCAATAAATCGGTTATATTACGTCTACCGTACGAAAGAATGAGGTCTTGTTATTCGCAACGTTATTCTTGCGTGCTGTAAAAGTTACAGTTTTTCGTTGCGGGAAAGAGTTGAAGGAATCTGGGGCACAAATTAGTTATGCATCTATACATTTTTTTTTGTAGAATCCATAAATAAACTACTCCTTTCTCAATTTTTGGCTACTTTACTTACAAGACGATTTTCGCAATTTATGACATCGTTTTGCGAAAGACGTTACAGTTACCTGAAAAGGTATTACATTTTTATTACGTTATACACGCAACATTAACTTTCGCTTAACATCTTGCATTATGCAATTGTAAAAAATATTACTCAAGCGCTCGTGCCAAGTGTCAAAATTTGCAACTCTAATATTATTACAACACACTTAATCCTTACAATAAAAAAAAAACAATTTAGGTAATTTACTAACTTAAGAATAACGGTATTATTTTATTACTTATATTTTATTGCAGCTAATGATAAATTCTGATTATACTAATATTTATCACACTTAATTTCTTTTATCTTGTTATATAATAATTATTTCAGTATTATATTCATTCATTAGCAAAAAAAAAGTAAAAAAGTTGTATCAAATTTCAGTTAGAAATTCGAAAAAATTGTAAATATTTTATTGCTACAAAAAATTTTCTTCTTTATGTTATATAATAGAGTATTGATGGATTCATTTCGCTGGAGTGCAATTTTATTCATTAAGTAATATTTCTTATTGAAACTTAGTCTAAATCTATAATAAGTTAAGTTTTATAATTAAAATTATAAACGCAGGTAAATTTCTAATTTAAAAAGTTATAAACCAATTTACTTTATTGAATTATTAAGGTAAAATTGTAATTTAAAAATTTAAGTAAAGTTTATTACGCAGTGATTAATTTGATTAGGAAATGTGACACTGAAAAAATAATGTTAAATATTTTATTTCTGCAAAATTTTAAACTAAATCTACAATCATATTAAAATTTATAAATTCAGATAAATTTCGAATTTTAAAAATTATAAAAAAATTACTTTATTTATTTTTTAAAGAAAAATTGTAATTTAAAAATTTCAGGTAAATTTCTTCTATTTATTTCGTTTATTGCATAACAATTATTTGGAATAGGACACTAAACAAATTAGTAAAATTAATTTTCTACAAAATTTTAACTAAATCTACAATCATATTAAAAATTCAGGTAAATTTCGAGTTTTAGAAGTCCTAAACTGATTTTCTTTATTGAATTATTAAGGTAAATTTGTAATTTAAAAATTTCAGGTAGATTTCTTCTATTTACTTCATTTATTGCATAACTAAATCTACAATAATATTAAAAAATATAAATTCAGGTAAATTTTGAATTTTAAAAGTCATAAACTAATTTACTTTATTTTATTATTAAGGTAAAAATTTCAGGTAAATTTCTTCTATTTACTTCGTTTATTACGTAACAATTAAATCGATTAGGAAGTCAAAAAATTTGTAAATTTAATTTTAAATATTTTATTCCTACAAAATTTTTAAACTAAATCTACAGTCATATTAAAAATGATAAATTCATGTAAATTTAGAATTTTAAAAGTTATAAAATAATTTACTTTATTGAATTATTAAGGTAAAATTATAATTTAAAAATTTCAGGTATATTTATTCTATTTATTGCATAACGATTAATTGGATGAATTAATTATTAAATTGAAAGAATTTGAAACTAAAAAAATAATTTCAAATAATATATTCATACAAAATTTAATAAAATAATTTAAAAATTTCTAGTATATTTATTAATTTTTTATTGAAACTTAATATAAATCTAGAATCATTTAAGTTTGATATTAAAAATCGATTAATTTGTTTTGAAAATTAAAGAAAATATCATAAGTATTTTTATAAATTTTATTCACTGTTAAGTTGCGTTTAGTTGATGATTACCACGTTCCAGGTAATCTTATCTTAATTAGTCGTTACTTTTACTGCGTTTTCTGTATTATGTTTTAGTCTCCGTTTTATCAAATTTTGTATAATTAATGATTCAGACTTTAAGGTTTCGCAAACGCGCCGGAAAAAACAAAAAGCCAAACCTCGCCTTCGCTTCTCTCCACCTACGCGCCAACGCACGCTTTTTTGCACACGTATGAGAAAAGGTGTAATGAAAGCGCGCAATAAACGAGAGAAACGCAGATGATTGGCGAATCGTCTAATTCGGAGCGCGCGTCGGCGCCGATCAAAAGGAGATCAAAGGGTACCGCTATCTCGGCCAAGTGTATGGTAGCCTGCGATAAGGGACGACATGTACACACCTTGGTATTCCGGACGTGTATTATTGTGCACATATAATATGTTCACATTTGGTGTTTGAACAGCGGACAACTCTCAAACAGACGGAAAATATTTATATTTATTAACGTCCCTTATTTCCACACCAATTTTTTTTTTCAAATATTATATTTATTTTTTGTATAATATACTTTTTTTTATTGTTGCTGTTGCATTTATTGCAGAGAGAGTAAAGAAAAAAGGGAAATTTCCATTATTATTATTATTTTTTGTATTATTTTTGTTTGGGCTGCAGCGTATATCAACTGGGAACGGTTATTACACGATAACTCAATTACCGATGGAAATGTGTGGCCCCGGGTATCATCGGATAAACATCAATTGCCATATTTATTTACTGATTAGTTTGGATGCACCTCCGATTCGCCCCTCATGGCCCTCAGTAAACAGAGAAGCCCTTATTCCTACATTACATTCATATGCGTTTTTAATGGCGAAAAATGTACACGATAACAAAGACCGCCGCATCAATTTATCCTACATCAAAATATACTAACAAACTATAGTTACAAGTACATTTTTTGATTTTACTTCAGTTTCAAATAATTTGAAACTTTTATTAATTATCAGTATAAACATTTTATGTATTTCTAATATTTACAAATTTTACTTTTATTAAATTTATTTAAGGAAAAAAACAACAATTTCGGTGATACTCAAATCTTTTCTATCATCTAAACTAAATTAATCTTATTTGATTAAAGTGAACGAAAATATAAATAAATATGAAATATGCACAAAATTATTTCAATTTTCTTTAAGGATTTTTCAAAGAATTTATCAAAATTAAATAAAAAATATCATGAAAGTTCATTTGCATTTTTTTTTTCATCTCATCAGAAAATTTTAATAATTATCAATTAGTATAAATATTGTATGCATTTCCTACATCAAACCTGTTTACGAATTTTACTTTTATTCAATTTCTTTCAAGAAAAAAATAATTTCGTTAAAACTCAAAACTTTTCAATCAGATTAAAGTATTAAAATGCGAACAAAACTCTTTCAATTTTTTTCAGCGATTTTTCAAAGAATTTATAATTATTTAAAAAATATATCATTAGAAAAATTCAATAATTATCAATTAAATCAATTTGTAAGAATATTGTTGTATTTTTCTAAGATAACAACTATTTATGAATTTTATTTTTATTAAATTTCTTTCAAGAAAAAACAACAATTTCGTTGAAACTCAAATCTTTTCAATGACTAAAACTAATTTATTCAATTTTATTAAAGTGAACGAAAAAACTAAGTATGAAATGTACATAAAATTATTTCAATTTTTTTCAGCGATTTTTCAAAGAATTAATCAGAATTTAAAAATATATATCATTAGAAAATTTCATTAATTATCAATTAAATCAATTTGTAAGAATATTGTATGTATTTCTAACATTAAAACAATTTATTAATTTCGTTGAAAATCAAATCATAATTAAATATGAAATATACATAAAACTATTTCAATTTTCTTTGGCGAGATTTTTCAAAAAAATGATCAGAATTTAAAAAAAAAATCATGCAAATTCATTTGGATTCTACTCGTCTCATTTGAAAATCTTATAAATTAGCAAATATGACAATTAGTAATAGAAGTAATGAATTAAATTGAACGAAATGTTAAATATACACAAAACTATTTCAATTTTCTTTAGCGATGTTTTTTTTTACATTTTTTTTTAATCTCAAACTCAAATACAATACATTCAAATTAAAGGTTTTATAATAATTTGAATGTAATAATTAACAATTAAATAAATTTAAATATTCAAGCTTTAATCGACAAATTTCAATTTTTGATTTCAGCTCTAAATTTGTAAAAAAGTTTGTTATTATTTAGATTCGATGATTCTGAATTTTCGTAAATAATTTGTAATAATTATAATTTATTAATTAAATTGCTTTGAATATACTATTATAATGTTATAGAAAAGAGAAAATAATGTTTTTGCTTTGAAAAATAAGATTTGTTTGCAAATTTATTATTTAAACTCAAAAATTGAAAAAAAATGTAAATTTAGTTAAAAATCGGCAAGAATTCACATATAAGAATTTTTCATATAAATATTATATAAATTCTTCCATAGTGTTTGATGAGTATTGTTAATTTTTATGGAAAATTTAAATTTCATGTTAATGTTTTGAGAAATATTATGCTTTTTCGTCATGTAAACATGAATTATCCAATTCTAATCAAAATCAGAATTCTTTACATTTTATATATGATTTAATGTTAATTGTTAAAGAAAAATAAATATTTTTTAAGAAAATGATTTTTCCTTTCTAATATCATGAAAACTGTAAAAATAACAAATCTTCCATAAGAATTACACTAGAGCTACAAAAAAATATTAACTATATGAAATTGAAACAAATTTTATTAAAAGTTCAAAATAATATAAGAAATTAAATAATTTTCTTGTAAATGTTCATGTTTGAAAAAATTATTTTTCTATGACAAAAACGATTTTGTATTTCTAATATCATGTAAATTACGAATTATTTTTGTTACTAAAACTACAATTTTTTTAAAATAAAATAAACAACAAAATTAATGAAAAATTAAAATTTACTTAAGTTAAAAATTGTAATTTTTTTAAATCTTTATATTCATTAGTAATTTTTCTAGCAAATAAAAGTATTAAAAATATTAATAGCTAACTAATTATGATCAGTTTATTAACACTTTTCTTAATTCTAAACCCAATTATTTAAACTTAAAAATACATAATTAGAATTATTATAATTTGTTAATAATTACGAAATAGAAATGTTATTTTTTATAATTAGTAATATTGAATTATATTTTAAAAAATTGGTAGTTTTTATGTATAAATAAAAGTGGTATGTAATTATTTTTTTTGCAAGAACATCAATTATCACCTCTTCATAGTCGAATAATAAAAAACTCAAAAAAAAAGGAGTGAAAAAGGATTGCAAAAAAGGATAATATTTTATTTGCACTCATGATGACTTCTTCACCTCGCAAAAAAATATGAAATACAACCCTTTCCAAACCCTTTACACCGTCAATTGGCAAATAATCCTTTCCCCATTCAACTCTTTGCTATTTTCCAAATGTGTTTATCGACTCTGTAAACCCGTTCCCGTCCCGAAAGGATTATGGATGTTTTGCAAAGTAATCATTTCGCTTTTCGGAATGCGCCAGAGAAGGCAAAAACGAAGGTACCGTTTATTACTGTACATTTTCACTTTCCTCATAAAAAACAGCAAAAGACACACAGACACAAAAAAACTGCACTTTTTCCCTTTTTTTTTTTATTACTGCCACCCCCTTTCTTGACCCGTTCATCGCAAAGGATTGCCAAGAAGAGTTGTAAAGGCATAAAAAACCGTACTTTTTTTTAGAATATATATTTTTTAACCGTTTTTCGGGTTAAAAAAGAGTTCGCCGTCAAGAAAACTTGTGGATCGTAAAGGAGCGCTTCTAAAAAATGATAATAAAAATACTTTTTTTCTTTAGTCAAAGTAACGTTTCGCTTTCAAGGGTTGAGTTTTATTTCTCAGTCAACTCGGAGGCACATTTTTCTTTTTTGGTTTTGCTACTATTGGTTACTTTTTTTTTATTAATTTATTAATATATTTTCCCTCCGGTTCTCGTTTTCCTACCGTCCCTTTTACAATTCGGGTTGTTTCTACCGTTCGGTTGACTTTACTTTATTATTCATTTTAATACTTTTTTTTTATTACTCAAAAATTTTGTTAGTTTTTTTTTTGGAAAATTTTTGGACGCACATATTTGTTTTCAATTTAAATACCGTTCATAATTTAAATTATGTTGCCTCAATTTTTATAGGTTTTTTCAGTTTACAATTTCCAGAATCACATTAAGGGCTGAAAGCAATAAAATTAATAACCTGAATGCTCTGAAAATGGTACCAAAAAATATTATAGATAGAAAATAATTTAATTGTTAAGTGTTGCTAAGTTGTTTATTTAATGACTACGACGCAATTGTTTATAACCTAACTTTTTTGACAGTTTGACTGAAGGGTGACAGCTGTCATAGTTGTGATTCTGTAAATAGATTGAAATCTAAATGTATCTATTAAAAGCTGTATCTATTAGTATGCAATAATGAATATGATTTTATTGCACCCCTCGAAATGTGTACGGTTATTGCGAGCGACGGGGTAAGGGTGGTATGTCGATATAAGCGGATTACCATTTGATTCGTGTATCGAAAACGATCCGTGGAATTAGTTTTCAGTGCGCGTGTTCGAGAATGTGTGCATGGAACACGGTAGGGCGGCGCGCGCCCCCTCGCCGATCGCAGGGAAATGGCGGCGGATAATCCGATTTCAAAACCGTTTTGCGCTGGATCCGTTTGACTTTCGCCCCGATGCGTATCTCTCTCTATATGTAGAGCCGTTTTGGAGAGGTGCGCGTGCAGATAACGATCGCCGTTTCCGGCGCAAATTGGACGCGAAATCAGTTTAAAGCCGCCGCCCCTTCACTCTCTCGCTCACTTTGCCGCCCCCGCGGTGCCGCCCGAAGAGCGCGTTCACAAAGGCCCCTGATCGTATTTGCATACGGTAATTGACGATTAAATCGGTGCGCCCCGGGCGCCCGAAATATGACATCCCCGGATGCAGAGGATGCCGTCGCGACGCCTCCAGAAATATCATGTTATTGCACAGAGCCGGACCTGTTTCAAAAACAGTAATATCAGTAGAAAACCTAATAATTCTGTACATTATGAAAAAGCTAATTAATTACCAAATAATTACATAAACTTAGAACAAACATAAAAAATAAAAATCTCAACGGTGTAACATTTTTGAAAAATTTGAAAATATGTCTCGACTATTTAGATCTAGTTTAATATCATTTTTATTGTTTTAATAAGGACAGACATAAAAACATTTTGTTACAACGTTGTCATGGATACAAAACGTCAGATTTTCTATATTTTTCAGGACGCCTATTCAAAAATTTGACATTAAGAGAAACGTCAGAATATATTATTTTTAACCTGAAAAATGTTATATTTTTTTTATTTTTTAACAGTTATTTACAGCGATAGTTATTCTTCACATTACAAATAGGCTACAATATTATCTTAAATGTGAATTTTCTATTATCTAATTAGCGTGAATAATTAACAAATAATTACATAAAACGAGAAGATTTAATCAAATTTGAAAGCTATTTTGTATATTTTTCAGGATGATTGAAGACAAAAAATGTTTTCATTATTTTTCTAAAAATTTATCTTGATTATAAAAATTTGACAGTAAGAGAAACGTCAGAACACATTATTTTTAATTAATTATAAAAAAAAACATTTTTTACAGTTGTTTACAACTTTTCATGCATTTTCAAGCTGTCGCAACGCTTTCTGAAAAATGATGTAATAGTATACTCAGAACTGAAACTGTTTCAAAAACACTAATATTTATTTATAAAAATAGTAATTCATTACATTACAAAAACATCAAAATATTTTGTTACAACGTTGTCATGGATACAAAACGTCAGATAATTTTGTATATTTTCTGCCTGTAATTTCAATGACTTCATTTTTTTTTTACAAATCTATATTTAATGCAAAAATTTGACAGTAAGAGAAATGTCACATCATATTGTTTTTAACCTAAAACATGTTATAACAATTTCATTTTTTCAATTGTTTGTCATGAATAATGTTAAATTTTACAGTTGATGAAATAAATTCTTAAAACATCAAAATATTCAGTTTTTTAAATTAAAACTGTAGTTTTTCAGTTGTTTGGTATGGATGAAAAACGTCAAATTTTACAGTTGATGAAATAAATCTACAAAAACATTAAAATATTTATTTTTTTTAAAATTAAAACTTTGGATCTGAAAATTTTTGTATTCTTAACACTTTGATGCGGTCCTGGCGACGTGTGAACGAGGCGTTGAAAAACCGTTCTGTTTCTTCTCTCCCCATTTCGTTTTCTTCTTCACGGATAGTTTAGCTCTCCACACGCACCACACGTTACGTTATCTCCTTTTCCCCGAAAAAGCGAAAAACTCAAGTGGCTGCTAAAACCTATCCGAAAGATAGTTTTCAAGCGTTTTCACGAGATAAAGAGGGAATGGGTCCACTTCAGAACCATCAACTCCTCGGATCTGGTCGATGCAAGTGCGCAGTTATTAACACCATTAGGGATATCCTCCCAAAAGAGAAACCCCTTTTTATCAGCATCTTCATACCAATTTTTTTGTATCACTTCTAACAGCCTCCCCAAAGGCCAAATAAATAATCGAACACTTGTGCAATCGAACCGCCCTCAACACTCTCCCAAAAACCAGAATCTCAGCTCCGATCTACGAATCCAGCGTTAATTAAGTGGAAAATAAAAAATATATATAGAGAATTTTAGTCACACGCATTTTTTCCATTGCAACGTAAAAAAAAGTCAACTTTAAAAGGCTTCCGCTCTCTTCAAACGTCCTGTTTACATTCCTTCTGATTGCCGCAATAAAACTAACAATGCTTTCGGCGTTTCTGTTGCAGTCGAAAAGGCACCCCTGGCACGCTTACTGGCCTGCAGTTACCCCAAATTTGCACGCCGTTACATTTTTTCCTCTGTCCCTCTACTTTCCATCCCAATATTTCTAAGGTCTTTGCCACATGGCCCAGAATTTTGTAAAAACTGCACTAAAAGGAAATCTTTTGGGTCAAGCACAATAGAGAGTGAACTAAAAAAGGTACAAGATTATCGAAAATTAGTGCAAAACTTAGGTTTTATTACGTTAAACGAGACTATAAACCTTTAGAATACTACGTTTTTTTAAACCTAAATAAAAAACGAAATGCAATTATTACGTGCATTTTTTTTATGGTTACAAAAAACGAGAGCATCTAGAAAAATTCTTAAAAAAAATATATAACATGAAGTCAACCTACAAAAAAATATATTAAGGGTAGTCGGTTTTTCCTTTGCAGGTCAACTTTTGCTGAAAATCCAAGAAAAGGAAATATGTTTTGAATATCATTTATTTTTCACTTTAAAAACATCTTTTTCTTTAAAAAAAAGAAAATAACAGCATGTAAAAATTACAAGATTTTTATTTAATTCAAAATTTTCTTAAATTAAGAATGTATACATTTTTACTTTTCTTATCGTTATATAATCCTCACTTACTTAAACTAATAGACTTTATTTACAGTTTAAGACAATCTTTATTTTATTAGCCTTAAATATTATTACTAGAAGATTTGTATCCTTTTTCACATTTTATTTTTCTAATTATTATCTTTATAATAATAATTTGTAAATACTTACTAAAATGTAAATAAAGATTAATAATCTAATATTTCCTCGTATTTTATTCATTGAAAATCCTAGAAGTAAATATACAATGGAAAATCCTATTTTTATGATTTAATATTTGTTTTGTTGCAAAAATATTGTAGTAAATTGTATTTCCAATTCATCAAATTGTTTTTAGAATTATAATCTATGAAATATTTAGAAAATCTTTATTTATTATTTAATTTAGAGAATTTTGTGAATCAATTTCATTCAAAAATTAAATTATTTTTAATTGAAATTTTTCAAATTGAAAATTTGATTAAAATTATGAATAAAATTGTGTTTTACATAAAATTTTCTAGTTTTATTGAAAAATCAAAAGTAATTCGTGAAAACGCTTTATAAAAATCGAAGATATAAACATGTTTCTTTAATTTTAGTAAATATTTCTAGTAAATCAAATTGAAGAATATTTTCAATAAAAACTGAAATCTTTCAAAGTTGTATAAATGAGAATAAAGAATAAATACTTTTTTTGGATTGAAATAAATGAAATATTTTTTTTTCAGTGAATTTGAAATGATTTAGAATAATTGTTTTGTAATAAAGACTTGAGTTCGATTTAGTTAAAATGTATTGAAAAAAAATAGTGTTGGATGAAGCTGAAGAAAGAATACAGTTGGATAAATACAAAAGCTTAACTGTGTGTCGTGTGACCCTGAGAAGAACGGTAATGTTTCGAGGACGTTGGAATGAGAGAGACGCGTGGACCATGAAACGGTTTCAGGACTTTACGGTTGAGTCTTCCGTCATCCTCGATCCCATCGGATCTGGTGGGTCCTTGCCAGTCGCGTGGTAGGGTCCATAAAGTAATAAATAAAAAATAAAAGTAAGAGTAATAAATGAGAAGAAAGCAGGATCGATGCAAGGTCGCTCCGGCTCGACCATAAACCCATAAGAATTACATCTTTTTTTTGCGCAGCGTTTCGTCGCGATAGTAAATGCACACTAACGGCACAAAGGGCCGCCATTGTCACGGCCCTAAACGTCAATAAACGACGAACGTAAACACCGGAGAATTTCCGTGGAACTGCACGAGTCCAACAACGATGACAGCAGAAGAAGATGCTAAACTGCATTCGTGTATCTAATCATTTCTTTCTTCGCATAACTGGACCGGAAAATCGAATTTGTAGCACATTAAACATCAAGGAAAAAATGTTTAATTTTCTTAGTATAGATCAGATAATCCGATTTAGCTTAACTGTAAATTTCTATACACAAATTACAAATCTATTCCAATAAGTTTAGATTCACAATTATTATTAAGTCTATTTCTTATTGATGTAAATTGTTGTAAAAAATATAATATTAATAACTGAAATTTGCACAAATTATTTTAAAATCATTTAAACTTTTATGTATAATAAAAATTTGAAGAAATTGATGTAACAATATAATATTTGTATAACTGAAATTTGAAATTTATAATAATTTGCACAAATTATTTTAACCTTTATGAATTATGAAAATTCGAAGAAATTAAATTAAAAACGTAATTTATACAATTTACATTTGCACAAATTATTTTAATATTATTACATAGTTTGTATGCACGTTTTTGTATAATAAAAACAGGTATAAATTGATGTAGCAATATAATATTTGTATAACTGAAATTTGCACAAATTATTTTAATATTATTACATAGTGTGTACACAACTTTCTAAATAATAAAAACAGGTAAAAATTGATGTAAAAATATAATATTTGTTTAACTGAAATTTGCACAAATTATTTTAACCTTTATGTATAATGAAAATATAAAGAAATTGAATTAAAAACGTAATTTATACAATTTATTTTTGCACCCTTTTTGTAAAATTTGATGTAAAAATATAATATTTATATAATTTAAAATTTGCACAAATTATTTTAAAATCATTGCCTAAAATTACTTTTAATAAGTATTATACAAAAAAAATGACAGTTTTAAGGATAATTTTAGATTATAATAGATTTTAACCTAATTACCAAAACAATAAGGAATACAGTATCCATAGCAACTGAAACTATTGTTATATAATGTATGAGATTAGTTTCAGTTGCTATAGATACTGTTTTCTACTATAATTTGTATTAAAATTTATATTTATTTTAATTTTATTAAGTTTTGATTTCGAATAATTTTGTAAGCGAATAATTAAGTGATTGTATATTATTAATACACAAAAAAGAAACTACAAAATTCATCAAATATTACATAATATTTAAAAAAAAACATACAATCTACATATCCACTAATCTATGAAATTGTTTGATTCTCGGTATCAAAACTGAATGTGGTGACATACCTAGGATTTCGTATAGCATCGATATTTATGTATGAATGAGAATTAGTGTGAACAAATTCGATTAATCACCGGATTTCTCCTAATCCTAATTCAAGTCGATATCGAAATAACGCGCACTCGAATCGAGTGCAAAATTGAGCCTACTTTGATTTAATTAATTTCCGGCTTGCATCGAATGCAATCACGAAACGCAATAAATTCGCGGTAAATATTTGACTTTCCGACCTAAGTGCAAATCGATCCGGAAAAACTGTATTTGCTCATTTTATTGCATAATTCGTAACATCTGGATAATTGTAAAAATACAAAAAAATCTAAATCAAAATATTGCTAAAAATTTAATCATTTTGCAATGTTAACAGAAAATTTAATTTTAATATTTTATAAATCATTACATAATTATTAGTACAAAGAATTATGTAATAATTTTGATTTATTTAAATATTTACTAATAATCAAAATATTGTTAAAAATTTTATTATTTTACAATGTTAACAGGAAATTTAATATTTTATATTATAAAATTACATAATTCTTAGTACAAAATTGATTTAAATATATTTTACTAAATATTTAATATTTAAGTTATTTTTTTTAATTTTGTCAACAAATTATTAAAAATATTGAGTTTTTTGAATATTTACCAAATAAACTCATAACAGTATTTTTCTCTAAAATTAATGAAATATGAGAGATTATAATATTTGAAGAAAAAAAAACTTTAAAATTAAAAAAAGTACAAATCTTACAAGTACAAATATTATTGATGATTTATTAACAAAACGTTTTGAAAAATTATTAATAAAATGATGAATTTTGTTAAAAATTATTGGAATCTTTTTATTTAATAAAAATAATTACGAAAAATGTTGTGATTATATAAAAATTTATTATTTAATTTTTGTAGTTGAAAAAAACATAATTCCATGTTCCATATTCATCATCATTCCTAATACGAATTTTTTTCTACCAGATTTCCCAGATCAAACGGTAAGGAATAAATTAAGTTTCTCTTTCATCCTTTTATCCTTCCTTTCTTTTTCTCATTTGAGAAATCCGAATTTATATCATTTTCTCCCAAGTTTCTGTCGTTTCGTTCGTTCCTTCCACCGTTTTGCGGACAATTTAATTTCGCTCGCCTCTTCCCTCTCGCCACTCCTCTCCATCTCTTTCGTTTTATGTACAATCTGCAGACCATCTTCTCGTGCCATCGCCAATTTTGGCGGTTGTCATAGCAACGCACTGGGAGGAAAATGGAAGCTGCGAAAATCCGCGATCAATAGACGCGGAAACCCGTGAGAAATGTGCGTGGGAAAAACACAAGCGCACAGCGACAAAATCCATACAGTAAAAATATTCGTTGGAAAATTCATAATTTTAATTTAAATTTATTTATATTTACAGAAATCTTCATTTTACTATTATTATTTAAACGATTTTTAAAAAGAAAAGTAAAAATTTTTATAGACAAATTATAACACAAATTTCTTCCTCTTAATAAATTATTAATACAAACGCTTTGTTACTTTTAATTAATAAATTATAATTTCTAAAAAAATATTTTCTAAAATTCGTCTAATAGTTCTTTTTATTTATGATAACTACTAGCCTTAATTAGTCATAATCATTGGGTCATAGTCTGACGACTAAATTAATTTCTTACAAAAATAATAAATTAGTAATTGAACAATAAAATAATGCATTTATATATAATTTTTAAGGTGCGATATTGTTTTAAAGTGCGGAATTAAATGATAATTTATTGAGGATTAACGGATTAAGTCATCAGCAATTTCGAGGGCTTTAGATAATAGCACTCAAGGAATTTATTGCAACCGATGGAAAGTATTTCGATATGAAGGAAAATGTAGTTTAAAAAATAAAAATAAGGATGAAATTAAATATTTGTCATATACAATCAAATTAATGATTAAGTAACTATATTATAGTTAAACATAACTTTTAGGTTGTTCAAGTATTTCATCATCGCATAGTAAGTACCATATGTCAGATACTTGCACTTATCCTAATATAAGTACTCGATAATTTACTGACAAGTCTCAATTAGTTTGTTCCTAAAATAACTAAATTATATAACTTAAAAAAATATTAAATGTAATAAATATCAAATTAATTATTGGAAATTATATTTTTAATTCAAAAAAAAAAAAATTATATAAACTGTAATTAGTTTAAATAAGTATATTGAAATTATAGTAGCGTTGTACTGCACCCAATTGTTTATAAAACTTTATTTTAACATTTTGTCAAAAAGTGACAGCTGTCATTTTATTTAAAAATGTATTATGTAATATTAAAATAATGAAAAGAAGTTGGATTTTTGTGAAAAACTCAACTCAATTGTTTATAAAATATATTTTTTGATATTTTGACAGCCGTCATTTTATATAAAAATTGAACGCAACTGTAATATTAAAATAATGAAAGGAAATACTACTGTCGCTTTTTAAAGGTTAAGTTGGATTTTTGGGAAAAAAAAAATAAATGTTAAAAATATCAAATTAATTGATAGAAATGAAAACATTAAAATGATATTTTTAATTACAAGAAAAATCTGTTAATGAAAATACTGTATTTTTACTATTTTATATAAAAAAACTGCATGTAAACTGTATTTAGTTTAAATAAGGATATTGAAATTATTGTAACGTTGTACTGCGACTCAATTGTTTATAAAACAATTTTTTTGACATTTTGTCAAAAAGTGACAGCTGTCATTTTATTTAAAAATTTAACGCAACTGTAATATTAAAATAGTCAAAAAGAAATACTACTGTCTGTTTTTTGAAGGTTAAGTTTGATTTTTGCTCTGATTTATTTCGTTCGTTTCTAAAGATGTTCATTCTTGTTTCCTTCGGTGCAACGCTTGTATTCTGCAGGGTGGGTGGTATGTTGACAGCATTGCGTTAATGCTTAAATGGATTTATTGGAACCGGAAAAATGGACCATGCGTCCTTCAATTTGTACGCGTTAATTCCGTCGCAAAAGGCAATAACAATAAAAACGCTTTGCACAGCCTTGCTCGGCCCTCCGTAAGGGCCCCGGTAATTGTTACTGTAAACAATGACGTGACGCTACTTATCCGTAACAATGAAAGAATCACCTTCGAAACAAACATAAGTCATCTGCACGCGCAACGTCATTTCTTCGCTTCCTCCAACCCTCCTCCACTAACTAACTGCACTTTTACCGTACACCGAATTCCGGAATTGGAACCTTATCTCCTCAATACGCTCTCCTCCAACATATGCCGTCCCGTGTCCCTAATTGCTATTAATATGTGTGCATACATTTTCATCGACATCTATTTTGTGAGCTTTATACGTATTTTTATTTCGGTGTCTCGTTCGTCTACTCGATAAAGGAATTAAATAACCGCCGAGTTATATAACCGAAATGTTTACCGTTTTTATTGCTGCCGGAATGAAACGGTCGTAGTTTTTATCAGCGAGCAAACGAATTAAGCGAAATCATCAATGATACATGCACGCACATTTTTATTATATATATTTATATACGTCCTGCTTGTCAGTTTTTTTTTCCCTGACGAAAAATTAATTTCACATTATTTATGATCGTCGTTTCATTAATTAATAATTACGCTAGTTATTTTAAGTAATAAGCAAATCTAATTAAAATTTTGTGATGATTTGTGATTATGATAATTAATTAGAGAATTTTCATTAAAAATATTGTGTTTTTATTTTTATATAACTTAATTTTTTTGAGAATAATATAACAATGGATCTTTAATTTTATGAAATAAATTACTAATTTTTAAATTAAATTTAACGATTTTTTCAATTTAAAAAAAATAATTTATAGATAAATTAGGTTTTTAAGATTTTTTAATTTTAATTTTAATATTTTTATATACTATAAGAAATATCCTATTACGCATCTATTTGATGTAGCAACAGCGAAGTGATATTAATTAATAACTGAGATATGCCAATTTTTATGTATTTTTTACACGTCTTCACGTTTTATGTAATAACTCTATAACAACGCAAATTAATTATATCTTCAAATATGCAAATTAAAGATAAAATTATAGCCTTTCTAATAAGTCTACTTGCATATTTGTAGCATTTACCGTTCTTTAGTTATAAATTGTCAAAATTGAGCAATGAAATGAACAACATTTTAAGGTTTTCAATAGATTTTTCAATAATCGAATTTTTTAATTCCGATTCTTATAAAACAAAAAAATAAGAAATATTTTAATGGCCATAGCTATATAACTACTATTACGTAATATTAATTAATAACTGATTTATGACTTTTTTTTCACGTCTTCCCGTTTTATTTAATTACTCGATAAACACTCATACTAATTAGATCATCAAATAATCAAATTAAAGATAAAAGTCTAGCCTTTTCAATGAGTCTAATATAAAATAAGTAGTATTTACTAATATCGTGTAATTAAGTGACAAAAATATAAATTAACTTCAAGTTTTATGTGTTTATTTCGTCTTAATTAAATTGTGTTGTTGTGAATGAGTGTATTTGAGGAACGTGCATGTTTTAATGCGGAATTTCAATGCATCAGTATACAAACATGATGACACAATCCAATGTTGCGAGGGTCTTTAAAGGTTCGATCGTGATGGAATCGTCAGTTTCCCTATCTGTCCGCACGTGTAGATCTCCCCGCATTTCTCCGTGTGGTTTTGTATTCGCAATATTTGCACTAGTTTAATTAAATCAGAACAGTTTAATTCCGACCTAGTCACACGTAAATACAAGCACATTGCAATTTCTATGCAATCGAGGAGAGATTATGGATAATTCACAATTTTATTCAATATTTTTGACGTTTATTTGACATTAACTTGTGTCAATCATCTGATTCATTTTAATTCGGTATTAATCAGATTTAGTCACACGTAAAACCACGCACATTGCAATCGATGATAGTGGATAAATCTCAATTTCATCTCCAATATTTTTGACATTTTGACGTTTATTTGGCATTAACTTGTGTCAACCATATGATTCATTTTAATTCGGTATAAATCAGACTTATTCACACGTAAATACATGCACATTGCAATCGATGATGGTGAATAAATCACTATTTTATCTCCATTTTTTTTGACAGTTTGACGTTTATTTGACATTAACTTGTGTCAATCATCTGATTCATTTTAATTCGGTATTAATCAGACTTAGTCACACGTAAATACTCGCACATTGCATTCGATGATAGTGGATAAATCTCAATTTTATCTTCAATATTTTTGACATTTTGGCGTTTATAAGACTTTCACTTGTGTCAATCATCTAATTAATTTGAATTCCGTATAAATCAGACCTATTCTCACGTAAATACAAGCACATTGCAAATTCAATGCAATCGAGGAGAAATACAACATAAATCTCAATTTTATCTCCAAATTTTTTGACATTTTGACGTTTATTTGACATTAACTTGTGTCAATCATCTGATTCATTTTAATTCGGTATTAATCAAACTTAGTCACACGTAAATACTCGCACATTGCATTCTATGATAGTGGATAAATCCCAATTTTATCTTCAATATTTTCGACATTTTGGCGTTTATAAGACATTCACTTGTGTCAATCATCTAATTAATTTGAATTTCGTATAAATCACACTTATTCACACGTAAATACACGAACATTGCAATCGATGATAGTGGATAAATCTCAATTTTATCTTCAATATTTTTGACATTTTGACGTTTATTTGACATTAGCTTGTGTCAATTATCTATTTCATTTTAAATCGGTATAAAGCAGACTTATTCACACTTAAATACACAATAAATCTCAATTTTATCCAATCTTTTTGACATTTTGACGTTTATTTGACATTAACTTGTGTCAATCATCAGATTCATGGCTTACTAGAAACAAATTAAATGCATAATTATCAAAATGAAATATTAAATCTATAATATTAATATTCGATAACAGATGTCAACACTTGAAGATTCCAAGTGTCAAAAGGGTCAATAAAAAAGTAAACCGTCTGCAGAGTTTGGTAGTTTTTTTTAGGAGGTGTTGTTGGCAACATCACAAATTAGCGTCCGTCCCCTCATCGTCCTAACCAAACACTCTCCTCTTCTCTCGCCTCATTTGTGTTATATAAGCCTTATTTGTGTGTGTGTTTTATATATATACACACACGAATCCACACACAAATTGTGTTTATTTTTATTGGTAGTAATTTCGAGCCGAAGGCCTCGTAAATTAGCTTTTTTAATGCTTAGCCCTCGAAATACACGATATTGTTATTTGTTTTAGTTCCGCGCGATAAATATCACCGAAATTACACAACAGCCTCTCCGCCTCCACCTCCTGCTGCTGCTGCTACCACAGCTGAAATTGAAAAAGTATAGACGATTCTATATAAGCGGAAATATAATATTTTGTTCGTCCTTGTTTTGATTTTTTTTGTTATTCTTTCTTGCTGGAATTATGAAAGCTCAGTCGTAAAACGTCTACAGTCTTAATTATGAAAGAAATTATTCTTCAAACAATTTCGTCACAATTTTCTTAATTTATTACACTTAACAAAAATAGTATTAATGATAAAGTAAATTTTAAGACTAAAAAAATAAAACTCATAGCTTTTCATTAATTCACTAAAAATATAGCAAATTCATATTTCAACAAATTAATTAAAAAAATACAGCGATTTACGCTTTTCTTCTAATAAATTGTATTATTTAAGAATATCAAATGTCACATTTGACAGATGACAGATTTTTTTTTGACAGATGGCAAATGATTGATGATTTATGTATCATGTTAATATTCCTTTTTCAAATTAAATCAAGCTTCTTTATATACAAAAAATGTATCCTTTAAGTAATATGTCAAATATTTGTTGTCTCTTACTGAGATTTCCAAAAGAAAAAACAATTTACAATAAAATAAAAAAAAATAAGTAGAAGCTCTATTCACACCAAAAGGAAGTTTTATCCTTCCAGCGTTCACTTTACGACTATTCCTCCCTAATTTCCTTGTTACGTAATTTATTTGCTTTTTTATCGTTGCGGCTACCAGGAAGCCGATATATATAAAACCTTTTTCGGCGTTCTGTCCGAACAATGGATATATTTTTTTCCTGTAGTTTTTTGGGTAGAAAAAAGATCGCGCCCATAAAAGTGGACCCATACGACATTAAAAATTAGGAGCGAGATGTGTGTGCATGCAAGTGGAAAATAAAAGAAAATAACACCTTTTGTCCGCGTTTTAAAGGCTGCCCATAAAACGACACACACACACATCTTCCACAGCACAATAATTGTAATATTCAGAACGAAAACAAGAAGAAAGGATGCCGTAAATGCCTGCACAAAAGGCTCGTTTAATTTATTGTATGAAAAACTCATTAGAATTATTTTTTTTGACGACCGTATCTCGTTTCGTTTAATTTTATAACTTCGTTCTGTGGGCTGCTTTTAAGTGACACTCAATTACCTCAACGCACGTCTCAAGTATACAAATGTTATTTATTTATTTCTGTTGTTGTTAAGAAACACTGATATATTCCAATTGAATTCTCACAACTTGAACTGCCGACAGCGGATTATAGCTGAACTACCATAACGTAGCTATGATCTTGTAGATGGCGCAAATAACTATTATGCAACTTATATACCACTTTACGTAAGAAACAATTACTGTCAACCCTATTACGTCGCTATTAATTAAATACAAAGTTATAATTTCTGTTTAATACTGAATAAAACATTAAATCAATTGTATAGGTATAATTTTACCTCAAAAGAGTTATAGGCAACTAACATTACAGAAAATTCAAATAATTTATAATAATTTTCAGTTTTCAAAATCATAATTTTGAATTTGTTAATAGACTCTTAAAAGTGTCTTGAATAATTTACAGAAAATAATGAGAATATTTTTATTTTTCAATAAAACTGAAATAATCTAATTAAAATAATTATGTTATTTTTGTCGCTGAGAGAATATTATAAGAATGAGTGTTACATAACGCCCTCTGATTTCAACGTATTTGAACTGTAATGCATTTAACATTACTGATTGTTATGCAACATGTTTTGCACGTAATAATCGAGCAGCGCGTTCTAGTTTCCAAATAACTAAACTTGGAATAATTAAACTACTGATTGTTATGCAAAATGTAGTGATCGTAGCAGTAGTACAACGCCATCTAATTTCAAATAAATCAAACTGAAAACTCCATTTTGGTAAGATAGACGACATTTTGTTTGATTCTTATTTGAAGATTTGTAACAAAATAGTTTAAAAAAACTTAAATTAGGTAATATGTACATCATTTACTAAACGAGAAAAATCAATCAAAAGATTTTTAACACGACTATTATGAGATTTAATCTGTAATGTAATGTGAAATTTAATAAAAGCAACGTTTGGTTTGCAGCTGACGCATTGCGTAATTGGAAACGGATTTTGATTGCACTCCGGCAAAACAGGACCACCCTAACCGTTTCATCAAAGTCTTTACGACGTTTGCACAGCAGATTGGCAATTCCGGTTCTTCTCCCCAGACCGGACAGTCATAAAAGTATAATATAGGGTTGTAGCAGTAAGTGGCAATATTGACATTTCCATAAAAAAAAGTTTAATTAATTGTAAATTCTTAAATAAAATTTTCATCTAAATTATTATTTTATATGATGAAATTGAAGTATTTTATAATATTTTCAGCTAAATCGTTGCAAATAACAATAATTTTAAGCATTTGGTAAGCGATAAAAACGGTATTAACCCATGCGTTTTTTATATGAAAATCTTGGCTTTAAAAGCAGTTGATTAATAAAACGTAAATTACACGGCCAAAAGGTGCTTTGCACTC
This sequence comes from Nicrophorus investigator, assembly GCA_963457615.1. Taxonomy (NCBI): domain Eukaryota; kingdom Metazoa; phylum Arthropoda; class Insecta; order Coleoptera; family Silphidae; genus Nicrophorus; species Nicrophorus investigator. Next base: position 4,941,390 of record OY735143.1, read on the forward strand.
GACGTAATCGTTTCCTCCGGTTCGCCTGCATGCAAATTAGCTTTATAATGCGTTTCTGCTGCAGTCGAAAAAAAATTCCCTTCTTTCCGTGCGTTCGTGTGTTTCCTTTCTACCAACATGGACAGGTTGCATTTGAATTCGGCAGGTGGTTTGTGGGTGGATAAGGTGAGGCTTTCCTTCCTCCCATTCCTTTCTCCTCCGCTGCTGCTGTTGATGATCGTAATAAGGTGGCACGTGTTCCACCTGCCATCTCACTCACCTCTCAGTTTGACAGTAGCTAATGTCACTCTGTCATTATCGCAACGGCAATTTATTACTTCCTGCCAACCCAGGAAGACTCTCTTCCTCCGTATTGCATAATAGGAATAAGGTAGCTTTTCGGACAGGTGGAAAACGCAAACCGATCTCATATAAAAGTAAAAGTGTAACCTTACACCAGTTTAATTTTTACCACATTTATTTTCAATATTTACAGTTTTTTAATAATAAATTATTTTATGTAAAAATTCATATTTCCACTAAATTAACAACGACTTTAGTTGATTTAGTGACAAACAAAACTATTAGTTTCAGTGGATAATTTGACGTATGTCAGCGGAATATAACCTATTTTTTTGACATAACGGTAATATTAGCTATCTTTTTTGACATACGTCAAACTATCCACTGAAACGCAATTAATTATAAAAATATTTAAACAATAATAATATTTTCCGTCTTTTGGAAATGAGTAAGTGAAAATCAATGGAAATCGTGACATAATATGCAAATCTTTTTTTTTTAATAATTCCAGTAATTTCGATAATTACAAAGAATATTGATACCTTTCTCTACGTAGTTTTTTATGCTGCGTAGATTGAATTACTAAGTAATGTATCTATTCTGAGTTATATGTCTATTAATAACTAAATTAACCGCAACCGCGAATAAATTGTAAGCGAATGCATCTTTCTACTGTGTTTTCTTCTTGTAAACTGTAGTTCATATTTGCATTTTTGTAAATTCATACAACAGGTGGTATTTAGTGGTCAGCAAATGTCTTCTCAATTGATTTTACCGTATAAATATCTAATAATAATATAAATCTAGGAATTTAATAAAGATTTACTTAATTTTATTTCAAATTTGTCTGTTTTCTTTATTTATTTTTTAAATTTATTTTTTTACTAATTAGAGTACAAAATCTAACAAAACTTTATTCATTTATAAAGCAATTAATTAATAATTGAGCCCAATTAAAACTCTAAGAAGTATTAGGATCTAATTTTTGAAAATTTAAAAATGCGCGCCAAAAGTTAAACAAATTGGTAAAGTTTATACGTCATTCGAAATAATTTTTTTTTGGTCTACAAGATAATGTTTTTACTTTTACGTAAAATTTATTAGTTTATTAATATTAAGCCTTCAAAATGGAATAGCTTTTTTTTAAATAATGAATGAAAATTTGGAAAATCCTGACCTGATTTTTTTTTACTTAAGTTTTGAACAAAAAAAAAATTATAGTATTGAATAAGATTAAACTAAGATTAAGCTAAGATTAAAAAAATTAAGTCATTGCAGTCATTTTTAAACTTTATTAATTTTTTTTTTTTTGTAAAAAAATACATCACAAAAAAATAGAAGTACATTTCGTGTTTTACAATAGTAGAAAGATTCGAATACAAAAAACAAAACAAAATTAGAAATGGAAGAAGACAAAAGTTAAAGAAATTTGCGAACTAAATTAAACGAGAGAAAAAAAAAACTTAAATTAAATATATAATAATAATAATATATTACAAAATGATAAAAAAAAATATATAGATATTTATAAACTTAAATTAATTTGATTGGAAATAAATTACTTTACTTTTACCATTCCGCTCTCAAGCAGAAAGAAAAAAGATTGCATTATAACAAAAAAAAATACATTTTTTTTCCCTAAATATTTGTAATAGTTATTTTTTTCCGCTACAATATAATAAAATATATTTACTCGTTTAAACGTATACAAGAAGAAACCAATGACACCCATCGAGATAATAATTAAAAGGTAAACAAAAAATAATTAATAATAATCTTAACAATTTCGTTTTTTTTTTTTAAATTATAAAGAATCACCGAAACGCGTATTAATTAGTATACACGTTTTATTTATATAAAGCCTTTGAGATCTTCATATTAACTTAATTGATTTATTTTTTTATATATATATATTTATAAACTTAATTTGAAACGATTTTCTTAAGTAACTATTTTTTTTTTGTAATGTTACGCGATTTTTGGTGGAAAATCGCGGATGTTAATCTTAAAGTAATTTACATGTACGTGTATTCACAGATTGCGAGATAAGGTCCCTTCCTATTCAAGATTTACAAAAAAGTATGTACACATTATTTATATACAGTTTTTTTTTTATAATAATAATATAATTTTAGTTTAATTATTTCACCCTGGTTTTGCGGATTGGTTAATGGGGGTGGGTTAGTGAGGAACATGTGGGGGAGGTGGGTGGATGTGTTAACTACCGCCTCATGATGTCCTCGATGGTGAATCCTGTTTTCTTTGGCGGATTTTGCGGTGCACGTGGAGGAGGCGGAGGTTGGATGGGTTGCTGGAGGGAATCGTCTTTCTTCATGGAAAGATCGCTGGGAACGTCCAGGGGGGAGATTTTAGATGTGCTGGGACCTGCCAGGTTTAGTAGTTGCGAGTTGGATGGGATGAGGATGTCGGGTGGTTTGAGGATGGTCGGACTGGGTGGTATAGGTATGCTTTGTGGCATCAAATTTGAGGGCATGGTCAAACGCATGCTCATCACTGGTGGCGGAGAGTGTCGACCCATGGATAGGTTCGTGGCTTCGCTGTATCTGCGCTTCCGGAAAGGCCCTAAGAAGTGGTGCTCCATCGGACTGGTTATCGTCGACGGCTTCTGCGGCGGAAGCAGATCCCTTCTGATCTGCAGCTGCGGATGGTGCGGCTCCTTAGGTTTCTCTTTTCCTTCCAAATTGGGAGGCTCCTCCTGCCCAGGATCGATCTCTGGGTCATCCTCCAAATCTTCGTCTTCATCTTCTAAATGGATGCGACGCTCCTCCGGGTTCGGTCTCATCGTGTAGGAAGTGCAAGGCTCGTGGCATTGCGTGCGCTCCGGTATCGGGGAAGAAATCCTTATGGGATCATCGCGTTCTGGGCTGTGGGGACGTGGCGACATCGATTCCGGCGGTATAAACCCATCCCCTAGACCATCGGCCGGCACATCTCCTACGGCATGGGTTAAGGCGTGTCTGCGAAGATCGCAGTTCCTTCGGAACACCTTTCCGCAAGAGTTGCATTCGTACGGCTTGTGGTCCGTGTGGGTCAGCAGGTGCGTCTTCAGGTTCGAACGTTGATTGAAGGATCTGCTGCAAACCGGACACTTGTGCGGCGATTCCTCCATATGCAGGATCTTGTGGACCGCCAAAGTCCGAGACTGACAAAATCCTTTGCCGCATTCCGTACATTTAAACGGCTTCTCTTTACTATGAATATACCTGAAACAACAAAAAAAAAATTTAGTTTAAGCTTACAAATTGCAAATTTTATCAACAGATGAATAAAGTACAAAAAAAAATATAAATTTCCATACCAAAATTCAAATTAATTAATTGAATATTCAAATCGAATAAATTATAAATCCATATCAGACGATATACCAAAAAAAAAAAAAAATTGTATTGTATCCAATTCTTCGAATCTTCGATCACAATGACATAATTAATCAAGTTTCCACTTCCAGTCATCTCATGCATAATGCAAACTCCTTCTTCTAAATCCGCGTTCACAGAAACACTGGGAAGCGAAACTAGTTACAAGTTAATACGATTTACGAGAAACGTCCCATTAATATTCCAGCATCTGCGCACGTAATTGAATTTGCATTAAGAAATCTTGTACTTTTTTATAGTCTCCAGAAATTTGACAGCTGTCACTTTATGATATAAAGTTTATGTCAAAGTGACAACTACAAACAAATAGGTTAAAAAATTGATAAATTTTACGAATATTAAATTGTAGCTAGTTTTAATATTAATTAGTATAAATCTTTCAGAATCTATTATAATTTATTTTCTAAATACGTGGCATAAATTAATCTGTTGCAAGAATTAAGAAATCCATTAATTATAAGGAATTAATCTAATCGAAGGATGGTCTCGTTCGTCCTTATAAATATTCATTTGATATTTGCTATTAAGTAAGTTTAACCTGAAGTTAATACGTTGAAAATACTCAATTTATAAGACTAGATTTATACTCAACCGTTTCAACTCAAAGAACATTTTATCTTTAGGAATTCGGTGGAAAAGAAAATTGATGAAAATTATTATTTTTTTACTTTAGAATCATGTGCTAGCTCGCGCGTTTCGCAATTTATATGTTATATGTTATATGTCTGTAATTAATTCCGATTCGTGCACGAAGTTAATGGGAAAATTATTAATTTATTATTGGCCAACGAGCGAATGCGGTCAGCAATTGGGGGGAATATGTTGTGAGTGAGTGCATTTGGTAGTTTTTTTTTATTTTATTTTTTTAGCAAAACCGAAATTCCCCCGACGGAATTATTAATTCGACAAGGATATGATTCGATCCACTTTTGTTTTCTTGTTTGTTTGATTCATTTATTTTATTTTCTTAGCCAACTGCATGACTTTGTAAAAGTATAAATGCACACAAAGAGAATGTGAATTTACGAATCGAGTCGATTCATTTCTAATCGAAAAGTAATTATTTATCTGCAAATTTCAATGAAGGTGTTTATAAAATAGGTTAGGTTAGTATAAAATATTGACAAGGTTAAAATAAAAATGTGATTTGACAAAATTAGGTTAGGTTAGTACAAATTATTGACAAAAGTAGGTTAAGTTATAAAATTGTATTAAATGGGATTTGACAAAATTGGGATAGGTAAGGTTAGTATTAATATGATTTGACAAAAGTAGGTTAGGTATTCATAAAATTAGGTTTCGGATAATATTAAATGTGATTTGATAAAATTAAGATAGCTTAGTATAAAATATTATTTGATAAAATTAGGTTAGGTTAGCATAAAGTATTGACAAAAGTTGGTTAGGTTATCATAAAATTAGGTTTGGGATAGTATTAAATGTAATTTGACAAAATTGGGATAGATAAGGTTAGTATTAATATTATTTGACAAAAGTAGGTTAGGTTATAAAATAATATTTGCGATAATATTAAATGTGATTTGAGAAAATTAGGTTAGGTAAGTTTAGTACGATTTTGCAAAAGTGGATTAGGATATCATAAAATTAGGTTAGGGATAGTATTAAATGTGATTTGACAAAATTAGGATAAGTAAGGTTTGTATTAACATGATTTGACAAAATTAGGTTAAGTTATCATAAAATTAGGTTTGGGATTAAATGTGATTTGACAAAATTAGGTTAGGATAGTATAAAATATTATTTGATCTAATTAGGATAGATTAGTATGAAATATAAAAAATAATTAGGTAAATTTAGTAAACTAATTATTTTCGCAATTTAAGAAAAAAATATAATAATTATAATTTAGTAGTTTAATAAAACCTAAATGAAGCAAATTTTATTTTGGGTTAGATTAAAAATGGCATTGATTAGTTGATCTTGTCATTTGCTTAAGTATGTTGAAGTTGGTAAACACTAGTAGACTTAATACAAGAACTGTCGGTTATTCTTCAAGAAATTAAACAGTACGGCACAAAGCGTGTTTAACGCAATGTTTGAACTGTACGTACAATTCCAGGAATCTAAAGTGGAGGACTTAAGCAGAACAGGTCTGCACTAGGTTTATTGACTCGAATCCTTCATTCATTTAATATCGATCCAGTGATCTGAATGCGTGAAAAGGATCAGGATAAAAAAATAAAGATAATAAAGATTAAAAAAAATGCGTGATGCATGCGTCCGTTGCAAGCTTTTAATAAACCTTCTCCACATCTCGGATTTATTGCAGCCGCTGTGAGAACTGGAGGTCCCTTTACATCCAGCCGCATTCAAGAGAGAAAGATTCCTTTCGCACATAAGTAACAAACATTTAAAAAGCCGAAGCGTTCCCAATTAGCCAATGTTTCGTGATTTAATAGCAATTACGTGGAATGATGTACGTCGTCTCGAAATCTGTACTGGATTCAGGTGGAAGGAGCAATAATTCAACGGATTTAATACACGACGTTTCGGTCTCGCGGGATTTCATTTTACGTTTGTGCCGTACAAGTGCACGTGTGTGTATATATATATGTACATGTATGTCTGTGGATGTATGCGAGAGGCCGAGGTAGTGGTGTTGCGTTGCGTCGAGTTTTCTTATAGAAAGAAAACATGACGGACTGCATTCCTCGGCGTATTAACCGGAGCAATCTGTAATCACAGCCGTGGTCCCGGCACTCCGGGGCTCCACCGCAACGGTGGGGCCCGGCGGGACTCGGTGGAGGCACTTCTCAGGGGGTAAATATCAAAAGTGTGCCTACACGCACAACTTACACATGATCCCATTCGCTCTTTATATATATATTTTATCAATCTATCTTTAACCTAACTTTCAACATATTGAAGTTGCACAAAATGACAGCTGTCACTTTATGTCATTTTTAACAAATATATTGGTTGAGAAACGCTGGGATTGAAATGTTAGATCAAATTCTTTATTAAGAAATACTTTAAAAGCTTCAAGATTAAACAGAATCATTATTTAGTTGTTAATAAATCAATAGTGGTAATGTCAATTTTTTTGACATATTTCGAAATGTTTCCAAATGTTTTTTTTTTGATCCCATTTGCTCTTTATATATATGTTTTTCAGTCTGTCTTTAACCTAACTTTCAATATATTGAAGTTGCACAAAATGACAGCTGTCAAAGCTGATGAAATATTTTAAACAAATTTATTCGTTGAGAAATATTAGATCAATTTCTTTATTATGAAATACTTTAAAAGCTTCTATAAACAGAATCATTATTTAGTTGTCAATAAATCAATAGTGGAAATGTCAATTTTTTTTGACATATTTGTTTTTTTTTTAGAAAAATCTTCTGAGAAACACGATTTTGCTCTTGAGCAACCGCTTCATTTCCGATACAAGAAACGTACGAATCGACAACAAGAACTGGTTTACCCATCCATTATAACGTTCATAAGGAAGTGAATTTTACATCGGTAATCTATTACTAGTTAAAGAGTTATAGCTCTATTATAAAACAACACAAATTATTTTCTTGAAAAAAATATAATCAAAAAAAAATATCATCCATCATAGAATAAAGAAAATCATCTAAATAAGTATAGATGTTACTGTTTAATAATTGATTGAATGCAACTATTAAATGATTGATTGTATTCCAATGTAATAACTAAAAATAGTTTAAGTAGGTTAAATATTTGTGTCCACCCAAAACGTGTTTCTGTTTTAATCCAATTATTACGAAAGGTAAATGGGAAATAACTTCCATTTCGAAGCAGACACTTGTCTGTCTATCTATCTCGGAGCGGACCTTATCTTATTGAAATGTAAATTGTAGACCCAATTTAACTTAATCACTAGAAAGCCAAAACTGAAAAATCTCCCACAGACACAAAAAAAAAATAAACGTATCGCTGAAATAATTATACAAACTTCCAACTATCCATTAACATAATGTGCATTCTTCATTACTTAAAATCTTTACTTTAATTATAGAGAAAGTTAGTTTTTTTTAATACTTAATTAGAATTAGTAAATTAACAAAAATTGATCTGCTGAAAAAGATAAAAGAAATTTAAGTATTTATTTATTTTTATATAATTTTGGCCAAATCTGTTGTTTTTTTTGTAATTTGATAGTAGTTGAGGTAAGGAGAAACGCTCGACGCCATAAGGAAAGCTCGTTTAATGTGTTTTAAGGGCAATTAAATTGTATCGAGTTACCTGTTGCTGCCCAAAAGACCCAGATCTTATCCTCTCGCTCAACAATAGTAAAAAAAAATGACTAAAAGAAGAAAATCAAAAATCATTACGAAGAGCAACCATCTATTAACGTTTCAGTTTTTTCTTCAATTTAGACAACTACCAACTACGTCTTATTAACAATAACAAAGTAAATAATTTCAAATGTCAAAATTGTCAGATTTGACATAAAGCAATTATTATCTGGTGAGATCAATTAGAGGTTAAACATTTTTTTTATCATCTATTAACGTTTCAGTTTTTCTTCAATTTGGACAACTACCAACTACGTCTTATTAACAATAACAAAGTAAATAATTTCAATTCTCTAAATTGTCAGATTTGACATAAAGCAATTGTTATCAGGTGAGATCAGATAGAGGTTAAACAATTTTTTATAATGATAAGTGACATTTGACGTATATGACAGTTACCATGGAAACAGTTGGTACTTTTGACATTCTTTTATGTGAAATGTCAGTGCGAATTCAGGATATTTATTGTGCAATTAGCTGTTACAAATAATGGATTAACGTAATTCGTTTTGTAAATATATTGTATTATTGGTTTGTTTGTAATGGGCACGATTCACGCTTCAGCAATTTCATCCTGCGCTTTCAGTTGTAACCATTATTTTTTTTTTTTGCAATGGTGTAGAAATTGCTGGATTTGAAGGAGGAAAGACAGAAAAAAGGTTTAATCTCTAATGCGCGCATATTAAAGATAGGAATGCATTTCCTAGTAGTTGAATACCAAGGTAGGTGGTAGTTAGATCCGTGAACCGTACGCATTACAGCTGTACAAAAGTAGTCCGAAAGATAAAGAAGAAGCGATGATTTATTTGGATGCGGACTAAGTGATTTTAAGTTGTTTAACCTCGGTCCCTCCGATAAGGTTCAGAATCAACCCTTTCTATCTTGGCTTGTTTACGTTTTGCTTTTTACTGTTTTTTATTTTTTTAATTGAGTTGAGAGTCCAGTTTTGTTGGGCTGTTATTAAAATGAGGCCCGAGGACAGAGGCAGCCAGCATCGGGAGGGAAGACCATAGGAGGAGGAGGAGGAAGGAGTACGTATGAAAAATTATTACGATCTAGATACGAGCTAGAATGTTGAAGACTCGGGGGCAGAGAGAGCTTAGGTGGAGAGTGGTTCTTCGGTTTGTCCTCCCGAGGCGGCGCGGAGGATACACATGATAATAATGAATTCCACCTGCTCTTGCCTCTCCGACTCTTCCACCCAGCAAAAAAGGAAACATCTCTTAAGAAAATTGCATCGGAAGTGCCATTGTCTTAACAAATCCAGATTTTCTTCAGGATTATCTACATTAATTAACGTGGCGGAGCGGGAACGGTAGTTAGTACATTTGTACGAAACTCGATTACTTACTAACAAAATGCATACCATTTCACACGTCGCTGAGTCTACTCATCCACTATGTTTTGCGTCGCATTAGCCACACTTCCATAGGTCTGAAAAGTAGCCTAATTAATCTTTACTCAATTTATTTTTTTACAAAATATGCAAGAACGTATCCTCCTTAATTGCTGCACGATATCGTATCGCACTCATTAAACACCGCTAATTGCGGCCTGATAAACTGGATTCGCAACGAATTACAATAATAACCATACGTGTTTCGTTCGTACCGCTTCTTCAGACTAATTACACCATTCTCCGATTGCGAGCCTTTTAAATCTGGTTCGAGACTAATGCCTACATTTATATATAATATTGCTCTTAAGTACGAACCTCTTCCTCTATGATTCATGCCGTAATTGCACATTTAGTCCGTGCAGAAATATTTGCATAAAACGCAAACCTAGACTACGCCACTTCAGGTCGAAGCCCTGATTTCCTCTGCATACACTTTTACTTGATTTATTAACATTTCTTTATATATAATCAACATTTCTAATAAGCACTTTACAATTTTTTGAACTCAACAACTTCCATACATTATGTAAAACAAAAACTTATAACTAGAAAAACGTAAGAATTATAGCAGCGTTTCTCAACATTTTTTTTAAACATTTTGAAGTAAGGTTGAAATGATAAAGTTTCATCAACTAAATATTGAAATTATGTAACGAAACTTTATGAATGAGAAAATCTATTCAATGTAAATTAGGTAAGTAATTAATATTTGTTTCGAACCAAAATTATAATTTGATCACATAATTAATTTTGTTATATGTAGATTTGAAAATTTTATTAATTTTTCATCATTAAGATTATTTTAAAATTAATTTAATTTGTTGATTTCAGTCGTTAAAAACTGTAATAATATTTAAATATTAAAAATTTCTTATATAAAACGTAAATATTATACTTCAATAAATAATGCTTTGTGCTCTGGTTTCATGAAATAATCCATGCGTATATGAATGAATACACTATTGTGTGTAAGCTATATCTTCGCAATTTACGATGAACACGAATGCATTGAAAACAAACCCATATAGTATAGAAAGTAGAAAAAACTGTATAAACAATACTATTTATTGATATACCTGTTTTGGTAGAAGAAAATATTTTTCCTTTAATAAATCATGAAAATATATAAAATAAAAACAAATATCAATAATATTTGAACTCTAAAAAATTAAGTACAGAAATTTAAACTAAATTAGAAACTGTCATAAAAGAAACGTTTCTGTTTTATTGCTATTTTCATGATATATTTTTTTAAAATTTTTAATAGTAAAATCGTATAGTGTGGATATCAATAAAGTACTGACTAATTTAAATTAACATTTTTTACATTAACAATATAATTAACAGAAAAAATCTATTATTATTAAATTTTCTATCAAAGATATGTCAAATTTCTATTTAAAAATCGTGCAACATGGACTATCCTTTATTACTTTATTATCAATCTTATCCTTTATTACTTCAGTAAAGCACTTGAGCATGTATTAAATATCGTGCATTAACAATATTTTTAACAGCAACTTAAAAAATCCTAATTTTTAAAGTATCATAAAAGAAGCGTTACTATTTCCATTTATTTTCTAAAAATATTCTGTGCAAATTGTGCAACGTGTAGTGTGGACATTTCTTTATTTTGTTTTCATCAAAATAATTCTATAATTAATTCTACATTAAGATTTATAAAAAGAAAAACTTAATTAAACTAATATTTTTAAAGTGTCATAAAAGAAACGTTACTATTTTATGCTATTTCCATTTATTTCTTTAAAATATTATGTGAAAATTGAAAGCTTTTCTTTATTCTTTTTTTGTTTCATCAAAATATTCTACAATTAATTCTCCTACATTAAGATTTAAAAAAAACTTAATGAAACTACTATTTAAAGTGTCATAAAAGAAACGTTACTATTTTATTATTATTTTTATGAAAGTTTTGTAAATTTTTTGTATATTTCTTCAATAAAGCACTATGACTTGAACATCTATTAAACATCATGTATTTACTATATTTATAAGAGAAACTTAAAAAAATCTAATTTTTAAGGTGTCATAAAAGAAGCGTTACTATTTTATATTATTGCCATTCATTTCCTGAAATGATAGGAAATTTAGGATTTCAATTTCACCATAATATAGCGTGGACATTTCTATGTTTCTATCAAAATAATTTAATTTTCATACATTTTTTTTTAACAAAAACTAATATTAAGATGTCATAAAAGAAGCGTTACTATTTGAACTTATTCCCATTCATTTTCTAATAATATCATATCAATTTTCAATTTAACCATCGTGTACTCTAGACTTTCCTTTTTTTATTAAAATCATTGAATAATTAATTTTCATACATTTAACAAAAACTTAATGAAACTAATATTTTAAGTGTCATAAAAGAAGCTTTACTAATTAATTTTATCCCCATTCATTTTCAATCAATTTCAGTCAATTTTAAATGTAATAATCATGTAGTGTCATTTCTTCAGTAAAGCACTGTGATTTGAGCATCATTAAATTTCGTGCATTAACAAATATTTTAACAGAAACTTAATTTTCAAACAAATGTCATAAAAGAAGCGTTACTATTTTATGCTATTTCCATTTATTTCCTAAAAATATTAAATCAATTTTCAATCAAACTTCGTTTATTTTTTTCATCAAAATAATTCTCATACAATAAGATTTTTTAATAAAAACTAATATTTAAAGTGTCATAAAAGAAGCGTTACTATTTTAATTTATTCCCCAATTATCAAAATTACAATCAAACAGATTTCAAAATTGTCATAAAAGAAGTGTTACTTTTTTCTTGTATTGAAATTATGGTAATTTTTAATAATTATTGCAAAAAAAATTATGTAATTGAAGTATTGGAATAAGAAGCTGTTATAACCAAATGCGTTAATCGTTATTCGTACATCCAATTTGTATTTGGTAATCTCTGAGAAAGTAGTTGAAATTTACAGGTAATATTATCTGTAATGTTGAAGAATCCATATTTAGAAGGTAGAATTACACCGAACCGAGATTCCTGTGCATATCATTTCCCACTGATTACGCGAAACATCGGGTTTAGAAGCCATCACCGATTACTCATTATGTTTTTCTCTTTAGTTTTATTTATTTTTTTGTCTTCAGCAATTCGCCGAAGAGAGAAGAAGCGAGATATCCGAGCGCGCTTTATCTGGTAAATTATCTGTAACATGGATCTGTATTACCAACCATTTTATGGTAAATTTAATGCACTTAAATACATGAAATTCAAGTCCATTAAATCCACGCAGAATCCCCGCACTGAAAACGGCGACAGCTCAACCTTCCAACCAAACGTGTCCTCTAATTGAAATGACTTGTCCTCCGGGCAATTCAATACAAGATCTTCTATTACGTAAAGCGAGAAACGACAACAATAAAAAGAAAATGAGAATAGAGAGGAGAAGGAAAAAATAAAAAAGGAACGAGAAGAGAGCAGCGTGTAAGTGTATCTAAGGCAGCTGCAGCACATATAATACGAAGATCCTGTTAACCTTGGAATCTTACGGCCAAAGACCGCACCAGATCTACAGAGAGAAGACCTCGGACAAAGATGGCGCAGCGTGCGTACAAATCTCTAAAGAATAAATGGATTTTTGTTCCGGAACATCTCGAAAACTGATAAAGACGAACTCTGATGAGGTTGTGGGTGGAAACAGATGTTACACATAACCTGATGACTCTTCATCTTCAAACATTCCATTAATAATCGTTAACGTTCCTATTGATATTTAATAAAACCGAATTGCGTAAGGATTCTTCTTCGGAGGAGGAAAAAAAATGTTATTTGCGAAATTTGCATGCGGCGAAGACGAAGAGATAAAATATTTTCTGAATCCGGAGGAGCGGTTTTCTGTATGGATGCCGTTGTATAAATTCGACGTAATCCGTCGCTCGGTCTCAGAAGGAAACGGCCTATAAATCGAGGCATTAACCGATGAGGACCAGTCGGATTAAAATACCGGAGAGGAATACGTAAAAGTAAATGAGGTGAACGACGAGACAGCAGGAGTAAAAGTTCAAAAATGAAAATTATTTATGGTGCGGATTTGAAATTGTAATCTGGACAGGGTTTGGTAGCTGCGACGGCCACTGTATAAATACTAGCGAGAGAGAGAAGTTGACTAAATTATGTAAAGGAATTGAGAATAAAGAAATTGGGAATTTATTTGATGTGAAACATGCCAAAGTCTAATTAAAAGTTATTACCTGACCACCGAAAGATTCGCTCATTTTATCTATCCTTAACGTATGCAAAGCAGTTGCGAGAACTTCTCTCTTTCTTTTTTTCACATACTAAACGGATTTCGCTCTTACCAGTTCTGTGACTTCCAAAGAAGTCATAATCTTGAGAGGTAAAGAAGCTCGAGTGAGGAGCAGATAAGGAAAGACAGGACGAACTTCTACCGAGAGATTTTCGTTTTTGATATCGCAAACAAAACTATTTATATTATTCTTTTCTAGGTAAAAATCTTGAGGTCACGAGATCCCATCTGCAGTCGGTAGCACGTATGAACTACTTGAACTCTCCTACTGCTTCCTACTTTTTAATCACTTTATATTCATCAGAACACAATTCAAATAATAAAAATCTTTTTTTTTGTTGAAATTTTTCGAAAATTCTGTTTAATTTTTTCAATATTTAGGTTAACTCAAAAACTATTATATATTCAATAATAACATTCAATCCGCATCTTTTGATTGTAAAATTGTTACGAAATGTTAATTATTGACTGAGTTATGACATTTTTTTCAAATCATAAAAATAAATTTTCTGATTATCTCAAAAACTTTTTATATAAATATTTAACACAAATTAAACGGACTACCATTCCGTATCTTATGATAAAATAATTATTGCTTAAAATTAATTAATAATCAAGTCATATCGATTTTCATTTTTTTTTTTGAGAAAATTCTGTTTATTTTTTTCAATTTTTAGGTTAACTCAAAAACTATTATATGTTCAATAATAACATTCAATCCGCATCTTTTGATCGCAAAATTGTTACGAAATGTTAATTATTGACTGAGTTATGACAATTTTTTCAATAAAAAGTATAAAATTCTCAATTCAAATCATAAAAATAAATTTACTAAATATCTCAAAAACTTTTTATATAAGTTTTTAATACAAAACTAACGGACCACCATTCCGCATCTTTTGATATAACAACTGTTGCGTAAAATTGCGTAAAATTAATTAATAATGGAGTTATATTGACTTTATTTATTTTTTTAGATTTTTAGAAAATTTTGTTTAATTTTTTCAATTTTTAGGTTAACTCAAAAAATATTATACATTCAACAATATCATCGAATCCGCATCTTTTGGTCATAAAATTGTTACAAAATGTTAATTATTGACTGAGTTATGCTATTTTTTCAAATCATAAAAATAAATTTTCTGATTGTCTCAAAAACTTTTTATATAAGTTTTAAATACAAAACAAACGGACTACCGTTCCTCATCTTTTCATATAACAATTATTGCGTAAAATTAATTAATAATCGAGTTAAATCGATTTTATTTTTTTTTTAGATTTTTCGAATATTCTGTTTAATTTTTTCAATTTTTAGGTTAACTCAAAAACTATTATACATTCAATAATAACATCAAATCCGCATCTTTTGGTTACAAAATTGTTACGAAATCTTAATTATTGACCGAGTTATGGCAATTTTATCAATCAAAGTATTACAAATAAAATTGTTTCACATATAACAAATTTTATATCTCAACGCAGCGACCGAAGCGCGTAATAATATTAACATTACTAAATTATATTTGAAGAGATTACAATGGGAATAGACCGTAAAATTACCGAATGGGGAATTAATTTAAACGGAAAAACTTCTACAGTGCATGAATTTTAAATTCTCAATTTTATTACAAATTTATTCAACATAAATTGAATAATACGTGTGTTGAGTCTTGTTTTTTTTTATATGCTATTAGTAGTCTTTCTTCTTTAATTTTGGTTGTGTTCGGGTCCTTCTTTTTTCTCATAAACCGAACATTCGCTCATTATTCAAATTTAATAATTATTCAAGAAGTTCCTTCTGTTCTTCGTTTCGATTTAATCTGACGCGCATAATTAGCCAAAACGTATTCACTTCATGCCCGAGAAGCAACAATAAAATTTAAACGCAGAAATGAGCGGCTTTTCACACCTGCAATAAAATCATCGTTAGAATATTTAAGTATATTTTTTTTATGTAGAAAAGACAATAAAATCCAAAGAGATAAAAATGAAAAAAATCAGTTTGCTTTCAAATAACTAATGGGAATTTGCAATTATTTTAATTGGATTTGAATTAAAGAGAAAATAAAGTATAGAATCTGTATATTATTAGTTCCATAAAAAAGGAAGGCGAAAAATCAACAATCTCTCGTGTTTGAAGCCAATTTGCATCGAAACGAATAATTTGCATTAATTTGAATTTTATATATATGCTTTAAACAAATTATTATGATTGAAAACGTGCCGTCTATGTAAGTAACTCATAAATATTTAAAAACCTTTTAAATATTGTTAAAAAAAAACTGGTAACAAATTGATTTTTAATAAAAAATAAATCAATAAAATTTGTCCACTATACATTATTTATGATTAAATTAATTTCTAAAATCATAATTTATTATTTTCGAATTATTTGAGTGGCCAAACAAAGTGAGGTAATTACATAATCACTTGATGCAGACGTCAAGAAATGCCAAAAGTTTTTTTTACCAATTTCGTGACCTTTCGTGATCGAATTCTAATTTTGCAAAGCGCAAAAAGTGTTCAAAATCATCGGATAATTGCAGACATCTCCAAAATAGAATTACGTAACGTCAATGTCACTGTCGAAAATTGGACTTGCGTTTCGAATCGTTACATAAATCCAGTTTCGATAAAACTGCGAACCGTTTCCATTTATCACCACCGATTGCGAAACGGACTTCTTTCGCCTCAATTTTATCGTACAAACAAGGAAATTGTTGCTGTGAGCCAACAATTATTATTTTTTTTAATCTATTTTTGCATTCCCATTCTTCGGAATTCGAATCGTAGATAAGGCGAGGCCGTTTTTTGGAAATCACTGTTTTCACATTTCATATTAGAAATAATGTTGCATAACGTATTCTAGATTTATCGATTTCATGAAATTTGATACGAGGATGACTTTGAAAAATGTAAATTTTCCTTTTATTTCCTGTAAATTTCCGTGAAACGTGGAATATTGTTGTGGGAAAGAATAGGCTTTAAGTGAAGGGATGATGCAGGTACTCGTGTGCACCTGACCAAAGACGCGAAACCCTTAGAAGTCAAATATTATACTTTTATACAAATATTTTTTAATCAAATACTTTTGTTGTATAAATATTATTATTTCCTTATGTAATATAAATCCAATAATTTATTGATTAACTTGGAGGTTTCGCGTGTCGAATAACGGTTGCGTTGCAATGAATGCAAGTACAAGACTAACTAGGAAATATTGTCGGGTTTCAACTGATTCCTGTTTTATTAAAGCATTGCAGTTCGAATCAAGTGAATTTCACACGATTTTAAGAATCTTATTAATATAATAAAATATAAATTCTAGCGTCTAGAAGACAAAAAAAATACTGGTGTGAAATTTCATTTACAAATAATAGAAATATGGTTTCAGGGAAGTTATAATATTTGCTTATACCAAATACGTGAAGGAACTAAACGTTAATTTATAAAGAAAACATTTATTTTTTAAATACCAACTTTTATTGAAGTGGATAAATTTTGTAACGGAATCCAAAAAATCATTTCTTCTCCGATGAAAGAAAGCTACCTTCATTATGAGTCTCTTTCATTATTATCGCGAGGAGCAAAACGTTTTTGTTGATAAAAAAATACCGATGAGAAAATGGAATCATTAATCGCTTCTATTTCGTTTAGTAACTAAATTTTGAGATAGATAAGGTATTTATTTTTGTGGCTAGGCGGAGAAAAGGGCGACCTGACTTTTCCATAATCCCTTTTTCTTCATCCAAAAGGGAGTCACAACATTAATCATACACTTCTCCTCCTCCTCATACAATTTTTTGTGTGTTCTTTATTGTCGCTCTCTTTTGCTCCAGTGGAGACAATGCTTGGTCCCGCGGAGAAGCAGGTTGAGAAGAACGAAGGCAGGTAGAAGAGATGATGATGATGATGAAGAAGAAGGTAAGCAAGGGGGAGAATTGTGTACGGGTAGGGTCTCAGGTATACAATGCAGAGATACACGCAACAAAGCCGGAAGGGTTCACAATTTGATCCCGTAATTATCTTCTTGTGGATAGCGGAGGAACAGCTATGTGGATGTGGATATTAAGACGCAATTTCCATCGTCTAGACGTGGACGTAAATTTCGTGGATGTTTTATTTGTTATATTATTGTTGCGGTCGTAGAAGTTTGCAGAAGAAGTCGAGGTGGAAAGGAGGTTTTTATCGAGGGGGGGTACCTCAAATGTCAGAAGTACAACGGCGTGGTCGGCGGAGGGCGTAGTGCCCGAGGCGGGTTCTGAACCCGGCTCGAGCACCTCTTGCAGAACCCTTGCGAAAGACGGAGAGCAGCCAGCACCTGAGGAGAGTCGGTCGTTTCCTGCGAAGGCAGTACCACCAGGAGGTGCGACGAGGATGGCTTCCTAGGAATAGTGCTGCGAGTGAAAGAGACGCAGATGCTGAGAGCAACAAGCAACAACAACAAAAAAATGGACATGCGAGACCGCTCTATCCAAGTTTCCGCGATCGCATTGCACAACGCCGCACTCAACCCAACATATCGTGATCTAACTGTTCCGCTTAATACGCCACCGCAGAAACGAACCGAAAAGTATGGGAACATGTGGAGGAAAACTGCGCCCGATTGGTCACCTTCGCCGGTGGTCAACACCGTGGAACGGTGCTTCCCAAAACTCACAACTTCAGGCATTGATTTTTCTACAATTCCACTACTCAAAACTGCACCCACACTACATGCATTAATATGTCAGAAGTACCAACTATGCATAGAGAGCAACTGCAGCTGTCGGTTTCCATAACAACCAATACATAAATGTAATACAATTACTGGTGTTATTGGTTTCTATGACAACCAATATAACAATTTTGACACAACATAAAACGTCATTTAAAACTATCAATTATTAATAGAAATATTATTTAAGTATAAACAAACTGCATTTGATTGGTGAATTTAGAAATTCAAGTTTTTCATTGCTTCTAGCAGTTATTTTGTATTAAAAATACAATGTGAATACGAATTTGAATGTACGAAAGTACATAAATCACAATTTTGTTGGTTTACGCGTTTCTTTCTAATTGAAATCTGGAACTTTCTAAATACGAAACGCCGCGTTCCTAGGATATCTGGTTTCTTCATAAGACAAATTAATGTGACTGCCGTCGCCTTATCATAACTATGATGTTTACACTACACCAGACCCCACACAGACTTTTCAAAAAATAATTTGATATGATATGAGACACTCGTATTTCCTTTAGTCATAATAGTTTCACGATACAATTTACTAGTCGTAAAATAAGCCTGATTCAAAAATTAATTATTTGAAACTAATTTTAACAAATTTATAATGAGCATAAATGTACTTTGCATTAATCGAAGTAATGTTTCTTATTGGAATTAATTATTAGAATAAGTGATAAAATATTGAACTTTTAAAGTTGATGTCAGATCTATAAGAGTTTCACACATCGGTAGAGCAATTTGTAGAGGGATTGTAGCAGCGATCGTTAAAAAAATTTTTTGGAACAGGCCTTTCCCATGTCTCCTTTATTTCTCGTCCGTGCACCTTCTTGTTTGGTCGTTCTTTCTTATTTATTTTTTTTGTGGGTTTTGGTTAATTGAAATGCGAGTTGGTGGCTCTCGAATGGGGCCGCATTTAATATGCGGCACGGTAGCCCAGCGCCCATAAAAACGTCGGGGGACCCAAAGTGGGCACCATTCGCGTCCCCGCTGTGACCTCCTCGAGACCCATGAGGCGACGTTGCCGACGTTGCGCAACCGAACCGAACCCATGTCTCTTACGGATCTGCATATATACACCATAATCCAATCAGAAGAAAATTGGAAAAATCTTATTTGAAAATTTTCGTACGCATACGTGCTTCGGTTGCTGAGCGAGCCGAGAGATCTGGAAGATGGTCGAAGATGAAAAGAAGAAGTAAATGAGGCACAGAAGAAAAAAACGTCCAACCAACGGCGAAGGAAGAGGAGGAAGGAAAAAAGCGGTCCGGCATGTCGGTTTTCAAGCACGACTGATTCGAAATGATAAAATTCCTCATCTTGTAACGAACGACTTCTTTCTCTCTACCGCAGAAGCCGCGTGTGATGCAGCGTTCATAATTACATGTAATGCAAGTTCACGAAGCCGACGGTAATTAAATATCACGGGACGAGAAAAAGAAGTTATAGCAACTGCAATAACAGCAACAACAACAACAAAAAAAGGAAGAAACTCGCGCAAGAAATAACGAGAGCAACCCTCCGGATCCCTTCGGAATTCGGTCAGGGAATTTCAAATATGTTGCATGCTCTGTCTTCAGCACTTATTTCACACAGTCTCTGATAATTAGCAACTCTTGGTATTTTCAGGTTATTTTCCTAACAATTAAATGTTCAAATTTAATAAATTACATTGATTCAGATCAAAAAAAATTATTGAATATATTGTGAATCAATCAATCTGCAAAAGTTATCTAAGTTGGAAATCTTCGACTGCAAAGAAACCTTCGGATTTAATACGGTCGATGTATCAAGTATGCCATTTAATTATTGAAACTCTTCGAAACACCAATCACCCATCAAACTGCTCCCCGATATCGACGTTAACTATGACCAAGCGATCAGGACCAGATGGTTAAATGATAAGTCGTGTTTTCGTCTTGTTCCTTTACCTTTCCGTTTCTGTTTCACCTCTTTCCTCTCTCGCGTCTCCGGTCCGCTCTTGTCGAGGGGAGAGGCCCGTAACTTGACCGGCCATTAATTTCACATATTTAGATTAGATCTAATCGGAGAATTACTCAACTCGATCTGTTCCAAATTGGAGAACGAAAATGGACCGAGAGTTACGTCTAAATGATTAATTGCTTTTAATGTGCATTTCTCTCTCACAATCGAATTAAAAACAAAAAATCAAAACATAAAATAATTTTGACGTCTGTCAAATGTACATTATGACATTAAAACTGAAATGATAGCTGTCATTTATGTGTAATTTTACTTAATGTGAAAAATAGAATGAATTGAAATTGTTTATAAAAAATTTTGCTGCGCGAGATGTTGAAATCTGTTGGTGCATCCACGGAGGATAATTATTGGTTGGAGTTGGAGAACTTTCTCGTCTTCCCAATGCAATGCGGACGAAATCTCGAAACAATAATATAATAATACCGAGAGCACGTCGTGCCGTTGCTTAAGAAGTATTGAATAATATTCAAATCGTTGCCTCACGCGGTCGCCTAATCGAATTTCATTTACGTTAATTAAGTTAAGATTTAAAGTAAGTTTCCAGGTTTTAGTAGCCAATAAACATAATTAAAATAAATGGAGGTTGAAGATGTGGTTGAGGATGAGAATGATGATGATGAAGAGGAAGGTAGGGATGCGAGCAGCAGAAGCACAAGGGGGGCCTAATTATAACGATTTCTTTTTTATCGTAAAAACCTATCAACCATATTTTCTAGTAGTAGTAGTTGGTTGGAGATGCTGATCCATTCCTCTCGACCAGTTCTTTTCTCATGGAGAGGAGCCACACATACCCGTAAATCTCTATCTCTATCCACGTGCTGGTCGAGGCGAGCCGAGCCGAGCAGACGGAGAGAGAGAACGAGGTTAGGAAGAGGAGATTGAAAAATAAGAAGAAGAAGAAAAAAAAACGGAGAAGAGCGTATATGTGGAAAGAAGAAGGAACAGCCGTCTCGGAGCTTCGGGCGGAACTGGTTTTCGAGAGAGAGATTCATCTCGACGCTGTTTGAAATTACTAGAGCATCTCTTCGGGAGATATTAAAATGCATGTGGAAGAAGTTGAACGAAAAAAGACATACCTATGATCTCTGAGATGGTCTTGCCTCCTGAAGGCCTTGCCGCAGATGTCGCAGGAGTAGGGCCTCTCGTCCGTGTGCGTCCGTTCGTGGATCAGAAGGTTGTAGCTCTTGGTGAATTGTCTGTTGCAGAATTTGCAGATGAACTGCTTCTTGGGTCTGGAGGCACGACCGGGCGCCCTCAGCAGCCTCCGATCCAAATGGGCGTGCATCTGGGGTGGTCCGGGCGGGAAGAGAGCGGCGCCGCCGGCGAACGGGAACGTGGGGTTGCTGTTTCCGGGTAGGAAGCCCGGATAGGGGTGCGGCTGCGATGGATTCCCTTCCAAAATAGGTCCTCCGGGTCTATGGGGAAGCATCAACGCGGCTGCATGTGCTGCTGCTGCGACGCAAGCAGCTTCCTCCCTCAAAGCCAATTCCTTCCTTTTATCAGCCATCATGGCCATAATATCAAAGTTCGAGGTAGACTTCCCCGATCTAAAGTTACTAGAGGGTTGCGTCGAGGTGCTCGTCTCGCTCGAGGACGCCGTCTTCGGCGTTTCCACCCTCTCCGTCCTGTTTTCTCTTAACATCTCTTGGTTCATCATGTGCATCTCCCCCGAATACATCATCGGATGCATATTTCGGGACGGCACCACGGGCACGAACGCGCTCGACTCCCGATGATGACTCATCTTCGAATCTCTGCAAAAACATACAAATTCCAGTTACATTTTATTTTTTACCAAACTTTTCAATAACTTGAATTAAACATTAACTCATTTTACTTAATAATACTCATTATCAGTTAATAAACTTAAAGATTACTACAAATATTTGAATTCTTATTTATGTGTTAATCTTATTTATTCTGTATTACCAACAAGTTTATAGAAACTAAACTTATCATTTTTGTTGTCTGAGATAAAGCACATTTTAATACAATAAATTTTAATACACCAAATATTTTATAAAATTTATTACTTAAAAAATAATACTTAAGTAGTTTCATTACTTTTTCAATAAATTTCAAAAAAATAAAACAATTTTGAAAATTTCAAAAATGAAACAATACCAAGTTATTGTTTATTACTATTTCTGCCACACTTTCGCTTAAAATCTGTCATTTTCTAGGACATTTTTATACACCAAATATTATATAAAATTTATTACTTAAAAAATAATACTTAAGTAGTTTCATTACTTTTTCAACAAATTTCTAAAAAATATAACAAATTTGAAAAAAAAAGTAATGTCTGTTATGTCTTTCAGTTTTATTCAGTTTTGTAATCATAATTTACTTTCAAAAATGAAACAATACCAAATTATTGTTTATTACTATTTCTGCCACACTTTCGGTTAAAATTTGTTATTTTATTTTACTTATTTATACGAAAAATCAACAAGAAAAATCTAAAAAAAAAACTTTAAAATTCTGTTGAAAGTCATTGAAATAAAAATAAGCTGTGTCAATTGCCGTCGAATTATCGGATGAGCAAAATTACGAGTATTGAACAGATGTTGACCGAAGGTACGTTAAGATGATCGTCGTGCGAGAAAATCATCTTCCATCTGAGATGAGCAGCATCCGATTTCGAAACGGCCCTCGAGGTGAAGATTAAAGCGCGGTTTATGGCCGCGGCCATAAAATCTCGCACTAATCTCACGGATAAAACGGGGAGCCTCTTTCTACACGGATTTCGGTGTCATTGAAAACACATTACATACACACCAAAAGGATCGAGAGAGATAAATGAGAGAAAAAAAGCGAGAGAGAGAGAGAATGTAGCATACATACTGCATCGATGCAAGAAACGCAGTAGCATACATACATACATTTACATACATCTGCACAGAAAAACGGGTTTCGTGTTAATCCACGTGCGAAAAAAAAGTAACAATAGCGCAATTATGGAAACCTTGAGAGATGCATGCAATTAATTTGTTTAAACTGCAGTTGTCATTTGTGTAACTCACATTTGACAGTTTTCGATCTGTTACTTTATAAAAACCTAAACCTAAATATTACATAATTTTAGTATTCCATTAAGTGTACAAAGGAATAGAACAAACTCGAGAAAGCAATAACAAACGCTACAAATATCTCAAGAATTTCAAGAACGTTTTGTTCACACACAATAGTAACAAATAGATTAAGTTCAAACGTAACATTTTTTTCTTTCAATCTTGAAAACATTCTCTTATGCTAATTACGAAATACAACAATAATTTTAAAAATTCTTCTAATAATTTAGCATAAATTTCCAAAACCACTACTTATCTAAAAGATCGATCCCAAAATCTTATTCCGAAATAGTTCTCGGAAGATCAAATTTATTCATTAACATAACCACGCATCTAAACCAGATTCGAAAGCAAAACATTTTGCAAATAAGAAACATGTTTTGTCATCGCATTAAATCCAGCGTAAACCGCTGATAGTGTATCATATTATTGTTACAACTGTCAAACATTTGTTGACACAAGTCTTACTGTTGTTTGACGTTTGCATTAAAATTTTATTGACAGGTCGTCGTTTTTTTTTTTTGGAATTACATAATTATGCCAAAACAGTAATGGAATTTTTTTAAACTTAATGCCAGAAGATTTAGTGTTTGTTTATGATAAAAAAAATAGTTCTTAATAAACTCGTCTCCACCAAGGATTTATAATTAAATCACTGCTTTTTATTAATTAACAAATAGTTATATTTGTCAATAACTGATATTTGGTAACCATGGAGTTTATTATATAATTTACTGTTTACCAACTTAATTATATTTGTCAATAACTTATATTTGGTAACCATGGAATTTGATAGTTTATTATATAATTTACTGTTTACCAACTTAAATAAAATTAATAATTGAAATTCTTCCAATTATCAATGTTTTTTTTTAATTTTTAGATTTGCTCCAGAACCCAAAAAAAATCTTTCTGCATCTCCGACGTCTTAATAAAGCAATTATATTATTTTTTTCTTATCGAGTGCTCATTCTCCAGTGAATTTCTTTTGTGCGAGATGCATTTTCTCTTGTAACATTATTATCCTTTTTTTTTGGTATTCGTCTTCAACAATATTTTTTCTTTCTTATACCATCGTCGAGTCCTTATTTCAATCTGTGAGTCGGCCGAAATAACAAACATGAAGCAATTTGATTCTCGGAGAGGCCCAATTTAATTGAAGCAAAAGAAAGAGAGAAAATTAGAGAGAGACTTCAGGACTGGTTTAATAATTCCATGCACCACCTAAGTGAGCGGCGCGTGTGAAAGAAAGAGAGAGAAATCACCTTTGTCGCTTGATTAACAACACAAAATCCATTTTCAACTCTTCTTCATCATCATCTTCGTTCATTTTTATTTTTTTTTTTGGTCTCTTCAGCTTATCTCATCTGAAATCGGAATTAAGTCCCCCTATGGACATAAACGAATCCTTTTTGATTAGATCTAATTCCCAATAAATTAAAGCCTTATGAAATCGTTGGAGACAACATCGAAAATTTATGTGATTATTAAATCCAATTTAATGATTAAAATTTTTGATTCAAAATTTAGATTTCAAAATACTTTTTTTTTCATGAGCACTACCTAATTACTAGTACTTCATGATTTATCACGTCAGTTAAAGCAACTTAACTATACATATGACAGCTGTCATTAATAGCTGTCAATAATAGTTGACATTACTGACAGATATAGTATTAGATATGCCAACTAAATTATACATGAAATAGAATAGCAAATATCAAAAAAGTATAAATGCCCCAAAGGAAATTAGAAATATGTGCCATTAAACTGCGTTTTAACGATCGATTATTACTTAATGCACATAAGAAAGTTGCGCAATGCGCGATTGTGTTGTAGTTCCAATTGAGTACGTGACTTGCGGAGATTTAAAGGAAAAAAATAAATAAATAAACGACGTGACCATTATTGGAAGGTTGAAGGTATTTGTTTGGTTAAGAAGGGTTTGGAGCTGGATCACTAATTGTGAAGGTAAACTGGGAAATAAAAAGAAAAGGTTTCCATTGCGGTTGTAAATAAAGGAAAAAAAACGAGAAAGAGAAAGAAATTCGCGTCGCTTTTAACAATTATTATTATTTATGCATACGTAACTTTTTTATGCTCGTTCTAACGTAGGCGCGCACCACATGCTACCTTGTCAGTCACTCACTCGATGTGCATTATAATAGAATGCATTGTGAGCAACAAACAGAAGAAAAAAAAAACAAATGAAAGAATTTATGGTAACTGGATTAGTATTATTATTATTAAGCCGATAAATAATAATTCCGAAAGCGGATTTCACCGAAATAAAATCAATAAATTAAAAGAAGGAAGGATAAAAATGAGAAGTAGAAATGACCCGTAACACCTACCCGGTGTTAATCGTTCGCGATCCGTTTGACCCGAGTCACGAGTTGCTCGACATGCTCAGAACTAGAGCTATGGAATTGTTGAAACAACTTAAAGTTGTGTGTATCTATATATAATATATTTTTTTTGATCTTGAATATTTTTGGTACCGATTGGGTCGAGAAACTCTGCGTTCTTCGAGCGCACACGATTTTCGGGCGGTTCGAAAGCGACGAGATATCTCCAAAGCAAACACACTCGGTCGTCTCTCGCTGGTGTTGTTTTACCATTCCTGGAACAGAAATGTCAATAAGGTACGGATTTCGAATGGTTACCGAACGCAAACAGTCGAGGCGAACGGTACCATCATCCTTCAGGAAAGAGAAGACGACACCGGAGATGGAAAGGAATCGAAACATCGGAGATTGTGCAACTTCGTCCCTCCTAGCTTACCGGAGGTAATTTTTTTTTTGTTCGCTTCGTGCACCAATTGACACATTCCTTATCGCATCTGCCCTTATCATCGCTTGCGATCTAATATTCCATAGAACTAGGCGTTTTACGAGAAGCTCGTAAAGTTATTAACCGCACATGCATGTATGTACCGACGACTTCAAACAAACAGAGCCGCTTATTACAAAATCAGAATTTTATCAAATTTCCACTTAAAAAATATTGCAAAACAGTCAATAGATAAACACCGATGATGCATTCCATCATTTTCAGTTTTTGATGACAAATAAAAAAACATCATCACAATAAAAATTTTGATCTTAAAAAATAATTGAAAATAAAAATTATTGCAATATTAATATTTTTAATAGTCATAGATGATTAATAATAAGAGACAGAAGATGTAGCTTAAATATGTATGATTAATGATCTAGTTTTATATTTCTTTGAGTCATCAAAATAGAAATTGTAGTTAGAAGTAAGACATTTTTAAATAGTCATCTGAATATCAAGATCTTTGTCCAAAAACTAATTATTATATAGAGAGAAGAATACATTTGGGATTAATATTAATCAACTTTTATAGTCATCTTAATATCAAGATTGTGAAGTTACAAATTGTAATATTTAAAATGTCTTTATCAAAAATTGACATTTGAAATTAATAGAAAATGTTGACTGTTGATGTCCAGAAGTTAATTAGTGCGAAGAATAACTGATATTAGTTATGATTTGCTTATGTCAACTGTTTTAGTTACGAATCGTAAAGATATTTAACCTAAATATTAATGATATGACAATTGCAAATGTCATAACTGATATTAGTTATGGTTTACAAATGTTATCTGTTTTAGTTCATAAAAATATTGAATCTAAATATTAAGATGTTCAGAAGGTAATTAGTGCGTAGACAAATGCAAACGTCACAAATGTCATAACTGATATTAGTTATGGTTTGCAAATCTGAACGTTGATTGATTGACTGATGTAGATTGTTGCTATGGTAACTGGTTTAGTTGGTGCAGCATTTATCGTTTCCAGGATTGCATTAGTTTAATTGAACAAGTTATCCGTGGAGGATCATCGAGCTCGGATGTCGAGAGATCGGTCATTGCTACCAACGGTTTTAAAATCCCTAAATAATTAACGCCTGGATATGGGCCGATTCTTCGATTTGGAAAGGCCAACTAATGCACTCCGCCGATCATCCTCCTCTCCTCCTCGTACTCCCGAAAAAGAAACCTTGGCATCGCATCAGCAGCAGCAGCAACAGCAACAGCAGCAGCATTAGCATATTAATTATAAGGCGAGTTAATATTTCCAATCGAATCTGGTGTTGTAACAGCTCTGACCGCCGACCGCGGCGGCTTCAGCCTCTCTTTCCATCCAACACAACCTCTTTCCGTCATCCTCGCTCTCGCATAACGTCTAGCTTTCGCTTCGCTATCCGTCTTTTTCTCGCCGCAATCCGATTTCTATTTTTTTCCTTCTGCCTCTCGACTTCTCCACAGTGTATCCTTCTTTCTTTCTTCCTATGCGTGCAGCTCTCCTTCGGACACATCGGACGAAGGCGAGTGAGAGGCAACGGCGGCACTTTCCTCCCTCCTCTTCACCTCCCATCAAACCGATCGAACCGGATTTTCTAATTACCATCGGCGTCATTATTAACGGCCTATAATGTGCACAACTCCTCTCGATTCTTCTCTTTTTTCCTCCTTCTTCCTCTTCGATTCTTCCCCCACCGAGACTCCTCTTCGTTCTTCGCCCGTACTTTTTTTGTTGGTTGGTTTTTTGTTGTTGTTGTTGGTTTATTTTCTGCTCCAAGACTCTTCACTCTTTTCAATTTCTTCTTTGACGTTACCAACTGCTTAATTATGCTAATTAGGACACCGCCGCGTATACCGGTCTCCTCTTCTCCGTACAATCCGCCGCGTAATTGGTCCACTTCCAGTCGGAGTCATCTCTTTAATTCGCTTAATTAAGCATAAATTTCAAGACAAAATACTTTTAATCACCGTTAACTTAATGATTCTTCGGGGAGGATTTTAATCTTCAATCGCTACCAAGCGGCCATCTTCTACTTCTTATTACTCTTCTTCTTCTTCAGTAGCTTTTTTTTTGTTTCAATGTTGTGATGGTTCGGTTGCCATGACTATCACTATTTTATTTAAATTTTGAGCTACCACCATGGGAACACTCCACCATCAATTCACACCCACCAATGACTCAAACCTCTAAACAAGTTCTTCTACTATTTCTTTTTACAATCAAATATTTTATAATTAGAAGAAAAATAATATAAATATCATTTATATTTCAAAACGCTTTTCCTTCAGCTATTGCAATTTACCTCGTCTATTAAATCCGTCACGGTGGATAATTTCGAAAAATTCATCTACGCGTATGGATGTCTAATGAGGCATATTTTCAGCTACATCATGATTTCGTACTTCTCACATTAATAACGGGATTAATCCGTACCACAACTTAAAATAGCATTTCTTAAATTGTTACACATCGATAACTTAAAAAGAAAATCAATAGTTAATAAATTCTGGGGCATTTTTTCTTCATTTTTGAATTGGTACTCATTACAATGAAACAGTTGTTTTATATACAATTGGTATTTTTTTTATTGGAGCTGTTGGTAGCAGCGGGTTTTGAATATGGTAAGTAATGGGAAAGTGTCGATCCCATAAAAATCCTTCGTATGCTGATGCACATGTTCAATAAGTCGCGCCTTTGTTTGTTGGGCTTCATCATCAGCAGCAGCAGCAGCATCAGAAAACAACAGCTATCTAATTAAAATGTCACAATCGCAACGAGAATAGAAAATCCAGTACGCCCAGGCATAAACACACTCGCTTATCCATTCAGTAATAATAAAACCGTGGAAACAAAGGATACGGCTCGCATTTGCATTGAAGTAGCTCCAAATGCAAATGAATTTATTCAGCGTGTGACAGATGACATGTCACTCTGAGACCACTGCGCTTTTCAAACTGTACAGCCGTCGGAGGCGTGTCCTTATTTGATGAAAGCGGGAATTTTGAAAATTCGTATCACGAATCATGATCAAGATCAAATTATTAAAGATTAAACTGTTAATTCATAATACCGGAAATGCGGAAGCGGAATTCGATGAATAGGGTGATCGGAATGGCGATCGAACGGGGAATGTTGAGGAGGGCAAAAATCTCGACCACGAGCGGTTGTAAAACGTGGGCGCTCGGCGTGACCAAGATGGAGGCGCGAACGGCGTGCACGCAAAATTACTTTTACGATTGCCTCCTATTATTATTATATTTAGGAGAGTCGATTTTATTACTGCGGCAAAATGAGGAAAAAAATAAATAAAATAAAACCAACGAACGAACAGATGAAACGACGGACTCAAACAAAAGCCTCGATCGGAAATAGAAAGCCGAAATTGATTTCTCGCCGAGCGCTCTTACGTAATTGGCAACGCCGCACGGATCGTTTAAAACTGTGTATCTATGGCGTTCTTTTTTTTTTGGTGTGTCTGTTTGTAAAGTAATTGCTCGCAGTCAAAACACTTTGAAACTGGCTTTAATTAGCTTCATCAATCCGAAGCGACTGACGTGAACTGTCACAGAACTTCAAATTTCGTAAAGATAGATGGCGTCTCAGCAATTCCTAGATTTAAAAAAAGCTGTCAACTAATTCCAGAATGATCAACATCATTTTTTCTTAATTTCTATTTAAAAACAAACCAAATTTCTTAATCAACAACAACAACATCCTAATCTTCAATATTGATAAGATAAATTAATTAATTGAGTTTAAAACATATTTAAACTACGCGATAGAAAAATAAATTAATAAATAAAAAAAATAATCTAGTTCATTCATATTTGACATATGCGATTATTGGAATTTCAATTAAAATTCGATTGCATCACAGTTTTTTTTTTAAATATATATATTTATAAATATGTTTCTTTTTTTTTGCTCTCTTCCATTAAATTGACTTTGGTAAAAATAAATTAACCAAAGGCTAACGTTCCCAGATCCACAAGGTTGCGTGGCCGAAAACTAAGAAATGTGGTTCAATGTTGTAAGAGGAGAATGTGAAATGTCAGTCAAAATCACGTCAAATTATTATAATTCATTTAAATTAGATGACAGCAACTAAAAATATATATGAACGAATTATTTCAAAAAAAAAAAATATATCCCATGATCGAATTTTGCTATTTCAATATAATTTACAAATGTCAATAAACCGGAAGTATTTTTATTTAGTTAGGTTAGGTTTAACACAATAACCT
This sequence comes from Nicrophorus investigator, assembly GCA_963457615.1. Classification (NCBI taxonomy): domain Eukaryota; kingdom Metazoa; phylum Arthropoda; class Insecta; order Coleoptera; family Silphidae; genus Nicrophorus; species Nicrophorus investigator. Next base: position 4,971,933 of record OY735143.1, read on the forward strand.
TCAGTTTTTTTAAATATTAATTAATTTTTAAGAAAAATAAATAAACTAAAAATATTTCTTACAAAATTTGGCATTTGACAATTGATTTAATATTTTTATGATTAATTTTCAATCCACTTTTGAAATAAGCAACAACAACAAAAATAAACAATATTTCTTACAAAATTTGACTTTTGACATATTACAAATCAATTATATGGGTCTCGCATTCAAATAGCCGGTGGAAACATTCGCAAAAGGTTATGTACACACACCAAAGAAATATTAATTCCACTTTCCACAAGGTTCGACTTATTATTACATTAAAAGCATTTTATTTTTTTCTAAAAGTACAAAAATTTTATTAATTTGATCAATCTGCATATTTAACCTATTTAATATTTTAATTACTATTTAAACGCAGAAAGAATTCCTCGAATCTCAAATATATTAAAAAAAAAACTTAATTTTATTGACTTTTTAACGATTTCCTTAACGTTTTATATCACAACAAGATATTAATCTCAAATTTAATTTACCTTAAATTAAAGGATTCTTAACTTTCAAATTTACATACTTTCAAAAATACTACATTTTCAGAATGTCAACGTGTAATAAAATTACAAATTTTTTTGGTCTTTAAATAGTAATAAAATTTATTCAAATTTTGTTATAATATATTCTTCTACGTAATTTAATATTATTTAAATCATTTTTTGATTCTTCAAATTAATTTTTGTAAAATTTTACTGAGCGCTGTAATATTACTATATTAGGTGTAAAGTGCGCTTGAGGTTGCAGAAAATTGCTAGTAATATTATTAAACCTTATATGCAATGTTTATCTTGAAAAAATGATCGTTTGCTGTAAACTTAGAAAGTACCATACGAAATAAAATTTACTATTATAAATTTGGAGTAAAGACCACATGAGTAGAAGTCCTTAATGCGTTCTCCAAATGGATCAGTAGATACAAAGTAGAGGATATTAAAGTGCTAAGTAGGATACAAAGTGTAGGTCATCAATAAAAAAATCATCAATTAAACGGCAACATAAACCCGATACTGAGAGAGCATTTTGATAAAGTATATGAGGTGGAAGCCATTAAAACGACGTTGGTCCTTCACTTGGATTCGGTTAGAAATGGCTTAGCAGAAGAAGTCCTCATCGGGCCTTAAATCAACGCGCTTTATTGATCGTAAATTGAAGATCAAATAAAGGAAAAATCACAAACTTTTATTGCAGATTAAAAGAGTTATTTCGAAAATTACTTCTGATACTGAAATTAATGAATTAACTTTTTGATTTGCGATGTAATCTGTATGAAAAGAGCGCGAGATTCGAATGTACTGGGGATCGAAGGATTTTTCGAGTCGACGCGGAACCTTGAAGGTTCTCTCTTCTGCATGTTGAAATTGCGCGCGTACAATTAAATATTTCCAATATGTACGGGGGGAGCCGGTAATGAAGCGTTTGCTGGGTTCGCGCCTTTCTCCCTCTTTGACCCCCGCGGAACCCGCTAATTTTTTTTTTATTAAAAATCACGCACGCTCATGCAATATTTACCATAAAACATTCAACTTGGAAATAGTCTTCGTGCGGTGCTGCAAATGGTTAGTGTGTAGTCCTTAATCCAAAGCGCACCTTGATCACAGTACCACATGGGTTTAATTGGTTTATTGTTGATAGTTTATCGCACTGAAGTGTTTCGCAACTTTTGGGGGTCGGTTTACGTAATTTTGTGTGAGGGATTGTGTTGTTGCGTTGCGGCTTCAGAAGGAAAAATGGGGAACGCGTGGCGTGCGTTTTGACGACGGTCGCGGTCACACTGAACCATAGAACCACTCCGAACAGGTACAGGCGCTGTTCAGGTGGCACCTGTGGATGCGTCGGTGGGGAAGGCGGGGGCCACCATACCACCATCCATCTCGAACCGTATCTGTCTCGCTCGATCTCACCGCTTGTGCGCGTACGTTTATCTCGCTTTCTCCTTCTGCTCGGACCCGATGGTACCGAATGGTTCTGTACCCAGTCGTCGGTTGGTAGTAGTAGCTGGTATGGCCACTGCGGCAGCGATGATGGTACCATCGCCGCCGACGCCGCCGCCACCGCCACCACGAAGGTACCATCCGCGCTCGCTCTCTATGATCTATCTGATGGATTGTGGGCGGCACTCGAAACGCTCTTCATATACACACAGCTCCTTTTTTTTCTCTCTCTCCTTCATCTCTTATTATTACTCTTTTTTTTACCATCATCTTCTTTCTTTCCAACTTTAGCTTCGATCTGCACGCGCTCTGTTTACCTTTCGCCTTATTTATGTGCCCTTCGTTCCTTTTTGCTCGTGCCTTCCATTTCGCGCGCGCGATGCACATTTCGTACATCAATTGTTTTGACACACTCCTTCGGCGCCCATTCAAGGAATCCGCGCGGACCTTACGCAACAGGCCGTTTCATTCAAAAAAAACTCTGCAACGAACATCACTACGAACCTTTGTTTCCCATCTAATTGGATCAGACTTGCGAAAGATCATCGGCTCGTCGCAATCTTCTACAAGTAGCTTTTTGAAAGAAACGCACCATTAAACCCATCACATTTATTGCATTGCATTCATTGTAAACAATACAATGTCTAAATTCAGAATTAGGAATGTATTTCTTTAAATCTTTATTATAAATTCATTTAAGTATACAAAATTATCATTAAAAATATATCCAAAATCAATTATTTTCTACACGTACCCATTAATATTCAAAAATCAAATAATATTTATTATAACTAAGATTTAAGAATTTTTTATAAATATAAAATTTATTTGTAAATTTTATAGATTAACTTTTTATTCACGTTTTATTGATACAAAAAATGTTACGTAACGTTAATAAATGATTCAAATTTTTAATCTTTTGTTAACCCTACAATACTATGTCAAAATTCAAAATCAAAGCTTTAAAAAAAATATCAAAATAATTTAGAATTTAAAAATTTAAAAAAATCCTGAAACTATACAATATATTTAATAATAACCAAACATATAAAAAATAATTTTCTACACGTATTCATCAATAGGTAATCAAAAACTAAATAATATTTATTAATAACTAAAATTTAAGAATTTTTCATAAATATTTTAGATTTCCAATCCAACTCACATATATCCAAAATTAATAGAAGAAATATAATTTTTCTACACGTATATTTTTCACAAATATTATAGATTTGCAAATTTTATTTTATAGATTAACTGTAAAACCTTTTAAAATGTTTTTATTTATAATTACATCAAATCGAAGTTTTTAATTCACATTTTTTTTTTTTGATATAACAAATGTTACGTAACATTAATTAATGATTAAAAATTTTCAATCTTTTATTAAGATCTTCACATTTTATCTAATTACTCGATAACCATACACACTAATTAGATGACCCAAGATTTAAATTAAAGATAAAACTAAGACCAATCCAATCTCTAAATTAATAGTATTTTCTTGTAATAATCTGAAAAATCATTATCTTTAACTTCAATCTAATTAACAGATTTCCAAATTAAAGAAATATGAATATGTTCATGTAATAAATTATCAAAAATTCAATTTCATTACTTTCTCTAGAATTTAAATTTTATTGATTTTCTATTAAACATAAAAAATATAATTAATGTTATAAACAAAAAAATATTTTTTTATATAACAATTTTATAACAATTCTTCACGTTTTATTTAATTACTCGACAAATACACACTCTAATTAAAACTAAATTAAAATTGTTATCTTTTTAATGAAAGTATTGAAATATTTGTGTTATTTGTAATATTTCTATAATAAATTAAAAACTGTAAATTTATAAATTGAAATTTCAATATTTTTTTTTATAAATGATTTTATTTTATGAATGCAATATTAATATATAATGAAGATTTTAATAAATATTTACAAATATTACATTTTACTTAAAACATTGAAATCATTGAAAAATAAATGTATGAAAAAAATATATGTAATGAAAGTATTAAAATATTTGTATTATTTGTAATATTTCTATAATTAATTAAAAACTGTAAAAACCTAATGAAGATTTTACTAAATATTTACAAATATCACATTTTACTTAAAAAAATTGAAATCAATGAAATCATTGAAAAATAAATGGAGATAAAAATGTTATTGAATAAAAAGTAATTGAAGAGGTTGAATAGAAAGTGTAATTGAATCAACAATGGAAACCCAAAGTCATGTAGAAGAAAAAAACCTCAAGAAAACGAGCGAGAAGCATGCACATGAGCTGATCCCGATGAGCACATCGCAAAGAGGATCTGAATAAAATTACAGCGAGTCGGAAAGTACGAAAATCCCTGTAAACGTGAATCGAAATGTGTAAATCACGTGAAGCTTGCAAAATTGAGCAAACAGCTCGAAGCTTAAAATTAAGCAATAAGCGGCTTTTGTGTCTTCTCTCTTTTTTCGCATTGTTATTGAAGCCGTCGAGCGAACGGAGCCTCACGTAGGTGTAAAAAGGGTTTGTTATTGGGGCTGCCCTTTTTCTTTTTTTGTTGGGTGGTCTGTTTGCACTTTCCGAGAGGATTGTGGAGTTTTATTACAATGCCATAAGTCGTAAAACCATTTGCCTTCCGTTCTTCCTCCTCTTTCTTTCTCAACAATAATATCTTAGGTCCTCGAACAAACACAGAAGGAGGGAATTTCCGGCCGGACCAATTTTTATTTTATTTTTTTTCAGTTTCGCTTTTCGAAATTCACGCCGCGAAATTTCCCAACTTCTCGGTAAGTTCGTGATTTCGAGCTTCGCGCGCGCACTGAATAATTTAACAGGCGCATGATTAATCGCTTCCAAAACCGCAAAAATTGAAACGAAAACAAATACGAGAAAGAACAAAGCCAGAACGGGCGGAAAGTTACGTAACATCAGGGACTGTTATTACGTGTAATGCGTTCTCTTCTCTCCGTTCCTCTCGATCATCGTCTCGCTTTTCGATTTTCCTCCTTCCTCCTTCGAGCTGCTCCGAGAGTCTTCTAGTCTAACGTTTGTTTTTCTTCATTTTTCCTACGAGTCTGAGGTCGAGAGCTGTTGGAACGTGGTTTAGAGTGAAAGAGTTGTGTGTTGTGGGTGTGGTCCAGAGCGAGATGTTGCGGACAAGATCAAAGATATCGAAGTCTCGCTCACAATGGGAAAGGTAACGAAGCCCCATTCACAACCATCAAAAAACACAACTTACACATATCATCAAAATCAACTTTCAAAATATTACAGAAATTTTAATAAAAAATCTTTTATATTCAAAAACTTTTTTCAGTAAATTTTTACTCTATTAAATAGAGCAATTGGAACAATTATGAAGAACTTTTATCTAGAACAAGATGTGAATAAAATTTTAAATATTATTGCAAAATTTAAAAAAAAATATTTTGTCAAAAAAAAATTATTCGTAATTTTCAATAAATAGAAATTTATAGTCTATTTTAATTAAATTAACATTAAAATAGAGAAAACTGTTTATTCAATGAATATTAACATTCTCAGCGTTAAAAGTATTAAAAAGTCGTTAAAGTCTAGTAGAAACATGATGATTATGACGAGTTTTAACATAAACGTTATATTTACTTTTTCTAAATTTGCATTTTCAAGCAAGTATATAAAAAATATAGAAATTGCAATAAAAAATCTTTTATATTCAAGAAATGTTTCATTTAGACTTAAGATGTCTTAAAAAAACTAGTATTAACTTGAATTTCTTTTTTCAGTAAACTTTTTACTCCAAAAAAATTAAAGCAATTGGAACAATTATGAAGAACTGTGAATCATAATTGAGTCATCATAGTATAAACTTGAAACTTTTATCTAGAACAATAAAGACGTGAACGAAATTTTAAAATTTTGTCCAAAGCATTTTATTCGTAATTTTCAATTAATAGAAATTTTATAGTCTATTTTAATTAAAATAACATTAAAGTAGAGAAAACTGAATATTAAGATTCTCAGCGTTAAAAAGTCGTTAAAGTCTAGTAGAAACATGATGATTATGACGAGTTTTAACATAAACGTTACACACATATATTTACTTTTTCCAAATTTGCATTTTCAAGCAAGTATATAAAAATCGAATACTTGTTAATATTCTAGTAAAAATATGTTATTTTCAAAAAAATAGTCATTAAATAAAATGAAAGTGTTCGTTCTTGAAAGCCATTAATTTAATTAGTCAGATTTCGAAACGCCTCATAGAAATTATGCTAATAGCAAGAATACACAATTTCAAGCCTATAAATTAAAAAAATCACTATATTCATATTTGAAAGAAAAAAATTACAAAATTAGTTGATATCCATTAAAAATCTTATAATTATATAATTAAAAGAAATAATGTTTATTTTTTGTAATATTTTATACAATTTAATAATTTTATTGTTAATTTTGTGTTGAAAATAAAGTAATTATTTCTTAAAAATAATAATAAAATCATTAAATAACTAATAAATAAAATTATAAGAAATTTAAGAAAAAAAATGATATCCTTTTTTTTCAGTTAATTAAAATATTTTTACTAATGTAACTTTATTGAACTTTGTACGTGATACTTGACAAGTAATTTATACAAAATTAGTTGATTTTCATTAAAAATCTTATAATTATTTAATTAAAAGAAATAATGTTTATTTTTTGTAATATTTTCTAGAATTTAATAATTTTATCGTTAATTTTGTGTTAAAACCAAGTAAATCGAAAACAAAATAATTATTTCTTAAAAGAACATAAAAATAATAATAAATTCATTAAATAACTAATAAATAAAGTTATAAGAAATTTAAGAATTTTTTTTTTCAGTTAATTAAAATATTGTAATTTTATTGAACTTGGTACGTGGTACTTGACAAGTAATGTGTATGAATGTAAGTATAACATAAATAAAGTATTTGATATTTGATAATATGTAGTAGGTTTTGTGGATCAAGTGAGGTTTTGTCAAATTTGGAGGAAATGTCATCGAAAAAATCGAAGAAATCGAAGGGTTCGAAAAAGGGTAAAAAGAAGGAAAAGGAAAACGTTGTGGAATTTTACAATGGGACGAACACGTTTAAATTGCCGAACGGAGATGAGTACATCGGGGATTATTGGGCGCATCGCAGCGGATCGATCTGGAGAGAAGGCGAAGGCATCTACCACACCAAAGATAACCAAACTTACGAAGGAAGATGGAAAGATGACAAGCTGTTGGATGGAACGCCGGTGATGATCACCTATTACGACGGAACAACTTTCAAAGGTTCGCTTTCGAAGAACAAGTACAGCGGCCCGGGGACGTACATCCTGAGGAACGGAATGGAAATCCACGGGCAGTTTGAGAACAATAAGTTTAAAGATGATTTGATCCTCGTGGATTTCGATGGTAGATTGTGGCACGGCGTTGCGAAAGATAACAGGGCGTATTTGGAACCGGAAAATATTTTCTATCAGAACGTGACAAGATGGAGAGGAAAATCGAAGAATATTTTGAAGATGATGGAACCGGATTGGAAGGAACCTGATGAGGCTACTCTTTCGTTGATTACCAAAATGAGTGATGAAGATTTGGAGAAGCTGATCTTCGCGAAAAGCAACAAAACCAGGAGAAACATTGATTACTGTAAAAGCGATTGGTATCAGAGTTTTTTGAGGTACAAGAAATTGAGGGAGCATATATTGAATAAATTTAGGATGCATCAGAAGTTAACGAAGAGCGAGATGAATTGGTATAGGAATTACGCTAAGTATAAGAAGGTTACTAAAGAGAAGAAGTTGCCCAAGATCGAGGAGAAGGTTGATACCACCTTGTTGGATATCTACTATGGGCCGGATTACCAGAAAAGCTCCGTTCCGTACAAAGTCATTTACCCAACTGATTATTCCGTGCACGATGAAGGCGAGGAAGAATCTGCGCAGGAGGAGCAATTGGAGTATGTGTTTAACGAAGAGTATTACGAGGAATATGAGGAGTGCTTCGAGGAAAGTGGAAGAAGCGAAGTTGAGGAGGAATTGACGACGCCTGTTAACGTCAGATCGGCTGAAAGCGTTGGTTTGGATACGACTTCTATTTACAATTTCCTGAGGACTATAAAATCGGATGTCAAGGACATCTGCCCTGTCATGGACGTGTGCACTAGGATTAAATGTCAAAATCAATAAATGATGTCGGAACATCCAAATTACAAAAGTGCGTTTTATTAACTTCTCGAGAATGCCGCGATCTTCGAAGAGAGCGCAGAAGGGTTCGAAATCCTCGAAGAAAAACCTTCCGGAATTTTATCAAGGTTCGGATGGGTTCCGGATGCCCAACGGAGACGAATACTTCGGCGAGTATTGGGCGCACAGGAAGGGTTTGATTTGGCGCGAAGGAAAAGGCGTTTATCGCTCAAGAGACGATCAAGTTTATGAAGGCATTTGGAAGGATGATCGCATCAAGGATAACACCGAGGCGAAGATCAAGTATGAAGATGCGACCGAGTTTAAAGGACGATTGGTGAGGAACAAGTACTGCGGTCCTGGGACTTACATCCTGAAGAACGGTATGGAAATCCACGGGTTGTTCGCTAATAATAAATTAGTGGATGAAGTGGTGCTCGTGGATGCGGAAGGGCGGTTGTGGCACGGAAACGCGAAGGGCGATAAAGCGTATCTGAATCCTGAAAATATATTTTACTCGAATTTGACTAGATGGCGCGGCAAGTCGAAGAAGCTTTTGAAAGGTATGGAACCCGAATGGCAAGAGAGCGCTTTGGAGAATGCGTCGTCGATCGCCAGCTTATCGATAAAGGATTTGAAGGAGATGATTTTCGCGAAGAGTTTGAAAACTAAGGATGACGTGGATTTCGATGATAGCGATTGGTATCGCAATTTCGTAGAGTATAAAAAGAAGCGAAGCCAAATTTTGGTTAAAGTTAGGGAGCATCAGAAATTAGGCGTTGAAGAGATGAGGTGGTACCGGGATTACGCTAAATATAAAGTGTTGAGTAAATCGAAGAAATTGCCTAAAATTGAGGATGATGTTGATACGACTTTATTGGATACAGTTTATGGGGAGGATTACAAGCTTAGTAGTAAAGCTTACAAAGTGATTTATCCTAGTAGCAAAATTGAAGTGTTGAAAGATGAAGTCGCTGGTGAGGAAGAAGTTGAGTTTGTTGAAAATGATGAAGCAATTATCGAAAGTAGCGAGGATAGATAGTGTCAAGGAAGTTGTAGTTTCTGAATGCGGAGAGGAAGTTGCTGAAGAGGTAGCGAGTAGCAGCTGTAAAGAAGTTGGACACATCGCCTTGGATACAATTTCGATAAACGACTTCATCGAATCAATAAAAGCGTCGAGCGTGAAAGCTAGGAAACCGTGTCCTAGACGCGTCAGGTTTTGTCAGATCCGTCAGTTTAGAAATCAAAATGTACGACCGTTTATATAATTCGTTCGCGCAGCAGCAAAGATACCGTGAGTAGATAAATTTTCAGTTAAAAGTTTTTTATATTTTTCGCAAAGGTTTTAGCGCCCAAATTCCGTTGCGAAACTCCTCCTTGGCCCGACCCAAGGAATCGCAGATGAGGTGCGTCCTCACCGGCTTCACCGCAGACAACAGGAGCCGCTTGGGCACCGAATGGACGCCGCTGAATTTCGTGGCCGCAGATCCGCCGCTCATCATACAGCCGAGCACGATTTATTACAGACACATCGGACAAGTTCCCAACTACGCCGGACACATTCCAGGCGAAATCTTCAGGTGCGTCGAATTAAAATAATTACCCTTTTTTTCTCTTTCTCTCTTTTCGTCCCGACCGCAAAAATCGTCGAACCAAATATGGGATTTAAAAAGTAATGCGCTCAAAATTGTGGTATAGAAATCGCCTTACCTGAATAAGAAAAATTTTGAGAATATATTTGGATACATGGTTGATGAAGCACGTGAGTTCGCTTCACTACTGGAGCGGTGATAGAATTTATATTCGCAAAGCGTATTTATTGTTTGGAAAAAAGGATCGGTGAAATTATTTATCGCGTATTGAAAACAAACTGGGTAACGGACGCAAAAAGAGGTCCTGCCTGGTGCGTTGGAAGTTAAAATAGAAGAAGCAGTGTTGGTAGTTTTATCGGAATTGCGCTCCGATTAAAGACTGCTGAAGAAATTGTCGGATTTGAATTTGCAACAAAAAAAATAGATAATTTTTCAATTTGTTTATAATACGCATTAAAATCTCACTTTATTTATACTCAATTTGTATGCAACTTGTTCAACAGATTTATGATTGAAGGTTTGCTTAATTTTACAGATTTATTAATGATTGCATCCACTTTAGGTTTAAACCATAAGCGTTTTCAATATTGCATCAAAAAATTGAAACGAAAATCTCCCACAAATTTGAAAGATATTCATAAATTAATACTTTTCAATATCTTTTACTACTTTTTCCTATAAATACGTTGTTTCAGCGATTACAATAAGTTATTTGCGTTTTCAGTAATACTTGCCAAGTACTTTTACAAGTATGCAGTACTTAAATTAATATAAGCAAGTTTGGATAATTTCGTATAGTGTACATGTGGTTGCAGCATATTATTTACCCGGCGCATCCACTATTTTTTTGCCAATTTTATTTTCTTATAAATGTGTACATTTCATATAATAATTTATTGGATTAAATTACAAAATTGTTAACTAAGTGATTTTTTGCAATGCTATAAAATATTGATGTATTACGAGTTTATGTAATAAAAAATAATAATTCGCGGTAAAACTTCTGAAATAATATAAGAAATTGAAATTATATTAAACAAATATAAAATGTTTATATAAATTCAAGTTTTAGTATCAAACATTACGTAAACCAGAAAATATTTTGGTTTGAAGATTTGAAAAAATCGGGTGGGTGCGCCGGGTAAATATAAGCATCGCTTTACTTTTTATTTAATTATTCAATAATAACGCATGATATTTATAATATCAATGATGCAAATTAAAGGCGAAACTATGGCCTTTTTAATGAACATATTTTAAAATTTGTGACAAATACTAGTTTCTTGTAATAAATTGTTAAAATAGAGAAATACGTTTTATCTAATTAGTAATTTTTTTTTAATTTTTATATTTAATTCATCGAGTAGTATTAATAAATAAATGAGATTTAATGATTTTTCTAATTATTAGAAAAAAAATAATTGTATTTTTTGTGATAATTATAAATGATTTGGAAGAAAATGTTGGATTCACCATTCAAAAACTTTTCGTTCTTTATTCCAAATTAAATAATTTTAAAAAAATGAGAAGAAAAATAGTACAAAATACAAAAAAAAAACTATATATGTATAATTACTTAAAATAAAATTTGATGATTTTTTTTCAGATTTGGTAGGACTTATGGGAACGATACAAGGGATGCGAAGCGGTGGCTCCGAGGGGATTACACATTTTAACATAAAGTTTTCAATTTCCTCGGAAAATAAAAGTAATTAAAAATAATAATCTTTTTTTTGTTAACAAAATTTCAAAGTAAGTGTGAGATGAAATTTAAGTAATGAAAGTGTGTGAGATAGATAAGATGAAGAGTGTAGAAGAGGAAGAAAATGTCGAATAGCAGCCATGTTTTTATTTCTTAAAAAAATACTTCAACAGTATTAGCAGGTTTGTTAAGAATAATAATAATTATATAATAATATTAAGTTACAACATACTTATTAATTTTTTTTTTCATCGTTTCGTCTCAAATGTATCATCGTAAATTGTTCTTTCTTAGTTTCGTACGTTTTATTGTTCCTCGTATCAAAAAAAAAAAACCAATTGGAGGAGAATTTCCATTTTTTTTTATCCACTATGAGCTTGTCGGTTCACAAAAAATATATATATTTCAATGTATCACAAATCAGCCAAAACAAACAATGAGTACGTCCGATGGAGTTAGAGAAACAACGTGTTGCGTAAATTGAAAAGAAGTAACAGAAACAATTTGGGAACAAAAATGTAAACGACCTGAGATTGTAGCAACAAAAATTAAAGCTCTTCTTTTTTCTTTCAGTTATATTCTCCACAGTTAAATGTTTTGTTTTTGTTTTCTATTGTTTTGTTTTCAGCAACCATAGCTGCCGATGATGTAATCAAATTATTAAATTAATACAGAAAAAAAATAATAAAATAAACAAACTACAGACATACAAAATATTAATTAAATTAAACTAAACTTCTAAGGCATTCGACTTATTATTATAAGTATTTTCTCATATATAAAAAAAAAAACGTATACAATACTGATTTTGGGTACGAAATAATAATAAGTTAAAAAAAATTAAATTACAAAAAATAATAATAAAATATGTTAAATAATGTTAAATATCACTCGCTTGGTTAATACTACTCATTAATTTTTTCTCTTCCGTTCATATATATAAAAAAAACAAGAAAAAATGTGTGTATATATAAAAAAAATCTAATAACTACAAAAATAATAATTATTAAGAGAAAGTTCACATAATTGTGAAATCGCAATTTGATTTTTACACTTTTCGAACCTCCGTTCTATGCCCAAACCAGAAATACGAAACTTCGTTGTCCTTAATAGAATATATGTATATATAACAAAATAATAATATAAATATATTAATATTTAACTGTGGATAAATTCGAATTTCGCGCAATTTATTTTTTATTTGACAGTAAACGTCAATAATATCGTAAGGTAATTGCATTTTTTTTGCTGTTGTTAACAAAAATACAAGCGACAACAATTAATACATTTAAATAAATAAAATAAAATAGTTGATGGAGGGGTAGCAAGATATATATATATAGAGTGAAAAAAATAGATTGATTGAAAGCTTACATAAAAAATAATCGATCTCACAACTAGCTGCAAACAACAAAAAAAAAAATGTTAATAAAAATCAACCTAAACTTAAACTGTAGTACAAATAATGCTTACTGTTCTCCTCCTAGTCCATCGCGCTTACATTTTGTTTTGTTTATATAATTTTTTTTTTTAATAAGTAGATTTAATATTCAGACACCAAACGGAAATAAAAAAAAATATTTCCAACAGACAATTTTGTTTAGTACTTAAAAAAATATGTACAATGTACTTTAAACACTGGTATATATATATAATATAATTATAATAATAATAATAATAATATATATAAAAAAATTAATACTTTAATTACTGGTCACATTAATTATACAAAAAAATATATATTAAGAGAAAAAAGATTGTGTTTCTTCAGTTTTAGAGAATATTTCACCGAAAAATAATTATTAACTGTTTGCAATTTGCGACTCGTTTTTTAATACTGAAAAATTTAGATCGGGTTCAGGTGTAACTTGTTACGGATGCTATTTGCTGCGGTAATAATAATAATAATTATCGGTTAGTTAAGTACGTGTTATGAATACTTTATGGTTGATGATTTTTTGAAAAAATGTGAATTAAGTCTTTGATATTTCAGAACGTTAAATTAATATAAATCGCTTTCGACAACAAAATTTAATTTACATTTACTTAAAAGTACAAAATTTCAGGGGTAATAAATAAATCGATTATGAAACTTTGTTTACGTTTCGAGCAGTCAAATAGCATCCGATATATAAAAATGTTATATCGCTTCATTTGTAAAGAATATACAGAAAAATCATTATCGAATCAAACAGAAATATTAAATAGTTATTTATATATAAAAAAAATAATTAATTTTAAAAAATTAAACAAACAAAAAAATACTGAGTATTCGCCAATGAGTAGCTTAAGAAACAAAACAAGAAAAAAAAATGTAAACAAAATATTGTGTTAAGGTACTGGCATAAATAAGCGGTGTTTTTTCTTCTTTTCTTAAGTTTTGTTCTTCTAAAGTTGTTCTTGTTCTTTTTTTGGGGGGGTGGGTGTAATGGTACGAAAAGAAACGTTAAAGTAAATAATAAATTATGTAAAAAAAGGGTGCTTCTTTTCTTCTTCGTGCTGGTTTGTCTGTGTGTGTGTGTGTATGTCGGAGAGGAGGCGGCTTCTTTGAATAACAATTTTAAAAAAATACATCAACGGGGAGCGGGGTTAAATTAACATATATATATATATACTTATAATAGCATGATAAATATCACAATCGGTGATTATTAAGTTTTGTTTTCCTTTAAACAACTTTTTTTCTCTCTTTTCCTGTTCGTTCCTTCATAATTTTTTGATTCTTGCACTTGAGTATTTTCTTTAGTCGTCTCCACCATCTCAATTATTTTTTTCTCCACTCTTATTATTATCGTTATCTTAATAAGTACTTTTTTCCGTCGTTTTTTTTAAAAATATATATATACTATATGTATCATACATTTTATATAATATAATTAGAGAGCACAATTCTTACTTTCTTAATGTAGGTTCTTTCCTCCTATTGCTACAAAAATATTATACCGAATTAAGTATTTTGTATTGATTCTTTCTTGGAGGGGTGCGAAATTACGAGATAGAAAGACAGATCTCAGAAGTCCGGAGTGATTGAAGAGAGAAGTCTTTCCTTTTCCTCGGCTTTCTTTTTTGTTCATGTTTGTTTTAAAATTATTTAGGCGGATTTCGGCTTTAATGCGTTTCCGTTTCCGCCATCTGCGTTGCCACCAGGTTCAGGGGAAGATCCCTGTAGTTTTCATCCTCGGAGTCGATCTCGACGGTCTCCGTCGGCGATTGGCTGTTCACCGACTTCGAATATTTACTGACACCCTGGAAATTAAATGGAAACGAAGATTCAGTCATCATACCGCGTTTTGGAGATCATCTTCGTAATATTACCTGTTGCAAACCTTTCTTTCCTGTCAGAGCCATCACCAGGTGCGGCTGAAGCTGTTTACGAAGTGCCGTCAGCATGTCTTCTGTGTCTGTGATGTCGCCGCTGTTGTTATTGGAGTTTTTCTTCGGAGCTATACCTACAAGACGGATCATCATAATTAAATAAAATTCAAATAGTTTATATTAAATGATATTAGGTTCAATGTTGTCAATCAGCCCGTAATTTAAGATTGTTAATAATGTTACCAAATTTGTATTATTAAAAATAAGATTTGGATGATATACAAAAACATTTTTTTTTTTAATTATCGATTTAAAAAAAGTTGAAAATAAATGAAACTTATTATATGAAAGTTTAAGTTGTTTTTGTGGTTGAGCTACCTATGTTTCTTTTGTTTAGTTTCCAAGGTGCAGCTATGAAAGGAAAAACATTAAACAAATGATGCAATGATGGTTACGTCTCTGCAAGAGAGGAAAATGTATTTATTTTCCATGACAACCCCTAAATCGTGGCGTTAGTATGTAAGTAAGCCATCTAGTCTACTCACTGCGGTTATTTCTCTCACTATCCGAACCTTTTGGTCTCCGGCGTCTCGTGTGTATTGTGTCTCTCCTCATCGTGTGCGGCCTGTCGACGCCGTGTAGTTTATAGTACAAACCGCAGGCGTTGCAGACCATCTCCCCTTTCATGTTGCGTCTCCAGATGGTCGTCGTTTGGGTGCCGCAGTTCGTGCAGGCCAGGTCCATCCTGCGAGCCATTCCTGCCCCCTGGGACGAAAGCGGAGTTCGCGTTAGTTGCAAGTTGACAAAGTTAGGTGTTGGTGGTGGTTGTTGGATGTTTACCCGAGCGTTCTTCACGATCTGCCAGGGGCCCGAATTGTTGAACTCGCCGACGTAATCGGTTTCGACCTCGGGGTCGTGCCGCGAAGGGCTCGAGTCGTCCTGCTCCATTTTCGTGGGGAAGCTCTGCTTCCTCCGGCCGCCACCGGCGGACCCTTTCGCCTCTTTACCGTGGTCGAAGGTGTCCGCAGGATACGGCGGTGCCGGCGTTATCGTCATCCCCAGCTTCCTGCAACTTATTAACTTCCTAAGTAAGTGACTGGCTTCACCTGAAAGGGATGCTGACGTGTGACCGTTCTGCGAGAAAGCCTGCCAGAAGTCGGTGTTATCCGAACTGTGAGGAAGCTCACTCGCCGGCGACGGCGCCGACCTCGTCGTAGAGTTCGAATGATCATCAATACCCTGAAAGAACAACAACAACAACAACATTAATAACCAGACCTCACACTAAAAAAACTTATAATTATTATACCTGTGACATGTCGACTTCGAGCCTCTCTGGATCCGAACTGTTGCTGTAATCGGAGGCTGCGTCGGTTTCGTCCTTGATGAAGTCCGGAAGTTCCGGCACGCACGTGACGTTTTCCGGTTTCCGGCTGGAAAGGTCGGCCGGTTCGATGGGGCTGGATGGACTGATGAAGCGGGCTTGGATGTTAACGTAAGGCATTCCCGTCGGCTCCTGGATGGAGATCATCGGGGACCCGGACCGTCGTGCCAGAAGATCCGCATCGCTCTTCACCTTGATCTTCACCTGCTCTTCCCTCGGCTGTAATTCAGGCTCCACTTTTAGGCGACCCTTCACGTACTCCCGCTCCATCCTGTGATCTCCATCCTCCACGTCCTCCTCCATCTTCACCTCATCCCGATACATCATCATTTTCAGAAGAGCTTCACATTTCCTGTGTTTCTCCTAAAACATACACACAAAAAAAAATTATTCAAAATATCTAATAATTTTTTAAATTCACTTTAGATTAGATAAGCAAAAATACTGAAAATCTGTTCGAGATGATTTAGACCTCGAAATGACTAATATTTCCTCAAATTCTTTACGTGTATATTATAAACGTTCCTTTAATAACAAATGTAGAAATTACAAAATTCGATATAGATGTGATAAAAGCACAGTATAAATAAGATAAGGCACCGGGCGAATGTGTGTACAATGCGAGATTGCATTAGTTCGATGGTGATGTTTGTGAATGGATATACTCAGAGATCGGCTGGATTCAAACGAAAACATCAACAACATTGCGAATTAGTTTAAGGAATTGCGAAAAGGCAATACTACAATGAAGTTGCTTATGTTTAAGGTAAGAGCAATTATTTGAAGATTATCTAAGAGTCAGAAGACGTAATTTACGTGGAAGACTTGCATGAATCAAGAGAGAGAGCTGATAACGAAATAGATAAGGATTATCTAACGCGCGAATCAATAATAATAATACCGTGTTGCAGGTACTTCTGCTGATGACGACTTTCGTTTCGGGCGAGAATTTTCAAAATTCTTCCGGATTATGCGAGTCGCAGTGCAAATGCAGCAGCAACGGGAATAATTACAACATCGAGTGTCGGTCCAAAGGGATGTTCGATGTTCTTGCAAATTGGCCGGAACCGCCGAAGAACTCAAAGACTATCATCGGAATCTTCACCAAGAACAACATCACCAATTTGAGGGCATTACCTCCTACAAATCTCTCGCTGGTCGTTTACTTTGATCACTGCGAAATCGCAGAACTTGCCACGGGTTTGATGGAGAATTGCATCGAAATCAAGCACTTGGATTTAAGCTACAACAGTATTAAAGGCAGTCAGCTGCGCGCGGACGTGTTCAAAGGGCCGTACAATAATTCCGTTTACGAGCCAATAGCTTTGGAGCATCTCGATCTTTCCTACAACAAGATCCACTCGCTGAAGGCGAATCTGTTCGAGCATTTGCCCAATTTGAAATACTTAAATTTGGAGGGAAACCACTTCAGGATCTTCGATAAACCTTCGGTGAAATCGTTCCAGAATTTGAAGCAGCTGCAACACCTGTTCTTTGGGGAGAACAAGTTCTTGTATTTGCCGGAAGAAGCGATGACGCCTCTGACTGAACTCATCACCTTGGATTTGAGCGGAAACAGCTTCGACTTCGTTCCAAACTCTTTGGCGCATTTGAAGCAACTGAAGAAGTTAACGGTGGATAGGAATCCGATCATCGAGTTTACCGATGAGACTTTCCTCGGTTTGGATTCCATCGAGGAGATCTCCGCGCGCGATTTGAAGCAGATGATGTACATCAAGACGAACGCTTTTTCGCCTTTGAAGAACTTGAGGAAAATAGATTTGTCCGGGTTGAACGTTACGGATATTCAGGATAGGGCGTTCGGGGATATCAAACACATCCGAGAGGTAAAATATGAAATTAGTTAATGTTGATTTTAAAGTCAATTCTTTCAGTTGAATTTGAGCTACTGCAATCTGCAATCGCTTCCGATTAACCTCGTGGATTGGACAGTGCTGAACGTCCTGGATTTGAGGAACAACAACTTTTACTGCGAATGCGACCTCTACAACATTACCACGCAATTGTCGGATGAAATTAAGCGGGACAAAGAAGGACCTTATTGCCACGACTACAAAAGGGAAAAGCAGTACGAGGTCTACACCCTGGGAGCCGATGTTTGCTTCGAACAGGTATAATTATAATATTTTTAATTCCTGGAAACTTGTAATGAAACGATCGTTGCAGGATAACATCCTGAATTGGTCCGGGGATGGCTCGATGAGCGACATGAGGATCATAAGGACTTCTCTGATAATGCTCAGCATTCTTCTGATCATGTCCGTTGTAGTTGCATTCTGGTTAGCCTACAACAAATTGGTGCTCTACAGAAGGAACCGAAGCTACCCCTTCGCCAGTTCCGTCATGTACAACCCAATCCTTGCGAATAACTGACAACAAAAATCAATTAGGGACCCACCTGAGACGTGCCAGTAAGCTGTTTGGTTTTCTGCAGGAATTTTTTTAAGTGGTCTTCCGTCTGTTTGGCCTTCTCCCTGAAGCAATTGAACGCGTCCAATTGATTTGAACATTTCATACAGACTATCTGAGGTAACTGGTCACTGTCGGTAACCTAAAACAAAAGACATTTCATTATTTCGGTGCTCATTTTTTCTATACTAATAAGAAACAAGCTTACTAATTTATAACATAATTAATTAATAAAATACAAAAAACACAAAAAAAAAAAAGGAAATCTCATTCGTGTGTACGCTCCAGTTAACTAATTATGAGAACTATGATTCGTGCGAAGATACGTTTAAATGGATTTAATAAAGCAAAGAAAGAATTAATAAAATCACATTCTTGGTAATGAATTCCAGCTAATTAAGTATACGCAATCAATAATAATTCCTCATTGCCTTAGCGAAAGGTCGAAGCCCTCGGGTGATTTGAGAAGCAGGTGATTAATCGCAATGCAAATAGCATTATAGACTTATTATAAATAGTGTTTTCGCGTAGACTGAAGGAGAGATTCGAGCTTCCTCATCCTTTTTTACCTTTCTGCAATTGCATAAGTCGCATGCATATTATTATTATTATTGCATAGAAGAGACGCGGCGGCGTTCGGTGCCAAGTCTCGTTGTGCAAAGGAGACGGAACTTATATAACAGCTTTTACATAAATGAACCATGAAATTGCAACAATTAATCCGCAATACATAACTGGACGTGAATCATAACCGAGAAATGTCGTTGGAAAGTTACAATTATCAAAATCTGAATTTTTTGTCAGATTTCCGTGCGCAAAATGATTTTCAGCGAAACGGTTTCGAATTGACCATTAAAAATCGGCCTTTTGCGTTCCAAAGTTCGCACTATTTTTAGAAAACTCATCAAGAGAATATTGAATTTCTCCTCTACTGTTTACAGGATTTATCTCAAGTTGAAGACCGGAATCAATATGCATTTTCCTTCCAAGAAATATCAATGAAAACTGACAAAGGCAACGCACAAAACTAATATTTTAATTAAATATTTACGTATTCATTAAATATTTTCAATTTACAAAATATTAGTTTTGCATTTTACGTATTTTAAATTTAAAATTAACAAAAAAAAATTAGTTTCACTGTAAGATTTCTAAACGGGAAATGCAATTAAAAAGAAGTATGTAAAAATAAAGCAAATGATATTATAAATCAGCGATGTGTGTTAACACAATATTTCTTGGAAATTTTCTCGATTATGCATATTTTTCACATTAATACGCACGGACGAGCACGAACACTATACAAGTGTGCAGAAAGAAAAGAACAACCTATAGAGCAGATCAAGAAATTAGAAACCCCAGGAAGACAGATTGCATTCGTTGCGACATCTGTTGTCGACGGACGAACTAATTTACCAATTATATCATTAAGTCTACATCTTCCTTTAATATTTTCTTTTATCTCAAAATGAATAATTCAAATGATTGCATTATAATATCAAAAATATTTTACTTTAATCGAATTCTGATTAAAATTTTATTTAATGGAAGATCGTTTAATTAGAAACCTCGAGTTGCGACATCTGTTGTCGATGGATGAACTAATTTACAGTTGAATTAGTATTCGTTTTTATGTACGCGATTACATCCTTAAGTGTTTTTCTTGATTTCTCACTCAATATGAATAATTCAAGATTTCAACATAAATATTTTAAAAATTAGTAACTATTTTATTTAATTTGTTTAGAATTGTGACAGCTGTCATTTCGTGACATTCAAAATATTCTTGTGACAGCTGTCATTTCTTAACAAAATAACTCTAAAAACAATTATTTAACAATGTAAAACCAAAGAAAGCGAATTGAGACTTAAATGAAATCAGTGCTAAAGGAAATTATTAATTAATAATAGAATTTTAAACTATTTTTGATAGAAAATTTGTGAATGCACGAATATCGTTAATTATAAAAAAATCAAAAAATTGTTTTAATCTGGCGACATCTATGAGCAAGTTGTGAGTTTGGAAAGGGAAGCAGCGCGGCAAATTCGAATTTCGCAAATTGTTCATCGATGATTATAATTTTCGTTAATGAAAGATCAATTAATTAGAAACGTCGAGTTGCGACATCTGTTTTCGATGGATGAACTAATTTACAGTTGAATTAATATTCGTATTTATGTACGCGATTACATCCTTAAGTGTAATTTTCCTGATTTCTCACTCAATATGAATAATTCAGCATTCCTATTAATTAAATATTTTAAAACCAACAAATTTGTTTATTTGTCATTTCGTGACTTTCAAAATTTTCTTGTGACAGCTGTCATTTCATAACAAAATAACTCTTAAAAAACAATTATTTAACAATGTAAAACTAAAGAAAGCGAATTGAGACTTAAAAGAAATCAGTTCTAAAGGAAATTATTAGTTAATAATAGAATTTTAAACTATTTTTGATAGAAAATCTGTGAATGTACGAATTTCGTTGATTATAAAAAAATGAGAGAATTGTTTCAATTGAAAGTGAGTGTGGTGACATCTATGAGCAAGTTGTGAGTTTGGAAAGGGTAGCAGCGCGGCAAATTCGAATTTCGCAAATTGTGTCATCGATGCACGCGCATAGTTGATCCGTGAATAAGCGAAATAAACGAGTCGTTCCGAATTTTTCCTCTCATTCTTCCACTTCATGCACGAGCTGCGATAACTCCCAAATGCGCTCTCAAGAGAATCCCTCCACACACCAGTCGCGACCGTTTCTTTTTGTGTTTTTATACATACATATTATATACATTTCGTCCTTCCATCTGCCCCCGTCCGGTGGATGATATAACGCAACGGTATCATATTTATTTTCGAGTTTGATTCACGGAATATTTTTGCATTTAATCTCCAGCTTGCATCTATCTCTCTTGTTGTTTTGTG
The DNA here is from genome assembly GCA_963457615.1 of Nicrophorus investigator. Taxonomy (NCBI): domain Eukaryota; kingdom Metazoa; phylum Arthropoda; class Insecta; order Coleoptera; family Silphidae; genus Nicrophorus; species Nicrophorus investigator. Next base: position 4,993,435 of record OY735143.1, read on the forward strand.
TGTATGTATGTGTGTGTGTGTGTGTTGTCAGGGAGTGGCGGGCGGCGCGGCGAACTCTAAACGCTGACTTCATGCATTCAAATTAAATTAGAATCCGCATGTATTTCGTATGTGATACGTACGTGTTTGCGTAACAGGGATTGGAATAAAATGTTTGAAATACGAACAAAATAAATAAATAAATAAATGAAATTGTATTGAGAGAGCGAGGGATTTATAATGGGAACTAGTCGGTTTCTTTCTCATGCTTTATACCTGTGTGTGCGACTACGAGAGGAGATGTAATGAGATCGAAATCTGATTGGAATCGTTGCGTAACAAACATTTATAATGTGTGTATACGTATACGAAATGGAACGGTTTCGGATGAGGCCTGGTGATGATAAAAAGGCAGTCAGCCACCTAGAAATGGTTAGAAAGTGTTTCCGGTTTGGTGGTGAAGCGGTGCGTTCGAGGATGCGATTCGAGCGTATGAGAAATTACACGTATACATATAATAAAATAATAGAAGGAAAAAAAAACAGGAGAGATATAATAGGAAAGAACCTAGGTTTGAGCATAACTAACTACTAGCCGACAACACACCGGTGCGGATTGAATGGGAAATAAGCCATTATTTCATTATGAGTCCGATTTTATTTATAAGATCGTTGAACCTAATTTATATGCTTCTTGAGGATAAATTTATTATGTTATCGCACATTTCGCAACGTTCCCGCGAAAGCTTCCCACCGAAAGGACGTAACTACAAGAACAACAACATCAACAACGGACAATATAACATAACATTCGGAATAAAAATGCAGTTATTATTTATATTTTCAAATGCAAAATCGTTGCACAACAAAATTAATCTATTTTCGTCCACCAAAAACCTGTCCGGCCAGACACAAAAACAAATTCGGAGATATTCACTTGATTTTAATTATTTATTTATTTACTTCGGTTTTCGCCGTTGATGCTTCAATGGCTTCAGTTACGACATCCTCTCTTTCTCTTCAATTTCTTCTCTCTTGGCAACACGTTTTAATGATTTCATTTGAACTGAAAGCAAGTTTAGAAAGCTTCCAGCAATCTTTTATCACTTCGCAGAACTACTCCAATTCCACGCGCATCAATTTCGGAATTTTCGGTTTCCGCGATTGTTGCGTAACGAACTCATTATAATTTTTTATTTTTTTAAAAAAATATTTCCACTGAATGCGAAACCGACAACAAGATGATGATGATGATGAAAAAAAGAGCGCGCAGACAGAAACACCGGCAGTACGGTTTTTGAATAATTAAGAGAACGTGAGTCACCGAGCGCGGTTCTCACATTCAACGCAATTTGCATTAAACTAGGTTACAAACTAGCAAAGGACAAATGTTCGAAATTTACATCGCAGCACAGCATGTGGACAAACTTCAAACAAGAGTATTTCATACAAGAAAAAAATAACAGAAAGTTTCTGTTAACTGACGAAAGTTAACAATAGTTTCTTTATTTACAATAAAATATATCCAGTTTCAAATAACCAGATGGTGATCAAAATTATTTTTTTGATTCAATTAAACTTTAAGTAATCTTTAAATAATTGTCATTCTTTTTATTAAGTCTTAATTAGAATAACGAACGTTAATTTTAACTAATATGATGTAATGCGCTACAAGACAAATGGACATGCAGATTCGCATTTAATTATAAAACTAAATGAATGATAAATTGATTCCAGAGAGAGAAAGAGGAAGTTCTTATATGGCGAGACGGTATTGTTCATCGTGATATTTATTTTAGAATGACCAAATCGTTTAGTAATAACATTATAATAATGCAATTGTCTATACATATTTGTTTTTGATAGAAATGTCAATTGCACCAAATGCTAGGTTATGTAGTAAATATTAAACGTCAAAATTTGACTTAAATGTCAAATACTAAAATATGATTTTGAAATTGTACCGGTTAATGCTAGAAATGTCAATTGCACCAAATTCTAGGTTATATAGTAAATATTAAACGTCAAAATTTGACTTAAATGTCAAATACTAAAAATATGATTTTGAAATTGTTAACTAATGCAATTTAAGTTACTTTTAATAAATTTGTACTTAGAAAAAAGGTTATTACAATATTTAACTTTATTTTGTTTGAAAGAAATGTTTATATAGCAAATATCAAATCTCAAAAATTGATTTAAATGTCAAATACTGAATTGTGACAGGTCTCTAAATTTGACATATTTGAAAATTAATAAATTTGTTGAAGAAAAAGGATTATTACAATATTTAACTTTAGAATTAAGCGTATTTGACACATGAGTATTATGAGTATTACTTTTCGTGTTTTAGAAAATGCATCATCGTCGTATTTATATTTTTGTGATTTTGGCAAAACCCAGCATTCTGATTTTATACATCCCAATCATTTCCAAATAAAATAAACGTGGAATGATATTCCTTATTTAATCATGACAATTTGCACGTCAACATTTGACATTTATGTAACCATAACATTATGGCTTTTTGATTACCAAATTTTGAAGTTGTCAAAATTGTGTCACATCCCAATCATTTCCAAATAAAATTAACGTAAAATGATATTCTTTATTTAATCATGACAATTTATACGTCAAGATTTGACGTTTATGATAACCATAAACTATGACATTTTGATTACCAAATTTTGCATTGTCAAAATTGTGTCACATCCCAATCATTTCCAAATAAAATAAACGTGAAATGGTCTTCTTTATTTAATCATGACAATTTGTACATCAAGATTTGACATTTATAATAACCATAATTTTGATTACCAAATTTTGCAATTGTTAAAATTGTGTCACATCCCAATCATTTTCAAATAAAATAAACTTGAAATGATGTTCTTTATTTAATCATGATAATTTGTACATCAAGATTTGACATTTATGATAACCATAATTTTGATTACCAAATTTTGCAATTGTTAAAATTGTGTCACATCCCAATCATTTTCAAATAAAATAAACGTGAAATGGTATTCTTTATTTAATCATGACAATTTGTACATCAAGATTTGACATTTATGATAACCATAAACTATGACATTTTGATTACCAAATTTTGCAGTTGTCAAAATTGTGTCATTTTTAAATTTGGATGACAAGAACATATAATCATTGATCAGATCTAACCCAGTTTGAAGATATAAGAACTGTACCATTTGTAGGTTAGATTTGAATTGAATGACGTCGTAAAGACGACGGTTAAGGGACTGAGCAACAACGTACAAAAAAGAGAAATGAAGTTAGAGAGACTGCTGCGTATGGGTGAATTCGTTTACGGGAAACCCAAGGCAGCAGCTCTGGTTGGTTACATAAAGCGAACAACACGAAAAGAGAGTGAAAGAAAAAATCAATCGAGTCGGAACGAGAGCCAATTTTTTACGACTGTTATGTCTGGCGCACGCAATATTTTATTCAACCCGATTTAATATAATGGCAGTATACAGGGTGATCCCGTTCAACGATTAATCGTCGCATCGCGTGTCTGCAGCTAAAAAAAAATAAAATGCCATTCCATCATTTGCTTTAATTGTGACCATGATTTTTCTTATTTACATTACATGCATATCATTCCACGAAAGATGTCATTTAATTACTTTTACTTTATTTTAATGCCATGACATGTGCATTTTTTTGCGTTGTTGATGGACGTAATTTACGTAAAATTACAATTGATAACAAATTAGTTATTGCATCATATCTAAAAGAGTACTTCTTAAGAAAAACACTATCAAAGATGTCGAAATATTACCAATTGTATTATGGACTAGAAAGGAAAGAGTAGAACAATAGAAAGGCTATTGAACCTTCGATGGTTGATCCACGAATCAAGAATGAATTCCCAACGTTCGAAATACCAATTAGACATGGGTTGGTAATTGAGTCGAACAATGGACGGACAAAAATTGAATTTAAACTTTTCAATCATTTCGGTTTTTATTATCCGAAAGAAATATTGAACAAAACAAAAATCCTTAACATTTATATAAATTGCGATCCGCGAATTATCCCCGTTCACTTCTCTTTCTCCTTTTCCACCTTCAATGGCCATTCTCGAAAAAGAATAAATAAATACATTATTTTTACTGCCAAGAGTGATAATAAAAATGTAATAACGTGTACGGAGCGCACGTCCCATAAATAATGTACGAGAGCATTAATAACGCAAACAAAACATATGAATAAATGAAGAGAGAGAGAAAAATAAATAAAGGCTTGCGCCTAATCTGGTTGCGGCGATCAACTGCTAATGTTTTCCTCGGCTTTGCTTATTTCTGTATAACATAAAAAACAGAATTATTCAAAAACCTTCTCCTTATTATTCATCGTCAACTCAGAAAGCAAAAAATAATAAAGCAAATCTCAAAAATCTTCCATTTATTTAACAAATTTTCCTGCCGTCAAACTTCTTCATTTGTAAGTAATCTCTAAATTTGACATAAAGCAAATTCCCCTAGAACCAACTAAATATAGTGACTTTTTAAGTTGATTACCAACTGTATCTTACAAATTTAATATTACACAATATTTATGTTGTGGTTAACATATGTCAAAATATACCACCACAACTCGTAGAAATGTCTGCAACAACAAAATTTTCTCCAACTTCTTCATTTGGAAGTAATATTGCATCCATACTCCAAGTTTGACATAAAGCAAATTCCCCTAGAACCAACTAAATATAGTGACTTTTTTAAGTTGATTACCAACTGTAATTTACAAATTTAATAATATACAATATTTATGTTGTGGTTAACATATGTCAAAATATACCTCAACAACTCGTAGAAAAGTCTGCAACTCTAATGGAGTTTACACGACGTCAATCAAATAAGACACTTGTTTATTATTTCCTAGACAACAGCCAAAATATTTTTTTAAATATAGAAAACTTTAATTTATTCTCATTTACTCAAAGATTATGAATGCATTCCTAATTAAGACTCTTGTCCTTTTACAACGAATTAATATTTTTACTATTAAAACATTAACTCTGCAACAATTTCGCAATTCGAGGGGGCGTCCACGCAGATGCAACATTATTATTGCAACAATTCAACCTTCGCTACGCCAAAAATGGGCAAGAGGTTGTAGCAACAGTTTTACGTTTACAAACTAAACACGGTAAATAAAAAGTGAAATAAAAAAAAAAAATAAGTAACAATTCCTCGAAGTCTCATTGATTTAGTTTAATTAATAAATGAACTAATTGGTATCTAATTTATTGTTTCGAACTCGTTAATAGATTTTCTAAGAATCATTTAATACAATTTTATCGGAAAGGTTGCAATAACTGTGTTATATTTATGGTTTAAGTTATTTTAGTTGGTAAGTTTGGAGAAAACAAAATAATGTTATGTTATTATTACTAAATTGCTATGGTAATCAAGGATATCACAATTGGACGAATCATCGCCTAAAAAAATGTATGACAAAGACGCTAATTGCATTGAGCAATATCAAATAATTAATGGCTTTTTGTTCGCTGTTGTTATTCATTCTCAACGCTTTATGGTTATTTTAATTAAATCTATACAATTCGAACGTTCTCATCAACATTTGTTATGTAAATAAATTCAATATATTTGTAAGACTATTTTCCACAACTGTCAATGTTGACGTTTTTAAGTATTTACCGTTGCCATGACAACCTTATAGGTTATGTGATAAGATAACCATGTGTACCAACTACTTAATTAGCAATTGATAATTTTGACATACAATTATGTCACTTGACGTTTATAGGTTACGTTATAAGATAACCAACTATTGAATTTACCATTGTCATTGGATTCATGACAACCAATAGTAATTGATAACTTTGACATATAATTGTGTCACCTGTCACGCATTAATATGGAAGCAGCTTTAGGTTAAAATTTAAATGATATTTGCAAGTGTAAATATGAATGTTCCATTTCGAGTGTTAATAAAAATACTTAAAAAAACTGTAGTAATTTCATTTTAATCACTTTATTAACATAACAAATTATGTGCTGACTCGAAATTGAGTATCGATTTTGTGGGTTACCCAAAATTACCGTCCAGGTTTATTTAATTCCTTTATTGCTCGTTCCTCTTCACCTTCCTTCCTTGTTCTCTCGATAATAACAGGCTTCGGATACGATTTTAAATTAGAAAGAAGAGAATTAAAAAGAAAAAAGACTCGCAACGGAAAGGAACGACATATGCTAGGTAGGCCACGTTTCAGTGCGCTTCATTAACGAAGTGAGTCTCGTATTTTCTTTCAGCAAGAATTTTCCCACAGGAACCAACAAATATTCCACGCTCCCCTTTCTGTATCGCAATGCTCACCTGAGCAATGGTACAATGCATTCAACATTATCCATCATAATCCATTCACATTTAACAGATCGATTCATTTGCGCATCCAAAACAATAATCTTTTCAAACATTCGCAACGCTCAAAGTCTGCATTGCACAAAGCAATTTTTCATGCAACCCATTGTTTTGCAATATCCAATTGAGGTAGCCAACTGTAATTCAATTATTTAGACCAAGTTATATTCGCTACGCGGCATTGTTTGCTTCCATGCATGTATTTTACCTACATTTTCCATTTTCACGCTTGTTACCTTCATTATTAGATTCCAGAGACATTTTCATTATTTACGTTGGTACACATATCAATTTAAAAATTATATAATATTTCTAGTTACCATAACAACCCACCCACGAAAGATTACTAATCGTTTATTTAGTAGCACAAGGTTTCCTCCAATTGGATTTTTCAAAACTTACATTGAAGTTTTATTGCCACCAATAAAGCTCATAGATGCACAAGTTTTATTGATTTTACTTTAATTAAGTAACGGAATTTTGGATGAAAGTTCAGCAACAATTATCAATCACCAACTGATTAAAATCTGACGCAACCAAATTTATTTAATTTTTTATCAATATATTAATTGAAAGTCCTTGAAGGATTAACAAGTGGGATTAAATTAATCGAACAAAAATTTGATACAAAACGAAATTTAAATAAGAAAGATCGTTAATTTACAACCTTGAATGTCTGAAACTGTTTCTAATCAGCATTTTTTTTGTTGTGTTTCGGGTAAAACCCGTCGAAGTTTATTTTGTCAAAGTTCAATTTGTTTAATAAACTCGGTAGCGCGTGGGTTGTTTGAACTGCCCACACAACGCGAATTAGATTTCGAAATAGTCTTTATTTATTTGCATGCAATTATACGGCTCGATGTAAAAACACGATATTCTTCTAGAAGCAATGTTTTTTTTTTCTTCTTCTTCTTGCTGTTACAGCACGTGAGCGGTTGTAACAAAGGATTATCGATTTTAAGAGAGAGGAGAAACGAGACGATCATTTTCGTTGCCGAAAATTGATTTATGTTATGCATGCACGTGGGAGTTCGAAGCGGCAATCACGAGATGGCGTCACGGTGACAGCTGTAGTGATGATCGCAAAAAAAAATTGAAGGAGGCTGACGAAACAAAGGATGACTAAGGTTCTCTCATTTAATGGGCTTTTAGTGGTGTCATCCGACTTATCACTATTAATAAGACTTTCGTTTAAGTAAATGTATTTTAATCGAGCACTTCGTTTTCTTTTCTTACTCTTGAGTTATCCAAGCGTACTTTTAACGCCTAACGATGTATGGAAATCTTCGTCCATTTGCATTCGGTGATGATAAAGTAAATGGAATACAAGCGTCTCGGAATGCCGGTTTATCAGTGCCAATTCCATCCTCCTCGGGGCCTATCTATCTCATTCGGTTTACCGTTAAACAAATGATTTGTCCGAGACGAAACAAGGAGGAAGGAGCACACGAAAAAGATTGTAAAACCGTGAAGAGGTGTTTTCTCTTTTTCATTCAAACTGTGAGAAAATCTCCGGGACGTAATTTAAAGAGATCCGCGCTTCTCGCTCATTATGCTTTTTAGTATATCACTTGCGTTCACATCAAACGTGTACATATACGAAAATACACGAAAGTGTGTGTGTGTGACTTTATGTATGTATACTATATATAGGTATACCTGTACACACATAAAACCAGTTCGTTCCGAGGCATGTCCTTGGAGTTAGAGGTTCAACTTATCAAAATGTTACGTTAGACAAAGAAATGTATCGGAGAGGCCGAGTCTCGTTCGCCGCTGCGAGGAGGCCCCGAGAGAAAATGGACTCCGGATTAGTTAGACCCACACTGCCTGACTAATGTGCCATGCCTCATGTTGTTGTAGCCTTCGCCCATAAATCTCTCATCCGAAATCGACGAATTACAACGAAAAAAAAATATGATGGAAAACACTTTGCACAGCATTAAACACATCATCCACTATAAATTAAATACATTTCCATTCTTCAAAACCTAATTCAAATATTGACCATAATTTTTCAAGAAAAAATAAAGAACGAAGAAATGTAACCTTGAACGATGATGCATTGTCTTATTTGTCGCCGTCGGATACGAATAAATCACTGTGGACAGGTGAATTCGTTAGATTTTAAAAATCATTTCTAGAAATTTTCCACGCAACGAATGCGTTTTCCACCGAAAGTTATTTAGCAATTCAGATCTGGTTTCGCTAAAGCGGTTTCCATGTCCTGGCTAAAAGCATCTGGAGAAAGTGGAGGCTGACCTAACCTAAACCTTACTACCACGGATGACATTTAGTAAACCACAACAACAGCAACATGACGTACAAGTTATTATTATATAAATCATAAATACGGCTAAATCCACGTGGATCATAAATAATGCAACGCTTAAAGCCGGCGGTATTAGTCATGGGTAAAGGTTAGGTTACTCAGTTATAAATCGATGATAATCTAATTCGAAAAACCAACATCCTTCTACGTTCATATTCTTAAATAAACAATCAGTTTCTCAATAATAACAAAGCTCATTATCACTGATAAATCTTTTAAAGCTACAACCTACAAATATGGTTAATAATTGGTATTTACTATCACTTGAAATGTCAAAATCTGACAGTTAATTTGTCAAACCTTTTAGAACAATTATTTTAATATTAATCACTGAAGATAGGTTTCTTAAATCGAAATTGTGGATTTTGATATGTAAAATCGTGTAAATAGAAAGAAAATTTTAAATTAAATTCAAATATGCCTAATAATTGGTATTTAAAGTTATCTACTGTCACGTCAAAATCTGAAAGTTAATTTGACAAACTTTTTAGACCAATTATTTTAAAATTAATCACTGAAGATAGGTTCCTTGAATCGAAATTATGGATTTTGATATATAAAATCGTGTAAATAGAAAGAACATTTTAAATCAAGTACAAATATGCCTAATAATTGGTATTTAAGGTTATCTACTGTTACTTGAAACGTCAAAATATGACAGTTAATTTGTCAAACCTTTTAGACCAATTATTTTAAAATAAACCACTGAAGATAGGTTCCTTAAATCGAAATTGTGGTTTTTGTTATGTAAAATCGTGTAAATAGAAAGAAAATTTTAAATTAAATACAAATATGCCAAATAATTGGTATCTAAGGTTATCTACTGTTACTTGAAACGTCAAAATCTGACAGTTAATTTGTCAAACCTTTTAGACCAATTATTCCTTAAATCGAAATTGTGGATTTTGTTATGTAAAATCGTTTTAAATTTAAGTAGAATAATTTATATAACAGAAGTTTGTAGGTTAAGATGAACCAATGTAAAATTGGTGTTAAATGTTGGAACGCCGTTGGACGTTTATGAGGTGGAAAATGTGTTTGCAACGAACGGAAATCTCTGCGGTTTAACATTCTACTTCTGCAATATTTTTTCTGACCGCAGAAGAAGTGTTGTTATTATTAAATTGAATTAAAATAAATTTTCCCATAACAGTTTTATCTGGGAGAAGGTGTCCATTACAAACAAATTCGATTCGAAACCTTTTAGAATTCAATTACAGCGCATTCAATTTTGCATCAACGGTTGAAGGAAGAAGTTTGCGTGAAATGAACTGAACAGAACAAAAATAAATACACGTTGTCAATACTTTACTGAATCATGCGCTTATAATTGCAGTACAATTTGCAGTAAATATCAAGAAAATTATCGGTTAATACAATTTTTTTTTAAAATTTTTAAATGACCGATCTACGTTTAAAAATATATTATTTTGTAATTCTGTTTTTAAGCAAATCGTAAATTATTAATATCTCGATGGATGTTATACTTTACAGCAAGAATTCCAGGTTAATGAAATTTAATTGGCGCAGTCCTCGTTTTACGAATTCCTCGAATCCAACTGCGTCCAAGATTCAAACAAAGAACAAATGTATATTTTAATACGAAATGTTATTGAATCAATTTATGGTAAAATAATCAAAAATATTTGCAACATTTTGGAATTTCCCTCCTAGAACATGACGCATTGCAGTATGTGTTTGTTTTTTTAAATTACAGAGTACACAATAAATTATTCTCATGGAAAAGTTATTTATTGTTAAATAGAATTGCAAACGTCATCCATTAACTTTGACATTTGCTGTCAAATTCATGTCATCTTTGAAAATGACTTATATAAGTATAAATCAATTATGTATTGCAAGTTTTAAGATTTATAATGCAGATCCTAACGTTTTCTAAATTATAATTATAATAATTAATCGATTCCCATTAATCCGTTCGATTCAAATTGAATATCCGGATTATCGCTAATTATCCAATAAAATACTCGTTTTAGTGGTCGGACTAGTTTTACGAGCCAATCATTTACCATTAATAATATTTTGTTAAGTTCCTCTTCCTTCGTGGATTTCTCTTCGCCAACAACGAAATGTAGTATTGCGCAGAAGAAAAAGCAGTTCGTAACAATGAATTCCCGCAGATTAGTGCTGATAAGGAGGAAAATAGTGCGTGATTGTAGTTGGAATTTACTGACCGGAACAATGGATGGGAGAGGAAGAGGTCTTGAGCCAGAGGTGCGAGCCGTTTCGTAATCGCCGTTAAAAAAGAAAATGGAGAATCCACGAAATGTTTCGAAATCGATGAGTAAAAAAAATTGAGAAGAGAAATTAAGGATGTCGGTGATTAAGGAAGTCGCTTATAGCCTATTACAGATTAAATGATTATAAAGGAAATTATGTATAATGAGGAATATGTTTTAAGCCTTCTGGTCAACGTTCTACAAATAAAAACACAAGGATAATCGGTAACGGAATATCGAGAGGATCTTGTAATTACAAACAACAGTTGCCATTGATCCAACAAAGAGATCAATCCGTAACATTAGATCTAAATCTATATCTTGAGGCTCCGTATTTTCATCTTTGCATTATCTAATTTTATCTAAAATATATTAGGTTGGTAATCAAATTTGACATGTATCAAATCATACCAACTACAATTCAATGATTTTAATTTAACTGGTTACTATTCTGTCAAATATTATTGAAACTGAACTGTCACTTATAATAACACATCTACCAACATAAATAAATGTACATAATGAAAAAATCAAAATTAAACAAACTCGTTCCTGCAGTTTTATTGTACATTCAAACACTTTTGACATTTAATCATATCAAAGGCAATTATGCAATAAAACAGGTTTCGGTCTAGTTTGCAGCAGTTCAATTCAATTGGAAGAAGTTTCTAGGCCAGGTGCTTCAGTCGCCGAGGCGGAGAGATAGCTGGTAATTGTAGCAAAAATTTCGCCTGGCAATATTGATTGGCTAACCTTGCGTCTAACGAAATCGGCAAAAATTGATAGAGAGGTGCAAAGAAAAAAAAATAAATGGATTAAAATGTCAGCAAATAAATTAAATAAAAAGATTACAAGCAAAAACGATCCACTTTCTCTTTTTTTCTGTTAATGCAATTCAATTCAAATAAATAATTGCGTATAAGTGTTATAAAACAATTAACGAATTAGGATAACTTATTTGACTTTAATTCTAATCTTATCTGTTTTTTTTTTCAGTTAATTGGATAATAAAGAACGACAAGATTGATCACCCATTAATTAAACTCTCGTTGATTAACTGTTTTAAGTTGTCAAATAAATGATGTTTAGTTTACCTAACTTACAGTGTAAATAGGTTAGGATGTTTGACGTATCTGTCGAAGCGTGTCTAAAAACGTCAATTTGAAAAGACAATTGCGTTGCGCAATGAATGATGACATCAATAAGCTATAAATTTTTGTAATCCATAAATATACTAGATTCCTCATAAATACGATTGTAAAAATAATTAAAAATCTAATTAATTCCTCCCGACGATAATTACTTGACATTTGCTGAAAAACTCAATTGACGCGTAAATGTTAACGATTAATTGACTTGGATAAGTCATGGGGTATAAACGTAATTCAAAAAGCGGTGGATTTATAGTTGCCAACCGGACCATTAAAGCACCAAGGAGATTCGCATTTGTAATCCTTTGAAACAAATTCATAGATGGCGTTACCAATCGCGAACAATTAAAACCCTTAGTTTTTGTTGTTCGTATTGAATCTGCGAGGGTCTCAGTTGGTGAAAAAACTGCACCTTCGGTCGTGGGATTTTTGTTTCGAACGGCCGAAGGAAAACAAGAACAATGGCGATACGAATTGGAAATTGATTTCGAAATTTCGCCAAGTCATTTAATGTGACACGTCCGTTGGGTTTCTTTCGGATGCGATATCGTCTATTTAGACCGTTGACTCCTCTCTCCTCTCTACGGGAAAAGAAAGAGAGAGAAGAGAAGTCTGCGTTCCGGTCGACTGGTCGAGATGATTTTATCCGAAAGCAAGCAGCGCGAACAAAAAGGAACCTGCCTTGACTCCTCCATCCTCCTGCTTTGGCTGCTGCAGCTCAGAGAAATATGAAGAACAATGCGTTATTAGAACATTTCGGATCGTCGAACCAAAAATTCGTGCGGAGTGACAATGCGGCGTTCCTTCGTTCCGACAAGATACAGAAACAGGCAGGTGGAATTAAATTTACATTATGAATAAAACCGTTTTTTTTTTTATTATTTTCTTCTTCTCTTTCTTTCCCTTGTTATTTACCTTTTTTTCTTCCATCCACCGAAAGTTTCATCATTAACGCTCGGTTTACCTCCTGCCCGAAGGACGCCACTTTAATTAGACCCAACTATGACTTTATAGTTTTATTTGAGGTACTTCGGAATATGAAATTGGGCAGAAGGACCACACGCTCGAAGAGCAGACACATTCTTGGAAACAGTTGTATAATCTCCAATCACGTTCCTCAAGAAATTGTATTTTGATGACTACAATGACGACCATTTTCAATGGACGAAACACCACATGACTATCAATTCCATATATTAAAGATTTATCTTTATTAACTTTAAATAATTCAATAAAACTTTGAAACTTTCTACAATAAGTAAAACCCATTTTAATTTAAACACGTCATGGTATGTTGCATCCACACTACATATGGCATCAAACATCAGTCATACCAACTACCGTTAATTACCATTTACAATAAATGTGAACAATTCTACACTAAGCTAAAATTTAAATATTTACATTACACTAATGCTTTTTTTTTTAATATTCGCAAATATTTTTGTTATGTCTAGATTAACATTTACTACATCGCTAATAAATTAATAACACATACAGATTGCATTATTTTCAGCATTTTCGAGGTTACATTTAAACTTCAATTTTCAGCAATTCTCAACCTAAGAATGACAGCTGTCACTTTACGTCAAAATGTCAACAAAATTATATTAAACACTACAACTATGATTATATAAAGTTGACTACTTTACTGAAAATTTAAAAATTATATTTATAGATTTAGACAACAAATTGTGTTCAAAGTGTCAAATAAATTATATTAAATGTTGACTGCTTTACGGATAGTTTGAATATTATATTTATAGATTTAGACAACAAATTATATAACACTTCAATTTTGGGATAAGAATGACAGCTGTCTCTACGTCAAAGTGTCAACAAAATTATATTAAACATAGATTACTTTACGGAAAGTTTGAAAATTATATTTATAGATTTAGGCAACAAATTGTGTAACACTTCAATTTTGATATCCATTAGCCCATAGCCAATTAAATAACCATTGTTCACGTATTATATAATGAATTTAATTGATTGAAAAATGTACCAATTTTTAATTTATTTTTTTGTATATTAGTCCAATTATATTTCGTGTTCATTGCTTCAAAATTATTTAGTTAACTTTATGAAGCAATAATTAGGTAGTAACAAGTTTTAACATAATTCTGTTGAAAAGTCTACAAATTAGTTATCATTATTGGCATGTTCGTAGCTATTTAATTAAACAATTGTTTAAATGTTTCTATGCATAGAAACATAAATAAAAAGCTTTTTTTTATCGGTTTTACAAATAAAACAAATAATCAGTGCTTTCAAACGTTCGACACTAAAAACAGCGGTTAAAGAGTAAACATTTTAAAAATGGAAATTCAGGCCGGGCGCATTTTTCTTAATGTTCCTGTTTACTGCGTTCGACACAAAACCATGGTCATATTTGTGTTGCATAGGTTTGCCCCAAATGACCGGACTGCATTCAAGAAAAATACAAAAATGAAATAGTCTAGTCACATTTCAAGGCGAAGCAAAAGATGTTTATTATTCTGGAAAATTTTTATTTCGAAACCAGATGTGCATTTCCTGCCGTTTATAGTTTTATATTTCGTACCCACAACAACAACAACAAAAAAAAACAGGTGCACAGCATCTTGTAGATTTATATTTATAAGTTCTTTCACGCATGATCCGAGCATTATTTCGCAAAACCCTTTTGAGGTCACGTCCGTTTCAGTCTAGCCGGAATCGAGAATGTGTGACATATCCAAACGAAATCCATACAAAAATCGATTCAAATAGAGAAATAAATGAAATGAGATCGAAAAAGTAATAATAAAAATGATGATGATGAAGAAAAGTGGTGTCTGTATGTTGCGCGTATTTATCGGTTATTCGGTTTGGTGTGGTGCCTTGAGTGGAGCTAATTTATGGTTTCTTCACTCGGCAGCTTGTCCAATGACTCATTTTACACTCGATTAAAGCATGCTTTCTGAATTAGAATCAAGTTAATATTAGAATCGGATTCTAATGCATCAACGAAAACTCTAACGTTCTTCACATCTTCAGCTTCCCAAGACCCGACGAACAATCGACGTTAATTAATTTAGATTGCATCCAATTGACACAATTATAAATTTTATTTATAAACAAACAAAATGGACGCTTCTCATTTTTTTATATATATATATATAAATTTATGCATATTTTTTAATTGGAATCCATTTGCCTGGGTTTGTTTGTTTATTTCTCTTTTTTTTTAAATAAATGAATAAAGTTTTCCACGTAACCTCCTCCTCCTTCCTTCCTCAGCGACTGGATGCAATTATGCGCGCTCGTAATTAAAACGCGACGTTTGTTGCTTGCGGATGGGCGACAGCCGAAGAAACGGCGTTTCCGCAATTACCGATGTGTTGCTAACAGAAGTCGAGGTTTCCAATCGCTTTGTAATCATTATTAGAGAGTGAATTCGTCGGCAATCAAATTAATAACGGCGACGGGAAGACGCTCAAACGGATTTTCTTACTCTCGTAATATTTCGCTTCTTCCTCGACGACATTGTGTGCAAAACCCGGATATTCGGTGCCCGACTCAGAGGGGGGAAGAGAGAGAAGTTAATGGGTCGTCTGTTTGCGTTGAGCAGACGGCTGTAGCGGCGGCATTCTGCAGCTGTCATTATCAGCAGCGGCGGCGGCGCCGACGTCGGTAATTACAGATCGATAATAAACAAATTGCGACCGAAACGAAACAATTGCAGGTGTATCTTCAGGGGATGAGATAATGGTAGTAATAGCTGTTCTCG
The DNA here is from genome assembly GCA_963457615.1 of Nicrophorus investigator. Classification (NCBI taxonomy): domain Eukaryota; kingdom Metazoa; phylum Arthropoda; class Insecta; order Coleoptera; family Silphidae; genus Nicrophorus; species Nicrophorus investigator. The sequence goes on from OY735143.1 coordinate 5,009,298, forward strand.
TTAAGAGCTTTCTCTCATAATTGTCCAACAACCATGAGGTCCTTCTGCATTACGTAATATGCTGCATCCACACTGTTCGAAACATAAATATTACTTAGGCGTACCAACTGTGAAATCGATTGTCATGGTAATCAATGGATAAAATTGTACCAACGGCACGAAATAATATATCTCAGGTGTACCAACTACTATAGTTGATATATCATTTATTACCATAACAAACATCTCCTACTATCATATCTCCATGGTGATGGTAAATTTCATGTGTTGTCTGTGTGTTCGATAAAGGAAACGTGAAAAACAAACAAGAGAAAAGACCGTGAACCGGTCCAGACAACAAAAACTTGACGTAACGCAAGACCAATTATCGCTGACATCTAGCGGTCATACTTTTGACGTCAATATATTTAATATAGCATTCACCGCAGGATTATTATTATTATCTTTAGGCAGTATTTCCCAACATTCTTTACAAAACAAAAAGATAAAAAAAAAAATATTATAAATCGAATAACAAATAAATAATGGTTAAAAAAATTCTTTAGTTTCATTTTTATTCTATAGTTTTTTTTCTGGATATTTAACTATTAGGATTAAATCACTTCTTTTTATATTAATTTATGGATAAAGCATATTTTTAGCGTGAGTCAACTTCCTATTATTGACATTACCTAATCAAGCGATTTAAAGTTACATAAATTTTCACATTTTATAATGCAAATTAATGACTTATCTAAATTGTTATTAACTTATAAATTTATTCTGATTATGTGATAAAACAAAAGAAAACCTTCGATTTAAATTAAATTAAACGAGTTTCTTCACATACTTTACATATTCGTTTATAAATGAAACTGCGCAATTAAGAAATGTCAAAATTCTGATAAACGTCAAAAGTGACAGATGTTGCATAAATAAAATTGCTTAATTAAGAAATGTCAAAATTCGGATAAACGTCAAAAGTGACAATTAATCTGCTTGTAGTTAAGACCAAAATTTTCACACAGTGGAACAATGATGTAATTTAGCTCGTACGAATGTAATGTGTTTTAATGTTACGTATCGAATAATACGTTCATTGCGTCGTTAAAATGTTATTAATGTTGAACATTCGGTATCATTTCGAACGTTAGAATAAACGGAATCTGATGACTCACTCACGATGTTTCCGTCTGCGTCTTTCACGTGCACTGCAAACGCTCCGTCTCAGACTGTTTGCTATTTAGATTACGAGCAACGTGAGAAACGAGGAAAATTAGTTTCCTTGATTCTATCCGCACCTATTGTTTTAGGTAGTTCAGAGTCTGCTTCGAACAATAATGCGTATATTTCAGAGCTGGACAACTTAATGCTGAAATGCCAAGAAGTGGAAGTTAATAAATATCTGATTGTAAAAAGTTGACCACCCATTAGAGCAAGTTCGTGAGAGTGCATTAATACCATGACTCTAATGCACGTTAAATAACGAAAAAAAAAAACTATATCATAATTACGTTTTTATTAGAAACCTTTTAGGCTTAATTAAATATACTGGAGCCATGCGTCCCATTGGACGTACGCGGAGCGTTCATGAATGATGCATGGGTCTCCCATTCTCACGAAAATTCCCAAAACGATGTGAGATTTACATTATTCAATTCATAAACGTGCGTTTTCCAGAAATCTTACTGAAATCGTCGAGAGGCGTATTTAATTATCGTAAAATTGTAATATCTTATGCTTGGTTTACACATCGGTGACATGTTTATCACCGGTACGTGAGAAGAAACGTAAATAATATCTTCAAACCCCAACAATTCTTTCAGCCAAACTCAATCAGTCATTCGGAGAGAGAAACTCATTATTATTTATTATTGTTACATAAGTATTATTAGTCTTATATACAAACAAACTTTAATTAATCTAAACGCAAACAAAAGACCTTTTCTTTTTGTTTATACTAGGTTTATCGGGTTAAGCGTTCTGTTCATTTAAAGGGGCCCACAGTCAAAAAATTAACACTAGCAATTCAAACTTGGGACCAAAAGAAATATAAGCCGAGGGTCCCCAAAAAGTATTAGTCGAGATTCCCCATACAGATTTAGTTGAGAGTATAAGCTGTGGGCTACTACACAGTGTTAGTCCTGAGGGCCCTCTCCCAACACTAATTATGAAAATGGATGAACTAATAGTTCAAATATAATCCTGACTCAAAAATAAGCAAAAAATTAAATTCCTACATTAATTATAAATAAAATTAACATTACAAAAAAAAAATTCCCATGGGCAAACCGAATAAGCAATACTCCCATCTTTCAATTATTATTAAATGAATGATTCAAGTTGCATCACTTTCACTCCATATTCAATACGAGAGTTCATTATTTTATTTTATTCCCATGACCAATCACAAACCCTATTTTATTACCAAAATCTATTTTTTTTAATCTATATACTTTTCATCATATAAATAAGATGATGATTTAAGATGAAATTAATTATTTTCTTATTTATTTTTGTAATAACGCAGACAGAGAAGTTAGTGTACTCAAGTCAAATAAATACTTGACACACAGCATCATCAATCAAGTCATGATCAAATTGAGACAAAAGAGCGTCATGATTCATTTTTTTTGCGTTTAGCTCACAGTCTGCTGCGATTGTGACGCAATGCAAAATCAAACACAAAAAGAGTAATTGTGTAGGAAACTTCTGAAGGTTTCGTAATCATTAAGTTCTCTAATTGGAAATTGAAGATCTGCATTAGATCATTATCTTAAAAATAGCAGAATTATATATATTTATATATAAAAAATATGATACAAAATTCATGAATATTGCAATAAATTAATTACCAAAAACGTCGGCAATGGAAATGCTTTAATGAGCGCTCCTATTAATTAGCACGTAATTACAGTGATGTTCCGAAATTAATTCTAAAATTAATTTCATTTCGGAATCCGGCACGGATGTTGTTGATTTATCGCGATTTCACAAACAAAAAAAATCTTTCGATATTTATACAACAATCCGCTAAATTATGTAAAGTTTAGCAATAAACTATGGGAAAGGTGCGATAAATAAGCGTGCAGATAACGTTCGTACACGTTTCCTCATTCATGATAAATAGGGCAAAGTTATAAATAGTTGCATCGGTATTTCTTAGAAGGTTTCTCTCTAAACTGATCAACGATCATATCAATTTATGTAATCATCAAAAATCTTGGTAGTAATTATTTTCATGTCTTTAACTTTATGAAAATACTTGAAGAAAAGATGATTGATTGAGATGATGTTTTATATAAACTAGAATGTATCACTTGATATATTCGAGATGACTTTCAGAGCGACGGTTTGGTTATTTTAAGTTCCTGATATTGGCAAGAGCAAAGAACGTTAAACGCTGAGTCACGAAAACGCGGTTTTATCGAATTCCAAACATCGCTTAAATCAATACAATTAAATGTACATTCTAATAGTCTATCGATCCCATTGTGTGTAAAACATGATATTTTTACAATTATGCAAAATGAACGTAATTAATATTTGTTGTTCACGTGAAAAATCATTGAAAATCGGGGAATTACCGCATTTTCAATATGAATCACTTCATTCATTTATTCAAAAAAGATGAAATTATAATTATAAATTACATGAAAATATTGACGCAAATGCAATTTGCGGTTTCTCTATCAAAATAATTCTATGATTTAGATTATAAGTGAAAAAAACATTTAGTGTCATAAAAGTATCGTTACTATTTCAATTAGCCGCCATTTTGTACCGGTCACTTTTCAATGAAAATATTTTCGATCATTACGTTAACAAATCTTTCAAATTATGTAACGCAACTGATTTTATAAGAAATTCTCAATGAAAACTCTGAAAACCTCAATTGAAAAATAACGTTATATGCAATTAGTAATACTTCCAATATGACTAGTATCCTCGAAATATACAGGTTTTGGAAACACTTATTTATAAAATAATAACTAAACATTATGTAAATCAATTAAATTAGTTGAATCAGTTTAATAAAATGAAGTGTCATAAAAGTATCGTTACTATTTCAATTAGCCGTCATTTTGTACCAGTCACTTTTCAATGAACATATTTTCGATCATTACGTTAACAAATCTTTCAAATTATGTAACGCAACTGATTTTATAAGAAATTCTCTATAAAAACTCTGATAAACCTCAATTGAAAAATAACGTTATATGCAATTAGTAATACTTCCAATATGACTATTATCCTCGAAATATACAAGTTTTGGAAACACTTATTTATAAAATAATAACTAAACATTATGTAAATCAATTAAATTAGTTGAATCAGTTTAATAAAATGAAGTGTCATAAAAGTATCGTTACTATTTCAATTAGCCGTCATTTTGTACCAGTCACTTTTCAATGAAAATATTTTCGATCATTACGTTAACAAATCTTTCAAATTATGTAACGCAACTGATTTTAGAAGAAATTCTCAATGAAAACTCTGAAAACCTCAATTGAAAAATAACGTTATATGCAATTAGTAATTCTTCCAATATGACTAGTATCCTCGAAATATACCGGTTTTGGAAACACTTATTTATAAAATAATAACTAAACATTATGTAAATCAATTAAATTAGTTGAATCAGTTTAATAAAATGAAGTGTCATAAAAGTATCGTTACTATTTCAATTAGCCGCCATTTTGTACCAGTCACTTTTCAATGAAAATATTTTCGATCATTACGTTAACAAATCTTTCAAATTATGTAACGCAACTGATTTTAGAAGAAATTCTCAATGAAAACTCTGAAAACCTCAATTGAAAAATAACGTTATATGCAATTAGTAATTCTTCCAATATGACTAGTATCCTCGAAATATACAGGTTTTGGAAACACTTATTTATAAAATAATAACTAAACATTATGTAAATCAATTAAATTAGTTGAATCAGTTTAATAAAATGAAGTGTCATAAAAGTATCGTTACTATTTCAATTAGCCGCCATTTTGTACCAGTCACTTTTCAATGAAAATATTTTCGATCATTACATTAACAAATCTTTCAAATTATGTAACGCAACTGATTTTACAAGAAATTCTCAATGAAAACTCTGAAAACCTCAATTGAAAAATAACGTTATATGCAATTAGTAATACTTCCAATATGACTAGTATCCTCGAAATATACAGGTTTTGGAAACAATTATTTATAAAATAATAACTAAACATTATGTAAATCAATTAAATTAGTTGAATCAGTTTAATAAAATGAAGTGTCATAAAAGTATCGTTACTATTTCAATTAGCCGTCATTTTTACCAGTCACTTTTCAATGAAAATATTTTCGATCATTACATTAACAAATCTTTCAAATTACGTTACGCAACTGATTTTGCATAAAATTCTGAATGAAAACTGTGATAACTCACAATTGAAAAATGGCGTTATTTATAAATAGTAACACTTCTTATATCCTCAGATTATACAGGTTTTGAAAACACTTATTTATAATATGATATTGTAAGAAAAAGGATTTCAAGAGTAGTTTATTTTTGTTGAAGGAAAACAACACATCTGTTTACTATATAGCAGGGATTGACATTCACCGGTTTCTATTTCTAACTAAGTGCATAATTACATGTAAATGCGAACTGAATCATGGCATGCTATGATACAATTTACCCTTAGGGCTGGTGCGTGGTGACTAACGGATTGCACGAAACGCATTATCATCATCCAGTTCCAACTTTCAAATCCCAAAGAAATTTCCCACAAGAAATTTCACAAAATTACGTGATTTACGAGAATTATTTTCAAGATCACATAAAATAAAAAAGGAAGCAATAATTATATTCAATACCGTAGAAAATAGAGCGATCGAATGAATTCGCAACGTTGTAACACGATAATAACACATTTCAACTCAAAGTAAATATAGATTTACTAGAAAATAATGGCAATAACAAACAATAAATTATATAAGTATTTAGAGGTTTAGCATATTGCTAAATAAAGCGTGCAAAAAATGTAATTTGCGTTAACATTTCAGAATTTGAAACTCGAGGAAAAATATGGACGAAATTGTAAAGAGTCGTGTTAACAAAGGATGCGTTCCTGGAAAATGCGTTTAGTAAAAGGGCTTAGGTAGCGGAGATATTTATGGTTCTTGGAAGGTTTTACAAATGCACACTCATAGAGAAAAAAAAAACTTTTTATATTGTACAGATTGACACATAGTCAAGGAATTTGAGCATTTACCCTGCAAAACATGCTCGTTAAAAGTAACCGGCGGATTTATATTTAAAGTGCGGTTTATTTAACGCTTATTCGGAATCGTTTCAAATGTGGAATACTTATTCGAATCCAATGGAATTTCTGCTGCGATCCTGATTATTTTCGGATCAGTAAACAAGACCGATCCTTGAAGGATAAACCGAAAAGTACGTCCTCATTTATGAATTTCGTTTTAATTAGAGCTAATTATTATTGTTACCTTACCGAGATTTATTGCTTTCTTTTTCGACCAGTGCGGATGATCCTTAATTGGACCACTAAAAACCGAGAGAAAAAATGTTCATCCTGTGTGACAGGAGGTTCCGAAAGGTCGTTAGCCTTCTTCATTCGCTTCCGTTCTTTGATCTCACCACGACTCCAATTTCCTTCTTCTACCCAAAAAACCTTATCTCGCTCCGAATTTCCAAAATAGACACCGACAAAAGGACCATAGCTAAACATTATTTGCTCAAGAAGTCACGGATCGTTTCGTTTATTGTTTTTACACAATATATCCTGATTAAGCGTTTTGCATTCGACGGCATTGCACTTGCATTGCACGAGTCAACGTCTCGATTCGTTCTAAGAACGAACATCCCGACGTGAAAGATCGCAGACTAAGAGAGCCTTTGGGAAAATGATCAAATGCGGAAAACAGGTACACGTAATCAATACGATTTCAACTTTCGTGTTTACCTTTCCATTAAAATACGACTAGAATTCCAAAAAAAATACATTTTATACCAAAAACCTTTGCATTCTCAAGTTACCTTAAGTATCAGCAAATACAACAGAAGACACCATCGTTTTGTAGAGCATTCAGAAAAAAATAAATTCTCTTAAAATCCACCGGAAACAGCAACATAAAACCATGGACTTGTTTCGTTTCGTGGAAACTACAAATATTTAGATGACAACTGCTCAGATCCAAAGCAGAAGTTACGTAACGCCGGGCAATGTTAAAATAATCGAGTCGTACTTCTGCACTACAAATTAGATCATGGCAAATCAATTGGATCGCGTATGCTTAAAACAATGGAAACAGGATGTCAAATTAGAACATATGGAATTCGATTATGTAAATGACAAGTCAATTATGACAATTTAAATGTCAATAAAAAATTAATGTTATTATTTTGAATGATTATATTATATTATTATACAATTATATTAATTGAAAAATTTGATTCAAAATCGTGATAATTTTCAATAGTTATTTAAATTTTGAAATAATATTCGCAAAAATCGATTTATTTTCATTCTTGAGCTGAAATCTTCGTCTTCTTTCTTGATTTTCTATTAGTAGTTCTTCAGGTACACATGTATCATTAAGTTTCTTCTTATACCTAGATCTTTTGTGTTCAGCTTTTCACGTAACGCAGCTGATGGACTGTTTCGGTAGTTATTCGGGTCGAAGCTTTGTGATGATCGAACAAAGATTCAACCCAACTTGAAAACTTTCCGTTCACACTTTACACTTACATTTTAACATTTAAAATAAAATTATTTCATAAAAATAAAACAGAATTTTATAATTTTCAATTACAATTTTTCTTTAATATACCGAATTGCCACATTATGTAAATCTAAATCTGAATCAGTTGTGTAATAATTTATTTATTCGGGTCAGTTCTTTGTGATTGAATGCAAGATGATCGAACAAAGATTCATTCCAAATTGAAAACTTTAATATTCAAAACAAAATTGTTTCATAAAAATAAATTTTATAATTTTCAATTACAATTTTTCTTGCAACATTTTTTTTTAATATACCGAATTTCCACATTGTGTAAATCTAAATCTGAATCAGTTGTACAATAATATATTTATTCGGGACAGTACTTTGTGATTTGAATCAACATTGAATATAAGATTTAATTAAAAAAATAAATAACATTATCTTGATTATATAAACAACTGTGTGTTTGTTTTAACCGTAAGATTAATCCAGGTTTTAATATTATACATCAGTTTTCTTGTTTACATAAATATTTTTTTTTTTCAAAAAACTGTTTATGGAAACAATAACAACATCAAAATTATTGAAATAATCACAATTAGAATTTCGAATTGCAAATCCATGTAGTGTATATGTAGTTTGTGCATCGGAGAGGAAGAGAGTCCGCTGTATATGGCTCATCTAGTTATAGAGTGTGCAAACGGATTTCGCATTGCTCCTAGCTGCGTGCTATTTATACTGGCCCCAAGTTGGCTAAGGAGACGATGGAAAGTTTCTCGCAAAAAAAATATTGTTATTATTATTAAAAGATGAAAATGATCGAGGCAAAGACGTTTGAAAAATGATGGGTCGAAGCGGTAAAACTTGGGCAGCAGCAGCAGCTGACAGGACAAAGAAAGAAGTTGAAGCAGAAGAGGTTGAGGTGGAGGAGGGAACGGAAAATATCGAATCCCCTCTGATCTTATCTATCATCTTTACCGTTCCCGTTCCCTCTTTTGCCAAACTTTCTCTGTGCGCGCACAACAATAAAACCGCATCCGGCCAGGTATGTCGAGGTGGCCGACTACCTAGGTTTCCCTTCACTACAACGCGCCTGGGCTACTGTAAATAACACGCACACCAGAATGAGAGAATACATGTACATACAATGCAGGCATGAGAAGAGAAGAGGTTTTCGAAGGCGGAGGTGGAAGAGGATGAGGCGGAGAGGATAAGGAGGCATCCCACGCAAAGCGTCGGGCAAAAAATAAAAGGAGATATCAGGGAATTATTTATAAAGCGTTACGAAAATAGAATTAGATGGGGAATGGTCGTGTGTATGTATGTATGTAGTTTCTGTTTCGTCTTATGGACGGATGGTAAGCGCACTCATACACACATGGAGCATACACACACAGATTATGATTGAAGAGTGAATGACCAATGGAATAGAGCACACGGCACCTCGCTTATTCGAATACATACATACACGTACAGCGATCTACACTATACTATATACTATACAGTACATCTATTGCCAGAGGAGAGCTACACGTACGTAGGTAAAATGAATCACTCACCACAATAGAGAGACACGTCATTATCTTCCTAGATAACTCCTTATCGAACGTGGAGGTATTCCCATCGTCGTTGGGCAGAGATAAACAAATGCGACACAACTGATAGAACTTTGGCGGTACACTACACATATTTAAATTAGGTGGCAAAACAAACGAACACGGGAAGCGAAAGTAAAATCGAACGATGATAATAATGATAATAATAATAATACAGAATAATAGAGGACGAGAAAATACGTAGCGAACAAAATAATAATAATAATAGAAACGGAAGCAGCAACCCCTTCCCGGAAACAACTATTCAACAGATGCAAGAACAACAAACAACAATAACAACAAAACGCACACGTAGAGGTCTGATCGCACTGGATGAACACATTTATTATTATTATCTGTTACATCTGCGACGCTCGCTGTTTATCCACGGACGAGAAGAAACGGGCAAGGGTTGTCGTCGTCGTCGTCTCGTGCACCCCTCTAATATATTTATACTTTGTGATATGGGTGTGTGTATATATATATATGTATATGTATACACACTATATAGTATATATAAATAATGTGCGATGGTCGTCTGCATCCAGCGGGGGCCCCCAGAGGTTGCTCTCTCTCTTTCTTTCTCTTCAAACTCGGTGCTTCTTCAAACTCTTCTTCTCGTGTTGTTTACGTCGTTGTTTGCAGACGAAGAGTCATTTCGTTTCGGTATGGTCAGATGGCCGCCGCACTCTCGACGCTCTCGGCATATACAATAAATTAAGGCACTGCCATGGCCACCTTGATTACAAAAAAGAGGTGCTTTGATTAGCGAAACGGACGGACGGCGGCGGCGGGCAGGCAGGCAGACAACACTCTCTCGCCCCGTTATCACTGAACCGGGCGTCCACACTACTCGTACAAAGATGGCGGCACGGTATCCCTTCCCTCTTTCTCTCTATCACTCACTAACTATATCACAACAACCTCACTGCCTTCCACCTGGCATATCACTGCTTCGCTTCTGCTCTCCTCCACCTCTTCATACGTGCGACGCGCTCGAACCCAACACACAAACTGCTTCTGCTACCAATGGGCGACCGCCGAAGAACCAACTTCTTGCTGCTCTACCAGATGCGACGAGCTCGATCCTACCTAATCACTGCAACACGCGTTACGCAAAAGCCGTAATTTGCGAGTTACGAAAAATACATGTGCATGTTTCTCCTCCTAATTGCAATCGATACATCTAAACTATTTTTCTTTTATTCCCATTACCATTTCACTTAACCTACATACCCGACAAAAGCGCGCTGCGAACGTCAATACCAACAAAATTGCAATTTCATCCATCATCTTTCATCATCAACATCATCATCTCAACAAATTTAATCTACTTGCAACTTTTCATAATTCATACAAAATCAATATTTATATTTCTTTAAAGTAGAAAATATATTCATGATCAAATTATACACAAATTTGTCATTAAATCAACCACAAATTGCAATTTGTTTAAATCTACCAATCGTGCACTAATTAAACAAAAAATAGTTAATTAATATATAAAGAATATCAATTATTAATCACGAAAATTTTTGAAAATATTTTCTAATTAATTAATTTAAAATGATATAAAAAACGTTAAAGGTCTGTCGATTAGAACGGTTTGTAGATTACGAACACCTGGATTATGGAACTCCGTTACGTTCTCTGTAGGAAACAGGTGTATATTGTAAATATATAAGAATGTTGCATCAATTTCATGGTTAAATGTTAACGGTGGAAATAAATATAAAAAATAACTTTTCAACAGTTTTAATTATAAAAAAATTATAATTAAATGTTAATAATTTGGGTAAATTAAATGTAAAATTTGAGTGAACGCGCTTAATGGAAATAAAAAGGAAACAGCGCCTAAAGTGTTGAACTATAATCTTGGATCCCCTTTCCATAGATGGAGCATTCTTAATTTACTTTTCTCTCAAATTTCTGTTTACTGCTTTATATCGATTATTAATATTGTTAGATTTAATCGTTTAAACTGTTTGATTTAATCATTTTCGTTTAAATAAATCTATAATTAATTAATTGATTATGCAGTGTTTCCAACGTTATGAAACAAGTCGAACCTAAAAATGAACAAAGATCTGCAATTACCTTGTATTGTGTCTTACGTAATGCTGTGCGTTGAAATTAAACGTAGTTAGATTTTATGTAATTAAAGGTGTAATATTATATAAAAAGGTTTCAGGATTTTGATTGTATTGTGACGTAAATGACATTTCCAGAGGAGCGTTGATGACTCATACCTAAAATTAGTACACTGTTGTTGTGATTCCTGGAAGACAAAAGAAACCACTTTCCAGTGAAAAGAGCGTGCTTTTATTGGGAAATACGATTATTCAAAAGTTTATAAAACGTTCAACCACCTTGCGATCGTGTTCACACATCTTCCAACGAGGTGAGTCACTTGCAAATAAACTGTTGATCAATTGGATAATATTTGTAAATATATATACATTGATGTCAAGGGAGTGAAGACAATTGTCTTTTACTGATAAGTTATTACGAGCTGTACAAAAGTAAACTGAAATGAAGCATTTCTAGATTTTAATGGAAATTTCAGACACCACATACTACTTCCTATTGGCTTTGGTGATTCTTCCAGTGAAATTATTCTTCGATCTGTGGGCTTGGCTCGGCTGGGATCTGTACAAGAACAACTAACTTTAGCCATGTCGAATTTCCTCGAGGGGAAGCCAGTCTTAAAAAGACCTCTTACATTGGACTTCAGTAAGCAGAAGATACTAACAGGTGGCCCAGTGTTGTCATCCCCTGATCTAAACATGCTGAAGGTTGGCACCCCGGAGCTGGAGAAAATAATCTTGGATAGTGGCAACATGTCCACACCTACCCCATCAGCTGCCACCAACACTATCCTGTTCCCAAGAACAGTAACAGAAGAGCAAGAAAGCTTCTCGGCTGGTTTCGAGGATGCTCTGAAGAATTTGCATAACAATAACTCACAAGGTACAGTTGATTAAAATATTGACATTTTTATATTTATCACTAATGTAGATCTATATTCAGCTTCAGATTCAAGTAATACTGTCTACACAGACATGGAGCAGCCCATCGGCAATTTCATTCCAACGATCAAGGAGGAACCTCAGACAGTGCCAAATATCAATAACGGATCTCCTCCAGTCTCGCCCGTCGATATGGAATACCAGGAGAAAATCAAATTGGAACGCAAGAGGCAGCGGAACCGTCTGGCCGCATCCAAGTGCAGATCGCGAAAGCTCGAGAAGATATCCAAATTGGAGGATAAGGTGAAGCACCTTAAAACGGAGAACTCGGAGCTGGGAGGAATGGTTAACCAGTTACGCGAGCATGTGAACTCTTTGAAAATCGAAGTTCTTCAGCACGTGAACAACGGTTGCCAGATCATGGCATACGAATGAGCGATGCACACAGAGTTATTATATTTGATGCCATTACCAATTTTTTTTTTATATAATTTTATAATAACGAAACAGTAACAATCTAACTAATCGAACACTTGATGCGCAATCAAGGAGAAAAAAAATGCAAGTTGTGATATAATAGGACACCTATTAAGGAAATTGACGAAGGAAGTGAAATGCGAAGCGATTTTCCAGTATTAAATAGATTTTTCATTTGCAGAAATACTAATTTAACTTTAACACAAGAAATTAGATTGTTACGATTTGTAAGTATTTATTATTTAGTCGAGAGTGAGAAGAGTCGAAGTGCTTTATATTTGTATATTAAGATTATAAATTTTATAATATATATATATAGATATATTTTATATAAATAAACAGTAATAGATAAGTCCTTTATAATATACATATTATTACGAATGTAATTAATAAATTTTATCTTTCAAATATCACAAAATCGTTTAATTTCTGATTATTTTACGTTCAGTCTGCGTCTTATTAGTTAATAAATAAAATTATTGTTTATATCTCCTTGGATACTAACAATTCCTCGACGCCCATTTGGCCCCGTTGTCTCCACACCCTGTATCTGGCCAAATCTATGCGCGTCACCATTCCTATTACTTCATTCCTATCATTGACTATTGGTAAATGCCTTAAACCTAAAGCCCTGAACAAACGGAACATTCTGGGAAGCGATGCCGACTGTTCATTCAAAAACATAAGCAATTTCTGTAAAATATCGTAAAAACCTGTTGTATTCACTTACGTGCAATACGGTGTACGGAGACGGATTCATGTACGGCCTGAGATCAACGGAATACGTCTTCTCCAAATCGCTCAAATCCAATTTCTAAAATCGATTTCAACATTAGTTTTTGTTGATCTCTGAAGATCTGATTAGACTTACGTCAACAGTTGGATATCTAGGGTATTCATCCCTAAAGATGTACGCATTTATATTGGACCAATTCTCGGAGGTTTCGTTGAAGATCTTGTTTTGCAACAGAACAATTAGCTGCGATCTCAATATCAAACCTCTTAGTTTACTATAAACTGTGGCTTCATCCTGCGGGATACGTGTAAAGATTAAGACGTTCAAGATTACTTCGTATAGTTACGTTATTCAATATAGGTGGATCGATGACTGGGAAACCATTGTAAGAAGTTTCTTTCAATATTTGCACTATGTTACCAACGTTTTCAACGTTCTTCAAACTGACTATTGGATGTGACATCACTTCGCTCGCGTAGATGTTGTGTGTTAATGGTGGAGGATCCCAGGATAAGAAAGGGACACCGCTCAATTGTATGTGTATATCGTAAATACCCTAAAAACTAAGAATTAGATTTATTATTAACATTAGTAGAAACTTACATCGTTGAAGTAATCTCCTGTCCATTTGGCTGCGATCAAGGTGACAATCAAAGGTAAACCGAAGGAAATGTTATCCGTGGTTTCCATGATGATTACAGTTAAACTTATAGTCATCCGGACTAAACCTCCGAGTTGCGCTGCAGCTCCTATCAGTGCGTACTTCCCCGGATGAAACACAGCCTTAAAGCATTAAATTTACAGTTATATTGTGGTCTGAAGTCTTTAAAGATGGAAATAAACACCTGATTTGGATAAATATAATATAAAGCGACGGATAGGAGCCGTCCCCAAGCAGCTCCGGTGAGTAAAGAAGGTATGAATAAACCGTTGGAGGTTGATAGACCGAAGGTCCAGCAGGATAAGAAGAAGTATACTATCACGAAGTAAATTAAGGACACGACGTTGTGAGTGTTCGGAGGGTCGTGGAACAAAGACCTTACAGAAGCCTCCGGCGTCTGGAACCAAATACTCGCCAAGACGTTGTATTGGCCATCTCTGCAATACACCTGAGTGGGAAATTTGGTGGGATCTTGACCTAAAGGTTTGCAATCGTTCAACAGGTAAATCATGAGGAATCCTGCGGTTGCAGTCATCGTCGCCACCAAACACGCCTCCATTACCTTCAACCATGGCTTTTGCAAATATCTGCAATGATTGCATAAAAATCTTGTAATTAAAATGAGTGAAATAACATACCTAATCCTAAATACTGCTAATTTGTAATTAATACTATTCCATAAGGCACCCAGGAGTCCGCCCAATGCTCCGAAGAGCGCGAAAATCGGTAACTCGTAAAGCGAATAAGAAAACTCCTCGAAATGTCCCAAATTGAACAATCCGGGAAACAGGAGATTTCCGAATTCGCCGTAGTACATGGACAGGACGAAATTCAATGTGAACGTGCTCACCACCGACGCGAAGAATATCTTCCATGTAAGACTCTGATTCCAAAAGCTAGCGCCTTCCTCCAAACTGAACAATACTCCACCTTTGTAAGTGAATTAGGTAAAAAAAGAAAATTCCACATTTGTTCAAGAATATTTACCGACTGGAGCTCCGAAAGCGGCCGACACTCCGGATGCGGCACCGCCCGAAACGAAATCGCGTTTCTCCTGATCTTCCCTGAAATACCTGAAAATGTGCAAATCGTTCTTGAACGTGGTGCTTTTGCCTTGCGAGATTCCAGCCGCAACTGCAGCACCCACGTGAATCATTGGTCCTTCCTTGCAACAAACATATTATTACGTAATTCTAAATGACACAATTATTATTAATATACCTTTCCACCAGCCAATCCGCCAACCACAGAACAAACCACACCTACAGCTTTGGCTATCAACGTTTTAATCCTAACAACTCGAGGTATCTTAACTCCGTTCAAATAACATTTGACTTGAGGGATTCCACTTCCCGCTGCTACTGGCTACAAAAAAATGATATAATTAACGTTTTCAACTAAAAACACTACACTTACTTCCCAATAAGCTACTAAAATTGACCCGATAAAAACGGGGATGATATTAAAACCTATCCAGTACAAATACGGGATGTAAAGTTGTCCTCTAATCACATAGTCATCAACATCTAAATTATGTTAAAGATATTTATAAAAAAAAATAGTTTTAGTGAAATCAAAACTTGTAGGTAAGGATACAATCGCTTAGAAATCCGTACTTCAATTGGCAAAGCGTGTCTATGGAAATATCGATGAGACAGGCAATGAGCGCTGTAATCATCCCGATGAACAAGAAAATCATCCATTTCGCCGTTATTTTCCTAACAATGAACTTGTAACCTTTCTTCCTCTCCTCGTCCAGCAGTAAATAATTCTCGCAAGTGTCGTAATCCAAACTCTACAACGCAAGCAGATAAGTGTAATCAACAGTTTAAATAATTGTTTGCATGCACAATTAATTATTAATTAATTGCTTATACACAATAAATCAGTTCTGATACCTCGTACTTAGTTGATAAAACATTCAGTGATCCAGCATTTACAGTCTGCTTTGGGATTGACCTTGATCTCAGTGATGATAGCAGATTTGAGTTTTCGACATCCGTTATAATTTCTTCATTCCCTTGTATGATTGCAGTGTTCTGTAATAATATTTGTATATTTTAAAATTGATTATTATATTATCATTGCATTAACATACATTAAAAACAGGAACGGATGTTGTCTCTTTATGCTCATCATCATCATCAAGATCTTCATTAGGCACTAAAACCTGAATATCATCCATGGCACCAACAACATTTGCTTGGAAAGTGGTGAATCAGAGTGTCTATCTTGCAGTTAAACTGATTTATATTTCTTTGTTATGATTCCAATGCATTCTAACTGATTACTCATTGAAATTGCTTTGTGACATCACACAGTTTACACTTATTCATAAACAGATTACAGAGAGCAAAATACTTCCTCTTCTGAGATTTAGCACTAGCATTTATAACGTAAATGCGACAATAACAAACACTGCATCAACAATTGGGTCACTAGGTTGATCATAGTTTATTGAAGGAATACCTTTGGTTACCTTGACAATCAACAATTCACTGCTTTGAACCACACCAACATGCATGCATTGCACAAAAGGCAATTACTATATGTTACATCATCTCAAGTTCTTGATTTTACTGCCTATTGCAATACTGATTTTATAGATGCGACCTTCATACATTTGGACCTTTGATTTTCCAACTGCGAACAAGTATTCGCTCCTATTAGAATTTGTTTATGTAATCAGTATTTATCAATTTGGAAAGAGATTAAACTGATAATTTGTTATGTAGGCATTCCAATATACAGATGTTAAAGCAATATTGAAATAACGGCCCGTGGGCCACGTTCGACACGCCATTAGAACATCAAGGCCCAAATTTTAAAACAGTAATAATTTAAATTTTTATTATAGATTTTATTGAATAAAGCTAAATCTATTGAATTAATAACAGCTTAAAAATATAAATATATAAGATCGCTGGTGAAGATCAAGTTGTACATCTGCTCATGGTGTTAAATTCCATCAATCTACAAGTAAAATTAATTATGATTGATATTTAAAAAAATCTATTTTGAAGACTTACTTTGTGTATGTTAGGTTTCGAATGTCGCTTACTGTTAGGAATATATCGTAGTTCTGTTCCAGCAACTGCCGTATCTCGACTACCATCATCGAGTCCATCCCAAGTTCAGCGAGAGTGCTATTAGGACTGATCGTCTTTAGATCTTTAAGGCCAAAAAATTTGAAAACATCGACGACAAGACTTTGGGCGCTTTTTTCATGCTTCTTTTCAAGAATCACAAAGCTGGAAACAACAGGCTCGTTTTGCAGCATAAAGTCGTGAAGAACTTCCAAGCAATTAGAAATTCGCTGCTGGATACTACCACAAATAACAACTTCCTCTTGCAACTGCTGCAAATCCGTTGTCATTCCGACATCTCCAATTGCTCCCCATTGAATAGCTAAACCAGGCAATCCATCCTTGTGCCTCATCTCACATATCCTTTCCATAACCGAATTGGCCATACCATAATTCGTCTGACCCATGTTACCTCTTCCTGAGATTATTGATGAAAAGACCACAAAATGTTTCAAAGTCTTCGAACAACGTGTGATCTTGTCGAAATGTTTTGTGGCCGTAGCTTTCGCTAACATTGAGAATTTGAAGTATTCCGCATTTTGGTTTTCCAACATACCATCTTTTAGAACACCTGCCAAATTGAAAAATCCGAGCACCGGAGCTGCATTTTCTGCTTTAATCATCAGTTTTTTACAATCTTCGTAAATTGAAATATCTTCTAATGCAATGATAACTTTAACTCCGTACGATTCCCAAATTCTAAAATCAAATATAATTTATAAATTTAAAAATTAGTTGAAGACAACTTACTTAATTCTGTTTTGTTGATAACCAGTCTTCGCTCCACTTCTTGAAGATATTATCAAAGTTCTTGCGCCGTGTAGGACCAGCCAATCCGCCAATTCTAAACCAAAACCTCCTAAACCTCCCAAAATCACGTAAGAACCAGTAGAATCGCAGTAGAATCTTTAAAAGTTATCAGTAATTACAAACAAATTTTTAATATTCATTAAAATATATTACCTAGGTACAACTATTTTATTTTTCTCAGGAAAAGAAGTTTCTTCTCTGATTTTTATAAGCACTTTACCAATGTGTTTACCAGTTGATATGTATTTGAACGATTCTACCAAGCTTGATTTCTCAAAGACCGTTCTTACCAATGGTTTAACATAACCATTATCGATTGCTTCCTTCATTAAATTATACACATATCTTTTTAAGTTATCTGCAGCTACAAAAAATGCATCCAACATGATCCCATGGAATGTGCAACCCTTGGATATCAGATCCAAAGCCAAGCTGCTGTTGCGCGCCAAATCGAACTTTCCAATCTCCAAGAAGCAACCACCTGGAGTTAAGCACCGAACGGAAGCTTCAAGTTTCTCTTCAGCTAACGAATTCAGCACTAAATCAACACCTCTTCCACCGGTCAACTCCATAACCATCTGTTCGAAAGTCGTATTTCGAGAATTGCCGATATGCGATTCTTTCAAGAACGGGTATTGACGAAGGAGGAATTGCTTCTTTTCTTCTGTACCGACTGTTATAAAAATTTCGCAACCACAATGTTGCGCACAGTTGATGGCCGCTTGACCGACACCTCCGGTTCCTGAATGAATCAACACGGTTTGACCATTCTTCACGTTTCCTTTCTAAGATAATTGAAGTCAAAGAATGTAACTGATTTTATAAAATTTCTTACAGATTTCATCGCCAAGATGACGGTTGCGTACACCACAGGAACGGTGGCCGCATCTTCCAGACTCCAACCATTCGGCACCTTCCACGTTAGTAATGGATCACTTTCTATTATATTCGCAATAGCTCCACCAACCAGAAAACCCATCACTCTTTCTCCACTGAAATTCAATCAATTTAATGGTAATAATCATACTTTTAAAATTCTGATTATACTCCAGTTTCTTTCCCGAATATTCTAAACCGTGGATGTTGTCTTGACGAATCCTGTTCTTCGTCACAGCGTCAACTGGTACTTTACCGGAAGCAGTCATTACATCTCTAAAGTTAATAGCAGAATAGTAAATCTAAAAATGAAATAATTAATATAAGATTATTAAGTTTTGGAATAATACTTCAACAAAATTATTATTATTTAAAGTTTGATGACTCTTAATGGATCCTTCTAACCAAGACAAAGTGGAAAGATCCCCAATGCTCAGCACGTTTGCGTAGAAATGATCGCACTTTTGGAATCCCAGTTTTTCAGCATGTCTAAACGACATATGTCTGTAGGTGCCCCAGGTGCTTCCTCTCAATACGTTAAAGACCAAACCCTTCTGCAATTGCTCTTTGAAAAACTCACTTCTACCATTAAATTCCCTTCCTTCTTGGATGAAAACGCAGGATATATTTTGTGTACCATATTCGCACTTCAAGCAATTCATCAAACCTAATAAGCCATGACCTTTGTAGGAATAAAGCAAAATCTTGCAGGAATTCTTCAAACTGTTTTGTACACGAGGAAGCCAACAATCATAATCATCGTTTACTTCAATGTAAATAGGTTCTTGATACTGTTTCACTCTTCTAAATAGATGAACAAATACTCCTGATGGTAACTTGTATTTTGTCAAGATTGTCAAGTCTTTGTTAGTAAAAGTCTCAACTTTATCGAAAGACATTAAGTAACCATCATTAACTACGCAAGCTAAAGCCCTTTGCATGTTTTCAAAGTTGCTCAACAAATTGTATCCGATGCAAATCAACGCGCTTCGTTCTTCAGGAAGATTATCCGTTATTTGAACCCCGTTGATGTTCAAGATCTTCTTTGAGGTATAAACCTTTATATTAGCTTGAACTATTATTGAATTATTCAGGATTTGGAGAATATATTTTGCAACTGGTTGTAAGTCCAAAGATTTTACATCAAAAATCTCTAAAACGTTTACATTTACTATTGGATTATTTTCTAATACGATCTGAATATTAACGCTCAATGCTTCTTCTAAGCTCAGATTGGACTCGTTTGGTACAAACTTGTATGTTTCTAAAATCGGTTTTTTTTCTAATCTCTTTTTTAAAATAATCGTATCGTACAAAGTCGTTAATTCAACATATTTCGATCTGGCAATATTGTAATTAATTTCTACTGGAATCGTTTTTTCTTCATCCAATTGCAGCGTATGACTTTTGGCATCGATTACAAGTTTACCTATTCCTATTGGTACGTACAAATTTCTGGTATCCTTTTGAAGTATCATGAATTGCAAAATGTTGTCCAAGAAAGTAACCCAATTTCCAGTCCATTTGATGAAAGCCTTATTTCCAATCATCTTTTGCAGAGCTTTGAATTGATCTCTGGTTAAATATACATATTATTTTAGCTCAAAAGGCACTAATTGAATAAACACTTACTGATAGTTGTAACCTCTTAGAGTAAATTCTGTGTAAATATCTTTATTGGTAAGCACTGGTAAATTAGGGTTAACCATTTCATCTTTATAGGCGATATCACAGTTTTCAACTTCAAAGATTCTACCTGTTACTAAAGTTGTATTTCTTTGGGATACTTCAAAAAGTCCGCTCTTCTGAATCACCAAGTAAAGGCCAATCGTTCCATCTTTAGCTATTGTTGAAGCTGTGTGAAATCTAACATCTTCAAAGCAAATCTTCATGTTTTGCAGAGATATATCTTTATTAGAAGCGTAGAACTCCCATATTAGATATAAATATCCAGTAGCAGGAAATAAATTTCTTCCTGTAAAAAAAAACTTTTTAATTACAATTTTTATAAAGCATTCACTAAATAGTACCATCAAGAACGTGTCCTTTGTAAAAGCTTAAATCATTGTCAGAAGTGTTTAAAATTATAAATTTTTCTGCGTCTTTATCTTCAACATCTTTATATATTGGTGTCTTAAAGTCTTGATCATGTTTCCATTTGATCAATGGTGAAATCATCGCCGTTCCTCTCTTCACTGGCCATTGAATCGGATACAACTTTCCCAAATTGCAATCCATCCCCAATTCGTGCAATTCTCCAACTTTGATTAGTATATCGTTCGCAGTTATGCCTTTACGAATTACGTGAACTATTTTAAGCGATTTTTCTTCATCTTCAAAGTCCACACCAATAATCACATCTTGATCACTAAATTCGTTCACAGAATGATCGAGAAAGTTGTTTACCAAATATTTATCAGTAGCATATTGGAAGTTATCATTTTGTTTGCTTATCCGTGGGAGGACTTGTCTAAAATCTTCAAGCAAAAATGTTGCTATACTTTTTCCAATCAATTTTTTTCCTATCAAAATGATGTTATCTAAACTAAGAACTTCAGCAGCATAAGCTGCAGTTACTTGACCAAGCGAAGAGCAGGAAATTTTGCAAATACCAGTATTCAATGATTTAAAAGACTTGATCAAACAGTAATGCAAGCAGATTGTTGTAAACACTTGGTTTGTTTCAAGAAAATCTTCAGAGATGTTATTCCTCTTCAAAGCTAATTTAAACCTAAAAAATTATTAAAGGAAGTTAATTAAAGCTAATTTATCTTATTTTAAAAATTACTCAGTAATAGAATTGCGGAAGAAATTGAATTTTTGCATCTGCTTAAGGATTTCCAAATGGTGAGGTTTAACGCCGTTCAAAAATAGATTAAAATCCTTTGGTGCACCTTGTAAATATTTGTACGAGTTATGCAATTCACCAGATGAATGGATCAAGGAGAATCCTCGGTAATCATCGTTCTCAACACGTTTTCTAAATGGAATAATTTTAAATGTTTTTGATTATTTTTTTAAATTTTATAATTACTTGAAAATCGAATGCATTAAAGCTGCTGAATCGTAATCGAAATTCTTCGATTTTAAGAAATTTCTGTATGTTGTCATGGATTCGATGGTTCTTCCGCTGTAGCAAACCAATATCGCTTGGTCATCAAAAGATCTTATTACGTTATTATCCTCTGGTCTCTTCAGCAAAATGTGGCCATTGGCTCCACCAAATCCAAAATTGTTCACAGCGGCGAATTTATAGTCTTTCGGCCAAGGAGTCTTCTCCGTCACCACCTTAACACTACCATCAAAAAATCCTTTGATTTTTTTATTCGGTTTATCGAAGTTAATATTCGGTGCTATAATTCCTGTTTCCATTGCGCAAATTACCTAAAATTTTGTTGGTTTTTAAAGATGATTTAAGAAGTGTTAATAATTACTTTAATGATGCTACAAATACCAGAAGCGGATTCGGTATGACCTATATTCGATTTGCAAGATCCTAAGAGTAAAGCGTTTTCTCTTCCCGGACAAAATAAATCGGTGATTCGGTTCACTTCTAAAGGATCTCCAACTATTGTGCCTACAGATAAAAAATTGTTTGTGTTTTTTTAATGAATTTTGCTAAATTTTACCAGTTCCATGAGCTTCGACAAATCCCACAGATAATGGCGAAATGTTTGCTTCTTCATATAACTCTTTCAAGAGAATCGAATATCCATCACCGGATGGTTGCAATATTCCTTGCTCTTTGAATCCATCCACATTCGATTTGCAATACACGACTTCCGCGTAAATTCTTTTAGCAACTTTCTTCTTCTGCAAGAGAATCGTAACG
The DNA here is from genome assembly GCA_963457615.1 of Nicrophorus investigator. Taxonomy (NCBI): domain Eukaryota; kingdom Metazoa; phylum Arthropoda; class Insecta; order Coleoptera; family Silphidae; genus Nicrophorus; species Nicrophorus investigator. The sequence goes on from OY735143.1 coordinate 5,032,051, forward strand.
ATCGCCTCGGATTTGGTGAAACCTCTAGCGTTCTCATCGAAAGGTCTGCTTCCTGTGTTCATGTTCAAAACACCTAATCTGCAAGTCAGAATTGTTTCTAGGTGCTTTTTTCGAAAATTAGTTTAAGTACCGTGCATGTTGCAAAGCAATATTGGGATTGAAGCACAAGTTTGTTCCACCCACTATAGCCATATCACATTTTCCTTCGCAAATTGACTTATAAGCTTGAGTGATGGCGTATAAACTGCTGCTGCATGCGGAGTCTACGGACATTGAAGGACCATTCAGCTGCAGAGCATAGCTTATCCTTTGAGCTATCATAGATTTCATGCAGCTGAAGAATAGTTAAATATCAATTATTAATTTACTCATTAACTTTCCACAATTTACCCGACGATGCTGTAACCTTGAGGTTTTAAATTCTCATAAAAATTGATGATCTCAGACTCCGAGTAACACGATCCAATGAAGACTCCAGTCCGGGAACCTTTCACGTCTTCAAGACTCATTCCAGCATCTGCAAAAGCCTCGAACGCAGTTTCTAAGGAAGTACGGATAATCGGGTCCATCTCATCAGCTTGCGTTCGATGAACACCAAAGAAACCTGTATCGAACTTTTCCGGTTGATTTATTTTCCCGGAAAATTTGGGAATCTCAGGATTGTTATGCTTCCAGCGTCGTTCATCATCATCGCACAGATCCACCTTGTTCATTAAATTCTCTTTAAATTCCTCCACATTGTTGGAATTGGGGAATCTTCCGGAAATACCTACATCAAATATAAATTGATTAATTCGTGTTTTGTGATTATTTCAAGAGTTGAACCTGTGATCACAACTTCTTCTCCTGCTTCTCTTGTCGCCAAACGTCTACCAGCTATAAATGATCGTGATTCGCTCATTTTGTAAGAAAATCAACTTCTGTTAAAGAACAATTTTATTTGGGTTTTATATAGTTCTTAGTTGACCTTAGTAATTAACCTTATATTTTATTCAATACAAAATATTTATGTATGTATTTTTTTATGCATTTATTATGTACAACGCAATTTATTTGAACATAATCTAATTGTCTTAAAATGCAAAGTTATGAATGTCTGGAGTTTATGGGAAAACTTAAAAGAAGTCAACTTCCGCATGTTTTATTACATTTATTACATTTATTTAAATTCGCATTGGACTTATTTAAAATTTATATTTTCTATTGTAAAAATAAAATTGGTGTGGTACCTATACAAAGTGTTCATAAAAGAAGCAATTTCCGCATTTTTTTATTGATCTAGAATATTAATAATTCAACACTCCCAACACATTTATCCGTAGAAGCAGCTTAGAAAATCTTGTTCAGTTCTTGATGGACGTTACTGTTACCCAGTATGGTCCGATGATCACCGTCAAACGTAACGATTCTAACCGGATTCTCGCACAACGCGTTCAGGTTGTAGTCTTCAGCAATGTTCTTGATGATGGCCACCGTCGGTTTGATCAGCACAACTTCTGATTTTAGTTTTTCTTGGAAATCCTTGTAGTTCAATATAGATTTGGTTATATTCAAGATTAGTTGTCCAATTTTGAAAGCGATCTCTTTGGTGATTGGCGAATCCGCTGGTATGGCGCTCGCAGTTATTTCTTGCTGCGCTTGGTAGTCTTTCGCGGCCAAAATTGATTCCTAAAAAACTTGAGGATAGCTTTGGTAGTACAAAAATATTTTTGAAAGATTTACCGATAATTTGGCTATGGTTTCTTGAGTTGTGAAGATGGGCATTAGTGCTAAGACGACGGCTGTTTCCAGTTCTTTTTCGCTCGTCGCGCAGAGGAGTTTGAAGAAGTGGTTCATCAACTCCGGTGAACCGTCTATTAGGACTATCTTACCAATTTGGCCTAAAGCTTCCAATCGATGGGCCAGTTTCAAAGCTACCATGCTTCCAAATGAGTGAGCCACGAAGTTGAAGGTCTTGCCTTTGGTTATTTTATCACCAAAATCCTGAAATACACAAATACACAATTGAATTGCAGAAAATTTACAGTTAATTTTCGGGAATTACTTCGAGTATTTTATCCACTAAAACGTCGACATCGGTGATATCGATTCTAGACGTGTATTGCACGCAGATTGATGGTTTTTCGATGTTTTCATTTATTGCGCGCATTCCCATATAAGTACTTTCGATTCCTGGAAAAACGGTGATAACATCATCGCTTTCCATTGCGTTCTTGTAAGGAATCAATGGCACGTTCATATTCTCAACATCGAAGAATTTATCCAAAAGCATACTGAAAGAATCGAAAATGTTTGCCTCGTTGACGATGACGCCTGCACTCTTCGTATCGTTCATTTCTATTAACCTGAAACAGCTTTCCGTTAATAATTCGTTTCCAATTAAATCGAACTTGGTACTTGGCAAATGTTAAACTTCTCATATCCTTCGCCGACAAGAATATATCGTATTCCCTCTCCAAGCACTGCTTAATCTCCACGGCCATCATCGAATCCATTCCCAGTTCTGCCAAAGTGCTGTGCAAACTAATCGTCTTCAAATCTCTCAAACCGATGATATCAATAACCGCATCGACCAGATTATCAGCGTTCCCCAAACCGCTCTTCTCCGCCACGACCATGCTTGAAACTATGGCTTCGTCGTGGTAGAGGAATCCGTCCATCACTTCCAAGCAGTTAGAGATCCTCTGCTGAAGAGTACCACCAATTGCGATTTCGCTTTGATCTTTCTGCATGTCGGCCACCAAGCCCACATCACCAACAGCTCCCCATTGGATCGCGAGAGCAGGAAATCCGTCATTGCGACGCATCTCGCAGACGCGTTCCATCACCGAGTTGGACATACCGTAATTGGTTTGCCCCGCGTTACCTCTTCCGCAGGAAACCGATGAGAACACCACGAAATGCTTCAAGGTCTTCGAACGTCGTGTGATCTTATCGAAGTGCTTGGTGGCAGTGGCTTTGGGTGACATCGAAATGTTAAAGTTATCAACAGTTTGATTATCGAATGCAGCATCTTTAAGAACTACGGCTAAATTGAACAAGGCTCGAACTGGAGCGACAGCTTCTGCTCTCCTCATCAGTGCTTCGCAACCTTCGTACGTGGAAATATCATCCAAAGCGATGATTACTTTAACACCGCTCGATTTCCAAACGCTAAATAAAGAAATTTATTAAAATATTGTAAAAAGTTATATTTGTTACTTACTTAATCCTGTGTTGTTGATAACCAGTTTTAACTCCATTTCTCGATGATAGAATTAACGTTTTCGCTCCGCGCAGCACCAACCAATCCGCCAATTCCAAGCCAAATCCTCCTAAACCTCCGAGGATTATGTAAGATCCATTTGATTCGCAATAGAATCTGCACATTCAACATTTAATCAATTCAAATTGGTTACAGTTAATCTATACCTGATGTGAATGAAGTTCTTCAGAATATTATCTTCGTCGTCTTGGATTTTGATGAGGACTTTGCCCATGTGTTTACCGGTAGACATGAACTTGAAAGATTCGGATAATTGAGCTTTGGAGAAAACAGTTCTAATCAGAGGTTTAATAAATCCCGTTTTTAAACCGAAGACCATGTAGCTGTACAATTCTGCTTGCAAGCTGCTCGGGTTTTGCATCATCACATCCAACATGATACCATGGAAGGTGCATCCTTTTGCCATCAACTCTAAAGCCAATTGATTGTTGCTTGCCAAGTCGAACTTGCCGATCTCCAAGAAGCGACCGCCCGGAGCTAAGCAACGCACGGAAGCGGCGAGTTTCTCTTCCGCCAAAGAATTCAGCACGAGATCGACGCCTCGTCCTTGCGTTTCCTTCATCACCATTTGCTCAAATGAAGTGTCTCTTGAATTACCAATGTGCGATTCTTTGATGAACGGGCAGTGCTTGAGCAAGAATTCCTTCTTCTCTTTCGTTCCAACCGTCACGAAGATATCGCAACCCCAGTAGTGCGCGCAGTTTATTGCAGCCTGACCCACGCCTCCAGTCCCAGAATGAATCAACACTGATTCACCTTTCTTTACATGTCCTTTCTAAAAGAATTTATAAAATCTAACAGTTCAATAATTTTATAAAATTTACCAATTTCATTGCTACGACGACGGTTACGTATACCACAGGAACTGTGGCCGCCTCCTCCAAACTCCAATCTTCCGGGACTGTCCACGTCAGGTTAGGATCACATTCAACTAAGTTAGCTATAGCACCACCAACCAGCAAACTCATAACTCTTTCCCCGCTGAAATTTGTCTAAATGTATCTCAATAATTATTCCAATTAAACCAATCAATTACCTCATTTTTTTACCGGCGAATTCGAAGCCCAATATACGATCTTGAGAGATTCTGTTGGTTGTTACAGCATCGACCGGAACTTTTCCCGAAGCCACCATCACATCCCTAAAGTTAATAGCCGAGTAATGCACCTGTAAACTGTAGTTGTGTAGAGAAAGAAAATCAACGAAGCTCAAACTGCTTACCTGAACTAAGTTATTATTTTTCTGCAAATCTTCCTTGGTGTACGGACCTTGCACCCATCTCCAAGACGAGGATAGATCACCCAAGGTCATAGTTTTAGCGTGATAGTGATCACAGTTTTTGCTATCAGATTTTGATTCTTGGTTTAGGAGCACGTGTCTGTAGGTGCCCCAGGTGTTTCCTCGAAGCACGTTTATAGCCATACCCTTCTCCAATTGCTTCTTAAAGAAATCGTCCGCAGGATCGAAACCGTTTCCTTCCTGCACGAAAACGCACGAAATATGTTTACCATTCGTTTCGCGCCTCAAGCAATTCACGAAACCTAGAATACCGTTCGTCTGATCATTTTCTGAATATAACAATACTTGTTTTCCGGAATTGATCTGCGATTGCAAAGTTGGAATCCAGCTTCCGAAATCGTCGTTAACTTTCAAGCAAAAACGTTCCACTTGCTTTTCGGTTTTCTTCAAGAGATGCACGTATTCCCCGGATGGTAACTGGTGCTTCGTCAGAAGTGATAAACCTTTCGGAGCCGAAGCAGCGGTACCATCTATGGATATAATATAACCATCATCTAAGATCCTTGTTAAGGCTTCTTCCATGCTTTGGGCATCGCTCAACAAATTTGAACCGATGTAAATTTGCGAATTGTTCTGGTCCGGAAAGTTCTCCGAAATTTGAATACCTTTAATCTCCTCCACATCCAACCTGGATGTGACTATATGCAAATCCGGTTGGATCAATGGTAGATCGCCTAAAATATGTAAAACGTGTTCGCTGACTGGTTGTATTTTCGATGAGTTTTCGTCGATTTTCTCAACAACTTTCACGTATATCGATGCTTTATTTTCGAGGACGATGTGAACGTTGATTCTGAGGGAAGTCTGAATATCCGCTTGAGTCTCGTTCGGGATGAATTTGTACGTTTCGAGAACCGGATCGTATGTAACTTTTTTTCGCAGAATTGCGTTTGCATTCATCGATCTAATTTCGATGTTCTTAGTCCTGCAATTGATGCACTGAAATTAGTTGGTTCTTCAGTTTTAATTACAAACCTTGCGATTTTTCCATCCAACGCTAATTCCACTGGAATAAACTGTCCTTCTCCTAAAGACTCGGCTTCAGCTACGTGAGATTTGGCATCTATGACGAGTCGATCGAGTCCGGTTGGAACGTATAAGCTTCTGGTATCCTTTTGGACTATGAAAAGTTGCAGCATGCTATCCAAGAATGTAATCCAGTTTCCTGTCCATTCGATTAGGCCGTTATTACCACAAACTTCTTGCAGCGCTTTGAATGGGCCTCTGTTTCAGGTGGATTATTTTTAGTTGATTGATATACAGTTTTAATCATCATTTATTTACCGGTAATTGTAACCTCTTAATTTGAGTTCTTTGTAAATGTCTTTTTGCTTCAGTATAGGTAAGTTCGGGTCGTTGGGTTTACCTTCGTACGCGATATCAGTGTTATCCACATCAAATATTCTTCCGGTGACAACGGTGGTGTTGTTTTCTGAAACCTCGAAACGTCCGCTCACGTGAATCACCAGGTACAAGTTGATGGTGCCGTCTTTTCCAAAAGTCGTTGCTCTGTGGAACTTTACGTTCTCGAAGCAGATCTTCTGGTTTTCAGGAAGAACTCCACCGATCAAAGCGTACAACTCCCAAATTTGGTAAAGATAACCAGTGGCTGGGAACAGAGTCCTTCCTAAGAGAAAAAAAATGCTTATTGTGACTTATAAAACTGCACATTAAGGTTACCATCTATGACGTGTCCTTTGTAAAACGTGGAATCGATGTTCATGATGTTGATGAAGGTATATTGCTCGGGATCCTTGGTGCACATTTCGGGAGTCGGAATTAACAAGTTCCCGGCATGATTCCACTTTACCAAAGGTGAAAGCATCGAAGTTCCTTGCTTTACCGGCCATTCTATTTCAGGATACAATTTGCTCCAATCACCATCGACTCCCAACAGATATAACTCTCCCAAGTTGATCAACAAATCCTTCAACTTCATTCCATCGCGGATCATTTGATGCACTTGCACAGACGTTTGATTGATATCGAAATCCACACCTATTACCAACGCTCCTTTATCCCATCGATACTCCTTCACCACCGAAGGATTCAATATGTTGTAGACAAAGTACTCAGCCGAAGCGTAATCAAACCCATTGCTCTTCGGTATCTGCATCTTAGTTTTCTTCGTAACCTTCCCCGGCAACACTTCTTTCAACTCCTGCAACAGCTTCCTAGGCAAATCCGCTTCCATCGCCTTACATTCCGCCAAAACCTTATTGATTCCCTTCACTCCCAAGATAACTTCATCCAAACTCAACGCGCCGACAGCATAAGCCGCAGTGAATTCACCTAAAGACGAACTGGCCACCGTTACCAATGGTATCTTCAAACTATCCAACAGTTTTATTAGGCAAAAATGCAAACACACAGTTGCAAACACCGCGTTCGCTCCCTTCTTACAAAAATCTTCAGAAATTTGATTCCTCGTTAACGCTTCTTTAAACCTAAAAAATACGTACCATTAATTAAATCGATTATTCAATTAAAAAACAACAAATTACTCGTTTATTAAATTCGAGAAGAATTTAAATTTCTCCATTTCCTTCAAAACCTCAATGTGGTAAAGCCTAGAACCGCTCAAGAATAAATGCAGCTCTCTTTGCTCAAACGAATCACTGTAAGAACTGTGCATTTCTCCATCATCGGAGATCAAAGAGAATCCTCGATAAATATTGTTGGAGATGTTTTTACTAAAAAAAATGATTAATAATACGCTTTAAATAAAATTAATAATTACCGGAAGACGGAGTGAAATAATGCGATTGCATCGTAGTCGAGTTTCTTGGTTTTAAAGAAATCTCTGTAACTTATCATAGATTGTTCCGATCTTCCGCTATAGCAGACCAGTCTAATTTGATGGTCGACGGGTCTCGGTTTTGTGTTTTCGGGTCTTTTCAGCAGGACATGGCAATTGGCACCACCGAACCCGAAGCAATTCAAAGCAGCCAAATTACTGGTTTTAGGCCACAGCGTCTTTTCCGTCACCACTTTCATCCTGCCGCTCTCCAAACCTTTGATGTCTTTCTTCGGGTTCTCGCAATGGATGTTCGGTGGGATAATGCCGGTTTCCATTGCGTAAACGACCTTGAAATTATTGGATTATTGATAATAAACATTGATGTTTTAGTAAATTTACTTTGACGATGGAGCAAAGACCTGATGCAGGTTCTGAATGGCCGATGTTGCCTTTGATAGATCCAATTAGTAAGGGTTTTTTTCTGCCCGAGCAAAAGAAGTTGTCGATGGCGTTCAATTCTTCAGGATCTCCAACTTTCGTGCCTTAAATCATTTTTTTTAGTAAATTTGGTTAGTTTTTTTGGTTGCTTTTAGTACCTGTTCCGTGAGCTTCCACGAAACCTACTGTAGCTGGTGAAACTTTGCACTCTTCGTAAACATCCCTAAGAAGCAACGCTTGGACGTCTCCGGAAGGATAAGTGATTCCTTTCTCCTTGTAACCATCTACGTTCACTTTACAATGCACCACCTTTTAAGAAATTATTTAACCAGTTAAAACCGCAAATGTTGTTATTACCTCAGCGTATATTCTTTTGGCGTGCTTCTTTTTCTGTAAAAGCACCATGACTATTGCTTCGGATCTCGTGTAACCTGTAGCGTTTTCGTCGAAGGGTCTGCAGCCTGTGTTCATGTTCAAAACGCCCAAACTAACAAAAAAGAAATCATCAATTTTCGTTTTAGTTTTATTTAATTGAGACTTACCGAGCAAACTGCAGAGTGACGTATGGGCTGTAGCAAAGATTCGCGCCTCCAACCAAAGCCATGTCACACTTTCCCTCGCGTATAGCTCTGTAGGCTTGCTCGAAAGCGTACATCCCGCTGCTGCAGGCCGTGTCGCATATCAAAGATGGTCCAATCAATTGGAAAGCGTAGCTGATCCTCTGCGCCAGCATCGATCGTGCACAACTGTTACCCAAAGAAAAAAGCACTCAATAAATAGATTTGAAACTTCTTAATCTTGCGTACCCAGAGAAGCCGTAGGTCTGCGGTTTCAGCTGATCGTAAATGATTATCTTCTCCGCTTCCGAGTAGCACGACCCGATGAACACTCCAGTTTTCGATCCCCTCACATCTTCGGGACAGATTCCGGCATCAACAAAAGCCTCGTACGCTCTCTCCATGGACATCCTCACCATAGGGTCCATGCATTCCGCTTGCGCACTGTGCACCCCGAAGAAACCAGCGTCAAACTTCTCCGTCAAGTTGATCTTCCCCGCAAGTTTAGGAATCTCCGAATGCGTGTGCGCCCAACGTCGATTATCATCATCGCAGAGATCCACCTTGTTCATCAGATTCCGTTTGAACTCCTCCACGTCATTCGAGTTTGGAAACCTTCCAGAAATACCTAAAAAACGATATCAATTTAATCATAACCACGAAGAATAACTTTCAATCCACCTGCAATGATGACCTCTTCGCCTGGTTGCGCATCGGCCAGTTGAATTCCCGCCTTCAATCTTCTCGCATTTGTCTCGCTCATCGTTGCAACCGAAGTAAAATTATTGAAAACGTTGTTAAACTTTCTTCAACAGTTTATATATAAATTCTCGTCATCTGATCCGGTTGACCCTATTCGATAAATAAAAGACCTAGAAAAAAACAATTGCACACGTATTAACGCATATTTTATCATTGTTTTTATGCAATTTTTTGCATAATCAAAAAAAAGTTATTTTCCTTCTATAACAGTTAGAATAAATTCCCATAAAACGAAATATTCCCTAAAACAGATCCTTCATATAGACAGTATTAAGTAATACCTAAAGATAATTATGATTTTCTTTGATTTCTTTCATCCTAATGATAATTAGAGCCAAATTGTCTAACGAAATTTAATTGAAAAATAGATTTAACTTATTTGTTTATTAACAAAATGTGTTTATAAAAATTGCATTTTTGTCGTGATTGATAAAAAAAATACTTTATTGTTAATTCCTGCAAACATTTGTATGTGAATATGCGCTATTGAAATAGGGAGACAATAGAGAAAACAAATATAAAATTGAATATTAAATAATTCTTTACTGTATTTCGTGGAAGTATATTTAATTAATCGACGTTTGGAATAAATTAGATTATTTTGAAACAACAACCTTCAAGCAAAGTTGTCAATACTCTTCCTTCACTGTTACTCTGTCGAATTGCATCACGATGAATAAATACTTGACGGAAAGACCGATCATCTGAAATTTAAAAAAATATAGTTTTTGATGAAATTTTTAGGATTTTTTTTACAGCAACTAAAGCGGAGTAATCCAGATCGAAGAAGCCTGCAGCCAGAGTGTTGACTCGGCTGAATTCCAATTGGAACGAATAGATGAAAGTCTGAAAATTTTACAGGTTTTTAAATGGTTTATTGCATGTTGGAAGTTTTACGTGATCTCCGATGTTCTTGTAGCTGGATCTCAGTTGATGCAGGATTGTTTTCGTGCGACTAGCTTGCACGTTCAGTTTATGCACTATGAAGACTAAAGTGAATACACCTTGAATTTGATTGATCAATTTATTGGATGTTTTATACTCTCGAGTCAAAACTCACTTAACACGTACGATATGGCCCAATATTCGGAAAAGTGATGCTCTCTGTAGAACAAACCTGTTCTATTCCTGAGGCTCGACAACTCCAGCTGCCCCACGTACAAGAACGTGATTACACCGTGAAGACTCAAGAGCATGAACAGAACCATGCAGTTTCCGTAGATCCGATTCAACTTGACGCACATTTCGAAGACCGTGTCGTACTTCATGAAGAAATCGTGCAGACGCGAGACATTGAACATCCCCAAATCTTTGGTGAAGCTGTATACCGAATCGAGCGTCAGTTCGGTGCAGAAACCTTTCAGGTAAACGTTCAAAGATCTGAACAGGATGCTCGCATGGTAAATCAGTTTAGTAATGTACGTAATGTATAATATAATTGTGAAACCAGGAGCGAATGCCGTCCAGATGATGAAGAAATTCGCGTTCGATGGGAAAATCACGCAATCAACCATCAGCAGGATGACTACAGATAAAACTAAGATCGCGTTGCAGACGGTCATCGTGATTTGGCTGATTCTGAGATGTTTCCTGCAAACTGCAGTGTGCTGATCCATGAGTTTCAGAATCACGTGAACATCCTGTATGAGATCTTTATTCTGGATAGTCGTTACAAGCATATAAGTTGCTAAGTATAATCTTCCGTAAAATTGAATCCAAAATCCGAAGCGAGTCATCGCGTTTTGACTGAAACCAAAACCCATCATTAATCATTTCCAATAGTTAAAATTTTACAGCATTTACGCGCAATTCACAGTTAAATTTCCGTACAACAGCACGACGATAGCTCCTAAAACATTTAATATAATCAGAATCGTCGTGTAAGCTAAAGACAACTTAGAAAGTTTGCTGTTACGCGTGAAAGAACCCAATCCAAAGATTTGGAACAGGATGACAGTAAACTTATCCATAGTTTGTTCGAAACTAATATGCCCTCAACGTTCCATTCGAATCGATTTAGTAATCCTTACATAAATAATGATATCAATTAATTGCAGATTACATAACTAATCCATTATTCAATGTTAAATAACTTAAATATTCGTAATAATAATAAAGATTATTTGCAAGATAATTGAATATTAATAATCTGTATATTTGTATTAAAATTATTGATTGAAAAAAACCTAATTTTGAATTATGTGAAGATTTTTTAAAAAATTAAAAGGATTAAGTTGCGTGGGTTGCATAACCTGGATGTCATATAAGTTTGATCCCGCTAGGATTTTAGGTTACTTTAAAAGGTTGCTCTCTGCCATTAAACAACAATGAAGACTTTCGTGTATCTTCCTAGAGAGTTGAAAGGCGATGAGGGCTTCCTCACCGGCATTCCGGAAGTGATCGAGGAAAATCTTCACGTTTTCGTCACAAAAGATGAGCTGTCCGCTAACGAGGAGAATTCCATTGGGTATTTTGGAAAGGATAATAGGGATAACAAGGATTTGGTTTATGTTAACAGCGAGACGATGGAAGTGTTCTATGATGGATGCTGCAAAGGGAACGTTTTAATTGAATACAATTACGATACTGTGCAGAAAACTATGATTATGGATCAGGCGGATGGGATTTTCATTCAGATGGTTAGGAAGGCCAGACATGTTGAGCCCAACCCGAATGAATCCTTTTGGCGAAAGATGTTCACTTTGATGTTCATCAGGATTTTGCATGTAAATCAATTGGATTTTGTTTAGTTCTATTGATTTAATGATTGCTGTTGCAGGTGTTTGAAAAATATGAGAAGATTTTTAAGCATTCCAGCATTTGCAGGCAATTTGAGAAGAACGTTTTCATTGCTAAATTCGTTTTGAAACCGAATTGCAGCCACAAAGAATCTCTGCAGAAGGCGAATTTGATTATATCTCGCTTGATCGATATTGCAATTGGATTGATCACTCTGTATTACTTTTATAAACATGAGAGGTATTTCTTGAATGCCTTTCAGAAAGCTGCCGAGGTTCGTTGGATTTCAGTTAATTTCAAAGCAGTTTGCTAATGTAAATGTTTCAGTTTATCATTGAGGGTTTGATGAGAGTTGTTAACTCGTTGATGAATACACCGGCCGGTCTGAAATTGAACGATTCTTTGACTAAAACTTTGGGAATTTTCTTCTTCTATCATATCGCTCTATGGAGAGCCTTCATCTACGTCGTCGATTCGGTTCTGATCGATCTGATTCACTTCTTCACCATTCCAGCGCTTATGGGCGTTAGCTTCCAGATAGCAATGATGTCGGACTTGATAGGGTTCCTTTCCTTCCACGTTTACTGCATTTACGTTTACGCTGCCAGGTAAAAACCCGAATAATCTATTGCTATTGATTATTAATATTTTAATCTTCAGACTGTACGGCATTCAGATTTACGGTTTACGCTCCTTGTGGAAGCTCTTCATTGGAAGAAAGTACAATCCGTTAAGAGAAAGGGTGGATTCGTGCGAGTACACCCACAACCAGTTGTTCGTTGGTACTCTGGGATTCACCGTTCTTCTGTTCCTTCTTCCAACCGTTTTCCTTTACTACGCAGTTTTCACTGCTGTAAGTAAAAAAATAATATCAATCAAACCCGTATACTTGAATTACTTATTTTACAGCTTCGACTGATTCTATTGACCGCCACCACTCTTCTGGATATTCTCAGATTCTTCGTACAACATGTACCTTTATATGTCTTTGTATTGTGGATGATGCGTTCTCCGAAGCTCAAAGCCAAAGTTTTCATGAAAGTTGGAAAGATCGAAAAAGATTTTTCCAAAATTTACATCACCTTGAGATCTCTGCCTCTTTGCAGTACCGTGCAGATCACTATGCCTCCGATGATGACCATTAAAACTGATGTGGGAATCACCGCGCTCATCGCCGGTACTTTTACAGGCAATCTGATGTAATCGACTTGCGTCTACAAGACTAATTTTTCTATTTTGAATCTATGGATATTTATATTTTTTACCACTTAACGTGTATTATTTTTTCGACGAGTTTTCAGTATTATCTATATACTATTACTATATATATATACAAACATATGTAACCAGTTTCCTGTATTAATAATATTAATTAAAATATTTATGTAATCTAGTCATTAGCTTATAATAAAGTGTAATCATCAATAAAATATTTCTCTTTATTTCCTTAACGTTAATAATATATAGTTTTACAATATATTCAGTTTCGAGGAAACGAAACGGTAAAGTAAAGAACATTAAAATAATTGCATTATTTGTATCACAATTGCTCTTCTGAAAATTTGCAAACGATATGCCCCCAATGCGTCTAAATACTAATAATTATGTAATTGAACGAAAACCCGGTTAGATATTGTCGTCGGTTCCCGTTACGATCTTTCATTCACGAAAGGAACCGAATTTATTGTCCGCACTTATTCCATTCACAACATGATCACTTCCTCTGGTGCAAATGGAAATTGGATTCGATTACGCCGATGTTAGACTCTTTGATGCTGTTGTCCAAAGGTTTTGCCGACTTCACTTTATCTTCCACCTGGTGTGGAGACGCGTCTGGTACGAGGTTTCTGAGGAACATAGAGACCATACCCCATGGTACCACCCTACAAAAACAGAGTTTTAAGTTAATTTCTAATGGATCTGGAGGATTGTTAAATTTACCATTTGAGCCAGAAGGTGTAGCGGAACAGTGTCGGCATCATGACGTACAGTTCTTCCCTTCGAATTCCCAATACGATTCTATCTGCAACGTCGTTGGATTTCAGTGTTGGGACGAACCTGGACATAACGTCGTCGAACATGCCAGTGGATTGGATGAAGTACGGACAGACCACAGTGGTTCTTACGCCTTTAATACCTGATTTGATATAATAAATTAGGGAGATCTTTATTATTTTTGGTAATCCTACCTTGAACTTCAAGTTCGACTCTCAAGGATTCGTCGAAGCCGACGGCAGCGTATTTGGATGAGCAGTAATCGACCAACTTGCAAATTCCCACATGTCCGGCCATCGAGGCGATCGTCACGATGTGACCGTGATCGTTCTCGATCATATTTGGCAGAAAGGCTTTCGTGGTCTGGAAAGAAAGATGATACATATAAGTACATGAAGTGAAAGGACGTTCGGACGCAAGGACGATTTTGCATTTGCGTGTCAAGGAAAATATGCGTTCAACATTCTTCAGCATTTATTGTCCCGATTCACGACAATGTTGCAATTTCAAATTTCTACTAATCATTCAATTCCAATAAAAACAGTCAACAAAGTTTATCACACCTCCCATTTGTCCCAAAAATGGTCATGCGTCCCGATTTTTGGGACATTTATATGTTAAGTACAGCGATGTTGCAATTTCTAATTATTCTTCAAATTTCAACCAATCATTCAATTCCAATAAAAACAGTCCCACGTCCCGATATTTCCAAATTTGTCCCATAAAATGGTCATCTGTCTCGATTTTTGGTCAGATGTCCCACTATCTCCTAATTTTATTTTCGGGACATTTATATGTAAAGTAGAAAACAAAATTTAAAGAAGTATCAGCAACATCTTATAATTTTAAACTAATTTATAAAATAATTTTTTTCATGAAATATTCACCAAACATACTACATATTTAATTAAAATTTTACGCATTTTAAATTTAATTTTAACAAATTGACTGACAAAATTAAAATAAATATTCACCACGCACAGAACGATCACATTCTAAAGTAAACAATTACATCAGATTTTACATAAACAATAATTCTCAATAAAAACAGTTATACGTCCCGATATTTTCAAATTTGTCCCAAAAAATGGTCATCTGTCCCGATTTTTTGTCAGATGTCCCACTATCTCCAAATTGTGTTTTCGGGACATTTATATGTAAAATACAGAGGAGGAAACAAAATTTAGTGAAATATCAGCGACATTTCCCAA
Source organism: Nicrophorus investigator (assembly GCA_963457615.1). Lineage (NCBI taxonomy): Eukaryota > Metazoa > Arthropoda > Insecta > Coleoptera > Silphidae > Nicrophorus > Nicrophorus investigator. Next base: position 5,047,057 of record OY735143.1, read on the forward strand.
TTTTGTATTGAACCCGTACATTTTACAATTACAAGTTTTTAAATTAATTTCTGAAATTTCCAAATTATTTTTTTCCTGAAATATTCACCAAACACATAATCGCAATCCACAGTATACAATTACATCATTAACCCATTAAAATAAAATTTTAAATCTAATTTTAACGAATTTACTGACAAAAGTATGTTCAGGAATTTGCAACTACATTTAAACAATAATTCAATGCAAACTTCTCACGCATTTTCCACGATAAGTTTATTTATGTTTTGAGTGTTTTGCAACGGTTTTGCTTTTCATAATTGCTTAACCTTCGGTGAACGATTGTTGTAAATATTATTAATAACACGGAGCAATGTCAAGGAGAAACGGACTCAAACCAATTTATATTTAATTAATTAATTGTAATTAAAGCGACGGAAAACCATGAAGTATTTTTAATCCAACAACATCAATGAGTAAAAAACACTTAGCACTTAGTATGTTGCTATTTTCAACAAGTTCATGAAAGAAAACAATACTTTTAAAGTCTGAATCAAATATGAATAAAAATTGACCAAAATTTAATGATCCAAAATATTTCGTTGGATAAACTAAACTCGATATATTTACAAAAACTGTTACGTAATATTTACCGATGGGGAAATAGAGAAATACAAATAGCGACAATGATAAGTGCGAGATAATTATTTGCAAATGTTCACTGTCCCCGTTTCTTAGTTGACTGTTTTTTTTTTCTTATTTGAATTATTATGTGCGCTCACACATTATTGCGTAACGGACGCAGTAGGTAGGTGTCAATTTATTGCAATGTGTTAATGAGTAAAGTTTATCGCAAGCAAATATCAATCATGAAAGTGCAAGTTCGATCGCTTTAAAAAAAAAGTAAATAAATTCAAGAATTTTTCCCAAAAAAAAAATCTAATTGTCATTATGTTGTTCAGTTAAATAAATAGTATTAGAATAAATTATTATAATAAGTTTAATAAAAAAAAATGTTATTTTTCAAATATCTTACTTTCGATTTTCGTCAATGCCTTGGCATATTTCGTTGGCATTTAATTATTAAATAATAGCAATAACTTAAACACTTCCGGTACACGTTCAAATTGTAAAAATGTAGATAAATAACATTTAGTAAAAGCAAATACCGAAACGTGATATTTTTCGGTAGATCGAAGGTCGAGTAATTTCGGTCCCGGATACAAGTTTCGACAGAAAACCAAAGTATTGACTAATAGAGAACTGTAGTTTGTTCCGTGTACGCATTTATCTATTTGCTTTTTTTTTCTACAAATTAAACTCACCCAAAAGTGGGAAACGATGTTGACGTCGAAGGTCCTCTGGATCATGTGATCCGGCGTCTTCAGCAGGAATTCACCGGAAACAACTCCGGCATTGTTGATCAACATCGTCACCTGAGGGACAAAAAAATAAAGAAAACGCACACACAATTAGAGATTGCCCAATTGAAGAGATGTTGTTGTTGCGTAACAGTTTAAACGTGAAACACGCAAAGTTGCGAGCAGAAAAATATTCTACGAAAATGATATAAAAACGATTTTTTTTTTGTACAGAAATTACATTAAATTATATTAAATGAAAGAAAAAGTAGTAATAATATTTAAGAGATGTTTCAAATAAATGTTCTCAATTTTTCATAGTTCTTATATAAAATTGATGTCAATTAAAAAAAATCATTGTAAATCAATTTCAGTAATTAGTAGTTCATTCACACTAAAAAACTCACTACGAATAAATAATTCATTCTTTAAAAGACTTTTTATAAGTAGTATCTATAATGATTATAGATGACGCCACAAATTTACATTAAAAATATTACTGTGAATATTTGACAGATATGCAAATTAAATGAATGTTTTTGTCCAAAAAGACACATTATTTTTTATAAAAATTTCATCGTAAATCAATTTCAGAAAGTTCATACTAAAAACCTTACTACAAATAAATAATTAATTCTCTAAAAGACTTTTTATAAGTAGTTTCTATAATGCTTATAGATGGCACCACAAATTTACATTAAAAATATTACTGTGAATAATTAAATCAACGTTGTTGTCAAAAAATTCACTTTTTTTTAAAATAAAAATTACATCATAAATCAAGTTTAGTAAGTAGTAGTTCATTCACACTAAAAAAAACTTACCACGAATGCTTAAAACAAATAAGAATAATCTATGATTTACTAGAATAGAATTTTATTAGAATCACTATTATTTCTAGAATAATTCATTGCAGGTATCGAAACGCACTTTTTTTTTTATTGTGAAAAATAGTGAATCGTTAATCGAAGGCCGATGACCTAGGTATGTGCATTGTATGTTTAACAAGTATTTAGTAATTCAATGTTGCTATTTTTGTATTCTTTTAAACACTTAGTCAAAATATTATATAATATTTAGTTAAAATAAATAATATGATTTTTTTCAGTTTTTACATCGACGCACAAAAACTTTAATATTCATTGGACAAAGTACAATTGGCTTTCTGCCAAAGCGTTATTATTACATCATTTCCTTAAGAAATCTATAGATATACTATATTAAATCTTTTTTTTTTCAACTTTTCAAAATTGATTAAAAAATGTATGATAATAATCTATGATTTTTGAATTTAATTATTATTAAACTTACATTTCCAACTTCCTTTCGAACGAGATCTGCAATCTTGTAGACGCATTCCCTATCGGCGATGTTGCATTTGTAGCCGTAAGCCTTTCCTCCGTCGGCTTCCACCAGCTTCACGGTCTCCTGAATACCTGGAGCAGAAGAATTGTTAAATAAATGTGGATCTCGAGTAAAACGAGCGCCAAGTTTAAAGTTGAACAAACCGTTCGGACGGCTTTCTAAAACGTTGCGCAATTACCGAGCGAAAACCAAAACAAACATTCCTCACACACACACAAAAAACTGTAATAAACTGGAGAGAGAAAAAGAAACGCAACAGTTGCAATGTTACAAATTTAAAGAAACCTTCAATCTCTTAATTCAACTAAATTTTTTACATTAAAAATAATTATCTAAAAGATTTTTTATAATTAGTATCTATAATCATTAAAGATGGCGCCACAAATTTACATTAAAAATATTTGACAGATATCTCATTTTGTGGTTAAATTAATATTGAAATATATAATAATAACATTAGATATTTAATGACAGAAATGTCAAACAGCGTCATGCATTTATGTAATTGGGAAGAATTGTTAGCAAGTGCATCTAAGTAGACCAATTTAGTGGAGCAATTTAGGTTCAAAAAGGAAATTCTTTCGATAATTAGCTATAATTCACACGGATTAACGTTTAATTGGCTTAATTGCCTGATAAATTCCGGTCGGTATATAAATAATTGTGTTTATTTATTTTTTTAAACTTTTTTTTCTTCCCCAGCATTGACGGAGACGAAGAAAACTGCGGTAATCACCGATGCGAAACCGTTCTCGTTTCCCAGCCTCAATATTTTTCTTCTACCATGTGCAGTTTTATAATTAATCACGCATCTGCATTGCTCGAGCAATTTCTACATTAAACTTAATTGATTTTAATTTTCATGTTAGCAGAATTTTCTTGTCGAGTAAAGTTTGCTTTTAATAATTTGTTATTCTCGATGAAATAATTAACTAATGTTTTGCAATATAAAAAAAAAACAAACATTTCTAATTAATTTTCAAATTTATTTCTATGAAAAAATTGCAAATTATAATTATTATTACATAATCGTGCTGATTCATAATCATTTTTTTGTCTTGGAATTAACATAAATCCGCTTGTTTTTATTCAAAATGTGTTTCTACATTTGATCACTTACCAAAAACGTGGAAAGAATCTTAAAAGCACTAAAGTAAATGCTTGAAATTCTGGTTTGCCAATTTACTAAATGAATGAATCGACAAAAAAAAACTTTATTATTCTACCAGCAAACGACTTTGAAGAATTATTTACTATTTTTATGAAAGAACGCAATTTTTCCGGAAATTACCAAGAAGATATTGTTACAACATTTTCAAATATTCATATGAAATTATCAAAAAAAAAATCAACATCATTTCCTGCAAAATATATTAATATTCAAATATTTATTAAATATATTTTTTGACATTTCCAGGCAAAGTGACAGCTGACCAGCAAACGACTTTGAATTATTTACAATTTTTATGAAAAAATGCGATTTTCTGGAAATTACCAGGAAGAGATATTGTTACAACATTTTCAAATATTTATATGAAATTAAAAAAAAAACATTTCCTGCAAAATATATTAATATTCAAATATTTATAAAATATATTTTTTGACATTTTCAAGCAGTGACAGCTGTCATTATTGAGTCGCAATGACATTAATCTACCAGCAAGCAACTTTAAATTATTTACCATTTTTATGAAAGAAAAAAAATGCGATTTTCTGGAAATTATCAAGAAGAGATATTGTTACAACATTTTCAAATATTCATATGAAATTTTCAAAAAAAAATCATCATTTCCTGCAAAATATATTAATATCTAAATATTTATAAAAAATATTTTTTGACAGCTGTCATTGAGTTGCAATCCATAGGTTGATTATTGGGCGTGTTGTTACTAGCGATTAATGATAAAACGGTTTTATTATTGTTATATGGAAACTACGTGGGAGTAGTAGATATTCTAGGAGTTGCGGTCACATTATTGTCGTTACATAAAAATTCATATAGAACAGATTTTTTCTGACATAAATATTAGTAATTCATTTTGCAATTAGTAATCATTAATTTCATGATTTTAATTTTAATTTTAAAACTTTTAGAATATTAACCTCTCTAACTATTTTTGTTAATGATTCCTTTTTTTGTGTGTGTAAAGTAATTGACTTAAGTTAGTATATAAAAGAAAAGTTGTTTTGGTGTCTTAATAATTGTGTCTTCTATTTACATACCTGGTTCGTTGATGTCCCATACGACGATCGTGGCACCGAGCCTTGCAAACCTCATAGCCATCAACCGTCCTAAACCGCTTCCGCCACCGGTTATCAGGATGATTTCACCTTTGCAGTCCTTGAAAGGTTTGTAACTGCTCGGCAGCAAATACTTCACGATCGACGTGACGATCATCCCGATGGAGATGAAGAGGAATCCGATCACATCCACGATCGTCTTCATGGGCGAAGACACCTGCACAACCATCTCGAATAGCACTTATTTAATAATCCTTGTTTCGTCCTTGCTACTCTCGCATCACACACCACCGTGAACCTCCTCGAACCAACTGAAACAAGAGTTTTTTTTAAATTTCGAGATGATTTCTTTTCTCGCTCGCGCGTATTCTATTCACTTAGATGTATATATATATATATATTTTTTTTAGAAAGGGAAAATAACCTGAATACCTCGCCAAATGCCAGGCAAACAAAGAATGAACGCAAATGCACATCCAAGCAAAACGCGAAAATATCCAATGGATGGAGGAGAGCAAAAGCTCTTCGGAAATTTACAATTGATCTGCAGCAGGTCCAGTTTGGGAGGCGAAGTGAAAGTGAATCTGTTGCGTATTCAAATACGGCTTGATGATTTATAAAAAAAAGAACGAGCGCTGTTTGTATGTGTGTGTGTGCAGACTGGAGAACACTTTCTTCGGTGGAAATGTCTTCTTCTTTCGGTTTCTCTGTCGCTTATTACACCTCGGATTGGGTAACGACACGAGACTTTCTTTCGTCATCGGCGGAGAGAAAAAAAAAAGAGAAAAATCCCCCAAAAATAAAAACAAACCAACGGAATAGTTCGTTGGAGAAAGAAGTGAAATGGTCGGAGCGGAAAGCAATTTCTACTTCAGCAATTCCTCTAGTTGAACTTAATTAATTGTCAGCGCTTCGTACGTGGTGCTTGATTTACATTAGTTAATTTCGTTTCTGACCTTCGTATACTTTTTGTTCATTACAAAAATTTAGAACCGAAAGTAACGACCAATTAAATAATTAAGAAAACAACAAATATTCAGAGCGAAGAACTGAATTTAAGTCGTTTTATTATAAATGGATACAAATAAGGATTTAAAATTATAAGTTTTATTCATCCATTTTTTTCCAATTTCAATGAATCTTGAAGGATTTATGAATTTATTTTTTCAAAATTATTTTCGTTTTTAATTCAATCAAAATTTTCATAATTATTTCAATGCAACTAATTATTTTATTAATTGCAAACAAATACAAATTTGCGATAATTTTGATAAATTTCTGAATTTAATTTTTCATAAAGTAAAATAATTTTCGTTTTTAATTCAATCAAATTATGATATAATTTTATAATTATTTCAATACAGCTAAGAAACTAAATATTATTAATCTATTAATGGCATAGAAATAAGAATTTACAATAATTTTGACAGATTTTTACATTTATTTTTTAATAATTTAAAATAATTTTCGTTTTTAATTTATAATTATATATTTCACTAATTAACTATTATTCATATATTAATTGCATAAAAATAAAAATTAATAGATTTTTCGGTTTCTTTAATTTAACCACATTTTAAATAATCAGCATATTTATAAAGAATTGAATAATACATAAATTGTAATTGTGGGATAATTTATTATGTAATAATTTCGAGGTAACTTTTTCTTCCCATTTTTATTTAAATTTATATATACACCATTTTCTCATTACACAAGAAACACTACGTCCAAGCAGCGGTTCTCAACATATGGGTTACGTCAATTTTTTAATGACAGCTGTCACTATGTGTCAAAGTTTCTAAGCAGCAATTCTCAACATATGGGTTACGTCAATATTTTTATGACAGCTGTCACCATGTATCCAAGTATCTAAGCAGCATTTTTTTTATGACAGCTGTCAGCAAGTGTCAAAGTATCAAATTATAAACATGTATGTTTGGTAGCGCGGTAAAGACCTTGAGAAACACAGATCTATAGGTTTATTAATAATAAAGTCTTTCATATGAAATAATAATGTAATTAGTTATTATCTAATAAACCCATCGATGATTTTTCTCTCAATTGCTTTGTTTACTCTTTGCAATTACTGTTATCTAATAAACCTATCGATCATATTTTGACACAAAAAACTCAGAAAACCCACTACAGATGATAAACAACAATCATATTTTTTATAGATACAATCTACAAATAATTAGATTTATTTAATGCACTGCTACGCATTAATCCAAAATCGTATGCAAACGTATTCGTAACGTATAAAAAAATTACTATTGTTATGGATAATTATTGTTACAATCGCGTAACAATAAACGCGGAATACGATTTGAATACGATTATTTTTAATATGATGCAGGTCATATAATTGTGAAGTTAGTGCCGTTCCCGTTTAATATTGCTTGTAATTACGCAAATATTTGCATATCAAAAGAACTTTCATGCATCCAGATTATACTAATTAGTAATATTTTTTAATTAATTTATTGAATACTGACAATCTAAGTATTATCATGGAAACAGTTAAATTAACATCATGTTTTTAGTTGTTCCTTTTGGAACTTTGAAATTGTTCGTAAACCGAAACCATTTAAATCTTACTTATATAATTTTATGAAATTTAAAAAAATACTAAATAAAATCTTAAGAAGTTTAATACTAATATTTATAAAAGTATAGATGAAAATTTAATATAAAACAGAAAATTCCTTAGGAAATTATAATCTAAACACATTATTTTTTACAAGTAATTGTAAATATTAAGATAATTTAAAATAATTTAAATATAGATTTTTTGAAGAGAAGAATTTAATAAATTGATTTATTTTTATCCTGACATTCAGAAATGTGTTTTTTTTTATTAACCGAGAAATATTATAAGTTACTCACCTGTCACCTGAGAGAAGGGACGTCGTCGACTTTGTACAATGTCGGAATGCAAATGAGCGAATGGTAAATTGAACGAACGAATAAAAACTTGCACTCGATCGAAGGATGGATGCGAATATACCGCAGAAAGACACGTTCCGTTGCGGCTCCAAAAGAAAAACATTCGTTTTGTTTTTGGAAGCTTACAACTGTCGACACGAACCGTGAAATCGAATCAATTCCGCACTCAAAATGTAATGAGACAAAACGGAAAACATCAACGTTATCCTTCATTTCGTGTAACAACAATTTCGTGTACGTAATGTTAGGATTTTAGACAGGATCTGTTTTTTTTTTTGGAAAGAAAAAAAGCCACCAAAATACATGTTTCGTGTCAAGGATGTCGTTTGTTCATGTAACCGAACAAGGAATTGCACTTATATTTATTCGAATTGTTATTAATACAGTTTAAGTACTTGTTAGAAAAGTAGTGAGAATTGAACAACTTATCACCATTAAATCACAATTTATGTTTGAGTTTTTATTTTGAAAATTTTCTTTCCTGCTTGATATACAATATTATTGTTTGGTATCAAATATTGTTCTAGTTTCATTTAAATATATGAGAAAATATTTTTCAAAACTGCTTTTGAGTCATTTTTTCAAATGCCAGTAACATAGCTAAATAACTAAAATGTCAAAGTCAATGTTAAAATATCAAAATGTCAATGTCAAAATGTCAAAATCCAAATGTCAAAGTCAAAATATCAATGTTAAAATGTCAATGTCAAAATGTCAAATATTGCTTTAAAATAATGAAACTGAATGATTCTTATTCTGAGAAATAAATATTCATGGGTTCATGGCTAATTCGTTTTTGTTATTATTAACCCGAAATATGTTTTGGTTCATTTATACTTAGGACCAGGTAGTTGTGAGTAGTCAAGGTCGAGGTAAACAAGTAATTTGTAATGTGGCAATTAACGACATATCTAATGAGATTATTAATATATTTTCATTGGTTTCTGAAGCAATTACCAACAAAGTACAAGTAGAATTTACACATCAAATTAATAGTTTCCAAAGTACACTTGAACATTACACGCAATTTCCAGCAATTATACGAATTATCATTCGATGGATTCGTTACGAAATCTCATTTCCTTGCAATTTAGATTTACGGAAAACGTTCTTTCATTCAAAACCGGAGGCTAATAATTACCTTCAATTATGTGTTCACATGCAAAGCTTTAAACAGTGTCCTTTACAATGTTTAGCTTACGTAACATCGCGTTGCGTAAGGCTTTTTTTAAGGAGGAGATACTTCTTGTGTTTCTTTAATTTGTTTGTTTATTTGTTTATTCTTATTGTGTCAACGCGCAATTTCGTGAACTCAATCCAATCAAAATTTGACCTTTCAATCTCCGTTAATTTACAACCAAAGCATAACAATCAATTTCTATTTATTTCAAAAAAATATGTTGGGTTACGTAGTTTTCTTATAATTCGATATCAAAAATTGAAATACACTTCAGTAAGAAATACTCATTTACCAGAGAAAACATACAATAATTATAGGTTTAATGATTGCAATTCTTTCGGTGCTTATCAACCTTTACTTCATACGATTGAATTAAAATTATTAAGTAATAAAATGTGTTAACTCTCATTTTTGTTTTCTTAAATTTCGATATCAAAAATTGAAATACACTTCAGTAAGAAATACTCATTTACCAGAGAAAACATTGACAGCTGTCAAAAAAAATGTTGAGTTACGTAATTTTCTTATAATTCGATATCAAAAATTGAAATACACTTCAGATTAGAAATACTCATTTACCAGAGAAAACATTGACAGCTGTCAAAAAAATATGTTGGGTTACGTAGTTTTCTTATAATGCGATGTCAAAAATTGAAATACACTTCAGATTAGAAATACTCATTTACCAGAAAAAACAGACATTAATTATAGTTTTTTGTTTAATGATTGCAATTATTGTTTAATGATTGCCTTTATTGCATAGGATTAAATTCAAGTTGTTAGTGTAATAAAATGTGTTAACTGTTATTTCTGTAAAACTGCATACGCAATATGACAGGTGTCATAAATGATTGCAGCTGTCAGTTAACTGTCACTGTCATCCAAGGTAACCAATTGATAAATATTACATTTTATTGAGTTTAATTAAACATCAGGTAGTAAACAGTAAATAACCCTGAAACTTGTTCTGAAAGGTACGCAAGGTTGGCAAAAGCAAAAACATTAACAGACGATAAACAGCTTCCAGAATTGTTGGATAATTAATTCAAGGACCGTAATCATTCGCGTCATGTTGCCATAACAACTCTAAGAGCAACGACACCGACGTTCAAAACACCGTCTTAAGCAAGCGATTCGGTTTGAAATTAATGAATTTTTTTTTTTCTGTCTTTCGAATACAATCCACAGCATTCAAAAAATAAGATAAAAATAATGAAAACATACATTATCCGTCTCTTGTGTCGTTGTTACCCAATCCTCTAATTACGCAACTGAATTATGTAACGAGACGCACCGCGAGGGACATCTGCTGAGATTCTCGATCAATACACTCGATTTTTGGAATGCTGCAGACACGCAGCAGTATTTTGTTTTGTATTATTTTTCCATGTGAAACGTCCGTTTCGTTTTCATTTGCGGGAGAAAGCGAAGTTTCGCACGTACAATTTATTCGGCTATTAGCAGCAAGAATTAACGTTTATTTATTTATTCTTTCTCAAACGCATTTTCTCCTCTTCCAACAACAAAAAAAAATATGTACTTTGATTTCCATATCAAATTTTAAGAAAACACAAATAACTAAAGCTTTATCAAATCCAATTGAAACAATGTTATCTCACAAGCGATAAAGCGGATCAAATTCGGATTGAATTGAAGCAGCGATAAGAGAAATTTTAAACTAAGTATCGGATCAAGTTCGGGAATGTTATAATTTTTAAAATAACTTTCCTCGTTACAATTTAAAAATAACAAAACTGGTGTTACAAGTTTCATGAAGAAAACATTTCAAATATCCATTTTCTTAATAATTATGCATGAAAAGTTTAAATTATTAGTTACACAATTGATTCGAAGAAAGGAGTTTCTAATGAATCAAAAAATTTACATTTCAGCGTCAATATATTAAATAATACTTTGCAACATCTCAATTTTTTTTTTGTTCAAATTTACAACAAAACCTAACCTAAACTCCAAACTCAACTTTCCCTTTCATAATTTACATATTGCGCGTACACTAATTACAATTGTCTTCAAATTGTAATTTTCAAAAACATTTTAATAGAAAGTTAACTGTCGGTTAATAAGAAATAACTTTGGATTCCATTATTAAAAACACAAATTACATAATTGCATTCGTTAGTTCCTGTTTTACAGAAAAAAAATAACAATTTGCAAATCATTCGTTACGTAAAGCGGACTTTAAATTGAACAATTCTATTTTATTGCTTTTCCATTAATTTTTTATTAGTTTATAAATTTTTAAATAACACTTGACATTTGCTTTCACTTAAATAAAAAATTAAACTAATCAATAAAAAAATATAAATTTTTTTCAAATTTTAAATTCGATGCAAGCAATTTGTATATAATGAATGAATTCTTAAAGATGAAATTATATAATAAACAAGAATCTAAAAAAAAATGCGTAGGAAGATATTACGTCGACTTTCATCGTAATCTTGTTATAAAAAAAATTCGTTTCGTGGGATTTCTTTTTGCCATCGATTATTACGTAATTATTAACATTAATGCTAATTCTTATAAGAATTCAAATTTTTGAGAATTGTAAGTTATATTTTTTGCTCTGATCGACTTATATAATAAATAGAAAATTGTAACGCTGAGAATTGAGTTATTGGAGGTTTCAGGTAAATAAATAGTAGATAAGAAAAAGTAACGTTCACTTTAAAAATTTAGATTTAAGTATTGAGTATTTGGAGGTCAAATATAAGACTTAGAAAAAAATAAATAAAATGCAAGTGAAGTGTATTTTGAAATGCACGAAATAATATATTTTCTACATTCTATTGAAATGAAAAAAAATATGCCAGGGTCACCCATCTCGATATTATCAGAGGCAGGTGTTGCTTCACTTTTGCGAGACTTGTGAACTTCTTAAGTAACTCTAATTGCCGTCCCAAATATTTACTTTTACATCGTTTAGACTTCAGTTTACATTAGCAAAGGTCACGAATGTGAAAGTAATTACTGTAGTTTGTTGCAAATTTAAATAAAAAATCTATAATTACGTAAAGTAATTAATAACAAAATTTTTAGATTTTCAATGCACAAATCATAATTAAATGAAAAAAAAATTAAACAAACATCACAATAATTTCTTATTATTTTGTGTTATTGCATTGCATAATTTTTCGTTTTTATTACCATGTTTTCCACTTGAAATAACAATAAATATCTTACCATAAATAAATTCTAAATTCATATATATTTTAATAAGATTTATTTATTTATGCAATTATTTTTTATTATTAGAAAAATTGTCAATGAAAAATTTAAAGTTTAAAACTGTTAAAATAATTATTTAAATAAATTTGAAGTTAAGAATTTCTTTATTAAATACAATTAGTTAGAAAATTTAATTAAAAATAATGTTTTCGATGTAAATAATTGAGAGAAAGGTGAAAATTCTTACCTGTTTTCTAATTGTTATATAGTTTGGTCCAAGCTGACGCAGCTGTAGATTATTGTAACTGTCGGTTAGTTAACGGTCGAATAACTTTTGATGATGATGTGCATGCAAACGACGACGTTCGTTAACGACGCGATTTTCGGACGGATTGCGGAGGATCGGTACGTTCGGAGAGGGCTCGACGTACTGCGGAACCGCCGTCGCCGCGCCGCTCTTTTGTTTTGGGATGCGCAGACGCCGGCGTCGCGACGCTCGCTGGCAACTCCACCGCCGTACTTTTTCCCGACGAAGCACGTGCTTTTCAGTTATGAATTATTTTCCGACTGTCTCGAATCGATTTTCCCGAGTCAGTCAGTGGGTTAGATGTTGTTACTAGACGTGCAGAAGGTGAAAGTTTGGACCTACTTTGAAGCTTTGAGAGATGGGAGGAAACCGTATAACTGGTTCTATCGATGTTCGACTTCGCACAAAGAAAATTACCTTATTTAAACGTGATTTTATAGATTTTAGATCAAAATATTAATTAATAATCAAGTAAAAAATAATTATTTAAATTCAAATGTAAACTAAAATCTAGAATTTTCTCATGAATTATTTTTACTGCTTATTTCAAAAATATAATCATATAAAACTATAATTTTGAAATTAATTAGAGTATTCAATATGTTAATTATCATGAATAAAACAACAATTAATTATCCTTCCTTCAATATTTATTAATCAAAACTTTTATTTTTTTTTAGGAAATCAACGAAAGTAACAAATATTTTTGTATATTTATATTAAAACCTGCACTTTTAGCTTTAATTAAAAAAAAATCATAGTTGTAATTAGCTTACGTAATTGTCGAGTAATCTAGTTTTATAATAAAACTAAAATTTATAGTCCTTTTTTAAAAAATATTTTTACTGCTTATTATAGATAAAATATTATAGATAAAGTATAACCATATTAAAGTCTATACTTTTGGCTTTAATTAGAATATTCAATATGTTAATTATCATGAATGGATATCGAATAAAACATGGAAATATAAAAGCAATTAATTCAATATTAATTATTCAAAACTTTTATTTTTTTTAGGAAATCGATAAAAGTAACAATACTTTTTCTATTTTTATATTAAAGCCTGCACATTTACCTTCAATTAAAGAATTCATAGTTGTAATTAGCTTACGTAATTATCGAGTAATCAAGCTATATACTCAAACTAAAATCTGTAGTTCTGTCTTAAATTATTTTTACAGCTTATTAAAAAAAACAGTAATTGCTACAATTATCACAGTATAATCATATTAAAGTCTATAGTTATTAGAATATTTAATATATTATTCATGATAAAATGGATATCGAATAAAACATCGAAATATAAAAACAATTAATTCAATATTTATTATTCAAAACTTTTATTTTTTTTGTAGGAAATCGATAAAAGTAACAAATCTTTCTGTATTTTTATATTAAAGCGTGCACTTTTAGCTTTAATTCAAGAATTCATAATTGTAATTAGCTTACGTAATTATTGAGTAAAACGATAAAACGTGAAGACATGCGACTTTAAAAAAATATTTCTTAATTTTTGACAGTTGCATGAAAACTGTAATAATTACATGTATGCCAGTAGCCTCATTGCAAAACCAATTTAGTTGTCTTTAATTATATTATTTATTCATCAATTTATATAATATTTATTTAACAAAATAAAATTACTTAAAATTATCATGAATGGATGTCGAATAAAACATCGAAATATAGAGACAATTAATTCAATATTTATTATTCAAAACTTTTATTTTTTTTGTAGGAAATCGATAAAAGTAACAAATCTTTCTGTATTTTAATATTAAAGCGTGCACTTTTAGCTTTAATTCAAGAACTCATAATTGTAATTAGCTTACGTAATTATTGAGTAAAACGTGAAGACATGCGACTTTAAAAAATATTTCTTAAAATTTGACAAGAATTTATATATTTGTTAAAAATAATTAAATTACTTAAAATTTAACACTAAAATACACACATATTGAAACCTATAGTTTTAGCTTTAATGAAAATATTCAAAATTGCAATTACTACAAGTGGTTATGTAATAATTTTAATTTTAAGTTTTATCAATTTTAACTTATATAATTTTTCAATGATTTTAACGCAACACGTGCAAGTTAGTTTACATATTACGACACGCTACTAAATCTTTCTCAATTATCTAGAAAAAATAACCAGAAATAGTTTTACACTGATAAGTTCGAACGCCACGCTTTACAATTTAATCTGAAGTATTTCATTGACTTTACGATAACTTAAGAACAATGTCCAATGATAAGACACGCACAAAATAGTCTTTATTTCTCCAATATTAAAATTAAAGATTTTCACTATCTTTATTATTTTAAATTAAAGATTGTATTTGTAATATACAATAATTAAATATAAAGTTGATTCTGCTTAAATATAAATAAATTTAAAATGATTCAAATATAAAATTACATAAGTTTTTTTTTGTAGAAAATATAAAAATCAAGTTCAAAATTTCATTCAACAATATTTAAATATTCAATAAAGTTGTAGTTATAAATTCTCATTATTGTTTAGTTGATCTCGCTTAAACATCAATAAATTTAGAATGATTCAAATATAAAATCACATAAGTTTTTTGTTCAAAAAATATAAAAATCAAGTTCAAAATTTCATTCAACAATATTTAAATATTCAATAAAGTTGAAGTTATAAATTCTCATTATTGTTTAGTTGATTTCGCTTAAACATCAATAAATTTAGAATGATTCAAATATAAAATTACATAAGTTTTTTGTTCAGAAAATATAAAAATCAAGTTAAAATTTCATTCAATAATATTTAAATATTCAATAAAGTTGAAGTTAAAAATTCTCATTATTGTTTAGTTGATTCCGCTTAAACATCAATTAATTTAAAATAATTTAAATATAAAATTACTTAAGTTTTTTTTAGAAATAATATGAAAGTTGAAATTTCATTCAACAATATTTAAATATTCAATAAAGTTGAAGTTAAAAATTCTCATTATTGTTTAGTTGATTTTGCTTAAACATCAATAATATTAAAATAATTCAAATATAAAATTACATAAGTTTTTTTTAGAAAATATAATATAAAAATTAAAATATCATTCAATAATATTTAAATTGTCAATAAAGTTGAAATTCAAATTCTCATTATTGTTTCATTCATAAACTTTTTCTACTGCAACATCAATAATTTTAAAATAATTCAAATATAAAGTTGCATAAGTTTTTCGTTTAGAAAATATAAAAAATAAAGTTTAAATTTAATTCGTAATAGATATGTTCCTTAAAGTTCAATAATATTTAAATATTAGACAACCAATTACATAAGATTTCAATGAAGGTAATTAATGTGAAGTTAAAAATTAGTTTAAAAATTCATTAATAATTAATTATTTAACAACAGCATTACATAAGTATTCAATAGAATTTAAAGTCCTGTGTAGATTCGAATATGTTAATATAGGCAATCCTTCAAACTTTAGTATAGTAAATTGCCTATTTTACTAAGTAACATGATGGTTATATAACCAATTTATAAGTAACTTTGGTGGTATATATAACGTAGCAAAAATTCAAATTTCCTAACGTTACGTAAATTAGCTTAATTCGCTGTTTACATACAATTGCCGGCAATGTGAAATCCGAAACCGTACGGATCTGTGTAATAATGAAAAGAGCGTGTGCATAGCGAAACCCGCTAATCAAATTATGACCATTTCATAACGGACCACTTGGGTCTTTGACCTGCGTTCCCTTTTGCATTGTTGTTATTCGGTGCACAGAAAGATATAGAAATGATAGTAATTAGCATGTCGCAATAATTACATAATAATCATTCAGTGGCAATGAGAGAAAAAGAAAAAAACTTTAATAATTTTGATTTCTTTCATGTCAACGAGTGGATAATCTAGTGGAAAGTGAAACGTCCGTTTCCACATTGAAAGACTTAACGTTTTTCCGCAATCCACCGGATAAAGAAAATTTGCGATTTCTAAATAATCATCTTTAAGTATTGCCGGAACACTTGAAAAGAAAATAACTGTAGATTATATATTTATTTTTTATTTCAATGCAATTTCAGTTTTTTGGAGCGAGATTTTTCGTATCGATCCGCAATGTTGCTTAGAAATGAAAGTTATCACGGGTTTCTAAATAAGAAAGTGTATTCTGTTGCTGTCGGATTATACTTTTTTATCATCTCACCAGTTCAATGCACCTGAATCCATGCTATTTTTTCCATTATTAATCATTATACAAACATTATGGTTCAATTTGTAGGTAAACGCATTTGCGCTCAAGTAGAACGGAGACGATTTGCTAAACTAACTAAACTTAATTGCGTACATCTGCATTCACACGGATGGAGGAACTCTTGTCCCTCTTTTTATAATCATTCATAATCATACATTTTTTTGTATACTTTCAATGGTAATGAATAATTTACAATCATTAGATAAAACGTGAAGACTTCACTTATTTCTGAAAAAAACATATCTCCTACATTAATTAACGTTACGTAACCATGCTTCAATCATAAAATTCGCAATAAAATGCCTTATAAAATATATAAAAGTTATTTTGTAAAATTATTTTTCGAAAAATCACAAATTTTCCAATATTTTTTTCTGCAACGGAAATGGACATAAATAAAATTTAAAATTCGCATTAAAACTCCCATTCTAATATAATCAAATATATAAATTTTTTAAGATATTTTGAAAAATTATTTTTCGAAAAATTTAGTAAAAAGTCGAAAATTTTCCAATAATTTTCTGAGCAACATAAATAAAATTTAAACAAAACTCCCATTCTCAGATGATCAACTAATATATAACATTTTTAAGACATTTTGTAAAATATTTTTTTTTAATAAAATTATATTTTTGAAGAATAATTTTTTTTAAATCTCAGATTTTTATAATAAATTAATTGGAAATAAAAGCAACACAAATCCCCTTGTCATGTAATCAACAAATATATACAATTTTCAAGATATTTTGAAATTTTTTTTTTTTATAAAATTATATTTTTGAAATAATTCTTAATTTTTTTTTATAATAATAAATGAATTATAAATTTAAGCAAAAAAACTCCCCTTCTCATGTAATCAACAAATATATACAATTTTTAAGATATTTGAAAAAAATATTATATTTTTGAAAAATTACTTAATTTTTTTTTAAATCTCAGATTTTCATAATAATTGAATTGGAAATAATAGCATCAAAACTCCCCTTTTCTCATGTAATCAACAAATATATACAATTTTTAAGATATTTAAAAAAATATATAATTTTGAAAAATTTCTTAAAAAAATTGAAAAAAAATCTCAGATTATTATAATAAATGAATTTGATATATAATTAATAAAAAAATTGTACATTCTGAATATCACTAATAATGCAGTTTAATTCAAGCGCAACTTTTTTCTAATTACAATAAATTGTTAAAAATAAAAAAATATAATTATAATTTTATCATTAATTTGCATATTTAATAATCATTTTTCAGTACGTACTTTTCTAGTAATAAAATTAAACATAATGACGAGAAAATTGTTGGTAAAACGTAGTAAAAAATTAACATTACATAATAATAATTGTATCAAAAAAAAAATGCGATTACATTTTTTTGATATATTCATTATTACTCTTGTGTTGAAAAGTTACATAAATTTGTACCTTTTTCTCTTAATTTTGGCAATTTTTACAAGAAATCGGTAAACACAATTGGAAAGGCCGCAGTTTTGTCTTCTATATGCATATGCGTTGACCTAATTATGTTGCGTGCTTTTCTAGCTATTAAGTAAACCGTGAAGACATTGCATTTTCTACTTTGACAGTTTACTGCATAAGAAAGGTTATTTGTAATTCTATAAATTACGTGCAATTATATTAAAACTATGCAATACGTTTATAAAACACGAATATCATAATTTCTAATTAATTTTATGTAGAAATATTTATTTATAAAGCATTTTTTTTTAAATATAAATAGAAAATGTAAAAATTAAATGTAATTACATTAAAAATATGCAATACGTTTATGAAACACGAATTATTATTAATTCAGAATTAATTTTATGTAGAAATTCATTTAATTTGTCTGAAATTAATAAAAATGTGCTATTGACACAGTTATTATTCAAAAATGCGATTTCGCAACGTTTAAATCCGATTAGAATAGATGTAATTTTTGTAAATGGAAAACGCAACATTCGAAAGTGCATCTTCGGTTGGATGCAATTATTTAAAAGAAAATAAAAGAAGGAAGGAAA
Organism: Nicrophorus investigator; assembly: GCA_963457615.1. Taxonomy (NCBI): domain Eukaryota; kingdom Metazoa; phylum Arthropoda; class Insecta; order Coleoptera; family Silphidae; genus Nicrophorus; species Nicrophorus investigator. The sequence goes on from OY735143.1 coordinate 5,065,886, forward strand.
AAAATGGAAATAAAGGAATTGCGAACGATTTGCAAATGCATAGAAACAGAATAACGCAAGCATTGAAATTGTATATAGATTCGAGATTGCTGAACAGTTATTTAACTGGATAACAAGTTCCTATTGTTTGCCACTGCAGAAGGAGCATTTCTCGAGTGCAACGGGAGGAAAATTTACGCGTTTCACTTTGATGCATATCACAAACACCATCATTTAAATTTCTAAATTTTACTCATTATTCTTAATTTAAACATAACAGTGTTATCATCATTTCTATAACAATATTTAAAATCGATAATTCAAATTCTGTAAAAAGTTCAAAGTCGAAAATTTTCTAATAATTTTTCAGCATTGTCGAATGGAAAATAGAATTAATTAAGTAAAAATACAATTATAATAAAAAAAATAAATTGTGCAACAAATGCCCCCTTTTATATTTATATTTTTGAAAAATTTCTTAAAAAAAAATCTAAATTTTAATAAATTATTATTATTAAAAAGAAAAATAATTCAATTCACTTCGAAAATATCGAATTAGTAATATTTTAAAAATAAATTTAGACACAATAAAAATTGCTATTTTCCACTGACCAAAAGCAAACAAGAACTGGAAATAAAGTATTATTGAAAACACGTTTTAACTCCTCTTTTTTTAATATTTCTTAAGAAATCAACAACTTTTGATATTTCTTTTTTATTAGCGTCATTATTTTTAATTTATTGCACAAAATTTGTTTGCTATGCAAATCCAAAATACGTATTTTTTTATATACATATACAAAATCATTAAGAATATTTCGAATTCGCGAGAAATGTCAAAGATTCGATTAGTTTAAGAATTATGCAATCTTTCAAATTCTTCCTGCCCGACGAACAGCTTTCTTGTTTCCAAAATATTTATTTAATTAATCCAATCAATAAACAATATTTTTAGAACAATTTTGCAAATTGCAGAAAAATAATTACGTAAAAAATATAATTTAAAATTAAAATTTCTATAAGTTCAATCTATTTGTATTTCATTTCATAGTTGTTGCGTCATATTTAATAATCAGAAACAAACTTAAAATCAATAAATTATTATGTAATAATAATGCAATTAAATATTTTCACTGCAATCAATAATTACAAAAATTATGATTTTTTTAATTATAAGTAAATTCATCTCAAGAAAATTACTAAATACCTAAAAATTACTAAAAATCTACTTGAATTGTCTAGATTAGAGGATGACAGACTTCTGGAGCAAATAATCATTTTTAATAAATTTAATAAAGTCTACACGTAGCTGCCACAACTTCTTATTAAAAAATAATATCCACTTGTAATCTTTTATTGACACTTGCAGTGCATTCAATTATGATGTAACTATGAAAATATAGAGCACTACGTGTACACTTCAAGGTGCTTTCAATTTAAATAAAAATTTATATGCATACATTTTTATATTTAGATTTTCTTTAATTGTTGTTGATCTTCTGGACAAGGCTATTATATTACAAGATGTTATTTCAAACATTAAATGAAGCAAACGAAATAAATGTACAAACATAAATGAAAAAAAAATAATTTGAATTTTTTTAAATTTTTTGTAATATTTTTTTTTGTAACATTTTTTAACTAATTTATATTTTATAATTTTTAAGAAATACTAAAAAATATAAATATTTTTTTCTCAAATGTTCAAGATACAGAAACCAACAATAAATATGATATAAAAATTAGAACATTAATTAAAAATTAAACTGAATATAAATATTTAATTATATAAAAAATTGTCCTAAAAATTATAATTAGAATTTCTTCCAAAATTATTCATTACTTATAAACCTTAACTAATTTATATTTTATATTTTTTTTTGCGAAATACTAAAAAATATTAATATTTTTTCTCAAGCATTCAAAATATATAAACACAATAAATATCATATATAAATATCATTCATTAAAAATTAAACTGAAATTTACTAAAAACCTAAATATTAATTATGTAATAAAATGTTAAAAAAATTATAATAAGAAATTCAAAATACATAAACCAATATATAATCATATAAAAATTAGAATATTAATTAAAAATTAAACTGAAATTTCCTAAAAACGTAAATATTTAATTTGTTCAAAAAATAATAATTAGAAATTCTGAAATAAAATCATTAATGACTTTATAACAACTGCTTTAATTTCAATTTTGTTTATTAATGTGATAAGTTTCACGTTATTTTCTAATCACACCAGACGGCAAATCTCTTTTGTAAATAATTGGAAAACGCGGGGGCTGGAAAGGTTGAAAACTAGAAGAGTCGAACGGATGGATCTTCTACTTCTACTTCTCCGCTCCGCATTTTTGCTTCTCTCTCCTTTTTCGTTTGTTGTTGTTTCGAGTTTTCACCGACCTATAAGCTAGAGTCGCGCGAAGAAACGCGCACCATTTCGCATTTAACTAACGCTCTGTTATCACCGTCATTCCATACAACCAACGTCTCCAATCCAAAGAAATTACAACTAGGTGGTGAAATATATACATGTACAACTTTTTGGGACCTTCAGTTAGTGAACTCCATCTGAACCACATGAATTTGACCGTCTTCGATAGACTAATAGATCTGAGTAAGTTTATTTTTTTATTTTCTGTCGACTCCTCTCACAAAGATTTCTCCGACTTGTTTATTCTTCAACTTAAAACCATCACTTTCTTTTCTATCTACATTCTATTTTCATATTTACTCTTTCCATATATAATTTTTCTTTTAATATTACCAAAATTACAGTTAAAATAAAATTTTAAAAATAATTACAAAAAGTTGTAAAGTTTTAACAAACTTTTTAAAAATTCCAAAAGAAAAGTTCCAAAATGTTAATTTTAAAAATTATAATAGCTTCAAGAGTTTCATGTAAAACGTATATAATAAGTATGAATGGAATATAATTACAAATAATTACATATTCTCTAAAAAATAATTAAATGAAAGTAGGACACGTTATGCTTTACTTATGAAAAGCTATGATGTATCTGTTTCTAAATTAACACGCATATTTCGCACTAATAAACATAGTTTTATCGTAAAATTTTTAACCGCAAAGAAAATCATTTTCTCCTGAAATTAAAAAAATATTTTAAATTTATGGTGTATTTAAGTTAATTACATAATTGTTTATTGTAAACAATATTTAAATACTTTTAAAACATTTCCCTTTTACAGTATTCTTCATTTTGTGTATCTTAACAGAAGAATTTTTAAATGAAAGAAATTCATACACACATATCAAATTTCGAAACTAAATATTCTATTTTTCTAACAAACATATTAATTTCATACGTTAATAAATGAGAATTTCACTTTTTATGTAATAGTTTGTGATTATACAAAAACTTTGTAAATTATGATTAAAATAAATTAATTAACTCAAAATTTGTAAAAATAAATATTACAAAAAAAAAGCCAAAAGTGATTATATTAGAAATTGTTTATCTAATAAAATTTTCATATATTTTGAAGTTGTATTTCGCGTTACAACAGTTTTCTTTTTATAGAAAATTATATAAAAAAGAAATGTTATCTAACTATTGTGTTTAGTAGTTTGCTCCAGATTGTTCACTGAATAACTTAAATTAAGGTCATCTTCAACATTGTGCAACAAAAAAAAAAATTTAAATAACAACTAAAAACGGAAAGCAAAAATAGTTTTATTTTTTTTGTTAAGCAATGAATTTGAACCATTTACAAATTAAAATTAGTCTCAAGTTAGAAAATCCATGTACCATGTGAGGTCAAACATTTATGTTTTGTGCGTACTTCGCATAAAAAAGAATACAATTATTTCGCGAAATAATAATTGTTAAAGATTTTTGAATTTCTTATATAATCTTTTATAATAATTTAGTTTAATTGAAATTGAATTTAATTAATTTTTTATGATAAATTTATTTGTAATTTTCATCGTTAATTTTCATTTTTTATTTAAAAAAATTAATTCCTAATGTATTTTTTGATAAAATTATATAAAAGTTCATTGATTCTTAGTTTATTACGAAATGATCCAGGAAGAAGGAGTTAAAAACATTCAAAATTATTCGATGAAAATATCATTAAAAACGTTTTTAAGGTTCAAAAATCCGATTTGGAAATGAATAACAGTAGATTTCAATTAATCATGAATATTATTAATCCGTTGTCGAGAAACACGTATAAATCTCCGAAGTTATGAATAAAAAATATTTAGAATTTAGTAATTATTGCCGTTCATCCAAATGTTAATTTATGTAATAACAACAAATGTATTTAAATTATATTGAATGAAATGTTATTGATATTTTATCTAGTAAATAGATTGTTGTATATTGCAATTAGTGCAGTTATTGCTACATGTTAGTTATTTCAATAATTATGTATGTGTTACAGATTTGATTGGCAATCGGTAATTAAAAGTTCAGCAATATTACGTAAAGATATTGCAAATTACTAAGAAACATATTAGCATTTAAATAAAGTTGTCGCGATGACCAAAACTATAACCTGTTATGTTTCTTGTTTTTTTTTTTAGCCATGAGTTTCATAGGATATTGCAAGAAACTTTTCCTGTCAATGATGGCATCAGTCTGGGATTTGATCGTCATGGGCGCCCTATCTGTCATTTATATAGGAGAATCCATTGCGTTGACCTTTACCCCGACCTTCTTGAAATCCCAGAAGAGTCTTCGGGGTAAGGTGGTTTTGCTGACGGGTGGAGCCGGAGGTGTCGGACAGGAGCTGACCTTGCGATTGGCGAGGCTAAAGGCCAAGGTCATCGTTTGGGATGTCAACGAAAAAGGTTTTTATTTTTGCTTAATTTACACACGAAAAAACTTTCACAAAATTCATCTAATTCGCGCTCTGTGAATCTAACAAATGCACTTACACAGCATCTCGAGGATGAACTTTCTCTTCGACGAAACGGAACTCTTTCTCTGCTCGTTGTGTAGCGGAATTGTTGCGTTGAACCTGAAATGCGAAAGTTCTATGAGTTGACCTAATCGTGTGAACGTTTGCTTCTGCAGCTTTGGAGAAGGTCCAGGAGAAATGCGCTAAGGAAGGATACAAGGTCTACACTTACGCAGTGGACATCTCTGACAGGCAGAATGTTTACAAGAACGCGGATCTTGTTAAATCCGAGGTTGGACACGTGGACATCCTCATCAATAACGCGGGAATCGTTTGCGGAAACACCTTCCTGGACCTACCAGACCACATGATCGAGAAAACTTACCAAGTCAACATTTTATCTCACTACTGGGTATGTCCAGATGTCATACAAACGTCATTAATTTAATGGTTGCTATGGTAATCAACTAATATTTGTTTCTTTTTAATTAAAGACAACCAAAGCCTTCTTACCGGACATGTTGAAGAATGGTCGTGGTCATATCGTAACTATGGGTTCGCTTACTGGTCTCCTTGGTACCTACAAATGCACAGATTACAGCGCAACCAAACACGCAGCCATCGGCTTCCACGAGAGCCTCATGACTGAACTAAAGACCCACGGACACGACAACATCAACATGACCATCATCTGCCCGTACTTCATCAATACAGGCATGTTCTCCGGCTGCAAACCTCGCAATTTCCCTATGCTGGAACCTAAGGACGTTGCAAAAAGACTCATCACCGCCGTCAGACGCGAAGAAGTCTTCGTCACGATGCCAGGATGGGCGCGCTACATCCTACCCATGAAGAAGTAACCATACAAAAAAAAATAATTAAACCATAACTAATTTAATTTCATTGCAGCTTCATCCCAGCCAAATTAGCTTGGGCTCTTTCCTACAGATTGGTCAAAGGTCCTCAGAGCATGATGGGTTTGAGACCGTTCCAGGAGAACTCCAGTCCAACGGTCGAAGTTGCTGCTGCCTGAACAACAAACCAATTTCTTATTTTTAAACTATTTTAATTATTTACTAATTTATGCGATGTAGATGATTTTTTTTAATACAAAGAAAAAGGAAACTGTATAACTAGAGACTGCTGATATTGTATCTCCTAGCTTTTAGGATTTTATTATTACTTTAATATTTTATTTCTTGTTGTGAGCGGAATACTATTAAATATATTATTTGTTTATACATTTGCATTTCTTACACTAACTATCCAAAACAAATACTAATATTTATTTTCAAAATAAGTATTTCCTATCTTTAACCTTGTTTGCTTCCAAGCTATAATTTTTCTTAATTCTGATGTAATCTAACTTATCATCTATTAAATACACAAAGCAACATATATATGTAAAAATAACTGTATTTTTTATCTAGAATGATATAACAACTTTAAACTTATTTGCTTCAAAGCTATATTTTCTGAACTATTCTAACTTATCATCTATTAAATACATAAAACAACACATTTATATAACGGAAATAGAATGAGGTTGTAGCATTTACATTGATGATACAGGAAGTTAGATTTTTTATCAGATTAAACTTACTACACTAAGGATACAAAAAAAAAGCGAAATAAGTAGTGTGTAATTATATTTAATATCAATTTAAGAGTAAAGTAAAAATGCAGTGTATATAAAAAAAACTAATTGTTAGATTCCATGAAAATCACCGGAAGATTCTTTAAAATAAATAATAAGAACAGATATCCCGGATGTCCTTTCTTAGGATTCAATGTTTTCTATTTCTTGATTAAGAGATGAGATTTCTTCTGCATTTAACTGCTGTCCTAGTTTCTTAGGAATACTTTACCATCTTATTTTTAAAGATTTGAATAATTTAAATTATATAAATTATTTCTAATCAAGTCTAATTCTTCAAAATATAAGAAATATATTTAAAATACACTTTTAAATATAATATATTTTTTTGAAATTTGAAATACAAGTACATTTTTCAAAGCTCTTCTTAGGTGTCATTGCATAACAAATTTTAAACGTTCGTAACTCCATTAATAAGCTTATTATAAATAAACCATTTATGTAATTATCTGGACAAATCTTTAATGAATATTTTAATAAAACTCGGGATTTGAACAGCGCCGAAATGGCTGAACTATGAGCTTCGATATATAACCTACAGAGTACATAAAAAATATATTTTATTATGGTTGCAAACCCCTTTTAGGTTGGTTTGTTACGTAACTTTTAGCGCTGTTCCAATTATTACTTTTTAATTAGACCATTAATTTAGATTTATTATTAATTAAAATAATCATTACTTAATTGCTTATAGATTTGTAACCTTTATTTGTACTATATGCAATTACTTATTGAATCGTTAATGATTTAATATTTTCACAAAGCAGCATCTAGTATAGAATATTGGAACTAATTATAATTTAAATATTTTAAATTATGTAACTTGTCGATAATTTTGGGCCATTTTCATATAAAATTTAAGCTTTAATAACATATTATTTTATAAATTAATGCATTTGAAGAAATGGTAAATATTAATTTAAAAATAAACACAAACTAAATAATTAATTAAATTTTTCTGAAAAAAACCTATTTTGAAAAATTTGATATAGTCTAGTATATCAAACCAATAAACAACAAAATTTAATTTTTCTTTTTGAAATGTGGATGATAATAGTAAAAGTAGTGAAGAATAAATAAATAAAAGTTTGTGTCTGGTGAAATGGACATAAACGACACCTTAAGAATAAATTTCTAACTTACAGCATTTTAGCGCTGTTATTATACAGTACCTTCTTAATATACAGTAAAACCGCGAATTGCGTTAAAAAATAATTAAGTTTAATGAATTGTAATAATTATTATATTATGATCAAAATAATAGAAAATAAACTAAAAATAACTAAATTTATTGTTTTATCTAATTCACAAACAAAAAAAAAACTATATAAAACCAAATTTTGAAAAATCAAAATGTTACATTTATAATAATAATTAAATCAAAAAAAAAAAATGTCAAAAAATAACTTATAAATAAATTTCACCTATGTTGCATTGCAAACATTACGTTTTTTTTTTAAATTTATTTAGTGTATTTATTCTTCGTCGCGTGAGCAACGAAAGGTTGGTAATAAAGTAAAGGACACTTCGCAACTGAAATTATGTACAACAAGAAGCTCAGAGGCACTAATCCACCATACACACACTCTTCGAGCAACAATTATAAATTAACATCAAGAAAAATCAAAATTGACTACTTCGGAGGCCCGATGATATGTCTTAAACAAAAAAAAAACTTAAGGAATTACAGAACAAAACCTAGCCAAAAGCTTGGTGATTTATCACTGATTCTTATTAAAACAGCAACGTTAATATTACGCACACTTCATCTCATCTTAAGTTATAAATGTATACAACAAACATCTTTACAAAAAAAAAAGTACCTAAGCACGTCACAATATTATATTTATATAAAATATATGTTTGTTACCCAATTTTTTTTTGCACAATTCTTATAGTTTTTTTCTTAAAAAAACGCATGTAAAAATAACGTTAAAATAACATTTCATCAATTGAATGAAAGCCTAGTTAATTCATTATATTTTTTTTGGCATTTTTCCTTTCAACGGTTGTTTTGTAGTATTTTTTTTTCGTCAACATTTAAAGTAATTGATCTACAATATTCAATAAATACACGTAACAACTAAAGCTTAACACGGCCCCCACGAAGGCTGAAAATCAGAATATAATAATAAAAAATAATCACCGCTTTGCGTTTATGTAACTATAAATTTCATGATTGTTTATAGATATAAAAGAAAATAATTAATTTAAAAAGAGCACACGAAGAAGCTCACACTGCGTTTCACCACGATGAAACCAAGTCCGTTTTTTTTTGTCGCTTTATTCATTATTTTGTCATTTTTTTGTTGTTGTTTGTTATGTGGATTCCACTCGGCTTAATCCATATTAAGTAGATACAGTATGATATCCTCGCTTATCCTAACTAAAATGTGAATGAGAAAGATTGAGAACCACATGAGTTGGTAACGCCTATCCGGATAATCCAGATCCAAATCTCAGTCGGAGTTCTGCGTTAGGGGAGGATACTCTTGATCATCGGTGAACTGGAACCCGTCCTTGGGCGGAGACTCTGTAGCCACCGCCATCTCACGGAACTTATCCGACTCTACGCACACAGAAAATAACAATCAACATTGAAGAATCGAAAGAATTACACTATGGGACAAACAACATCTTCATACACAATAATATATAGAAAAAATAGTAATTAAGAAGTATCACTTAATTGCATAAGAATTGTTAAGAATTAGATGAAAATGAACGATGAAGCTTATGATCAACTTTTTTGAAGTCTTTATGAATTGCTTGATCTTTTATATTAAATAATTCCTTGTAAAATTGATCATATTTGATTAAGAAAGCATAGCTGGAAAATTTCTTATTTCCTGAATCCCAGCGATTCAACTTTGCGTTAAGACATATTGCTTTTCTTGCGAGTTTTCTTACAAATAGAAAAATAAACAAATCTCGGTTCAATCGAATCCCAAGAAATATTAGCACTTTTTAACTAAAATATAGTAGATTTTTCATCAATTGGGATATGATTGAAGCGTTTTCTGTTGTGAAAAATTAATAAAGCGAAGGCATGTAGTATGAATGATGTGTGTTAATTAAAACGATAAATTGCTAATGCGTTACGAATAATCATAATATATATATAAAAAATAAAAATAAAAAGCGTGTACTTAGCCTGCGAGGGGCCATAGACTGTTTTGTTTTCGGTAGGTTGGGGTTGGATGGACGGAAGGATCGTGTGGTCTCGAGAACAACATCGTTCGTGTTTTCGGTTTTTGTTTTGTCTTTACTCAATTAGTTTCCGTTTTCTCAGTTTGTTTTTTTTTTTTTCATATCTGTTTCGAAATGGGTATAACTTTTTATACTGACCAGTACCTGACATTTGACCCGGTGGATGACCTTTCACGATGCCCGCGTAGCTACCTAGTATTGTCGAGCCTTGCAAGTAACAGAGAAAAACAAAATGGGTGCGGGATCTTTCATTCGTTCATTCATAATACATAGTTTGTACCGTTTTCAACATTTTTTTTTTCGTTCGGAAAATTTTTGGATAGTTTCCTCGGAAAATCTGTTCTGCGTATAGTCAAAGCATAATTTGAACAGTTTCTATTTTTCCGGCGAAACTTTTAAATAAACAAATAAATTAAAAAAAAGAAAATCACATATATACACAACATGTCAAATACTGATAGTTTCCTCTTTACATTTCATCGAAATGCTTCAAAGTCTCTCTAGAAACTATTTTAAATATTTCAGATTTCCTATTTTAATTTTGTCAAACGGAAATAAAAAATTAATTGCACTATAAATAAAATAATAAATTTTGCCTAATAAAATCACTACTAAAATTTAGAAAAAAATATTTTATTAAATGTATCTTCAAAATATACCTATTTCTAATTTGAGCACTTATATTTAAGTCCTGAAAAAATGTTTTGAAAATTATTTTAATCATTAAAATTTCGCCTCTAATAAAAGAAAATATATAATTGAATAAAATGGCTTCAAAATATTGCATAAAAAAATATAATAAAATATTTGCCTATCTCTAATCGAAATATCTTATATCTAAAATCTGTAATTTAAACTCAAATATATGAACCAAATATCTAAATACTAAAAATATAATATGTAAATCTTCCATATAAAAAATAGCTGTAGAGAAAACATATCCAGAACAAAAAACAGAAACATCCTGAATGTCATTTTGTTTACAATCAAGGATTCGAATTGTTTCAAAAATAAGGATATTTAAGTAGACAAAAAAAATATATAAAAGTAAAAATCGAGCAATGATATTAGGTATTATATAAGGAATATGAAAATACTGAAAATTGTCCGGTGATCGCGATTCGCCGATTGGAAATTGTTGAGCACCAATCGACGATCTTTTCGCGTTTTCACCGATAATTGCTTTTCGCAAATTAAGTATCTCAATTATTCGGTAATATTAAGACTACTAGCAATTAAACTAATACTAACTTTGTAACAACATAAAAAAAATAATAATAGTATATCATGCAGTTTTAACAGAACTATATGTGAAGAGATCCAAGAACAAACTTATTTTTGTAAACACACAATAAACGCAAACTTGATTTCGGTTATTCACAATTAGCACAGCCGTTTAGCGATAATTCTACGAGATCAGTTGGCGAATCAAGTAAGCGCGTTAATATTTGGTTTCTTTTTTTCTTCATCTTTTTGATATGCTTTTTTTTTGTAAACTTAAAACTAATCGTATCTGTGATCTAATGCGTAATAGCATAATTTACCTTCGTTTTGCATTGAGGATTGCGGCTCAGGTCGAGTGCCGTCCGCGTTATTGGCGACGCCGTCCAAATTAAATTGTTTCCAAAGGGTAAGTTCGGTACCCTCGGGTCCATCCATGTTGTAGATGTATAGGAAGCCTTCTTCCGTAGCTACAAGAAGCCTTAATTGGTTCTGGATGCTAAAAGAAATAAGTGGAATTAATAGAGAATTGTGAATTTTTTGCAACTTTGATGCTTACGTAGTTACGGCAACGTCGTTCCTCACGCCTGAGATTGGGAGGTGTGCTGTCATGCATGCCCTTCCTTGCGTAAAAACGTCCGTGACTTGGGTGGGCAAGTAAGTTGATAAGTAGCCCATCCAACTGGCATCAACGCTTTTCCTAGGGCTGCTGCTAAATTTAAATTAATATTTGATTGACAATAAATTATAAAATATCTTACGTGTCTTGAGGTTCTTCAAGTTTGAAGATGTGAATGGTCTCCGTGTTGCTGCTGCATGCCAAATAGCTGGAGCACGTGCTAAACGCCAAGCAACTGATCTCAACGCACCTCTTGACTCCTCGACGGAACTCGTAGAGCTTCACGCCGTCCAGTACAGAGAAAACCCTGATAACCGTGCCTTTCTCTGAAGCAGTTGCAATCCTTGTGCCGCTAGGGTTAAAAGCCAATGCAGCTAAGGGACTATCATGAGCGGGAATCATCGTTTTCGCATGCTGAAATATTTTACATAAATTAATAAATAATAGCACCTTAATTATAAACCAATGATGAATAAAATCTTTGAAAATCACAATAATTTGTAATAGAACATACCAAGTTGATTGCATCGAAGATCTGAACCTCGCCAATGTAATTTGAGCCGGGATAGGCGAGAAAGCAGTTATCACTGTTGATGCTGAGAGCACAAATACCATTCGGATTTGGTGGTGTGTCCCTTATGGTGTGCAACACTTTCATGTCTCTAATATTATGTATGTACAGGCTCTCCTCTAAGCATACCACTAACCTAATCCTGCAAAACGGAAAATCAATTAGCACCTAAATCCAACTTCAAAGTATTTGGAACTTACCTGTTCAATTTAACAGAAAGAATTGTGTTGGAATAGGAATAGTTACAAATCTCCGTGCCCTTCTTGAAATGGCACACCTTCAGTTTCCTGGGCGCCGTCACCGAAACTATGGCCATAAGACTGCTGCTGAATAATCTCTCCACTAGGCACGTATCCTGCCGTATATTCGTGTAGATCATATCCAAGGTATCCGCGCAATTCAGCGAATACAGCCTAAAACCATTTTTGCACGCAACCGCCAACGATCTGAAACAATAAATATGAAACATTACAGCTCGTTCAATCATACAACAAACTTAATTAACAACATAGAACACTGAACAACACAATAAAATTATTCATAATATACAGTACCTAGTCGCGCTAAGTGCATCGCTTATGTCATTAAAAAAACTAACGTAAACAACAAACTTTGATCCCATCATTAGAAAACTTCCTGAAGCCAATCCCAAAATTCTATTTGCTTATGTCTCTACTACTCCCAAAAAAGGAACAAACGAGAAGACAACCGATATAAAAATCGTCGCAAAATATGACTTGAAAATCTTTAACTGCGATAAAATTCACAGCCGCTAAATCTTCTTAAAATAGTCTAAAAACTAAAAAAAAATCTATATCAGTATTCCAAACACAACATATTACTTATTTCTTATCATAATTTGTTAACACAGTTATCATCTAGCTAAGAAAGGAGCTTGCATACAACCAAACTCACACTTCACTTACTGACAAGTAACTGAATATTTGCGACCCATAATATTTAGGGGTGGGAACGGGTCACTACCTGAACTATTTATGGTCATTTCTCGGTACTTTTCTATCACTTTTTACCGAACTTTCCTATCTTGGAAAAGGCATATCCGCAGGTCAACTTTCTAGAAAATAAGTAAACCCTACTTCATGGAAGTTATCATAAAACTTTTAGCACCAAGAAAGTTTATTGTAATCTCTTTCTTCAAATTTTAACGGAAACTTTCAGAACAATAAATTGAATTCCAGTAATTCCATGTATTGAATTCTTTATAACAAAAATTGCTGGAAATGCCCCGAAGCGACGCAGCAAAAAATTGTTGTTACTTGCATGACGGAACCATTTCCAATTTCGGCGAACAACACAAAACCGAGTCGCATTGTTGTTATCTTTGCTGCATTATGAAAGAATTCTCGCCTGTATCAGCAAGAATCTGGTTATCAAAATTGTTGAAACAGCATTGATAAAAACAATAATCATACAACATTCAATCCTAAAAAATGTAAATTGTTCAGATTATTTCGCAACATTAATCGTTATGAAACATCAATTTAAAGAATACTCAAAATGCAAATTATTTGATGAATTTACGTCTAGACACTAGAAAAAAGATCATTGTTTGTTTATATAATTAAATAAACAGAATTATATAAACGACTTACGAACAAATAGTACACATTTCCTGCATTGATTAAATAATCAGTTTCTTTTTAAATTAACTCTTTGTTAACCATTATTAATAGTATAATTTTGCCCTTGAAACATTCTGTACAAAAAAAGTTCATTCCATTCTTTGTGAGTGGAATATTTAATGTTGTTAATAATTGATATAAAAAAAATCACGAATTTTGTTACTTTTACAGATTGTTTCAAGAAGATTGGCCTTTTGCTACTAGAAAGCATTTGAAGAATAAAAAGTTTTAACCTTCTTCCATTCGAGTTTTCCACATATGGAAAGATATTGCACATTCAAGTTTTATTGATTGCAGATGGCAATTATTAGATAACTTTTTATTTAAATCTTGAAAAAATAAATATAAAGTATTAATTTCTTTGACTGGCAGAGATGTTGCAATGCGTTGCACATGGTTATCTAAGAACAAGCAATATTTTGAATGATATTCTTAGAAATGTTATTTATTAATTGGCAATTTAATGCATTACAATTATCACGAACGAGGTGATAGCTGTTACGTATTGTTATTATTTTCGTAGCAACAAGATATTTATACATTGATAAAATGAGTGTTTTAAACGTTCTTGACATTGTGGAGAAAATGCACTGCGTGGGCAAAGATTTTTTTTTTAAATTTATTTTTTCTCTCCGCGATCCGCGTTTATTTACAAAAACAACAACAAATATACGTGACCCAGATATTGTGTGTGTTTTGACGCAACTTGCGAATCGCGAGTCGAAGTTTGTACACATCCTTTGTTTTGGTACACAAGCGTTTGAAAAAAAGCGTCGACGCCTTTTTCGAATAACGTCACTTGCATATTAAACGTTATACCTGGTTACATAAAAAAAAAGGAATAGAACTACAACAGAGGACAGACATACAGCACAAACATTCGATGGAGAAGGATGTGAGAGAGTGTAAAAACAAGGACTTACGAACTATCCTGATTGAAGTTGACGAAGTAGTTGAGCGGGCTGCTGCTGGAGGTGGACACATTGTTTGCGTTGGTCATGAGGATAGCTTGGTGTGTTTTGTTTGGGTTTCGACACTTTGGTTGTTGCTCTTTGTTTCCTTACGTCGCTTCCAGCCCTTTTTTTCCAACTTTCTGAAGATCTTTCTCGTGCGATTCCTTCGATTATATATGAGACGAAACTGTAGCTCTGATCTTCAGCTGCAACTGGACGTTTGCTTTCTACCACAAAGAGCGACCTTGATATTTTATATCACAACAACTAAACTACTCTGCGACCATATTGTGTGTATTGACATAAACAGCTGATGACCAGTTTCAGAGCTGCGCGCATGACCGAAATAGTTGGAGGGGACTATCCGTCACATGGTTGTCAATGCTATGGCAACATGGTATATGGTGGGAGAGATGAACTATTAGTCATATAAACAAAAGAACTAATTTTCTAATTGAGACGTAATTCGCGAATGCAACGATCTATGACGTCTTACTAAAATATGGCTTATCTTCCGCTCTTAATTATAAACGAACAAACAATTTTCGTAAACTTATCACGCATCTTGATTAAGGCTAGATAACCCAACGTTATCTGCTCCAATTACAAAAGAAAACCTTCAACTAATTCATATTATTGTTTAAAACAATTTAAAAAAAAAACACAATAACATCCTTAATCCCAAATATTATTTCCGTCATCATTAAACTTGCAACAATAATTACAAAATTAAACTTCACAAATCTTACAGAAAAATCATATTTTTCTAACTTTTTTTTATACATTTATGATTTATTTATTTATATTAATAAAAATTACATCTTTAACCCGAAATTGTATAGCCGTAATCATTAAATTTTCAAAAATAATTACGAAATTAATCATAACTTTGTCAGCTTCACAAGTCTTGTTTTTGTAACGAATTTTTTATACTTTTATGTTTTATTTTCATTTATTTATAATAATAAACATTACATCTTTAATCCCGAATATTATTTACGTCATCATTAAACTTGCAACAATAATTACAAAATTAATAATGACTTCACAAATCTTATAGAAAAGTCCTGTTTTTTAACATATTTTTATACAATTATGATTCATCTTTGTTCATTATATAATAACAACATTCGTTTTGCTTTTTTATTGTTAGATGCAATTATTAATAAAAGGTGTCTAAATATATTGAAGAAAACAAATGGAAAATACAAAATATTATTAATTTGTTTACATTGAATTAACGTTTCTTGCTAATAAAAGAAATAAATACTTTCTTTATTTTTGAATGGACGAAAAAAAAATTAATAAATTAATACATGTAAATTGTTTATAACTGAATTATCCATTAAGTCAAGATATTTTCCCCAAACTATTCTTAATCTATTTCAAATTAAATTCCAGATTTTTATTATTTTTAATTAGAATTAAAGATTTCCTCTATCAATCATCATAACCATTCATAAAATATTGTCTTAAGCAAAAAAAATAAAAATTTTAATTAAACTCAGTTATTATTTCTTTCATATTTTTATATAATATATTCTGTCTGTCTACACTTAAGTGACTTGTACAATCGGTTAACAATAGTAACAAAGTTTATATTATTGCATTGCGTATCCATAATTCCAAACAAATTCAAAATGAATGTAATCCTTGAAATTGATCAAAATTTTTACATAATCCTCAGAATTAAAACTACTTTAATCATCTTCTCATCGAGGTCAATTATATAATAATAGTTCATTCAACTCCACAGAAACTAAACGAAATTCATGATTTATTTAAAAAATATGCCAATACTGGAAAAATTGCGTATGAATTAAAAAAAAATGTTTTGATATTTTTCGTTTTTCATTCAAACAAATACGTAGAACTCTTAAACAACAAACGCAAAACCCAACAAGGTTGCATCTTCCTTACGTAATATTGCGTATTATCGAACGACGCGTTTCTTTAATTTCAGTTATTTTATTCAGACTTTTACACAATTTAAAATAACATCTAAACGCAATTGTTAAGTTAGGCAACCAAACCATCAATTATATTATTTTTATTTGAAATTTACTAATCTAATCTACTAATCTTAATCAAAAATGTACTTAATATTGATATTAAAAATATTATTACAATATTTTATTATTGGCTGGAATTACAAAATGTAATAACAAGACTTATTTTTCAATATAAGCTAACAAATATTATATAAGTCCATAATAAAATAAAACGAAATTGAAATTTTTGCGTATAATATAAACATTTCTAATTAATTAATAAAGTACGATTCCAATATCCAAAGTTTAGTAAATTTGATACAGATTTTTTAATATAATTTAAATACATTTATTATTAATGAGATATGACTTTGATAGACTTTTAGACTCTATTGCGTAGATAAATTTGTTACGAAATGTTACTGCTTCGAAAAAAATAGTCTAAGATTATTGAGTTTTACAGAATAGATAGAAATGATTATATCTACGTCTTATATTTGATATAACTTTTGTTATATAATGTTAATTGATGAATGAACTATTTGAGAAATTAGTATGTACGTTTATTGGATTAAGAACTATTATAAAATTAAATCAGATAATACGTAATCAATAGTTTTTAATCAATAGACTGTGACATTCGTATAGGTCGTGTTGTATGAATAAAATTAATATTTAATGTAAAAATAAGTTGATTGGAGTCATTTAATTAATATCAATACACGTGTTTCGTTAATTTTCGATTAAAATTTGAATTAATAAAAAACCGTTCGTATCTTGCGCACTTGTAACATCGCGTTGTAAGAAAACTTTCACAGAAGAGCACCGTCCGTCCGAGCTTACGTACATGTAACATCGGGTTCGAAAGTCAAGGCTGTCTCCTCTAAACTATATATATATTATTTATAAGGCTTCAACTCTGCATGCGAACGCGTATCTCCTCTACGTGTTTAGTAACTATAGACTGAAGTAGTAATCGCTTGAAAATTACTCAACTTTGCTTCGGAACGCTCTACCAGTCTTCAACAAAACCGCGATCCGATTGCGCGGTTTCCTCCTTCGCATTCATAACAGAGACTTCAACAGTCGAATCAAACATTCAGTTTAGTTCTTCTACAAATTCATCCAAAAAAATAAACCGGACGGTCCCAACTAGGTGAGTTATTTATCTAATCTCTCAGTCCACAATTAATTATTTTTTTAATTAATTTATTTACTTCTTTGTGTTGTTTTTTTCTCTCTCTTCTATTTCTATTCATTTAAATTCTCTTCACCGACGCAAAACGTGTTTCATAATTTTTCTTTGTTTTGATTTTTATAAACTTTGTACATTGCTATTATGCTTTAATTATATTTAGATTTTTATCGTACAAAAAGAAACTTATTCAATATATTTCATTTATCAGTTCGAATTATGTAATATCTGCATACACATACAATATCAATATTACATTTTATTTATTAATATATACATTTAGAACGGAAATAGGTAGATTAAAATATATTAATTTTTTTTTTGTACTTATTTTGTATGCAACTTTGCTTTGGGTCAGTGAAATAAACATTAGTAATCAATAATGCAAGCACAAAATAAAATTCAAATTAGAAGAAATAAACAATGGAATGCCTTATTTATTCATAAAACCACAATCGGATAGAATTCAAATGAATATTGAAATAAATTTATATTTAATTCATTTCCAACAAACATTTTTAATTCTCACTTCAAGTTTGTTAGAAATAAAATAGTTTCCTAAAACTATATTATTTATACTGGTAGATTTAATTTTATGATGGTAATGTCTTTTTTTGGGTATTTTTTATTAATTTTGATAATTATTTTTTATGACCTTCTTTCCAAGAATTCGTTAAAGAAGCAAAAAGGTAACTGTTGCCCTTTCACAGAAAATTTAGTGTATAGAATGGAAAATAATAAATGACAGAAAAATAAAATAGTAACGTTTCTTTTATGACACCATTTTTTTGACAGAATGCTAAAATCTTCAAAGAATTCATTTCCAACATTTTTAATTGAAATTATTTCATAAAATTTTTACTTCAAGTCAGTAAATTTATTGTTAGAAATAAAATAGTTTGCTAAAGTTATATTATTAATACCGGTAGGTTTAATTTTATGATTAGAGTATTTTTTATTAAATTTAAAAGTTACATTTTATGACCTTATTTTCTAAGAATTCGTTAAAAAAGCAAAAAGTTAACTGTTTCCCTTTCATAGAAAATTAACTTTATAGAATAGAAAATAATTAATGATAAGAAAATAAAATGGTAACGCTTCTTTTATGACACCATTTTCTTTTGACAGAATGCTAAAATCTTCAAATATTTCATTTCAAACAAACATTTTTAATTAAAATTAATTCATAAAATTCTCACTTCAAGTGAGTCAATTTATTGGTAGAAATAAAATAGTTTAATAAAGTTATATAATTTGTAGAGGTAGGTTTAATATTATGATTAGAGTATTTTTTATTAAATTTAAAAGTTACATTTTATGATCTTATTTTCTAAGAATTCGTTAAAAAAGAAAATTAGAAAATTAAGTTTATAGAATGGAAAATAATTAATGATTATGACACTATTTTTTTTGACAGAATGCTAAAATCTTCAATAAAATTATTTTAACGGTGAAAACTTATTTTGATTTAATTAATATAAAAATAAATAAATTGTGTTTAAAGTTAAGAAGTGGAAATAATATTTGAATATTTGTATGCTTCAGAAGTTTTAGTTTAAATTTAATTTGAAATAATTAGAATATTGTTAAGTATCATTAAAAAAAATATAAGTAAACAAAACAAAGTAATTATAATGCGAGTGAACCTTGGATGCATCAATTCTATAAAAGTTAACCAAAAAAAGGAGTAAAACTTACGTATACATTTCAAAGTCTTATTCATAATAGGAAATCATATATGAGGAATCGCGTTCGAACTTTGACCCTTCGCGATAAAGCGTCGATGTAATTATTATTTATTTCCTTTCGCGTTTTCTTCAATCCTAATTCTGTTCATCATTTTCTTTCTTCGCTTTACATTTTTCGTTCGCAATTGAATTTAAACTTTTAATCTCTTCATTGAGATCATCAGCGACAATTGCAGCCGGATAATAAACGCGCACTTGACTTTATATTTGTCGTTTCCGGTTGACCATGCACCGCCCATATTTCGTTCTTTTCAATTTTATCACATCGCTCGAATCTTTCTCTTCCAACAAATCCAATTACGAACTGATTTACCTTGAATTTATATTTCTCTTAATCTACTTTTAATTCCGTAGTCCTAATTAATCTTTCTCCATTTTTAAATTAACTTTGAAAATTGCACCTCATGACAGTTACCATTAGTTACATAATACATCAAGCAGTTATAAAACTTTCATTGGCAGTTATAAAGTTTTCATTGGTAAATAATTCTTAAGCAATATTTAAATAAGATCAAATTTCATGAAAGTCATTTAATTTAATAATCCTACAAATTATATTATCTATCAATATTATTTAACATCGATAATGACTCTATCTTAAGGACATGACCAACAATGACAAAAGGTCAATGCATTATGCAACTAATCGAATTATTTTTACTTGGAAAATATATTCATATTGTTTGCAAATTTAGTCAATTCAAATACTGCATATTAAATTTACATTTATAATTTACTATATTGTGAATATTTTTTAATAAAATAAACAAAAATGTATTTAACAACTACAATTTTTATACAAATTATCGTCTTCAAAAACGTTGCCTGTATGGAAGAGCTTCAGTTATTAATAAATAATGATTATGTAATATTCAAATTTTGAATTAAACTTGTAGTAACAGTTGCAATTGGTAATCCTGCATCTATAAAAAGAATTTGGTAACCTGAGGATTTGTGATTTGGTGGGGAGATCTGTCAGAGTGGCAGGTAAAATTGTTTAAATTTGTTTGGTAAGTTTAAACAATTTAATTTATTGATGATTTTGTAGTAAACAGTGAAAAGCATGTACTTACCCCAACCAAAACTAATCCGAGTGATTTTACAAATGTGGTGAACTCGTGTAACAACTAAGAAGCCTCCACCACAAGGATCTTAAAGCAAATAATAGAATGTCTGCCTTATTTCATATTATTTCTTTCCAAAAAAAGCATGGATTTAGAAGTTTTCCTTTTATTTGCATCAGCCCGATGTGGGAGTGGTATTTTCATTTCTGTAGACTTTTATTTTCTGCATGCCATTTGAATGTACACAGCCTGAAGATGAAGAGAGAAAGAAATCTGAAAAAAACAATGTGAGATAGTATTTTTATCGCAACTCTTTTTGTGTCTTGTCCTGTATTGATCTGTGTACTAATTCTAATTTTCAGGTATGTTAAATAACACTAGCATTTTCCAGCAATGTTTAGAAATTACCAAGAAGATTGTGCCGCAGTGCAGTTTGAAAGAGTATGTATTGTTTTATTTGTTGTTGTCTTTTTTTGTGGATTTGCAATTTATATTTGTTTGTTTGTGCAGAGTGCAATGGAAAAACCAGAAGCCAAAAGCAAGGGAAGCCTATTGCCCGACTGAAATTGAACATATCGCAAATGTGATCACCCATGGGGTGGCAATTGTGCCCAGCATCTTGGGCACTTACGAATTATGCTGTAGATCAGAGAATTTCGCCCAGCTGATTTCTGCTTTGTTGTATGGTGCCACTCTTGTATTCCTGTTTGGAGTCTCCACTTGTTTTCACTGCATCTTCTACAGATTTCGTAACGGGTAATGAATAATTGAAACAATTAATATTGTAATATCCTAATTAGAATGTTTACATTTTTAGCCGATGGAAAGATACTTTGCATAGGTGTGATAGGGCCATGATTTACATTTTCATTGCTGGCTCCTATTTTCCTTGGTTAACAGTGAATTCTCTACCTACAGATGGGTGGGCCAGCTCCATGAAGTGGATTGTTTGGCTGCTGGCGTCTCTGGGGATAATTTACCAACAAGTCTTCCACGAGAAATACAAATCTTTAGAAACTATATTTTACGTGATCATCGGGATCTTCCCATCCCTTCCGATAATAGCCGAAGTAAATACAACAATCTTAATCGTAAATTTAAAAAAATAATAATCCAATTTTTGCAGAGCGATTTCTCAGGTTTAACGGAACTCAAGTTAGGCGGCATCTTTTACGTCGTCGGTATAATATTCTTCAAAGCCGACGGCTTCATACCTTGCGCCCACGCCATCTGGCACGTCTTCGTGATCATAGCCGCCGGAGTCCACTACTTCGCTATTCTGAACCACCTCTATCCAGATCTACCTCCAAGTACATAGAGCAAAAAATCTAGTTAAATTATTATTTTTTTTCTAAACGAATTCTCCTGAAACTACCAAAAAATGAACATCACCGTCATCATGGGTTTAAGTTAAATATGTATTTTAGATTCAGGTGAGACTACTTTATTTATACTTAAGTTATGTATCTGTATCCACGATTATCGCGCTCGCAAAGAACCGGCGGCGGAGAGTATTTTTGATAAGCAATTTAATGCAATATGTGCCAAGCTTAATCTTACCATTTTTGCGAGCGACGAATTTATGTTTTAAAAATCAATTATTTTTTACCGCGATTTTAAGCAATGTACATTAAGTAATTAACGCATATCAAATTGTGCTCATGGTAAAAAATAATCGTTTTAAAAGTGCAATAATTTCAGATATAAAATAGTGGCAGCAGCATCAAAATTTAAATTGATAATTTATTAAATCCAATATTTATTTTCGATAAAATTTATAAAAATATTTGTTTAAATTTACAATAACAGCACACAAATTATTTATGTACACTTCACAAAGTTATTCATCTAAAGTTGAGTTGTGTCTGGTTCTCCTAGTTCCAACTTCTTCGAAAACGGCGGAATTCGCAGTCTGTGAAAGCGCAAAAGTTTTTTCGAAATCTATAGCCACATAGCTTTTGCTCGCTTTTGGACTCGGCGTTTGTGGTTCATCGCTTTCGACCAAATCCAACTGTGCATAGTTAATAGGCGCACTATTATCAGACCCAATATTGATGTAATTATGTTTCCGAATATCCAGAACGAAGAAATCCGAATTATCATCTTCGAGGACTTTTGGCTTTTCACTCGTGTTAACTTCGACTATTCCCCTCGATCCTATACTTAAATTCTTTGTATTTAACGTCTTCTGCACCAATTGAAACAGCTTCTTAGATTTCTTGCACTTGAACGCGTAGATTCCCGGTCCCGTTGGACATCGTCGTCCGCACTCGAAAGTAAACGTTTTCGATACGAATCCAAATTTCCTCAAACTAATCAACGGCCACTTCATCATCGGTTTATCTTTTCTTCTGAAAACCAAATCGCAGTCGATGATCTCCATTACACCGGCACACCCACGTCTGTGATGACTATCTATACTTATGACTTCGAACGCTCTACTAGAGATATCATTTTTGGAGCTCGCGCAACCCATGGCTCTGAAGCACTGCATTCTTCGACGGTTTCTCTAAGACTAATGTTTTTCAAAAGCGAACACTATTTAATGGCCCAATTCCCAGAAGTACTCTACACTTTAATAATCACCAGTTTTTGCTAAACCAATAGTATTTGATGCTGCCGCTGCAATAACCTGATTTTATTGCCGTCAACATAAACCCTAACGAGGGTAGCTTATTCCGTAAAATTTTCATAAATTAATTTATTTACACATCGTGGATACTATTTTAGAATTTCTTTAGTAATACACTCAGTACAATGATTTTTGCTGTGATTTGCAAAAAAATCAAAACAAATTTATTTCTAATTTGCATTTTGATGATTTCGCCCGCTTTTAATATAATTTATTCTCTAAGGATTCCCAAATCCACTGTGATTTATTTTACATTTGCGTCATTTTATTTACATTTTTCTTTAGGAATTTTGTTCGTAATGTGCATAGGTTTAATGAAGGATCAATGATTACTTTATTGTATAGTACAAAATATGTGTTTTTTTTAATGCAATACTGTAGCGCTTCCCAAAAAAATGATATTCAAAATTTACCAATTTGCACACAATTTAATTGAACTTGATTTACTTGCGTCATAATAAAACTTATTCCAGTTTTATTATAGCGTCTTGTAACAAAGATTTTTATAAAGTAATATTTAGACACCCTTTTACATTTATAGATTTTTGATACAACTTTATATTACTTCATTTGATATACCTGTACTTTCCCATATCGTACTGAAACTTACTTAAGATGTAACTTAGGATGTAAAATGTAAGCAAATCTTCGGGTTAACTTTAAACCTACGATTATTTTGTAGCGTTATCATAAATTTCTATGCGTGTCAAATTGTTCAATTGAATTGTGTGCTGATGCGAAAAATTAGCCAAAAACATAATTAATTAACAAGATAATCCAAAGCTCTCTAAAATTATCATGTGTCAATGAATGTTGTACCAAGTTGTAGTGTTTAGTGTAGCGCAGCGATGTGATTTAAACAACAAAAAAATGTGAACAAAGACCTAAATGTGATTAGATTTTAGACGGATTGTTGTAATATGTAACGAGATTATCAAAATTTATATGTATATGGAAACAAACAAAAAATTAAGGAACAATTTGAAATATATATTTATTTTCTAGATGTATATGTGATCGGAATGAAAAAAATATATATATAATAGGAATGTTGATTAAAGACTATTTTTTAGTATACAAATTTGACGTTTTATTAAAACTTAAACTTATTTATTCTACAGAAAAAATAGAGAATGTAATGGACTTATAAAATACGAATTTATTTCTGATTATTTGGTAATTCAACAGGTGAAGGTGAACTTTGCAGTAACATCAATGGCTTTGGGCTCTGAAGGGACTCACTGCAGTGAAGGGCCTCAGCGCGGGATCGGCGTTAGGTAAGGAACCACCGGTCGTTGTTCTTGAGCATAAATGATGTAATTTCGCGTTTGGTCTGAAAGCGATATCGTGCAGATCTCTGTAATTACGTAATTTATAATATTACCTTAGCAACGATTCTTGCTCCACGATGTTCTTATCGTCGGTGAATAAAACTGTTTGGTATTTAATACTATTCTTCGGAGATGATTTTTCCAGAATTCCGTTGTAAACCAGCAAATCGTCCACCAAAATCTTAAATTTCTGTATATTAGTATTTTATATAGTTATTGGAATGATTCGTACTCCAAATTCTTTGACTCCTCGACTCGGCGTTTTCGAGTAGTTCCACAGTTTAATCACAGACACGCTCACCGGATTATCCAAAACTATGTAGACTCGATTCAGGCATTTCGGGATGATCGGAGCCAACCAAGAGTTTAATCCATCCTCGCCTTCATTCACATCATCGATCAGCTTATCGGGAGTCCTGACATCTCCAGATATATTAGGCAAAACGTTTATACTTTCAGGATACGCGCATATATCTAAAACCGAATAATGAAATAACTTAAATTAAGACTTATAATTAAACTCACTGCTATCTTCTAAATTAATTTTCCTTCCTTTATAATCGTACAATTCCACAGCATTTAATCCGCAATAGTAGTGATCACCCCATGTGGTGAACACGACGATTTCGAAAACAAACCCTTCCGGCATCCAAGGATTTTCATAAGAATCCTCATCTCTGTTATTTCCAGAGATTATGAAGCTCGGATTGGTGCAGACTGTATGAACCAGAGAATCGCAATCACCCAAAACTATTTCCTGAACGAAATCGTAGTTAACATTCCCCGGAGCTCTTCTCAATATGAAGAAGTCATCTCTGGTCACCGGATTCGAAATCAACTTTCTGTCCAGCAAGATCTTAACGCGGCTGACTCCGGCGTAGGTCATTTCCAAATTGGCGTTGTAATTCCAAAACCGTAATCCTGATTAAGATTTCGCATTACCTCCTAATATATTTTTTTTTTCTTAGTTATTATTACCTGAAATATAAACGAAGTTTTCGAACTCTATGGAGATTACCACTTCTTGTCCGTACTTGTACTTGTGAAACCACATGTGAGAACTGTCAGTCGTGACGTTAACGCCGTTGAAGAGTCTGCTCATATAAAGTTGCTCTATTTTTGAATCGCTTATAAGGTTTTCCTCTTTCACCGGAATCGCCGAGTCGCTACCTTGGAACACTTCGATGGCAGTGAGACCTATCAAGTTCGCGTAGCCCCAATTCGAAGACAGAATGATATCTAAACGTTTGGCTCCCAACAATATCTGCTCGCCTTCATCTGATTTTTGAGCTCCGGTGTATGGTCTAAAGCTTTCCTGAAAACATCATCATCAACTTAGTACATCTTTATTTGAATAACCAAAACGTACGCTAGTTTTTAACGCGGATGTTGGAGGCCTTTCCTCATCGTTAAGAGGCGTTTCTATTTTTTCAGCAGTCAGCGTGGGAAAAGAGCGATCATTCTGAGAAATAAGTTCGAGGATTTCTTCGTTTACAGTAAACAATATAGTCTGAAATATAAAAATTTAATTCAATAATTCTTAAGTGTTTATTGAAAAATGAAATACATCACCGAACGCGTCAACTCCTCCCATAATTCCGCCACAAGCTTTCGCGATTTCACCTCTGAAAATAACTTCATCGTCCAAACACATCACTATATCCCTCACACCTCTGTACGAGTGAATTCGAGATTTGTTGTAGTTCTGCAATGATCCAGTTAATTTTAGCAATTGAAAAATTTATGGTTTACCCAAAGGCGCATCATGGAAATGTTTGAAATCTCTTGAAAAATGATAGTTATACTATGCTTGTCTCCTTTATTGAATGGCGCCAACCATAGATGGACATCATCTTGAGTTCTGTTAACACCATTTATTAAATTCGTGACAACTCTTGGATCGTTGTTGCATTCCGGAAGAACGTTCACGTCGGCTGGTGATGCTATAATCTGAATTATAAAATTACTTTTACTTTGGCAAATATGAATGGGAAATAAAGAACGTACGCTTTCCACAGGTATTATCCGTCCGTCATCGCCGAAAATTTCGATGCCGTTCAAACCCACGTAGTACTTATCACCCCAGGTGCTAATTATATTAATAACCAGTACTTTTCCAACAGGTAATTCAGGTATAACGAATTGACTCGCGTCGTTGCAACTGTATTTCCTCTTGCTCTTCGTTTCGGGCTGTTCCACCTTGAATCCGGTGATCTTCTCGTTCTCCGACAGCAGCTCGTTGATGATCTGCTGCCTGAGCTGATTCTCTTTGGCAACTTTCATCTTGTAATCCGTCATTTTGGCAGTCGGGAAATTCAGATCGTTCTCACTTCCAAAATACAGACTCTCGTCGTACAGCGGGAAAACGTTCTCGCTCGACTTTGATTTGCTGATGTTTCCTGTCGGACCCGACGCTTCCGCCAACTTTCGTATATTGCTATAGTCATACTGCGACAGATACGAGGACATCTCGCTCTTGCTTCTGCTTGGCACCTGCTGCAGCTGCTGCACCTCGAACATCGACGGGCTGTAAGTCTTTTCATTTTCGGAATTCGAAGATAAAGACGATACCGGCGACAGCACGGAATCAAAGTACTCTGAAATGGACGGTCCATTGACAATGCACGCGTAGAGAGTGAAATCAAACAACGGATTGATAATTGGGGAAGACACATTCGATATTTATTTTATTGTTTTGACTTTGACACGATTAGAATCTCTTACCGCAATACTGGAAGTGTGGCTCTTCTGGTGGTTTGGCACTGTCCAGTCTTCCTTTGTGGCTCTGCTGGAATAGACTCAGACTCTTCCAGGACTTCTCCAGCGAGGCCTGATCCCCGCTCTTGTCGAGGACGGAAAAGTCGTAGGCTTCTCCAACTTTTGGCATCAGATATTCCGATTTCGATATTGTAATATTCTTGGGGCTTGTTAACGCGTTCAATTGCGTCGTCACCGAAGCTCGTCTCCCATACTTGGCGGATGACGAAGGTCTCCTGCTCAATTTTAACTTAACAAAATAACATTAATATTTACAAATGTAGACTTACGACGTGGGCGTCAAAATTAAACTATCCGAGCTGCTGGGTATATCCAAGTTTGTCAAGGAGTCGCCGAAGTGCTGCAAACCGGAATGATCAACTTTAACAGCCTTCGTCACGGAGCTGAAAGCAAGAAATGTTAAGAAGAGAACACACTCCATTTCAACAAGATTACTCTGCGATGTCTTCGAGCCATTTGGGGATGGTGCCGTGAGTTGGCGGATTTAGTGGGTCCGATTCTTCATTTCCTGACATGGCGGATGATCGTCATTCGCATTATTGGTAAAGGTCTTTCGCAATCGGATCGTTCGAACATTAATTTGACGTTCACTGGCGGTTTCAAAACTATGAAATAATTTATGCGACGTTTGTTGTGATGGATCAAGGGTAATGGTTGCCAGGAGACGCAGCAGTTCCAGTCGTTCTGCGATATTTCACAGCCGCAGGTTATTGACACTCTTCATCCCTCTTATTAACTTGTTGATTTCATTCTTGTAGGCACGATATCATCTATTTTATGGCATCGAACACAATGGAATTATTCTCAGAACTTATTTAATATCCTTTATTTTTTACTTATTTTCTATCGATCCTGCTTAATTATTATGCTATGAGAACGTTCCATACTAGAACAAAGTTAACGTTTCATGAATTATTAGAGACATAATTTTCTAATATTTCATATAATATTCAAGGTTGCAAATTGTACGCAATAAAAATAGGATTTATTAGAAACATGTATTAATATTAAGATTAATTAATATGTATTAATATAAAGATTATTCGGTCCAAACGATTGGTTCAATCCAATCCAAGAAATAAGAAACTCTTGTATAAACGCCTGGGCTTTCGGACAATCCGCAAGCTTTTCCAAAAGACGTTACGCCGTAAATGACGTAAATAAAGTCCCTAGAGCTAACTGTGAATTTTCTTTGCAGCGGACCTCCAGAATCGCCCTTAAAGAAGAAAACACGTATGAAAATTAGTAAAATTGCAGATCTGAAAATATTACTTGGCACGTATCGCGGTTGGGAGAGACGGCGCAGATCTGCGATTCGTCGCGAATTCCCGTCTTCAATTTCCTATTCGGCGGGTAAAACTGATTGCATCTTCCGTTATTAACCAAAGAGATGTCAACTTTCTGCAGATGTTCCGCCTGCCGTCCTGCAAATCCCAAAGATCCCCAACCAGTCGCTGTCAACACCTTACTTGAATCCACTTTCGTTATAGCATTCAAACACGCAGGTTGCACGTAAACTGTATATTTTACATCTTTATCCAACTCCACCAAAGCAATATCGTTGTATCTCGATGGTGACGAGTATCTGGGATGTCTGTGCGTGGTCTTCACCAAAAAATTCTGCGGTTTCGCATCGTCAGTCTCCGAATACAAATTAAGATCTCCCAAACGGACAGCGAATACATTACCACTAAAAATATTCAATCACACCAAAACTAAGTACAGTTTACAATATTTACAGATCGGTGTGGTAAATGCAATGAGCGGCAGTCAACACGAATTTCTCGCTGATCAACGTTCCTCCGCACGCCCAATTTATCTTGTTATCGTTATCACGAAAACCAAGAGCTGCCTGAAGATTCAAATTACGTAATTTACTTTTTGATTATTCATCATATTTAGAAACCTACCATATGGGGAAACTCTTTAGCCAAAGAATTTGTTCCACCGACTACGAGAGTCCGTATTGTATCTTTTAACGTTGTGATAAGTTTGCTACAAACTACAAGAAAAATACAAAATTAGTCTTAATTACGTTATTTCTTTATATATTTAATTTAACTTACAATTTTTACTCTTTTCACCAATCTCTAATTGTTTCTCGCAACATACGACTGGTTCGTTATTTTTATGCGAACAGATGTTGCCTTGTTGTCCTTGCCTGAGTAATGCAACGGCGCTAGGGCAATTCCTGATGGGTGTACAAAGACCATAAAGACCATTCGACAAAGTGCATGATTCTGTAACCAAAAAAAAAATCAAATTTATATTATAATTATCCTATCACTCACCTGGTGTTTGTCCGTTTGAAATTTGAATAAAATTTGATATTAAGAACAAAGCGTTGATGAAAACCGCACTTGCTTCCATGGTTTTAGTTGGAAGACTGTTTACAGACATTCAAGATTTCACTTTTTAATGACTTGGAAAAACCTTTAGTCATTTATGTTAAAAATAAACGATCTAAATCATTTGCATATTATTGACACAAATTATTGTATTTTTTATTCTATATAAATTT
The DNA here is from genome assembly GCA_963457615.1 of Nicrophorus investigator. Taxonomy (NCBI): domain Eukaryota; kingdom Metazoa; phylum Arthropoda; class Insecta; order Coleoptera; family Silphidae; genus Nicrophorus; species Nicrophorus investigator. The sequence continues at coordinate 5,095,882 of OY735143.1, forward strand.
GTCATTGCGGTGGTGAAATGTAAATAATTTTATAATTATATATTCTTGGAATAAAATATTATGTCTATAAAAATATAAATTTTCTTGACTTAATTTGTTGTCCAAACTTTCTTAATATTTGAAATATTCAGTTTAAAATCTATGGCAATTCTTATTTAAGTGTTAGAAATAATTGAATAATCATTTATTTGCTCCTTAAGTTATTTTATAAATTACTTAAGTAGCTTGTCATTATTTATTAAATGTAAATGTTATTATTTCATAGTTTTCTCACGCAAATCATTAATTGTTCTCTTAATTACTGCTCATTTGTAATTGTAATTTCCATTCTTTGTGTATTTTTCACATCATTTATAACCTTTATTCCAGTTAATCCTACAGTTATCTCCATGATAGTAATTAGAAATTAGTAGGATTGTTATGTTACTATTAATTAATTTTATAGAGGAGATGCTATAATATTATATAATTCAAAAGAGTTTTAAGTAGTTTGCAATCATCAGTAGCCTAAATCGTATGGATGTTAGTAAGAAACGTTCTTAGAAATATAAGGTCCTTGTAGAAATAACTAAACTTTGACTTAAATATTAACTAAATGTTTTATTATTAATATATATTATTTAAAATCCAATTTTTTAATCAGTTTTAGTTTCGAACTCGTCACTTTCGTATCCGAATTTGGTGATACTGACGATATTATATATATATTTATTAAAATTATATAATAATTATTATAAAAGTGCAATTATGATTTTGCAATAAACCGCAAGAGGGAGTCATTTTCAAATTTGAATTTAACACGAATCAGTTGGCAACTGCGTCGGCGTGGGTTTGTAAGTTTTTTGCAACTCTTATCGGCGTACGCTCCCGTTTCAATTGTTCAAAATTGTTGTATAATCCAATAAATTATCCCAAATTTCCAAAGAAATATCTTGCGCTCAGTGAAATCCATCATCTGTGATCCAATTCCACATGGATTTCGGCATTTTAAAGTGAGTAAAATGATTTTTTTTAGCAAATTTAGCTTTGTATAAATTACGTAATTTCTAGCTTACTTTTATAACTTGATTATGATTTGCATTACGTTAAAATGTATGATTAAATAAAACACTAATTGGAAATTGCGATGCATTAAAAATGGCGATGCATGTTCCCTCCATTTTTTGTTGTGAAGATAACAAAAACGCATTTTTATTGCAAAAAAAAAGATATTTTTTGGTTGAAGTTGGCAGGATCGTGGCGTCCTCACGCCACAGTAATGCGCGTCTCTTCGATAAGTTAACATTGTTCCAATTAGAAATCGATGAAAACTATTGAAAATTCATCGATTTCCTTAGTTTTCAGTGGTATGAGCGTCGAAAAACCGTGAGTACTTTTATTTGCTGGTATCCTATATTGAATTTAACCTACAAACAAATGTTTATATTTATTTAATCATGTATAATACTTGTTCGTTATTTATATGGATGCAAGGTATTCTAAATACCAGGTCATTCTTTGCGTCTATCACGTCCGCAGTGATACGTAAGGGATGGCAAGACCGTCTGTGCTAAAACCTTCTCGAGGTGCATCCGTTGAGGTGGTTGTTCGTATTCGAAATATACGAGCAATCAACCGACAGATCACAGCGGATCTAGGGGCTCGCGTTTCCCCGAAATATCAATTTATCTATCGCGACGGATGTCGTTAAGAAAAGTTTTGACCAAACTTAGTCTTACATTCTGTAGTGAAGTGTTTGTGCATTATTTTGAAGACAAGTTTAAGGCTTCGGCTCTTGTTCTTCAACCGGTACTGATTGCAGTTACTTTAAATTCACGTTACTCAATTTTCTATAAACTTATTATTAATTATATTAGAATCACGGGAGTGTTAAATTTCCGGGAGTTTTGTGCGTATTTTTGATAATTTATCGCGAGTGTTCGGAGTGAGTGCCAACAACGAGATGGCAGAGATGTAGGTGATGGCTGAGATGGAGAGATCAGATGATGGCGATGAAAACATCAAGTAGTAAGTGATTTTATACCACACGGGATTCACAACAATAAGCCCTCCCATCTCAACCTAACTATATTGTTTATTTGATTTTAGCTTTTTCATTCTTTTAATTATTACAGCGTCTATTCAAAATTATTAATTGATATTGCGTCAATTTATTAAATTTAATTAATTTGTTTTGAACTTTTTATATTTTTATATTATTACTGCGCCTTAATATTAATATTTATTAATTATTTGATTCCCTTTGTTCTTGTCCGTAATTCCGTTTTATACATCCTCTTAGATAATGTGAGATGTTTTAGTTTAGGTTGCATTAAATTACTATTGATTTGGAGAAGATTTTAATTCATTTTTTAATGCAATTAAATGCATTGCTTTTTTAAATTTTAATATTAGTTTTGTAATGATGATAGTTTTGTTAATTGATTTTAATTCTACATATGTGTTATTTATTTTAAAGTTGTAATGGCTTCAATATACTTAATTCATTGTAGAAGGAATCATAATTACTTAATTATTATTATTTTCAAACAACTCTCATTTCACCAAATCATCCAAAAATAACAAATGTTTACAAGCTGCAGATACTTTGCATATCTGCATTATATTCATTTTACATCTTTCCTATTTTATTACATAAAATATTTATAGTTCAGGAAATTTTATAATTAGGGTTGGCCACCCTAAAGCAAATTAGTCTTTTATCAGTTTTTGGAAACTTTCTCATATTTCCAATATCTGAAAATTGTATGTTAGTGTGTTTTGGTAAGAATCAATGCGAGCTCGCAAATGTTTGTTTGTGTATGTATGTATGAGCAAGTGTTTCGATTTAGTATTTGATTTTGAATGATATATGTGATTGAATGCTGTTACTGTTATGATTGTGCTGAGATGTCGATAGGTTTTCAGAAAATGTTAAATCTTTATTAACATTTTCAATTAGTTTTTAGATGCTTAAATAGAATTCTTGAACTATAATTAATTTATTTTCATCGATTATTTATCAATCTAAATTAATTAAACATTTGTTATTTCCTATCTTATATCCTTTTTTATTTTTTTTTTAAATAGTGGAAATTGTCATCAATATGATTAATTTTCTATTTATTAACTTTTAATTATTACTATATTAGTTTCAAATCTTCTTCATTCAATGGTGATTTCGTGTCGCCTCGCGATTAATAAGCATGAGTAGTTAGTGGCAAATCTAACGTATTTGTCGGCTTTTGCATGTTTTTTGCTTTCAGCTGGATCTAACGTATCCACCGTGCCCGAAAATCACTCGAAAGTCGTGCAGAAAGAGTCTTGTATTAAGCAGTCTTAAATTCAACAAGACTTGTTGGTAGACTCTCTATGCATGATTTTAGATTTGTATTAAATAGAGGATGTTTCAGTACCCTCGTTCACCCCCATTGAGCTTTTCTCATGGTTTACTTAGTTTTTGATAATGAAATATCCCCGGGATCGTGAGATGGTTGCACACTTTCACGATCCACCTTCAGCCCTCCGTGTTTTCAATTCAATCGTTTATATATGCATTAAGTTTGTTGTTAAAGTAACTTCAATTTTTCTTAAAGAAATCTTTAGTATTTGATTGGCATTTGGTTCCCTTCACTCCGCCCGTCCGCCGCGAGTCCCCCCTTAACTGTTGCTATGACTATTTTGGGGGTGCCGGTACTTCCGCAGACTAGTCAGTTTACTGACAGGGTCTCTGCCGGTCCCAACACCTTCCTTCATCCTCTAACCATTTGCCAATTCAATACTTTAGAATTCTCTTCGCTCGGGCGAAGTTTGCTATTAACTTCATTTGGACTTCCTTGTTAAGTTTAGGCATTTAGTATTTGGTATGGATCGAAGGAGCTTTTGCTTGGCTCACGATTCACTCCAATTCACTTTTGTTGCTTTGTTTATTTATTTCGAGTGATTCTCCTATCATTTACTATATATGTCGTTTGTACTAATCCATGTCTGTGGGGATCTAACGTATCCTCACGTGTTTTTCTTTCAGCAGATAAAATTCACCTCTGGACTGTTGCGCTCGATCTGTTCATTTTTGCTGTGAATGTTCAGGTCTTGCTGCTGGGTCGGGCACTTCAGAGGTGGATCAAACAATAGAATTACACAGCAAAAACCATAAACAATAAATACTTAATACTTAATAAGTTTTGCAATTGATTATCCTAAATGTCCAATTAGGCAGTTATGATAATATCATTGCCAGAGAACTAATTCATACAGTAGAGTGCAATTTACTATATTAGTTTGTTCTCTTTAGGTTTAGATTAGGTTTAGTTATATTTGTAATGCGCCCATTTTGTCAATATTCCTCCTAGTTTTAAGTTTACACCCACTCACAAAAAAATCATACCTAATCCGAGGACTCTCCGTCCCCTCCAAGAATCGCGAGTCTCCGGTTCGACTTATCCCTATATTCCTTTCTATATCCTTATTGTGCCCCAAATTTTGAGGAATTAAATGGGTTGTAATTTTTTTATAGTTGTAGATTGTTGTAAAGGCGTTCGGCAGCTGCTCAGAGTCTATAGAGTAGTCATAATATGATACAAACAAAATGTCATAATGCCGGATAGCTAATGATCATGCACAATTAGCATATATTGTGCTGCATTGCATTACAATTGAAAATATATGTTATAAAATATAAAAATTGTTATGAAAAAATAAACGAAAAAATTATATATATATACAAAAAAAATAATAACATTAATAAAAAATATAAACATATACAAAATATATATATATTAATATATATAACAAAAAAATAATAATATAAAAATATAAACAAAAAAAAAATATAAACATATACATAAGAAAAGATGAGAGTGAAATATAAAACAATTATTCCTCTCCATAAATGAATATAATGATACTACGCAATGCTATTAATTATTATTGTAATAATTGATGTATATTTTGTTGCATGTGTGTTATTTCTTTGTGTTCTGTTTCAGGTTTGATATAATTTTGTTGTTACTAATCATTGTGTGTTTTTTTCAGGCTAGCTTAGTTCTATTATTTTTGTTAGGATACCTTTTAGGTCATAGCATTTCCTTTAATCCTAATTATTCCTTATTTTCTATCCGGGTGTGCGGTCACGCGTTTGCTTTCATTTGCTGTGAATGGAAGCAACGATTTCCACGTGGTCGTATATCCAGGTGCTAATTAAAGGATTATCATCTTCCTTCTAATATGGTAACCAGGTATCATTTCAAGCGCAATACACAGCCTCTGAATTGATGCAAGACCGTACACATTTACCTTCTCGAGGTTGCACCTGTTCTATACAGAAAATGTGGCGGATCGCATTTTAATCCACTTGACAGTAATATTAGGACTTTCTTACAGAAAAATGAATACATACACTCCTGTTTCGGTGTTTATTGAATATACTTGTGTGCCATGTTTTGAGTGTGTAAGTTCACTTTTACTAATTATTATGAATGTTTTTGTTTCTTATAGGTTACTTATTTTTTTGTTATTTTTATGGATGCAAGGTATTCTAAATACCAGGTCATTCTATGCGTTTTTCACGTCCGCAGTGAAACGCATGGGATGGCAAGACCGTCTGTGCTAAAACCTTCTCGAGGTGCATCCGTTAAGGTGGTTGTTCGTATTCGAATATACGAGCAATCAACCGACAGATCACAGCGGATCTAGGGGCTCGCGTTTCCCCGAAATTTCAATTTTTGTATCGCGACGGATGTCGTTAAGAAAAGTTTTGACCAAACTTAGTCTTACATTCTGTAGTGAAGTGTTTGTGCATTATTTTGTAGACAAGTTTAAGGCTTTGGCTCTTGTTCTTCAACCGGTACTGATTGCAGATACTTTAAATTCACGTTACTCAATTTGCTATAAATTTATTATTAATTATATTAGAATCACGGGAGTGTTAAATTTCCGGCAGTTTAGTGCGTATTTTGCTAAATTATCGCGAGTATTCGTGAGTGAGTGCCAACAACGACGAGATGGCAGAGATGCAGATGATGGCGATGAAAACATCAAGTAGTAAGTGATTTTATACCACACGGGATTCACAACAAGCCCTCCCACCTCAACCTAAATATATTTTTTATTTGATTTTAGCTTTTTCATTCTTTTAATTATTACAGCGTCTGTTCAAAATTATTAATTCATATTGCGTCAATTTATTAAATTTATTTAATTTGTTTTGAACTTTTTATATTTTTGCAGATGATGGTAGAGATGGAGAGATGCAGATGATGGCGATGAAAACATCAAGTAGTAAGTGATTTTATACCACACGGGATTCACAACTAGCCCTCCCACCTCAACCTAAATATATTTTTTATTTGATTTTAGGTTTTTCATTCCTTTAATTATTACAGCGTTTGTTCAAAATTCTTAATTCATATTGCGTCTATTTATTAAATTTATTTAATTTGTTTTGAACTTTTTATATTTTTAATTTCTACTGCGCCTATTAATATTTATTAATTATTTGATTCCCTTTGTTCTTGTCCGTAATTCCGTTTTTTACATCCACTTAGATAATGTGAGATGTTTTAGTTTAGGTTGCATTAAATTACTATTGATTTGGAGAAGATTTTAATTCATTTTTTAATGCAATTCAATGCATTGTTTCTTTTATTTTAATATTAGTTTTGTAATGATGATAGTTTTGTTAATTGATTTTAATTCTACATATGTGTTATTTATTTTAAAGTTGTAATGGCTTCAATATACTTAATTCATAGTAGAAGGAATCATAATTACTTAATTATTATTATTTTCAAACAACTCTCAACTCACCAATTTATCCAAAAATAACAAATGTTTACAGGCTGCACATACTTTGCAATCTGCATTATATTCATAAAATATTTATAGTTCAGGAAATTCTATAATTAGGGTTGGCCACCCTAAAGCAAATTAGTCTATTATCAGTTTTTGGAAACTTTCTCATATTTCCAAAATCTGAAAATTGTATGTTAGTGTGTTTTGGTAAGAATCAATGCGAGCTCGCAAATGTTTGTTTGTGTATGTATGTATGAGCAAGTGTTTCGATTTAGTATTTGATTTTGAATGCTATGTGTGATTGAATGCTGTTACAGTTATGATTGTGCTGAGATGTCGATAGGTTTTTAGAAAATGTTAAATCTTCATTAACATTTTCAATTAGTTTTTAGATGCTTAAATAGAATTCTTGAACTATAATTAATTTATTTTTATCAATTATTTATCAATAAAAATTAATTAAACATTTGTTATTTCCTATCTTATATCCTTTTTTAATTTTTATTTTTCTCAAATAATGGAAATTGTCATCAATCAAGAAAATTAATCATTTCTATTTATTAACTTTTCATTATTACTATATTAGTTTTAAATCTTCTTCAGTCAATGGTGATTTCGTGTCGCCTCGCGATTAATAAGCATGAGTAGTTAGTGGCGAATCTAACGTATTTGTCGGCTTTTGCATGTTTTTTGCTTTCAGCTGGATCTAACGTATCCACCGTGCCCGAAAGTCGTGCAGAAAGAGTCTTGTATTAAACAGTCTTAAATTCAACAAGACTTGTTGGTAGACTCTCTATGCATGATTTTAGATTTGTATTAAATAGAGGATGTTTCAGTACCCTCGTCCACCCCCATTGAGCTTATCTCATGGTTTATTTAGTTTTTGATAATGAAATATCCCCGGGATCGTGAGATGGTTGCACACTTTCACGATCCACCTTCAGCCCTCCGTGTTTTCAATTCAATCGTTTATATATGCATTAAGTTTGTTGTTAAAGTAACTTCAATTTTTCTTAAAGAAATCTTTAGTATTTGATTGGCATTTGGTTCCTTCACTCCGCCCGTCCGCCGCGAGTCCCCCCTTAACTGTTGCTATGACTATTTTGGGGGTGCCGGTACTTCCGCAGACTAGTCAGTTTACTGACAGGGTCTCTGCCGGTCCCAACACCTTCCTTCATCCTCTAACCATTTGCCAATTCAATACTTTAGAATTCTCTTCGCTCGGGCGAAGTTTGCTGTTAACTTCATTTGGACTTCCTGGTTAAGTTTAGGAATTTAGTATTTAGTATGGATCGAATGAGCTTTTTCTTGGCTCACGATTTACTCCAATTCACTTTTGTTGCTTTATTATTTCGAGTGATTCTCCTATTGTTTACTATATATGTCGTTTGTACTAATCCATGTCTGTGGGGATCTAACGTATCCTCACGTGTTTTTCTTTCAGCAGATAAAATTCACCCCTGGACTGTTGCGCTCGATCTGTTCATTTTTGCTGTGAATGTTCAGGTCTTGCTGCTGGGTCGGGCACTTCAGAGGTGGATCAAACAATAGAATTACACAGCAAAAACCATAAACAATAAATACTTAATAATTAATAAGGTTTGCAATTGATTATCCTAAATGTCCAATTAGGCAGTTATGATAATATCATTGCCAGAGAACTAATTCATACAGTAGAGTGCAATTTACTATATTAGTTTGTTCTCTTTAGGTTTAGATTAGGTTTAGTTATATTTGTAATGCGCCCATTTTGTCAATATTCCTCCTAGTTTTAAGTTTACACCCACTCACAAAAAAAACATACCTAATCCGAGGACTCTCCGTCCCCTCCAAGAATCGCGAGTCTCCGGTTCGACTTATCCCTATATTCCTTTCTATATCCTTATTGTGCCCCAAAATTTGAGGAATTAAATGGGTTGTAATTTATTTATATTTGTAGATTGTTGTAAAAGCGTTCGGCAGCTGCTCAGAGTCTATAGAGTAGTCATAATATGATACAAACAAAATGTCATAATGCCGGATAGCTAATTAACAAAGCACAATTAGCCTATATTGTGCAGCATTGCGTTACACATTCAAAATATAGAAAAAAATAAAATAAATGAAAACAAATATGTAAAAATTAATAAACAAAAGAAACATTATATATACAAAAAAAGAAAAAAGACAATAATAAAAATACAAAAATAATAAACAAAATAAAGAAAAGATGAGAGAAAAACACTAATTATTCCTTTAAAATAGAAAAAAAAACAATAATAAAAAATACATATACAAAATAAGGAAAAGATGAGAGAAAAAATAATAATGATGTTATGCAATGCAATTTTATAGATTATATAAACGTATATTTTGTAATTTCTGTATTATTTATTTGTGTTCTGTTTCAGGTTTGATTTAATTTTGTTGTATTTCATGTTGTTGCTAATCATTGTATTCTCTATTTCAGGTTAGCTTAGCTCTATTATTTTTGTTAGTATACCTGTTAGGTCATAGCATTTCCTTGTATCCAAACTTTCCTTATTTTCTTCTCCGGGTGTGCGGTCACGCGTTTGCTCTCATTTGCTGTGAATGGGAACAACGGCTTCCACGTGGCCGCATGTCCAGGTGCAAAAGGTATATCATCTTCATATAAAGTTGATAACCAGGTATCATTTCAAGCGCAAAACACAGCCTCTGAATTGGTGCAAGACCGTACGCATTTACCTACACGAGGTTGCACCTGTTTCATACAGAAAATGCAGCGGATCACCTGAGTCTTACTGTATTTTGGAATCATTTCAATAATCATTTATTGAACTTGAAAACTAAATATTGTTGAAAGTACACTTGTAATTTGAAAAATGTGTAATTAATTGAGAAAGTTGGGTTGCCTGTATAAAAAGCTATAAAGATTTGAAATAACGCAATACATCGAATTTCATACAGTTGAATAAATAAATGCAATAGATAATATTCAAAGAAATATCTCTATAGCTGAAACAAACGCTTTAATTGATATTTTCTTTAAAAAAATCGACCTGTTTCTAAGGGACGAATCCATCTGTCTGTCAGTGAATGTCAATAATGTAAACAATGAGCGTGAAGATCTGCCGGTCCAGTAATAATTGTTGATTAATCAATAATTCATTAGTGGTTATCAATCAATCAGGTAAATAACTATTTAATTCTTCGTCCGCATCTTAAATTTCCAACAGTTTCAGAATGGGAATACCGTATCTTAGGTTAAGCCTAACCTATCTGCTGGCCGCTTTCATAAGAGTCCAACTGATCAATTCCGAGTTCCAAACGGATATTGCCAGGAGGGTGGAGGTGACAACCCCCTTGAACTCCTTGAAACGTGTGATTGAAGGAAAATTCAGGCAGTCAATCGGTGTAGATCCATACTCTGGTGATGTTTTACATGAGCCTCCAACCCACCTAATCTTCTACATCTACATACTAAGCAACTGCTCTAACTACCTGCCTTACATTTTCGCAACACTTGACATAATAACGGCGCACTTCCTGTACCTGTTCTGCAGGAATTTCATGTTCCACCTGTTTGTGAAGCAGGAGAAGAACAAGCACATGTATGCAGATGAAACCCAGCTCGCCAGAGGCGAGGATTTCTTCTGGATCCCGTTTTACGTAACCTGCATCTTCCTGTTCAACCCCTTCACCATGGTTAACTGCATAGCTATGACCACCACTACTCTCAGTAACTCCTTAATATCAATCATCATATACTCGTTCGTCTCCGGTAAATTCCTGCTGGCCGTCATCCTGTTGGCGATTGTGACAACTCAATCATTTTATCAGATAATCCTGCTCAGTCCTCTATATCTGTCTGTCATCAAACGCACCGAATCGATTGCCAAAGCAGTCTTCTACATAACTTGCTACTTTCTGGTACTTCTCGCTCTACTCATTACCTGTTACCGTTTAAATCCCAACTTCTTTGAGGCAACCATCGGTTACATCTTTCAGATCAAGGATCAGCAGCCGAACGTTGGAGTGTTCTGGTACTTTTTCACCGAGATGTTCCAGCACTTTTACACGCTCTTCATGTACAGCTTCCAATTGAACGCAACAATCGTATACCTGGTACCTCTTACTTTGAGGTACCGCAAAGAACCGGCCATCGTTCTAATCCTGCTGCTATCCTTGATCACGATATTCAAATCGTACCCTTGCGTTGGAGATTACGCTCTAACCCTATCTCTGATCCCCTGCTTGAAGCACACTTTCAATAACATGCACAGCATGTTCGTAACTTTCACCATATTCTTCGTATCGACAATGCTGGGACCGGTGCTGTGGGATCTGTGGATTTACTATGGAAGCGCCAACTCCAACTTTTACTTCGGGGCTACGGTTTTCTTTAACATTGCTAACATCCTGCTGGTAACCGATCTAACCAAAGACATACTCCTGCATGAATACTACTTGAAGTACGGAAGACGTAGAACCATCAACGGCAAAGATGCACATCTAGTCTACAGTATCTTCTAATTGCACGAATGTTATTAATTTATTTTCGTTACATGTTTTCCAACTAATTTAAAATATTATATATAAAAAAATATATATATATCAAATATATTTATGGATATCTCGTATATTTATTGGTGTAAATAAAATATGTTATTCACAGATAATATATAAAATAATAAAAAAAAACGTAAATATACATTTTTTATTTACCTATCGAATTAATTTCACATTTCCAAATGAATGAACTGATTATTTTTCTTCTTAAATATTTATTTTTATTAAATTATAACAATTTAAAGTTATATGTATGATTGTAGAAAGTGTGATGAATTTATTAAGTTTTATGTGAAGGTGTAAATTATTTGGCAGATATCTGAGTTTATGGTTAAAATATTTATTAATTTATTTATATAAAAATATGTAGTTTTTTGTTTAAATTGGCAATTGTCGTTCTATACAAGTAATATACAGTCTTATAAGTTAGTTTCTATTATCACATTCTGACAAGAATCCTTCGAAAATCTTTACGAGATTCTCGATGCCATCCAAATAGTTGTAGTCAATGGTGTTGGACTCTGCAGGATAGGCGTGCGCGAAGTCTATCATCTTTGCTGTGGCCCACAGCTCCGTCTTCTGCTCGCTTACCAGATCATCCAACATGTAAACGTAGTTATCTCGTATCGTCTGCAAATCTTTGTCGTAGTTATTGTGGAACGAGTGCATGCGTTTCAGCGTAGGCACTTGCTTCCTGGTGATGCTCGGTGCGCAATCTATAATCCTAGGTGATGATGGTTTGTTGTTTGGGAAAATTGGACCATCCGCGTTGAGTTGTCCGCTGAAGCCCGTACGAACGGACTCTTTATCGTGCAGGATGGCAATGCTCAGAGGTCTGTACAAACTTGCGGATCGCTTCAACGCTGGAGGTTTCGGCTTGGTTTGTCTTAAACACCCGTTGATTTCCAGGTTCTGCTTCAGGCGTCGCGCGTCGTAGATCAAGAGAATCGAAGAGGAGTACAGTCGCACTGCGGTTTGCTTCTTAGCCCAATTCTGTATTCGCCACAAATTAACCAGAAGCTGCACCAAGAGACATCTACTCCAAGCAGTATCGCCATTGAGGAACACCTTGAAAGCTGCAATTATACCATAAACTGTAAGTCAATATATTCTTTTAAATCAAATTACAAACCTTCAATTATCGATTCCTTATTCAGTTTTTTTCCATACTCCTTTCCGTACTTTTTCAGCTTGCCGTTCGTTATTTTGTACACTTGAAAGCCCGGAACGCAGAAGCCCAGATCTCGCTTCGTCTCCTTGTACTTCTCCTGGAAACAATCATCGATCAGTACGTGCATTCTTTCACCACACTTTCAAACTATTTACATCTTCTTTTTTGATCTTATCCAGATTGGCGCGCGGATCCCACGTCCTTCTACCGATCTTGATGTCCATAATGCAGGGCTCCTTCAGCCCCTTAGTCAAATCTTCCAGCACCAGACACTCCACCAGCTTATCCCCGATCTGGACGAACTCCTTTCCGAAATACTGCGGCACAAACTGCTTGAGCTGCTTCAGGCTGGCGCTGTACGAGACATCCAGATCGTTGTAGAAACACGACTCCCGTTCACCGTTCACCAACTTGGTGATCGGCTTCAAGACAGCTCCTTTGTACTTCAACATACCTAGAACAAATACTCAGTTTAATTATAATAGTGTTTGCTTAAGGCTTTCCACTCACTGGAAAGAGACAATGTTTATATTGCGTTGGCCTTCGAGAGTATGGCACTCTGCAATTATGCGGTATCGACAATCACGCGCATTTAGCGTTGCTGCGGCTTGAAGAGACGTGTTTTATGACTCCAATCCCACTCCAGACTCGTTCGTCAAGAGAGGAAAAAACAATGCTCTAATCATATTATAAATATTGCGAGATTAAATCGGGTATTCTTATTTTTCCGATGTGGAAAATCTCTCGATCAAATCTTGCCCGGATTCTATTATTACCATCGATTAACGAATAAATCGCGAGAGATTTGCCATATAATAAAAATATTATTCGTCTTATCTCGCCAAGATTAAACGCGTCAAATACGGTTTCATAATCGATATTAATTATGCTAATGGCATTTGCCGAACAACGCAAATAAAGGACAATTATCGTTGTTCTGCGTTTCGACGATGACTGAAACAATAACTTCAACAACAATAACTTATCTAACTAAAAAACTGGTTAGCGTCAGATATACATAGATATCATGTGCCCTGTATTAGTAGAATCAACAATGAATGAAATTACAAACAGTTATTAGTTTTTTATTGTTCGTAATGCGCGATATCATCTAAACTTCATTGATAATGCAATCTGCGGATTCAACATAACTAGGATTTCCCGTAAAACCAAATTTGTAAACAGAAAACCGTAAACTTTGGTTATTATTATAAATGAACACTCGAATTACATCACACTTCCACATAATGATCGATTTAGATTACAAAACTATCCAGTTTCGTTCAAATTGTTTGTAGAAAGAAAGGCTAAACTACGTTTGAAGTCAAGAAAATACGTAATTTATTACATTTGCACCACAATACAAATGAAATAGTTCAACAAAAATGATTCAGAACTAAATTAAAACAAATTGAATTTTAGTACAAACATCTCCGTCTTTTTATTTATTTATTTTTTTTTAAAAAATTTATAATTTATATTACAATTTGAATATATTTGAACAAAATACAAATTTTATTTAGTAAATTAATCATTTGCAACGAAAATAAACAGAGTACAAAAAATCTAGACTCAATTATTAAACATTTGAGATTTATTATGAATAACCATGGTTACATAAATAAACTGTTAATCCCATGAGTATAAATAGTTTAGTAATGTTACGTAAGTAGTGATGATATCATTAATATAATTAACATTACATTTCTTGTTATATTTATGTTTAAGAATTTATTATTACAAAAAAAGAATAATTTTTAATATTGGTTTTAATGGGAGAAACAATTAAATGTTTAGACCTTGGTAACAACCCACAAAATTCCGTCGTGTCTGCATTAGAAAATAGTCGTAGGTGAGAATCAAGATCAATTATATAAAAATACATTTGAATGTATAATAGATTTATTCTAATTAATTAAATCAATTATTTTATAAACTCATCCAATTTTAGTTTAATTTTCTTATAAAATATTAGTGTCTAACAAATATTGTTTTCGGTAATACTTTTGTGGAAGTTTTTCTTTTAATTAGTGCAGAATTACAAATAAATGATCAAAAATCGCGTGACTTGATGAATCACGAGGATTTCGATTTTTTTACGATAATTTATTTGCATAAAAAGTAAAACTTTTATTATTAGTTAAAGCAATCTTTACGATATAGATTGGATTATCGTCAATTAAACTGTTTTCGAGCGAAATCATTATCACGAATAATTATAAATAAACACGATTAGTTAATTCAGTCGTTTTGGAGGAAATAACATGCGATTAGCTTAATACAGATAAGGGCCATAAAATCATGATTTATAATAAATTTATAGCTAGATTATCGATAAAAAAAAATATATTCATTCTCTTAAGCTAATTATTATAATGATTTCGAATTGTTGCAAAACGTTAAACTTAACGCTAGTCAACCAAACTTACAGTTGAGATTAGCAAGTAACCCATTATTTGTTTATATCAATAAAAAATTCAAAATTTGTAAACACTAATAATGTTTTGAATGTAGCTTAATATGTTTATAATCTATGTAATAATCATTTTTTAATTATAATTAATGGATCATACCTAGGTTGTGTCCATCATTTGTGTGTCCAGCCACCTGGTTGTCCAATTCTACTGGCTCCGGATCCTCATCAACATCCTCAACAGTTTTCTTGCTCTCATTGTTGTTGGTGGTGTAGAGACTCGGCTGATTATCCATGTTGCCATCTCCAATGTGTGCACTCAACTGGCTGGGTTGTAATCTATCGATTTCACTCTTTCCCATGGTTTACTGTTATCTAAATGTACACTTACACTTTACACCTGAAAGGGGCATAGCTTATTATTTATTATCAGTATAGAAGGATTATCAGGTTAAAAAGACAAATATATCTATAATATGTGTTTCCTGTTGCAATATACAATTTTCAAACATATGCTGTTTCAGATTGCTCCACAACGAATGAATATAAAATGAAACTTCAAATATGGTGGTGTGAGATAACTCGTACAAATTTGTCCAAAGCAAATAAGGGAGTTAAGTAAGAGTGATTGGGTAATTTGGGTGTATACAATTACTCCATACCTTATTTGAGTGCGAAGCATTCTTAACCTTGTCCACTATTTTATTCATAATATCATGTTTCCTGCTACAACCTTTCACTATGAGCACTATACTATTGTTATTTGGTATATTTGGGTCCGTCCTACTACATGTCGTGTTGTGTATAGTGAAAAGTAGTGAATGCGAGCGAATTTTGTGTGATGGATTTTTTTATGAATGAATCGTCTGGCATGGTAGGAGGTTCATGCGCAAAGCTTTCATCCTCCTCGGAGGAGATAGATATTCAAGTGGCCAATAAAATTTAAGTTCATTACGATATGCCAGACCACAATTTCTTGGGATAGAATCATTAAATTGTTATTTATAGTTTTGGGTTTTTTCATTTTCGTAACTCGATAGAAAGCAAATCTCAACAAAAAAAAATCCAATTACTATTTGATTGAATTCTTAATTGGAAAGTAATACAACCTAATCCCATTTGTTACACCTATGAAAGTTATATAATTACTTATTTCTGCTTATCAATTACTTTCTAGAAAAGTATAATTTAAGATGATCTAAATTTCTATAAGAAGGTAATTTCAAATTAAAAAATAATGATTTGATAGAAGAATATAAATGACCTACAGGTCATGTAGGTCGATGACCTAAAAGTGCACTTCTCCAAATGTCATAAATCTATCAATATATCATTAAAAACGGCTTTAATGCTTACAAATTTTAATAGTTATCATTAAACGTTACGATTTATACATCAAGTGATCCCAAAGACGTTTACGGTTGTAATAAATTACTTTCTAATGAATATTTCAATCGTAAAACTGCAGGATTCATTATAGCTTTAATTATAGCCCATCTTTAAGTTATATTTAATTTAATACTTCTAAAGTTCGCGAATATTTTTAAATATGATATAAGATTATGTGTAAGCTTGAATCACGTCTAAATCTGGGAATTCGTTAATTCTTTGGAAGCAAGTAAACATTGAAAACCAAAACGAAAATAAATCATAGTGAAATATATTCCTAGAAATAAACCGATAATTGTTATCATTTATATTTATAGTCCGTAATCTTATTGGCACTTAGCTCCTATATATTGTTTTATTAATTTATCTCTATTTTTCAATAAAAATCGATAAAATTTTATTAATAAATTTATGAAAAACCTATCAGAATATAGAAATAATTAAGATTATAGCAAAACTAATTTTATATTTTATTTACAAAAAATCTTGAACTGAAAACCTATAATTCTGGTAAATCCTATATAGATAATCTTATTAATATGTCTTCTCGCTGACCTAGTTTATAACATACATTTTTTTTCGATAAATTTAAATTATTTTATAAAATAGAATATGGAAAAATTTCGTAACCATGACTTTTTCACTCTCAATTTTCTTTTACTCCAATGAATTATTTATAAGCTTCATAAGTGAATGCAACATAGCAAATGCTAGATTATATAATTATTTACTTTTCAACTTTTGCTAGAATTAATGTTCATCTTTTAATGGAAGCAAAAAAAAGATAATTGCTTTTGATATTAATTGTAGTAATTTTAATGGAATTTTGGCATGCGTTTTAAGTGGGTTTGAAGTTAATGATTTTATTTATATAAGATTTTACCTTTCAGATCGCTTGAAAACAGGAGAAGTAAACAATGATGGTAAAGAAAAAACACATCACCTTCGTCTGTGGTGGCGATCGTCTGGCGCGGTAAACAACATTGGTTCTTCCATTCGACTTCCTTTTTCTACTATTTGGTACGACGGAACGTGTCCGAATGCTGGAGACGTGCACGAAAACACCGGCTTTGTGCGTAAGACAATTTCAACATTTTCGATGTTTATAAAATAGACGAATGATTTATAATGTAAACTCAACATAATTTGGTAGATGAATCAAATCCTATTAGATTTGGTTTGTAAATAAGAAAGAGGCAATTGGTAAACAGTTATAAGTCAAGAGGAGATTGGAACGGTATGCACATGAGGCGAATGTAGATGAGGATTAAACGGTTCCACTTAATGATAAATTTAATTCCTTCTCCGAATAACGAGAAAAGAAAATGTTGAGCGATTTCGAAAAAGCGGATGCAAATTTTTATTTAACTTCCTTTTTCCTTTCTGATCCTTCGCGTTCCAAGCAGCACCAGCAGCAGCAACAACCTTCGTTGGTTTTAAATCTATTCCGATCAAACAAAAGACTCGCCCATATAATCGCTTCGTGGTAAAAGTGTGTGACATTAAGTTCGTTCGAACGAGTCACACGCTTTGGCATTGGATTTTGGTCGGGGCGAGGCTAGTTCGTGGCTCCGGATTACAACAAATTGTTTGTATCCTTAAAGCACTTTACAATTCTTTCAACTGATGATAATGACGGATTTCTGCCGACAATTGTTAAATAACGTTCCTTCCGTTGTTTCAAGTACAGGTTTCATTTACTACATATTTATTAAGCGAATTTTTATTGTAAATAAAATAAATTCGTCCAAAGTTCTTTTACATTACGTAATTTTCATTACATGCGAAACTAGTTCTAGTATAATTATCAACAAATCATTCAACAATTGCGCAAGTAAAAAAATAAATCCTATAATAGTATCTGTTACATGTATTACGTTTTACAATTATTTACTTATTTATAATAACAAGTACCAATGACGCAATGTGACAGCTGAGGTATACAAATTTACTGATATTTTCGCTATTTTTTTAATTGAAAATTTCTAGAGATAATAACAAGCAATAATTTAAAAGTTTTAATAAAACATTAATTTTATCATATTTCCAAGAAAATGCTCTTTTTGCCTAGTATCGATGTTATAATGTTATATTCATAGCAGTAATTTCTTTTTAAGTTTTATTAAATTTGTGGCGTTTGTGGTTAATGGAAATTTAAATGTACAGATAACATCAGCATTTAACTATACCTAAAACTTCTACAGCAATTTAGTAGATAGAAATAGGTTTTAATAATATTAATTTTATGTTGTGGAAACGAAATTTTAATATATTATTATTAAGAAACTACCAGTATTTTTTATCAAAATTTACCAGTAAAAGAAACTCTACTGACAGCTGTCATTGAAAATTTGACCCATTATTGGGTCATGTCCCTTGTCAGTTTTGTTATTTTGACGACAGTACTACAATCTTCAGACATTTGAAACATTTAGTCCTTCAGTTTTGCTCCTATCAATGGTAGATTCATTCAACTGAAATAAATTATAATCATTCTAAATTCTTGAGAATTGTACAAAAAATTGACAACATTGTACGTCATTAAAATTTTAAGCTGTCAATCAAAACTATAATTTGATGCTGTCAATTTATCAACAATAAATTTATAGGTAACATCAGCATTAAGTTTTGTAAAATCAACTTTACCTAAAATTTCTACAGTAATTTTGTAAATAGAAATGGTTTTAATTTAATTTGTGGAAACGAAATTTCAATATATTATTTAATTAAGATATTACCGGTATTTATTATCAAATTTTACCGGTTATCATATTAGCTGTAGTGACAGCTGTCATTCAAAATTTGACGCATTATTGGGTCATATCCTTTGGGTTGAGAAGCGCTGCTATAAATCAACAATTACTTGTATTCATCTCGTACGCTCTCATACAACATGTGAATTCAAATCATTGTTGTTACATGAATCTCATCATTTCCCCCTCGTTCGTGACATCAATCCATATGCATTCTGGTCAAGGAAATGCATATAATTTTGGTTGCTGATGAAAAACTGGGTGGTTTCAATAACAGAAATTTTTCATCGTTTCTTTATACACAATTTACATTATTACAAAATGCAATCCTTTGATAGTCAAATAAAATTTTAAAAAAATTGTTACATAAACATACCAATTATTTTTTATTATCATTTACTCATCAGAAAGTTCATGTTTTTTCTGTATTAATTTGTAAATAATATATTATAATTTCATTTTTATTATGAAACTTGAATCATTGTTACAGAAATTATAACTCATTGGAATTTACAGTTATAAATGAAAATGTATATCCAATTATTAGTAGAATTGAATAATAATTCCATATTTTCAGTATAATGCAATCTTTATCAGGATTTAGACTATATTTATATTAGATTTTGGATGTATTCATTATTGAAAATCATTAAGAGTAAATTATAAATAATTATGTTTCACAAATAACAATTACAGCAGTTTGAAGTTTGTATAGAAACCTTTAATATTTACCTGAAGATTTGGATTGAATATTTAATTAATTTTAATAACTTATAATAATTATAACATTATGAAATATATAAATAAATTCTTACAACTGTAATTATTTGAATTAACTAAATGTTTTCATTTTTAACTAACAGTTAAATCTTTTCGAAATCTATATAGAAAACTTTAATATTAACTCGTTTATCAAAATATTAGGATTAAATATTACATTTTTTTTTAAATAAAGTAGTTTTGGTAGATGTTCTAGCTGTAACTCAAAGATGTCAGGACAGGTAACTCTCCGGAGTGTATTTGTTATAGGCTCCGGTTAAAACGTTTCCCAAAATCAACAAAAAGCATACTTACCTGGCGTAGGGGTTACCGTGATCATTAAGGCGGTTCCCCCAGGGCGAGGCCCTACCATTGCACTACGGCTGGGCTGACCCTTGCGATTATCCCTAATGTGGATAACTCGGGCGCGTAATTTTTGGTAGTCGGGACTGCGTACGCGCTGTCCCGGTCATTATTAAAATTTAAATATAATATTTCATCATTAACTATTTTTTAGTAACTGTTTATAAAACTTATTATTTTTCTGCAATGTAGTTTAATTATTTACAGTAATATTATTTGATATAATTTTATCATTATATAAAGACCACTTAGTTTTGTATAATTTTTTTCTTGGTATAATTAATTTGTAACTAATTTTAATTTAAATTATTTATAATAATAACTAATGATTTTAATTAATGTAGTTACTTTATACTTTTAGAAAATGGTAAACACAGAAGTATTTGTAGTGAATATTATGTGTTTGTGTTATTAATAACTAGTAAAACTGTTTTCTTCTAAATCCAAAATCAATATAACTATTTAACTGCCATCTGTAAACGAATATCAGAATTAAAAAGACATTGTTTCTCTGCAATAATTTATTTAAATTTATTGCAAATTTGAATTTGAATATTAGAAAGATTAGGTTAAAACTACGAAAACAACCATAAGACCCTTGTGCCCTTGACGCTGGTAGCATTCCTGAGGGTCGAGGCTTGTGCAGTTCCCTACAGTATCGTCGTTTTTATAATGAAAATTTTGACATTCAGCATCTTTTGTATATGTAAACAATCGGTTTATATTTGAAGATTCCATTTGGAAGCGAAAACAACAAGTAGGGCGCCTCCGCTTGGGCTTATTTTCGAGATACAGCTGAAGAGGATGGTGAGATGCTTTGTGGTGGGCTGTCCCTCAATTCACCCCAGAGATCCAGTTAGGTTCTTCCGCTTCCCACACCAAGACAGTCCACAGTTCAAGAAGTGGTTGCAGGCCACCGGCAACCAGGAACTGCTCAAGTGGGATAAACTGAAAATAAAGAATTGGTGCCGGATATGCTCACTGCATTTCACATCGAACTACAGGTTCAGGAACTTCTTCACCAAAGCTGATATGCCAATACCAACAGAGAATCTTCCAAGTTAATGGAACACAATTTTTTTTTAACATTTGCTTATCATTTATATTTCTTGCAGGTATGTCAGATCCCAAGAAGAAGAAGAAGGAAGAGACTGATGCCATCATGGTATGTTATTTTTCCAATTAATTATAGAGAAATATTTAAAAATAATTATTTCGTTTTAGCCTCCACCACCACTTGTGTTACCATCTACTTCGGCTCAGGTGGACTCACACATTCCAACAAACATTGTGACCAACACACCATCAACAGACATGTCTGGTATTTATTTAATTTCAGTTAAAAATTTAAAATTAACTATTTTGCAAATTGCAGTGACAGCACAAACTGTACAAGTCCAAAACAATAGTCTTAAGAGGAAATTAATATTAGGTAAGTCGATGAGTATTTCAAGTGCAAAACACTAATTATTTCCAATTTCAGTTCCTAACAATGTCAAGATAAAGTCCATAACTCAGGCAAATGGAACTATAATTGCCAAGCAATTAATATGTAAGTTGAAAGTAAAAGTAAAATTAGTCAAAGTGAAATAGACAAAGTCATCATCATTAATCTAAGCAATAATATTTAATATGTAAGTTATATTAAGCAGCAACAGAAAATACACACAACTAACTCACATTACCTGATCTCTAAATAGTAATAAATCTATATGTAAATAGGTAGGTTAGCAGTACCAAAGTTGATTTTTATTTATAGCTTAGTAAAATTATGTTAGAGCGTATTGAGTTAGATACAGTTACCGAAACTAAATCTAACTTTTATATGTTATTATTTTTGTTTTTATTTGGTTGAGTTTTGTATCGGCATATTAGGCTATTACGCAATAAAGTTTTTTTTCTTTTCCAATAGAATTGAATTTATTTCGTGTAAGATTTTTTATTTTTTTGGCTGATTTCACGCACAAAAGAAGAGACTATTAGATTTCCTGCGGATGTTCTAACTGTCTTTACTCTATGTTTAGTGCCGAGGACGATGAGCTCGGATTCTAAAGAGCAATTGTTGGGAACGCAAATCGTAGGGAATATATTAGGTAACTCGTCTGTCTGTAGGTAAATGATTCTATGTAACTTCTTATGCGTATATCTTTGCAGTACCAACTGTCTCGAATTTCAATAATAACATAGTGAGTGGTATGCCCTTAACTGGAAGTCAAGTACTCTAGCTGGACATGGGTTTATGGTTCGATTATTTTTAAAAGTACGCTTTATGTTGCAGACAAGTTACATATTGAACAGCAATATGAAGTTCCATCCCGTCAATATGCCCGCGACCAGCGCTCAAATCAAAGAGCTGCCCAATGATCCGCCGAAGGGAAAAATTGGTAAAGCGTGAAGATTTTTTTTGAATATTCCTTTAAAATTACGAATATTTCAGTGAAAAACACGCAGACCGTCACCTCGTATGCTAGTAAAGGAGCTGGCGCGATTGAGCAGAGAGAAATTAATAAATTGAAAGATCATCTAGCTGGTTTGTAGATTGATTAAATAAGTAGGACAGAGTTTTTATTTTAAATGATATTTTGTAGCGTCGGAGAAGAGCAAGGTTAAGGCCATTGCGGAAATGGTTATTAGCCAGAAGAAAATGAAGTTCGTGGAGAGGAAGAGAAAAATTTTAAGGTATCGCTTGAGGATTGCTCAACGGGAACTGAAGCGATTGGAAAATTTAAGTCCGTCGGTAAGGGAATTCCTCGATATTCAACTGAGAAGCGTCCGCAAGAAGGAGAAGAAGGGTGTGCTGTTCTCGGATA
Organism: Nicrophorus investigator; assembly: GCA_963457615.1. Classification (NCBI taxonomy): domain Eukaryota; kingdom Metazoa; phylum Arthropoda; class Insecta; order Coleoptera; family Silphidae; genus Nicrophorus; species Nicrophorus investigator. The sequence continues at coordinate 5,118,841 of OY735143.1, forward strand.
AGGATAAGATGCTCGCGTTGAGCATGTTTAGATGCAACAGGAAGTGCTACAAGATTTTGAGGGAACTCTTTGCGTTACCATCACGTTCTTCATTGAAACAATTCTTGAACTTGATCTCTATATCACCGGGAATTAACGCTAACGTGTTGTTCAGTTTGAAGTCTAAGATCAAAAGCATGGACGAGAAGGAACGTACGTGCTTGCTCATGTACGATGAGATTCCTTTAACGCCACACTTGGATTACTCGCTGAAAAGCGATATCGTTCTTGGCTTCGAAGATGATGGTTTGCACAGGAGTCAAGAGGTTGCCGACGTTGTGCAGGTGTACATGATGTGCGGTATTTTCAGGAAGTGGAAGATACCTATTGCCTATAACTTCTCAAAATCGAGCAGCGACGAGAAGAGGACGGAAAGTTTTCTCAAGGAGATGGTGACTGCTTTAGCAGAAATAGGCTTTAAACCTATTGCATATCTCTGCGATAACACCGAATCCAACATAGAGATTGTTGAAAACTTGGGGAAAGAACCAAACATTCATAGCATTGATATCGAAGATACGCATATGATACCTTTATACAATCCAGCTGGACTGCTGACGGATCTGAGGAACAATTTGGTCGGTCATAATGTCAAGTTTATGTTCAACTGCTCGAAGAAGTTGGCCAAATGGTCGGACGTGGAACGGGCTTACCACAGAGACTGCAAATCAAATTTCAGGGTAATGAATAGGCTAAGTCTGAAGAATATATCACGGAAACCTATTTCGAGGAAGAACGTCTCTTTGGCTGTGCAGGTATTCAGTAAATCCGTCGCGGCTTGCATAGAGAAATTCGTTCGGGACGACGTCTTGGAGAAAAATGCTATGGGCACCGCGTACCTCTGCGGATTTTTGGATAAACTCTTCGATAGTTTAACTGGAAATAAGTTTATAAATCTTAGATCATCGCAGAACAGGATATGGCATCAAGCGTTACTCGTTTTCAAAAGTATGGAATTCAAGAACGCTTTAGGAGTGAAGATACCGCAACCAGCCGTCATCAAGCACTGGATAAGCACGATAAAAGGCTTCCTCTCCATCAGAGAACTCTTGTTGATGGACAACAATCAAGGCAAATTTCCGCTGAGAGCATTCAATAATGGTGCCTTCAACGAGGTTTACAAGGAGATGAAGTTGCTGAAGACCAAGAGATTGACCTGCTTGCAGTATAGCAGCAGCCACAAATCGTTCATATTGGATGATTTGAGGAAAGGCAGCTTAGAAAATACCAAAGAGTTGTTCACGGACGTCGTGAACCCTGTGCAGCCCAAGTATTTGCCTCCACTCCTCCCCGAAGACTTTGACCCCTTGAAACCCTTGGACTCTATAACCCTCTGCAATATCTCCTCCTTCGTCCTCAACCAGATCGATCCAATCTTCAAGCAATGCGATATTTGCGAAAGCAACACCTTCTCCAAATCGGCTACCAACAGACTGGCTGACATCGCCAATTGCCAAGACTTTGAAGGCGAACTCGTGAGACTTCAGAACTGCGCTCTAGTACTCCTCGAGACGCTCACGGAGATCACGAACATTTGCAATTACATAATCCCTTACATCCTGCACGTGAGGCGAGTATCCGTCACGCTGCAAAATTACGTGCAGCACAATTTCACGTTCCGTTTTACAAAATGCGCGCACAGCGAGAAACTCGAAACCGTTATTCTCGAGCTATTCTTAAAGGAAGTCGTCCTCGACTACATCAAGACTCTGAACAACCTTTTGGGTGATAACAAATTGATTCTGGTGCAGCCAGATACGCTGCAGACGAGAATCTCCAAGTTCTGAAACGTTTCAATTACTCTTACCGGGGGAAAAAAAAAGACGAAATCTTAATAATAATGTTGATGTTATTTCGTATTATGTATAATATGTAAATGGTATTTGATGGAAAAGAAAATAATTGAAAAACAGGAAAGCTTTAACTCGTTGTTAATTAATTGATTGATTGATTATTAGATTTGCGAAACAAAATTAATATTTTTTTTACATATTTCGAAGAAAACATTCAATATTTTTTATAGTTATTATTAAGATTATTTGTTAAATATCTTATGTAGTGCCATTTTTTTTTCAAATTTGTTATGATAATTTAGAAATTGTTTATTCTTAGTAATAAATGAATTAATAAATTATATTCATTCAGTGTTTATACCATAATAACGCATTTTATTTTCACATTGCAATATTTTAGATTTAATTATATAAAATAAAGTAGTTTTTCGTTAATTCTAAATGAAGACTATAAATTTGTATTTGGTATAAATTTAGAAATCTTCTCTTAATTATATTATTTATCCATGGACTTATTGTCCATAATTAAAATATTGATTTAAAGTGAGATAAAATATTAATTTTCTACAGTTTTAAAAACAATGTTTAAAATTTAAATTTATTTACTTAAGATAAGAAAGTGAATTACTTTTCTTTAAGAATTATGAAACTTTGTACGGTTCTGCATAGAGGGCGAGAGCGCTCTTTTTAATTTGATTTATGTATTTTTAGTATAGATGTCTCTACTAAGCAGATGAGTGATGTTGCATCAAAAACAACGTTAGTATTTTTGAGGGCTATGTTAGATGTCATGTGAGGAGCAGATTATTTAGATGTTAACGAGTGTCTTCACGAGGTAATAAAGTGTTTTACTACAATTCTGTAACAACTTAAAGTGGTGATTGTTGTAATTCTGTAGGTGATGACTGATCTTCAAGGTGAACAGAAAGTTGATCATCAGATGACAAGGTGTTTGTTTCCAAGCCAACAGTTGTTGGAGTTTTAATTGTTGACAGTTGTTTGCGGATTCAATTGTTGCGAAGGTGCTAATCATATGAGTTGGGTAAGTGTGTTGTTAAATAATAGTAGAACTGCAATTTCGGAAATGGTATTAACAGGTAGCATTTTGGTTATAGGTTGTATGGAGATGAATAGCATTGAAGATGATAGACAAAGATGAGTAAGGCTGTATCATCATCAGGCGATAGCCTCTGACGTTAGCGTGTTTGTTTATTGCGGTTGTCAGGGTTGTCAGCTGAGTGTTGTTGACGGGGGGCGAACATTTTTGGATAGGAAAATAGGAATAATCAGGTGATAGTTGCGCTTGCGCTACGAGCGTACCGCCAACATGGTCCACGTACGAAGCCCGGTTCATCATTTGTTGCATGCAGTCAGCTCGTCGAGGTTAACCGGTATATATCTCGTGGTGGTAGTATTGTCATGCCGGCGCAGGATCTAGAGAAACAAGGTGCTCACGTTCTTAAAGTCCTCAACATGAAACCCATCGTCTCCTCCAACAACTCCCACGAGGAGCTCATGCCCCACACCGTGGACCCAGCTGAAGATGAGGGCCCCACACTCAAAGACGTTACAAGGCGCGAGTGGATTTCCATATTTATACTGTGCTTCGTTAATTTGATCAACTACATGGATAGGTTCACATTAGCAGGTAAGAACAACATTATTGCTATTTACAGTATAAGCATACACCTTCACCTCAACCTCAGCATGCACCGAAGTCGCCGAATTCCGCGGAACCAGAACCCGTTACAATACCCGTTAAAAAAAGTTGTATCATACTTCACGTGTGCATTCACCGAAACCGACACACGGGAAATCCAACTGAGATCACCTTCAGACGCAAAATCAATCCCATTATCTCCTAAACTTTCAACATGTTCTTATAAATTTACTCATTTAATACCAATGCTTCAAGACACTATATTCCCAAAGGAATTCCACTTTTGGCGCTCGAATCCAATTTGAATGCGCTTCCGCCGGATACGAAACAATTGCCAATTAATTCTGTTTCACTTCAATGTATTGTCAATCGATTGTTTACCACCAACATATGTCAAAGAACACTTTACAACAGAATTATTGTTATAATTAAAACTAATAAAATTAACCATATTTATATTTTCTAAAGGTAACTTTGCTACAAAAGTTTGATAAACTTTATATTTCCGAATGATCAAAACAATTTAGTCATTACGTGAATTAATTCATTGTAATCTACAGTTTCCCCTAATTTCATCAACGTAGATGATGATAATCAATTTTTATTATCTTTCATTAGATAAATAATCAATAGTTTTTAATCGAAATATTTTTTATTTATAAAACTTATATTTATAAATTGCAGTGTTAGTTAATTATAATTAATGAAAAATAATGGGTTTCTCTGATTATTGATGAGTAATTAAATTTATCCTGATTGCATCAGTTATGTTATGAGGACACGTAATCAATAGGACGTTAAAAATAATTTACGTTTTTCCAGAACGATGTCCGCAAATGACTTTATAATATTTGTAATGTATGGGATCTTCATAATTATTCGTTTCAGAAATGACGCAAATATGGTTAAAAATAAATCAAGTTCAAAGGAAGTTTTCTTTGCGCAGAAATAACTTTCTACTCAATCATTCTATGAAAAGTTTGAAAGAATAATATTTTGTTTATTTAATAGAATGATGTAAAATTTAGTAATTCAATAGATGATTATGAATTTATTTGATTACGACGTATGATTGATGATGATCCGTAATTAAATAAGTTAATTGCGGGAGAAAGAGGGAGAGAAAGTAGGTAATGGCGTGTTTCGTTCATGATTAAAGTCGGCGGTTCAATGTTTCCAAACTTGGATCAAGAACCGTGGACAATTGTAGCTAGTTAAGCGGTGGTGGCCCGTCATTACGAGTGCTAAATATTTAACGGTAATGCTGCATGCAGGAGGGGCGTTTTTGATACGGGGTTGTTGCGGTTGAAGGGTGGAATGGAATAAGAAAGATAAATAATGGGAGGATGAAATATTGACAATCGCATATTGATTGTGCGGAATGAAGGGAGGAGAATCCAGGTGCGTTTAAGTTTTATGAAGTGACATACTTTTTATTTTTCTATATATCATCCGGGTAGATGAATGAAAAATAGTTCCTGTTTGCTTTGTACAAATTGCTATAGACATGGGATGATAAATATGATGAATGAACCAGGTGGAATAGAGTACTTAAAATTGACAGCTTGTGAAAGTTAAGCAATGCAACTCTACTTAATATTTAAAAATTTCGAAAATAAATAATTAAAAAAATCGTTAAATAATTGATTTCAGAAGAAATATTATAAATTTTACTACAAAATAAATATAAATTGAAGTTCTCGCATTATTTAAAAAAAAAGTATTTAAAATTGACAGTTTGTGAAAGTTAAGCAATGCAACTCTAATAATTTCGAAAATAGATAATTAAAAAATCGTTAAATAATCGATTTGAGAAGAAATATTACAAATTTTACTACAAAATAAATATAATTTGAAGTTCTTGCATTATTTCCACTAGAATTGTTATTTTCAAAACCAGGGAGATGAATGAAAAAATTGCTTTATACAATTTATGATAAATGTGGAGAATGAGCCAGATGGCATAAAGTACTTGAAATTGACAGCTTGCGAAAGTTAAGCAATGAATTGGTGATTTCAACTTAATATTTAAAAATTTCGAAACTAGATAATTAAAAAATCGTTAAATAATCGATTTAAGAGAAAATATTACGAATGTTTCTACAAAGTCACAAATTATTTTAAAATTATTTCCTGATTTAATGTTATTTAAAACATACTTTCCAACTACATAATTTTGAAGTTATTTTTAGGTTGCGGTAATGATGTGTTTTAAGAATAGTCCTAATTAGCTCCGTCGAATTTATTGTATGCTAAACATACTTAAATTGGATTAAATCCGGACAGGAAACTTCTGTTTATATCACTAAAATAGTGTAGCCTCACAATTGTTTTTACTCTTATACCTAGTGTATTTCCGTACGATTTATTGCATTAGTGGCGCAGACATCGCCTTTTTCCCTTACTTTCTCCCCCGGTTTACAGCCGGCTGAGAGAATTATGATAGGTAAACAAACTTGAGTCTATCCACTAAAAATAATCAGATTCCAGTGAACCCGACTTATTAGTTTGTATATTTTCGATTCAGAATTCTTGTTTTTACTTTTACTTAAACAGTTAACAACATCTGTTTGAAATGCTGCATTTATTTATCTTAACTTTATTTATTTGTAATTAAAACAATTTCCTTAATTTTAATTGTTTGCGCAAATGCATTTCAAACAATGGAAATCGATGGGAAATTAATGCAAATCAAATTCGCGATTTGCGCTAAATTGATTTTGTTGGTGAAAGGAATCTTCCAGCTGCAATTGAAATGCCAGCGAGTTGGAAATGTGACCTTAAAAGTTAAGACTATTTGCAATCTGCGATTCGATAATTCGATTTATAAATACGCGTACTCTCATTCATTATTCATGCAAATTTGAATGCAGCGTAGATTCTAATATACAAAAACAATATGATTAGTAACAATTTACGTAGTTGACATATTTTTTTAGACAAATTATTAAAACTAATTTGACAATTATTTATTAATTTGACATTAACTTTAAAGTAGAAACTTCATAGTTCATTAACTTTATAGTTACTGAGAATTAAATGCAATCATCTTGTAACATTAGTTTACGTTTTTAGTGCATGGTGAAACATGTGTTTCAAACAAGAATTGCTGTTATACATCTGTGGTCTATAAAACGTCACTGGAAAGTCTGCGGTCTATAACATTAGATTTACGATAATGTTCCTACATATTTTAATTATATTTTTTTTGTTAATAAAACGTTACATTTTAATTGAAAACACAATTTTTTATGTAATAAATCATTATTAATTAGACGTTAAATTTAAATAGATTTTTTAAAAAATTATATTCATTAGTAAACAAATTATTTCATTTAAATTTTTGTTTTCAAATTAATTAGTTTTAGAGATTTCAACATTAATTGAGAAGAGATGAAACTAGATAATTAAAAAATCATTAAATATTAGGAAATATTACTAATATTACTACAAAGTTACAAATTATTTTTAAATAAATCTTCAATTTCGGGAAGATGAATGAAAAATTTTAAATTTAAATTGATTTTTTAAATTATTATATTCATTAGTGAACAAATTATTTCATTTAATAAATAAGTCAATGTTGATGTTAAATTTAATTAGAATTTCAAATTTTAATTAGTTTTAGAGATTTCAACATTAATTGAGATGAGTTGCAAATAATATTTCTGATTGTAACTTTGCGTAATGCAATGCAATGATGAAACGACGAATGTATTTATGTTAACAAAACAAAAAAATAATTGTATGATTGAAAAATTGAAATATAATTTAATATTTTTCTTATTTTATTTAATTTCTAATTTCTAAACATATTCTGTGCATTTTATATTTGCATATTGTAAAAACCGGTGATTCACAAAATATATCCTTGATTCAAACCAGAAAATGCGAGTCATGTAGTTTTTTTTTGTGATAAGCTAATGGATTAATTACAAGTCTTGTATTTATAAACTAATTTTTATTTAGTGTTTGTAATATTATTTGTAACTATTTTGTGACTTCATTTAATTATCTGCTAATTAATTTAATGAATTATTTTGTGATTTAATTACAATTAAAGTAAATTATAATTTTGGGTTTTATAATATTTTTTTTTGTGTTTTAGAATTAGTTTGGAAGAGGCATATGGTTGATGTTGTTTCAGTTTCGGTTGAATTGCAGAGCAATCTTGCAGCAGTAATTAGTAAATTAATGGTTTAGAAATCAATTTATTAATGTTCGCGGGGTTAGATAACGTCTCGTGTTTTGTTTCGCTTAATCTCGAGATTAGAGTCGAGCGAAAAAAAGTGTACACAAAATAAATATAAGAAGATACTAGGATGTGTTATATATAATATTTGTTTGTATATATATATATATATATATATTATTATTCGACTATAGTCCATGTTTATGTTCAATTCTATTTACAATCTGTCAAAGTTCCGATAAAGACCTAATGGTGTCCATAATGATATCTCACTTGCACGACCTGCGACCTCCAAGAACTGACCATGGATGGCGTAGCTCTTAAGAGTATCTGTAAAACCGACTGCATTTCTTTTCAACGTAAAACCAGATCAGCACACATCGCGAAAGTGCTTTCACTTCTGCGCGATTTCTACTTTTCCGGTCGCGAATAGCATTCCTTTCGCTTCTTCAATATAAAGAAAAAAACGCACCCAAACTTTCGTTGCGTCGTTGCGACTTTAAGAATAGTTTCGGGATGGATTTTTTTTGTCCCTTCTGGACGAAAAGCGAAAATAGGTTCGCGGTCATCTCTGCATTCATGTTATTGGATTTTCGGATATTCTGGCACCGTTTCAAGTAGACATTGCGAATAAAACGTAACAAGGCTACGCTTCAATTATTCGCGCTGCTCCCATTTCGAATACACTTGTTCATTCATTAAAAAAACTTTGCTTTTCTTCTGCTTGGACTCGTGATGACCTTGTCAGTTTTTTTAAATTGATGGCACAACGTTTAAAACTAAATATTGTCATTACCGTGTTTTTTAATGAAGGACGTGTCGTGCTCTGAAATCTTGACCCAGTGTGTCTATTATTTTAGTTAAAATTATGGAGCGTTACATAATGAATTTTTATAAAAAAAAAATATTTTCATACAATAAATTTGCATTTCCTGCATTTAGAACTTACATATTGAAAATAACTTCCTTTTGTTGATTGTCAATATAATTAAAGCATGTGAACTTAATAATGAGTTGTTACTTAATATCAACTCTTTTTTGGTTTGTATGCAAATTTTTTAAACTACAGTTTCAGAATATTAAAGCTTGAAATAGATTGTGCTTATATAATCATATTTTTTTTATTAAATTTATTTATTTGTAGTTTGATAATTATAATAATGAATACTTAGACCCAGAGTGTCTATTATTTTAGTTAAAATTATATTAGCGTTAGATAACGAATTTTTACAAAAAAAAAGATAAAAAGATTATTTTCATACAATCAGAGAATTTTTAAATTGTTAATAAATTTTGATTTCCTGCGTTTAGAACTTACATATTGAGAATAACTTCCTTTTGTTGATTGTTAAGAAAATGTAAAATTAATAATGAGTTGTTACTTAATAACAACTTTTTTTTTGGTTTGTATGCAAATTTTTCAAACTACAGTTACAGAATATTTAAGCTTTAAATGGTTTGTGCTTACATAATCATATTTTTTTTTAATTAAATATATGTATTTGTTGCATTATATTAATGAAAATGGAAAGTGGATAATTACAAACATGACAATTGCATGTTGCATAATTATTGCTAATATTTACATAACAAAACATGCGTGATAACGAATTGGAACTGTTTGTCTATTTATGGCTTTACTTGCACTTTCATATTAGGTAGAAGTATTAAATCATTTAAGTTTTTTTATATAATTTTATAAAAATTTCACTATTGCGTTTTTGGATACGTTTTCTAATTTGGTATAGAAAAAATTGTAGAAGTGTAGTTAATAATTCACATCTCATGACATTTGTTAATGAAAAATGTGTTACGGGATGTGCAACTCGGGAGGTGTCAATGGGTTTCGTCAATAAACCGAATTATGTTCATTTTAGTTGTTGTAAACGAAGGAAATATCAGCGTCGAAACGCTTATCATTTCTGTTTGCATTCATGACGTGTACGATAACTTCATAATCAGAAATCAGGTGATTTCTCGTGGAAGCAGATTGGAAGTGCGTTATATTTAAAAAAAAATGTATAAATAATAATAGAATTTTCCAAACAATTAGTATAATTACGAGATATGGAAAATTATTAGATTTAACGTTTTTTTTCTTTTGAAGTAAAAATTACAAGTTGAATGTAATTTATCTTGCAAGTACGATTATTCTGTTTTTCTCACAGCGAAACGCGATATTACAGAAATTAATTTTGATTAACTCTTAAATTTAAGAAACATTGTGTTTCAGTAACATTTATTAGATTTAATTAAGTAGTAATTTTGGTTTTTATAAATTTTTTGCTGAGGCGCCATCTATGAAATGCGCGCGAACTAAATTAAATTTAAGAAAACAATTAATTAAAAAGATCTTAAAACACTAAACTAAACCTGGATGGATGTGAGTAAAATAGAACCCATAGATAAAGGAAAGTCCCTTTTCTGTACCTTTTTAATTAGTCGTATCAGAAGATCTCGTGTTAAAAGTAATAGTTTAGTTTTCAATAGATTGCATGAATCATCAAGTGACTACATTTTATGTTTATTAACGCTGCTGACGTGGCATCGAATGATATCGTGATCTGCAACGAAATCCGCCTAAAAATAATATTGATGGAAAAATTCGCAGTTGCAGACACGCAACCGCGAAAATAAGCTATTTTTAATTAAACCACTGTGTTTTTCAAATCTAATTTGAAAATTATAGATAATTGACAATAATTGCGCAAATTATGTATCGCTGTTTTCCTCTCCTATCGCGCATTGTTAGAAATCATACGATTCTAGTATTTTTTTTAAACTTGATTCGAACGTAAATAAACAAAGATCATCATCATCATAAAAGCCACGTCATCTCAATAATTGATTGATTTATTATTCTCTGCAATCGACTTAATTATAAATTATTGAAAAATGTAATATAATAATATCCAGCTCGTAATTTGATGCGGATTAAAAAAAATGAATGAAATGCATACTTATATAATCTGTAACGATAAAGTCGTTCGATGATAGGAGGAAGTAAACAATGCTAACGGCGAAACCAACATCATCTTCCTTCATTGATTCATGTTTTATTTATTGGGTGTTTTGTTTCAAGCGAAATTCTAGACGTAATTTAAACTATTGTTAGAACAAGTTCAGGATTAAATTTGAGCCAAGTTATCGTTACGCATTGTTTCAAACGGATTTTTATTGGATATATTTTCAGTACTATACAAATAAATTTATACGATTAAAGTAAATTTATTGATTGATTAACACATTATGAAATACATTTATTGAAGTTATGTAAGTTTATTTGAATCAGAGTTTTATTCTTTTGACAGATTGAAGTATTTCATAATATTCTTCTGTCTCAAAAATTATTTAGTGTTTATTATTAATTATTTAAGATGGAAATATAGACTTGTTTGAGAATAGTATAACATAAAGACTTTTCGTACTTATATATAAAAAGTATGCTTAATTTTGCGTAATTTTGCTTACGAAGTCTGCAAGAATTGCGGTTACGGAAAGTGCATTTGCGTTACTCGTTGTTTACGTTCGTTGGGGAATTGCGTAACGCGGATCCGTCTTCTGATATGACTTCTTTATTGGATTCCCTGTGAACGCGACTCGTCGTCTATAAATAGAGTGTAAATATAGCCCGGCTGCACGTTTTATCCTTTAAGTATGCGACGGCGGCGGCGAAGTCCACCGGACAATGGGATCCCATCTCGGGCGCAGATGAACCATAGTGGAAAGCAACCCCCAAAGGACCCTTCGGAGGCGGCTATGTCGTTTGTTTGCATCTGGGGGACGGTAATTCCCCCAGTGCGAAAACGCGATGGGATTATGAATATTCATTTTTCGCAACAACAACAGAAAAAAAAGGTGATGAAGGAAAATATGTTGGTTTGGGGAGGATGAACGGCTGCGGCCGTTGATAACGTTTCCATTGTGGACGAAATTAAGGATTCACCCCCTTTTTGCTGATAAAAATGTCATCATCGCCGTCGCGTATTTTCACCCGTGGTTGCGCAATGATTTATTACTTATTATGCAATTTTGGGAGTAGCCAGTCTGGTCCGCGTGTGTGGGCTAAATTGCATTTACATTTCCACTGTAATCAAAATATGAAACCACGAAAATTTATGTATCATCGCTTTACATACTCGTTTATGTAAGCAGACTTAAGTCATTATAAATACCCGGTCAATGGTTTCCACTAATACTTTTCATTCATAAATTTATTTCTATAATACTCATTCATTTCCAGTTATAAAATTTAATTAATTCTAGGAAAGTTCATTACTTTCAAAGACTTATATTTTTATTTCAACGCTTAAGATATTTTCTTAAATAGTTTTTTCATTGGTTAATTTTATTTAATATTTTACTTTGATATTATTTTCTCTTAAAAAAAATCTAAATTTATTTCATGTTTAACTGACACTTTTTCAAGGATATACAATGTTACCGACTTCAAATATTGATTATTTAATATTCTTGCAACTTTGTTGATTTACCTAATATTTGTAATATTACAGTAATGCACATCAAATATTACAATATTTCGTTTATGCTTTACGAGAAAATAGTAAAATGACTAAGACTTAATGTGTTTTGTAATTGAATAAAATCACTTGCATTAGACTTTAATTGGACGGATGAAAGTGATTTCGAAGTGAACGAGCGTCGTGTGCGTCTTTTTACGAAGATTAATACAAGCTTCTACAAACTGTTGTTAATTGCACTTTACGCAACATATGCATTTAACACACCTTGTATCGCTCATATGAATGTTATTTATCAACAACAGTTTAACGGCAAAATTGCATAATTCCTAAAATAATTACGCATACTGTAATAATAATATTTTAATATTTGATGATCTAATTAGCATGCGTGGTTAGCGGTAATTAAATAAAACGTGGATTTTTTTTAAACTAACTAATCAAAAACGTCAAAAGTTCAATAGTTGCAAACTTTTATTGTAAAGTACTAAATCTGAATGACGTATGTTCCTAACAGATATTGTGGGGTGGAATGCTTTTAATAAGAAAACTTTCGGGTCACCCTTATTTTATTTTTTTTCGTGGAGGAAGTAACTGACAAAAGGGCTTCTATTAACCGTGTTGTTGACACACAGAAGCGTGCGTTGAGTGCACGTGTCGGGAGAGTTTTTTTTTTCATCCCCCGGAGGGGGGACACATGGGGATGACGGGCAGAACCAACCCCCCAAAAGCGAGCACCCTTCTCTGAACATTTTTTGACGGGTGCCGCCGCCAGAAGCGCACGTAGAGTTTTTCTCATTATCGCGTGGCCGACTTTCAACCCAGGCCAATTCCATGTTTTCTCCGGGGGCGGTGTTGTTATGATCATCATCCACCAACGGAAAGGAAAATAAAGAACACCCCCGCATTCACGTTCCTCGGCAACGAACAAGCTTCTGCTCCGGGTTGCTTGGCAATAGAATGGGAAAAAGTTAATTAAGTATTGAAATTATGGTGCACATGAAGGAATATACCATCCGTTGCTTTTATCATTATCTCTCTCCCGTTTGCTGCTGGGATGGGAAAAGTCTACGGAGCGGCGCATTCTAATCAGAATGAAAGGTTTCGTGACGTTTATGGCTTATTTATGATGTGATAAAAAGTGTTCTTCACTTGGTACTTAGTAATATTTCTTTTCTGGAGATGCCATCAAATTACATTTTAACTACCTATATAACACTTATACCTAGGTATACCCGTTTCTATATTGAATCAAACAAAGTTTAACAAATCTTAAAAATTACAATTTTTACAATAAACTAAGTAAAAGTGTCAAAATTATTTAAGTCACTTATCATTTGGACTATTAACACATTTTTTTAGTTTTGTTACAACTTTTTATAATGCTTGAAAATAGATCTTTGTTCATTCATTTAAATCTATAACCTACAACGAATGTCTTAACAATTGACCTTAATCATACTTGACATCAGACTTTAATCGATCGATTGTCCAGTATAAAAATTTGCAGTTCTCCAATTCAACATCATATTCTTTTCCTTAATTACAGAATGAAAGGATTCATGATGTGATAAAAAGTGTTCTTCACTCGTCTGTACACTTGGTACTTAGTAATATTTCTTTTCTGGAGATGCCATCAAATTACATTTCAGCTACCTATAACATTTATACCTAGGTAACCGCTTCTATATTGAATCAAACAAAGTTTAACAAATCTTAAAAATACAATTAGTACAATAAACTAAGTAAAAGTGTCAAACTTATTTAAGTCACTTATCATTTGGTCTATTAACACAATTTTTGATATTTATTTTTATAGCATATTTGAAAATAGATCTTTGTTCATTTATATAAATCGATAACTTACAACGAATGTCTTAACAATTGACCTTAGTCATACTTGACGTCAGACTTTAATCGATCGATTGTCCAGTATAAAAATTTGCAGCTCTCTCCAATTCAACGTCGTATTCTTTTCCTTAATTATGGTTCGGACAAGTCGTGCATGCGGTCGCGTTATGTAATTTAACAGGAAACAAACATGCAAATAAGTATTGAGTGTAAAATTACTATTTATATGTATACGAGTGGCATGATTTCCGTGAACCAATGCAATGCAGGCTCGTGCACCGCTCAGTTAATTGTGGTTTAAGTCACCTGTTCGTTGCCCATACCAGACCGGTAAAAAAACGAGAGAGAGAATCCAAATAGTATTTCTATAATTAGAATAGGCGCATGAAGATGGTTTATGATGCAATCGATAAGATTATTTTTAACTTGCTGCGCATTCGGATAGAACAAATTTTCTAGATTCCTTTCGTAGAAAAGTAAACCTAAATCCTTTAGGTTTTCAATAAGTTCTGATTCAGTTCTTTGCATTATGCGCGATAATTCGGGATCGTTCATGCAATTTGAAGCGTGAGTTGTTTGTGTAAGTGGACTCTTAATGATGGCGGTATGCATTGTGGACCGGATGGGACCTTTTAGGAAAAGAATGAGCCACTCCACATACGCGCTCATACACAACACGTGCCACTCGAAGAGCGAGGAAACTTCGAAAGCCCAGAATCGTCGTTTCCCTCTTCAGATCAATCAACATTTATGAAATCCGTTATATTCATTCAGTCCTCGCACCATTGTCTCATTCATCCTTTTTTTTTTACTCATCAATCACTTAAATATACAATTTGCATATACAAATCTAAGTAATAAGTAGTGTATACTTTAAGTAACTTTAAATTCTTTAAATAACAAAAATTAACACATTTTTTTGGCAAAACTTTAATTTCAAGAAATCGTACTTTTTTACTCAAATACTTCACTAAAAACATCTGCTTCAGAGTTTGCAGTTGTCCCCATATTATATTTACCTGGCAAAAATGACAATGAAAGCTAACACCTGTCAAGCTTTGAAATTTTAAAGTCTTTCTTTTTAATACACGTGCTTCTGCATTTCTTTACATTTGATTTATCTTCATATATTTATGGTTTTTGCGTCGATAATTGATAACACTTAGAAATTAGCAATTATTGCTTTTCTATGTCCGTTTAATGAAATTGCGATGTTTTTATTTATTATCAATAGCCAAAGTTCATTCAACGTAGTCAAATGAGACTTTTTTTTTAATGATTATTTGTTTCGTATTTATTTTATAATTATTCAAGGAAAAATTGTTTTTATTTATAGCGAGAAAACTGCAAGTGGAAAAAAATAATTTATCTATTATTGTAATTTATTGAAGGTAAAGGTAACTTTTATTGTGGGCATTGTTAACTTTAGTTTATTGATGTTACAATCAGTTTCGAATCTTTACCTTTAGGATTAAAATCTTGATGGTAGCTAAAGATAGGTTTAAATAAAGCTGGTAGAGTTTTAATTGGAATACATCGCATTCTGTAATTGATTTCTTGTTTATTTTCTTTAAAACATGTTTTTCCAAATATTCACTGAGATAACAGCGAATTGCGTTTCAATGCCGAAACTTTCGTAACGTCGATAACGTAATACACAAATTTGTAGAGTAATTAATTACGGTTCCATCAACAAATATTGATGTTAATGGTAAAATAATTCCATTCGTGCAGCAAATCCATCAATGCTAATGCACATACCCATATTTTCGGTTTTAAATTTTTGATGTGCTCGTGTTAAATCCAAATGGGTAGCTGCATAATAATAATAATAAAAAAAATGTTGGAATAATGAAAAACATAATCATAAAAATGTTTGAAACGTCGATGAAGAGATACCAAGAACCATTAACGCTTGTACCCATTAACGTCCTCCTGGGTATCTCTCCTTCATCTTTCATTATTATTTTTGTAAACCTTCTTCAGTTTTAATTCACTGACTGCATTCCATTAAGCATTATAGGATTAATGGATTTGATGGTGCCGCCTTGTTTACCAAAATTTCTTCTCACACTTTACGAAAAAAAAACAAGACAAAATCGTCTGTGTCCAAATTTGAATTTTATTTATTTATTTTTTTTGTATCCGTCTTTCTTTATTTTGGCTTTTCTTTTCGAGCAGTAGCGCAAAGGTCAAGAGTCTAAATATAATTGGAGCCGGTTCCAAGGATTTATTACATTGTCCGCTATTTGTTTCAATACTAGTAGGAAAATAGACGTTTTTTTTCGTTCATTTTCGAAGCATATTTGTAAGAGTCATTGCCAGTTGAGCTTCAAGTTGATTCAGTTAATGATGTTTTAATTGATGGGATTATCAAAAGAAAGCTCTTAATTAAAGTCGAAGCTCATTTACTCGGGACATAAAGTTTCGAAGCGTGTAACTAGAAAGTAATGAAACGAACATAGAAATGATGTTTACTGTTGATGAAGTTTAAATGATTATTACATGCATATTTACTCGAGCCAGACGTATCCTTGAATATTTATTACGTAAAACTGAGTGCTAAGTTCATAAATAATGTATTAATCTTTCAAAAATGCTGAAAAATTTTAATTTAAGAAAATTGTTTCATTTCGAAAAACAACCTTTATAATATCTTATAATATTTATGAATGATTCAATAATAAATTAAGACTATGCTATAAATAGTATTCGTAATGGAACTGTCCAAAAATATGCGATAGATTTAAGGGACTAATATTTTTTCATTGAGGGGTGCGCTATGACTAATGCCTGACAGATGTTTTTTTTTATTCTCTGTTTCGCTCGATAAATTTCGTTTTTATTGTTTATTTTTGTTTTAGCTTAATTAGTGAGGGTGAAGTGTGAGGGTAGGAGGAGCTGTTATTTCAAGGGACTTAAAGTAATTTATCACTGCGTTTCCTAAACCGCGCGGAAAATGGAAATTTAATTTGCATTTATCTTTATTGTTTTATGAAGAAGTTTGGAATAATTAGATTTTTAAAATTAACTATTAGGAAAAAGGTATATTTAGGTATTTAGTTTAGTATCTTTTATGATTTGTGAGCTTAGGTTTTAAATAAATAGAAATAGTTTTGTGGAAACGGTTATTTTGTCAATTAATTGTAATTATTGAAGTTAGTAGAACTTTATTATTTATTTGTAAGGATTGAGTTGTGAATGAAATATGAAATAATAAAGGTGAGATTAGTTTGGTGACGTGGCTACTTCGTGTGTGTTCGGGATTAATATTTGATGCATGAGTTGTAGCGTTATTTTAAATCGGGTTTATTTCGAGCGGAAAGTATATTCGGGACGGGCCGGAAACGGAATTTCTGAAGCTCTGCGTTATTTTCAGTTTTTCTTTCGATGCGAAAAGTGGAAGAGGGTGGTAACATCGAAACGCTCTTTGGGAGTTGCGATTCTTGAATTGCAATGAGCACTTTGTGGTGAATCTGTTACAGACTCTTTCCGTTTATCCATATTTAGGTTTCAAGCTTCGGCTTTAGAGGCAACCACCCTAATGGATGTGAATATTGATCGATCAGGCGTTTCAACAAGTCATACATCGTCGATACATCAAATCGAATGTTGTTTCGGTTTCGGGGAAAGCTTTTTTTGGGTTTCGGTATAAGGCAGAGCTAATTTTGAACTTTCAAATTGTCTCACGTTCGTGTGCTGGATGAACATAAATCGATGTAGGAGAGGAAGGAATGAATGGTTTCGGTTCTTGGGGGCATACAAAAGGGTTGTTTACTACGTGGCTCAAGATATGGGAGATCGAGCCGGGGCTCTCTCCTTCGAAGGCAATTTCACGTTATGGGGGCGCCCCAAAACACGACCATATAATAACACAGTATTATCCGTGTCCGCTGTGTAATATATTCATGGAGTACAGCATACATCCAGCTGTGTCGTATATCACACGGATTTATCTCTTTAAATTCTGTTTCGGGGTTGGTTGTAAATTATGAAAACTTATGCGCGCACACACACACAAGTCCCCATCATCCACCATACGGATTTATCTTTGTAACAAGGAACGAAAGCCATCATGATTTATTACATTCAATGTCCATTTTGTTATTAATTGTCGAATGGGCAATAATGTATCATTCGATGCCATTTTGCTGCCTCTCCATAAATTTCTTCCACAATGAAAACAATTCAATAAACATCTGCGGCTGCTGAACGAACCTATGATCCACCGGCCGGTTTTCGTGTTGTTACATCAAACCTGTTTACAAAAGTAATCAAAACACGCGACATCAATTAAATTCTTGAAGTATTTATGTCTTAAGTGTAAAACATTTCACAATGCAACTTACATAATCCGGATAATTGAAACCGGACTCTTCAAAGAATTACTTAAGTTCAAAATTCATATTAGTGTTTTTTTAATTAACAACAAAGTTAGTAGAAATGCAATTTAATCTTTCATTTTATTGCGTCAATTTACTACTTTTTTTATATTGTTTCTAAACAGTTTCAATTACACAACATTTTGATGCCGCTATGATTTCGAAACAATCATCCAATTATTTGTTATTATTTTATTCCTCTCGTGCCTAAAACTAACTTCAATAATTTGAGTTACGTAATAAACGGTGTAATAAACGACTCTGCGAATTGTATTAATATTGTAAAAATCAATTAATTCAGCGTCGACGTTTGTATCGATTTTTTTTTAGATTTATTTGAAGCCTTGACTTGTTGACGTAGGTTTCCTTTATGTTGCGGAGTTTTAAGTAATATAATATTAAAAAAATAAGTATCACCGAGTTAAAACGCTTTCACTGCGATGAAATTACCTCGATAAAGAGTATACGCTATGCAAATTTCGTATATTAAATTGTAAAAAGTTGTTAATGGTTGGAGGAGGTGGAAGGCATATATTGGAAGCGTGCCTGCACATATTTCACAATGACACTCGGAATTGGTTAAATTGGATGAGATATTGTCCGGCTTCGTGATCCAGAAAACAAGAACGAAAAGTGCCATCGCACGCTGCAAACGTACATACAGGACGTAATCTGATAAAGCCCTTTCCGTATGCAGGGGAAACTGCGGCAATAGTTCATGCCTGTTCACTTCCTTTACCCGGGATGATTGCAACCCCGTTAATTGCATTACGGCCATTATTACCAACGGCTTATCGCGGTTTACCCCGGAAGCTCGTCTACATTATCTAAGGACAAACCGGAAATTGATTTTTTTTTGGTTGTGTGCTCGAATAACGAGAGTGCAGGGGAATTTAAAAAGAAAATACTAGTCCTGTCTGCGTTCGCACGATGATGAAACTCGGGAGACTATTTTTAGATTGTTTCTTGAGAAGTCGAGAAATGCGAGAAAGCCCATCCCGTTTTATTTTTATACTTTTGAACTGAATCTAATATTTTTGTTTTGTTCTCAGGTATACTGGATGATGTTAAGAAAGAGTTCGATATTGGCGATAGCGAAGGTGGACTTCTGCAGACGAGCTTCGTGCTCAGCTACATGGTCTTTGCGCCATTATTCGGGTACCTAGGTGATAGATACAATAGACGTTATATAATGGCTGGGGGCGTTCTTCTTTGGAGCCTCACCACCCTCGTGGGCTCCTTCATGGATGTGAGTTAATTAACAATTTTTGAAGAGAATTTTTTTTAATTTTATTTATATCTTTTACAGCATTTCCCTATGTTCATCATGTTCCGAGCTCTTGTCGGTATCGGCGAAGCCAGTTACTCCACGATAGCCCCAACGATCATAAGCGATCTCTTCATAAAGAATGTAAGATCCAAGATGTTGGCGCTCTTCTACTTCGCCATACCTGTTGGAAGGTGAGTCAACGACTTTCAATGAATTGGGGTCGTTTTGCGTAATCCACTATCAATGAGATAACGGTGGCAGAGAGAATGAGTTATCTATTTTTCTTTTGTAAATATTTACGCTTTCAAACCTGAAACAAAAATCCATTTTTGTTTTGTTTGCCGTATATTTACTCTCTCTCTCTGCTCTTGTGCATCATCATCTCCCTTCCATCTGAAGCGCGTGTGTACACAGCTTTATCGCCTCCCAACATTTCCTTTCGGACGGATATTTGTTTTTGTAATCTTGATGAAAACCTCCGAAGAGTTCGTCTGCTGCTCTGCGTGGGTTTTGTAAGAGTTTTATGTATGCATCGAGTTGACCTCAGCTCCCATGGGGTCGCATTAACATGCGGTTCTTGCAACCGCTACGAAATTGGAAATTGATTGCTTTGAATTACATTCGAATTACATATAATCAACTATGTGTATAAAAATAATTTAAATTCGTAAACTATTGACTTAATCGATTCAAATTCCTTATATGTAATTTCAAAAACATTGTTAAGCTGTATTTTTTTTTGTATCGGATGCCGTAAATTCCTAGTTCTTGAACAACCTGCCGAGCGAGCAGTTAAATTGCTTGTTCAAACATTGTTTTAACGTATCTTTAAGTAAATTCCTTCTGTAAACCTCTTAAGATTAAACATCAAAGGTTTCAAATATTTCCTTAATCATTAAAGAAAACACAACTTATTGAAGATTTACAAATTGTTCGTTAAATTATTAAAGATTATCATTGTTTTCTTTAAGAGTCTAAAGATTAAAACCTTTTGTTCGCCAAATCTGTTGCCAAGGCTGTTTTCTAAAGATAGGTCACGTCTTCTAATTAGAGCAAATTCTTTATATTGTCGGTAATTACGACTACAGCTTTAGAAATTTAACTTATATATAAATATTGTAGATATTTCAAATATTTTATTTTTTTTTATTCTTTTGTTTAGCGGTTTAGGTTATATAGTCGGGGCTGAAACTTCGAAGGCTTTTGGGGCGTGGCAGTGGGCGTTGCGAGTGACGCCTGGGTTGGGTCTCCTCGCCGTGCTACTCATCTTCTTCGTGCTCCAAGATCCAGAACGTGGTCAGAGCGAGGATAGTGGTCACCTGCAAGCGGGTACCTTGAAGGAGGACCTGAGGGCCCTCATGCAAAAGTACTATGATCTACCTAAATGCAACTTGTCGATGATATTAACGTATCCAATTTTAGCGGAAGCTTCATCCTGTCCAGTTTGGGATTCACCTGCGTGGCGTTCGTTGCCGGAGCTTTGGCCTGGTGGGGTCCCACGCTTCTTACTTTGGGCATGGCTCTACAGAATCCCGGATCCGATGAGAAGCATGATGAGTATGTCTACGTTGCTTTATTTATATCATGGATTACAAAAATTGCTGATTTTTAGTTTAAATTCTTTCATGTGATTAATTTTTTGTTAATCATTATTGTATTTTATTTTTAGATTGTTGTTCTTAGGTGGACTATAAGATAAGATTGTCCCATTGTGCGTGATTTTATAAATATGATTTTTTTAGAGTGCCGTTTATGTTCGGCACTGTGGCGATGGTAGCCGGAGTGATTGGTGTACCGTTGGGCAGTTTCCTGGCCCAGGCATGGAGGCCTATGTACGATCGGGTCGATCCGCACTTGTGCGCTGCAGGATTGATGATCTCCGCACCAGTCGTGTTCTTAGCTCTGGTCACTGCACCAGTCAACGGAAACTGGTGCTACTTCTTCGTGTGTGTAGGCATGGTTTCGATGAACATGACCTGGTCCATAGTGGCGGATATACTGTTGGTAAGGATGCGCCTCGAGCACGGAAGAGCGAACACATCGGACGTCCACACGAAATACGCCCAACGAATCTTATTTGCTGTATTTTTGTTTTATTTATTTATTTTGTTACTACAAATTTGGTTTGGACGTTTGATCGAGACGGTCGGTCTCTTGTGTGGTTTTGTTTCAGTTTGTCGTTCATTTTCGGAGTGATAACGATAGCGGCCGGAGTGATTGGCCTAGGTTTGGGTTGCGTGTTGAGCCAAAGCTTAGGTGAGCGATGGCCCACGGCTGATCCTCTGATTTGCGCTGGGGGTCTTCTCGCCTCGACCCCTTTGCTCATCGGCGCTATGCTCACTTGCACCAGCAACTCCTACCTATGTTACGCGCTGCTCTTCTTAGGACAAGTCGCTCTCAACCTAAATTGGGCAATAGTCGCGGACATTACATTGGTAAGAGGACCGGCATTTCTGTTACAAATCAGATCACAACAACCGAGATTGTATGATGCAATCATACAGCCTCCTCCTGTTTATATATTTATTCGTACATACTTCTTGGTGACTGGTCCTTGGTGTAAAGTTTTTTTTTCATCCCCTGCTTCTGTATTCCACTGCATCTACCACATTTTTATTCGCTTCTTTATTTTATTTTGTAGTTTTCATCTCTTTTAATTTTATTTTTCCAGCTTTTCATTTTATTTTCATCCATCTTCTGGACTATCTTAAAACAGCGAATGTTAAACACTGTAAACTTTCCAACTCCATAACTTTAAATCTTCAATTTTTTAACACATTCTAATGAACAAGATTTAATTATTTTTATATATTTATTAATTATAAAAAAAAAAGTAAGTGAAAATAATATATTTTCAGCATCATTATCATCAATTTCAGTAACATTTATTCTGTATTTGGTTTGGAAATGTTTTACAGATCATACGCTTTTTAAGGTTTGCTGCTGTTTGTGTGATTTGTGCTGCTTCTGTACATTAATTTTCTCTCTTTTGCATCGACATTTTGATTGATTTACTCTTGATACTTATATACATATATTTTTTGTTTTATAATAGCACGATTCATTTTCACGAAAATCAAAGAAAACTGCAAATTAATCTTCTCGAAGGTGTCGTAATCATTTCACTAATCCATCGAATTAAGTTTGTTTTTTTTTGCCATCGACGTGACATCATTCATCCAGGTTTCCGACTCTCTCCGTTTTATAAACCAAGTGTAATTTCTGTTGACTATTGCCCAAAGACATTATTTTTCGTTGTATAGTTTTTAAGCGTTCACGCCAAGAAAATGAATTCGACAAACTGATTCAAATTGCTTTATATATATTTATATTATTTTGTAACGATAGGCAAGCGAATCGATGTTTGTCTGCTTTTGTCTGTCCTATTTGTGAATGATGTAATTATTGGTGATATAAGGGAGGAAATAACTGGGGAATAACAGGATATGAAACCATATGCGTTTGGAGAAGTTAAATTAAGAGAAGATTGCTTGAGAAGATATACGTGGGTGTTGGCTACGGTGGAGGGGTTTTGGCATGCAAGAAAGAAACAAGCATAAAAAAACGAAAGCGTTATGTAAAGAGAGAGAAAGAGTAAGAATGTAATTTATTTTTGTCTGCTTCGCTTCCTGCACTCTTATTTCATCATTATGCACGCCACCCAAAATGCACGAGTGTAATGTTGGTTGCATGAACGTAAGGCGCTTTATTTAAATTCTTTCAGCGAGAATTTAAATAAGGCTTTAATGTATTTAAATTTCATTAATAAGACCTTCCCTGCATGATCTCCATAATATCGAAATCATTGAAATCTAGAGGAATATTTAGAAATACTAATATTTGTTTAAATCTTTTAGTACGTTGTTTTACCTACCAGAAGATCAACAGCTGAAGGACTTCAGATGTTGGTGTCGCACGCGCTCGGAGATGCCGGAAGCCCTTATTTGATCGGAGTCGTAAGTTTATTCTTGTTACCAAAGAAGACCGATCTTTAAATAATAATGTTTATGCAGGTATCCGATGCATTGAAAACTAAATTAGGAAATGGTACGTCGGACGCTTACACAGATTTCCACTCGCTGCAGTACGCGCTTTTCATCACGTGTTTCGTGGAAGTTCTCGGAGGAGTTTTCTTCCTCATCAACGCCTTCTACATAGTGAAAGACAAGAAGAAAGTCGAGAAGGCGCTCAAAGGTGATTATGGGCATGCGAAAATCGTGTAGAGTAATTATGGATTTTATATAATCATCTTATTATTTAAAAAAAAACTTGCATTTTGATGCATGAGTCACGCGGTTTGCATTAATAATCCTGCATGAATGTAATAGTCCGAAAATGTAGAGAAGAGTCCTTGAAACTGCTTTTTTTTAATATAGCAGCCGTTTCTTCTCTTTTCTCTAAAGCGAATTCTGTTTGATGCGACTGAAGAAAGTATTTAACGAATGTTGTGTGTGTGTATTTAGAGCTGCCTCAAGACATGCAGACCCCCCATGAGGATCCTGCAAGTGCAAGGACATCCAGCTAATCAATGCTATAAAAAAGTCAAACAATGCCTTTAGTTTGTACGTTGATTTTATTATTTTACGTTCTACTATTTACCTACCTGTGGTGTTGGGGGCGTAGCAGGCGCAGAATTCTCAAGAAAACGGCCTTTTCTCTTCTACCTTTGTCATCCGCACTAACAATAGACGAATCCTTAATTTCTGGCTTTCCTACAATTAACAGCATGCACCTGATTTTTAATTCTTTGTTTTCGTAACCTTTTCTTTATTGATCCTTCTTTCTATAGATGGACAACGTTTCTAATATTATAAAACAATCTTATTCTTAAATCTAAACTTCTTAAACCCTTAATAGCTACTTGTGACTAACAATAATTTAAGCTTAGTGATACGTCTTGTACCGTCCTCTTGGTTGTTTGCACCTACCACGAACTCTGAAGTAATTTTGTTGCGATCACGTTTTTCAGTTGGACTTTCGGAACCGAACAATCTGATGGCGACGGAAACGGAACAGAGTAGATTGATGACATGTTAAAAGAGCGAAAAAGCAAGCATATCAGCGTGATATGAACGAAGACTTAACGCACATACAGACAGTACCATCATCATCACCCCCTCAGCTGTATCCGTTAATCGAATTTGTGCGTGTGTACATAACTAGTGAACTTCTTAGTGATTTATTACCGACGAAGACAGTTTTCGTGCAGCTTTAAGTTTAAACGAAACTTGTGTTCCTAAAAAAAGAAAACTCAGTTGTTGTTTTTTTAAGTCCACGGACGTCGCGCAATGCATCCAGAATGACTGAAACGTTCTTATTTTTTCTTGTGTGTGTAGATTACATCAGAATACCAAAGTAAATACTTGCAGCGAGGATTTTTTGCTCAATTCGAAGAGCCCAGCTAAAAGGGAAGGGTGATACAACAAACAAAAAAGAAAGGAAACAACACTGTCTTGTATTTATTTATTCATTTTATTTATATTAATATTTGTAAAATAATATGTATCTAAAAGAAAATTGAAAAAAGGTAATGCTAATTTATCCTTAAGGTTATACATACATTTATATATAAATATGATTATATAGAAGAAAACGACTTGTGTATATTATTGGTTTTCGAGGATCCATGTTTAGATTTTTATCGAGTAAATATTACGTCTTGTTCCATCCTCGAGCGCACTTTATTACATGTGGATATATAAAATTTATTGTATTTTTTTTTGTCTCTAAACATTATAACTTAGTGTTAATTTTCTTCTTTTCTTAAATCGACGGGTTCTCTCCGTTGCGAAAAGCTTTTTTCCTCCTGTAGAACTCCGCATTATAGGATTTATTTACTATTCGTTTATTGTATAAAAAAAGACTGATTTTATCGAGGAAATAAATATGAAAAAGAAAGATTTATATTTGATAATATGTTGATTATATCATTTTTCTTAATCCGCTTTAGACTTAAATCCATTTGAATATCCTTAATATTTCTGTCCACTTTATAATTTAGTAATGCATACATCCTCAATAATAATTATGTAACATTTTTATGTTGAGTAAATTTACTTGTATTGTTGAATGCCTAACTTAGTATTTTTGTTGTTTAGTTGTACAGAAATATGCAGCCTAGGGCCTAATCAATCTTAATGCGGCCGTGATTTAAAGTTAACAATATTTAAACATAACTTTAAGGCTTAGTACTAACTTTGTCAATAACTGTCAAATTATATGACTTAAGTTGAAGTTTTATATTTGACATTTTGGAAGGAATAATTCAAAAACAGGCTTAAATATATTGAATAACGTAGCAAAATATTTAAATTTAACATATAATGCATATTTGTTGTTAAGTTTTAATGAACTGAAATATGTATCCAAGGGCCTAATCAATCTTAATGCGGCCGTGATTTAAAGTTAACAATATTTAAACATAACTTTAAGGCATAGTACTAACTTTTTTAATAACTGTCAAATTATATGACTTAACTTGAAGTTTTGTATTTGACATTTTGGAAGGAATAATTAAAGAAAATACTTAAATATATTGAATAACGTAGCAAAAATATTTATTGGTAGAAAGTATTAAAATGCACTTGACAATAAGTGGCGTGGTCAACAATATTTAGATTTAACATATGGCCACTGATGCAGTGCATACTTTTGGCAATGTTAATTGCACTATAAATATATAAATAACAGTATATAAAGAAAATGTTTTTTTTTGATTGATTAATTTAACAAATACGTCAGAGATAAATTTCCATTACATAAACAGAATACAGATATAATAGCTTAAGACAATAGAAAAAAAGACGACATAAACAAATAACAAAAACATAATAATTACTGTTAAGAATTTTCAAATTAGTCCAAAATGCTTTCGGATAACTTCGAGCGTTTTAAACGCGGAGAATAAATAATACTGTCGCTGTCATCATCGTCTAAATCAGTTTTGTCGACGCATTTGGTCCCTTGTTGACTGAAGAGTAGATATTCTACACTTTGCATAGTCAAATTATCCTGAAGATGAAATATTTGTATTATTGTTGAATGAGATTTAAGTAGTAATTACCTTGTTGATCCATTGATGGGCAATCATTTGTTCGATGGAAATTCGATCTTTTGGATCCAAGGTGAGCATGCTCTTCACCAGATCTTTCGCGGATTCGCTAACAGTTTTCCAAATATCTCCGTTAAATTCGTAGTACCCGTATAAGATTTTCCTGTTTAGTAAAGCCCTTTCAGGAGCCCTGAAAAATAAGTTTAGAAATAAAATTAAGAGAATGTTTAATTTTATTTGCCTGAAAGGTAGATCTTGGCTGAGCATGTAGAAGAGGAGAACGCCTAAGCTCCAGACATCAATTTTCTGCGTATAAGCGGCTACAGATTTATCCAGGACTTCGGGCGCTACGTAGCAGGGAGTCCCGCAAACCGTCTTCATCACATCGTTTTCGTCGGACAGGATTTTGCTTAATCCGAAGTCGGAAATTTTGATCACAGAATTATGTTTGCACTCTTTCAAGAGTACATTCTCAGGCTGAAACGTTAACGTTAAAATTACAAAACTCTAATTAATGTTTCACACCTTTAAATCTCTGTGCGTGATGCCATTGCTGTGAAGGTATTGCACTCCCAACACGATTTGGTAAAATATAAACTTGACCTGTTGTTCGGTAATTCTCTGAGTGGAGAGGATCAGATCGTTCAGTTCTCCGCCTTCCATGTATTCAAGTACCATGAAAACGCAGTCCTCGGTTTCGACGATGTTTTTCATGGAAATAACGAAGGGCTGAAATTTGAACTATAGATTAAAAGAAAAGTCAAATAATTATTATTTAGATTACGTGATCCAGAGATCGCAAGATGTTAATTTCAGCGTTGATCTTTGATGGATGATTGAGCATGTGCAGAGCGCTGGTAGAGTTCCTTGCCTTCACCACTTTTTTAACAGCATAAGGGATGCAGGTTTCCTACACAAATTAATGTTAATTAATTGTTAATCAATTAGGTTGCAAAGCCATAAACCTTATCAAAGACCAATCTGACTTCCCCACAAGCTCCAACCCCAAGGACCCGAGACACTTGGTACTTCTTCCTCAACTCAGATGGAAGGTACTTATTATCATCAGATTGCAATGTTTTAAACACATAAACTAAAACCAAGCTTGAGTACTAAAATCTAATACTAAATAATAACAACACACCTTTCAGTCCTTTAAAACCAATGGCAATTTCATCATCATTCTGAAGGATGTTGATGTTTCCCTTCCCAATGAGTTTCCCATTGATGAAAGTACCATTCTTGCTCAAATCAGAAATATAGACAATATTATTGTCTTTGTAGATCTTGAAATGAACCTTGCTGATATTTGTCACCCTGTGCACAGGAACCTTCTCAGCAGTAATGATAACATCACTGTCTTCAGCCCTTCCAAGTTTAAAGGTCGTCTGCACGAGATCTACGAATTGCGTGAATTAAGTTTAGCGAAGAGGAAAACATGTAAACAATTTACCAAAGGGTTCCAAATAGATGTAAGTAGAATAAAGTCTTCCCCATGGATTAAGTGCAGGTTTGATGTTGTCCTTCGTCGTTGGGGTAAGGCTCAGGAATTCGGGGGTTTGAGTATCAGGTAACATCATGATGAAATTGTTAATTAGCAGATTTTGAATACAAGAGAAAAAAGCACAAGTTAATGTTTAAGAAAGAAAACACGATTGATACAATCTTAATTTCACAAGAAATCTCAGTATGATCTTGCTGAGATCGAACAAAGACATCGAATATTAAAGGTAAAGATCAGAAACACATTATAATTTTGCCCGGCTGTGCACACAGAAATTGTGTATTCACCGATGAAGCATTGCGATACGATTCCAGAGGTCTTTCCATTGGTTCTTCGCCGCTGACAGCGTTTTAAGCGGTAAAATTTGAACGTTCCAATTCCCAGTTTTTGTTGGAAACAATAACGAGTTTTATATTCTAGAAAAACAACTTCAAACGACGCAGATTCCCAAGGACGTTGGAGATTGTTAGAATTCTCTGGTCCACAATGCTTTATCATCTCATGCAAAGACGACATTTTTATATAATATCTACATTTATTATTGTACTACAGAATAATACAACAACATTTGCATTAATCTAAAGCTTATTTAGTCTTGGATCGAATAAAAGAAAGACATTATATTAATAAATTGAGAAGAAGTGTTAGTCAATTGAGAATGTAATTACGACAAATGTTACGTCAGATGTTGTAGTAAGTAGGCAGACAAGATTAAACTTCAATAGACGTTCTAATCTTGTTAATATCTAAGATTCAATTTGTGAAATATTAAATTCATTAAAGATAATTACAGAAAATAATTATAATATAACAATAATCAATCAACAAAATTCTTGTTAGCATTTTAAAATATTTTATAGTTTGAATTTATTTTGACGTTTTTAATTGGTTAATTAATACATGGCTCCTCCCAGTTTATTCCGGTGGACGCCCACTTCTTGTATTATTGTTAATAAAGCGGCAAAGTTGAAAATTATAAATTTTAACTTTGAATTAAATTTCCGCGCGGATTTTTCCATGTTTTCTTTTCTCCTTCGCGTATGTATTTACGTATAGTATTTCACTGACGATAGATAAAAAGACGGACTCTTATCGCAGCACTTTTGACCCTCTCCAATGTAATAGTAGTTGCACCACCAGCGCAGATCTTAAACTGCTCATGTAGTATTGAAGTCAATTCGTTCGTTGTAGTTGAAGAGACTCGCAGGAAACCGGTTCCTTGGAACTTCCTCGACGGTCACACGCACTCAGTTCAACAACAAGAAAGAAAGAGATGTCTGGTAAAGTGTTGATTGTAGGTGGAGGAGGTCGCGAGCATGCCATAGCGTGGAAATTGGCGCAGAGCGAGAAAACCGTGAAGATTTTCGCGGCGCCCGGAAGTCACGCAATTTCGCAGCTGCCGAAAACCGAGCTGGTTAAACTTGATATCAAGAAGTTCGAGGTGAGGTTATATATAAATACATGCATTTAACGAGCACGTGTTTACTTTAACTGTTTACTGTTGTGTCGAATTACATTATTTTTAACTTATTCAATTAAACTGTATGGTAATTAATGTTTTTATTTTAGATTGTAGCCAAATGGTGCAAGGAGAATGATATTGGTTTGGTGGTCGTCGGACCTGAAGATCCTTTGGCCGGAGGAATCGCCGATGTTTTGGTAGCTGAAGGTATCCAAGTGTTTGGACCTGAGAAGAATGGAGCCAACATTGAATCTAATAAAGATTGGTCTAAGGCTTTCATGGATAGACATGGAATACCTACGGCAAAATGGAAATCCTTCACGAATTCCGCCGAAGCGCAAAATTTCATTAAGAAGTAACTGCTATATTAAGCAAAGTATGGTAACTTTTAAAATTTAAATTTTTAGTTCTTCGTTTCCTGCTTTGGTCGTGAAAGCCAGCGGATTGGCAGCTGGAAAGGGCGTCATCGTAGCCAAAGATAAAACTGAAGCCTGTCTCGCTGCGGATGAGATCTTGAGCGAGAATAAATTCGGGACTGCTGGAGAAACCGTCGTCGTCGAAGAGTTGTTGCAAGGCGAAGAGGTTTCGGTTTTGGCCTTTTGCGATGGTAAGACTATAAGGGCGATGCTTCCGGCTCAAGACCATAAGAGGATTTTCGATAATGACGAAGGTCCGAATACAGGAGGCATGGGCGCTTATTGTCCTTGCCCTCTCTTGAGCGAAGATCAACTGAAATTCATCCAAAAGGAAGTTCTGGAAAGAACGATGAAAGGTTTCAATGAAGAAAAAATTAAATATGTTGGAGTTCTTTACGCCGGATTAATGTTGACTCCGGATGGACCTAAAGTCTTGGAATTCAATTGCCGCTTCGGAGATCCGGAAACGGAAGTAATCATGCCGATGCTCGAGTCGGATCTGTACGAAGTGATGATGGCTTGCTGCAATCAGACTTTGGATAAAGTTGAACTGAAATGGAAGCAAGATGTTTCAGCTGTGGGCGTTGTCATGGCTTCCAGGGGATATCCGGCGAGTTCGAGCAAAGGACAGGTTATCACCGGTAATCAATTTAGGCGTTAGCAATTAGTGCAATATTAACGCAACAAGATTTGCTTTGTTAGGTGTCGAAGCTGTTGATAATACGCAACATCAAATAGTCTTTCATTGCGGCACCGATTTGAAAGATGGTAAGCTTGTCACGAACGGCGGAAGAGTCTTAATTGCAGTCGCTTTGGCTCCGCAATTAACAACAGCCGCTGAAAGAGCTACAAAGGCTTGTTACACCATTAAATTTGATGGAGCGCAATTTAGGAAAGACATCGCACACAAAGCTTTTGCTAAGTAAGCTATTTTATTTGCTTTGTATATTTGTAGCCTTAATGTATATTTTAGGTCTATTTTGGATACGGGAAAGTTAACTTACAAAGAGAGCGGCGTCGATATATCAGCCGGAAATGATTTGGTGGGCCACATTAAGCCTGCCGCTAAATCAACGGATAGACCCGGTGTCATGGGGGGTTTAGGTGGATTCGGAGGACTCTTCGACACAAAACTGGCTGGTTTCGTTGATCCTCTGCTGGTTTCAGGCACAGACGGAGTTGGCACTAAGCTCAAGGTAAGCAGATTAATCCTAAAGATATATTGGTTATCATCAATGATATATTTGTAGATTGCTCAAGAGATGGGAATGCACGACACTATCGGAATTGATTTAGTCGCGATGTGCGTGAACGACGTCTTGGCCCACGGCGCCGAGCCGTTATTCTTTTTGGATTACTTCGCGTGCGGAGCTTTGGATGTTAGCGTTGCCAAAGACGTGGTTACCGGTGTGGCGGAAGGTTGCAGGCAAGCAGGATGCTCCTTAGTTGGTACCTAAAACAAACCTAAGTAAATCAAAAGAAAAGGTTTCTAAAGTTGTATGAAACTAGGTGGAGAGACAGCCGAGATGCCAGACATGTATCCACCAGGTGAATTCGATTTGGCCGGATTCGCTGTTGGCGCGGTGGAAAGGAATGAGCTGATTCCTCGCATGAGTAGTATACAAGAAGGTGATAGCATTATCGCTCTTCCATCCACTGGTGTTCACAGCAACGGCTTCAGCCTGGTGAGGAAAATCATGAAATTGGCTTGCGTCAGTTACAAAGATGAAGCGCCGTTCAGCTCTTCCAAAAAAAGTTTCGGTACGTACCCTAATTTATGCTATTATTAACAATCTAATTAATTTATTTTAGGCGAAGAATTGTTGACTCCAACAAAGATCTACGTGAAGGCTGTAATTCCAGCGATGAAAACTGGTAAAGTGAAGGCTTTCGCGCATATAACCGGAGGTGGATTAGTGGAGAACATCCCTAGAGTCCTTCCGAAACATTTAGGAGTACAAATCGACGCCAACAAATGGAGAATACCTCCAGTTTTCGCTTGGCTCGCCGCTGCAGGTTAATTCAATTAATTTCCTATCACTTAACATAAATAAAAATATAATTTCAGGTGGTGTGAATCAAATGGAAATGCTCCGCACTTTCAACTGCGGCGTCGGCGGTATTTTGGTTGTGAACAAATCCGATGAGGCTGAAATTCTTAAGATGGTGCAGCCTCACGGAGCGACGGTCATTGGTAACATCATCAACAGAAGAGAAGAGGAAGTCGAAGTTAAAAATTTCTCTCACGCTTTGGGCCCGATGATGAAAGATTATTTTCTCAAAGTCCAATCAGTTCCCAAGAAACGCGTAGCCGTTTTAATCTCTGGTAGCGGCACCAATCTGCAAGCGTTGATCGACGCTTCCAACGACCGATCCATGGGTTGTGAAATCGCCTTGGTCATATCGAATAAAGCGAACGCTTTCGGTATCGAACGCGCGAAGAAAGCTGGAATTCCGACAAAGGTAGTTAACAGTTTTCATATTTTAAGTTGCCTCATTTTAATCAATTGATTGATTTAGGTGTTGTGCCACAAAGACTATCCAAGCAGGGAGGAATTCGATGCAGCCATGGATGAGCACCTGAGAAAGTTCAACGTTGATTTGGTGTGTTTGGCCGGATTCATGAGGATCCTCAGCAAGGATTTCACAGTCAAATGGAGAGGTAAAATGATCAACGTACATCCAGCTCTTCTCCCGCTCTTCAGAGGTATGGATGGAGCTCAACAAGCTATAGATGCTGGCGTCAGGATCAGTGGATGCACCGTGCATTTCGTTGAAGCCGAAGTTGACGCTGGAGCGATCCTCGTCCAAGAAGTTGTACCTGTTGAAGTTGGAGATAAGGCGGATAGCCTACAGAAGAGAATCCAAAGAGCTGAGCACAAGGCTTTCCCGCAAGCCCTGAAATTGTTGGCAACCGGAAAGGCGGTTTTGGGTGAAGATAATAAAATCGTTTGGAATTAAAGTTTATTTCCAGAAACTTCAACTTTTCTTAAACAACGTGTCGAAAATACTCCAGATTCCTTCGCTGCTTTTATCATCCAATTTAATTTTATCCACACGCTTAGGTTTGCTGGGATCGTAAGGCTTACCATGAACAGCAACTTCTTCAGCTTCGCGAGTCAAATTAACCAGAACCATTTGCTTATTTAAAATTGGCACAACCAAATTGTAATGGTTGATTTTCTTATTAATATTTCTAGCGCTTTGCTCATATTTACTAACTACTTCATCCCAATCTCCAGCAATCGTCTCATCGAACGGATACGCTCCAAACTTTGATCTCTCAACAGCCAAAGACTCCCTCAAACCTTGGATTTCCTCCCTGATCTCCTTCTGCAGAGTTATCCATTCCGGCGTAAATCCATTATCTATCAAAACCTAAATTACATACATCATAAAAAAATAACTTCTCTGCACATTAATCTCACTTGATTTATCTTGTGCGTTACAAAATCCACGTAAGGATTCAAATTCTGATGTTTGCTCAACGGTTTTCCGCATCCCGACAAATTATTAAACTCCCCTTTAGACATAGATTCTTGTATCAAATCTTCCACTAGTCTATCAAATCCATATCTAAAACAACAAACATTATTATTGCATCAATGTTAAAATCCAATTTTTAACTTCGTCTTAATTTTATGCTTGAACGGTACTTTCTTATCCATCAAAGCCTTTTCATCCGCCGTGACCTTAGATATTCTATGCTCAAGCACGTTACTTGCTGCTTCCATAGCTCTCATCTTCATATACTGCTTTTCCCTTTGGAAAGGAGTTCCGCTTCCCGCACCACCGTAAGACAAATATTGTCTATGCTGAGGCGCTGTGTGCTAAAAATCAATTAAAACCAAATCGAAAATAAATCTATTAAATGTACTTTAATATCGAATTCTTCGGCTTGCATCTCGTAAGAATCTTCAACGTCCCAGCGTTCTCGTGACTTCTTTTCGGTTAAAACACGAAACGCATGATCAACCTAAAAGTGATGAATCATAAATATTAAAATAAACTACAAATTAAAACGAAAAAAACCTCTTGAAACTTCTTGGAATCTCCACTGGGGCTATCAGGATGATATTTCTTAACTAATTCTAAATAAGCTCTACGGATTTGCTCTTGATCACTCTTTTCAGATACACCTAATATTTCATAACATTTCTACAAAAAAAAAATCAAAATCAATTAAACATAAAATCATGTATATCATCAACAACCTTATATTCTATATCTTTTCGTGACCGTCCACTAAACAACCTAAGATTATTGTTTAAAAAATAATTGATTTGGATTCTTCTTCTAAAAACCAAAAAAGCCATTTTTCCTAAAACCAAAAACAATTAATTAATTAGTAGTTTATTGTTTGCTTTTGAGAAAGTTCATTTTGGAAACAAACCACGTATTTCCGTTACAAATTAAAAAATAACATTCGTTTTCAAGCGTGGAATTGGAACGTACCAAAACCGTTACTTTACCAAACATTCCGTTTGTATTTTTTGGTAATGTTGATTGTTGCATTTGAAACCTTAAGTTTATGCATTTAATATTTAATCATTAAAGAGTAATTTTAAGGAAATTATATAACCGTTAGACAATATATAATTTTTAATGACTCAAAGATGCGACAATCTTTGAATAACATTTTCTAATACAGATTAAACATTACGTCAATATGTAGTGAATTGCAGAGTTATGTTTTATCATTAAAAGTAATTTTTAGGAAATTATGTAACCGTTAGAAATTATATAATTAATATTTCATTAAATATTAATTTTTAATGACTCAAAGAACCAAAGTTGTTTTGAATGCGACAATCTTTGAATAACTTTTTCTAATGCAGATGATACATTGCGTCAATATGAAGTGATTGCAGAGTTATGTTTTATCATTAAAAAGTAATTTTCAGGAAATTATGTAACCGTTAGACAATATATAATTAATATTTCATTAAATATCAATTTTTTTTATCAATGACTGAAAGATGCGACAATCTTTGAATAACTTTTTGTAATACAGATGATACATTGCGTCAATAAGAAGTGATTGCAGAGTTATGTTTTTAATCATGGTTTGATTGATTTCAATTGAATATTCGCTTCGAAATAGTTCTATGAAGGAAAGCGGTTTGGAAATTCCCCACGACTTTACTCGTGCACCACAATTATCCGATCATGTAATAATGCATTGCTTTTTTTGTTATCGCAATTGCAGGCAATTTACGAGTGTAACAGTGGTTTCGAATATGTTGGGAGTAGTGAAAATTGCGCACAAATAATGGAAGGTGTGAGGGCGCATTGGGAGTTCAACATTGGAGTCGGGATAAGGTTATACTGCCAGTCGCACGGCGCGCCGCTAAACGTGCGTTTGACAACCTCTCAGCTGCGATAGACGTCATCCGTACATCATCCAACATGGCGGAGAAGAAGAAGGCCAAGAAACGCAAAGAGGTAAATAATTCAATGTTTTTCCTATAAACGCAAGTTTTTCGCTTCCAATTTTCTTGCACCTGTAAAGCTTCTTGCATTTGGAGCGCATTGTAACCGTTCCACGATAGTTTTTCGGCGATTTTTATTTAGAATCGCTGCAAATATGTTGTGCTTAGGTGACGTTGCCATTTACCACGACTTGTATTTGTTTGCCACCTCGGTTAAAGCCTTATTATTGGAATGTCTTTTGTTGCAACGAAATTCTCCAATAAAAGCTTTACTCTATGACATGGCGAGAAGACCGAGTTTTGGATTAACGGTACAGCGTGAGGTCACGCGTTCCGCTATTTAAATCCAGCGATTACGATTGATTAATGTAAAATGGTAATGATTTTACCTGCCTTAATAACACCTCTTCAAGTGCAACAATATTCTTGCGCTTCTGACATTATCGTCTCGCGTTTGTTTTGGATGCCGCCACCGCTCTCTTGCCGCCAAAAATCAAACTAATCTCATTAATTCGAATCCGCAGGGCTATTTGGACGAGGAGATCGCAGATAAACCCACCAAGAATGAGTATGCAGTGGCCTCATGGATGAAGAAAAATGTTCCCATCAAGAAGATCAAATTCTTGAATCACATGGTTCAGTACTTCACAGGTAATCTCGTAATTTTATGATTACTAGTGGAGATTTATAGTTTAAATTATTTTTTGCAGCTTCTAAAGCTATCGATGCCTTGATGGAATCGAAGTTTGCCACTGGAGATGAAGCTTTGTTCAGCACTAGGGTGGATGCTGTTCATTACATGCAAGTCATGTTGGAGCACAAGTTCTTCCACAGGGCCAGAAAGGTTCCGATGTCTGAAAGTGAGCTGAAAGCTAAGAAGAAGAAGAAAGAGGATAAGGCTGTTGAAGCTGATAACAGCACTGCCGAAGGAAAAGCAGAATCAACTGTAAGTGTGTTACTCAATCGAAACCTGTTGATGTTTATATTTAAAATGATTTATTAGGAAATCAAGGAGAAGAAGAAGCGAAAGGTTCGTCTCGACATGCATATCGATCAGAGATTCGTCGACTGTCTCGACGCTTACGTCTGGATATACGATCCAGTACCGTTCTATTATTGGATCTTCGGTACTCTGCTAGTGCTTGGCGCCATCGGCGTCTGTCTCTTCCCTCTGTGGCCCCCCTCAGTCAGATTAGGTAATAAATACATTTTCATAATCAATATTTATTTACTAACTAATTCGATTAATTACAGGTGTTTATTACTTGAGCGTTGCCGGTGCTGGATTCTTCATCTTCATCATCTTCTTGGTAGTTCTTCGGCTGATCATGTTCTGTCTCGTCTGGCTCCTAACGGCAGGGAAACACCACATATGGATATTCCCTAATTTGACTGAAGATGTTGGACTCGTCGCTTCATTCTGGCCCTTATACACTGTGAGTCAATCAACATTCGAAAATTCATTTATATCAGTAACGAAAGTTATGCAAAATTTATTTTTTCAACAAATATTCTTAGATATTGATTTCTCAAATCGTTTGCGTTTTAATAATACGAATGAAATTGCATGTTTCTAATTTTAAAATTTGTTACGAATTGCGTGTTATTAATTTATTTCGTGCACGTTCTGTTTTATTATGTAATCACGGCAATTTAGTAATTATAGCAGTCTAATTTTCATTGACCGTTAGTTTCATGATCTTTTACATGATTTAAATACAAATTAACAAAGTAAATATTATTTTTAGTATAAATACGTTGGTGATGGTGGTGACAACAGTGGTTCATCCTCAAAAGCTAAGAAAAAGAAAGAGAAGGATTCCGACGCGGAGAATGACGATACAGAAGACGACGGAGAGGATTCCGATAAGAGGAGCGGCACCGAAGCTGCATCAGAACAACCTAGGTATTGAATACACTACAAACAACAAACAGTATTTTTTCCTTACCTCATGTTCCGTTTACCAAAAGCTTTTCTGTAATAATAAATCTACTGTAACGTTTTTTTTCTCTCTTTGATGTTTTTTTTATTAGAAACAGTGAACCAGGGAATAACGGAAGGAGCACGTCGTCCGAATGCGACAACGATTTCGTAATGGTCGATCAAGACGAGATCGAATCTTGATGTCGCCTCTTATAAAACTTGAATTTTGGGAAAAATAATGCACAGTTTAACTATTATTTAATATAAATACATATATATTATAGACAATTGATCATATTATAACATGGAAAGAAAGAGTTTTTTTTCTTCTATTTATTCTTGGTAATTGTTTAAACTAAATATAAGTCTAGATTCCTGGATTCGATGCTTCATAGAATGCCTCTAGCATCAGACCTATATACATATGTATTTGTTACCTTTATAGAAAAATTGTCCGTTCAATCCTTTTAATTTAAATATCTTTATTTTTTTTTTCGTGAATTATTTTTTTATACCTGAGAACTTTTCGTTCTGTTTTAATTGTAGAAGGTTCAATAAAACAAGTGTACCTAATTTTATATCCAGATATATTTAAAGAAAATTATTATATCTATTTTACCTCTCGGTGCGTTGATATGCGTTATTTATTAGAGCTTCTGTTATGATTTGTATAAATGGAAATGTTGCATTTAGAATATTTATAAATACTATATATATATATTGATGGATGGATGGAGATTTATGAATATTGAGGAAATAAAATCTGATAGGTATTATTAGATTTTAATTTATTTTCTTGGATCCTAGACGGCTATCTATGTTGTCAACACAGTTATAAAACAAAGTTTGTTTATTTTTACAAAAAAATGGTTTTAATAAATATGAGTGAAGTGTCAGATTTTTGGAGCGAAGAAATGAGTTAAGTAATAAAGGTATGTAATTAGCCTTAATTAATTTATTTTAAATGTTTTACTCATCTTTTATTTGATGAAATTTTGCAAGATAAAATATCAGTCATAAATTTATTTTATATAATAAAAAAAAATAATACATTGAAAAATTACAACACACAATTAAAAGTCTTAAATGCCCAATTTCTTAGTGATCAGATTTTTGGCTTCTAAAGCCTGTATTATAAAATACGATGTATGACTACATCACAATTTTGGTAATAAATTTGTTAAATATTAAATATATTGCAATCTCACGTCTTTGGTTATATAAATATTGTATTCTAACTACCAAGGCATAAATTGGTACGTTCCCGCTTTAAACGGAATGGATGAATTCGATGGGTTCAAGGGAATCCTCGAAATGGTCTTCATGCAAATCGAAATCTGGAGCAGTCAGAGATGTGGGTCTTGCGTAGATTTCCTCTCTGCTCAGCTTCCGATCCAGCGTTTTGATCTCCATGTAGTTGTGCGAGTTGTACGAGAAAACGCTGCGTTCGTCCTCCTTGCCATTTCTACTAACATGGACCTCTAAAGAATCTGGAGCAATGCTAAATGTCCTGTCGCTAGCATCGCTGAAAACAGTGGATTCAGTTTATGTAGATTTTCGTATTTTGTTGCTTACCCAATATTACTAGGTCCAATTATCACAGGCCCGAAAAATCTCGTTGGTTTCATCGCGTCTTCTGCGGGCTCCTGGTTTCTGAATAGCAAACTGCTGTGCGGTCTCGGAATGTCATAGTCTGGCTCGGATAATCTTCGTTTCCTGATCGGAATCAAACTTATCCACTGAAAGATTACGATTAACAGGTTGATCATAATTACCTAAGTAGTAGTACCTCTTCATCTGATAGGGAGGTTGTGACTAAACTGGTGGTAACGCCTGGTTGGAGTATGGGCGCGTTCGTGACTTTGCTTAGTTCAGCTAGCAGCTTGTTCAAATCGTCGGAATACCTTGTGCAGTTCTGCACAGGACTTTTAGGCTTCCTCCTCATCTCGACTTCCTCAGGGTTACCGTTACCCACGTTGAACTTATCTATCAGCTCTTTGACATTCGCCGACGGGTGAGTCCTTTCGTTGTCCAATTCATCCAATATCTCGTCTATAGTCTTCAGTTTATCCGAAATGTTTTCGTTGCTATGGCGGATCCGTTTCAATTTAGGCCTTGGTATGTTCAGCAACGTTAGAGGTTGCTCAGTTATACTACATTTCAGCTTTGGAGGCAAAGTCGGCAAAACTAAAATTTTCAGATAGATTGTAAAACATAGTTATTCCATTCCAGTTTTAGTCAGAGAGTTACGATTTGGCAAACAGCGAGGCAAAAGATCTCAATCATTAACATATTGAAATTTAAATATTGCCTGACTATTTGCAATCATACACTAGTTTTCTAAATTAGTTTAAAACACAAAACCATCAGCCGTGAAAAAGTTTAGTCCACACAATAAATTCAAGAAGATTAAATAGTTAAAACCAGAGGAAGATTTCAAATTAAAAAAAAAACATTCTCATGCATCTCGACGCAACTACCGTATTTAGAAAACAAGTGCTGAACGTTTCTTAACCTTTGACCCTTCTTTTTCTTAAGCACACCTTTCTCCCCGTTAATTGGTTTCGAGTACTCAAGTTCCATGTTCTTACGTTCGACCCTGGTTTTCAGTTCCTCATCGAACTTTGCTTTCTCCGCTCGGCTGTGCTTTAATTTCTCCTGAAATAAGTTAAAAAAAATATTATATTGATAACAAATTTGTTATAATTCACCTCTAGAAATTGTTTTTTCGTCTCTAGAAGCGATTGCAGCTCGTTTAGGATCTGTAGATCTTTAGTATTGGTCTCCTCTTTGGGCTTTTTTACCGGTTCCGAGATCTCCTCCTTGTTAACATCATGCTTTCTGATTTTCTTCAGCATCTTGATTACGAAGCTGTTTCTTTTGAAAGACATCTTCTTTGATTTTTGTTTCTTACTTTTTTCTACTGATGTTTCATCCGCTTGGAGGTGCTGCACTCTGGGAGGCAAGGCCGGCATCGTTTCTTCGTAGATTGCTTGTTCTGAGCTTATATCAGAGTATATGGGAATATCGTAAATCTTGGTGGCTCTGTAGAGAGGTCCACTGTCGCAGTATTCGTTCTCATTAACTTCCTTGCTGTTTTCCGGTATCAACTCTCGCTTGGTAACAATTTCTTGATACACATGATCCCTATTTACTTTCGACGAATCTTCATCATCTCCAGTCGTGACGTACTCTGCATTTTCAACTACAAATTCCTCGGGTTCAGCAGGATCCAACCCTACATACTCGGTATTTTCCATCACGACTTCTGCCTTCTCGTCCTCTTTTTCTTTGGTCTTATTGACAGTAGCGTACATGACTAGTTCATCGTTCGAAGACTGCAACAGCCTCTTCAGGTTGTCATTTTTAGGTAGCTTTGGGCTCATCGATAGTTTGGATATCGCGTTCAGACTTCCACCATAAGAATGAGCTCCCAGATTCTGCATCCTCTCGACGATGCTCTTACTGGGATGCTGAGGTAACTTTTCGAAGCGTTCCGGGAGCGTGTTGTGACGGGATAACAGCGATTTCTGTTTAGGGAAATTGGATGATTTGAGCCTCTAAGTACTTAAGTGTCATCTCTATTTAAGACAATTTACCGTATTATTATCCGTGGGCGAGGGCAGCAGATCGTCTGCTGAGTATCTGAAATGGGTCATCTTCGTGGCTTTACCGGAACTTTGATTAAGGGCTGTTAGAATTCCGTGCATCCATTTATCCTGTTCCAGGCGACTCTCTGCTCTCTGTAATAACAAAAATTTAAGATCTTATTGCAATTATATAATTGATATTCACGTACGAGAGTTATGGTATTTGTGCGTGTTTCTATTTGGAAGATGCAAGAAGTCACCATAGCAGGTTTTATATTGCAACTAGGACCTAAAGTTATCGAGCCTTTACAAGGACCAATCGCTTCGTACTCAGCTTTAGACCTATAATATAGTAGAAGACGTCCTTCCAGTACAAACCAATACTTCTTCCATGGCGAAACCATCCGCTGAAATAAAAAATACCATGATGATATTTATGTTAGGTACTTACT
The DNA here is from genome assembly GCA_963457615.1 of Nicrophorus investigator. NCBI lineage: Eukaryota > Metazoa > Arthropoda > Insecta > Coleoptera > Silphidae > Nicrophorus > Nicrophorus investigator. Next base: position 5,160,340 of record OY735143.1, read on the forward strand.
AACTAATTACCAATTTGCATTTCTTTTCTAAATAACCCGATATTTTTGCATTTGTAGGCGATTCACTTGACATTCTCTGAAAAAAAAAAAACTAATTGTTATAACACATAATTCTACTATAGTTCTAAAAAAAATAAGAATAATGTAGTACATCTAATTATATTACATTCATGTTTACAGTTTGCATGCGGAATACTAACAATGCACACGTCCTTGCGTAATTTTGTTTTCAAACGCAATATTCGTTGTTGTTATTATAAAGATTTACATAAAACTATCGACGTGGAACTGACAGAAAAAATGTTTTATATTTTTCTCTCAGGAATTCTCGAATTTAAATTCAATTCGACCATCCTTTTACCATTGTTTTCTATTGACAATTTAATTGGTACTTGTCAAGCACATCCTTCGATTGCTCATCGATTAAGAAACTCGAGGGAATTTCTTTCTTGCACTTCGTTTCCAATTTAATTAACAGAATACGGTTTGCAACTTAGAAATGTTCTTCGACAACTAGAGCGTACAATTCTTGCTCCGAGGTCCGAGTAAAAGTAATACAATTTCTCTAAGATCCAGCAATAAGTTATGATAAAAATCGAAAACGCATTTGCAACGCTAATTACGCTCCCCAGATTCGTTCCACAATCGGTTCCAATCCAAAGTTAGTAACAATAGAATGCACGTTTTCTTCACTTTTTAATTGCTATAGTTTGTTAAAGAACTTTTGAAAATTCAACAAAATTAAGAAAGGTCTTTCTGCCTTCGGTAATAAAATAAAAAAGAAAGAAAATGTAGTATTTCTAGTTGTTGAGAAATTGGATGCTAATTTTGATCGACTGAAATTTTCTAAAATAAATAATGGTATAAAATTAAGGTTATTACAAAAACCGGTTTTCAAATCTCAACTTTTTTCGAAAAAAACCGGTTTTCAAATTTTAACAATAATTCCTGTTATAAAAAAAAGAAAGAAAATGTACATCTATTATTTTTTGAGAAATTGGATGCTAATTTTGATCGACTGAAATTTTCTAAATTAATTAATTGTATAAAATTAAGGTATTTACAAAAACCGGTTTCCAAATCTCATTTTTTAGAAAACCGGTTTTTGAATCTCAACTTTTTTGTAAAAACGGTTGTTGAATTTTAACAATAAATCCGGTAATAACATTAAAAAAAAAGAAAATGTACTTCTTCCAGTTTTTGAGAAATTGGATGCTAATTTTGATTGATTGAAATTTAATTAATTGTATATAATTAAGGTTTTTATAAAAACCGGTTTTCGAATTTTAACAATAATTTTGATTTTGTGATTATTATTATATTTTCAGGAAACAAAAAACCGGTTTTGTTAAATTATATAAAAGTTGCAAAATATAATCTAAATTTAAATTGAATTTTTAAAATGGTTTATCGTGAATATGGGAAAACCACAAATGTGGTGTAAAATATTTATTAAGAAACTGTTATTTATAAAACAGTCATTTATTACTTACATAAATTATTTATTAGTTTTGTGAAGCGCATTGTTTTTAACTCGACTGAATTATTGGTAAACATTTTCTAACTGTCTCAAAAAAATATTTATTGGAAATAAATGTAAGTTAAATCTCAGTTGATAAATAATTTTATTGTATCGTGAAAAAAAAAACGTGTTGTTGTTTGTGGAGACAACAATTAATTTAGTTTCAAGTGACAATTAAACTAATTGCACGTTATTATCAATTTAAATATAACGGTTAGTGGGTTAATTTAATTATGACGTTATTTCTATTTCCACAGAGAATTAGTGTTAACTGCAACAATGAGAAAACTATTTAATAGCATTAATTATATCTATTAGGTGTAGCCTAATGGAAAAAGCGAGTAAAGGAAAGTTGGCGCTATTTATAGTCCAATATCTCTTAAGAAAACTTGTATATAACTTTTTCAGCAATTATAAATCTTGTTATATAATTATTTATAGTTTGCAATTTTAGTAGAAATTATACAATTGTACAAATGAAATGATTACATATTGTGGGTTTCTAGCAGATTGCATATCAAATGCATGTAGAGATAAGTCATGACCGAAATCACTAACTAGCTAGAATCGTGTATATTAATTTATTATGTCATAGTGTTAAGAGTTTTTGTTCAATTTAAATAAAATATTTTATTTAATTGATTTTAATTTAAAAATGTATGTTAGACAAATCCATCTTATCTATTAGGCACAGTGTAAAGGGCCCACGAGAAATTTTTTGGGGCCCACGGGAAAAATATTTGGGCCCACGCACAATTTTTGGGGCCCACGAACTTATTGTGTTGCTAAGATAATGATATCACCATAACGCGATAGCGCGATAAAATTATATAAGTAGATTTTTGCAAAATTAATTAATTAAAATAAACTTTTTGAAGGTCGAAATTAAAGATTAAGGCTAATGAAATTTCGTTGCTGGTAATTGAATCTGACAAACTCTTGAATATGGGAAGGGCTAATCGATAATCCATACTTTCCTAAGCACTAAGTTCGAACGTTGTAGAAATATTTGAATACTTCTGCTGCTAGGATTGGGAATGCATTCTCTTTTGTTTCCTGCTATTTCCATGCCTCCTCCACATTCTTTCTCTGTGATTTATCGAAAGCGTGCTAAATTAAATGAAATTAATGAAATGCCCGAGTCATTTTCCTATCTAATTAGGATTCTATTTCTATTTTACTTTTACTCGAGCGCGCTTGCTTTATGCATCGACGATTCATTCCACCATTCCGTTGCAACGAACGGGGGACTTATTTTTGGGGTGTTGTTAGTTATTTTTGGCTTAGTAGCCAAGACGCCGTCGACTGAAAACATTTGGGGTTGCAAATAGTCACTTCCTTTTCACCTTATTCTTTTTTTGTTGGTTCAAGATATTCTTAAACTCCTACACCTGGTTAGGCTATCTTTAGATCCTGAATTTATGACTCCAAAATGTCAACCAGCTCAGATTATTCACTTGAATGTAATTTAATTCAAAATTTTACTTAAAAAGCTAAAAATTACACAATTATGAATGAAAATTATCAACAATTTGCAACATATTTAATATTTTTGTTCAAAGTATTAATAAATTTCTATAACTAGTTAAGCTATGTTTAGATGCTGAATTTATGACTTAAAGATGTCATCCGGTTCAATTTTGTTTCCACTTAAGTCAAAATAACTAAATTTGTGACTGAATAAATCTTTTGTCTATTAATTAATTGAAACTAAATTTGTCACGATTCCATTAAAATAGATAAATTGTGATTTATTACTCTGAAGTTGTTAAACTCCAACACCTGGTTGAGCTAAGTTTAGAAGATATAATTGATGTCTACAGATGTCATCCGGCTCATATTTTGCTCTTCCAGTCACGTTTCAAGGATATAAGTAGAGTGAATGAATCAGTTTCATTCATATTTTTTAAGATATGTATTATATCTTTACTAATAAATTTACTACAACTTTTCATTACAAATCGTAATTTATTATTAGAAGTCATTACATTTTTAAAAATATTTATGCTAAAATTATTGACAATTTTTTTTAAATAAAATAAATTATTATAACGGAATCTGTGCTTTTGTTTAATAATCAATCATCAATACATCATCTTTTTTATTTATAATAAATTATTAAAAAATGATGTAAATTAAAAAATTTTGAACAAAAATTTTTAAATATTTAAAAAAGTATTTTTAATAAAAGAAATTATTGTAACGGAAACTACGATTTTTAAGAATCACAACACCTCAACTGATTGTTTATATAAATTTAAAAAAATATAAATTAAAAATTTTACTATTTTTTAACAAAAATTTTACAACGAATTTTAATATTTTAAAAATATTTATAATAATATAAATTATTGTAACGGAAACTATTTTTTTTTTGTAATAATTACAACACATGAACTGATTCTTTATATAAATTTTTAAAAAAAAGTTGTTAAATTTTTTTAACAAAAATTTTACAATTGATTTCAAATATATTTTTAATGGAAGAAATTTTTTATTTACATATAAAACCAGAACTCTCTAATTAGTTGCATAATAACGTATGAGTAATTATTGGTTTTATTATGTATTTATTACAAATATGAAAAATGAATTATTGTTGAGAAAATCGAGGACAATTTTCTCTATGTCGCATCAACGAGGCAGACAGTCACACATACGTTTTGTTTGTTCGGATGAGGAATTCAACCTTCAGCTTTATAAAAAAAACGTAAATAGAAACAAAGCAGGAAAAAAATACACTTAGAGTGTCGATAATTGTGGTAAATTACGTTATGCGCGACTCTTGTTTTTTGTAATTACATTTTTTTTAAGGAAACACGCTCTGTTGACGGTATCAAAAATGGTGTTAGACTGAAATTGCAATTTTGTAATTACTGAAAAAAAGAAGTAAAATATAAAATAAACTGCACGCACGTCTCGCATAGACGGAAGGAATGCATTTCCTTTTTTGTATATATTTATGTATTATAAGGATAGTGGCATTTGAGTTATGCAATCAATGCAGAATTAATAATATTTTTTCATATAAATATCAATATTAAGGTTGTCCTGGACCCTAGGTACTAGACTTGCCCAACATATTATTACTTAACTTTAAGTAAATTTGTATTTTTTAATCCTAAATGCAAAATTTTTAAACAATATCGTGGATAAAACGACCTTAGATTATATAAGCAATATTTATGTAATAAAAATTAAATTGAATAAAATGACCCGATTTTGATTAAAGCTACAAAATCAAAATTATTAATAAAATAGTTAAAGTAACAGATAGTTAACAATTACGTAATGCAAGTTTATTTTCCTGAACCGTTAAAACATTATTTCATGGATAATTATCCAAACGTTAATTAATTTTAGATCCTTAATTGCGCTTTTCTTAATTAAATTAAACTTTTCCTGAGATTTAATTATCCTTGCACATATGTTGTTCCGTAATGAGATGTTAATGATACCTTTGGATTAAAAAAAAATGCAACATCACTCGTTTGGAATTTAGAACTCGTGGCGTTTCCTGGTATTTATGATAAATAAATATTGTTATTAAAATTTATTTTCTGATAAATTCTGATAAATGTAAACTTTTTAAACTTAGGACATAATATTGGTAACATTTTTGGGTATTTTAATTATTTCAAGGTTGATGGTTAATTTGAGAAAATGATATGACAACTTATTTAAAGTGAATATAAAATTTGACCTAAATTATGTATGAAATTTCAAATAATTCAATGAGTAGTAAATTTGATGAAATGCTGAAGAATCACCAATTTTAGTATTATCAGTAAGACATGTTGCTTAACTTTCAGAAACTACCAATCATATTGACTTACCAAATACTGAATTAAATTAGCAAATGAATATTTTTTCAAGAATTATAAATCGTAAGACTCAGATTTAATTTTGTGTAAGGAATATAAAATTAGATCTAAATTGTGTTTGAAATTTCAAAGATGAAATTTGTTGAAATTCTGAAGAATCACCAATTCCAGTATTATCAGTAACACATTTTGCTTAACTTTCAGAAACTACCAATCATACAGAATTACCAAATACTGAAAAAATTCAAGATAAAAATTTTAATTATTTCGAAGTTGTTTAATTTTAAAAAAATATAAAAATCAAAGTTAAACTTTTGCAGGAAATCTAAAATTATATGTTTATGAAATTTCAGTCAATTTCTTGAAAAGTCGAAGAGTCACCATTTTCAGTATTATCAGTAATACATATTGCTTAACTTTCACAAAATAATATTCATATTGTATGAATTATCGTGCTAAAAATCCTAGTAAATTGAAAATAATAATAAAATTTATAAATAAACACAATTATTTAAGTTATTTCAATTTATGTTTAAATTAATTGAGAAAGTTTTAATTGTTATTAAATATTAATTAACTTTTATTAATTGTAATAATTTATAATATTTTTTATTAAACAAATATTTAATAATGAAAGTCGATTTTAATTTTTAGGGAAACTATTATTATTTTCTTTTTTTATATATATCGTTGTGCGGTTATTACGTAATTCAATATCACAGGAAATGTTTAAAACTTACCAAGTTTATATCTCAGTTCGCAACAACAAGTAATCCAACCGTGCTGTATATAATAATCACTTAATGGAAACTGTATTATCACTTTTATCTGAAAAGGAAGAAAAGTTTTGTGAATTTGTTTAGTGATTCGTGTTTGTAATTTGTTGCGTTTTGTGTACGTTTTGGAGCGCGCGTTGCTTTGTGTGACGTTCTAAACGGACGGCGCTGCCGTTGTGAACGCAGCGTAGCAAATGCGTATAACATATAGCAGCCGCAGCAACAACAACATGGGAGTAAGCGTGTAGGAAATAGCGCAACGAACGGTGGGATGTTGATAGATTTTCGGGCCCCCGGTTTTCGCGGAAGTTGACATCCGTCCTGCGTAATCTAGACCGCAGCACGCCATTGGAGCTTTTAAATAACAAAGGAAAATTTTTATAAAACTTAAATGCTAATTTACCATCAGACCGTGAACATCTACTACACACCACTCCGTGCCCAAATACCGATAATAAAATAACTCATGGGAAAGTGTTCATTTTGCACCAATTTCACACTTTCTTTATACTTCTGCTACAATAATCCATTACCGAAACACTGATTACTTAATTGTAACAAGTATACAACCATTAAAAATACACAAAATTAACAATTAAGTTATGCAATTTTATTTTGATTATAATTTTAAAAAAATTGATTATTTAGTAATTGATTTGGATTTATTATGTAATATTATGTAATAAATAATGGTTTGGATTTATTATGTAATATTAATATTTTTACAAAGACTAATCCGAATTGATCGAAAACCGAAACCAAGTAATTAATAAATTTGTATAGAAATTTCTTGATCTTAAAATTTAAATATTTTCTACTTTATTTATTGTAGATAATTTTTGAAATGTTATAGGAAAGTAATTAAAATTATTACTTTATAAATTAAGTAAAGTAACGTTGATGTTAACAATTCCATTTAGGTCTGTTTATGTAATCTGATAAGAGCAGTGCACGAAGGAAATGTGCATTAGAGAGAAAGGATCGTTTCTTTTATCAGGTATAATCTAGTAGGGCCATTATGGAAGGTGGTCGTTGCGTAGGTTATTCTTCTGCCCACGCAAAGTGAAATATAATCCAGTTATAAGGGTGCAGTTTATGATTACATAATGCGAGCATTACCACGTATTTATTACATGGTGTTTCACCTCACTACTTGAGACTTGTAAACTTTACTATTGAAAACGATTTGTTAGTTTGCGAAATTTATAAAATAATAATAAAGCAAAAACGTAACCAAATAGGTAAACGTGTCCTAATCCGGTTTGAAAATTTCACCCAAAAATTACATAACTTTTTTCCACTATAGTTCCCTATAGTCAAACAGTATTTTGTGCGTTACTAATATGATTCCATTTACAAAAATAAAATAATATTACAACTTGAGACTTGTAAACTTTATTATTAAAAATAAACAGTTAGTTACAACGTTTTATTATTTTGCGTAATTTGCAAAACAATAATGAAGTAAAAATGCAACAAAATACAGCTGTATCTCACAAAGTCCGGTTTGAAAATTTCATCTAAATATACATAAATTATCATTTTTTTCCCTATAGTTAAGCATATTTTTGTCCGTATTTTATTTAATTTTTAAATTAATCCAGTTTCAAACAGTATTGATATTATTGGCGGAACCAAAATTATTTTATAAGACAAAAAGTTATATAATGCTTCGTATTTAAATTTATTATTAATTACATAATTTTAATATAAATATTTATTATAATTAATCATGGATATTTAAAAAAAAATATATCATTCGTTTCTTGTTCACAGAATTATGATGTGTTTCAGTGAATTCTTGAAATCTGCGTCAGTTTTATTTACTCCACAATAACAGTGAGTAAGTTTCCTTTTTGTTCCATAAATAATGGTATTGTTTTCCAATCACATAAAGAATCCGCCGATATTGAACCATTCACTATAGCCTTACTGATACCATATTTTATACTGCACACTTACGTAAAATGTGGTCATGAATTTTCCTTGAAAAAATAAATTCTTGTTTTCTTATTGATTTCATTCCAATGATTTTATTTAATATATTACATAATAACATTATTTATGTAATTTATTTATTTTGTATTGGAATTTCAATGAAAGTTTAAATATTGCATAATTTTTCATTGAATTTAATTAAAAATTATGTAAATGTTTCTAATTATCACCAAGGTAACGATAATTAATTTGATTATGTAAACATTAGGTTTAAAATAAAATTCATTAATTTTCCTAAATTTTTATTTTAAATACATTTTATAATTTTTTTCGCGTGTAAATTACATTATAGAAATAAATAGGTCTTATACAAAATTACATTTACACAGTAATCACTTATTGTATGCGTTTCTGTTTGTTATATATATATAAACATTAATAATCATTATATAATTTTACTTTAATCAATGTTTAGTCTATACATTCATATACTATGCGTTATAATTATAAATATCTTTGCCGATTCGACAGTCAAAGGGCGAACGACCCTGTGTGTTTTTTTTTTCATATATTAGTTATGCAACGTTTTCGCAGGACTAGTTCGCAGGATTCTTAAAAATTACGTTTTCAAAATATAAGTTCAATTTCGAAACATGTGCCTTCCGAAATGTAATAATTACGTAACACAGCGACACCACAAATATAAGCGAAAGTTGAACGGAAGAAAAGTCAACGTAAAATCACAGACAAATTAAATTATGTATCACAAAGGGTGGCTGGGAAATAAATACACCTAAAGTAAATGTACATAGTACACATCACATCCAAATTGTTTCGTACAAAGAATAGTAATCACAAAATAAGTATAATAAAAACGTGAGACGAAGGGCAACAAAATATACAAATAAATTATTAAGTAATATTTGCTCTTATGTAATAATTCAGTTTTTTTTTTCAAGAGCGAATTGTTTCAGAGAGCTTAGACGTAGCATTCACCTCGGATCCGTCGCATGAATATTGGTTCGGAATCTTCGTCCTGAAAGATTTTTTTTTGTTTATAAATTTGTTATTTTTTTTGCAAAATTTTTCTTACCGGAAAATATGATGGAGTTTCCATTTCGACTGTTCGATGTTCACCGCCCTCTTTGCAGGTTAACCAATAGGTGTCCATCGGCCCTTTGCCCTTTAAAATTAATTAATTAGTAATTAATTATTAAAAGTTATTTGTTCATTAAAAACCTTAACATCTACCAATCCTCTGTGCTCAGTTCTGTAACCGCCTATAGCGTCTAAAGCTTTCTTGAATTCAGAACTTATATGTATTTTGTAAGCTAAAACATAAAATATATTAATTACATTTTAAAAAAATATTTAAATAATCATAACTGAATTAATAGGAAAGTTTCTGAAATAGACAAGAGATGGCGTAATATAAAAGACGTTAGTTTGCGGATGTAAATTATTAAAAACTAAAAAGTTTTAATTAAATTATTATTTAGAATGGTAAGAATCGATGCGGCTAATTAAAAAAAATAAACGAGTTTAAAGTTGATTTAAATTCCTTCGTTATTATTTATTTTCTTAATTTCTTTCTTTCCGCTTCGATGTTTTCTTCCACCGAGAAAAGTTAGTCCTTAAAGATTAAGAAAACGCGCAGATGGTCGCATCCCATCACTTTTCTCGCGACAAGTTCCACAAACTTTAAGTAACAGGAATCCGACAGTTTATGATCTGCATGTAAATTATCGTCGAGTTTAACTGGAAAATTGCTTGCTTTATTAGAAGGGAACGCGAACTCCGGTCACAAGACGAGAATTAATAGATTGAACGTATCCATTTTCATAGTACATCCACACAACTGCATAATGTATAGTTATATAACCGATAAGATAATAGGTAGGATTATATAACTGATGTAGTTATATTTTAATCTATTGGGTTGTTCGAAAAGTACAACAAGATTTTAAACTATATTTGTACTTGCATCCATAATAATTTAACATTATATATGGTTTAAAAGTTATATAACCAATAAGATAAAAGGTAGGATTCAAATAGATGTAGTTAGGTTCGAAGATAAAATTGTATCATCTAAACTACATGTGATATAAAACATAAATATTGTATTTAGATCTGCCACGTGTACAAATACAAATTTACTTTTAATATAACTTTAATCTATACCTTCTCCGGTGGATTCCATCCTGCTAGCGGTATTGACGGTGTCTCCAAATAGGCAATACCTAGGCATCTTTGAGCCTACGATGCCGGCTACCACTGGACCGGTGTGCGCTCCGGATCTGATCATTAATTTTTCGGACATGCGGTGAGGAATCTTGAATTGAGAAGATCCAGCCAAAAGGTCTAAAGCCATGCTTGCAATCTCGGATACATGTTTGTTACCTAAACCAATAAATGAAAAGAAACAAATAATTTTACACTGAAAACAAAAATAAAAAAATACTAATTTAGATTATTTTTAACCCGGCGCATGCACCGTACCTCACATATATTTTAATTATTTACAGTTATTTAACATAAATTTTTAGAAAATCTAATTTGAAATAAAGTTAAAAATAATTTTATTAATTTTTTTTTGTTGATATTTTATTGGTAGTTTTGTGATTATATTAGTGTGAGCTGCGATTATCGACCTCAAAGCTTACTACGAAATGATTGATGTGGTGTGTTTGTTGGGTTGTCTGTGGGAAGATCAGATTATTAGAGGGTCACTGTACATCATCTATATATAAAGTGAGAATATATGGATAAATAAATTGCAAACAGCTGGAGTTGGAAATTGGTAGCTATTTTTAGAACGGAGATGAAAGAAGTTGATTATAAAAGTAAGAATTTTCATGAAAAAAAATTATCAAAAATTAAAATTGCAATTTCAATAAGCAATTAGAAATTTCTGTTTTTTTAAATTTTTGTTTTCGTGATTTCGTCTGCGCTACTAATTCTGAAAAAAAAAATCGCATATAAAAAGGCTGAAAAGAAAAATTTATTACTTTACGTAACTTTTCTAATGGAAATAACATAGTTAAAATTATAATTCTATAATTATTCATAAAAATGTACACTAAATTCGTTGAGTCTGCATGTTTTTATTACAGTCTAAATATCCAATTTCTCGGATTCGTTTGCGCTCCTTTTTTTTGTACTTTTTTCTTTCTGGAATCGAAATCTAATTAAGCCTTGTTAAAGTTTTGGCACAAAACAGGACATTTAAGGTATCGATTCCACTAGGGAATTGCATTTCGCTCGAGGAGAAAATGATTCCAGTTACGCAATACTTTTACTGTTTGGATTATAAAACATCCCCAATCGCATCAATAATCTGAGCACATAAATGTCTGCCATAAAATTTTTGAACTTTTGTAAATATAAATAATATTTTTTAATGAAAATTGTTTAGCAAAAAAAAAGCAATAGATGGAGTTGCAAGCTTATATTTTTTATATATTAAAATAAACCCTTAGGAAAAATAATTTATTAAAATTGAAAGAAATTGTAAAGGTTGTAGAAACTGCTGTTATGTAATCATAACCATTGTTTTAAAATACATTTATGTAAAAAAAATTTAAATTATTTTTTATAACTGTAAAAAATATTGTTGATGAATTTAAAAGTTTGGATTATATTTATTTTAATTGAAGGTTTTTGCAAAATATATTGCATTATAAATGAAGATTAAATATTTCCTATTTTGTTGCGAAGTTTTCTAGTAAAAGAAAAGTTTTCAAACATCATAAATTATTAAATCGAATTTGTAATTAGCATTGTATGTAGTCCTAATATAAAGTTGGGAAAGTTATGTTTAAATTGAGTTTATAACATTCCATTATAACACTCACCGTTCTTTACCGGTAGACCAGATGCAACCATGTAGGAATCGCCGATGGTCTCAACTTTGTAGACGTCATAACACTCTATCCTAGCGTCGAACAACTTGTAAATTTTATTTAAGAAAGTAACGACCTATGAGAAAAACGAAAAGATCAAAAACATATTTTTTTCCATGTCGGTATTGTATTTTATTTCAGCCAGACGTCTGCGGTCATAGCCATTACATTTACCTCCAAGGGAGTACTGACTGCAGCAATTTCGGTGAATCCCACGATGTCGCTGAAATAAACGGTCACCGATGCGTAATATTCGGCTGGAACCTGAAACGAATCCATTTTTTTTTCAGACGAATTTACTAATTAGATAATAACAAAGTCGATAGTTAATCCGATTCTATTATGCAATCAATGTATTCTTTAGTCATTCTCAATTTCTACTTCAAACTCAATTGAATTAAACAAGAAAAAAATAAATCATCCCCTAATTTCCAATGCAGATAAATTAGATAATAGAAATATGACTAAGGTTTGCATAATATTTTTTTAAAGAAATAAATCTTTAACTAAATCTTCCTCAATTTTTAATTTACAATTAAACTAAAATCGATTACATCACTAATTTTATAATAATCAATGTGATTCTATTTATAGTACAATCAATAATTTATGTTGATTTTTTTTCCCCTAATTTCAATGTAGACAAAATACAAGTTGTTGAAGTATAAAATCACTTCAATTTCATAATTTATTATGTAACTTACATTTATATTTTTCAATTTGATTTATTATGTAATGTGAATCTCAGATTAATTAGATGAAGAATGCATATAAGAAGGAATGAAATCAGAGAATTTTTTGAATTTGAAACATTTTTTAATTTAGGAATTTATTGATCGAATGTGAAATTGCTTTATTTTTTATTTCTATTAAAATTATTAATTTATAAAAAACTATAGTTTTATATAAAAATATTTCTTTATATAAATACTACATAGTTATAATTAAAATTAATATTTGAGATTTTAATAAAGTTCATAAATTTTGTGTAAATATTACAAATATTATTTTGCGAATGTAGATTTAATTCTGTTCTGTGAACTAAATTAATAACTGAATATTCGCAACTGGGGCTTTTATTGGGATTCTGAAACGTCGGGTAATTGGAACTGTTAAACAATCATTTACATAGCAAGAACGGATTAACGTTTTTTTTTATACGCTTTTGCAAATATTGTAATTTAAATGTAATTCCAATCCGTCTGGCATGTAATCAATATTTCAGCCATTTCCATTAGTAATAAAGAAATAAAGTAATTTCCAGATGAAAATTTTATACTTTTAAAGCATTTTTGTTAGAGAAAATGTATTACAATTCATTGTTCTTACGTAATGTCATTTTTAAACGTTGAAATGTATTTTTAATTATTTTTTTAATCACTTTGTTGAAAGATTTTTTTTCAAAATCGACAAAATTTAAGAAAAATATCAAAATTTCACCCATTTTCATTAATAATTGTATAGAAATAAAGTAATTTACTCTTTTTTTCTGTTTCTGATAAAAAAAATTATACTTTTACAGTATTTTTGTTTGAGAAAATGTATTACAATTCATTGTTCTTACGTAATGTCATTTTTAAACGTTGAAATCTATTTTTATATTTTTTTATTCACTTTGTAGAAAGATTTTATTCAAAAGCGATAAAATTATTTAATTTAAACATTGAAATGTATTTTTTTAATCAATTTGTTGGAGGATTTCCTTCAAAATTTACCAAATTAGTTAAATATTTGTACTTTTAACTAAAATCATGGATCCTATTTTAAAACGACATATTGATTAACTTTAATAATTGTGAACTGTCAATTACGTCATCTATTTGCGTGTTTATAATTAAATTTTATGAAATAATATTGACGTTAGTTCTTTTCTTAACGAACGTTTTCATTTGGTTGCATAATTAAATTATGCTTAATTTGCATTAATTCCTCTTCATATTTAAATTTGTATTATTTTTAGGTAAAACAAAAATAATGTTTATATGATTCTTTTATGAATTTATATTTTTTATATAAAAATGATTTCAAATTTGTTTTCACATTTCATGTAAATCCATTTTTAACATATATAGTCTATATGGAAACAACATGTATAAGATGATATAACAAGTTTATTTAAATTTTCTTACCTGTCTGGTCTGTTTCAATTGAGTGGCAACGCTGGGCGGAAGCATCTGGAACAGAAGCGTATCACTTTTCTTTTTCTCCCTCTTCAGTTCCTTCGCCTTCATCCCTAAATTCGCGGCGTAAAGCTGAAAATGAAAACTAGACATGAAGAATATTTTCCTAACTAATAAAATATAGATTTTTCATTGAAAATGCATTTAAGGCTTCTGGTATTAATTCGCTTCATACAAAGAAAATTATATAAAAGTTTGTAAAATAAAAAAAATGTATATAGTTATATAATAAATTATTATACGTAACTTTGCTTATTTTGATATAAAAGATGAAATCAATATGTAATAAAGAATGTACAAATATAAAGTAATGAAATTTAGGTAAATCGATGTATCGTGTTTTTATGAACGTATAAAACTTTATTAATATTTTCTACTCTGTATTTTATAGAAATCGAACAAAAAATACAGTTATAAAGTAATAGGCGTTCGCATGGAATACTTTATTTTCGGTTTATAGTAAACCTTTCTATGCTAAATCTTTATGGAGTTAATAAATTTACGAAAAAGTCTTTGCTATTTTTACTCGCTTTTAGAACCAATTGTTTTATGTCATACGATACGGCTTCTACAGTGATTGTATTTTGGACGCTACTATATGGCTTTGATATGACTAAGATAATCGAAGATGTATCGTATAAATTCATTCTGATTGTAAAAATTTCCTGAAAAATAATGTTTATATAATATTTAAACTATAAGTCTTATTTTTAATTAATTTTTTTTGGAATAATAATTTTTCCAAGAAAATTAGTCAATTCTGTATTTTATTCTCATTTTAAATAAATTATAAATAGAAATATTTTTTTAATATATTTAAATATAAAATTTTAGTATAGGAATTCAATCATTGAAATAAAAATAATATTTGTCAAAATAAACTAGATTTGACGAATGTAAGGAAATGTAGTAAAAAACGTAGACGAAATTTATGAATGAAAGATATTAAAAACTCGTTAAAAAGATGTGTAGAAAATTCCGTTTCGGGTCTAGACGATATAAAATAAACTGTCTAGCCTATTTCTTGATTCAATGTTTCACTAAATTATTTTCGGTTTAAATTATTATTTTTACAAAAAAAAATGTAGACGATTTTCAGAAATTAAACGAAATGAGTGAGAGTCGTAATAAAAAAGATGTAAATAAAATTTCGTCATCGATGTTTTCAACATTAAATCATTTTTAAATTAATATTCTTACACTAATTGCGTAACGTCGTTGCACAAGTAACTTGTCAAGTAACGTTTAGTGTTTAGTATTGCGTTACAATATTTTTTTTTATGGACGTGATGCGAGTATTTCATCAAGTAAATGTACTTGACCACTAAATATTATAAAAATTATATAACTTTTGTAATTTGTGTTTGAAACTTTACATTAGATTTTTTTGATTCCGTCTAGACGATAAAAAATAATTATATAATTATATAATAAAAATTTCGCAACATTCATTAATTTTTTAAATAATTTAATTGCATTATTTTCCTTTTAAATTAATATTTTTATACGAATTACGTAACGTGTAACTTATCAAGTAACATTTAGTATGCAAATTATGTGTACTTGCGTTACAATATGTTTTTTTCATTAAGTAAATGTGTAAATATTTTAGAAATTATATAACTTTTGTTTGAAACTTTACATGAGATTTTTAGTTTATATCATTAATTAAGATTTGTGAAATTTTGTTTATGATTATACGAAAACATTAGATATATTTCTTTAAAGCAATAATAGTAAATTTATACAGATTATGTAAACATATAAAAATTGATTAGTTTAGTAATGTACTCACTTGTATAGTGGAAACTGCATTCCTAACTAACCAAATTATTACTGGAGACACGGCCAGGACGACGACGAGGATCGCAATTCCAATCGCTTCCTTGTTTGCTGCCTCGTGCAAATTGGCACTCACGTAGTTCCTGCAAAATCAAGTTTCATATAGTTACCTCTACCATTTATACAACCGCATACGGTTGTCCTCGGAATTGCAGGATCAAATCCTGAAAATAAACTGAACCAATTCATACCTGATCTGATGCCTCAGCTCCTTCTGCAGCTTCCTAAGTTCATCAGTGTACTGTGCGATAGAGTCGAAGTAATCAATTGCTTCAGTTATGTTCGGCGATCTTTGAGAGTTCTGCACGATTATATCACCTCTGCAATATTAATTACGCAATATTATGATTGAATCTACTTGATTTGAGTATTAACCTTTTCTTGATGGTGCCGTAATTCGTCATGGTTTTCGTGAGTCTTTTGTACACATCTCTTAGCATTGGGACGTAGTTCAAAGAACCGTTCAACAGGTCTTTGGCTATAGCGTCGTGATGGATGTAGTAGATGTAATTATTACCTCGGAGAAGACCTCTTCCGAAATAGTTGACGCCGTAGACACTTGCTATACCTGTACTTTCGATGCTTCTTAATAGATTTTTGAAAGCCAATAAATACCTAAAATTTTAATCAATTAGTATAGGTTATTACAGCGCTTCTTAACTTATTAGGTCTCAAAATCACTTAAGGTGACAGCTGTCAAATACTTTTAGAAATTAGATCATATTTGATTTTAGAAATTGATCGAGGTTGAGAAACGCTGGTTTATCAGATTTAAACTAACCTCCAAACGCCGCTGCTATCCGTTTCTTTGATTTGATTCGTAAGATGATCTAAAAGAGCGGCGTTTACAGATGTATACCAATTCAGAACTTCCGTCATTGAGCTTTCCTCTGAACTTATTTTTTGCCTAAAGTAAGAAACACAATTCTTATTAATAAAATATTTACAAAAAAAAAGATTATTTTATATAGAATTAATTAAAAAAAATGCTTAAATATTACAAGAAAACTTGAAATATCACAAATAATTAAAAATTTACTTTATGTTAACAGAAATTATTGTAATTTTAAAATATACACAAAAAAAAAATTTGAGAAATAGTAAAAATTTTGGAAATAATTAGAAAAAAAACTATTTTTTAGTAATTTCATATAGTCTAGTTGATGTAATATTAAAATATAAAAAAAAATATTTTCAAGAAATAATAAAAAAATTGAAAATAATTTTCAGAAAAATTAGAATTTAAAATTTGATTATTTTTAAATTGTCTCATAGTATAGAAATTAATACAAACCTAATATACTAATACTTTTATACAGTACAATTATTTATTTTATAAGAAAATATTACCAAATCTTCAAGAAAATAATTTGTTACAAATTCTATTATAAATAATATTATGGATTTCCAATACTTTATTATAAAACTGAAGTATTGTAATTGTATAGTGTTCTTTATGTATAAATAAAGACTCAATTACGTAGTAGGAAGACAATAACTGTTTTATTTGATCATCAATGTTAGCTTTCAATTATCCTAAATGTCAATGTCGTTTAGGCATTATCAAATGAAATCAATTGATGATTATGATCGGAGCGATTCGACGTTTGAAGATCGATGGTAGTAGTCCTTTTGATTAGCGTCGATCTTCCAACGGCGACTCACTCCATCTGCTCACTTTATTGCAAGTAGTCCAGGAATAAAACGAAATTGCACGAGTATATTGTTATTGGATAATGCTTTGCCTAATGAGGACGAATACATTCGTGTGTAGTACGGACGTACATACACACTTGTTTCCTGTAATGCGCATCCATTCATGCACTACTTCATCAAACGTTATAAATAGACATAATTCGAGCTAAAGGAGAAACAGAAAGTATGATGCGTATATGGATACACGCACATGCTAAACCGACGGTTATTTATGGTACAATAAAGGCAATAAATGGAATTTGCATTTCAGCAACAAAGTCAAGCCTAGACGCGTGTCCTTCATACTGTTAGTTCGAGGAAAACATTTTGCGAAATGCAATAAAATAATGGAGGAAATTTTATTGGATTATTCCTCATTGAATCATCAAATCTTCTCTATATTACTAATTCATCCACCAGTAAAAATTTAAATTTTTATATCAAAAAATAAAGATTTAAACTATTTGAAATTATTATTTCCTTAAAAATAAATAACAGATATATAATAAAAATTAATGCTTAAAACTAAGAATTAAAGTACTTAAAACTATTGTTGTTTTTGTCAAAATAAAACGATTGTATGAAAGTTAAAGACTGTTATTATGCATATGAATCTTAGTTTCTGGAACGGTTATGTTTATGTAGTTGATCGTTTTGACCTATTTCGTTTTATTTCTACGAATCCCTACAAAATTGTTCTTCATATCTTTATACCAGTAAAGAGTTAATGGTGCGTAAATTCACCATTTCTTTTCTAGCTTTCCGGAATACAATTTTCCACTGAAATTATTTAACTCTCTCAAAAGCTATTTCGAGTAAAATAATTTCAAGTAAAATTTTTCTCAATTTGAATCGTTTAATTCCGTGCGTTTTGCATTTTCTTTCAAGTAAATCCTTTACAAACGTTCTCTTTGAAGTCTCTTATTCCAAATTTCGATTAATGAAATTTGTAAATGTATCGTATTCATGCATTTAAACTGTATTATAAATATTTTTTTTTCAATAATCATATTTAATCCGTTGTAGGCGGATATATCCGCCCTATTATTTTTTCTGTGTGCAAATTATATTTTGTAAATTGTCAATGAAAATTCGATGATGAGTTTATACCTGAAATCTTCTAATCGATTGAGAATCGTGTCTTTATCCAAAGAAACAATCCTGCCTTCCTTTTCAGTAAAGTAAATTGATTCCAAACTTCGATTAATGAAATTTGTAAATGTATCGTATTCATGTATTTATATATTTTATAAATATTTTCTTTTAATAATCATATTTAATGCGTTTAGGCAGATATATCCGCCTTATTATTTTTTCTGCAAAATTGTTTGCGGGTTATATTTTTTAAATCATTAATAAAAATTCGATGATGAGTATATACCTGAATTCTTCTAATCGATTGAGAAACGTTTCTTTATCCAAAGAAACAATCCTGCCTTCCTTTTCAGGAAGGTAAATTGGAGGCCAACTGCTCATCGATTCCAGGGCTGAATTTGTCATCTGGAATCTCTGCGTCAGATTGGATCTGCATTCAAGTAAACAACAAGAAACATAAAATATATAAGAGATATAAAAATTTTAAATTATAAAAAAGTCTTAAATTTTCTCATTGCTTTTCAGTAAATTCCGGAAATGAAGTGCGAGGCTAATGACTTGAAAGTAGACTAGGGGAAGGTTTTAATGTTGATGGACAACTCAAATTTCGTAATTTGGTATCTCTCACCTGAGCGTACTTCCGTTTGTGTACACGAAGAAAGCCACTTCCGACCTCTCCAGTTGCATCCTGGTCACCACTTTACCCAAATTCGTTGCATCTGTAACCTGCAACAAAACGTGAAAATCCAAACCATTTCAATGTAAATTGAACATACAATGAAAACGAACTATTGCATAACGAATGTAGATAATTAGTACAAAAATTGCAACAAGCTTTTAATTAAGTTTATAATGAAATGTACACTGAAAAGAAAGAAATTTCATTTTGTTGCGCTTCCAGTTTTATTACAAAGTAAATATTAATCAGGAGAAGATCATTTCCTCCAAGGACCTGCTGCATATGAGGCATACGCAAATCACTTTATTTTATCTTTTATTTTCAGGACGATGTTTATCTTCACATATTTTCACCCATCAAAGTCGCTTCGAATAATGTCCTTTATTGCATGCTTTATTGAAGTGCATGATAATGCAGCGATATTGATTAGGAATTTTCATTAATGTTGACTTTAAGGATACATCTATTCGTGTTGACGTTCCATTAGTACATAATGAATTTATATTATAACCTGTCGGTTAAATTATAACGACAATTATTATACAAAATATTTACAAAATAAAAAAGATTCTTTGTGAAGAACCTTGATTAAACCTAACTTTACTTAACCTAAAATAAAATTATTGATAACCAAAACCTAACTTATACAAACATGATCAGAATTATGTTTAATGTTTTCCAACAACTGAACTTGACATAAGTCAACCTAACCTGATGTTGCTTAATTTAACCTAACCTAACATGAACTTAGGTTTAATTCATTGGAGCAAAACCATAATAAACCAAATCATAAACCTAAATAATTTGGTCATAACATAATTGATTTAACAAAAATAATATATCTTAAATTGACTTAAGTCTTACTTAATTTGTTTTCGTTCAAACTTATATAAAAGTTTATATATACAATAAATATTACTTTATAATTAAATATGACTTAAAATATGTAATTACTCTGAAATATATGAATTTTTGTGAGCAACGTAAATTCCGCTGCGTTATTGATTTTTTAGACTAAGTGGGTTTATCATAAATTACTGTACGTAAAAGTCTTCATTAATTACTAAAGATTATTAGCAGAAACCACTTACTACCAAAGTATAAACATGCAATGTTAATGATATACTTGACTTTATTTATATACATGACTTTTTATTGTAAAAAAAAATATTAACAACATGCAATATATTTAGGATTTAATCAAAAATTGCGAAAAATCTGGGCATTTAGATTTATTTCAAATAAATGTTATTTTTGATAAATTTATATAAAATAAGTTTAAAAACATGTAACAAATAGTTAATTAATAATTTCCTAATTAAAAATAAAGTTTGAATCTACAGACTAAACTTTAGTTTAATTACATTTTTTTTTTCCCAAATTAGGAAATTTTCTTTAAGTTTTAAATGACAAAATAAAACAAAATATACATAAATGAATTATATAATCCTTGATTGGACCACTTTTAAACTATAGGAAGATTTGCTGAATTATGTCACTGGGTAATAAATGATTTAGTTATAAAATATTTTTTACTAAAAAAAGTTTTGTAGGATTATGTAATATTATATAATAATGTAAATGAAATATATAATCCTTGATTGGACCATTTTAAAACTATACGAGGATTTGCTGTATTATCATATTGGATAATAAATGATTTAGTTATAAGATATTTGTTACTAAAAAGGTGTGTAGGATTATGTAATATTATATAATAATGTAAAGTGAGTAGGTTTAATCAAGAGAGAGTCGTATTCCGGAAATGCCCAAATGACTTCCATTAAAGTGCATACGAACGACAACCTCGTAATATAATTTAATAACTTTTCGTCCGTCCGTCTAATATTTATGGTCGGCATTATGAAATATGCTCCAACTTAACGAGGTGCAATGTGTATGAAAAATCGTATGCCGGAGATGACAATAATTTTTGTCGAGTTGAAAAAGTTCATCCTCCCATTTTTTATTCAATTTGTTGTACTGCATTTCCGCATTCGGAAAAGTCGATAAATTAATATGAAATTTCACACCTTATTTTTTGTCCTTCCGATTTTTCGTCCTCGAGTTTCGTTATTATTAATACATTAGGAGATTAATCTTGGTGGTTTTAAACTTTCGTTCAGAGAAGGACTTTGAACAACACGTGTATATTTTTATAGACGTGAAACGCGAGTGAGAGAGAGAGAGAGAAAAATGGATGAATTATAGTGTTTGGAAAGTTTACTTAATTACCCCGTAATAAATAGTAGCAATAAAGAGTGGACCGACCCAGCCTAAGAGCAAACAGCCAATACTAATGTATACACAGACATGTGAACCTATTCAAGAAAGGCCATTTACACTTACGCTTTTTTCTTTCTTCTTATGCACCCTTATGCTACTCAGCCCTTTTTCTTTTGTTTTAATTGGAGGAAATCCGACTCGACATTCGATATCTTTCCAACAGCTTCCTGCAAGGACCCTTCCATAACCTCTGACCCTCACTACTCGACCGCTGTTTTCCGCAATGAGGTCGAAATACCACAAAAATAAATAACATTTCATATCATTGATTTTCTATATAAACTCTACATTAAACTTCATGTTAACTATTATTTTAGTAACAGACAAAATCGATTTATCAATGATGAAAATATAATCAGCAATTTTAGTAAACTTTAGATTTTTAGTAAAAATTCTTTTTAACCTGAAGAAACGCTATTACAAATAGAAGAAATTACTGAAATAATAAAAGAAGTATATTTTTAATATTTTTTTGTATAGTGAAAACCCGGTAATGTAATTTTATATAGTGAATTTAATATTTAAAAATTTTATTTTTCAGAAAATATTTTTCAATTAAATTACGGTTTTTAATTGTTAAATTTAAATTTGAAAATAAATCAATTATTAAGAAATGTTTCTCAAATTATGTAATTGGCAAGTAAATATATGGATGCATTCAACAAGTAAAATATACTTTTTTATACGCATGTAAAAAATACCGTTTTCAATTAATTTGCACCTGAAGATGATTCAAGAAACGTTTTTATGCCCATATAAGTTAATTTTTCATTTTCTTATTGATTATGCAAATACGTAAAACGAATCATGACCATATAAGGATTTTTTTTTTCAAGTTTACTGTAGTCGTGATTCATCGTGTCTTCTATCGGGTATTTTCGATTTTTCAATTACTTTTTTATTACATTATTATTATATTATTTTTATTTCAAAAAAATACAATAAAAATACGTTGAAAATGTTTATAAATGTAAATAATTAATAATACAGAAAATTAAATTTAATTAAAATTGATTGAAATATTTGTTAGTGGAAATAATATAAAATATTCGTAATATTTGCTAAAATTTATATATTTTTCACGAAGCCAATTAATTTCTACTCTGATTATTATTCACAGTTAATCAACTATAAATGTCATCAAAGGACTAATTATTTCATAACATCACAAAATGACATTTATTTGATTATTTCTCAACAAAATTATTAATTAACTAAGAAATAAAGTTATTTATTTATTTTGTAAAAAAAAACTAATTAAAGAAGTCTGGACGACGTACAGTGTACAAAACAGGAATAAAGTTTGCATTTCGAGAAATCAAGTTTTCAAGGTAATTAAATATATTTTAAAATAAAGTTCATCTCATGTTCTTAATTACAAAACTTGCTTTTATCTTCATACAAAATAATAATTATTTTTCGTTTCAATAATTAATAATAAAATCAAAAGAAAATGTCTTGAGTTATAAAAAACATCCCTTATTTTAAGGGTTAAAAATTGTTTATTTGTTTCAATAATTAATAATAAAATCTAAAGAAAAATTATTTTCTACTAATGCAGTAGTGATAAAAAAAACATCCCTTATTTTAAGGGTTTAAAATTCTTTATTTAATTCAATTAAAAAAATTGAACGTTTTCGATAGGAAATTTGTAATTAAAATAAATATAATCTGCAGACAATAGGAAAATGAGCGGAAAAAGAGTTATTCGCTGAGGCTTCGGGATGCGTTAGTATGCGATGTTAGCGCTTTTTGGCGAAGGCGCCGGGATTAATTAAACGGCTATACTAATAAATCAACGGACCCTGTTCTCAAACACGCGCTAGAGCCTCCAGCTCCAAGGAAAGTTTTATTATTATGTGTACACATCACATTTTTAATAAAGAATCTATTATTATCCACGATTATTGTCATTTCATGACGGATATAAATGTGACAACATTCTAGTGCAATTGCAATCAATTGCATAAAAGATCCTAATCTAATTTTCACAAATGACATTTCTATTATTTTGATCAAAATCTAATTTTGACAAGTGACAGTTTCATTATTTTTTGACAGATACAACAAAATATATATTTGATTATAATGCAGTCTATTATAATAATCCTTTGTATATAGACATACTTTTTTTTATATTATTAACACATATTTGATTTAAATAAATTAAAAGCACTTAAGTTTTGAGGGATTAACTCTAATTTATCTATTTTTTTTAAAGATAATTCAAAATCTGCAAATTTTGCAAGTGACAGTTTGGAAGAATTAACTATTTTTTGACAGATATGTCAAAATAAAAATTTGTATATTAACGAATTTAAGATACAAAGATACACTTATAGAAATAATAATTCCATTCGTATTATAAATATAATTTACATTAAAGAAAGTCTCATAATTTGCATGTTGAGTGTGATGAGTTTCCAGCAAAATAAATCGATGAATGGAAGTTTTTTAGTAGAAGCATCTAATTACGCGTTCTACGAAACGTGCATTATTTTATTATGCCCCCCTCTTTGCTAATTACAGGTAATAATTAATAAACTGAGTAATGTATTCTTCGATTGCATCAGAACTGCTGACGTACATCGTAATTAACTCAGATCATACGTTATTTCTAAATAAACCCGTTACTATTATATAATTAAACATTTTCACCAATTATGTAAATTAAATAAACTGAATTTTTATAAAATATAAATAAGAATAAATGTAATTTTAATAACTATAAAATTTCAATTAACAATTATTTTAATTATACTTCTTGTAAATTTTAACCATAGATGAAACATAGGTGATGTACTGACTAAATTATGTAACTAAATTGAATGGGAAATTCAATGCATAACATCAAAGATACGAGATCTGATTGTGCTCTGCTATGCAAATAGCATTTTCCAATCCACGAAGCAATAATATCTGTAAGCTGGTGACAGCTGGTTGTAAAATTTAGAGACATATCCAAAAGCAAAATTTTCTAAATAAAATATTTATTTTACATACAATGAAATTATTATTTTTTTTATAAAAACAACAATTATTGTAATTCTTGCACATAACACCTCACTCGATAAGTTCGTAGGATGACATATAGATGGCGTCTTTATCGATAAATTAATTTTATTTTTAGAAAGTACCAACTTTCATAAGACGCCTGTCAAAATTTCATGTCAATCTGACGTTTAGTTAAGAAATTACTTTTGTAATTTCCAAATCAATGATAGAATTACGTTTAAATATGATTTGTAATTACGTCACTTGTCACTATTGAACAACAAAGCTTTCCTAATTCATTCATTAATGCGAATGTTAGAATTAAATAATATTAGTTTTAAACATGTATAATAGAAGGCGCAGTTACGTCACTTGTCAATATATCCTAATTGATCTATTAATATGCTACTGTCAAAAATTACTAAATTACTTGTCAAAAATGTCAATTCTATTCATATGCTACTGTCAAAAATATTATATTAATAAGCGAATGTCAAAATTCCCAATAGTGGTTTGTTGAAATTCTGATTTTCCATTGTAATTAGTGAACTAAAAATTTTGACAGACATCATCTGAAGGTTGGTACTTTCTAAAAATTTGTCGATAGAGGCGTCATTTCTATATCATCCTACGAATTTATTGAGTGAGGTGTTATATTGTCTAAAAGATTTTTATGATTTTTTTTATTAACGTTGATGTTATATTTTAACTAAAAAAATGTCATTTTGAGAGTGGTTAATGTATTGATAATATACTTTTAATGCATTTTTTAATTAAAATTAAATTTTAAGTTTACACTTTTTTCTTTAATAATTAACTGGAGGGGCTTTGTTTTAAGTATTTTTATGGTTTGGTTCGTGTAATTAAAACTTTTTTCGCATGAAGATGCGCACTCTTGTCGTTCGTGACTTAAATTTTCCGTGAACGAAATATACGGCATTAACTGTTTTAAACGGAGAGCAATAAAGCGTATAATTGCCGCACGGCGTGAACAGTTTCATTCGATCGAGAGATCAGCCTAACCGGATGCGACCCATCGTTACTCATGATTAAGGGATGAAGATGGATAGAACCCTATCGCCATCGCCATTCCTTCTCATTGCCAAACCTTACCTTACCTGTGCGTCAATGCCCATAACCTCCTGTCTGTACAACATGATTTGTTTTAAGGAGAAGGCGGTCTGCACGATGAGAGCGCATATGGGGATGAAAGGAAGCACGAGCATCTGGAGCAGATGCAACCTTCGACCACGTCCGTGCGCCGGATTCGATTTTGTGCAGCAGTATCCCTTAGGAGCGAAAGACACATCCTCGGAACTTAGCGACCTCAGAGACGTTTCATCTTCTTGTATCACTGCAGAATTATTAGATACCTGTTTGATCATCACCAAAAACAGCAATCTGAAATTAAACCAAACATTTTAGTAGAAGAAGAAAAAAAAACATAGAATTTAATTAGAGATTGAAGCAAACATTAATTGGGCATTCATAAAGTTTCCACCCTTATCGCATTCATCCCCCAAAACTCCTCTCAAATAATCACAACTGTTAAGAACATTTAAATCCAATTATATTACATTCCGAATCCCAAATCAACTATGCAACAAGTATTTTAAACTTCATCATAATTCATTTAAATCCAATTTTTATATAAAACAAATCTGACACTTTTATTTATTACATTTTAATGAAATTTCCAAGAATCGAATCGTGGAATAATTCGATTTGGAATTGGATTTGCTTGCGGATCCTGCAGAATAAATAATATCATTTGCATAACCAATATACTTTTATAATTGAGTAATCGTATAAAATGAAATAATACTTTATTTATTTTTCAATTATTATTTGCATAATTATCATTAATTAATAATTTAATATTTACTTTTAAATATGATTTGTAGATGACGTAATTACGTCACTTGTATAACAACATAGATTTGCTAATATGCGAATGTCTAAATTAAATAATATTTGTTTTAAACATGAATAATAGAAGACGCATTTACGTCACTTGTCAAATATGTCATTTATTTCCTAATTGATCTATTAATATGCTACTGTCAAAACTAAATGGTATTCACTAATTACTTGTCAAAAACGTCAATTTTATTAATATGCTGCTGTCAAAAGTAACTAGTATTCACTAATGACTTGTCAAAAACGTCAATGATTTCTTAATTAGTGTATTAATAAGCGAATGTCAAAATTAAGTAACATTACTTTTAAACGTGAATTGTAGAAGGCGATTTAACGTCACTTGTCAAAAATATCATTTATCTCCTAATTGATTTATTAATATGCTAATGTCAAAAATAACTAGTATTCACTAATTACTAGTCAAAAACGTTAATGATTTCTGAATTAGTATGTTAATAAGCAAATGTCAAAATTAAGTAACATTACTTTTAAACATGAATTGTAGAAGATGCATTTACGTCACTTGTCAAAAATATCATTTATCTATTAATATTCTACTGTTAAAAATAACTAATATTCACTAATTTCTTATTAAAAACGTCAATGATTTCTTAATTAGTACATTAATTAGTGAATGTCAAAATTAAGTAACAATACTTTTAAAGCTGAATTGTAGAAGGCGAATTAACGTCACTTGTCAAAAATATCATTTATCTCCCAATTAATCTATTAATATGCTACTGTTAAAAATAACTAGAATTGACTAATTACTTGTCAAAAACGTCAATGATTTCTGAATTAGTGTAGTAATAAGCAAATGTCAAAATTAAGTAATATTATCTTTAAACGTGAATTGTAGGAGACGCATTTACGTCACTTGTCACAAATGTCAATTTTATATTAATATGCGAATGTCAAAATAAACTGTCATTAAAATCATATTGATAAGCTACGCCATAAAAAACGCCACGTCTACACTATTCTATTGTCAAATATGAATTATTAAATTCAAACCGAACTAAAATGTTATCGTATATAAGTGATACATTTATGTTATGTACACCACTGTATGTATAACCACTTCAGAATTCGCAAACAATCGTATCCAGCAAAACAAACGTGTAAGGAGTGATCTTAATGGATTAAAAGGATAATCTCGTAACAAAATATCCTTTCTACAAGATTTATTTATTTATTAATCTCGGAAAGCTGCAAAATCCCTTTTACAGGTCTTATCTTATATGAAGTTTGTTCGAACTAGCAATTCCACCGTATAAGATTTATGAATGCGGCATTGATCAGGCAGCAGTCCATCAAGTTGTTTGCCGTTCTTCCCCGGCATCCGGAAACATAAAGGGGCGACGGAAAATAGAAGGAGAGAAGGAGTGAATCCAATCGCTTTTATTGGCCGCATTAATGAGGCCGGAAAGTTTGGCTTCGCGGACTTTTTTTCCATCTTCTTCTCGAAATTTTTAATTATTTTAAGCTCCTCGTGGGACGGGAAGATTGATGATTGCATCATTAGCATGTGAAGTTAATGTTATTGTTCTTAATCGAGCCTGTACGCATTTGCTTTTTTTTTGTTACGATGTTATACATCAACATTATTCTTCTGAGACGTAATAACGGAACGTAATTAAAACTGAATTATGTATTATTATTCATTCTGCTATTATTTGATGTAATAATTATGTAATACATTATTTTACAAAATTTTTAAATTAAAAAAAATACATTTACTGATATATTAAAATTTCAAACAAATCTGTCAAAACTAATGTGTCAAATAAATCTGTCAAATTTTCTAAAAATGAATGTGTCAAACTAATCTGTCAAAGTTTCTCAAAATGAATATGTCAAACCAATCTGTCGAAACTAATGTGTCAAACATTATTAAATAAATCTGTCAAACTTTTTTTTTTGACAAAAATGTATTAATCTATCAATTAATTAGTTTCAAGATTATATTTTTATATTTTGTATAAATCTTGTGTGAAAGAGAATTATTTTGATAGTGTATAAATGTGATCATCCATGAAATCGCATGGATTTTGTTAAATCCGAATATAATTTCCATTGGAATTAATGGAAACAGGACACGGAAAACGGGGAGATGATTCGGGCGAGTGGTGCAGTTTCCTCGTTATTTCGAGTGTTATCGAGTGCACACGCAAAATCCATAATGGATATATGCACAAACGAAACGAAATAAATAAATAGAGTAAAGGGCATGAAATGGGCCGCACGACATAAAAATGATCGATGTTGCGTAAATGCGATGCAATTTAATATCGACAAAAAAAAAAACTGTTGAAAAGACACAAAATAAATGCATAATCCTCTTTGAAAGCTTTGATACATTTTCAGTTGGATTACTAACAGTTAATTCGATAACGAACTCTGCTATAAATTAATCAAATCCCTATAAAATATCGTTATTACTAGTACATTTTTGTAGATTTATGTAATCACATTGACTATACGAAATCCATCCTACAAATACTAATTTAACTAACCTAACTTAACCAATATTAATCATACCAAACCTAACCTAACTTAACCAATAATAATCATACCAAACCTAACCTACATTAACCAATAATAATTATGTAAACATTACCTAACTCAATATGACTGATCCAAACATATCCTTTGTTTAACTTAACTTTAGGTTAAATACTAAAGAAAACCTAAAAATACTATATTTTTTACTATGCAATATATCTAAGATCTTTATATTTAAATCCAATATAAAATGACCTAAAATTCATAAGGTAAATAAAGTAACCCAAAAATACCTAACCTAATTTATTTGTGATTAATTTAGAATATTTTTAATGAATAAAGTTTAAAAAGTCGAAAAGAAATACAAATAAATAATCTCTTTAACGGCAGTGATTAAAGTAAAACGGAGGATTATTTTGTCTTTTCTTTTATGTACCGGAAGCGGATTAAGTTCTTCATAGAAAACAAACACTGATGTTGATAATTAAGGGAGGAAAGTAATTAGCAATATTGCGGCAGTCCCTCCTAATTAGATTTCTTTCTCGTCCGGTCGGCTATTTCTTTTTCGCAGTTCCTTTCGTTTGCTGGAACCGATTAAAACTTCCTTTTCATTTTACATGGAAACAGGAATCCACCCTATTAGCTCACGTCATAATCAAACCCACGTCCGTCCGACCATGCACATACACACAACATTGACGTCCAATTAAATTCCAATCAATAAATATTTACTTCTCATTATTATATAATGCGTTCAACCCCTAAACCTCATCAATTTTCTTCTAATAATTTTCAAATTACTTCACAAAAAACTCCATTCATTCAATTCAGAATATTTTAATTTATAATTTTACTAATAATTAAAATAAAAATTTATTTGATTAAAAGTAGAGATGATTTTTGAGTGAGGAAAATGCTCGTGCTTTTACCACAGATCCTTTTTTTAATTTCAGCCTTTGTCAGTTTTCGCATTCGATGCACCGTAGAGTCTGACGTGCTGTGAACAAACAGAACGCGATCAATTTTTAATTGAGTTTTTATACCCATTTGCCACCAACAAGACGAACTGAAAAAAATATAGGGGTTGAAACGACCAAACGGTGTAATTAAAAGTATATATAAGAGTAGAACAATTAAAACAGACGGAAATGCGATTCACTTTACAATCAAAAAGCTGCATTCGTAGGCGGAAAAAGATCGCTTTTCAATTTAAACGTTCATTGACTTGCTGAAATAACCTCAGCTTTAATGGCTTGAATGTGTCAAACCAATCTGTCAAAATTAATATGTCAAAAATTTTCATAATTAATGTGTCAAAGTTTGACAGATTTAGTCAATAAATAAATATAATATTAAAAAGATTATAAATAAATATTTTTACGTCTACAAAAGACTAATAAAATATATAACTTCAGCTTGAATCTATCAAACCAATATGTCAAAATTAATGTGTAAAACTTTTTTAAATAAATCTGTCATAATTAATGTGTCAAAGTTTGACAGATTTAGGCAATATATTGATAAAAACAATGAAAGAATTATATAAAATTATAAAACTTTAAGTTTGTTTTAAAATTATTTCAAATTTATGAATTTAGTCAATAAATTGTTAAAAACATTATAATAAACTATTTTTACATCTACAAAAAACTAATTAAATATATAATCTTAGCTTTAATGGCTTAAATGTATCAAACCAATCTGTCAAAACTAATGTGTCAAATTTTTGTTAAATAAATCTGTCAAACGTTCTCATAATTAATATGTCAAAGTTTGACAGATTTAGTCAAAAAAATAAATATATTATTAAAAACATTATAAAAAAATATTTTTACATCTACAAAAGACTAATGAAATATTTCTAATTGTAAATATAATATTATTTAACAACGTCTAATTGCATAATGCTGAATGTCGTTGTTAAACTAACTAAAAAATCTTCAATTCAAAATTCAAAAATAACTTTTTTAATGGATGTTTTCAACGATGTATTATTTAAACAAGGTACAAACTGTATATCGGCTTTGGCTAAATATCGAGAAGATTTTGACGAAATATATGTACTTTATATAAACTTCTGCAGTGAGAAAACTAAAATTAGAATATTTACGATTTAAAAACAGGATTTCAGTAAAATTAGAAAATTTAGTATTACAACATATTAAACACGTTTTAAAATTTTAATGAAAATAATAGAATAATAATAATTTAATTAATAGTAGAAATATATAAAAACACAACGATTTTTTCAGTTTGCGGAAATAAATATTGATTCCAGCCTTAATTGACTCAGTGAAACGCAATTTCTTTCATCAATTTCCACTTATCGTTTTCTTACAGAATATAATTGTATATCAATTAAGTTTTATAAAAAGATTACGTAAAAAATTGTTACAATATCATTAAAAGTATGATGAGTATAAAGAGTGGATTAAATCGAGAGTAAAATTTAGTAAGTTGTAGATTTAGGCTGAAAAAAACTGAGTCTGTGAATAATCAATTTTGGGATAAAAAAATATATAAAGAGGATCAGAACTCAACTAAGTAGCGGATTAGCCGTGATCCGTAGACTGGTCGTAAAAAGTGGGTATGAAAGTACAGCGATTTTCAGCATTCAGATCGAATAAAAGTAATAATAAAATAGGTTGAGAATGAATCGAATGTTGTAATAATCCTGTTGTTTTGCTTATAAACATTAGTATTAATGATTTAGTGCTACAGTTAATCAATATATTGATAATCTGAGCTACTATCAGTATAATTGGAATTTCGTAGTAAACGTTGTTGGATGATAGTCGAAATTTCTCCCAGAAAGTTTGTAATAACTGTCAATTTTCGACAGTTTCGGAGGTGAAATCGCCAAGGAATTGCCGTCCTCCAATATTATTTATATTCTGTGAGAACACTGTCAACATTTTTAGTTAAGCTGTAGTGCTTAGAGCTGTCTCTAAGCTGTTGCAATCCCCGTACCTACAAAGTTTTCAACTACTTGTTTTATTTGCTTCCGAAGTGAGAAACTTTGATGACGTGGAACTGTTCAAAGTAATAAATAACATATTTATATTTTATTCCATTTTGGAATCCATTTAGTGAAAAAAACACTTTCATTAATTTTTTATACAAAAATTATTTATTTACAATTTTTGTGATTTTTTTTTTATTATCTAATATATATTCATATTCTAATTTTTTAGATTTTTTTTGCACAAAACAATTTTAATAAATTAAATATCATTATTTATTAAAAAACATTTTCAATTGTAAATATTTAATTTCTGTACAATTATGACATAAAATTTATTATTTGCTCGTCTTTGAAATGAAATGAATGTAAACTTAAGTAAACATATTTCAAACAATACATTTTAGCTGAAATTCATAATAAGTAATAAAAGTATTAATTAATTTTATATAGAAAATAGAATTATATAAATTTATAAAACTTTAAAATTGTTTTAAAATTATTTGAAATTTATGAAATATATCAGATAGATAAAAATAGTAAAAATCATTGAGTAAATATTTTTCAAACAATACATTTTAACTAAGTAATAAAAGTGGAATTATTTTTTAAACTATTAATTTTATATAAAAAATATTTACCTGAAAGAATTATATAAATTTATAAAACTTTAAAATTGTTTTAAAATTATTACAAATTTATGATTTATGATAGAAATAAAAAAATTATAGAAAGTACCTTTTATTTGTTATAATTTTCTATGCAATAAATGTATAGAAAATAATATGAAGGAAAAACAGTGATAATAGAAGATCTTCTCTGGTTGTCACAATTGAATGGTTAACAAGTGTCGCGCGCGCGTTTTCTATTGGGTGGGAGGAAGGCACGAGGCTACCGTGAAAAGGGCTGACTGAAAACTGAAACTTTTTCAGCGCTCCGTCAGCTCCAGGCGCGCATCCGAACCCCAAGGACACGCATCCTGCCGATCGCGCACTGCATTTCAGTAAACATTGTTACTGCCGCCACCGACGTTATTCCATCATCGATCCCCGCAAGGTTTTATTCCTTCCTCGGCTGCTGGAAATCCCTTCCTTTCCATGCAGATCGAAATGTTTTTCCGCCAACGAATTTACATAAATGTTTCAGGACTTTCGTATTACTTTATGCATACGTACCTCCACCGACACGTAATTTCATCATTTACCATAATTACTTATAATTACGCAATAACATTATATTATTGGATTATTTAAGATAAATTCATACCAATTCAGACTTACGCATAGAAAACTACAATTCCTCAGCTTAATACAGGATTAAGAAAAATACAACAAATTTCTTATTAATTATTATTACAGTTTCAAGTTATTATGTAAAAATAAAAATTTTAGTATTGTAATATCTATTATATCAAAAAATCACAATTACAATTAAACTGCAATTTCCAACTGAAATGAAAGAAAGACTTTTGGAATTGATTGCACTGTAGACTGTAATATATACTTTCGATTATATAATTAAATAAAGGAGAGAAAAAAATGTATTATTTTTAATTTCATTTAAGAAAAGCAAATGTAGATTGAATCAGCTTAAGTAAGCGAGGAAAATGTGGCCACTTGTTTGGAGAGTATAATTAGGAAAAAACTTTTGCGAGATTGCATTATGCTTGGAAAACATGGAAACTATTGCGCTTCGAAACGAGGTGCAAACACAGGATCTCTCTTAAAGAGAGGAAACTGCAAGAAGCGGAAAGTTTCTAATTAAATTTCGAGTGGCAAAAGTTTCTTCTTTCATTTTCCAAAAACAATCAGTTTCGAATATTTACTTACTTTTACTTTAATTTAAATTGAATTCTATTATCAATATTCTATTTATAATTTCTTAAAGTTTTTACTCCAATAAATTTAATGTACATTATTACAGCAGGAAATTTATTATAGTTATAAGAAATATCGTTGATAAATAGAATATTTATATTATAATTAGTGGAGGTTGACTTAAATACTTTATGTTATATAAACATGAAAAACAAACGCTTTATTTCGTTATTAATTTAAGCTAATTATTACTTTTTTTAATCAATTTTCAATCAATCAATAATGTGTTATATACACTAATTAATTGGTTTCGATCTCTATTTAACAAAATCAAATTAATTTAAAGGTTTTTTAAAGATTTTTAAAGTGAGAATTTAAATATGTATGCAACCAAATTTACTAACTCATTATTTGTTTATTGTTGCCTAGGCAAATAAGCAACTATGTCAATGATAATTACTAAACGTTACATAAGCCACGTTTTAGTTAAGTAAATTGTTTATAGTTTAAAGAAAATTTTAGAACTGATAAAAATAAAGTAGTAAAACTATTAAAATTTGAAATCAAAACAAATTTATTGCCCAAATGTATGAATATTCAAATTTTGGAATTAATTATTTGCAACTTTTTGAAATAATACATCATCCAATAAAAAAGTACGTGCACGAAAAATACATAACCTGTAAGCAATAACAGATAAGTTGAAATGAATCTAAACATTAAACAGATGACATCTATTAGTGTTGTTATCATTTGTTTCAATTGCCTGCCCTCACTAAGTGTTAAATGTGCTTCAAAGTGATGAGTGACTCCCCAACATGTGGCTCATTCGAAACTATATTATTTGCTCCATCATTCTATTAACATCCTGCAATTGCGATGAAATTTCAATTACGTCTCAGGTATGTGTTTAGGAACAATATGTTTGTTTGGTGTGTTAAAACATGTTTTTTAGGTGCATGGCAATGAGTTAGCCAAGAAGGAGGATCACCGCCTCCTGCTGTTTTCCACTTTGGATGGATATCTATATGGAATCAACCGGGAAACTGGTTCAATCAAATGGAAAATTAAAGACAGTAAGTTCTAATTAGATTCGTGTTTGTGATTGTTATATTTGGTTTTTTAGAATCTGTTGTTCAGGTACCAAGGAAGGCACCTGATGAATTTTTACCCATGTTTTTACCAGATCCTCTCGGTGGATCCTTGTATTTGGTTGGTAATGGAAAGGAGTCTTTTAAGAAATTGCCTTTTACTATCCCCGAATTAGTAAGCACTTCGCCCTGCCGAAGTTCTGATGGAATTTTATATACAGGTAATTTTTTTTTTGAAGACATACATTTAAACTTAATTTCTGATGCGTTTCCAGGTAAGAAGAAAGATAGTTGGTATACAATAGATCCAGACACGGGTAACAAGCAGCACGTTTTGGGCTGGGATTTCCATGGTCCCACGTGCCCTGTAGCAAATCCAAATGCGATTTACATCGGCCGGACGGAATACAACATCATGATGGTGGACAGCAAGAACCCAAAGAGGAAGTGGAATATAACGTTCTACGAGTATTCCTCGGTGGCGTTCGACAAAGACACGTTGGCTAACTATGGTTTGAAAATTGGATATAAAAATTATCAGTTAATCCATTATTATTTTTTTCGTTTCCAGATATGTTGCATTTCACATCGAGCTCCACCGGTAATTTGATAAGTCTGGATCGAACTCGGGGATCGGTACTTTGGCAGCAAGATTTGGGTAGTCCCATAGTTGCCTCCTACATTTTAGACCAGGATGGTCTTATCGCTTTGCCCTTCACGAGTCTATCTAATTACACGATCAGCTCGATCTTGAATAACGAGAACTCTATTAATTCCCAATTGAAATTATAGTGAGTATCGTGTTCTTAATTAGATTAATTATTGTAAAAAAAATTATAATAACGCAATTGCAGCCCGACTTTGTACATTGGTGAACATAAAGATGGTTTGTACGCTTTGCAATCGTTCGTCGATCAGAACATGATTACTTTAACTAGCAACGATGATAAACCTTTGCTGCTCGAAGGACCGATAAGGGTTAAGGACAATCCTTGGATTCTGCTTCCAGGCGAGAAGTATCCTTTGGAGCAACATCAGAACACCGTGACGTATCACAGTCTGCAAGGAAAGTTTACTTCCATATATTACGGACATTATAACGTACCCGAATACAGCGAGATGCGGCTGCAAATCGCAGGAAGCAGTCATATAATAACTAAACTAATCACAGACGAAAGCGTGAAGAGTATAACTTTCGAAGATAGCCAGAAGGAAAACGGGACTAACAAGTGGATGAATAATGCGAAATACGTGTTCGGATTTATAATTTGTGCGGTTATTATGTACATTTACTTCAAAAAGCTGATTAGCGTTAAATTCGGCAATTTCGGTGAACATCAAACTAGTATTAGTGCTCAGCGCGGCTTCGTTGTTAATCAGGTTTCGGAATTACCGGAGGGATCGATCAAAGTCGGAAAGATCATTTTCAATCCTGATCAACTTTTGGGTAAAGGATGCGAAGGAACTTTTGTTTACAGGTGAATTATTAATATTAAAATATTTAAAATTTTAAATAATAATTATGTTTATTTCAGAGGTGAATTTGATGGTAGAAGAGTGGCCGTAAAACGTATTTTACCGGAATGCTTCAATATAGCGGATCGAGAAGTTTCGTTGCTGCGGGAAAGCGATGCTCATCCTAACGTTATCCGGTACTTCTGCATGGAACAAGACAACACGTTTCGTTATATAGCGTTGGAGCTGTGCCAAGCGACGTTATGCGAGTACGTGCAAGGAGACTTCTCGAAACATCTGATCGAACCTTTGGAAATCCTGAAGCAAGCCACCTTGGGTTTGGAGCATCTGCACTCGCTGAACATAGTGCACCGGGATATAAAACCTCAAAACGTGCTCTTGTCGATAGCTGGACCTACCGGGGTCAGAGCAATGATCTCGGACTTTGGGTTATGCAAGAAGCTGCAGACGGGAAGGGATTCGTTCTCTAGAGGTTCGGGAATCGCAGGCACTGATGGATGGATAGCTCCAGAAATGTTGACCGAGAATAAGAGCACGGTTAGGAATATAATTTTAAAAATTAATAATTTTTATTTGTTTATTAATCTTTATAGACGCACGCGGTAGATATGTTTTCTTTGGGCTGCCTTTTTTACTATGTTTTATCGGATGGTGAACATCCATTTGGGGATAAGATCAGGAGACAAGGGAATATCTTGAGCGGATATTGGACGTTGGATGATATAAAGGAAGACCAGTGGAGAGTTGAAATATGCAAACCGTTGTTGGTGTCTTTGATATCATCGGAACCCAGAGAGAGGCCTAGCTGTAAAGCTGTTTTGAATTATCCCATTTTTTGGAACAACAAAACGATCCTCAATTTCCTACAGGTATTATTATATTATTCAGAAAATATAAACAAACATTTGAACAAATTTATTGGCAGGATGTCAGCGACAGGGTTGAAAGCACATTGCATAATGATCGAATTAGTGAAAATTTGGAGGCAAAGGCTCCTTTCGTGATCAGAGGTGATTGGCGTGACCATTTGGATGAGGCTCTGATTTGCGATCTTGCCAAGTATCGAGGGTACAAAGGGCATTCCTTGAAAGATCTACTGAGAGCCATCAGGAACAAGGTAAGATATATCAATTATTTTTAATGATTTTAACCGTTCTCTCGCAGAGGCATCACTATCGTGAATTGAGCGACGAATCCCGCGAAGTTCTGGGCATGATACCAAAC
Source organism: Nicrophorus investigator (assembly GCA_963457615.1). NCBI lineage: Eukaryota > Metazoa > Arthropoda > Insecta > Coleoptera > Silphidae > Nicrophorus > Nicrophorus investigator. Next base: position 5,198,071 of record OY735143.1, read on the forward strand.
CAATTCCTCTCTTATTGGACGCAACATTTCCCTCTGATGTTCGCGCACGTTTGGATCGTCTTGCAATGTCTTTCGGTGGAAGAACTATTCCAACAATACTACTCGGTACAAATTAGGTACAAGAATACGGTCAACTACAGGTTGCACTCGGCCGATTTATACGAGCGCGAGACCCGAAACAGATCGATTGGCATTTACAGGAACGAAACTAAAGTACAAAACCGCGAAGGCAAGAAGAAGAAAAAGAGATCCGAAGACGTGCCTTTGAAATGGGTCCTCACCACTTGAGTGCATTACATAGATTTAAGTCATTCTTTTTTAATTATTTTAATTATCTGACACTGTGATAAGAAGCGAGTTCAACCCGTGGCACTACTTTAAGGAACTAGATTAACCGTTATATTGTCTTTTTGATAATCATTAAAATAATTTTAGAAAATATTTTTAATACAACAAATTATGTATTATCATTGTTAATGTCTTCGATCTCGAACGTCTTCATGCTGCTGCTTTTCAAACGCAAATGGATGTAACTATAACAAAGAGAAATATTAAAAGAAATAGATTACTTTACAACGAGTACACTTACCATCCGATTAACAATACCAGCACTTGCGTAGTTATGGTTACGTAAAATATAGCAGCCGGATTGGTGTGGATGGTGGCCTTGTACACCTGGTTGTAGGCTATACCTGAGAATAAAGGTATAGCATTATCGGTTACCGACAACAAGGAGAAAGCCTTTCCGCGCTCGTTATTGGAAACCAATTTCGAAACCATTGATCTTATAACTGGGGCCACGATGGGACCGAAAGCACCAAAGAATCCGCCTGGAATTTAAAGATTGATTAATTATCTGTTTATCAATATTTCAATAAATGTTGCTCACCAACATAAATTAACCAATCCACTCTAGCCGCAGCGAAGAATATCCTCGCAATGCTGTGACAGCTAGAACCTATGATCATGATGGTGGTGTCGCGCCATCCGAAAACTTTGGTCATCAAAGGTATAGCTGTTAGCAGGACGACGTCCTGCAACGCGCTTTGGTACGTGCGGAACTTGCTGATCTGCTCGAAGATCCAACTGAGCACCAGCTGCAAGTACAGATAGCTCATCTGCTTCTCGTCCCTCTGGAAGGAATAGAAACCCATCGCCAGGATCAGGCTGATCAGAAATGAGCGCTTGTTGTCGGGACGTTTCTTCAGCAGCGTCCTGAACGTCTCCACAACGTGATTCCAATCGAAGAAATCGGTGATTACGTTCGGAGCCTCGCTGAGAGGACGTTGCCGATCGTTCGTCCTCCACTTCAAGAAAATACTGGTGTACAAGATGGATAATAGCAATAAAGATGCGTTGATGCTAAACATGATGGTGTACGAACGATTGGTGACTTTGGTGAACAAATAGGAACCTGAAATTGATATTATTTAACTACAAATTTAATTATATAATTATTATTAATTATACCTAAAGCAATACCGGTTGGCATGGTGGCTAAATAACAAACTTCCAGAATGGTAACTCTTAGAGTACGGCTGTTGGGTGAGGAGACATCGGATAAATATGAAAATGCCGCAGCGAAGATCGCGACGTCCGCCCCGGTGCAAGCCATGGGGATGGTAGCAGTATAAATGATATACTCCACGTTCCAATCTGGCTTCAAAGTATTAACTACCACCATCCCCGAGTAAATGAATTTACCAATTAAACCTATAAGCAGCGGCAGCTTTCGTCCTCTTTTATCCGACCAAGCGCCCATGAAAAGGGCCAAAATAATAGGCCCCACGTGCCCGGCGATATCATTCCATTGATGAAACTCCGAAACCGTCACCTAAGAACAAACCCCAATTGAACAGAGCCTCTACAAAACCAATATCGAATCATTACTTGTACTATCTTATTTTGCTCTTCGTACGCTGTGAGATTATCGCAGATCTCCGAGGTGAAGTTGTGGTTCGTTCTGCAGGCTTTATCCACGAACAGCGCTTGTTCCACCACCGAGGTGAGCATGAAAGCCATCATGTAGAGCACCATCGTCGGCTCCACACTTATCAGCCGGACCCATTCTACCACCAAGAGCATCCATTGCTTAATCGGCATTTCTGAAAGAGGAATTAGAACGGAATGAAAATAATACTAAGTGGTTTCAATTGACAAAGTCCAATTCACAACATTTGATTCGAGACACAGACGGTTAACGAACTCTCGAATTAAACATAGTTTATCCAATTTATGCCGTGCATCGCTCAATATATTTACTCATCAATCAAAATTAACAACAAACTAAACTAATTATAAATTAGTTACATACTTATTCCAAATTATTAACAAAACTATAATTTCTTTAAACCCTCAAAACCAAGCTTCTCACTCAACCAAATCATTCCACTTATAGTCTTATTAAAGAAAAAACCGGTTTCGAATTTTAAGTAATTATTACTGAAACCAATCGATCAAAACAAAATTCTTTTATTTTTTCGTGATTTTCTTCGCCAGATTCTTAGAAACAATTTTATTTAAATATTCCAATATCATCTATTTTTCTTCTTCTATCAACAATTTTAAAACTTTCCATAAATTTTATATATTCGCGTTTCTTGGATAATTTGTGAATTATTCTTCACTAATTTATTAAAAAATAAACATATTTCATTGAATTTTCTTTTTATCTTACATACTTTTAGTTCGCTCGGGAATTCCGTTATTTGCAAAATAAATAAATAACACGAATCGAAATCATGAAATAAACTTTAAATAAATGTACTTGTAAGAATATGTTCTATACATTAAAAAGCACATGTCTCTTCAAGAATGGCCAAGAATATCGGTTGATCCCTGCGGCCACCGTTCGAAAGGCCGTTTATAATATCTCGTAAATATTGCACAACCGTTTTGTGCAGCGTTGCCAGAAGCTTAAATTACAGGAAAACCGTTTCGTAACATTAAATAGAAGCGTTTAACTGAAAAAGTAGTAGAAAATCGATAAGCTGCAACACGAGGCAGAAATTAATTAAATCAACATCAGAACAACAATATTTGCACAAATGAAGAAAATAATAAATAATAAGCTTCGCAAATAAAACTTGACAACGTCCCACTACAAACTTACCGTTTATTTTTTCACTATTTGTTAAATAATTCAACAAATTTAAGTGTTAATTACATATTTAAGTCAACATTGACGCTAATTAACAAATAAGATACATCGTAAAGATAATCTGGGCCGCAGGTAAAAAATCAATTAACCTGCAGTACCACAAATAGTCATATACTTAACAATTTGTAACATGAGTAAAAATTTTAAATATTTGTAATCATTTAATGTAACACGATTCGCGCCTTGTTATTTGCAGGAAGTTTACAATACTGCTATCAAAATCCAATTGTTACAAAAGTGTATCAAATTTCGTGAATGATTTTTTTTCTATATGCAAAAAAAAAAGCTGTTTTTTTTCCAATTTCCTCCTTGATCGTTGCATCAAGTGCAGCTTATCTCTGTGATTATTGGGTCATGACTTTTGTTTAATCTTCGTATTTCAGATAAAATTCTCATTATCTAAAATCATCAAACTGTCCATTTCTTGTTTTCTTTAAGATATTTACATTGATTTTCTTTGTAAAAAGCATCAATATTATCAGCTTGGAATTTGAAGGATAAGGAAAATTTTCAATTGAATTTAACAAAATATAAATTTGAATTCATCACAAACTTTGAAAAATTCTTAAAGGTTTTACTGTATTTAATCAATTTATTGGAAATAATTGTAAACAAAATTTTATTTATTAAACTTTGGACATAACCGAATCTAAATCTTGCGTTAGTTCTGCATTTTATACGTAAACATAACTAATAGTGGTGTAATCGTTAAGTCTAAAAATAATTGTCTGGATTCCGCATATTTGCAAAAATAAAACGATAATAATTGTAATATACAATGATTTCTTGTTATTTTTGCAGCGTATCGAATGCAGTTCAAGCAAGAAACTGTTAAGGAGATGACGCATCATGAAAGAGTAAACATAAATTGAAATGCGATTCTTGGCTAGTGTAAAACTGCAAATGCGTTGCAAACAGTTTGTAGATTTTGCCAAGTTTGCAAATGAAATTTTCTGTTATAAAACTTATATAAATTTACAGTCTTGAATGATGAAACTTCTTGCTTAAAACAAATTTAGGAAATTTTCTGTTTCGTAAATATTCAAATAAAACAGAAAGTTGAACATATTAGCACTTTGTGGTATATCAAAAAGCTAAATAGAAACGTTAGACACGAAGAAACGGAATTAAATACTAAATTAGATTGGAACGTGAGACAAGCTATAAATATACTTGACAACAATTCAACAACCCAAAAAATAAAACTAATATCAACATCAAAATGATTTTATAGATATATTTAGTACTAGAATGTATTTTTTTTTCGTTTTAGTTACAATATTAAGTATTTTCAATGCAGCTTAGTATATAATTTTATTTTTAAAAATTTGTGTATTTCATTAATATAATTGTTCATAAAATACTATTTTCAAGTGGTTTATCACAATATAATTTTTCATCAAACAAAAATCTATGAATTGTTATAAAAAAGTTTATTTTATATAAATTCTAAAGAAAATTCAAACAAGCAAAACTAATTTAATATAAGCTAAACACCTACACTTTATTATTATTATTAAGAATGCAGTAAATTTTTCTGTTGTCAAGATTACCCCAAGTAGATATACTAGGTCCAACGTCTATCAAATATAAAATAAACTGATACAATATTGAGATAATTAATAGATTCTATTGTTAAAGATTTGATTACTACAATAGAAAAAAATTATTTCCACTTACACGAATTTAACACTTGTTATAAAACTATGTATTAAAAACACACCACACAATAACACACGGGTAAACTTAATGGAGGGAAGAAAGGGAATTGAATTGCGGCTTTGATTCTCCAACAGTTGGTCTCCAACTAATTATTCTGCCGATAAGAGCAAACGACAATCGATTACATAACGAGGCAGTGCGCGCCGCGATTGCAGATACTAGTTTTTTTTCTGTTCTTGTTCACATTACACTTTCTCTGAAAAATTGTGCAACGCTTAAGAATCTGTTAATTATAAGATTTACTTCATTTGCACCGTATGATCTGAGTTGTTTAAACGACTAAACAATCCTAGACTGATGTGTTTCTAATCTAATCTATCGATAAAAAATAATTAAGAGTAGTAATTAAAATCTAAAGAAATTTAACTTTGCAATTAGTACGTGCATTTCTATAATGTTAAAGTAAAAGGGAAATTGGATGAAAGTACAATATTTATAATTAATTTATTAAATAAAAAATAACTATCAAGTAGATAGATATATTTGCTTTTTTTTTGAATGAAAATTATTAGTAAAGGATTTAGGCGGTAACAGCTAAATGTTTGTGGATGCACTCTTCCTTGTTGATGAGATGGGTGGTCTTATTGACGAGACCCATCAGTGAGGAGAGGTCATGGGCCCAGTCGTTGAGGACGTCGCTGGGGTCCTTGCTCTGCTGGAAGTGGACAACGCCGGAAGGACGATCAGTTTTGGCTGTTACCGTCTTCGAAACGACCATTTGCGACAAGAACTCTTCGGTTTCTCCGGTGCTCAGATCCAAAAGCTCGGCCATACGCGCCAACTTAATGCGGGTGTAGTACTTGGCCATAACGCGAATGTTATGCTCTACCACTCTATTCCTCATGTCCTTCCACCTCTGCTTGCTCTGATCATCGTTCCCGTTGAAGACGGGAGTTGCTTTCAAGATCTTCTCGTACTTCTCGCACAGCGCAGACCATTTAATCAACTCGAAGGTTGTGAACAACTTCAGCAATTCCTTGAACAATGGTATTTCCTCTAGGATCTTATCAGCCAAGACTCTGTGAGTAAGATCGGCTTGCTCGTTGTCGTGAGGAGCCAAGACCAAGTAAAGTACAACTGCTTGAGCTGCGTTCTGCTTGTCTTCAGGCACAGCCTGAATGGATGTAGTATTCAAAACAGCCCTAAGTTTAAAAAAAAACATATTATTATTACAAAAAACATAAAATTCACAGAAAGCTCATTACCTATAATGCTTGCATGTAGCCAAATAAGAACCCTCATGTTGATCCAACTCCATCATCAACCTGTAATACTTCAACTTCAAGTCTTGAGTGCTTTCATCATCAAAGAATTTAGTATTAATTTTCTTGGAGATAATCTGCGTGCGAATGTAATCCTGCTTCGCCAAGCAAAAGCGCATCTGCTCCAAAATCAATTCAACCTTCTCCCTCTTCTCCATGGAACCATAAGTTTCCACTTGCAATTCCTGTATGATATTCGCAGCTTCAGATATATCCCCTTCCTCCTCGCGGATCTTCGCCAATTTATGCGTCAACCTAGCGCGCTCAACTTCCACGTAAATCTTACCTTCAGTGACTTGCCTGCAAATTATTAAAATCATTATTATTGTACACTTGGATCAAACATGAAATAAAACCTTAAGGTATCAATAAGTTTAATTTTGACTTCCTTGTCTGGGGTTAAATCTACATAGTTGCAGCATTCCTGCACCATCTTAGCAACTGCTTGCTTCAATTGAGAGCGGCGCTTGGAAAGCATCATGATGTGCTCGTTCAGGGCTGGCCAGTTGTTGGCCTCTTTGCAGATTTGTACAATGGCAACAAGGACCCGGCCAGTTGAAACCATATCAGCACCAGTCCTGGTTTGTTTCTCGAAAGCCAAAAGACAGTCGAGGGCGTCATGCATTTTTCCTGCCTTCGCAAGTTTCTTGCATTCTGGGATCTTATCGTCGCAAGCGGACGTGTAATCCACTTCCATCTTCACGATTTTACCAGAATCTGTGGCTATCGACTCCATGGCTACAAATTTAAGGTTACAATCATTTTATTCATTAAACTTTTTCGTATAAAATTAATAAACGAGATATTTACTTGATATTTTCTATGGAAAACTATTCGATGTTAAGCTGTAATTGTGAATAACTCAAGTGTTGGACGAATTTGTTATTCTTGCAATATTTACGTGAAAACGCCAGTCACTGATTACAAACACTTTTTCTGACTTTTCAGTCGGCAAATTTCTAGTGGAATTTCGTAGCTTCAAGTTTGACTTGTAATTAAATTTAAAAATTTAAATTTCACGTAATTTCTATACAATTAGGAATAATAAAAATAATGATAGTTTTTTAAATAATACTAATACTGTTTCATTTTGCAGCTATAGCATATGAATGTTTTTATTTTTTATAACTAAAGTGTACATTTATATTTAACTTTCCTTCATGTACAATGATTTATAAAGATTATGAAAGAATATTTTATGAAAGACTTATTTTCATATTATTCGTGAAAATAGTCCTTTATTCACTATTCGCATTCAATTTAAAATCCTTTTAGTTCCAATAATCTACACTAGATGATGTTATAACAATTCAATAAGTAATTGCATATAGTACAAATAAACGTTACTAATCGATAAGTAATTAAGTAAAATTTATTTTAATGAACACTAAATCCTAATTAATGATCTAATTAAAAAGTTCTAATTGCAACAACGCCAGCACCTCTCTACAGGTATAGTTCAGCCATTTTGGCGCTGTTCCAATCTCGAGTTTCTTATTAGCGCTTTAATTGGAAATTCCTATTTACTAAAATATTCATTAGAAATTTATAACGTTAATTATATAAATGGTTTATTTATAGTAGCCTTATTAATGGTGTTATTAACGTTTAAACTTTGTTATGCGGCGACACCTATTGAGAGCTTTTGAAAATAAAGTTTAAGTTAAATTTAAAAATAACTTTAATTTTGCTAATAGTTCCATCTATCATGTTTGTAAGAAAAGCTTTCAAAAACGATTGTTTTCATTGTTTATTTACGCAAATTGTAAATCATGTTTTAATTTAAATACAAATTTTAAATAACTTAAATTATAAATGTAAGGTTTTCTTGTAATTAGGCTTCGTTTTCAGTCGTTCCAAGGATGATTTCGCAACGGCAGTTATGCGACATGTAGGGATTGATAACTCCATGAGCCCTGTAGGTCCTACGATGTCTAGTAGGAGCAGGATTCACCTGTATATAAACGATCTTCAGATGTTCGGTATCGATACCAGAAAATTCCGCGTTAGCAACGGCGTTTCGAATCAGATCCAGAAGAAACTTCACCGACTTCAGCGGCCAACGTCCCTGAAATTTCAGAAAAGAACAATAAACTAACAATCAAGTATTTATTAGTTATAATTACCTGAGTAACTCCAAACTGCTTGGCTTGGGCGCACCTTCCCACTCCGCCTTTGAACTTCTTGAAAGGTACGCATTCCTTGTGAGCAATCACATTGTTCAGATACTTTTTGGCCCTTTCCACTGTTAACCCTTTGATGGCGTTCGCCGTTTCCACCGTATTTTTAAAGTGAACGGACATATTCGAAGACCGCGCCTTCGCATAAGTTTTGCCGTCGTTTAACTCTTTGAACGCGTACTTCCGTCCCTTTGCCATTTTAACAAAACAATGAAGCAGTTCGTTTTGCTAAGGCTACTGAACTTTTTAGTTTAAAACCACCAATGTCACCAACCTTTAATTAGCTTGAAATTAAAGTCACTGTTTTAATTTAAATGAGAAATCTATTCTTTATTTTTAAATGAAGAAATCATTAAAATAATTACATAATACGATTGAAATATTGTTTAATGTTTCATAATAATGATATAAGGGTGTTTACATAAGTAAAACAAATCAAATTACCATTCATGCATTTTATTTAATCGTTATTTGTTAATTAATAAATTTGTAAATCTGTTTTGCGTAGAGGGAGAGAAATCAGCGACCGCTAAAAAATACATTTACCAATTAGATATTAAGATTAACTTATTAATTTATGTTACTTATGTTACTTACTAGCCTTTTCCGCCTCCACCGCCCCAAGAACCGGAAGATGAACCAGATTTGCTCCAAGAACCTCCACCACCTCCGCCTCCACCGCGACCGCCGCCTCCACCACCAGGACGTCCTCCTCCACCACCGCCTCCGCAACAAGCGCCACCTCCGCCGCCTTTACCAGGGTACGCAGACCTCTTTTCCCTAACTTCTTTCTCTCCTTTAACACGTAAATCCTTCAAATCCTGCAAAATCAAAACATTATCCAATAAGAATTACCATTAAAATGTTATTACGTCGGGGTTTTCCAAAGGCTTGCCGTCCTCCGGTCGAAAATAGACTCCATCTGGAAGCGGTTTATCGGCAGGCAGCGGCTTGAAGAACGGCGTGTCGCTTAAAGCCTTGTTATCGCTACCACCAATAGATTCCGGATTTTTCCTTCCGATCGTATCGATCAAATACACGACACCAGCTTTTGGTTCTTCTGCTGCGGCCACGAAGACCGCAACTGCTGCTAACACCGTCACTGCAGAACGCATCTTGGTGTTCTCTGCCTGATCCAACCGATCGCATCACCTTTTATACATTTGTTTTCCTTCTTGAATTCAACTCAAAACAATAATAAGTTAACAAAACCAAAGAAACAATTAACAGGTTTACATAATGCGGTAGCGGTAGAAGATGAGGTAATGGAATCGGTGCAATAAAATACGAAGAAAAAAGATTTCATCCATTCATATTCAAATTATTATAATATATGCAATATACTACATTTTCGGTCCTTCCACTGTAAATCCCCGGTTTAAGTATGCAGTGTTTATGAAATTGATAGAACGTGCGCATTTTTGTTCTTGGAAGCTAAAATCTAAATTATGTAATTTCTGTAGATAAGAATCCAATAAGAAATAATTCGCTCTCACATTCATAATGTAATTTACTAAAATTGAAATTAATTTAAATGATACACAATATTAACAAAATCAATTTATGACTAATTATCTTTAACTTTTGAAATATTGCAATTTATTAGAAATTTTATATATTTTTTAATATAACATAGCTTTATAAAAAGTGGTAGATTACATAAAGATTTATTTAGGATTTGTTTTGGTTTTCGGTTTAATTAAAAAGAAATAATTGTATTAATTAAATTTTTTAATGAATGCTTGACATTTTCAAATACGTTTTTATCGACTAATTTTCATTAAACAAGATTTAATTAACGGCCGCTGCAATAAAAAGTGATTATAAAATGTATTCTTATTTGATATAAGAATTCGTACTAGCCACGTCCCCAAGAACCGGAAGATGCGGACGCTTTGCTCCAAGAACCGGAAGAACCTCCTCCCTTTCCGCCGCCTCCCCATCCTCCTGGACGACCACCGCCACCGCCGCCGCAGCACGGTCTACCTCCGCCTCCGCCACCTCCTCCGATACCGCCGCCTCCTCCTAATCCACCCCTGCCTCCATAACCAGGTAACGCCGATCTCTTAGATCTACCAATTTCAGTTTCACCCTTTTCACCCAAATCGCTTAAAGCCTAGAAATTACGTAAATTACTCAAAATGCTTCTAATTACAATAACATCAATTACATTAGCGCTCTCTGAAGCTTTCTCATCTTCGATGTAGATTCCGTCCGGAAGCGGTTTATTTGTAGACAATGGAAGGAACAGGATTCCAGCTGGTCGATTAATCACATCCTTGCTTCTGCCCTGAATCGAATTAGAATCTCCGTCAACATTTCCTCTTCCGATCAAATCGATCAAATACACTACACCAACCCTTTGAGCTCCGGCTATAGCCACAGCAAACGCTAACAACACCAATGCAGATCGCATCTTGCTCTTCTCTATCTCTACACCTCTTCATGCTTCGCCTTTTATACCATTTCCTTTAAGACCAGAACAAACAAAAAACAGTACAATATGCATAAAAAAACTTAAAAATCCGAAACAACTTAATACGTAAGACGGTGGAAATTGAAGGTTGCCTCATTAGATTCGATGCAATTAGCGATCATAGAAGAGAACCTGTAAAAAAAACGTGTATAAATAATGAACGTAGTGCAAATAAGAAATGTTTACTAAGCTTTCCACAGCTGTCAATCTAATACGTTCATCAGATGTACGTGTTTATTAATCAATAATTAAATATTATTTTCAATTTAAATTTGAAAAATAATAATAATTTATTTTTTCATTTCGAACATGAGTAAAAATTGTTAAAAAAACATCAGCTAATTAACAGAAAATTTATATTATGTGCTAAGTTTTCAATAATATTTATTAAAAAATTTACTGCACAAGTAGAATAGTATATTTAAATATTATTTAGTTTTATCATAATTTTAATTAAAAGTACGAGTTTGATAATCAGTAATTAAATATTGTTTTCATTTTAAATTTGGAAAAATCAGCAAATTAACAGAAAATTTACGAAAATTGTAAATTTGATATTTATTAAAAAATGTACTGAACGAGTTTATTTAAATATTATTTAGTTTTATCAAAATTTTAATTAAAAGTCAATAATTAATTAAAATTTAAATTAATACCGATAATTATTCGGTTATAACAAGATATTTCTGTTACTTATAGTTTTAGTAATTTGGTGCAAACATTAAATAAATTCAAGAAATTCTCGAAGACCATTAATATAATAATTAATAAATAATAATATAATAATTAGTAAATACGCAAATTAAAGTATATTTCTGCTTATTCTAGTTTTCGTGCAAAAAATACAATTTTTGTAATTTTTTAACGTTTTTTAAAGTTAAATTAATGTATTTAAATTTTCTTCGATTTTAAGAAATTATCTAATTCGAATAATAACACACTAAATATGCAAATTAATTAAATCTATGATAAATTGGAAAAATATCGGTATAACTGTTTATGTGAAAGTCGCAGACAATATTGATTTTTCTAATTTGAAAAATGCAAAGTGCAATGTTATTTTTTTCTTATAAATTTCTCATAATCTAACCATAATACACTAATTAACATAATCTTAAAATAAATTTAAAATTTTTGTTTTAAAGTTCAATTTTGTGTTTGAATTAATTGAATTTTGTGAACCGATTTTGTGTAATTGAATGTCAAAGTTCAAATATCAAATATTGAACTTTACTTGACTTTAGTTTTTAGCGAGTTTCTAGTAATCTAATAGTATATTAGCAAATACGTAAATTTAAAGTTAAGAAAATATTGAAATTTTATAATACAATTTGCTTAATTTTGGTAAGGTGATAGAAGGAGTAAATGAATTGATCATTGTAAATAATACATCGTCTTTATTATTTGTTTATTACAAAATTTACAAAACCTTGACTCGCTTAGGAAGAGAGAGAGAAAGGTAGAAATCAACGACCGCTGAAAAGGAGGAGAAGATAAATTATGTTTAATTAATGTTAATTTGATGTTGGGTTAAAATCTTACTATCCGTGACTCCAAGATCCACCGCCAAAACCTCCGGGACGTCCACCGCCAAAACCTCCAGGACGTCCTCCACCAAAACCACCGGGACGTCCACCACCAAAACCACCGGGACGTCCACCTCCCCAACTAGGACGTCCACCGTGAAAACCGCCACCTCCGCAGCAGCCTCCTAATCCTCCGCCTCCTCCTAATCCACCGCCGCCTCCTAATCCACCGCCGCCTCCTAAACCTCCGCCTCCTCCTAATCCTCCGCCTCCTCCTAATCCTCCGCCTCCTCCTAAACCTCCGCCTCCTCCTAATCCACCGCCACCGCCTCCTCCTAATCCTCCGCCTCCTCCTAAACCTCCACCTCCTCCTAATCCACCGCCTCCGCCTCCTCCTAATCCACCGCCTCCGCCTCCTCCCAGACCTCCGCCTCCTCCTAATCCACCGCCTCCGCCTCCTCCGAATCCACCTCCAAATCCTCCTCCGTATCCGCCACCGTAACGACCATACGCCATCCTCTTAACTCTAACCAGATAATCGGTATCACCCTTAACTTCAAAAGTAGTCAAAACCTGCAATTAATTAAAAAAAAAACGTATTAATAAAAATCACCACAATACTCATCTACTTTTCAAATACCTCATCTTCAACCCTTTCCGCCGTGGATAATATCACCAAACACGCCGTAACGGCGACCGCAGCCACAAAAGAACGCATCTTACCGTTCTCTGGTCATCGCATCATTTCGCATCACCTTTTATACTATTCCTGCGAAGACCGGAACCGACGAAACACACAATTAAATTGGCACTAAAAAAAAACTTTTAACAAATCCAAAACATTATTACGTAACGCCGCGTCGCACGGTGGATCTGAAGGTGAGAATTTTGAAACACGCCGTGCGATCATAAAAAAAATATTTTTAATCGAGTTAATATGCACGTACCTTTTTAGACCTTTCCTTTGGTAATTCCCCAGATTACGCTCACAGTTCCTACTGCGTTTTTGCATCGGACGGACGTGTTAATATCATAATCTAAATTTTATTTTTATATAAATTATTTTCCAAAAATGCACTTTTTATTGTGTGTGTTTGAATATCAATTTTAAATTATTGGTTTCTTTTTGTTTAGCTTAAGATTAACCTTGTTTAACTTGTTTTGAAACAAGATGATGGTGTATCTAATTTGAGATCCCAAGTCAATGATTTCTAGAAGTGTATGCATTATCTATTAATTATTTTATTTTATTACAATTTATTTATAATTTAATACACGTTTTTTAATTATTTAAATATAAGACATAAATTAATAGTAAAGTGTAGTAAACATATTGAAATCTTATATTTTGTCTAAAAACCGAATTTGCATTATTCTATTACTTCAAACAAAAATAGTTTTTTTACATCATTTTCAATCTTATCCAAAACAATATTATCTCTACTAATTTTGATTTATAAGTTTCTCATAAAATTATTCTAATTATTAACTTATTTCTTTAAAAAAAAAATCATTCAAATAATTTTGGAAAAAAATATAATTTTCTTAAAATGATATAAATATTAATTGAAATTAATCTAATTAAACTAACGAGTTTGTTAATATTAAATTTTGATGAAGAAATATTTAACCAATATTTAAATATTACGATGAAAATTCTTAATTTAAACAAAAATGTATGCAATATTTGTTTTGAATCCTTAAATATAATATAATATGTTTAAATTATCTTTTTTTTTGTAAAATTATGAAAAAAGTTGTATTGAAAAAAGCGATTTTGAATAATTGGAATATAATATTGAGAATTTATTTTATTATTAATATCATAGTTTTGAAATAAATTTTTGAAGCAATATTTATGAAATATCAAGTAGAAAGTGTTTTTATAGGACTTTAATAAATTGTACTAAAATTATAGTTTCAAATTTGATTTTTTTATTATTATTATTAATTAATAGGTAATTACAAAATTATAAAATCTTGGATCGTTTGAAGACTGTGTGTGAGAGTGATTGATTAACGTCCGCTGAAAAAATTTTTAATAGAAAAAAGTAGGATGAAAATTGGTAATTATGATCTTACTATCCGCCTTTTCCATAAGAACCGGAAGACGCTGAGGCTTTGCTCCAGGAACCGGAACCTCCGCCTCCTTTGCCGCCACCGCCTCCTCCGTTTCCTCCCCAACCACCTCCTCCTGGACGTCCTCCTCCGCCACCTCCTCCTTGGTGTCCTCCTCCACCGCCTCCCAATCCTCCGCCTCCTCCTAATCCACCGCCACCACCTCCTCCTAATCCGCCGCCTCCTCCTTGATGTCCACCGCCGCCACCTCCTGGGTATCCACCACCGCCACCTCCTGGGTATCCGCCACCGCCTCCTCCTTGATGACCACCGCCGCCACCGCCTGGATATCCTCCGCCACCTCCAGAGCCTCCCAATCCTCCGCCACCTCCTAATCCTCCGCCTCCTCCTTTGCCAAATCCTCCGCCGCCGCCTCCTCCAAATCCACCGCCTCCTCCGAATCCTCCTCCACCACCACCTCCTTTGCCTCCGTATCCTCCATACGCGGACCTCTTATCCCTGACCTCCCTCTCACCCTTAGCACCATCGTCTTCCGAAAACTGCAAAAAAAAATCCGTTAGTCCCATGCATTAAATGCACCAGCAGCAAATACATCGTTATTTTCCGTTTGGATGGCATCGCCATCCGGAAGCTTTTGATCGTCTAAAGACGGCTGGAAGAACAGAAGAGCTACGGGTCTACCGGCAAAATCCTTATCACTACTTTCGGAAATGCCGTTCTCGATTCCTCCGCTCAACTGCTCGTTCCTCCTCCCAATCAAATCAACCAAATACACTACACCTACCCTTTGGCCCTGGACAGCGGCCACGAAGACCGCGACTGCAGCAAACACCAACACAGCGGAACGCATCTCGGTGTTCTCTGTCCGTTCCAGCAAATCGCATCACCTTTTATAGCATTTTTCAGCACAGGTAGAATCATTTGCAAAAACAATAATGCAAAATAAAAGCAAATCCAAAACGGTGGTTATTACATAATTTAACACGGCGCATGGCGACTTTTGAAGGTGAGGTAATTCGAATCGGTACAACGGGAGAAAGGAGAGGAAACATCTCAAACGAAAATATAACAAAAAAAAAACGTATTTCCAGTTAATAACTGATCGCTATTAATTGAGATTTCTTCGAATTTCAATTGATATCGAATGAGTTTCAAGTTGAGGTGCCGCCAAGGTTTCCTTTAAATTTCACGATTTTTTCATCTCATTTAGTCAACAACAATCTTTGGTTTTATTTAGTTTTTTTCTCTCGTCAATTAATATTCGACACAAAAGGATTTGCAAACTGCAAACATATGATAATACTAAAAATAATTATTAGTAAAAATTTAATGGAATTCGTGTGGTCAGCACACAATAGACAAAACCAAATCGTTTTACGATGAAGTAATTTCAAATACTAATTAAGTGTAACTTTATACGTGATTTACTTGGAACTTACAAATCGTATTTATTAGATTAATTTATGTCAAGAATTTTAATATTTTGATTATAATACATACAGAAAATTTTAGTTTATTTGTTTCTAAACTAAATTTATTTAAATTCAAGAAAATTAATAATAATTAGAATTACAATCATTTCTTTACAAGTAAAAAAAAAATGCTTAAGACGTTTAAAAAAAAACTGATATTTTTTTAAAATTATTGTTCGTCAACTTAAAACTTATTGTGGAAACTATGAATATACCACTTCATTGAATTACTGTATAAATAAATAACAGTACATGCAAAAAGTCTGGTTATTTCGTAAATAGTTGCATAAGCAATTATCAATCCATCCCAATGGTTTTTCCATTGCACTATTATAAATCAGGATATGAAAATGTTCTACAAATATGTTCAACTAATTAATTAATACTAATTTATATATGAAATATTGCAGAACTCATCTAATTAAAGCATTTTCATGTATATAATAATCAAATTTCATATAAAATTCAATGCTTTATTCCTATTAAATTTATTTTTTAGAAAATTATGTTTTATTTTTAAGAAAATCTACAAAACTTTAATTTATACAAAATTTCTATCATAAATGGATTTTATTATGTATAATACTTCAAATCTGTGAAATGTATCAAGTTTTAAGATCATAAATAGTTTATTTGAATTGAACTTAATTTTTTGTAGTTAAAAGTTACGTAATTTGTATTATTCATCTTCTTTTTGTGGTGTTGCAAATTTTTTATGTTTTCTTTTTGTCTTAAATAAAAACGCTTAATAGTTCGTAATCATAACAATTGTTGTTTTGTTGCAAACAAAACCGGAATTTGCCAAACGTTAAAAGTGAATTGGATTGTTAGAAAATCTGCCGGAGGCTTCAAAACTGGGTACATCCCATATTCTGGGTTTTTCACGGCCAATTATCACCGTCGGCGCTCACCGAAAAACAATATTAGCATTCAGCGAACATCATTTGCTTGATGAGAAACGGTAATTGTGTTTGCACAATTAGCACGTGCATTTATTCCGATTAATTTGCGCAAATGAAAGGAATAAGTGAAGAGGAGGTCGAATATCGAAGAAATTATGCAACGAGAACAATAATATCGAATATCCACGGAAGACATCCTCTCTCACGTCTTGCGCAAACCTTGAAACGCTTCCGCGAACTCCAATAAACAAGACATTATTTATATTTTAATTTATTTGTATATATATAAAAAAAATGAAACATAATATTGAACGCGAACAAACAAATAAACAGACACAGTTTAAAACACTAAAGAAAAGTTTAAAAAATAGAAACGGAATGGTTAATAATACAATATTTTTAAGTAAATAAAATATCGTTGTGGTGGAAGATGATTACATCAGGCCGGATTCACTTGATATTGAGGAAGAGCGTTATGGGACAATGGTCTGAACCGTAGATCGTGTTCCTGATCTGGGTGTCACAAACGGAGTCCACCAGGCGTTCCGAAAGAAGGAAGTAATCCAGTCTCCTGTAAACACAAAATAAATTTATTAGATTTGATACATTTTTCATTTGCGAATCATATTTGTCTCCGTTTTTTTTTTTAAATGAATAAAATTGTGCACGTATTGTATTTTTAATTTATGCAATACATGATGTAATTATTTAAGATTCCCGGTACTCTTCATATTTTCTAATTTGAATTGATGGTTTTACGTGACCAATTTTACTACCATAAATCTTCTATATTTACAAAGTGACTGACGCGATTGAACAATTTACAATTCTTATTTATTCCAGGTATGGAGCATCGTAAAAAACGAATTATAAATCTCGGATTATATTGAAACTTCGAAGATCACGTTTCGCTTCAATAATTCAAGTATATCATTATATTATATAGTTTGGATAATTATCAAATTATAATTGAAACTGTAACTTACCATCCTACATTCTTACTCCTGGCGTTCATCATATAAGACCAAAAAGTGTACGCATTTTCTTTGTCCGGATACAACTTCCGGTATGTATCAACAAATCCGCACTCGAGGAATTCAGTCATACCATCCCTCTCCTCCTGCGTGAAGCCAGCATTCTTCTTGTTCGTCTTCGGATTGGATAAGTCGATTTCGGAGTGGGCAACGTTCATGTCTCCGCAAATAATCACAGGCTTGATTTTATCTAAATCCTGCACGAACTTCATGAAAAGATCGTTCCATTCCATGCGTTTGGGTAACGTGACCAATTTTCGACCGGCATTCGGTACGTACACGGAAACGACAAAGAACTTCTTAAACTCGGCCGTGATGCATCTTCCTTCCTCGTCGTGGTCTTCGTTACCAATACCGTACTTTACCTCGATGGGCATCACCTTCGAGAAAAGGGCTACGCCTGCATACCCATCCTTCTTACTAGACGCCCAGTACTTCTTGTAACCATCGATCTCGGTTATTTCTTCCGGAAGTTTCTCTTGGCTGCATTTGGTTTCCTGCAGACACAAGATGTCCGCGTTCTCAACCTGAATGTACTTGATTCCGTTCTTCTTCACCCAAGCCCTCAGACCATCAACGTTCCAACTAGATACGACGAAGTTAGCTTCATCCCCATCCTTGTTCGTTTTCGTACACGAGAAATCAATATTGGAGTAATCCGTATCAGTTTTGTTCATCAACGTCGGCTTCGCCTTTTCAACTTCCTCCACCTTCTTTCTGCCTCTTTTTGGTTTCGGAACTGAAATACACACATTCAATCAAAATCAATTCATATTAAATAAATAAAACTATCAACCTGCTGATTCTTCCTCCGCATCGCTCGCATCTTTCAGATTCGCTTGCTTGCCTCTGCCTCTCTTTGTACCAGGTTTCTCCTTCTTTTCAACTTCATCTAAGAAAATAAATTAAAAATATACAATTTTCATAGTAGAGTCAAAAAATAATAATTACCATCTATTTCTTGATCATCCTCCACCTCTGTCTCTTTTTGTTTCTTCTGTCTTCCTCTACCTTTTTTCGGTTTCTCTTCAACCTTAACATCATCTACAATAAACATAAATATTAATTAAAAAAAGTTAAAATACGCGTAAATTTGAAATTACCTTCAGCTATTTCGGGTTCATCTAATTCTTGGTCATCTTCAACGTCGGCTTCGGTCTGTTTCTTCTGCCTACCTCTACCTTTTTTTGGTTTCTCTTCCACATCATCTGTAATAACAATAATTAATCAGAAAACTTATATACGTATAAATTGATATTAAAATTACTTTCGACTATCTCGGCTTCATCCTTTTCTTTGTCGTCTTCAACGTCGGTTTGTTTCGTCTTCTTCAATCTACCTCTGCCCTTTTTAGGCTTCTCTTCAACATCATCTAAAAAATAAAATGTATCAAATTTATAATTAAAACTTTATAATCAACAAATTACTTTCAACGTTCTTGTCTGCATCATCTATTTCCTGTTCCTCTTCAACATCAGCTTCCTTTTGTTTCTTCTGCCTTCCTCTACCTTTCTTAGGCTTCTCTTCATCTTCATCTAAAATAATATTTCATAAGATATATGTAAAAAAAGTAAACGATTTGACGCTATACCTTCAACTATCTTTTCAACAGGTTGCTTCTTTTGGCGCCCTTTGGTCTTTTTTGGTTCATCTTCCTCAGCAACTAAATAACATTAAATTAATTAATGTTACTAAAGGTTAACATACAATTACCATCTGCTTCTGGAAGATTCTGTTTCTTGGTCCTGCCTTTAGCTTTCTTTGGTTCAACTTCCTCAGTATCTTATAAGAAAATTAAAAAAAAAACTTAATATAACATTTCCAAATTACTGATAAAATTAAATTGTTTCACCTTCATCATTTTCAATCACTTTCTCCTTTTTTGCCCTTCCCTTGGCTGCTTTCTTGGGCTCAGGTTTCTGTGCATCATCAATCACTAAAATTACATCGAGATTAAATATATTTACAAACAAGCTACAAAAAAAAACTTTTACCTTCCTCTACCTTCTTAGCTTGCCGACCTCTGCCAACTTTCTTTGTTGGTTCAACATCACCATTTCCAATCTCCTCAACTGCATCTGGCTCCTTCTTTCGTCCTCTCTTGCTTTTAGGTGCCTCAGTTTTAACTTCATCGTCAACCTAATATAAAAAACTATGATTAAATCTCAAGAAAAAACACAATTGTTTCATGAATCGTAAACAATCGTTAGAAACTACATAAACATTTGAAAAAGCATTGTTTCAGGTTATGAAAAATAGTTTGCTCATTTAAATTTTTTAGAAGTTTACCTTCGGTTCCGCGACTTTCCTCTTTGGAGGCATGATTAAGATGCTATTAATATCGGCGTTCCTTCTCAAAATACAATACACGTTCCTTTCTGTAAAAGCGAAACGTTGCAAAGAACGACAACAATACAATGAAGAAGCAAACCGGCGAAGAAATGCCGCCATAAACTGGTAACTTCAATTACCAACATGAAGTTGCGCACCAACTAAAGAAAAATTCAAATTGGAAATTACCTATTTCTTTAATAATACCTTGCCCAGGAAATATTCTCATTAATTGATTCTTATATAATAAATGTATTAATTTATCTGTTTTTCCTCCGAAAATACACGATAATTCATGCGAAATTTACGCGCTCTTTTATTTTGGATATAATTTAATACCTGCGCTTTCTTGATTTTAACAACAAATATTTATCATAAAAGTTTTTGTGATCTATATCATATTTTAATTACAAATTTATACAGAAAATTTTGGTATTCTTAGGTATCATTATAATTTAACAAATTGGTTTTACTAAAAATTTATTTTCGTGTGAAACTCTTCGAAGCACGGATAAATGCAAAGCGCTACGTTGCAGGGAACGCACATGTATTTGGTGTCTTTCCTCCTTTGTGTCCTTTTTACTGTATGACTACAAACTAAGCATTTCCGCTGCGTCCTCGATCCTTGAGCCACGGTCTGCGGCACCGGCGCCGGGAAATGCCTTTCCGTCAACCGTATCACGTTATCCTTAAAGTTCTTCGCGCTAGGACATCTCTGCTTTCGTTGTTCTACAAATCAAATCAATTACAAAACTTTTACCAAATTTATTAAATTAAATCTAAACCCACCTTCACTACCTTCTAATATATTAACAAATCCTTTATTTTTCTTAATCCTTCTCTTATGGTTAATATCATCAAGAACTAAAACAACTTTTAATTAATTAAAAGCTTTTTTTGAGCAAACATTTACCCTCGAGTCCTCTGAATAGCATCTTTTGCTTCTTTGACTTAGCTCTAACCTGACCAATAGTCTTACAATTCTCCTCCACTTTAACAAGCACTTCTGGCTCCATCATATCCATATTCGAACACCCATCATCATGTTGCACCTGAATATCAAATTATAAAAATTTCTCAAGCAAAAGAAAACTTCACTAACATTTCCTAATCGATTTTCCTCAATTTTTACTATAACTTCAGATTCCATTATACATTCCTTCCTTTTGTTTTTAGTAAATTTCACCTAAAATCAACTAATGATACAATGCAATACCATAATTGATATTTACAGGTTATATAAAGGATTTACTAATAACTTTAACTTACTTTTACATCCTCTTTGGGATCTTCACTATTGCTAACTGCATTATGCATACAGGACTCGAAAATCTTCAGCAAAAAGGAAAATTAAATATAAACAATGTACATGCAAATAAACAATAACAGATGATACAAATTCCACCCATAATTCTGTTCGTTAAAGTCAGATGTCGCGAATTGGTTCGACTTCAGTTTGAATTTTAGACTTAACTCAGTAGAATTAACTGATTTCAATATAAAATAATATACTTAAAATTTTATAAAAAATATATGCAGTAAATAATTTAATTTATTTGCTTTATTCACCAATAATATTTTTTTTTTAAATTAAAACCGATAACCAATTCTGTATATCTATATGTAAATTGCTTAATTAGATTGATATAAAAATTAGATGCAACAATTTAAACAATAATTTATTTAAAATTAATTAATTTACTATTTCATGATTAACTCAAAATTAAGTTTTAATTCAATTTGTAAAGCGTTTAAATAAAGTAGAATATTGATTTGGAATGTAATGTTACCTCTTCGAATTTTTGGTTTCCTGGCAATTAAGAAATAATATTTGTGTACCAGGATTGCATGAGAAGAAATTTCTGAATTTATTCGTTTTATACAAAAATATTAAATTTATTTTCCGAAAGACTTTGGTCGATAGCCCTTTGGTCACATATTAATAAATGTTGCTGTTGTATTAAATTTATAAAATTAAAAAATAAGTCAAATATTTTTTTAAGGTTTTCTTCTAATCTGAATTTATTTTGTCAGTTTTCCCATATTTCTTAAACCATAGATTTTATATTATAAAATCATTACACTAAAAGATTGCATTCTTAAAACAAGTAAGAGATTTCATAAAATAACTACAAACAATGTTCGTCCATCAGGAGAATAAGAATTTAAGCAGCGTGATTGCATTTTGATACTTTCCTCGATAATTAAATAGAGAAGAAGACATCGTTTCTGCTCTCCTGAAAAACGGCATATATATTTCGTGTACCAGGAGAACATAATTATGAAGCTTGCGTATGGAAGCGACGCTGCGAATTGCCGAGCCACCTCTTCGCGTTTTTGGTTTCCTGAAAAACTACAAATTGTTTTTCAGTAACAGGATTCTAGGATTTAAGTCAATTTCTCAATTAAATACAAACATGAATTTATTAAAATAATTATGTAATTCAAGAAATAAACATGTATTTAATACAAAACAGAACACATTACAAAATAATTTTGATTTTAATTAATAAGGAAAATAAAATTGTTTCGATACCTCTTTGCGTTCCTAGTTTCTTGTAAATCTAGAAACGTGATTTTTCTACCAGCATAATTTTAAAAAATAATTGTTTGTTTAAATAAACAATTAACATATTTTAATAAAATTTGTTAAAAATTAAGTTAATTCCTCAAAAAATTAGTATTTATTTTTACAAGTTTTATTATTTGGTTTTGATCGATGTGTAAATAATATTCGAATGTTTGTTTAATATTATATTAGTATAATTTAATACAATTAAAGCTATTTTATAAGTAGTACTAAATATTTTTCGCAAAAATTTTAATGTGTAACAATAAATTTAGTACTACGCTAAAATGTTGTTTTGCGAATAGAGTAAACAGTCGTGTAAAATAAAAGGTGTACATATATATTCTGATATAATTAAGGTTTTGCTTTTTGATACATACATATAAATACATTTGCGATAATCAACTTTTGTCAACATTAAGTAAAATCTCGAATCTACTAATTTTTTTTTCGTAGTATTAATATTATTTGCGATTATACTTTATATAGTAAGGTTAAAAAGTCTTCGAAAAGATCTACTTTATGCGAAATTTCTGTTCGCCATGAGAACGACCCGCTCCTCAAAGAGCTCGTCGGTGCGATGATAGAGAGATTCACGAATTTTATTGAAAGAGAATAGTTTCTCAACGGGAACCGAAGATGCTAAAGGAGTGTTAAACTTGATGAAGACCCTTTTCACGTTAGGATAGTCGTTCAGCATGGCCAGATCCCTACGGTTATCGCTCAAATATTTCAGCACTTCAATTTCAGCTTGAGGATGTTCTGTGAAAGATACATCCTCGATGTCAGGACCAAATTCAAAATCGTGACCTTCGGGAAG
This sequence comes from Nicrophorus investigator, assembly GCA_963457615.1. Classification (NCBI taxonomy): domain Eukaryota; kingdom Metazoa; phylum Arthropoda; class Insecta; order Coleoptera; family Silphidae; genus Nicrophorus; species Nicrophorus investigator. The sequence continues at coordinate 5,221,604 of OY735143.1, forward strand.
TTCCGCTGTTTCAGGATCGTTCATCTTTTGGTATCCGGTGATCACTGCTTGGATAAACAAATCCCGCAGCCTCTGACGATCAGAGGTTTTGATGGCTGTGAACCATCGCGTTTTGAAAACTGGATGCGATAAGGTTGCGATGACCGCGCTTTGAGAATTCGGCCCTAATCCAAGTAACTCACCAAAACGCTCCTCCAATCCATCGGCGATCGCTTTTAAGACTGGATGAGAAAACCTATGTACTTGATCCATCAATGTACGTACTTTATAGCGCAGCTCCAGAAGGCAAGGCAGCAAAAACCCGTAGTAATTGTTCCTCTCGCTCTGCAACTTATCCAGAGCCGAAGCCAATGGTTCCATGCATCTGACGTGCTCCTCCAAATACGCTATATCCTTCTCGGTGAACGGAAGGTATTCGTTCAAACCAATATTGTTCAGCAAAGAAAGCTTGCGTTTAACTGTTAAGATCTGTGCGAGCGCGCTATGTATCGAGCTCCATTTACGGGAGTCCGGGAGAATCAAAGTTGTTTCGAGCGTCTTCAAGATTACATCGAAAGATTTTGGTTGCGAGACGGCCATCCATAGAGCGGAGCATTTGCGGAGCGCTTCATTGTGAGTACTTTGGAACGTGCTGCTTTGTATGGCTTTAACTACGTCGACTGTAGCCAACAAGCATAGCGTGTGAGAACGCAGATGAGCGGGTTGGCAGCGTTCATCCAATTCCAAACCGGCAGCGGGAAGATTTTCGAAAATAAGATCGTCGTCGTGACCGACCAAAGCCTGTGTGTATCCATACTCGTTGAAGTCCTTGGCAAAGTTGACGCCATTATCGGTGACTATAGATAGAATCTTCGACGAGTTTAAGTTGAAGTCTGTATTGATTTCTGCAAGCATGTGAGTGATTTTGTTGTAAGATTGCGCCTTTGGGAAGCGGCGACATGCCATTGCCGCAGATTTTCTCTCCAAACTATTAACATCAATCCAATGGACGCTGGCATTCACGAACCTCGAAAGACTGGTAGACCATATATCGACTGTCGTACAAACGAATTGCGCATCCTGCAAAGCTCTCTCCACCTTCTGGATATTTTCACTGTGCAAATCTAAAATCCTTTTGCTCAACGCTCTGTGACTGAACACCTTCTCAATAGATACGCAGGTGCAAATATGATCAACGATCGCTCTAAAATACTCGCTGTTCAATGTCTTCAACGGCACCAATGTGTTAACAGCGTAATCCATAAGCAATTTCTCCAATTGATCCTGCGAAAACGAACATTTACATCTCTTCCTCGACTTTTCCCCTTCGCCAATCGGATGGATCGGAATGTTTCTCTCCTTATTGTAACGGCGACGATGCTTCTCCAATTTGGATAACTCGATGCAACCGTGGATGCGTTTTATGTGAGATATAAAATTGTTGCTCGAATTGCAAGTGCCTTTCACCTCAGTCCTGCCGTTAGTGCATCTCTTGCAAACAGCCACGATAGTGCCGTCAATTTGGTTGCATTTTTCCGGCACCAACTCGAAGAACGTTCCATCCAAAATAGCTTTACAACAATGTCCTAGCCTCAATGGTTCAGTCTGCGGAGCATCAATAGTTTCGACTTCGCTGCTCGTCCCCGGTCGAGGATTCTGTAAAACGAAATCTGTGTTTTCTGAAAGAACGAATTGATTACAAATTAAAAAAACGCAATTATAGTTATTATTACCTTTATAACTTTCGTCATGCTCTACATTATGGATTTGATTATCAACGATGATAGTTGGTGCAATATCTTGAATCAATTCAGTACTATTTGCATTTGGAGCGTCATCATCGTCCAATATCATTGCATAATCTTGATCCAAATTGTCTGGCATTATCTTCGGCTTTACATTCTGCAGATCCGCGTTTTCGTCCTCATCCATCTTCGCGATTTGATCTAGATCCAACTCCACAATGAACTCCTGTGGATCTAACTTCAAAAGATCCTCCTAATAACATACATGAAAATCTTAAAACATTTGTATATAACTTTTCAATACTACTTACATCAACTTTTTCCACTTTAATGAGAACCATATCTTCATTTGGCTCATCCTTTGAGCAAATCCTTTTATTCACATTGATCTCTTCCTTAATATCTTCTTCATCCTAAGTGTAAGAGTAAAAATCAATGTTGTTAAACAATTTAAAATCAACAATTTTTGTGTTACATTATTAGTAAATTCATACATGTTTATGACAAATATAAACATTTATTGTTACTACAAAAACATTACATTAAAAATATTGATGTTACATGAATACTTTATATAATAAAAACAATGACATTTATATTTAATTATTTTTATGAAAATAAACACAATAATAATGGTCTGAAACTCAAAATTTCTGCATAAAAGTTACCCAATATTTCATTGAAATTTCACCATCTGTGCAAGAAAAGGGTGTTAACTATACTTATGAGATCTAAATCTCACTGGCAGTGTGTAAAAACAAGTGTATTCTATTATTGAATTGATAATAGTGTAGCATTTCCTTTATCCTGTGTAAGCGTATTTCTACGACGGTTAAACTTTATGAAAAGTCCAAATAAATTGAAAGATTTACCTTAACCTCAGGCGATTTCCTTTTGGAAGGCATTTCCTCGGATTCTCGCGGCGAACGTTTTCAATCCGCACTTACTAATTCAGAACAATTCACCGATCGAATGATATGTAAACAATCGAACACCAAATAGTTAACCAGTTACTTCCCACTCACATATCAATAATGATGATATAGCCGGAAAACTGTCAAACTACTATGATCAGCAAGAGCTCCAACATAACTAACCGAAATACCACCAGATTTGAATGACTTCATAACAAAGCAATTCAAATTTTCGCTGATCTTTGAACGCAAATTATTCGGTTTATTTTAATTAACACGCCTACAGCTTTTCATATCGTATTTAAGGTTTAATTTTGAACGGAATGGGTTACAGTTTTAGTATGATGAGTTATTAAACTTCTTTATTTTAAAGAAAATAAACAATCAATTGCATAGTGGCGGCGTCTATGAAGTAAATTACGTAAAATTTAGTAATTTAAAGAAATTACATAAAAATTGTTATTATTAATGTAAATTGTAATAAATAATAGTAAATGTTCTCAGTAGAATTTCAAATTTGTTTATTTTTAGACTCATTTTGACTCATTAAAATAGGAAGGTTCCATGTGGCAACACTGATCACCCTGACGTAGGTCAGACTATATCAATTTTTAACTGAATTTCGAAGTAAAAACATCTTTGAATTTTGTGCCAAGACTTATTTTTTTTCTTCTACCTTTGGTTATTTGAAACAGCAAGTGAAATTTTACTCTGGAGGAGATACCGGTTGAATTGCTAAGATGAGCGTGGCGAAGCTGTTGCAGTTGCACGATGGCCAGGAGTTAATTTTACGGGATAACGTTGGGTTTACAGATGTTGTAACCTAGAAATGTTAGTTTATTTACTTGTACAAATTTTCAGTTCACCATAGGAAGATCATTATCAAATTCGTATGTCATTGAGGAGTTGCCAGTGTCGAGGGTGCACTGCGTTTTTAAGAAGGATATCAATAATAAATGGTCAATAGTTGACAAGGTATTATTTTGTCATATGCAGTTACGATTTATTGTTTGAATCATTTTTTTTTAGAGTTCGAATGGCACTATACAGAATAACAGAAAGTTGAAAAGGAATGAAGCATCGGAATTGTACGTTGGGGACATATTAATTATAACAGAGAATATTAGGTTCGAGTTTATAATGCATAGCAGCAATGACAGCACTCTCATGGTCGCAGGTAAATAGAGGAAGTGCAACTGCATTTAGTTAGTGGTATAGTGAATGCATTGCAGATGAAAGTGCGATGCCTATGGAAGTTATTAATTTGGTAGATTCATTTAATACAACACACAGTGTGTTGAAAACGAAAAAGGCCAAAGGTAGACCCCCACTGAATACAGAGCCAACGCTGGTGGAACCAACGGTTAAAGAGAATGATAAAAATGAGGAAAACCAACCAGGCACTTCTCAGACTGTTATTGATTTTGAAGAGGAATTGGCATGCAGCATCTGCACAGAGCTTCTGGTGAAAGCTGTAACCCTTAACTGTCAGCACACTTTCTGCTCGTATTGCATATTGCTGTGGAGGAAAAACAAGAATTTGTGTCCAATTTGCAAAACGAAGATTAAAGAGCAGGTTCCTACGCTATTAATTAATAATTTAGTGGAAAAAGTGAGTTTATTTTGTAAGAATTCATTGAGAGCTGTTAGATTTACGGTTTCGTTTTAGGTAGTGGAAAATCTTCCGCTCGAGGAGAGGAAACGACGTCAAAATATAATCCAGCAGCGCGAAGTGGTGGCGAAACCAAAGAAGAAGTCGAAGAAAGCTCCAGCGAATAACGGGAATCGGAGGTCGAGACGCACGCCCAGGGATTCCGTGCCGATCGAGATCAGCTCGGATGATTCGGCCAATTATCAGGAAATGATAAGCGATGATGATATCGACCTGCTGGAGGTGGATCACTATTACGGTGGGTACGGGATATGTTTTATATGCCACAATCCTGGCCATTGGGCGAACGGTTGTCCATCACGCTATCTTTGTATGTGAAGCATTTGCTTTAAGCGAATCACTAATCATCCACTAATTATTTTGTGTTGTAGGATTCCCATTCTAAAGGTGTCACATCCTGTTATTTTATTCAAAAATTTATATTTAGTTATATTTATATAATAAGATTTCAAATAATAATTCAGTTTGTTTCTGTTCTCATGTACGATAATTACGTTGTTGCTATTTATATATATGAAAACATCAGATTCTTTCGTTTTATTTTCAGTGAGTAGTTAAAATTAACAAAAATAAACGTTTACATTCTTAAATTCCATTTATTTATCACTTATTATTATAACTTAAATAACTACTGCAGAAAAAGAGAATTTGTTCATTTTCTTATTTTTTTTTTTTAAATGAATCATTTTTTTTACTTTTTAAGTTAAGACTTGCATATATATTATTATGAATTAAAGCCGATATTTATTATATAAATTCACGTGTATCAAATAGAGCAATAACATTTACTGTTTAAATTGATAAATACCTAATGAAAGTACAAATATTTTGTTACAAAATTGAAATAAATAATTGTATGTAAATTAACGATTTTATTTAAATACATTTTCTTCCATCGTCAACACAATTTCACATATATTTTTTTTAATGTTACAAAATTAATTTAAATAATTCCGCAACAGATTTTCTACAGTTTTCATTACCTTTACTCACCATTTTTTTCTTTTCGCCGTAAAGATGTCGCTGCAGTATTTAAAGTTTTAAACTTTTATAATATTACATAATCATTTTACTATGAATTATTTATTTATAAATCATAGATTTATTTATAAATCATCATAGTTCAGTGCAAACATTAACGTTTTATTCTGTATTTAAATTAAATTCACATAATTATTTAAAATATTTAAACTATTGCTAATTTTAGTATTATATTAATTCATGCTTTTAATAATTGCATAATTTATAAATAACAATTTTTCAATAAATATTAAAATCAGTATTAAAGGTACCATCAAATAAGGTTTCCCATCAATCATTTTGGACGACTAAATCTACAAAGGAAGGTGCATGAATGGGCGGTTTTCTCTCGAGTATGTCTACAGGTCCCATTTTAAAACTAGCAGATGTTCAACCTGAATTAGCTCAAAGCGCACATTTTCAGTAAGTAAAATTATCTAAAACCAAAAATAAAAGAAAAAAATTTGAGATTAAGACTAAAAAAATTGGAAGTAAAATTGTTAAACAAATTTTTTATTAAAATTCGAGTATGCTGAAAGTTGGATTAATAAAAAATAATAATTAGCAACAAAAGTTGACAATAATTAACATCATTGTGTTTCTATTAAAGTCTAAAATTTGTAAAAGTTAGATTATTTTTCAGAAATATTAATTGTTAGAAAATGAACAGAAATTTAACCTGAATTTGCGTAAATCGCAGGGCACATTTTCAGTAAGTAAAATTATCGAAAACCAAGTATAAATTGTGTGGAATAATTTTTATGAACAATTTTACAATAATTTTATTGAAGCATAAATTGATAGCAATAATTTTGAGATTAAGACTAAAAATTTTGGAAGTGAAATTATTAAACAAATTAGGAAATGATATATCTTTTTATTATTATCTGAGGATGCTGAAAGTTGAATTAATAAAAAATAATAATTAGCAACAAAAGTTAAAAATAATTAAAATTATTGAGTTTCTATTCAAGTCTAAAACATGTAAAAGTTAGATTCATTTTCAAAAATATGAATTGTTAGAAAATAAAGTTTGTTTTTATATTAAAAATCTGACAATACTGAATGTTAGATTATTAATTAATGGTAACAAAATTTGAATATATATGTGTTAAATAATTAAAATCATTGCGTTTTTATGAAAGTTAGATTATTTTTCAGAAATATTTATTATTAGAAAATAAAGATTGTCTTTACATTAAAAACCTGAGAATTCTGAAAGTTACATTAATAAATAAATGGTAATATAATTTGCGTTTTTATTAAAGTTAGATTATTTTTCAGAAATATAAATTGTTAGAAAATAAATATTGTCTTTATATTAAAGTCTGGTATGCTGAAAATTAAATTATTTAAAAAAATAGCATCAAAATTTGAAGATGTGAAATTATTAAAAGATTTAAAAAAATTATTGCAACAAATTTCAAAAATTAATAACAAAATTTAAATATAAATAATTAATTATGTATTTTTTTGCGATAGAAGTTGAGTTGAAAGGATTCGCAACAAATTTAATTTTAAAACTGGCAGATGCACGTTACTTGTGTAACCGGAAATGGCTGGAATTGCAAGGCGCATCTTCAATTCCGTGCGATTTCGACGACTCGAAATAAAAAATCCGTTGTTGTTTTGCAGAAGTGTAGCGAGGAGCAGGTGTTGTTTAAAGGGACAGAAAACCGTTGAAAATCATGTTGTCTTTTGGATCTCCGACAAGAAGTCTGAAACAATCGAATTCTCAGAAAAATGGTCACTCGAAAATGGTTCAATTACGATACAATTTTTTTTTGTTGGGTATTATTTTATTTCATTTTATATATTTTTTTGGCGCCCCTTCGCGCAACTGGCGGCCCTTTCGGAACTCGTCGACGAGAGCAGCTGCCGCACGCGTTTTCCAGCTGTTAAGGGAGACAGGGGATTCGGAACAGCTGTACGTGTTCCGCCGTACGCACATAAAGAATAACATCCAGTTTTCTGGCCACGCTCCCCAAACCGCAGAGGCCGTTTCCCTTTTTCCAACGTTCCAGCAGCATCATTCGTCCTCGCGCCACCACCTAAGACGGAATCAGTTCTTCCCCTTTCAAGGATTACGCGCGCAAGGTGAACAAGGATTACAACCAACGTCTTAGCATGAAACAACGCAACAATAACAACGCTAAGCAGAAACATGAGAAGCCGCAGTCGTCGGAGGTGCCGAAAGTCGCCAACAGAAATAGACGTGTATGTACAAAACAGTTTCTTATTTACAATAACACTTCCTTTCAACCTTTTTAAACTTCTCATCCGCTTCAGGCATTCTTCACGCTTTATGGATTATCTACAAATTGATTAAACAATTTCAAATTAAAAAAAAAACCGTTAAATCAAACTTTGATCGTTACAAACTAGTTACAAGAAATTTCAGAAATATTCCTTCTGAATAACTTTTAAATACGTTAATTTTTTGATAATTTAAAAACTTTTCTAGCTTTTTTTTAAAGATTTTATTTAATAAGTATTTCTTTATATTTTATTGATTTCTGCAAGTAAATAATTATGAAAAACACAACTGAAATTTTATAGGATTTAAAACCGTTTCAAATAATATTTTGCAATTAAAATTCTATTAAATATTTTGAAAAATACAAATAATTTAAGTTTAACTAAAAAAATATTTGATGTTAATAATATTTTTAAAGTGTAATATTTTGTGATTGATTGAGGAATTGTTTTACTGAAGGGGAAACAGAAGAGCGGACAGAAAATGAATGAAGCGCTGATGATGTGCTTCGAGAAGATATGCGAGCTGCAGAAGGAATTGGAAGGAGACATCACCGAGGAGGATTACGACGATGCTCAGGTGGCGGGATACGCCGCTTGCGCTTTGGAAACGATGTCGTTCCTGAAAGCTGAAGGAATGTCCGACGAAGATCCGATCATGAAGGTGCTGAAGGAGAAGCTGATGAGCAACTGACGTTAATACCAAAAAAAAAATTAAAAAACGCTTAATCTAGTCATTGGAAAGAAAGCTCTAGTCAAATCGAGAGAAAAAAATATAATATATATTTATTTATTTATACAGTAACTTCTTATACATTCTAAACTATTATTGTTTCTAGGACTAGCACAATGTAATTATTGCAAAATAAAAAATGTGTTCTTATATAAATTAAAGTGAAATATCTTCGTGGATTATGTTCTACTTCTGTGAAGGTTTGTGCCGTAGATCGGCGCCTTGGTAGGACATCCGGATGAGCCTTTTGATTTCCTCGACGGGGATGGTTTTCAGGTCGACTCCTTTCAGCAGCTTCTTCAGCTCGACGTGGGCCAGAGTGTTGGGAGCCGGTGCATCCATCGATTCGACGCCGGATAGGGTCATTGTTGCGCAATTCGCGGTCGGTACGGGAATGGGGGCTGCTTCTTTCTCCACTCTACTTTTCAATGGGGTGAAGAGAGTGAGGGATAACGACGGTTAGACTGCGGATACTGTAATGGGCGTGCGATATGATGACCGAACGACATCTGGTCTGCTCGAAAAGCAGCGTGCTGCGCAAATGCTTGTGCTACCAATGTTGTTATCTGAAGTGTTACGTGCGTTCGGTTAGCTCAGTTTGGGCTCAGAAAATACACGCTCTCACACTCGCACAAATTTAATTAAAGCCCTCTGCGCGATCGATCGTTGCCTCCCAGCTGATCCTTCGTTTACGTTTGGAACGCGTGACTCATCGTTGTACTGTAACTGGGGGGTGTTTCAGCTTGGATCTGGAAAGGTCACAACACTCATTCAATCATCATTCTATATCCAACCCTCATATTCCTTCAAGTAAACATAAACTCCATTAACTATTAAGAATTTTTCTATATAAAATTTCATACATCATATGAATTATTTAATTTTTATTGATATTTTAAACCTAATATTTCTACAATCAATAACAAATTATAAATTCCTCAAATTAAAAAAATATATACAATTTAGATCATAAGAATTATTTAAATTTATCAAATTTTGAAGACTTATAAAATATTCAAATTTTATTAATATTTCTGTAATTCTAAATCGAAATATTTAATTATAAATAGAATTACGAATTTTCTAAAAACTGAAGATATTTTTGAAAATTTGATTTATGATTTAGACCATGATTTATTAAAAAAACAAACAAAAAGTTGATTCATATTTTGAAAAATTTCTTAAATAAACACGTATTTTATTAATATTTTTGTAATTCTAACAACTGAAGATTTCAGTAATTATAAATACAATTACGAGTTTTCTCACAACTGAAGATTTCTTTGAAAAAATAATTTATGTTTAGATTATTTTATTTATATTTTGAAAAATTGTTTAAACACAAATTTTTTTAATATTTCTGTAATTCTAAATCTGAATATTTTGGTAATTATAGATAGATACAAATACGAATTTTCTAATAACCGAAGATATTTTTGAAAATTTAATTTATAATTTAGACCATAAAATTTATTAAAAAACAAACAAAAATTTGATTTATATTTTGAAAAATTGCTTAAATAAACACGAATTTTGATAATATTATTATAATTCTAAATATAAATGAGAATCCTTGAAGATATTTTTGAAAAATTAATTTATGATTTAGACCATAAGATTTAAAAAAAAAATGCAAAAATTTGATTTATATTTTGAAAAATTGCTTAAATAAACACGAATTTTGTTAATATTTCTGTAATTTTAAATATAAATGAGAAACCTTCAATTACAAACATTAAAATAAATAAAGATTAAGTTTTATTTGAAAATTTAATTTATAATTTAGACCATAAGATTTATTAAAAAAAAAACTCAAATTTGATTAATTTGAAAAGTTGCTAAAAAAACACAAATTTTGTTAATATTTCTGAAATTCTAAATAAAATCCTTCAATTACAAAAGATTTTAAAAAAATTGTTAATATTTTTGTAATTAAAAATTGTAAGATTTTTGAAAATTTTATTTATGATTTACAAATTTCATTTATATTTTGAAAAATTACATAAAAAATCGATATCTTCAGGTTTCTGTTATTATAAATATAATTACGAAACCAAAGATTTTTGAAATTTTTATTCAACACAATTCAAAATTGTAAGATTTTCTTAATAATATTTTTAACTAAAGAATTTTGACAATTTTATTTACAAATTTCATTCTTATTTTGAAGAATTACATATTTTTGTATGTATCTTCAGGTTTCTGTTGTTATAAATATAATAACGAATCTTCTAGAAACCGAAGATTTTTTAAAATTTTATTCATTATTTAATTAAAAATTGTAATATTTTCTTAATTATATTTTTCAGTAGATTTTTGAAAATTTTATTTATGATTTACAAATTTCATTCAGATTTAAAAAAATTACATAAAAAAAATCAATATTTTCAGATTTCTGTTATTATAAATATAATTACGAATCTTCTAGAAACGGAAGATTTTTGAAACTTTTGTTCATTATTTAATTCAAAATCGAAAATTTCATTTATGATTTACAAATTTCATTAATATTTAGAAGAATTACATTAAAAAAATCGATATCTTCAGGTTTCTGTTATTATAAATATAATTACGAATCTTCTAGAAACCGAAGATTTTTAAAAATTTTATTCATTATTTAGATTGAATAACTTTCTCAACACTGAAATTTAATATGTCTATACTACTGCTTTAAAATCTGCGACGGGCCGTCATTAACCTTTAAGCGGGCCGCATCTGGCCCGCGATCCACAGTTTGGTCATCACTGATTTAATTCATAAGAATTACTTAAATTTGTATTAAAAAACTGTAGAGTTTTTGAAAACATTATTAATATTTAGTCCCTAAAATGTTTGTAATTGAGAACAAATAAAAATAAAAATTATTTAAAACCACAATCACAATCAAGTTCTTCGCTCTTTCCATATTTTCATTCTGCATGCTCCAATTACATTTAAGAATAATAGATAAATCTTTTTCTACTACGTTTATGGTTTATACGAATTACGATTATGCGAGATAAAAAAAATTCTACTACAAGCAGATACGATTAACGTGAATCATTAATATGATAATATTGTTATTCCACATACATCTTAAAACATACAAATACATGAATCAACACTACAAATCAAATTTTTCACTCATTCAATAAATATTGATTGATTTTTGTGCATGGAAATACAAGATATAATCTGCTACTACAAACAGATATTCTAAATATTCCACATTTATATTATCATACTTTCACGCTAGAAAAAATTGAGGATTTCTGGTTTAACTCGATTTATCATATGCGGAATTAGTAAATGACGTTTTTCATTAAACTGAATCGTATATTATTTTGAACAAATTTCATAATTTTAATAGCAATATTATTTCTTATATTATTTTGAACAAATTTCATAATTTTAATAGCAATATTATTTATTAAACTTTCAATAAATTATTAAAATTTATTGTTTTCATTTAATATATTTCATTAATTTCTGCAAACAATGTTTATCTAATCGTGCAGTTTCGAGGGTGAGATTACGCAATCTCTATAGTAGTGTTTATTACTGGTTTTCTACAGCTAAAATAATAACAGTTTAAAAAAAATCTGTAAATATTTCACTTTTTTTAACAATTTTAAGTTTTTAATTTTTTTTGTTTGTAAAGTGATCAAATATTATATAAATCTTGGCTAATTGTATTTATATCGAAATGAATAGGATTGTATTTTTGTTGTGAAAAATAGGTATTTTTATATAAGAAAAAGTAAAAGAAGTAGTAAAATATAAATTTATTATTATATAAATGTATAATATTTTACTAACACTGCTGTGTTCGTTTTACAAAATAAATATCTCGTCAAGATATATTTTACAAAATGTATGTCAGATCGAAATTATTATGTTTAGAATTTGGATTGCTTACAGCACAAATATTGCTTACAAGACAAACATTTTTACGCACACGTAACAACAACAACATTATTACAAACTAGAAAAAATATATATTAAAAAAAAATTAGGTAAAACCAAAAAATCACGTAAATTCTAACAATGTATATTTGTATATAAAATTAAATCACACGTATCAATCTTTTATGTCATCATTCTGTGTCTCTCGTCTTAGGGTCTACGCTTAATGTCAAAGATAAATTATGCCTCAAAAATTAGCAACAAAACATAATACAATAGAAAAAAAAAAAAGTGTAATAATAATAAAGTGAATTGTGGAGATCAAAAATAATATTATATGACATGCATGGTATTTGTTAATAATTAACTTGTTTTAAAATAATTTAAATCTTTTGTTATAAATTATAGATTTAAAATAGAAATTGAGATTCCAATATTGTTTTTTTTTTTTGCATTATTCACAAATTCTGGCTAACGAAAGAGACGTTATTGACTAGTAACGAGCGAATGTTACTTGTTCTTAACATTGCTCAGTGAATTTTTGGATGATTGTTTGCACGTTCAGTTCTGTGGCCTTAGTGACCTGGACGTTCATATCCTTTCTCTTGTCCTTCCAGTCCTTTATTACATCGGTGAACCTCTCCAGTTTGACCGCATCTTCGAGTTCTGTATAAACTTTGATGAGTCCGCGATAATCGTACTCTAAACAGGAATACGTCGCTCCGAACAGCTTCAGGCTGATGTCGATGGAGCGCAGGTATAGCTTCTCCGCATCTCTGTATCGTCGCATGTGGAAGTTGTATAACGAAGCCAAATGGCCTAAACTCAGTCCAACTTCGTAGTCATCGGCGCCCAAGAGCTGCTCCTTAATTTTGATAGCCTGAAGATGCATCTTCTCCGCTTGCTCGTACCTATTCATGCTTTGGTACAGCCTTCCCAAATTCCCGTAATGCTTGGCCGTTTGTACGTTAATCTCCCCGAAGAACTCCAACGATACTTGCAGAGCTTCCTTGTGCAGACCTTCCGCGGTGACGAAGAATTTGTCGCGCGTTTCCTGATTGGCTTGATGACGCATATCGATGGCCATTTCTTCGAGGATCAAAGCCTTCACGCGGTGCGTGGACGCTAAAGCCAGATGCTTATTTGGCAGTAAATCCGACAAAACATCAATTGACTGCGTGATCACATTACTACACAAGAAAACACAACAATTAATAAAAATTATAACAGATAACTATTGATAACCTACATTGCATCCATGAAGTTTCCAGAACTGTATTCGTGGACGTACATCGCGTAAGCTAAATCTTCTTTGGCAAAGGCCACTTTAAGACTCTTCGAACCGAACAGTTTCAACCGAATGTCCAAGGCTCTCTTATACAAACTAACGCTCTCTTGAAAACGGTCAGTGTTTAAATGGTAGAAACCGTAGTCCATTAAGATATCCGCTAAACTCGGATGATTGTCGCATTGGAACATCCTTTCGACCAAGCACAGCGCTTGTTCGATCAGAAGGGCGGCTTGCGCAAATTTCCTTTTGAAGACGCAAGCTCTAGACGCTATTCTAAGCACATCCGTGATCATCCTCGTCGACATGTTGCTGTTCAACAAAGATACAGACTTCTGTGCCCATTTGTAACCCTGCAATATTAAAATTATTAACAATTTCCCAAACTCACAATCGAATCAACCATACCTCATTGTATTCACTTCGCATTACGAACAAATGCGCGAAGTGTGCATACAGTCCACACAGATTCGGCAATTCATTCAAAACCTTCAATTCTTCCATAACTTTCGTCGCGAGCTCAAAAGTCTTTTCCGCATCTTTGAATAGCGAATACGAAGATTCAACAAATATTCGTCTGAAAGAAACATAATACAACATTATTTCATCAAGTCAAATTTCAGTTAAAATTTAACGAAATGTTTCCATTCATAGCAAAAACCAGTTTAGTTCAAAGCGTTACGAAAATTGACCGATGTGAACCCTTTTTGCATTTGTATTACTCTTCATTCGGATGAAAGAAAAACGGTTGGTGTCAGCAGTGTGGGAATTTGCGAAGCGGATTTGATGCGGTAGCGAAAGAAGCAAATTGATCTTAATTGAATGACAATGGAGGAAAATAATTGAGGATAAGCGTTCGCGTTTTATGCTGTTAAACCTAAGGTCGTTGAACAGCATCAATTAAAGATTAATAAAACCCAATGAATATCATTTAGATGGAAGAAAGGACGCGGGAACAAAAATACGCATGAATGGAAGAAGCGCACACAGGTCATACTAATCTGATCCAAAGAATAAAGGATAGTTGTATTATGCGTGCACGATTTATCTGAAGCTGATGTGCAGATGCTGCGACAATAAGGAAGCAGATTTACAATCTTGCAAATCAATCGTAAATTCATTTGAAATAAAGTAAACATCGTTAAACTATTACTAATAATAGCTTAAAATTGTAGCAATTAGTCTGCATTTTAAAAAACAAAATAACTTGTATTATGCGTGCACGATTTATCTAAAGCTAATGCTGCAACAATAAGGAAGCAGATTTACAATCTTGAAAATCAATCGTAAATTAATTTGAAAAAAAGTAAACATCGTTAAACTTTTAGTATTAATAGCTTAAAATTGTAACAATTAGTCTGTATTTTGAAAAACAAAGTAATAACCAGCGTAATCATACTTGTTTAGCATTTAAAATATTATTTGACTATTATCTGCATGCAGTTAAGTTTATTTTGGTGAATGCGCTAAACGCAGGTGCACATAAATATTTCAGTTAGCATGAGGTAACTAAAATATCTATGCTCTTTAGAAAGTAGACAATTGTGGGAATTTTGAACACAGAGGGATTGCAATTGGGGTTTATTTCCTTACCTGTGATAGACATCTATGAGTTTCTTTAGAATTTGTACGTCGCGATCGAAATTGTGGCAGTATTTTTCAGTCATGTTTAGGATTTCGTGCGCTATTGGATACCAGCCCAGCTCGCTGAAAAATGATCCAATCCGAAGACCATTTTCTATAATGTTGAAATCCTTCTGCTCGCTATTACTAATCGCTTCACCGAACTGTTTCACCACGAACTTATCCAAATCTGGATCGAAATTTTTCAGGGCTCCAAAAACTTGCAAAAACTGCGACCGCTTGTGTTTCACGCAAAGCACCCTGGAGATTATGCTGTATTCGCTCAGTTCGTACGAAAGCCAACAAATGGCATCCGTCAAGTACATCTGCAAAAGAAAACAAGGAATGAATCATTAAATGATGACACTGTAGGAAAGGCTTATCACCTCTCTGAAAGTGTGCCAACAATAAAGAAATCGTGTTTGGGTTAAACGTTTCGTTTATCTCCACGCGAGTAAACAAAATATCGCGGAAATTATTTATAAAGTACAAGGAGAGAGAAAAAAATAAATATAAATGAAGAGACGAAATGTAATCAACGACCTTTCCTTCTCCAGCCGCAACACATTCTCCGGGGTGTATCGAAAAAAATAATAAATAAAATAATCATAAACGTGTCGAAGGATTTCTATTTACAAAACATGTTTTCATGGACTTTCTTTATCGCATGTGCAAGAGAAGCAGATTTCGATTTGCCCATGAAAAGTACATCGCGATTACCTATCTATCAAAGTTGTACACAATTGAAATCTTCAGAATATAATGATAATGGAAGATATTTCAAACTATTTACTAATTGCAACTTATGCTTATTGTTACACCAAAGAACAGATATCCCTTCACGTTGCCATGCAATTCGTTGCGCAATAAACCTGTTTATTCTTACTTGAACAGAGCTTCCCCATTCTTCATCTATTACTTAATTGGGGCCGACGTTCTGCAAATTGCATTGAGTTTCTTTTATATCCTTCAATTCAATTCTATAAAATATTATTAATTAATTCAACTTCCTGCATGCAATCAACAAAATTTACTTTTTTTTTAATTAAATACGTAATTCAATAACAATTTGTTGATCAGGAATTTAAGGCATTGTTATTTTTATATAATTGTAAAACATAGTGAAGAAAATGAAATAATTTTTGCAATGAACGTCCTTTAAAATAAAGGGTAAATTGGTTAATGTTCAATTTCCTTCAATAACTTTGTTGTTCTCTTTTCCCAACGGAAATATGGTCCTGGAAAGATACTCCGCGAAGAAAAACATGTTTGTACGTAGTACCTTCAATTAGCTGCAATTGATTCAAAGAACATGCGTATTTTTTTGTTGTTGTTGTTGATGATAATGAGGTAGTCACAACAAAGATTACAACCGGGAAAGCGTTTGGAATTAGATTATAATTATGCAAACGCGTTTAGCATTAAGAATTGATTGCAATTGCAAAATATGTCCAGCATTTAAATAGAAGGCTTTGAAAAGAAAATTGATGATAGTTCAGGAACAAAACAACAATAATAATAATAAGGATGTGGCTTCTGGGACGACGATCATCAACCTTGGTTTCTTTCTTAAATTCGCCGCACGCGCAGGGGGTAGGAAGGAGAGTATGAAATGAATGTAAACATTACCTTGTAATAAATATCGCACAGAATATGATCGGGCAGTGATTCTAGGTTTTTAATTTTGTAGACTTTATAGATGAGGTTGTCGACGCAACAGCTGTAAAGCGATGGTGGTATCGTCGACTTCTTCATGACTGCGTTGTCCAGGTTAAGCATTTCTGGACTTGCGTAGCCTCTCGCTCACAACACTGAACTGACGAAAATTATTGATGCGGTTCGATGATCCAGCTTCTTGTTTGCAATATTTATCTACAAGACCCAACAGTGTTACCAACAAAGGCAAAGAAAAGAATCAACCAGATGCGCGTTTCTATTCAACCATTTTTCCTGCGCACATTTTCAAATTCAAAATTTTCACTTTCCCTGCATAAAACTTTACAATCAGTACAAAATAAAATTAAAACTTTATTATTATTACTTTTTGGTTATTGCACATTAAGCGATAGTAATTATCTGCAAATATCACTAAATCTATAATCAATTTGTTCTTAAATCTGGTGTTTTTTTTTTAAATAAAATTAATTCATTAATTAATATCATATATAAAGGTATCCCATTCAATTAAAGTTGCTGAGCGTTGTTGAAATCATAATCACTCCTATTATTTCCAGCTGCGCTTCTGTCAATGTCTTCATAGCTTTCGTTGTGACCTGGAAACATGTTGCCAATCAAACCTGCAATTCAATTATATTAAAACGAATACAAAATTTAATATATCTATAAACCTGGATTGCCCAAACGCTCTCTCAATACATGCATCAAATAGACTGTTGTGAACGGCCTCAGAATCAAATGCAATATGCCCATGGCCGCTGAGAATCTTGCTGCACCATCTGCAAAGAATATTAAAAAGCAATTAGTCACCTCACAGAAATAATAATATATTAGTGGGTGTGACTTGCATATTGTAATTTAATATATTATTTAAATTTCTTATACTAACTATGGGAATCGGGAAACCAGATAGCCAGCACCAACACGTCTAGTATTATGGAGATTACATTTATGCAGAATGTCTAAAATAAACTGTAATTAAGTATATTTTGATTGTGGAGTGAAAGGTTAAGTACTAGTTGAACGGGGTCCTCAGAATCTTTGTTATGCAGGCTCCACAAGATGAGAATTAACAGGAGGAAGTTGTAGAACAAATAGGTGGTTGGGGCCCAGCTCCCGATGGTGCTGAAAATTGTGAATATGAAGTGAATGCAAAATATAGCCTGAAAAAGAGGATTAACATTAGATGTTTCATAAAGATTTTCCATTCCTCACCTTCAACGGAAGATCCTTTATCCTCGATACGTCCGGCATATTTACGTTTTTCCTTGTATCTAATTACGATTCAACACGTTCGCGTATCGCCTTTTTCGTGAATCTATAAAAAATTACGTCAGGAGAACAAAAACAAAGATAATTTGTGTCTTTGGTTGCATTATGTTTATATTTCGTCACTGAAATTAAATTAATTTATGAAAATTAAAGAACATACATGTAACGAATCCAAGTGTAAATATAATACTTTATGGTTAAATGTATCAATTAAGAAGTTAAACAACGATTTTAAATGCAATTTGCTGAAATGAATTGTGTAACATTGGTTGCACATATCTAATTAGTATGCGAGGATTGCTAATGTTTACTTTAGTAAAAATCTGCTTTAAGTTACAATTTAGAGGATTGTTTTGTTGTTGGCTTAATTCTGTTTGTTTAAATCAAGCATTACATGATTAAATGCGCATGAATTATTATGGTGTAGTTTACAGGTAATTGGGTGATAATCTTATCTCATAATAATAGTTATTAATAATTACATAACTAAAATGGCAGCTGAGAATTCCATAGTGGTTGTTGGTAGTTGCATGATTGATTTTGTCAGGTAGAAGATACTTAATTCTCTAATTAAAACATTAAAGATTGTTTTCTTTACATGGTAGCTATGCTCCCCGATTGCCTCAAGAAGGTGAAACTATCCATGGCACTAAATTTGTCACAAACTTTGGTGGAAAAGGGGCCAACCAGTGTGTAGCTGCTGCTAAATTAGGTGGTAACACAACTTTGATTGCTAGAGTAATTACCCCACGATTTTGAAAGAAACAAACAGTAAGCAATGCTGGTTTTAGGTGGGTGATGATATCTGGGCCGATAAGTACATAGATAATCTGAAAGCATGCAAAGTAAACACAAAGTATATGGAGAAAACAGAGGGATACGCCAGTGGGGTGGCGCAGATAACAGTGTCAGCTGATGGGGCTAATCAGATTGTTATTGTTGCTGGTGCAAACTCTAAACTTTATCCAGATGATCTTAAGAAATCTGAGGTTTCCATCAAGAATGCAGCTGTTCTGGTTTGTCAATTGGAGACTTGTGCAGATGTTGCCATTGAGGCAATGAGATTGTGCAAAGGTGTAAGTTGCTTATGGTTATATAAAAAAAAAACTAGAAATGAAATAATAATTTAATGCAGGTTACAATATTGAATGGGGCACCTGCAGTTAGTGAATATGATTTGAGACTGTTAACAGCAGCAAAGATTTTCTGTGTTAATGAAAGTGAAGCTTCCATCTTCAGTGGGGTTGAAGTGAAGAACATCAAGTATAACAATTCTTAACTTATTTAGTATAAGTGATTGAAATCAATGTTAATTTCAGCGATGGTAAAAAAGCTATTGAAGCTTTGTTCCAGAAGGGTTGTAACAGCGTTATTTTAACCTTGGGTTCCGAAGGAGCTTTGTACTCTTGCAAATCCGATCCGAACAATTTCGTTTACGTTAAATGCCCGAAAGTTAAATGCGTCGACAGCACCGGAGCTGGTGACTCGTTTATTGGTGCTTTGGCCTACTTACTTGCCAATAAGAAGGACTTAAGTATGGAAAAGTGCTTGGAACAAGCGTGCATAGTCGCATCGGACAGCGTTACTAAGCCTGGAACTCAAATCAGTTTTCCTGGTCCCGAGATTTTGTTGAAACTTTAATGTGAATTTCCAATAAAATAATTAGTTAAATTTAATTTATTTGTATCAATAAAATATTTACAATCTTTTAAATATATTCAATAAATTTGTTGAGCTTATCAGCAATGCAGTAAATCACCGTAAATTATGTTAATGTTTTCAATCATAGAATCGCAAAGCTTTTGCGCTTCTGCACGATTTGGAATGATTGCTTTATCGATTCTTATACCGATGCTCAGGCGATTTGCATATCCGTAAATGCAGAAACTAATACCTGAAACTTCAGTGTAAGATTTATATCATTGATAAAATTTGGTTTTCGTACCGTTGTTGGATAAATTGGGGATCCAGTAATGATACGAGTCGAGCTTTAACCCATCGAAAATCGTCACTTCTTCCTGCAATCCTGGAAAATTGCTGAAAATAACCGAATGGAAACCTTTTGCTATTAACCTCTTCAGCACGCAATTCGGGAACAGCGAGAAAATAACTTTGTTCGACCAATCGTTGAACTAAACAGATTTTTTTTAAAATAAAAACGTTACAGTCGCAGCATAAATCATACTTTAATATCCATCATCTTCGGTAACTTCTCTAAAACTTCTTTAATCACACCCATCCTGTCGATGAGATTCCCTGAGTAATCGATAGGAATCTTCATTTCGCACGTATTGAAGTTGTTCATGAAATTGCTGAATTTGCACTTATTGACACGCAATAATAAGGCCATGTTTACTCCTAAATCGGCGGGTTTTTGCATATTTCGCTATTTAAAGATTATTTTTAATAAATTAATATTATAACTTAGACAAACTGCAGACTGTTACCCTTTCAAAATAATCTTGCAAGGATTTGGATAGAGCGGTATACAAGATAGTTGTGGTGTTAGTACCGTTATCTAAATGTTTTCTTATCGCCTGGATTTTATCCAAAACATCCGTCGTCGGGTCCGTCCATAAAATGCAATGCCTTTTACCGCTCAATCTTTGCGCGAAAACATCGGTTGTTGGTTTTAAAATCTTAACGCTGAAAATTTCTGAAAGCATGATGCAATTCCAGAAATCCCTAAGATAATCCATCATTGTTATAGTGAGAATTCTCTTAGTATTATCTACGAAAAATATTCTTAATTATTTGTTACCACTGCATTTAAGTTACCTACTTGAAGGTTTTATAGGCAAAACGTTCATGTTTTTGATAATAGAATGTCCGTCTCCTAAAGCGTGTTGGACTCTGATGTAAATCGGATAACTCCAAGTGCCTTTACGGTTCTGAACTCGTTCTTTGCCGATGCAGAAATGAAGCATGGCTTCACCATCCAACGGCATTTCTTCAGCGTCCAAGATCTCGAGGTACTCCAAAAAATCAGTAACTTTGATATTCGCTTCCTTGATGATCGCATCCTTGGTGAGCTGAGTTTCCAAGTAATACAAGAATCCGGAAAAGCTCCTGAGGACGCTACGGGTCTTCGCGTCTTTGCAGTAATTATTGAATATATATTCAGAGCTGCTCCTGAAAAACTCGTCGCCGCTACCATCGAAATCCACCAGAAGAACGGCTGCAATCGTCGATCTATTTCTGTCTTGTTGCTGCGCGAATACCATATCGGCACCGTTCACAAAACCCATGAACTTCTTTCCATATCTAACATACAGCAGAAACCCAACAAAAACTTTATATAATCTCAACATCGTCAGAGCCATCAACCATATTGGTAGCAAAACTATTATAGCTATAATAGCAATGAATTTATAAAAC
Source organism: Nicrophorus investigator (assembly GCA_963457615.1). NCBI lineage: Eukaryota > Metazoa > Arthropoda > Insecta > Coleoptera > Silphidae > Nicrophorus > Nicrophorus investigator. The sequence continues at coordinate 5,243,046 of OY735143.1, forward strand.
TTGCTATCCCAAAAGTGATTCGTTACATACTGAAACCAGAGATTGAAATCAGGATAATATTAGTGGATTAATTACCTTAAATATAGCGTAGAACAGGAAAGGCTCGAAGATTCGATGCAAGAGTTGCGCTGCAAAAAGTACGTGTAAACTCTTCTGATACAAAATACGAAACAACTTACTTTTAAAAGACATGTTTTGGACTATCATAGAAATATTGCGACTCGCCTTTATATAAAAGATGCTGATTAAAATAAGTGTTCGATGAATTTATAGAAATTACTAATTGTAATATGTTATGGAAATGCGCCTAGAACAACAATTATTAATTTTTTGATTATTTTTAAAATTAATTAAATCTATTTTAGAAATAACTCAGCCTTTCACCTTTCAAGAATTGCTCTTAATTGTTGCGTATCAAAGTTTAATTTGAAAACTTCTGCAGATTTTTGTTTGTCATGGCAAAATGCAAATTACGTAATCATTAATTTATTCTTGTTTATATGCATTTTTTGATTTCTATTTTGATTTAGCCAGTCTCAAAGAAACATATTTAATACATAATTAATTAATTTGTTAAATATTTTACAATTTAAGTTACATATAAAGTAAATCATCAATTATATTTATTGTGTTTTAAAATAAGAAAAAATTGGACAATAATGAAAAATGGAAAAAATAATCCTTAAAAAGCAATAAATTAATTAAGATGTTAATTATTTTACAATTAAACGTACATTTAAGTAAGATTGTGTTTTAAAATTGGACATGAATGAAAAACGAAAAAAATTAAAATTTTAACAAGAATTACAACTGATTTTATAGGAAATTGAGACAAAAACATGCTAATAATTTATTTTGAGAATTTATATGGAAATTATGTTTTGTTGTATAATTGCGTATTTATAATGGAAATATGTCGTAGTCAAGAATTGAAGCATTTTTTGTGAATGTCGATGATGTTATTAATTGTTGCTTTGCAGAGCTTTGGCAGTTCGTTAACATCGGAAATGAAAGCCTCGTCTACGCTCAACCCCATGTTGAAACGGTTTAGGTAGGAGTAGAAGCATATGCTGATGCCTGAAATCAAAGAAGAAAAAAAGTAACAAAAAGAATATGAGTTAATTTTTTTTGCACCAGTATTGCCGGGATTTGGAATCCAATAGTGGAACGCTTCAAGCGTTATCGAATCCAAAATCTTGATCCGCTCTTTGAGTCCGGGCATGTTGCTGACGGAAAGCGAATGAATGCCTTTCACGTATAAACTTTTGATTGCAGCGTTCGGAAGTATAGCGAATAACACTTTGTTGTACCAATCTCCGTACTGAATTCAAATTCGAGTTTTTATAAAGAGAAAATTTCATATTAAACTTGACGTACTTTCATGTCCAAGGTTTTGGGTAATTCTATGAAGACGTCTCTCATGATCTTCAATCTGTCCAACAAATTTCCAGCGAAATCAATTGGAATTTTGATTTCGCAAGCGCTGAACGCGTTCGTGTAATTGGTGTAGCTGCATTTAGCGAAGTTAGTCAATTGGGTTAACGTCATTCCTAACTCGCGAGGTTTTTTAATATTCGCCTGTTAAATTAGTTTGATTTAATTTTTGTCTTTAAGAAAATTATTTTTTTTACTGAATTCATGTAGTCTTCAAGGGCTTTGGATAGGGCCGTGCACAGGATTGCCGTCGTCGTCGTTCCATCATTCAAACGACCCCTGATCTCCTTCATTATCTCAAGGGTTGCGGATGAATCATCCGACCATACCGTGTAATTCCTCTTATCAGCTAGGTTTTGCGTGAAGGTATTTTCCGTTGGATAAAGAGCCTCCAAATTGTTCAAAACTGGAGACTTCATGCACGTCCAGAAGGTCTCCAGATATTGCCGCGTCGGATTCACGGTTATGACTTTTTCGTTCGCTGAAATCAATCAAATAACAACTTTAACTCGGTGAAACTTTTGCAAGTTACTTTTTTTTGGTTCCTGCGATGCTAACTGAAGACCGCGAAGCATGGATATACCATCACCTAAAGAGTGATGGATTTTGGCGTAAATGGGATAACACCAGATGCCGTTTTTGCTTTCAACTTTCTCGTTTCCAACGCAGAACCGAATCAAGGCTTTATCGTTGAAAGGAAATTTCATTTCGTCCAGTTTTCTTATGTGATCCACGAAATTGCCATTTTTCGTATCCAACTTTTGTATAAACTCGTCCTTATCCAAAGGATGGTCGAGGAAGTAAGAGAAGCCTAAGAAGGTGCATCTGACGCTATGAACCTTAACATCTTCATTGTAAAAATCGCATATTTTTTTTGAAGCGATTTTGAAGAACTCTTCGCTGGTCCCATCGAAATTAAATAAATATATTACGTTGATGCTAGCTTTTCTGGTTGTTGATTCCAAAGAGAATAAGACGTCGGAGCCGTGCATTAAACAGACAAACTTCTTTCCGTGTCTAATACGCAGCAGAAGTTCAACGAATAATTTGTAAATTTTCAGTACCACCATGCACGTGTAAAAGAATGGTAAAAACAGCACCATCCCGAGAAGCATCGCAACGAATTGCTCGAATCTACCATATTTCTTAGTGAGAAGCTAAAAAATATAAATAAAACAGAAAGTTTAACATTTAATATTTTGCTACCTTAATTAAACCGTACAAAATGAACGGCTCGAAAATGCGGTACAAAAGCTGCGCTGAAAATCTCTCTTGATTCACTTTCAAATGCAAAAGCAATAAATTTTCAACTTACTTTTCACGGACATCTTTTAGAAATGAATGCCATTCGCGAATCCTCCATTTATTATTCCGTGCACAATAATTACGAATTACGTTTGTAATTATGGCAGTTTTCCGGAATTATTGTTTTCCTATACAATTATAATTATTACGGACTTTGCTTTCATTGAAAACTGTTTGTTGAAAGAATGCAGAAATGGAAGTCAATGATGAAAATCATTAAAATTACAAATTTATACACACAAAAAAGTAATTTGTTTGTAGATTTTAATTGGTGCAATTATTATATTACAAATGCGTCGTCGTACAATTAGTCATTGCGTTTAAATATAGCCGTTCCATTTCGCTTATATTCTCGACTATTTCCAGCATCAAGGTCTTGACGTCGCAGTAATCAGGAATGACACCGCTGTCCACTTTGAGATTGACGTAGAATCGTTTGCAATAGGTGTAAGAGGACATGGTGATGGCTGCAAAAATGTTGAGCAAATGAATGGTCAAATTTCGTTTGAGTTTACCTAGGTCGTGGAGGTTCGGTGTCCACAGCAAATAGTCCTCCAATTTTCGTCCATCGATGAGGCACGTTTCTTCTAAACCAGGCATGTTGCTCAGAATCACCGGACTGAAGGACTTCGACACCAAAGATTTAACGAGTGGAACAGGGAACAGCGATAGCACCACTTTGGTGAACCACTCGCTATGCTGAAACGGCCCAAATTATAGCAAGACTTAATTGGATTTTATGCATGCTTCACATTATCATCCATGGACGATTTCGCCTCAATCTGCTCTTCGTGGACAATCTTCAACCTCTGATCCCAACCGCCTTCAACGCAAACCGGTAATTTTATGCTGCTCAACCCTACCTTATTGTTAAACCCCTTCGGGTTACCGTAATTAAATTTCCGTTCGGGGTAGTAAGTGAACGTGGACACCAATCGCTCCAAATCCATCATTTTATACTGCAAAACCCAAACCGTAAACAATACCAATCACCTGAAACCAATTAAACCTTTCTGACGTAATCTTGCAGCGCTTTCCCCAAAGCAGCCATCAGCACAGTCACGAAAGAAACACCTTTAAGATTCTTAATCCTTTTGATCTTCTCCATAAGCCGAGGCTCCACCTCGCTGAAAGACACCAAATATTTCCGCCCAGTATGCGTCTTCAAAAAATGATTCCTCTGCTTCCGCAAAACGCTCGCATCATAAATTTCAGATCTAACACTAAAATTCTCAACCAAAATTCTAAACTTCGACCTCTTATTGCTTTCCACCAAATTAGGTTTCCCTTTCAAATGAGCTACGATAAAATTCATGATCGAAACCCCATCGCCCAAAGAATGATGGTACTTCATAAGCACCGGAAAACACCTATTTCCTTTACTGCTAACCACAGTTCTTTTCCCAACATAAAACTGCAGAAGACCGCAGTTCTCGTGAGGCATTGCAACATTTTCGTAGCGTTCCACGAACCTAATAAAATCGCAATTATCTTCAGGAAGTTTCAAATCTTTAACAAAATCCTCTTTCAATATTTCCGTTTCAAAAAGGCACACGAAACCCAAGATGCATCTCCTAACGCAACGCGTTTTCGGGATCCTCGAAATGATCTCAAAAAGAAAATGCGAAATTCTAATAAAAAACGCTTCGCCGTTTTCTTGAGAATTGATCAGCAAAACGCAGGTTATTATTGAACTATCCGTTGGTGATTCAATCGCGAAAATCAAATCATTCCCGTGCATAATCCTGATGAACTTCTTCCCATAGATTAAGTAAAGGATTAAGCGGATTATCTCTTTGTACAGCTTGAAAAGTATTAAGGAAATCCACCAAAACGGTAGAATCAGGATTGTTAAAATCATTGTAATGAAGTTGATCAACCATCGTCTCTTGTATTTGTTAAAAATAAACTAAAATTATATAACTTGTTAATAAATTAATAATAATATAAAAAAAAATGTTTTACCTTTAATAAAGAGTAGAAGAGTCGAGGCTCCACTAATCTAAATCTAAGCTGAGCTGAAAACGCATGATTTGCTTTGAATTAGTGCGAAAATATAAAACGCTGGACTTACTAGTAAAGGACATTTTAATAACTAACTCGAGCTTCATAATTATTTACTTTTAATAAAATAATAAAATTTAAAAATAATCATTTTATTACTTTTTTATTGCCAATATATTTTACACTATTTTTTATAGTATTTTATAATTAGTTAGAGTCCAGCAAAACATCATTATCAACTAAATATGTACAGTAATTGCTAAAACATTATATAATACAAATATTTTTAAGAAATTCTTTCTTGAATTGTTGATTTTATAAAACTAATCTTTTATTATTCCTAAAGCATTTTTTATGCAACTTATATATGTTTTCCATCATCGAATGACATAATCTGTGGGCATCTTCGTATTCAGGAATAACGCCTTTGTCCACTTTGAAAGAGACATTAAAGCGACGCGCATAGGAGTGCGTTGCAATTCCGATACCTGAAATTTAATTATTTTTATTTAGATGAAAAAAATGTAATTTCTTTACCAGATTCGCAGACATTCGTGAGAAAATATTGAACATCCTCTATTTTCATGCAATCTAATTCGAATTCTTCCTCGTTGCCCGGCAGGTTGCTCAAAATCACGGAATTGTAAATCCTCATCATGAAGAGTTTCACCAGCGAATTAGGAAGAATGGAATAGATAACTTTGTTACACCATTCGCTGAACTGAAGAAATGTTACGGTTATATAATCTTAACAGTTTTAATGCTTGTAAACTTACTTTGTAATTAATGGTCGGTGTTTGAAAATTTTCGGTATTCGTTCGCTTCAACGTATCCAATATGTCTCCACTGAAATTTATGGGCATTTTCAAGTCGTCGATGCCGAAACTGTTCGTGAAATCGCTGAACTTGCTCTTGCTTATTCCCGGCAAAATCGTGAAGGTTAAATTTAAATAATCCGGCTTTTTCAATGATTTCTAACGAATGAAATACATTACGTATTGTTGCGTAACTTTCGTTTTATAGACTTACCAAATCGTAATATTCCTCAAACGCTTTGGATAACGCTGTGCTCATGATCGTCATGGTTGTCGTTCCATCGTTCAAAATCTTTCTAATTTCTCTCATTTTATCCAAAACGTCGGGTTTTGGCTCGGTCCAAAGGACGTAATGTTTTTGCCCGTTATGTTTGGTCGTGAAGACATCGTCGGGAGTAGTGAGTAATCTGCAATTATCGAAATGCGACGTCCTAATGCAATTCAAAAATTTCGCCACTTTCTGCAAAGTGGTTATTTTCGGTAACCGCAGCTTTTTTATATCTGAAACGATTTTTGATTAATTCGTTGCGAAGCCGAAATTATGTAATTACATTTATCTTTATTCGTCGATATGTTGCTTAAATATCTCATTATTGATAAGCCGTCTCCTAGCGAATGGTGCATTTTTATTAAAACTGGATAACACCAATTTCCTTTGGCGCTCTTCACGCGTTCCTTGCCGATGTAGTAAAGCACCATACCTTCATCGTTGCAGGGGAATTCGTGGTGTTCCATAAACTCCACGCAATCCACCATATTATCTACCTTAATTGGAAGCTCTTTTATAACGTCTTCTTTAACGAAATTGGTTTTCAGGTAATAATAGTAACCAAAGAATTTCTTCCTGAGGCAATAGAATTTCACATCTTTAAAGTTACTGAACAAGAACTCCGAAGTGATCTTGTAAAATTCATCTCCTGCTCCTTCGAAATCAGTTAAGAAAATTATATTGATGCTCCCTTGATCAGTTTTTGGGAACAGCGAGAATATTCTATCAAGACCGTGCATGAAACAGATAAATTTATCGCCGTGCTTGTAATACAGCAACAAACCGAGAAATTCTCTGTAAAGTCTCAACAACGTTAATACTAATAACCAAATTGGGACAAGAATTGCAGCAACGATCATTAAAAGCAATTTTATAGGCAATTTAGGATTTCTGAAAAGGAACTAAAAAAATAAGCAATAATTTAGTTTTATACGAATATTTCTTAAGCGAAATATTACCTTTAGCATGGAGTAGAATAGGAAGGGCTCAAAAAAGCGAAACATCAATTGGGCTGAAATGAAATCAATCAATTAATATTTTGAAATATTTAAAAATTTTAACTTACTTTTGAACGACATGGTTAGATGCAGACTATCACAAATATGTTCAGCAGCTATTTATAATATACGATATTCATTATTTTTTTGTAATTACTTCTGTTAATTATGAAACACATTATTTTTATAAGATAAATGATGCTATTATATTTATATTTAAAAAATGTTAAGTATTTTAAATCGTTTATTGCTTAATTACAAAAATGTTAATTATCATTAGATTTTGTATTTGCATTATTTTATAATATTATAAAATACATTACATTAAATAAATGGTGGTTTTATTTTTATATTTAAGAAATTTTAAGTATATTAAATCAATAATTGCTTAATTTAAAAATATTAATTATGTTTAGATTTTGTATTTGTATTTGAATTATTTTTTTGTATTTTTTTCTGTTAATTATAAAAAACATTTAAGACATATTAAGTACATTAATTCATTTATTGTTTAATTAAAAAAAAAGTTAATTATCTTTAGATTTTGTATTTGAATTATTTTGTGTAATTAGTTTTGTTAATTATAAAATACATATAATTTTTATAAAATTTTTATTTTTAAGAAATGTTAAGTACTTTAAATAATTTATTGCTTAATTAAACAAATGTTAATTATCTTTAGATTTTATATTTGAATTATTTTTTTTTTGTAATTTGTTCTGTTATATAATTCATATAATTTTTATAAGATTTTTATATTTAATAAAAGTTAAGTACATTACATTATTGCTTAATTTAAAAAATGTTAATTATCTTTAGATTTTGTATTTGAATTATTGTTTTGTAATTCGTTCTGTTAATTATAAAAAAACTTTAAATCATTTATTGTTTAATTAAAAAAAAGTTAATTATCTTTAGAATTTGTATTTGTATTATTTTTTTGTAAATTTTTCAAGAACATCAAGAAAGTGATTTATGGTTATTGAGTTTAAACACATCTTAAAGTTTAATGAAAAATGTGCAAAATCAATTTCTGAAAATCTGTAAGACGCATTTTATTAATTTTCTTTTAATCCAGAGTATCCAGAAAAGTATCTTAATATGTGGAATATCGTAAAGTCCTCAAGAACATATTTCATCCGTAAACGCATCTTAAAGTTTAATGAAAAATCTGCAATTATCAATTTCTGAAAATCTATAAAACGCATTTTATTAATTTTATTTTCATCTAGAATATCCAGAAAAGTATCTTAATAAGTGGAAAATCGTAAAGTCCTCAAGAACAGGAAAGATAGTGATGTTTCTGGACAATCCGCAAACGTATCTTAAAGTTTAATAAAAAAAAAATGCAATTATCAATTTCTGAAAATCTGTAAAACGCATTTTATTAATTTTCTTTTAATCCAGAGTATCCAGAAAAGTATCTTAATATGTGGAAAATCGTAAAGTTCTCAAGAACATGTTTCATCCGTAAACGCATCTTAAAGTTTAATGAAAAATCTGCAATTATCAATTTCTGAAAATATGTGAAACGCATTTAATTATTATTTTTTTTAATCCAGAATATCCAGAAAAGTATCTTAATAAGTGGCAAATCGTAAAATCCTCAAGAACACGAAAGATAGTGATGTTTCTGGACATTGTGTTAATCCGTAAACGCGTCTTAAAGTTTAATAAAAAAATTGCAATTATCAATTTCTGAAAAACTGTAAAACGCATTTTATTAATTTTCTTTTAATCCAGAATATCCAGAAAAGTATCGGATTTTGTGGAAAATCGTAAATACTTCAAGAACACCAAAGGGAGTGATGTTTCTGGACATTGTGTTAATCCGTAAAAATATCTTAAAATTGAAAGAAAACTGCAATTATCTACTTTTTTTTAAATTGTAAGATGCACATTTTTACTTTTATCAGAAACACAAAATTATTCTAATTAATTTTTTTTTATTAATTTCATTCATTCTTAAAATATAAATATGTTAATTTTTTTTCTTAAATACGTCAGTTTCATTCTTTCTTTTAAAATTCTTTAACTGATTTCTTTAACTAATTTTGTGTTTTGCAAAGTAAGACTTCATCATTGTAAAACATTTATAAATTTTATATAATTGATGATTTTGACCTCCGCATCTGATGGACGAATGTCCTGATTTACCTGACTAAAGGACGATGGTCAAATCTTTGGAAACATCAAGAGTTTGCGCTTCAATAAACCGTAGTTTTAACGACAATTCTGAAAAGTCTTTTTTTCAGTTGTATAAGATTGTATAACTAAAATTGAGACATTTTAGTTTTTTCTCTTGGAAGAGTCTGATATTAAATAATTTTATTAAATTATTTTGTTAGTTAAAAGAAAATTGTTACATTTAGCACTGAGTTTAATATACAATTTTTTTTCGTCTTGGAAGAGTCTTATTTTTTTTTTGTCTGTTATTACATAATTTTATTAGATTATTTTATTAGTTAACATATTTATTTACATGATATTACGTGTCTAATAAAAAGTATACATCTTTTATTATTGTTATGCTAATAGTTATAATAATTTTATATTCAAACATTTGTCGCCATGCCAAATAATAAAATCTATAAAAACTAAAACAGAGATTAATAAAATTTTATTGAGATAATATTTAATATTTAATATGCTAAATCGATAAATTATTTAGAATCACTTAGGCATTCATGATACAACTTGTAGATGTTTTCCATCATGGAATTGCATAATCTGTGTGCGTCTTCGTATTCAGGTATAACGCCTTTGTCCACTTTGAGAGAAACATTGAAGCGATGCTCATAGGAATATGTTCCAAAACCGATACCTGAAAAATGGTTTATATATTCAAATTAATTATTCTTAGAATTTCCATACCAGATTCGCAGATATTCGTAATGGAATAATGGTAATCCTCTAATTTCATGCTATCAAAAACCAATTTTTCGTTATTTCCCGGCAAGTTGCTTAAAAACACAGAATTGTACATCCTCATCATCAAGATTTCCATTAGCGAATTGGGAAAAATGGAAAAAAGTACTTTGGAACACCATTCGCCAAACTGAAGATATTTCAAGGTTAGAGATTGTAATAATAATATTAGTGAACGTACTTTAGGATCCATTGACGTTGGCGATTGACGATTTTCCATGTTCGCGCACTTCAATCTATCCAATAAATTTCCTGAAAACTTTATAGGCAGTTTCATGTCGTCCGTGCCGAAATTGTTCGTGAATTCGCTGAACTTGCTTTTGCAAATGTGAGGCAAAACCGTGATAGATAACTTTAAGAAGTCCGGCTTCCTCAATTCTTTCTGTATCAGAAAATATATTAAGTATTTTTGTATCATTTTCGATTATTAACTTACCAAATCGTAATATTCCTCAAATGCTTTGGATAAAGCTGTGATCATGATTATCATGGTTGTTGTTCCATCATTCAACAACTTTTTAATTTCTCTCATCTTATCCAAAACATCAGGTTTAGGCTCGGTCCAAAGGACGTAATGTTTTTGGCCGCTATGTTTGGTCAAAAAGACATCATCGGGAGTAGTGAGTAATCTGCAATTATCGAACTGCGACGTCTTCATGGATTTCAAAAATTCCGCCACTTTGTGCGCAGTAGTTTTTTTCGGTATCTGCAGCCTTTTCATATCTGTAACGATTTTGCATTAATTCATTGCGAAGCTGAAATTATATAATTACAATTATTTTTATTCATCGATGCATTGCTTAAATGTCTCATTATTGATAAGCCGTCTCCTAACGAGTGGTGCATTTTTAATAAAACTGGATAACACCAATTTCCTTGAGCGCTCTTCACGCGTTCCTTGCCGATGTAGTAAAGCAGCATGCCTTCACCGTTGTACGGGAATTCCTCGTGTTCCATAAACTCCATGCAATCCACCACATTATCTACCTTAACTGGAAGCTCTTTTATAACGTCTTCTTTAGCTGCATTAATTTTCAGGTAATAATAGTATCCGAAGAATCTCTTCCTGAGGCAATTGAATTTCAGATCTTTGAATTCATTGAACAAGAATTTTGAAATTTTCTTGTAGAATTCATCGCCTGATCCTTCGAAATTGTATAAGAAAATGATATTGGAACTCCCTTGATCTGTTTTTGGAAACAGGCAGAAGAATCTATCAAGACCGTGCATGAAACTGATAAATCTATCGCCGTGCTTGCAATACAGCAACAAACCAAGGAAATTTCTGTAAAGTCTCAATATCGTTAAAACCAATAACCAAATTGGGAAAAGAAATACAACAGCGATAATTAATAGGAGTTTTATCCGAAAATTTGGATTTCTGAAAAGGAACTGAAAAATTAAAAATTTAATTTTATACGATTATTTCTTAAGCAAAATGTTACCTTTAGCATAGAATAAAATAGGAAGGGCTCAAAAAAGCGAAAAATCAATTGGGCTTAAAATAAATCAATTAATGATTGAAAAATAAATTATAGAATAACTTACTTTGGAACGACATGGTTGAATTAAGACTATTAACAAATATGCATCAGCTTTATATACGAAAATTTAGTAGTTTAATGCCGTAATTATTTAAACTTACAATATAATAAAAAGTATATTTTGTAACACGAATGATGCGCAGTTCATTAAATTTAATTGAAATTATTGTGAAATAATATTGTCATGCATCATTTTATTACATGTAATTTTAATAACTAATAAAAAGGCGTTTTAAAAGCAATTAATATTTTTGGTAATGTTCACATTAAAAATACTTGTTTATTTCATTGTATATACTTTGTAGTTTATTTTAAAAAAATGTTGAAAAGAAATCGGAATATTACAAAATTTTTTAAACAATTAATAATTCATTTATTCTATTTTGATTTGGTAATAGATCTTTAACCAAAGATTTAAATTTGAATGCTATTTTTCAAGAACTGATTGAAAATTGCTGTAAAAACTCCTATTCAAATTTCCAGAAAGCTGAGTTCCAAGAAAATTGTATATAGGTAAAACTACCTGAAGATTAAAAGCTTTTCTATTTATTTCTTTCAACTTTTCAATATTTATTATTACAGTTATGATTTGAGTACGGTGTGTATTTAAAACTATTTAATTGATTATATTTGTAATTATTTAATAAATAATAACAGTAATTGGATTACATAATTATGGATTGTGAATAATGTGTTGCATATATTGGAATCAAAAAGTGTATTTTTTTTTGTTTGAATTTGAAAAATACCATGAAGTTAACAACGGTTGAAGTTTTGTTTTTATAATGGTGGGGCATGTGCTTCGAAGATGTCCCCTTTTTTGATGTGTGTTGTGACATAAGTCAAAATTCGCCGTGGTTTCTATTTGAAAAAGATTTCGCGACTTTTTTAACCAACAAACGCGCACGCTTCTCACGCGAGGAAGAATGTTTAATGGTGTTTAGGACTTGTAGTTTCCTCCAATACAGTTGTTACACAAGTGCAATCCATTTAAGATGGTTGACACTGAAATAAAAGTTGAAAACATAACCGAAGAGATATACAAGATCACAGACAATGATCTTCAACTGAGCTTCACCGAGGATAGACATGAAGAGACCATTGAGGGGATTGAATCCATCACACAAACATGGAGGATGAAGGAGCGGGTTAGGAATTGATATTTGAAATCATCGTCAGTTTGAATCATTTCAATTTTATTTTAGATGAAGACGGTCAGTGTGGCTTTGGTGCTGTGCTTAAATGTAGGTGTTGATCCTCCGGATGTAATGAAAACACAGCCTTGTGCAAGGTTGGAATGTTGGATCGGTATGTGTGATTAATTGGAAAATAAATCAATAATCAGCAATAAATTATTATTGCAGATCCATTATCGTTATCGCCAGCTAAAGCTTTGGAAGCTATAGGTGGTAGCTTGCAGAAACAATATGAGAGATGGCAGCCAAGAGCCAGGTATAAATTATCTCTTGATCCGACAGCTGAGGAAGTCAAGAAACTTTGCACTTCTCTCAGAAGAAATGCCAAGGAGGAGAGAGTGCTATTCCATTATAATGGGCATGGTGTCCCTAAACCTACCTCTAATGGAGAAATTTGGGTTTTCAATAGGGTACTTAATATACAATTTTAATGAATTGAATATTATTTAATATTATCTTAACTTTTTTAGTCGTTTACACAATATATACCTTTATCCGTTTACGACTTGCAAACCTGGATGGGTGCGCCATCGATTTATGTATACGACTGCTCAAATGCTGGTATAATAGTCGATTCTTTTAAGCAATTCGCTTTACAGCACGAAAATGAGTACACGGTAATACTTTTATTCGGAAACTTGGATTTGTTCTTTAATTAATCGATAATTGCAGCAAAGTGGTGAAAATGGTACACCTCCACCCACCTTCCAGAACTGCATTCAATTGGCTGCTTGCGAGGCTACCCAGGTGCTACCAATGAATCCTGATTTACCGGCGGATTTGTTCACAGCCTGTCTGACGACACCCATTAAAGTAGCTTTAAGATGGTTTATCCTGCAAACCACATCGAAGTTGATACCTAAAGTAAAGATGGAACACATTGAACGGTAAGTTTATTTTCTTGATTTTATCTTTTATACTTATTTATTAATTTGTTTTGTATAGGATTCCTGGTTCAATTACAGATCGTCGAACGATGTTGGGTGAATTAAATTGGATATTCACTGCGATTACTGATACAATTGCGTGGAACACGCTTTCCAGGGATGTGTTTCAAAAGTTGTTCCGGCAAGATTTGTTAGTTGCTAGTCTATTTAGGAACTTCCTTTTGGCGCAAAGAATAATGCGATCCTCGGATTGCACTCCGGTGTCGTCTCCAGCTTTGCCCGAAACCCATCAGCATCCGATGTGGCAGGCCTGGGATCTTACTCTGGACTTGAGCTTGGGTCAATTGCCTGGTATTTTGGAGCGGGATGTGCCGTACGTGCATCTGCCCTTCTTCGAGGAGCAACTGACGGCGTTCCAGGTCTGGCTAAAGTTCGGTTCAGAGAAGAGGAAGCCTCCGGAGCAGCTGCCGATAGTTCTTCAGGTGTTGCTCAGTCAAGTGCACAGAATGAAGGCTTTAGAATTGCTGGGGAAATTTTTGGATTTGGGTCCCTGGGCCGTGAATCTTGCTTTGTCGGTGGGAATCTTCCCGTACGTACTCAAGCTTCTGCAAAGTTGCGCGAAGGAGTTACGGCCGCTACTGGTATTCATTTGGGCTAAAATTCTCGCTGTTGATAATGTACGTATAAATTCGAATCGAAATTGTATTGCTTTTTATTAACGATTTTTTTATTGTTTTGCAGACTTGTCAAGCGGATCTAGTCAGGGATACGGGTCACAAATATTTTCTCTCCATTCTTCAGGATACGACAATTGCATCTGAGTACAGAACACAGGCGGCTTTTGTCCTGGCCTGTATCGTCAATGAGTATCGTGATGGTCAGGAGGCTGCAGTTCAAGGTTCTTTAGTTTCCATATGTTTGGAGTTATTGTCGGACCCGTGCGCTGAGTTAAGGCAATGGGTCGCAATATGTTTGGGCCGACTGTGGGATCATTACGAAACAGCTAGATGGACGGGCGTTCGGGATACCGCCAACGAAAAGCTTTATCCACTCCTTCAGGATTCGTGTCCCGAAGTGAGGGCTGCCGCCGTTTACGCGTTAGGCACATTTATCAATTCGGATGTTAAACGCACAGAGCATGCGAACAAAATTGATCATTCCGTGGTCATGACTCTGCTCAATACCGTAGTGAACGATATGAGTCCCATTGTTAGGATGGAACTGGTTGCAGCTATTCAATGGGTGGTGCTTTCATTCGAGCACGCCTTTATCAACGAGGCAATACAGGAATCTACAAGGGATCGCTTGCGCTTACCGCCTTCTATGAGCCATGGTTCAGGTATGGATCATGTCGATTCCTCGGAGCGTCTGAAGCGCGTTGCTTCGAGCACGTCCATCAGCACCGCAGTTGGTCTCGGCACTTCCACTTCAATGCCTTACGGCACCGTTTACATAAAAGTTTGGACGGTGCTGAATACTTTAACCAACGACCCGCATCCAGACGTTGCTAAAATCTCCAACACCGTAATAAATTACATTAAAAACCAAATCATGGTACGTCCACAACAATCCATATACAAATATATTTAATTATATTATTTTCGTACATAGGATCAAAAGAGGGATTGTAGTGATATTAAGTTGAGCTCAAGTGTCAGCCTACCTCCAAGTCCCAACAAGACGTCTTTCATGGCCGAAAGTCCACCTCACATGGCTTCTTCAACTGATTTACAACGATTGGCCACAAGGTAATTTATTATATAATGCAGTAAACAACTCGTATTATTAATTTTGTGTTTGGAGGTAGTATTCATCTTTATTGATTGAGAAATAAGCATTGAATTGATTAATAACTTTATTTTGTTATGTATTATTTTGTATGGTAATACATGATTTCCAGAAGTGCTACGAAATTGAGGACGAAACCTGTACCTCATACCATCAACGAGGAAGACACGTGGGGATTGCATCCTAAGAAGCCGCTGGTCACGACTCAATTTGTAGCCTGGTCATGTAAAAAGTTTGCACAACCCATGATGAAAAAGGTGATCGTAGACAAGGATTCCAAGGAATTCCTAGAAAGGGAATGGCGCTTCATGAGGTTCTTATAATATTTTATAATTTTGGATTTTGGTAAATAATGTTTTTGTTCTTGTTTCTTAAAGAAATACTGTGATAAGGAATGAAGGTAGGGCTGAAGAAATAAGAGCGCAAAGGTGTCGGCTCGAATCGCAGGTTTTCAATTCGCGGATTCAGAATGTTCCCAGTCTAGTCCAGTTCCATCCCTATGATCAGCAAATCGCAGTCGCAGCTAAAGATTCCTTTGGGTAGGCTAAAGATAAATTAATATTGAAATTTCATTAATTTGGTTAATATTTAGTATATGGGATTGGGGAACTGGAGCTAAGTTCGCTCAAGCTTCCTGTAAACCAGGGAAGAGCGTGTCTTGGAAAATTACCGCGCTCGAATGGATCAACTCTTATGATATTGGTATGGTAATGGTGGGCTCGGATGATGGATCGGTAAAACTGTGGAGGGTCGGGCAGTTCCAGGAACCCAACCTGGTAACCGCCTGGCAGGCTCACAACGGACTCTTCATCTCAAACAGACTGAGTAATAGCGGTACGTATACATCAGGGATGGCAAATTGTTGAATAACTTTTTGTTAATAGTTTAAATTTGTCATCCCTGCTTGTTTATGATTATCGGTTTGCGGAGGAAAGTGTTTTTAATTTATTTCTTATAGTTTCTAGTGGATTGCTTTTATCTTGGGAGCAATACACGCGCACTGTGATATCGGCGGGAGACACGCGCGTTTTACGACTGTGGGACGTCAACAAGGAATTGATGTCCTTCGACATACCGACCGGAGCAGATTGCTCGGTGACCTGTCTGGATTCCACCTATTCGAGTATTTCGCACGAAAGGCAAGCCTACGTGCCGAAGAGCAGCGTCGAATCCGATGACGGACTCTTCATGGGGTGTGCCGCGGAGAGTTTCGAGGAGGGGCCTGATGACGGGAAGGCGGGGCTGATCGTAGCCGGATGCGCGGACGGCAGCGTGCGCGTTTACGACAGGCGATGTCCGCCGAATGAAGCTCGGATCAAATCATGGATGGAACACACGTCTAATGTTATTAGCGTACAATTGCGAGGCGAGAAAATAATTAGCGGAAGGTAATTATTACTGATATTATCATTAAGTTGATTTAACGCTTTTATATTTTTTCTGCAGTGCGAGCGGAGACGTTAAAATATATGATATCAGGAAAAGCGATTCGTTACTTTCCACTCAGGTCGTTGCCAGTCAAAGCATGACTGGTTTAGCAATCCATCGTAATTCCAACATTTATGCTTGGTAAGTTTATTTATAATTGGATTGTTATATAATTGTTAACATTTATGGTATTATTTCAGTTCATCGAATCAAATTGTGGCTGTTCATAATTTATCCGGTCTTTGCATGAACGTTATCCGGTTCTACGAGGGCTTCATGACCTACCGAATTGGACCCGTCAGCTGCTTGGGTTTTCATCCCTACAAGATGGCTTTAGCCACAGGAACCATGGATGGATCATTGAGCGTATACTGCTTAGACAATCGAAGATGACACGCGTCTTTCTCCATAGGGGATATGGTTTGGATCGTAAAGACCGTACCCAACTTAGTTAAAGAGAATTGATACCTAGCACCTAAAAAAAAAGATTATATACAGGTTTTCTGCCGAAACCGTTAATTGCATCAGTTCGTCCTTTGCGGGGAAGGACGAGAAAAGTGTTCACTTTCAAAATTTCGAGCTTAATTTCACACGGCTTTAGCAAACAATTTTAGTTGTTGTAATTTTTTTATTATTATTATTTTGGTGCAATGTTTTGATAATGATATTTAAACGCGCTTCGACGGTTTCTTCGATACAATTGCAGCACTGTATATACTTCTTTTTATTCCTTAGATTAACCGGGAACAGACTCAAAATAATAATTATATATATTTAGTATATATATATCTACAGATTTTATTTAGGTAACAGATCTATTTTTATCAAGAAGTAACTTTTAAAGTGTTGTTTTTAATAATTCCCGACGCGCATTATTTTTTTTTTCAATTTTCGAAAGAAAACTTATTATTTTTTTGCTCATCTTTGTTTTGGGTCTGTTTGAATGTGCATATACTTATACATAATACTTTTTTTTTTGTTTCCGATAGGTTTTAACTTTAGTTTTTAGGAGCTGTACAAAATAAGACTATGAAACGTGCATTTTGTTTATGTAATTAAAATGTTGTGTTTTCGAGCTTATTTCATTTCTTTCAAACTCTTCGCTGCAATTTCCGTTTGGAAATTGTACGTTATTTTCTATCGAATGTGCAATTTGATTCGAGTTTCGAATCGATCGATTTAATAAGGTGAAATGACTATGGTGGACCATCAGGTTGAGTCTCTCCCAAATGCATAATCTACGTTATTGATTTGATTACCTGTGGTTAACATTTTCAATTACGTAAGCAAAGTTTTACTTAATTCTTTAAATTTTAGAACCTGATTGTGTGTATATATAAATATTTTTAATTTACGAAATACCTGTACTTTCCCTTCTTCATTTAGATTTAGTCGCCACTTGTTCTTTCTGATTTTGTACAAATTTTTGTAAATTCTTTTACGAAAAAAAAAGCAAGAATAATAAATTGCAGCTTCTTGTGATTTCCATAATTTTTATTGTTTTGAATCGATTTTTGGGTATTTCGGAAACAAATTTGATTCAATGAAATGATGGATGAGAGCGCACAGTTGTTCGAAGTAACAGTCTTCGAGTTTCGATGTGAAGTTTAATGCGCGAAAAATGTTTCCACCTTCGTCCAAGACTTTTGCGAAACATGGGAATTCCTCGGGTAAGCTGCAAATTCCGTGAAGAACGACCACGGACATCCCGAAACCGTAGCAAGCAAAATCTTTCCATTCTTGAATCAACGATTCGAAGGTGAATATTTCTGTGTCGGCGCCTAACATTTTGAGTTCTTTCAGTAAGCAATCATGGTAGAGCTTTATGTGATGCCAAACCATCTCGTAATCATCCTTATCGCAGCACGTGTAGAAGAAGTAACTCAAATCTTGGACAACCGATCCAATTCTGGCCTGCTGAAAATCGATGAAACGGATCTCTGATTCGTCGTCCTAAACCAAAAATGTTAGAAATAAATTCAATGACAACACAATCGAAATTGTTACATTAATCATGATGTTGTTCTTCCAAGAATCTCCATGAATTACGGCAGAATATATCGAATCTTTATAAGCGTCATGGTTATTCATTACGTTAACAATATGATGCGTGAAATCCTGAAATTCTCTCATCCTCTGAACGAACGGTAAAACCTTCTCGCACTGCTCCAAAATGCATCCAGTCAATTCACTTTCTTCATTAAAACCTTCCAAATCTTTGTACAGATTCGAGCAAATCTCTTCCCAAACTTCCTTATCCTTCTGTTTAATCACCAAAGATCGCGCGTGAAACTTCGCAAATTCTTTGAAAACACCTGAAACGTATTTGGAGCCTCGCCTCATAAGGCCGAATCCGCTCGGCGAAAAATCTTCCATAAGCAGAATTTCGTTAACCTTATCGACTTTATAGATTTTCGGGCAATTTTCGAAACCCAAACGGGGAAGAACCTTTTCGTAAAAGTACATCTCGTTCAAATACAGTTGACGCACCTTCAACTGCTTACGGAAAGCTGGATGAGTTGGTGAAGATTTCAAGATTAAGTTCAAAACACCCACTTGCGTCCTGATAAGATTCGATGTAAATCCATTGTACTGATCTTCGTACTTCAAATTAGGAATTTTTTTATCGGGAAAGCAACTTTTTAATAGCGAGGAACAATTCTGCAGATTGTCCATTTCGTTTCTTCGTGGTAACTAAATATAAATAAGGAGAGTCTACGAACTGCCGTTCTTATCTGAATAAAAACATGTTTTGTACATTTATCTAATCTATAGAAATACGTTTAATATTTTCTTTTAAATTTCTTTCAACAGTTTTAGCTCGTCCAAAGAGTGTAGACGCAATAATTAGATTGATTTTTTTTTTTTGAAAATACTTAATGAGGTACCTTGATCGCAACGCTTCACTTGTCAAAGGGCGGTGACAAAACAAATCGTTCGCGTTTCGAGATTTAAAGAAAAGCAATTTAAAGAACGATGCGCAACGACGATTTCGCAGATCGCAGGAAGAGGAAATCCTCGGTGACGTTCAACAATGTAAGCATCTAACGCAGGGTGCGATAATGTTAAGATCAATTCTTTAGCAGATAGACGACATTCGCTATACTAGCTCCTCGGACCTTTCCATCTTCCCATCATCTTCAACATCACTGGACGATGAATTCGTCATCGTCGAGGATAATACCAAAACCTTTAAGCAGTTCCAATACAAAGCGGGGATGTTGAACCTGATTTCGAAAAGATACGAAGTTCGCTCAAAAAAAAAACACAGTTTAAAACCAATTTAAAACTTTGTTGCTTCAGAGTTTGGATTATGATAAGATCGAAAATGATGTTCTCATTCAAGCGGAGGAACGTGAAGGATATAAATACTTTGTGCATAAAAACATCATGCAGTGGGTGGTTTTTCTTTTAACTGGAATCTTAACGGCTGCGATTGCCTCCACCGTCGATATAGCCATCGTGGAAGTCTGCAAAGTTAAATATTACTTGTTAGACCCTTGTATCCTTTTTTCCGAACAATTTCAGAAAATAAGCGCAATAAAATCCTTAATTGCGATAGATCTAAACGATAATTTGATCGGGTTCAATAAGCCGCTGTTCCTTTGGATGTTCTTGAACATTATTCCAATCTTGATCGGATCCCTCATGGTCACCTATTTTGAAGTATTTATCTTGTATTTAGAATTGTAAATCTTTAATTGTAAATCTTGTAGCCTATAGCCGGCGGAAGTGGAATTCCTTTGGTGAAATGTTACCTCAATGGTATTGATCTACCGAGGATATTGGCTTTAAAGACTTTATTCGTAAAAGCGTCCGGATTGGTCTGCTCGATAGCCGGAGGAGTTGCTAGTGGAAAGGTGCATTTTCGCAACAATTTTGGATTTTTTTTTTAAATCTTTTAATGTTAGGAAGGTCCGATGATTCATGTAGGTGCTTGCGTCGCTAATTTAGTGAGCAAAGGTAGGATGAAGTTTTGCAACAGGGAGATACATTTGTTCAGGTATTTTCGCGACGATCAAGAGCGGAGGGATTTCGTTTCAGCCGGAGCTGCTTCCGGTGTATCAGCAGCTTTCGGCGCTTCAGTTGGTAAATTTTCTACAATATTTTAATTCTTATTTTCTTTTGAAATGCGTTTTTAGGTGGTGTTTTGTTCAGCTTGGAGGAAGGCGCCAGCTTCTGGAATCAGAACTTGACTTGGCGCATATTCTTCGGATCCGTGGTGAGCACCTTCACCGTCAATTTGATCCTATCAGCTTATTACGGCGCTCCCGGAGATCTAACTCATCCCAGTCTTATTAACATGGGCAAATTCACCTTCACCTACCAAATAGGCGAGATTCCGATTTTCGCTCTGATCGGGTCCATGGGTGGAGTTTTCGGGGCTCTCTGGAACCACATCAACTACAGACTATCTATATTCAGATTCAAGTAAGCTTTATATTATAGATTAATCAAAGTAAAATATCTTTATTGGAAAATTAAGATTTTTCAAGAAGAAATGGATGAAAGTTACTGAAGCCTGCTTCGTCTCAGCGCTGACGGCAGCAATTTCCTTCACTATGGCTTACTTCACCAAACAATGCAGACCAATCACCGAAGGTCACACTATTTATACTCCGAGGGTAATTCGTATTAGATTTAATTGAAGATGAAGTTAAAATTATTGCGATTTTTCAGGCGTTTTGCGAGAACGAAAATCATTACAATTTGATTGCCAGGATGTGGTTGCAAACTCCTCAGGCTTCAGTTCAAAGACTCCTGCACGATCCACCCGACGAGTATCCGCTCATCGATTTAGCTATCTTCACTTTCGCCTATTTCTGCTTATCCTGCATCACCTTCGGTTTATCCACATCCAACGGGATCTTCGTACCATCTTTGCTGACTGGAGCCGCTTGGGGTCGAATGATCTCCACTATCTTCGTCATGATATTTCCTGATTACAAAGTAAACACAATCAATTTTTGATGGATTAAACTTAAATTTAAATTAACACTTCAGAGCAGAGTGGATACGGGAAAATATGCTTTAATCGGAGCTGCGGCCCATTTAGGTGGTTTAGTCCGCATGACCATAAGCTTAACAGTCATCATCATGGAAACTAGCGATAACATATCTTTCAGCTTACCAATAATCATCACGCTGATAAGCGCCAAATGGACTGGAGATTTCTTCAACGAGGTTTACTGCTACTGTCTTGTTTTATTAAACTATAAATTAATTATTAATTATTAAGGGGATTTACGCTATTCAAATTCGGCTGAAGAAAGCGCCTTTCCTACCGTTCGATCCGCCTCCAATGACGCACAACATCCTCGCTACCGAAGTGATGAACAAAAACGTGGTGTGTTTCAGGAGCGTCGAAACTGTGGATTTTATTTGCGAAACGCTGGAGAAGACGAAGCACAACGGATTCCCAGTAGTCGAGTTGGAAAATCCTGTTGGTTAAACCATTCAATTACCAATCAATACTGATTACTGATTTTACGCAGGAGGATGATTTGAAGTATGGCAAGATCGTCGGATTAATACTTCGAGAGCAAATATTGCTGATCCTGAAGAAAAAGTGGTTTAGCCATAATATTCACTTGTGGCTCACCGCAGTATCAATGAACATTTTCCGAGACGAATATCTCCATAAATATAGAATTGAAGTACATTTTTGTTATTAACTTCAAAACTTCATAAAATTAACTAATTGTTACAATTATTTAAGGATATTGAGTTAACGTTCGAGGAAAAGGCTGAGTATTCGGTGGATTTAAGACCATTCCTCAATCATTCGCCTTATACACTTTTGAGCGTAACGGAATATTTTGTTAATTTTTTTCGTTTTTAATTGATTGATTTTTTTCAGACTGCTTCATTGCCGAAGATGTTCCGGCTTTTCCGGGCTTTAGGTTTGAGGCATTTACCAATCGTCAACGATTCCAATGAAGTGGTAGGAATGGTCACGCGCAAGGATCTCGCCAAGTTCAGGGTGTACATCAAAAAGGGCAGGATGAAGCTGCAGCAATACATAATCACAGAAGATTAAACTTTAAATCTAGTTTAAGTTCTTTAATATAGTGTCTACAATTTCGTTGCTTGCCTTATTCATTCCGAAATCGATTCTCAGATTATACGCTTCTCAAAACACGGCACAAATATTTCAGCTACAAAACATGTCGGTCTACTTGCTCTTAACGCTTTTCTTGGTGATTCCTCAAAGTTCTAAAGCTAATACATTTTTGGAGGATTTCCTGCAGAATCGTAACGATTACGTAAATGTATTTGATTGCCATAAAACAGGTGATTTCTAATTAAGATTAAAATTAAGATAAATAATTTTGATTTTTCAAACAGATTCGGTTGAAAAACGGTTTTTAATTTCTTTGGCGAAACACAAAATTATTGGTTATTATGATCAATTAATTAATATTAAGTTTAATGAAAAAGATTCTATCATAATCATCTTTAAAGATAACGAAAAGTGCAAGAAATTATTAAATGAAGTAAGTTAATTATTTTAGTTTTAATAGTTTTAATTTTTTTTTAAATTTTAGTTTAATTCTCAAAATTTATTGAATTATCCTCACAAAATCCTAATTTTAACTGAAGATAAAGAAAAGTTGAGTAAACAATTATTGAATTACTCAATGTTTCCAAGCAGCGAAATCGTCGTCGCTGAAGAGTTCAAAGATGGAAACATCAATTTATTGAAAGTTTATAAAATGTTTGCAAATTCTTCGCTCGGTATTAATTAGAGATTAATAATTATTTTTAAGTAACGTTTAATTTGCAGAATGGGAAAATTATGGATTTTGGAGTCAAAAATTTGGGTTAAATTTATCGATTCTGAAAGACTCTACTACGCATCAAAGAAGATGCAATTTTCGTGGCGCCAAATTTAAAATCGCTTTGATTATGGAAGATGAAAGAAGTTTTCAGCATTTCGACGATTTTAAGTTGAATATTTAATTAGTTTAAAGATATTAATTTTTTTTCATTTCGCAGATTTCCTTGGGTGGATGTGCACACTAAGGAAAATATTGGATCCATCAGAAGAGCTTTGGAGTATTGTAAAATCAGTCCAGAATTTGTTCGTGTTAATAATTATAAACATTTGTATGAAGAAAATGATGATTTTCTTTTTACGGCCACAGCTCCTTACATGACTGAAGAGCTGTTAAAGAAAATAAGTTTCGTGCGTATCCAGAATTCGCCTAAAGTCTGCTACCTGATCAAACGACCGCCGAAGTCTTACGTGATAACTATATTCACGAACGCGTTTGATTCTTCGGTTTGGTTAGCCATAATCATATGTTTAATTCTCTTGGCGATTTGTCTTTACGGGATTCTCAATGTTGAAGGACAACGCGAAGCTGTTTGTATTAATTATAGTAATTAGCAGATAAATTTTGATTTAATGTTTTTAGATCAAATTTCGGGATACTTTTAATGCGTTTGATATGGCTTTGATAGCTTTGGAAGCCGTTTGTCAACAAGGTAAATTGAATCCTAACGAGGATTGAATGATTGAAATTGATTTGATCTGCAGGAGCTTCTATTGATCCGCGCAGTTATTCGGCTAGAATCTTGGAAGTGCTTATGTTTACAGCGTTTATGTTTCTTTACGTTTCGTATTCAGCTAATATCTTGGTGCTTCTGCAGTCGACTACAACAATCCGTTCGGTCGATGATTTGCGCGAGCTTAAGTTCAAGATTGGAGGCATGAACACGTCTTCGATGAAGCATTACCACTCGGTAATTAATGTAGCGATTATTTGATTGCTAAATCTATGTACTAAATTTAAGGACATCGGCGAGGATTTGTATCGAAGGAGTATTAACTCTAGCGGGGTTTACTCGATACAGGAGGGTTTGGAAAGGGTCAAAGATGGGCTGTTCGCTTTCTACTTGGAGTCGCATTACTCGTACCCTTACATCAAAGAGTCGTACACGGATTATGAGACATGCGGATTGCAACAAGTTGGTGAAAGCTTCGAGACTCGGCTCGGTTTCGCCGGATTTAACAAGCGTTCTCCCTACGCAGAACTCTTCAAAGTTGTGTAAGCGAACTGCATGGACCCACGTTAATATATTTATGCATGTTTTTCAGTTTCTTGAAGATGGAGCAATTGGGTTTTCAGACTAGACATTTCAAACGGTATTTCAGAAAGCCTCAGTGCTACAGCCCAGGCAGCAGCTTCGATACCGTAGGAATACCAGAAACTTACCAAGCTATACTCGTTATAGCACTCGGCGTTATTTTAGCTATTTTAATTTTGTTAGCGGAAATTTTTGCAGCAAAATTTGCTGAAAGAAAAAATCAAAAAAAGAAACTAAATGTTACTTTCAATATAAACGACTAAAAATATGAAATACAAAAGATGAAAACTAAAGTTTTCACAATTTACTCAAGTTAAGATAAATCTTATTAAATACACACGTTCACATAAAGTTTATTAAAGAAATTTGTAGTTTTAAAATAATGAAATTAGTTAGAATTTCAAATCTACACGTAAGAAAATAATTAAAGAAAAATCAATCTCGGCGTTTTTTAATCTATTTTCATATTGTTAGCAGAAATAAATCTTATTAAATACACACGTTTACATAAAGCTTATTAAGGAAAATTTCTGTTTGAAAAGTTTTAAAATACTGAAAATGAAATGAAAGAAATAACATCGATTATTGACCAGCAAAAATATTTTTGACAAAATTACAAATGGATTTTTCAAGCAATAAAAAATCGAATATAATTCAACCAAAAATACATTCTAAATTAAAGGGTTAACGACCCATGCTTTTCTTTTTTAAAATACTGAAATTAGTTGAAATTTCAAAAAATCTACACGTAAAAAAAAATTAATTAAATAAGAAACTTTTTTATTTTTTATTAAATTATATTTATTATTATTTTTGTTTCTCAATATATATAATCAATAATACAATTCTTCTCTTCTCTTAACACATCTTTCCTTACTGTTGTTATTTATTTTTTATCCGATAAAATAAAAAAAAATTATTTACAAAAATTATTTTACTAAAAATGAAAAAAAATATATAAATGAGTCATTTTTTTGTATAATAATAATGAATACTTGATTTACATACGAATAACACTTACATATAACAATCCATTTCGGTTTAATTAATTATTTAATTTATTTACTTTTTTTTTTAAATTTAATTCTTTACTTTGATTCGTATATTTTTCAGGCTTCGAATTAATTAATTAATTAATATCGAACTGAAAATACATCTCTATATTTGTTAATAAATATACACTAAACGTAATTTTGTAAAAGTAAAATTCGACTAGGTTACATTTTGATTTTATAAACGTACAGTTTTTGTATTTCACAATTGTAACAAATATTAGATTTTGTAACGAAACATGTTTATTTTGACGAAGTCTTAATGGGAATGCGAAAAAAGAAGTTACAAAAAAAAAAACGTGATGGTAAATTATGTTGGAACGTGTGAAATCTACTTCGACGATGCACGACATTTACTCAGCGATGCTGGAACGCGCTTTGACTTTATTACCTAATAAAAATCCGATGCAAACGCCTTTATTGATGACGTAAAATTTGCGATTCCATTCGGTCTCTTCTTCGATTTTTTGTTTCAAAATTGTCGCTTCTGCTCTTTTATGAAGCTCGAGACAAAATGTTGCCACGGTCTTTTGCGACCAATACGTCTCGTAAAAAAATGAGTTCGCGTTATGAAACGTTTTCCTATTTCTGCATGTTTGCTTTGCATCGCATCATAAAGTATACGGCTTTTGCACCGATTTATTCCAGCACAAATTTGCTTTTATATAAATATTTAAAAAAAAATTGAAACTATGTTTCTAATTTTTTGTAACAACTTTTGATATAAGTGGATTTGATTTTCAGCGTACAAATTAATAAAAAGTATCTAAAATATGAAATAATTAAGTAAATGTTGTGCATTTTGATTATAAAATTGACGATTTTTGTTTCCTGTCTCGCGTTTTCATCCGTTTCAATTTAGTTACGTTAGATATGTTTATTTATTTATTTTTTGTTAGAATAATAATAATTATTAGTTCATTTTAAATTTAATTAATTCGAACTTAAAAATATATATATATTTCTTTTATATATTTTTTTAAGTGAAAGCGTTGTCTATTCATATACATGTGTGTTTACATATATAAATGAGTGTGGGTGGTGTCGGAGGGTGAGAGTTTGTATTTTTATTATTTCATGCTGGGAATCACTTCAACAATTAGATATAACAACTTGGGGGGTCTTTGGTGAGGAATAGTGCGTCACCCTTTGATGATAATTACGTTTGTAAATTGCAAGTGTTTTTTTTGGCATTTTTTTGGGACACTGTTTCAAACGGGTGTAGTCCTGCGCAGCGTATCGGAACGGCCGTTTTTCGAGTTGATGGACACACAACTGGGCACGCGTAAAGGAAGAGGTTGGTCCAGGTCGAACGTGACGAACTCGTGCTCGTTCTGTATGCTGGGGGAGTAGTCGTCCGGAACTATGAAGTCGTCTATGATGTCGGCCGTCGTCGAGACGGTGTTCGTCGTGATGTCTCTGGGAAACAGCCTCATGTTTGACTCCCTGTAGCTTATCGTCGGCGGTGGCGGGAAGTCGTAAAAGGTTGCCACGTCCTTGACGGAATGGTGGATGCCGCAGGGCGACTCGTGGTTCTCCTTGCTGAAGAAGTATCGGCGCTGGTGGACGGGCGAAGGGTAGTTTGCCGGGACATGGATACTGTTCGTGTTGATGTAGGCCTGGGGATGGCGTCGACAAGGGTAGTAGCTGTTGTGGTCCAGAGGCATGTAGTTGATCATCGTCTGTCTAAGTTTACCACCAGCTCCGCCGTTTCCTCCACCGTGCTTCAAATCCTCAAGATGCTCGCATCTGAACTCGTACTGTAGTTTGTTGATCACCAGATGCAGCGAACACACTCCCGTCAACTGCGTGCAGATGAATCCGAAGACGTAGAGGAAGAACGAGAAGCCGTAACTGTACGTGAAGGTCGGAGGCTGTAGCTGCGATCTCGGCCTCAGCTTACCGCCGATCTCCGATTTGAATATCGAGATGTACACAATCAGACCGAAGAGCATCACCAAACCTACAACAACAAATTCTGAATTACCAACAATCCTACAATATATTTTTGATACTCCAACACTGATGACAAACAGTTTAATCATAATTGAAGCTTTTCTACCAAAGTTGTATTATTTACCGTTTTCTTGTAAACAATCCTAGATTATATTTTTGATACCTAACACTCATGACAAATAGTTTAATCATAATTTTAACTTTAAGATTTAAGCTTTTCTAGCCAAAGTTGAATTATTTACCGTTTTCTTATAAAAAACTGTTAAAGTTGTGCAATAAAATTAGATTTTCTAAATAAATTGAATTATTTGTTGTTTTGTGCAATGATATTCGATTTCACAAATGCAGTGTCTTCAGATTTTATTTAATTACTAATTTACAAAGGATACTAATTAAATAGTTAAATATTCAAATTAAAGACAAAATTATAAGCTTTATAAAAAATTTACTATTAATTTTGTATTACTTTTTGTTTTCTTGTAATAAGCTGTCAAATTTGTGTAATGGAATTCGATTTCTCAAATGTAGTGTTTTCAGTTTTTATTTAATTACTGTTTAACAAGGGACACTAATTAAATAGTTAAATATTCAAATTAAAGACAAAACTATAAGCTTTATAAAAAATTTATTATCAAATTTGTATTGCTTGTTGTTTTCTCGTAATAAGCTGTCAAATTTGTGTAATGGAATTCGATTTCTCAAATGTAGTATTTTTAGATTTTATTTAATTACTGTTTAACAAATGACACTAATTAAATAGTTAAATATTCAAATTAAAGACAAAACTATGCGCCTTTTAATGAATCTATGGCCAATTTTGTATTAAGTTCTGTTTTATTGTAATAAACTATCAAATTTGTGTAATGAAATTAGATTTTTGATATTATGAGTCTTCAGATTTTCTTTAATTACTCTTTAACAAATTATACTAATTAAATTAGTAAAGATCCAAATTAAAGACTAAACTATGACCTTTTTGATGTGTCTACTATCACTTTTGTATTGCACGTCGTTTTCTTGTAATAAAATGTAAAAGTTGAGTAATGAAATTCGATTTTATACAAGCCTGAGTCTTCAGGTATTATTTAATAACTTTATAAGAAAGCACACTAATGTGCTAATTATAAATTTTGTATTATTTTCTGTTTTCTTGTATTAATTTTCTATTGCATGTCGTTTTCTTGTAAAAACTTAAAAATTTGAGCAATGAAATTCGATCTTCCGGTTTCATTTAATTATTATATAAGGAAGCATAATT
This sequence comes from Nicrophorus investigator, assembly GCA_963457615.1. Taxonomy (NCBI): domain Eukaryota; kingdom Metazoa; phylum Arthropoda; class Insecta; order Coleoptera; family Silphidae; genus Nicrophorus; species Nicrophorus investigator. The sequence goes on from OY735143.1 coordinate 5,272,001, forward strand.
CACAAATATTCAAATTAAAGATAAATTACCACTTTTATAATGCGCTAATTACCAATTATGTATTATTTTCCGTTTTCCTGTAATAAGCTGTCAAAGTTGTGCAAAAAAAATCGATTTCTCAAATGAAATGTCTTTAGTTTTTATTTAATTACTCTTTAAAATAATTATACTAATTAAATTAGTAAACATACAAATTAAAGATTACACTTTGACCTTTTTAATGAACCCACCAACAAATTTGTATTATTTACCGTTTTCTTGTAAAAAGCTGTCAAAGTTGATCAATATTAATACGATACATTAATGTTGCATTTAATTAATTATTTTAAGATTAATGATATTTACTAATCAATGGGATTTTAATTTTACAATTCTTGTATAAATTACATTTTGGGTTAAATATTTTTTTAAATTATAGTTAAAAATTGTTTAAATATTTTCATTATATAATTTCTGCAAATTTATGTTAAAATAATTGTGCTGTAATTTAGTATTAAATTTGAGTAATTTAGAAATTCAAATGTATAAATTTATAACATTACTAATTTCTACAACACTCCTCACATCATCATTCTATGACACGACTGAAATAAATAATCTTGCGTAATAAATGGAACACAATACACTGACTAATTGTTGCAACCTACATCTTCGTACTGCTCGAATTCTGACACAAATCGATCTCAGCTTCCTTCATTGCAAACGTTCGCAGCACACAATATGCTTCTCATTATCTTCATTTCCGACTACACTAAATCATATTTACTCCAACAGTTTCTGTTGCTTTGCCAGGAATTACAAAATCCTTCAGAGCATTTCAAATATATAACAGAAATATCATATTTATTATTTCTACATTTATTAAATAGTTTTTAATAATTTTTAATGATTTAAAGAAAAAAAAAAGTGTAGATATTTAAGACGTTTCATGTTTGCCGCAAACGTTACTCTAAACTTGTTTTATGCTTCATAATCCTTGGAGACCGTTAGACAATCTATTTTAGAACCGTCCCGCCTCACAATTTGCATTGAAATTCTCTAAATCCTCGAAGATTAAGCAAAGCTGAAAATCTTTTCTTAATTGTCTTCGGTTAACAATGCGAGATTTCAATTGTATTTCATTTCAAGGTAAAAAACGAAAACTTTACTTATTTGCACAAACATCGATGGAAAAAGTTATAGTCTGCATTGGCGGTAAAATTGGTTTCAAATTAGCAACAAGATGTTTCACTTATAAACCAAGTGGAAAGACGCAACCTGCGGGCGGTTTTATAACAGGCAGGTGATTTCCACTTACGTAAGAAACAGGTCGTAATATTTACTACAACATTATATTTAATATTTTTTTAAATTATTTTAATAATCGTTGAAAAAAATGTAAGAAAATGCAAAAATGTTTTTGTAATAAATCTGAACAATAATAATAAATCCACACTGTAAGAAATACAATTAATTTATGTCTTATAATAGGAATAGTGTGGTTGCACCATTATATAAAATTTTAGTAATAAAATCGATAACTAAAATGAATTATTCGTTTATTTAAATTAAGAAGTGATAAACAAGTTGGAAGAAGCATTTCTTTCGGTGTAATCCGATGCAAAAATAAGAGGGCAGAAGAGGATTCGTTCCAATTTGCATTAAATTTCTTGTAATAAATTCTGAAGACTTGGAGGATTTCCAGTCGGGATTGCAAAGCGCTGAATCAAATGGAAATGATCGTAATGAATCCACGCTGTAGTGCTCGAAATAAAAACCATTATTTCTCCCCAATATTTGCAAAGAATGCAGAAAAAAATAAATAAAAATAAGTGGGAATGAATTCGAGTTCTTTATCGTCGATTTACCTGTTACAATGAAGGAGACACTCGAGATGAAGATGCACAACCCCCTTTGTTTCAGACAATGTCCCGCTATGCAGCAACAATAGGCTGCGAATAGGAGGCAGGTTGCACTCGCGAAGAATAGTATGGATCGAGTCACAGCATCTGGAAAATCAAAAGACATTCCGTTTTAGGTTGAAAAGGATGTTTTTAGGAATCGGAATCGGAATTTGTTGTTGTTGTTGTTGTTATTAGATAACTCACAGGGTATGGCCATGGTCGAGTCGTTCGGATCCGGACTATATTCCTCGCTGGTGAAATAATCAATCCTAATGCATTCGTAGAGAGTTTCTCCAGCTGAAACAACAACAATTAATTAGTGCCTTCGATAATCCAATCAGTTGCGTTCGCTTCAAGCAATTCATTCATTACGTAATTAAAATAACTTTCATTGAATTTCTGCAGACAAATTGTAAGCTTTATTTCTTTTAAAGTTTCAACTAAAACTTCTTGTTACAATTTCATCTCTAATTTCAATAAAACATATAACAATATTGCCTCTAAGTATAAATTAGTCCTTAGAATACTTAAGTAATCTTAAACAGCTAAGATTGTGTTGAAAATTAATTTCTTCAAAACTGAAAGTGCTTAACTTTATTTCTTTTAAAGTTTCAACTAAAACTTCTTGTTACAATTTCATCTCTAATTTCAATAAAACATATAAAAATATTGCCTCCAAGTACAAATTAGTCTTAAGAATACTTAAGTAATCTTAAACAGTTAACATTGTCTTGCAAATTAGTTTTTTCAAAGCTGAAAGTGCTAAGACTTAAATATTATTTTTTAACAATATGGATTTTCGTTGTAATTTCATCTCTAATTTAAATAAAATACAATATTGTGTTTCTTCAAAAATGAAACTTCTTATTTTTTTCATTAATATAGTTAGAACATATTTAATATTAAGAATATAGAAAAATGTAAGTTTCGTAATTGAAATTTGAAATATGTATATTGGGTTGCATGCAACAATGATCAGAAACTGTTAACATCCAGTTTATGGAAATAGGACGTGATTCCAGGATGAGCACGTCGTAGGGCAATAACAGGAGATTGCATTTGGTATTCTAAATGTTAATCCAAATTATATAATAACTTTCAGCGAAGAATTATGTAATTTTCACAAAAAAAATGTGAACCTTTAACATCAAATTTAAATTAAAAATTAGTTAATTAATTAATAAATTAAATGTAGCTAATTTTAGAGAAATAAATAATAATTATTTTGAAATGTGCATGTTGTGTTGCCTATGTTGATTTTGAGTAATTAAAGATTTGTTTCAGGAAATTTCAGAATAATAATTTAATTACATCCACAATAATTCATAATGCATAAATAAAGATATCTTGTAAATAGTATATTTATTAATAAATAAAATTTTTCATATCGAAATTACATTTGAAAATTTTATGAAATTTTTTAATAAATATTTAGAAAAACTTAATTTAAATTTATTTTACTTTATATTTCAATTATTTATATTAAAATTACTTATAAGATCGTTAGATGGAAAAATTATCTTGAAAAGTTATTTGTTGTGAGAGTAGTTTTCGAGGTCGTGAATAGTTTATAACATTAAGATGAATATATGACCTTGAAGAGATTTTTGAACCCGAAATATACGCTGATTCTTTGTTGGTTTTAGTATTGTAATATTTATTTGGAAGACGATCAAAAAATTTATTAAGTTCTAAATTAGTCAATTTCTGACACACCCTTTGTATTATGGCTACGCTTTATTTTTTCTTCATTGGTAGCCGCAGGAATTGATTTCTTTTCATGCACATATTGCTGGTATTTTGTTATTGGATGTGGAGAAGGAAAGTGAGAGGCGGCTCACGTCTAACTTTAATCGCATCACGCGTCTGCAAGGAAGAAGCGGCAAGCCCAGGGGCGGCGGCTCCAGAAGGGTTGGCAACGCTTCGAAACCCCCCAAACTCCCCGCGGATGTCTTGAATATTAATTGCAGCTTCTTACTGCATGCAGCTGCAACCACCCTCCTCCCCCCACTCGACAATCCGACTTATTACATACACTTGCAACAACAAATAGTGGAACTTATTACAACTTGTAATTCATTTGCAGATGACGCTCAAAGCAAAGAGCGCTCATTAAATTTGAATATACACCCCCCAAAAAGCAAGAGGTAATATACTTGGGAAGCGCACAAAACGCGGTTTATTCAAGCGGAAGATTTCGAGATGGATGGATGGATGGTCCAGGTAGTCATCGATCCTAAGCAAACAGATTCCTGGTAATTTACGAGTCCTCAACTCTGAAGAATCGCATGCATAATTCGTCCTAGAGGAATACGTTCTTGGTGATCCGCTGGTACGGCTAGGGGGACCAGGTGGGACCGACACAAAAGGGCTCTCTTTTTCTTCTCCTTCTTTGTACATCACTTATATAATATATAATATGGAATATATAGTGCACATATTTTCTCCGCACTACGGCCGCATTGTCCCGAAAGGATCCTGTTTCCTTCTGGTCGACCCATTCTTGCTTACCTCCGTCATCCACATACTCTCTTCATATATATATACGCCTCAGTTTACCTTCGGAGTTCTCTTTCTTGAGTTCCGTTTTTTTTTATATATATTATTTTCTTTCATTGCTTTCCTTTTTTTCCCCTCCGCTTTGTTCCTTGCTCCGGATTCAAAGGAATCACGGACTATAAAAAAATTCTACAAGGATGTCATGCCAGGCACAATAATCATATTCGGTTACTGTTTAATCCCCGATTTGCATATATAAAGTTTCATTCAAATTGAAGAGAGAGAGTGTAGAAAAAAGGATATCCTTCGCGTTTACACGTCGGAGCATCAAAAGAAATAAATAAGTTATTTCCGATATAGTCCTGAAAGCCTTCATCAAAAAATATATATGGTTGATCTTTTGAACAGTTTATCAAAGGATTTTTTTTTTTGATTGCAACCAATTAACAGGGGTCAGACTTAAATTTAATTTTTAGTTTGATACTTAATATTTCATAAATTTTAATATAAGTTTTTCGTAGAAGTTAAAAATAATTTCTTGAGAAGGTATAACCACCACTGTCATTGAAAGCGTTATAGGAAAAGTACATTCTGGTGAAGGCGGAAATAAGACGCAAACATCAAAAAGTTTTCTCCGCGAAAATTAGCGAATGACGAATTACTCATTTCTCTTTTGCTCGTCCTTCCTTCCTTCCATCTTCTTTCCATGCAGTTAAGAGGTAGCAGCTGCGACCGTCTTTTTGTCGCGTATGCAAATTAACGCGATGCGGCGGCGGCGAGGCTTCATAAAGGAATTAGGAGGTCCTCTCCTCTTGCGCCGCTCCTTCCTTTTCAACAACGATTTCCTTCGCGCGTGAATACTACTACACGATTTTAATGACTGGTTATCCTCCCCGTGTGCTGAGGAGAACGAGAATCGGACAACACCCATTCCCATTGCCAGGACAATGCCTTAGCAATAACAACAACAAAGCTTCGAGGAAACGAAGTGCGGATTCGTGATGTTTTATAAACAATAATAAAAAACGAATTTAATGAGAGCGAGTTACGAAGGTTACCATTGTATAGATGGGTTGGGTCAGAGATTATCCATTTTAGTAGAAAAATTCATAAAATAATTTCGAATTTGGACCTTTTCCAACTATTATGAGTCTGAAAAGTGTTAATTACAAATAATTTATAGAACACATTAATTATCCAAAAATTTTAAACTCAATAGTATTGATATTTCATGATATACCAAAGAAGTAGTATATAAGAAATTATCGAAGATTACTTGTTGACATCTTTCATACTTTATAATACATCATAAATATGCTTGGGATGAATGGTACGTTATGGTACAATTTTCAAAAATTTTCAGTGAACATGGACATTATTCCATGATTCCATTATAAGACAAGACAAGTATTATCCATTATTTAACTAAGAAATAATATGTGAGAAGTTGTCGAAAATTATATGGTACAATTTTCAAAAATTTTAAGTGAAGTTAATCAATATTCCAAGATTCCAATATAAGTCAAGTGTTATTTCATGATATAACAAAGAAGTAGCAAATAAGAAATTATCAAAGATTGTAGACTGACATCTTTAGTACTTTATAATACAGAGTAATAAATCTTAAGATTAATGGTACTTAATGGTACAATTTTCAAAAATTTCCAGTTAAGTAAAGTGCATTTATTATCAAACAATTAGTAAAATATATCGAAGAATACAGACTGACAGGTGTAATTATAAACATAATTTAAAGTGTTTACAAAATTCTATGCTGGTACGATTATTAGATTTTAGTTGATAACTGTATAATTTATTATATAAGTTGTATTTTTGAATTTTTGTGAAACGAGATGAAGAAAGGGCCATTTCGTAATCGACGTTAAATGAATGCGGGTTAATTTATTGTCTACGGTGCTTAGTTACGAACTAATTTTAAACGTAATCTGATCACGATAACTAGCATTTATCCTCATGAACGTGTATACGTATACTTCAGTGAAATTTATATTTATATATTTTTTTGTGTTAAAATTAAATTATGCAAAGCAGTTGAATTAGGTTAGATCGCGAATGGGAGGGCAAAAGAAAGTCCTGGTTCTCCTCCTCCTCCCTCCATCCTTTTGACTCTCGTACACGACGAAAACACGATACAGCCTCGCCCGTGCTCTTTGGAATTTCCCTCCAACTACTGCACAGTCCAAATTAGCTTAGATAAGACTATTTAAATAAGAGATTTGCTTAGATAAGTTTGGAGCGCTCAAACAATCTTTGAATTAGATTGAAAAATGTACGTCGAGGATCCTTGAAACTTCTTCCATGTCATGCATTTATAATTCTGATTCACATTTACAATTTTTAGAATAGTTCTTTAACATAATGTTTCTTTACAATTATCAAAAAATACTAATCTTTACTTGATTGGAAATTTTTGAAAATTATACCATAAAGTACCAATGATCTCAAGTTTCTTTGTCATGTAGTATGAAATACTAAAGATGTCAGTATATTATCTTGGACAATTTTTTAATTATTACTTCTTCGATATATCAGGAAAAATGAATGCTATTTAATAATTTCTGAAGTATCATTGATCAAGTATAAAATTTATATGTTCTAAATATTTTTCTTTTATAAACTACCAATAGTTTTAGTTTTAAAAAATGCTTTAAATTTGTGTAGAAATATATTTAGGTTTATTATTGTTTAGGTTTAATAATGTTTAGGTATTATTATTCTACTTAAAAGATTTAATATGAATTGTGGGAATAGGAAATAAAGTCTTTCAGATTTAAGGGTTGCTGATTAATAATCGGTCGGAAATGAATCAAAGGAAATGCTTTAAATATATTTTTCTTTTAAATTATTATTTGGGAACTAACCGATTGCGTTGTGTCGTGTATTTTTATGTGCGGAGTAACACGGATGAAAGAATAATAAATGAGTGGAGAGCGTTTTCTGAAAAGGAAGGAGTTTGCGTGTGTGTGTATGTGCGTCGGGTTCTCTTGGTGGTTGTTGTTGGTTGGATGTTGGAGTTCTATACCTGGGGCACACATACATCCATGCTCATGTATACGGATGAGTATGTGCATATATGTATTGAGTAGTGTATGTATGTGTACACTGGCCTATACACATACAGGACTATACACTGGAAGAGGAGAAGGAGAGGAGAAGACATGTGCAGTCAGGGTGCTGCACCTGGCCCAGCAGCTGTCGAAAGCAGCCGGCACGCGGCGCACAAAGGAACATCTACTACCAACCACCACCTTTCTTATTTCACCTTCTTCAAGAGCGCCAGCTGGTTGGTTGGTACCCACCAGCCTGGGCGCACGAACCACCGAAACAACAACCTTCGAGCCCATCCATGGACATTATTCCGCACGTAACGCATATACATCCGATGTATCAATCAATCAAAACCAAAGGCAGACAAATGCGAGAACGAGAGAGAGAGAGACAACTTAAAACAATCAATCACCTCAGCTTGGACCAGTCAAATTACATGTTAACACGACGAACGTCACACCTAAAGCTATTTGTGAAATTTAGTTATAAAGTTGACACTATAAAGATTATCAGTAGAACATTTATTTGAATTCCTAAAATTGATTGATTCTTAAATAAAATTTCAAATTAACACGTTAAAATTCTCATAAAAAATAATTCATTTTTTAGTAGAAATTGCACAGAATATTAATAAAAATGATTTATTAAATTCACACAGTCATAATGTTGACACAGTCAAGATTACCAGTATAATGTTTATTTGAAAATGCAAATATTTTTTTTTTGATAATTTCTGATGACATTTCTGATTGTTTATATCATAAGACTTGTCACTTTCATTCAAAATGACAGCTGTCACATTTTGTGACCTATTAAATATGATTATTCGTATATTTATACTTATATTCTATTTTGTGAATCATAATCAAATAAATTACGCAATTAATACGTGCAAAAGTTTGATGAATATAATAAAAATTTCAAATATAATATCTTTTATTGTAGAATATTATAAGAAAAGTTATGAATAAAACTGAATTGTGTCATGAAAGAAACGTAACTATAATATTCTAACGTCATTTTTTTATATTCAGGTTAAATGTCAATTGTCAAATTTTCAATTTATTGTTTTGTAACCGATTGTTGTTATAGAATTATAAAACAACAATTTTAAAATTAAACAAAGTACACATTTTGATAATATATAAGTTTTGTTTGTTAGATTTTTGAATAAATTAAATAAATTTGACACTTTCATGCAAAATGACAGCTGTCACATTTTGCAACTTATTACGTTGCAGAAGTTTGAATTCCATTTAGAATTTATATTTTAAAGAATTCTTAATTTATAAATATTTATTTTTTTTTTTTAAATTTCATTTATGATTAATAATAATTTATATTATAAAAAATGTTATTTGAATTTGATTGAATGTTGAAAGAAATAGTTATATTTTTTCTACTTTCACAGGCAATAGTCTTCCTCAATTCCTGCGGCACTGCAGAATAAAAGTCCTATTGTCCTGTTGTCTTTCCATTGTCAGCTACCCTCCGTAGGTTTCGCTCCGTGAAAGAAGTCCAGTATTTTCGATCATTCCTTCGAAGATGATGCCTATTTGTTAGTGGCTTTGTCGCCTCACTGAACAATAACATACAACAAGAAGGGTAGCTTTCCATTTCTTTCTTCACAGTCCATATTCTATTGAATTCCAAAGTACAATACACTAATTTACAATTACGATTCTGATATTAATAAAAAAATAAAATTTTATTTTATTTCGAATTTGAATAACAACAAATAAATTGTTAACTAATATTAATAGAATTAAAATTTTGTTTATTTTGAAAATTTTAAATAGTATTTTACAAGATTTTGTATTAGAAAAATAATAGATATTTATGAGTATATTATTTTTATTATATAACTTCTTGTCATTTAGTTTAAAGTATCTCAAGAGTATTATGTCAAAGTCAATAAAACAAACGTGTGTTCGTTTCACCTGTAATGGATTGTGTACTTTAAAGTAAAACATATGTAAAGTAGTATTGCTACTCAATATTACTAGCACTTCGGAGACCTGCATCTGCAATATCGATTTCACTTCAGCTTCAACAATATGAAAATATCTTGATACAAAAATAATAATATTTTTTGGGTTAAAAAAAATAACCTGAAAACTAAATGATTTGAGGTTAAATTTCTCAAACTAAACAAATAAATATTTGAATCAACGTTTTTAAATGCTCCAAATTATTTTTTTGACAGAAAGTGACAGCTGACATTTGAATCGTCATCTATGGGTTAAAAACGCTGTTATATTCGACTACGAATCGTTTAGTAGATTTTTATCCCGGGAATTTATTTAAATGTTTCCCGGAAAAATGTTAGACGTGAATTATGAAAAATAACCTTCTAATACATAATGTATCTGTAGTTAGTATTTGACAGCTGTCATTAATGTATCAAATGTAGATGCAGAAGTATTCTTAAGTTGATTTAATTTATTTTTGAAATTGATGTAATTATTGTTATTTTTGTTTTTTTTTTCGGGAATTTATTGATATTTTCCCGATTTTACTGTATATATATTAGAAGTTAGTATTTGGTACTTGTAACTGTAATTTAAGTTGATTTAGTTTAATTATATAATATTTAGCAAATAAAAAAATTGTAATGAAATTGTGAGCATTTATAAACGTGACTAATTCAGATCTGATTATTTTGCGGAATGGAATCAACAATGTTAAGTAATAATAAAAATAAAGAGAACTACAAACACAGATTATTTCTGGCTTGGTTGTCAAGTTCCGGGCCGCGGAACGCATATCTGCTGTTTATATAATAACGCGAAAACTAATTATAATTAAATTCCTTTTTTGCTGTCGAGCAAAAACCGGACAAGAATTCGAGGACAAAAGCGTGTTAAATGAGACGTCTCCGAAAAGCAAAATGCATCCACCCCCCACCAAAAAAAACCACCCCTAAAAACAAACGAAACAAATAAAAGAGAAGAGTAGAAGAAAAAAAAAAAGAATTTTACTTTTGTCCTCTGCACTAAATTTTCCTCCGCTCCGTCGTTTACGTTTTCGCTACTTTTTTTTTCGCCCCTCCGCATTTTCTTTTGCTCCGGTTGTTGTTGTTGCTGTAATTTTTCTTTTTATGCAAATTAACCCGTGGAGAGATGCGTCGCCCCTCGCGTAAAAACGAATTCATTTGGCGCTCGGAAAATGGAAAACTTTCGCTCAGATAAAGCGCAACAATGGCAATAACAATAATAGTAGGAGTAAACGGGGAAAGTTTTCTGGAGAATCCCGGCGAGATGCAGGATGGAGAGGAAAATTGAGGAAGGAAGCGTGCGCAGATATTTGGTAATCGAGGATCCCTTAATCGCTTCGCGAATCATTTTCTTCCTTAATTTTTATTGGAATCAATTCGTTCGAGGGGGAAAACGAATGTTGTTTGGAAGTTTTTCTGGGGAGGTGGAGGTACAGATGAAGGAGGAGTCGTAATCCTTTATGGGGGAATTTGCAGAAGCCAATTACAATTTACACCAGCGGCCTAAGGCTTATTAATGTTTTCCACGAAGGATTTTACAGGATTCGCGCGAGATTTTCAACGGGGATTAGTTTTTGTTATGCAGAATTATAAGTTTTGTATGATGTTCAGACATTGAAATATTATATTCACATCGACTACCTGCACTTCATACAGATTTTTCAGTTCTCGTTTCCTGAAAATTTATTCATCTATTCCAACTAGGAAAATATTTTGTTAAAAATTAAGAACAATTTTATACATATAAATAATTTGGAAATCTTTCTTTCAAGACAATTTTCTAACATTTCCTTATGTTACCTACAAATATTAAATAAATTAGTCCAAAATAATTTACAACTTTCTCAAAATCAAAATTCTATTCTCAAAATCCGACAAACCTTGCCGCAATCTTTAAAATATGAGACATCATTATAAATCTAACCCCTTCGACTGAATGTTTATTAACCCTAAATTGGAAAGTTATTTCTAAAGAATCTAATTTAATACTCGTACCCTTAAGCATCATAAAACCCTTACATTTCAGACAGAGTCAAACGGTGGTGTAAAATTTATATTATCTGTTACTTTTATTTTTTTTTCAGGATTTCAACCTTTAAAATATTTGTAGATGGATCTGAAAATTTTTAAGGAACCAAAAACATGATTTAAAAATCTTTAAAAATATTATGAATGAGTTTACAATTTACAAAAAAAAAATTTGCAATTTCAGATTTTTTATATATATTTTAACAAAATATAACTATTTTTAAATACTTTAGTTAATGAAGATGTGTATAGAAAATTTTATTTTGAAGCTTGAATCTTTATATTTATGTAACATTTTCAGATAGTTGCTGCGAAAGTTACCAACAAAAATGAAATATTTAAAGTTTTTTTGAACATTTCGAGAATCCTAAAACTAACTTTACAAGTAAAATAGTTTTATAACATTTTCATAAAGTTATTGCTAAAGTTACCAATAAAAATAACGTTGTATTTTCTTAACTACTGAAAAATTGGTTACTCAAATCTGCAACTTCATTTTTAAACAGTTAAATATTTAAAGATTTCAAGAAACTTGAAGCTAACTTTACTTGAAAAATAGTTTTGTAATATTTTCATAAAATTATTTACCAACAAAAATAAAATTTTATTTTCTTAACCACTGAAAAATTGGATACTCAAATCTGCAACTTCATTTCTAAACAGTTAAATATTTGAACATTTTAAGAAATTTTAAGCTAACTTTACAAGAAAAATAGTTTCTTAATATTTTCATAAAATTATTTACCAACAAAAATAAAGTTTCATTTTCTTAACCACTGAAAAATAGGATACTCAAATCTGCAACTTTATTATAAAACAGTTAAATAATTGAATATTTCAAGAAACCTGAAGCTGAACAGTTAAATATTTGAAGATTTTAAGAAATTTTAAGCTAACTTTACAAGAAAAATAGTTTTGTAACATTTTTATAAAATTATTGCTAAAGTTACAAACAAAAATAAAGTTTTTTTTTCTTAACCAGTAAAAAAATGTTAATTATAATCTGCAACTTTATTTTTAAATATTTGAATATTTGAAAATTTCAAGAAATCTTAAGTTAACTTTACAAGTAAAATGTTTCTGTAACATTTTAGTAAAGTTACTAGTAAAGTTATCAACAAGATTAAATTTTCTAAACCACTGAAAATTTGGATACTCAAGTCTGTAACTTCATTTTTATACAGTTAAATATTTGAAGATTTCAATAAATCTAAAGCTAACTTTACGAGCAAAATATTTCAGTAACATTTTTATAAAGTTATTGGTAAACTTACCAACAAGTAATTAATCTTATTGATTTATTAGAAATATAAAACAAAATATAACTATTGGAATAATTTAGTGACTGAAATATCATATCAGGAAATAGTGTTTCATCAATTATTATGATATATTTTTTTGCAAACTATGATAATCCAGCAATTAAGTTCTCCGCATTCCGAATCTCGTGTTTGCCGAAATGTATGTCACCACAAAAGCGTTCCGGATCCTCGCAAAAGCCGACTACATTCTCCCAATTCCATCCCCAATTACGCAACAATGGAGATCTTCCGGCGCTGCGATTCCCATATATATAGAGAAAGAGAGACACGCACACATAATATAAAGGGCGCCTTATTAAATATGAAACGAAAATGTTATTTGTATATGATTTAATTTCTGGGTCGAAAAATAATACAAAATAAAAAAAAAGGGTGAAGCATTACAATGAGGGGTTGGAAATTAACCCCTGCGGTTCTCCGGTGACCTGGAGGAGCACTCGTGTACCGATTGTTTCCGGTTCTCTGTTCCAATTTTTTTTTTATTATGTTTTGTTGTTGTTGTTGCCGTGGATGTGTAAATATGGGTGTGAGAGAGAGAGAGATAAAAATTTGGGCAGGTTGGAAGAACTGCGTTCAACTGGTGGTCGTTTCAGAGGTGGATGGAAAAGGGCGAAAGGAAAGCACGCGAAACGCCCAGCAAACGTTGTTACCCGTCCGAAGAGATTGACCGAAAACCTGATTACCTAACTACCTCGAAAGCTTTTAACGAACGACGAAGAGAAGTGAAAAAACATATGCGAGGAAATGATAATGGAATAAATCGAAGTTTGGAGGAAAGTTTCGTAACGAACGTTCTGAGGAGGAGGAAGTGGATATTTGTTCTTTGTTCAATTTTTGCAAATCGCATTTATTGGATTTGTAATTAGTCCATTTGATTCATTTTTAAACAATCCTTTTATATATTAGAGCTGATTGCACATTTTTAAGATGAAAGAAAACGATAATCGTTTTGTGATAAAATTCTTAGTTTTGAAGTTTAATCAAAAATTCATACCAAAATAAAAAATATATTAAGGCAATCTGCTTCTTCATTTCTAACTGTCCAAAGATGGAATTTAGAATTTAAAAGTGGACGTAAAAGCTTTGAAGATGATCCACCTATAATGGATGTCCAAAAATTTCAATATCATCTGAAAACATGTAAATTACTACAATATATAACATGTAAATTACCATAATTATATTAAATGATAGACGAGTAAAATTGCGTGATGATGCCAGAAGCAGAATGAGTTTTTCATATTTTCATGTAGAATTAAAAATGATAATGCTTTGTGCAAGAATTTTTTTCAAGATTGCTTAAACATCTACCATATTCATTAGAAAGGAAAAAACTTTCTGAAAAAAAAATCATCCACCTAGGAAGCATAAATAATTATAATCATGGTATAGAATTGTTAGAAGAACTTTGGACAAAATTTATTAAATATTGAAAAATATAAGAATTTTTTGAACTCAAAACTTCTTTACGGTTATTTTAAAATTAATAAATTTTCTTATATAAGATTACAATTAATTGATTCATTAATGTAAGTTTATATATTTTATTTTATGTAAATTACTAAGAAACTGTTTGAAAAAAGAAAACAGAAAAAAATAAATTAAATAAATTATGTGCATAATTACATAAATGCTTAATTCATCAAAATATTTCTGTTTTATTAAATTACATACTATAATATCTTCAATGAATTTTATAAATTTCGTAAAATTTTGAGCAAATTTTTGAAAAAATAATACTAATTATTAAATAATCAATTACAAATATTATTATAAAATTTCGAAAAACTTTTCTAAAAAAAGATAATACTAAATATTATAAATATAACAAGTTTATAATGAGATACTTGAATTATATAAAAATGTAAAAATATTATATATTATTTCGTAAAATTTTGAGCAAAAATATGAATATTAAATAATCAAAAATTATGCTAAAATTTTGAAAATAATACTAAATATTATGAAAATAATAGGTTTAAAATAAAATACTTGAATTATATGAAAATGTAAAAATATTATGTAATATTTCGTAAAATTTTAAGCAAATATTTGAAAATTTAAATTAAATTTAAATAATCAAATACAAATATTATTCTAAAATTTCGAAAAACTTTTCTAAAACAATAATAATACTAAATATTATGAAAATAAGTTTACAATCAAATATTTGAAATATATAAAAAAAATTATGTAATATTTTGAGCAAATATTTGAACCTTAAGAAACTTATGTAATATATAATATTTTTAATTTTGTTATGACTATTTCGTTTTAATTGGATTTTAAGGTAAAGTAGACAGTAAATAAGATGAGAGAAAGTATGAAAACTGTGAAACGTTTCTTAATTGATTGTGTTTATAATTAGGAGAATGTCGGTTCTGGGAAACTGAAGATAATCTTTTCTTTGACATTGGAGTGCTGTCAAAAGTGCGTGATATATCTGAATGCGTCCACTGCGTATGAGGGTAATAATAATCTGTGGGGAGAATTAAAAATCTGGTAATGGCCAATTACCGGGCTTACTGTTATTATTGAAATGGGGTCCGGGGGAAATAATAAAAACAGAAAATCAACAGATGATTTCGAAGCGAAGTGGAAAGAGATTGAGAGGAACAAAAACGGAATTATTTTGGGGGGAAGGAAGGAATGGTTCGGACAAGGTGCAAGTCGACCGGACAGCTGCACTCGAAATCAACACCCAAAACAATTACAGATTCCATTCGTGAGGAGTGGTGTTATTATTATTATTCCTCTTGAACATCATCTGGTCTCGAAGAAGGTGGCAGAAGGTATTGTTGTTGTTAATCAAACAGATTTCCACTAATTCGAATATAATCAGCACCCCGTGCATCCGGCGCGGCGCCATTACCGTTCCTCAACGTCTTCGTGGTCATCTCTTCTTTTTTAGGGGTCCTTAACATTTTTATAGCTGGATATGTCCGAAGGACAATTAAATTTGGAAACGTCCAGCTGCCGCGCCACGTGTTTCCGGTACATCAGCGCCACATCGCGACAGGTGTACATAACTAATCTCATTCCCTCATTTTTTTTTTATATTTCTTAAATTCTTTTTTCTTACTTTGTTTCGTGGTGGATCTCTGCATTTTTCTTTGGCTTTTTCATTACGAGACGCGCGTGCCACACGACAACAGCCAGACGACGGCAGCACACTTTTAGGATGTAATTTGTGTGATTACGATCGTGGCCCATCGACCATCTGGTCTAACCTTTTCCAAATCTTGGTTTAATTCCAGCTTACCTACACACAACCCCTAAGATATAAAACTAAAACTTGCTACTTCACAAAAAAATAAAATTTTGATTCCTGCACACAACTAATTTTTTTAAGACTTAGTCATATTTCTTCATTCTAATACCTCTAATGTGCTATTTATTTGCATTTTCGTTGTCATGGAGATTGATACAAAATATTTTAATTTCTTATATCAAAGTTTTATTTTGGTTGCCTTGGAGATTGATACAAAATCTATGTTTGCAAGAAATATTTTTATATAATTTTCATATTATTATTCAATCAAATTTACTTAATTAGTCATTTTTTTAACAAACTATACTAAATAATTTATTTTGGAAAATTATTTTTTCACAATATTATATATATTTAATTTTTAATTTTGTCACCTAATCTTCGTCAATTAAATTTAAGTTAAAATATTTATTCAAAAAAAAAAAAAAATTATAAAGGAAACTACACATCATACAATTTTTAAAATGAAGGTCATATTACTGGTTGTCATGGAAACAAAGTGCAATTTACTTAAATGATTGAAATCTAATTTGCTTTTTTCCTGTGTTTATAAGAATTTCATAACGTTTAATAAATAAATAAACATTTTCTATTATCTTAATTTTTTTTAAATCAATCTAAATGATTTTTTTCATTTAATGATTGATAATTTTTATCTTCATAATTGAATGAACAAGTCTACTAATTCTTGTCCTATTTTTCCTGAATTCACACCCGATTTGCCACCATCCAAAAATTTTCCACAACCAACATTGCTTTACTTTCGACAATTGTAAAATATACTTAATATTACTGATATATGTTAAGTTCTACTTTTACTCCTAAATCTATATTACAATAATTTCAGAACCAAAACTGTAAAATTAAAGTACTTGCAATAATACATTGCTGCGTATACAATGTTTTCGAAATCGTAAAATATTTCGATTTGACTAAACGCTTTTTCGGTGTTTTCAGCTATTCCATGTGTCTCATTTATTTACGAGGCCAGAGGTATTTGACTCCGGTCGCAAAATAACGATATCGTAAACGTTTTTATTGCTCGCAATACGATGGATTGGACCGAAGGGGCTTTTTTGGAGTGTCTGAATGAGAGAGCATGAGGTATGGAAAGAGTGAAGGGCTGCTAAATCCACCCCAATATAATTTATGGCAAAGCGTCCCTCCCTCGATATAAACGACCCCGAGATGTAAATATTAATGTTTAACTTTTGATTCCCGATTTTTCCCGGGAGGGAAAAATATTGTAGCAATGATCTACGAATTGGCAATTAATCCAAAAATGACCATTTTTACACATGTGTGTAACTTTATTACAATTGTATTTTATATATATATATTTTTACTTTTGCTTTTAAAATTTTTTTTTGGGATTTATAAACATTATGTGATTCTTAGATTAAGTATTCAAATTTTATTAATTTTTAACAAACTTTGAATTTCAAATTACAAAATTTTATTTTTTTAGCACAACAAATGTTTTTTTTTTAATAAATTATTAAATTATATTTTAAATTTCTGAAGTCAACAGTACAAAAATAAAATAATTTCCACTTTCTGTATTTTCAATTTTTCTGTTTAGGATTTTTGTTTATAAGAAATTAAAGAATTCAATAACAAATAATAAAGATTTAACGTTTACTTTAGACGAAACGGACGTTATGGCTGGGTAATAAAAAATTAAAGCACTTTGGTTTCAATTTGATTTCAATAAAATGTAACAGCTTGTTTGTTCCGGTATGGCACGTTGTAAACACGAAGCTGATTCTACCTTGGCGTGAAATTTGTATTAGTTTTGTATTAGTTCAAAAAATTCCAGGGAAATACAAATCTGCATACAAAGAAAAAAACTTTGACAACGAGGAGTAATTGGATACCGTCAGGTGTTAAAATTTTCACGGAAATTTTTCGTTTCCAGAATTTCCATTCAAACGAGGCAATGCAGAAAAAAACTTTTTAACAATGATATTTCCCATGTTGCATACAGGATTGAAACTGGATAAAGGAATACCAAATCTTTTTGTTGTAATTGTATGCAGTTCATTGAAAACGCTTTAGTAAATTTCCTGAATGCTTTCAGAATAATTTTAATTAATTTTCTCATAATTTATTAACTATTAATTAAATATTTAAACAAATCAATACTTTACATATTTACAGTTATTAAAGACATAAAATAATAAATTAATTTTGTCTAGATCAAACTGATAAAATTATTTACAATTAATATAGATGTAAAATAAGAAATTATTTTTTATTAATTTATTTTGGAGATTAAACTGATGAAATTGTTTTGTTGAAAAAATTAAATAATCTGATAGGAAATTTACTGTTCTTGAAAATCAACGTTTATAGTACATGAGGGAAATACTTTTCTTGGGATTTACAGCGGCGAAAGCTCAATTCGCTGTGATGTTTTGTGGGATTGCAAATTGAAGACATTTCTGACCTATCGGTCCGAGAATCTTAAGGCTTTTCAAGAATAAGCCGAAAGCTGCAAGTCGGTGATATGGAAATCCAATGTTAATGCAAGGATTTTTTTACACTAAATTTTTAAAAACATCTCTTTATAAATACATTTTTTTTTCAGAAGATTATATTCTTATTTTCAATATATTGAAATATTATTAAATGTTATCTGCACTTTTCTTAATTTAAATGAAATTTGCAATATATTTTGATATAAAAATTGCATATTTCAATTGAAATTGTTAAAAAAAAATCAATTTTATAATTTGTTTTCTCACGATAAATAAAATTTTGTTGTATTTTTTAAAATATGAATTTACTTTAGTTATTTGTATTTTATAGACAGAACTTTAATTATTTTAATTAAAATATCTATTAGGTTTTATTAAAAGATATTTGAAGTAAAAATTAGTAAAAGTTTTGATTTTAAAGAAAATTTTTGAGATGAATTTTCCGCAACGAAATTTTGTTATTTTTAGTTGTTGTATCATAATAACAACTATATGATTTTTTTTTATATTAATGAAAATGAAAATACTCGAAAATTTTCGGTAGATTTTGTTAAACTTATGTTTTGATGAAAATAATTTAAAGAAAATTTCATCCAAAAATTTTTTAAAAGTGGTTTTGCAATAAATTTTGAACTGTATATATATTGCGATACGTAATTATGGTTCGTAATTTATATTATTATGTTAATAAGGATTTTTAAAACGAAGAAAAAAAATTTTCCTAATTTTGAAAAAAAAAATATTATAGATTCAATTTTGATTTTATGAAAACAATTTTATATTTACATATGACAATTTTGATCTGTTTATAAAATGATGAAAAATATAAAAGGAATTTCAAATTAAATTTGGATGCTGTATATTTTTTGAAATTTTCTGAAATATTTGATGCACATTTTACCTAATTAAAATTTGATTTCAAAGTAATTTTTTCATGGTAATAACTGCAAGGCTTTCTAAAATATAGTGCGAATTTCATGTATGGAAACCGTTTTCCTATTTATAACTAAATATTGGATGTATAAATATTTTGAGTTTGATAAAATTTTACGTAATTTAATTTTAATTTCATGGCAATTATGCGAATTTCAGTTATGGATATTTTGGTTTGTAAATAGTTTTTCCATAAAAAGGAATTTGAAATTAAATTTGAATATTGTATATTTTTTTGATTTTATATATAAAATACTGGTTTGGAAATAATTTTCTCAAGGTAATAACTGCATTAAATGAAAAGATAAAATTAAGTGCAAATTTCAGGTATGGAAATCTTATTTCTAATTTTGAGTTTGATAAAATTTTCGTAATTAAATTTTGGTTTGGAAGTAATTTTCTCATGGTAATAACTGTAAGGATTTCTAAAATGAAGAGAAAAATAAAGTGCGAATTTCAGTTATGGAAATTTTGGTTTGTAAGTAGTTTTCCCATGGTAATAACTGTAAGGATTTGTAAAATGATGAAAAATTAAAAAGGAATTTGAATGCTGAACGTTTTGAGGTGTATGAATTTTACGAATGGAAATTGTGCTTTGAAAGTCGTTTTCCCATGATTTTACGACATGCAAGATGATTGATTGCAACGCATTATAAGATTTTTTTTTTCATGTAACGTAAGAGAGAAAGAGAGAAGTAAGTGTAAGTACACGGGTCATGAATATGTGTTGCCAAAGTATTGAAGTTTGAGGGTAAATTCCTGCGGAGGGTAGAAAGGTACGAGGCGAGTGTGAGAGAGGAAAAAGAAATAAGAAAAAGGATTCGTAGGAAATCCGTGGTCCGTACAATGGTCCCAAAAGGCGCAGGCAAGGCAGGCAAATCCATCCCATTGTCCATAGGGAAACACCTGGACTTTTTTCGCCTCCCCGTCTCATCCCCGTGCACCCTACCTAACCCATAATACCTGAATACTCACCTACCGGACCCAGCGGTACCCCCACCACGGTGGACCCATCCGATCCGACCCGGGTATATAGAGATCACGGACCCAACTCAGGACAGTCATTCCTCAGCAACCGTTCCGTGAGTGTTAACCAACCTACCAGCATTTAAACAGCAACACACAACGAGCTCACAGTGCAGTAATCATTATTACCTCAGTCATACACAAGTACATATCAACCATCATTCAATTTTCAACAAAAAAATAACTAGAAGAAAACACAAGTATCAAAAAATACGAGTTTTCCCAGTGAATCTCTTCCTCTACATACCACCAAAACCAAAAAAAAAAAACAACAATACTCCTCCGACATCGCAACACAATTGGATAAATACGAGCTACGATCGAGTAAGTAAACTTTGGTACACCAAATCTCCAAGATTCTTTTAAACTTTAATGTCGAAAATAATCAAGCAAAACAAAAACAGGGAACTGAACAGTAGTTTTTACAGTTAACAGTTAATTATGATTCAAGGTGCAACCAATTCGAAAATATTGATTATACCGGTTATATAATGTGTGTAGTTTATATACATACACGTTACATACGCCCGGGCGAATGCGTGTCTCTCAATCACTCCGTTTTTCATTTTTCAAAAATCTGCCACCGAATTTGTAAAGATTATAAATCAGTAGAAAGTCTAAATTAATATTCAAATTCTTCTACTAGGAAACATTAAATTTTTGAAATTAATTTACTTGACTCAAAGATTCTTCGGTAATTGGGGGAAAACGCGCATTCCTCCACGAACGCAAGTAAACATTTTTGTTGTTTTGCTTTTGTAAAAATAATAAAACTGGTTTCATAAAAATCCTATAAATGTCAGCGGTCTTTCAAAATAAACAGAATGAAAGTTACGTAATTATTTAATTTTGGGGTAATAATAATTAAGGCGGGAAAGTTTAAATTTGAAATTGAAATCAATTGTGAACTGTCAGTTTGACAGCGCGGGTTTTTTTCGTTAATTTGAAAAATGTTTCTGGTCTTTACGTCTTCGGTTAGTAAAGATGATGGCTTTTAGAGCGGCGCGAAATTCAGCGAGTCGTCTTGAGAACACGTGCACCGGATTCGAATGCCCCCGAACCATCGAGCACGAAACCGTTACGTCTGTAATGTACATGATTAGATAATTATAACCAGAAGAGTCTGAAAGAAGGAGCGAGTGAGAGAGAGAGAAAGGTATTCGGATGGAATAGGAAATATAAATAATAAATGGATTTGAAAAAGCTATGAACGAAGAATGATTGCTTAATGAGTTGCACGGCTAGACTAAAAAAAATAAATAAAAAAATAATGGATCAAAAATTGATTTCGAGCCAAGCAGAAGGAACAACAACAACAACGCGAGAAGAACTGGTGTGGAGTGAGCTCGTTTGGAACGTAATAAATTCAAGACGGAAAACGGTAAATGGATTTTTGAAGATTTCTTGCGTAACCTCAAGATCTCAACTCAAAATAAATATTGGATCGAATTAGTTTTTTTAGTATTAAATATTTTTTTTTGGGTAAATTTGTGTGTGTGGATGATTTGAAGTGATGATGATGATGATGTGTGTTTGAAAATGAAACACGTTGCGAGCGGAGAGCTCTGATGATAGTGCAGTGACCAGCTGGTCGTTGTTGACCCCGTAGTAACGGCAATTCTGAATCACTCTTACTACAAATACGAATGGGAGAGGAGAAAAGATGCGAAAGAATCCCGATTGTGATTTCGAATCGCGCGCGCTCCCAGGAAAAGTCCGGAAGCGGGAAATTTGAAATTTGTGAAGGTGCGTCCGAAGGGGAGAGAGATGAAGAGGAGAAGGTCCGCGCCGGTGGGCGTCGCGTCAAGAGAGGATTGAACGTGAATCATCATCATCATCACCTTAACACTCAATTCCACGCTATTAACATCAATTGAATCAAACAACAATTACGGAGCTGCCGGTCTTTTTCCTAGTGCGTTTGGAGAGAGGAGAGAAAAAAATATAATGATAAGGAAAACCCTCCACGAAAATCCAATCAGAGCGTTTAGCTCTCCCCTCATCAAAATTGAAAATCATCAGGAATGGGATTAGCGGATCCAATCAAGATTTAGAATCGGTTATTTTCATCGATTTCCGTGCGCCTCGGGCAGTCCGTGATGCGTGACAATATTGTTCTTTCCAATACTAATATTGCACTAGTCCCGGCCTATTCGAGCCACGATCAACACCATCAAAAATCGAATACCTTGAATGTCTTTGGAACACCTTGAAAGTCTTCGGAACACCCAAGTTGTGCGGTGAACTAGGTCGTGATTTGTGCACTTTGCGACTACACAAGACAAATTGCACTTGTCCCGGCCTGCTTTACCCGCAGCCCTCTGCAGAAGGTGTTTGTAGTTCGTCGCGTTATTTTCTTTTTTGCGCGCGCGTTTTTCAAGGTTTCAAGATTAACGCTTCGAGGAGGACACAATTTGCATAACGCCCTAATCCACCCTTCTAATACTTCAGTTACCTGCTGCGCTCAATTGTGCACAATCTTTGAACGAATCGCGGGGGGGCTCGCAACCCTTCCAATATTCGAGTGTGTGGACGTAATTGGCGTTCGTACGGGAATCAAAGATGATCCAATTTCACGCTGTGATGAATAACTGTCGAAATCATTTCGTGTGACAACTGCCAAATAAAGCTGCGGGCGGGGGGAGAATGGCGAACGGTTCCAATCGGAATATTCATCATACAGTTGATGAGTTTATGCATTCATATTCGGTTAGCAATACCACCATTAAACAATCAGCAAATGGTACACAAGCTTGATGAACCTCTGTTTACTACCCTTTGTGAATGAATCGTTTTATCTTTAAACACTGGAAATCAACATACAATACACACTGTATACTATATTTGTTTTTTGCTTGTTGCAAATCAAACAATCTAATGATTTTCTTCTTATTACAAATCAAAGAATTACCTGTTTTTAAGATACGCTTAAAAAACTAAGAATCAAATCATTCTGAAATAGTAATATTGTTTGTTACAAATCAAATGGATTTTAATTTAACTTAAAACATTCTTCATTTTTAAGACTTTTACAAATCAATGAATCGATTTTTTCGAAATCAAAAAATATAAAGATTTTTAGCTTAATTTGATTTTTAAATTCTTCTTTTTTTTCTTAAAATCAAAGAATTACCTGTATTTTTGGATACTATTAAAAAACTAACAATCAAACCATTCTGGAATTACAATAATTAGATTTAGATTACTTTAATTTAAAAAAAAACATTTTTAAGACTAATCGATTTTTTCTGAATCAGTTTTTTTTTTAATTAATTTGGAAAGTTCTTTATTTTTCTGGTTATTACAAATCAAATGAGATTAATTAATTTTTTAAATCGACAATTCTTCTCGTTGTTACAAATCGAAGAATCAATTCGTTTTTTAGCTTGACTTGAAAACAATTCGAAAATTCTTAATAATTCTGATTGTTACACAACAAAAAATCAAATATTTGTTAACATTATATTCTATACTTGTTTTCATATCAAAAAATCTAATTATTTTTATTGATTTTTAAATTCTCTATTTGTCTCCTTGTTACAAATCAAAGAATTACCTGTTTTTTTTTTAGATACACTTAGAAATCTAAGAATCAAATCATTCTGAAATTGTAAAATTTAGATTTAGATTAACTTAGAAAATTCTTATTTCTTTTTGTTAGTTACAAATCAAATGGATTTTAATTTAACTTAAAAAATTCTTCATTTTTAAGACTGTTAGAAAACAATTAATATTTTTCTAGTTTTTTTTAGATTAATTTGGAATTTTATTTTTTCTAATTATAAATCAAATAATTAAATGAGATTGTAGATTAAATTGGAAAATAATTACATTTTTAAATCTTTGAAAATTCTACAATTTTTCTTGTTGTTGAAAATTCTTCATTTTTCCACTTAATATATATTTTTTTTAGATGCACTTACTAAATTCTACATTTTTTTGATTGCTACAAATCTAAGAATAAAATATTTTTTCTGGTACGAATCAATTAATTAAACGTTTCTTTTAAGATTAACTTAGAATAATCTTATTTTTTCTGTTGGAATCCAATAACTTGAACGATTCTTCATTTTTATAATTATTACACATAAAAGTACTTCTCGTTGTTAAAAATCAAAGATTTTCATGTTTTTTTAGATTAATTTGTAAAGTTCGTAATTTTTCTCATTTTTGAAAATTATTTTTCACGTTGTTACACATCAAAGAATCAATTCGTTTTTAGCTTAGAAAACTTAGAAAAATTTTTACTTATTCTGATATTTTTTAAGATTAACGAGAAATATTAGAAAATTCTTCAGATTCTTCAGAATGTTGAAATTAATTTTTTATAAGGTAATTTTTGTACTTGATACAGTAAAATTCTATTTTACATTTCCGCAATCAGTTTTCAATATAGAAACAGTTACATAATAAATTTGAAGACGCCTCATTAACTTCTATAATTTATTAGAATTACCTAAAATCTATTAACCTTAGCTTCATAATTACCACTAATAACTAGTAATTGATTAAGTGTTTCACATTACATACGTAATCATAAAATTTATATAATCCAGTTTTTTCTTTATTATTTAGTAAAGTTAAGCAATGTATGTCATAATTAATTTCTGAATGATTTACTTTAATCATTTGTATTATTAGTTTAAAAAAATACAAAAAGTTAAGGTTTTCGAATTTTTGAAATTGTAATTTATAAATTTTAGAACATTTGTAATAAAACTACTGTTTTAAGTAAAAATACCATAAATTAAAGTTGATTTAGATAGAAGATTTAGAAAATATTACATAACAAATTTTAAATGTGATAATTGTGTCATCTCTGTGTAAGTACGGCAATAAAACGATTACAAGAAGCAATTTCGTTAAAAAAAAATACAGTTCCTAATTGTGCTGTCACCTATGAGAAATTCAATTAAAATTACCTATAATTGTTGGCAAAAGGTATTAAAACCTAACGAGAAGGAATCAATACCGGAATGCAATTAAAAAGAAAGAGAGAAAAAAAAAAGTGTAAGCGGCGAGAGAAAAAAAAAATACAGTTTGTAATAATAATAATAATGATAATGCGACGAATTATAACGGTTTCGACGTTTTTAAAGAGACGACGTGTGCATTAAATGGAAAGGTTAAAAATTATACACAGTATTAATTATTAGTTAGTTTTACAGCAATAAATTGTGTTAATTTTTGCAAATTATTACAAGATTAATTAATTGAGAAACGGAATTGAAAATTATTGAAATAAATATTTCCTCAATTAGTGCGATTTCGAACAGTCCGGTTTTTTTACTGTATTTTCTATAATTTTTAGTTTATATAAAGTATGTAACAATTTTATAATATATTTGGTGTGTCTGCAGGAAAATTAATTGAATTTTGAAATTGCATAATCGAAATTATTGTAATTTTTGCTGCAGGGTTTTATGAATGCAACTTGCATGCATAATACATTTAGTTTAAATGGATGGTAGTTAATATTTCTTGGATTATCGCACATTGCGATCGCGACATAATGAATTCATCCTTGCTTTTCCGTTTTGGTACGTTTGGATATAATTACGGAATTATCATCGAGAACGAATCGTGAATTTATGACTGGCAAAAAACTATGAGAAATGAAAGATGAAAAGAAAATTGTTTAATAAGATTAGTCCAAATCCTATCATTCGTCAATGAGTAATTCCCTTCACATTTTTTCTTCTCCCTATTTCTCTTTTAGCGCGGAAAATGTTTTGTAAGGATTCCAATCAAAAGATTCTCTCGAGTGTCTTTTCGGTTTTCTCCATTCGCATCCGGTCAATTCAATCGTTAATAAGTGTGTACATCTTTGAATGGTAATCATCGGAATTGTCGAGGCAAAAGGATGGAAAATCATGTGAAGTGTGAGTGGAAGAGAGAAATGCGAATTAAAAGAAATTCGTTTTGAAAATTGACGATTAAGCAGCCCATTGTCGGTGATCAAGAGGCGTGAAAACGTTGTCACTATCATTACATGTCAATGTGGCGCGGTGCATCTGCATGGTTGGTAGAAGGAGAAGGATCCTTTGGAAATTTGCGCAAATTGATTGCAGTTCCTAACTGACCTTTTGTCAAGGTAATTTAATTGAAAATCGCACAAATCCCATCTTTTTTTTTTTGCTTCCACACATTTATTTTCTTCCATCATAACTCGAGTCATTATATTCAATAATTGCATTCTGTGCAGAAAACGAGCGCAGATTTCATCCTATTATTTTTTATTGATTTTACAATCAAACAATTCTCAACATTCAAATCCATTTAACTTTAAAATCTTTGGAAGACAGTATTTTATGTCATATCATGTTTTCTGTCAGATGTCATGTTAAATGTCAAATGTCATGTTTTCTGTCAGATGTCAAAATATTATTTAATGACAGTTGTCATGTTATATGTCATTTTGATGTCAGATTTCTTGTTTAATGTCAGATGGCATGTTTTAGTATGGTTTATTTTCCAATAAAACAGTTCTCAATCGTCCATTTAACTTTAAAAAGTTTTACATTCTTGGAGAAAGTATTTTACTAAAACATGTTTGATGTCAAAAGTCATATTTAATGTCAGATGTCATGTTAAATATCATTTTGATGTTAGATGTCTTGTTTAATGTAAGATGTCATGTTAAATGTCATGTTTTCTGTCAGATGTCAAAATATTACCAACAAAATAAGTTTTATTTTCAAAATGAAACAATTCTCAATATTTAAACGCTTCAAATCCATTTAACTTAAAAATCTTTTACGTTCTCGGAGAAAGTATTTTACTAAAACTCATGATTAAATATGTAAATAGTTCGAGTTTCGTATAATTAGGTAAAATAAATTAAAGCTAAACCAATGTTATTCAAGGTTAAAATATTAAAAAAAAACTGACATAAATTAAAAATTACGCACTGTAACGCATTACAGAATAATTAGGTTAAATTAGGGAAATGTCAAGGAAGCAATTTATATGCGTGTCATAAAAGAAGCGTTACTATTTCATTTTGAAATAACTTTTAAACAAAACAAAATAAAGTCTTAATTATTTTTTGAGTATTTCAAGCAATCTTTTTAAATATTTATGAAATTATTAATAAAAATGACTTTAAATTTAATGTTTAAATAAATATTTTTACAGAAAAACTATTGTTGGATATTAAGAGAGTTGAAATTTGTATTAAATAATTATGTATTATTTAAATTTCAGTTTTCTTGTAATTTACTATTGAAGCATTAACTGGAACAAAGTTCAAACTAATTTAAAATAGGAGAAAGTAGCTTAAATAACGGGTATTTCTGTGTTATTCAAAACTAATTTTGAATGAGTATATTTAATTTAATATATAAATTAAGTAATTTATAGTCTAATCGAGTTACGTTAATACTAAAGTTTGTATAATAATAATTTAAATCTGAAAAATAAAGATATAAATAAAATTGACCTCTTCTACTTTTAAAGTATTAAAATTAGCAAATACCGTGTCTTATTCATCTTCATCTCCTCTTCCTCATTTTCTTCATTATATCCAAGTACAATTCTCAGTTTACGTTTCTTTTTTCTTCAATATTTCATTTCTTAGACTTCGTGTAAATATTTACATAAATTAATTTTAAGATTTGTACAGTTAAGAAACTGTCTGTCTGACATCGTTTTGCGCACGTTCACCAGTAAATTAGCATTGTCGTTAATAGAGAGATTTTGGGAAAAGATTAGCGCTGAAAGTTGAATTTTAAGCAACAACAAAAATGCGTAAATTATGAATGAAAAAAAAAACGCTAAACGAGGCGCGAAATTGCCAACGCACGTTCTATATTTATTTGACGTTTATTGGGTCATAAATGTGACAGTTAGGATCAATTAAAAACATTCAATTCAATAGTTTTTTCACTCAATCGACGATAAATTAAACGTGAAACTACTTTTATTACGAATTCGAAACGTTAATTTAATATGGAGCAAATTTTGTAACGAATAATATTTAATTATCTGATAATTGACAGATGTCAGTTATCATTTTTTAATGTTAAATGTCATGTTTGATGTCAAATGTCATTTTTAATGTCAGATGTCATGTTTACTGTAAAATATCAGGTTATTTTCAGGAATTGAAATTAAAATTTTTATATGAATAAAAGCAAAAAATAAAAAATCATTAAGACTCAAATTGATTTGATTACGTTTTTTTTTCATTCAATTCAGAAAATTACATATATTTAGCATTTATATTAAACAAAATTTATTAATAAAAAAAACTTTAAGCATAAAAACTAGATGGAGCAAAATTTGTAACAAATAATAATTAATTATCTGATAATTGACAGATGTCAGTTGTCATTTTTATTGTTAAATGTCAGGTTCGATGTCAAATGTCATTATTAATGTCAGATGTTATGTTTACTGTTAAATGTCATGTTATTTTCAGGAATTGAAATTTCAATTTTTATATGAACGAAAGCAAAA
The DNA here is from genome assembly GCA_963457615.1 of Nicrophorus investigator. Taxonomy (NCBI): domain Eukaryota; kingdom Metazoa; phylum Arthropoda; class Insecta; order Coleoptera; family Silphidae; genus Nicrophorus; species Nicrophorus investigator. The sequence continues at coordinate 5,300,968 of OY735143.1, forward strand.
AAAAAACAATAAGACTCAAATTTATTTGATTACGTTTTCTTTCATCCAATTCAGAAAATCACAAATATTTAGCATTTATATTGAACAAAATTTATTAATAAAAAAAAAACTTTAAGAATAAAAACTGTATGAGATTTGCGAAGACGAATAAAAAAAAACCTGCTTATGCAATTCGTTTAGAGAACATTCGAGTTCATTATTGATTTTCTTGCGTAATTTCTGAACCCCGAAACTTTGGATGGTTATATTGAGCTCCCTTGTAACTTCACGCCAAACTATATGTGGTGCCCCTTTTTCTTTCTCTCTTTCTTTCTCTCCACGAAGTGTGCAGGAAAAAGAAAAAAAAAAGAGAGAAAGGAAAAAAGTTCCAAAGCCTTTCGATATTAATTTTATCCACCATCAATATTTCTTCTAGCTGACATTTATTTTCTTACCCAGTTTCACTTCAATTTATTGCAAACCTTCTAAGAACATTCCCTTTACTTTACCAGACTGAAAAAAAAATAATAGAAAAATCACAAATTCTACACTGTTTTGTGAACAATCTTTGTTAATGTTTTAGCTTAATAAATGTTTCCAGAAATTTATAATAAGGGTATGGCGGATATATCCGCCACCAAATTAAATAATATAAATTTAACTGAAATTGTCGCTGTAATAAATGTGCAAATAATATAAGTTCTATTAATTTTACATAATCGATCAGCTTGTTAAATATAATCGCATGCAACGTGCACGGTTTATGAACAGATCGATCTATTTACATTGAAACTGAATATTATGTAAGCAAATACAAAGTAAACAACATAAATTAATCAATACTTGAATACTTGAAGTTAAAAGTAAATCTAAATATTAATTAATCAAATTTTAAAAATAATAAACAAAAATAATTAAAGTAATTTATTTTACTTATGTTGGAATTAGTATAAGTTTTATAACGAAATTTCATTCAAACATAATATTCCTATAATAAGTTGAAAAAGACGAAAATAAATTTAAATTTTATTTTACCGTTCGCGTAAAATCGTATTTGCATAAAACGAACGGAATATTTTCTAAATTAATTGTATAGCTTTCGCTATTCTTCAGTACGATTGTCGCTAATCGAAGGTCTTTGATCGATTCATACAAAATTGATTCATTACCCACGTAATCAAATGTGGAATTCATTAATTAGTTTCACGAATTTAATTAATTTATTTTACGCTTTAGTTTTTTTCTTCTTCAATTAAAATTATTGAATAATTGTAATTAATAGCGTTTCCATTATTGCATTTCGAAATAAAGTAAACATAAATTTATTGCAATGATGATTGTTCCAAGAAATGTACACTAAATATCATTAAATTACTACATTACATAACGGTATTCAATAAATTGATGAAAATATTTTCATCCGCAACTTTAATTAGTTTGTTCCAACAAATCCAATAATTTAATTTTAAACCTTTGCGGACGTTTGGCGGATATATCCGCCGTAACCATTACACATCGAATCTGTGTTTAAGGATACTATTAGTATTTTTCAGAATGAGTCGTTGAGCCTCATTGATCGTTAATGCTGAATGCGACCGAAATGAAAGAAGTGCGAATTTTGCAAAATCAAAACAATAACTTCCTGCTATGATTTAGATAACAAACTGCTAAATAGTGTATCGTGTTTAAGAGTTGCCGATTTAAGTTCATTTGTAAATGCGAGCCGTATTTATCAAATGTCAAACATAAATAATAACATCCTTTTTGATATTGTGGTGGTTCTTTAATTACATGTGACAACTAAAGAATGTTGCTTGTTTAATAACGAGTATGTTTCTATTGAAACTTGAATAAAATCATATCATATACTATTTCATATGTCAATTTATTAATAATATTTTCAAAATCAGATTTGGCGGGATTTTCAAATAACAATAATAACATATTTGTTTTTAAATTTGGCGGGTTTTTTGAAATGTTAAGCTTCAACTTGAATTTATAAAAGAAATGTTTTCTTATTATATAAAATATTGAAAAATTCTCACGTTGTAGGCGACGATAATATTTTTCTGATAAATTTTGATGGGATTTTGGCGGGATTTTTGAAAAAGCTGGAGATATTCTGCTTTGCCGAATCGGATACAAAAATGAAGGCAGACATATACAATTTCATGTGTTAATTTATTAATAATATTTTTAGTAATTAATATATCAGATTTGGCGTGATTTTCAAATAACAATTTTAACAAATTTGTTTTTAAATTTGGCGGGATTTTTGTAATGTTTGAATTTATAAAATAAATGTTTTCTTATTATATAAAATATTCAAACATTTACGTGTTGTACGGGACGAGGATAATATTTTTCTGATAAAGTTTGATGGGATTTGGGCGGGATTTTTGAAAAAGTTGTAGATATTCTGCTTTGCCGAATCGGATACAAAAATGAAGGCAGACATATACAATTTCATGTGTTAATTTATTAACAATATTTTTAGTAATTAATATATCATATTTGGCGGGATTTTCAAACAACAATTTTAACAAATTTGTTTTTAAATTTGGCGGGATTTTTGAAATGTTTGAATTTATAAAATAAATGTTTTCTTATTATATAAAATATTCAAACATTCTCGTGTTGTACGGAACGAGGATAATATTTTTCTGATAAAGTTTGATGGGATTTGGGCGGGAGTTTTGAAAAAGCTGGAGAATTTCTGCTTCGCCGAATCCGATACAAAGATGCAGGCAGACACATCAAATGCGACCGAAGCGCAATGTGGACCATCGGTGCGTGTTGCATAACAATGGGGATGTCACTGGCACGGTGTTATCGATTTCGAGCACGTATCGTTCATATGGGCATAATTATATCGCTCAACGGAATGCGTTTGAATAACTCTTAAACGAAATATTTCACATACGTACAAGTGTTAAAGTTCAACGCACCGTCGCCACAACGTACACACTCATACTTGTGTATGAGTATATACAGTCGCGCGCGCGTACATACACACATACACACACGTAACTGACTTACATAACAACTTGTGCATCTCGCATCTCGTTTCCACGTGAATCGAGAAAGTTCGTTCCGTCCTCGTCTCTTCGAACGGTTTCGATAATATTTAAATAGCAACAATTAATAAATCCCGAATGAACAGACGAGGACGGCCCACGTGAAACTCGGTCGACATCGATGGTCGCATTGTTCCAAGTTTCCAGCAACTTTTCGACATCGGCTTTTCGGAAACGAGACACAATACGTCGAGAACATCAATTTGCATGTGTCATCGCCGCTGTTTCCTAATGTCGCTGTCACTTTTAACTAGTTTTCTCACTAAGTCCGAACAATAAACATTGAATTTCAATACCATTTTCTAACAGCAGACAAAGTGCATACATTAAGCAAATGTCTATATTCATCATTTAATAGTTTTTATTTGTTAGTTAAATAATTTAGAATTTTTAATTTTATACAGGATTTATTAATTAAACAATAAACATCTAATTTAACGTTTTTTATAAAGACATTAAATAATTCCTAAATTATTAAATTTATACAGGATTTATTTTTGTTGTAATTAAGTATTAAATTTTTTATATATTTATTAGGAAAATATAATATTTTAACAATTATTAATTTTATTTTATATTTTAATAGTATTTTCTTTACAACACACAGAGATGTATACAGATTTTAGGAAAAAATAAATATTTAACAATTATTAATTTTATACAGTAATTATTCTTGCACAAAATAATAAGTATTGAATTTTAATAATATTTTCTTATCATCAAACTAAGATGTATACAGCTTTTAGAAAAATGTAAATATTTAAAAATACATTGCTTTTTTATATATTTTTTTATCAATCCTTAAAATTGTGAATTTTTAACAATTATTAATTTTATACAGGAATTATTCTTGCACTAAACGAAAAGTGTTGAATTTTAATAGTATTTTCTAATCAATAAACTGAAATGTGTATAGATTTTAAGAAAATGTAAATATTTAAATTATTTAAGTTATAAGCAAGATTTTTTTTTGTTTCAAAAGACTATTGTATTCAGCAATTATAAAAATATAAATCTTTTACAATTATTAAATTTATACAGGAAATATTTTTGCAGTAGAAAAAGCTGTATACAATTATTAAGAAAATGTAAATTTTTAACAATAATTAATTTTATACAGGATTTAGTTTTGTTGGATAAATAATTAGAATTGAATTTTAATAGTATTTTTTATCTTCAATTAAAGCTGTATAAAATTATTAATAAAATATAAATCTTTAACACATAATAATTATATACAGGATATATTTTTGTTAAACAAATAATTAATGTTTAATACAAATTTTATTTGCAGAACAAAAATAGATGTATAGATTTATTAGAAAAAAATAAATATTTAACAATTATTAATTTTATGTAGCATTTAAATAGCAATAAACATTGAAATTTAATAATTTTTTTATCAAGAGAATTGGTGTTAACGATTGGTATATCAAGAAATGCAATTACATAACTTTTTAAGATGGAATTTGCTGAAGTGTTTCGCATCGTCATAAGAATTATAATGGATGAATATGAAGAATAAAATAAAACAAGGATGGATCGGATATAGGGGCTGTTACTTAGCACCTGTTGATGTATGCTGGTATTAAGGTAGTCTGAACCACATACCATAAAACCGTGATCACCTCCGAAAGCTGCTTTAAACATATTCTTACGCATCTCTTAACAGATGCAAAGAATTTCTCCTAAAGACATTTCTGAAATACTTTGAAAACTTTCTTAATTTTGTTTCTGTTAAATCTTATAATTTATTATAATAAGCTAATTTATTTGATTTGATTACGTAAATTCTATTCAGATCAATTGACGTATGTTTTCTTTAATTAAATTTATGGAAATGTTTAATGTTAATTAATTTGAACAAATTCCAACAAAAATAAATTAATATATTACAAATTTCAATTGAAAGATTTAAGGATATATTTATTAAGGAGAGTACTTAACAATTGCAGACAGCTTTATATCTATTATAAATACAAATGTATAGAGTGTAATGAGCAATATCTGCATATTTAATTGGCAATAAAATGAACGTCATTATTTCGTTCTAACTGCAACGAGGATTTATGTACATTACATAAAGTTATTATCGACTTAACTGTAAGAACAAATAAATACAATTGAAATTTAAGTGTTAATCATTCATCTTTTATCTACTAGTCTCATCAAAATTCTTCATTAATCGTTAACTATCCTTGTTTAAATTTTTTCTTCATTTTTGAAGGTGTATAATTTAGAGAAAAAACATAGATGGCGCTACAATCGAATGTTATAAATGTGGTAAATTTTATTATTATTAACGAACATTTTATTTTTTCTTGTTGTTAATTTTGGTTTGATTGGAATATTTGATGGTTTATAGTGGTATTTTTTTTTGATTGAGTAACTGGTTGGTATTTGCGGCATTAATTTGTTATTGAAATGAATCCAAATTAGAATGGGCGAAGCGCGGCTTACGTTTTGTTAATCAAATATTGATGAAACGCGAGTTTCAGTGCAGGAAACCGCTGTAACGTTATCTATTTGGGCTTCTCTCCGTCCATATCTCCTCTCGTCATCTCCTCAGCTGAATAAGCATTCTCCATCTATCAGCAAACAAACAAAATACAGGAATTTCACAAAAATTACAAAATTTTCTATCTGCTTTTCAATTCGTCCTAAGTTCCAGAATATTTTACACACAAAATAAAATTTTTAATAAGTAAATAAAATTTTACAAAATCTAAATTTTTTTTTTAATTTTAAAAATTATCAAAATTTCAAAACTGATTATCAAACATGAAATAAACTGCATAATTGGTTTGAGTATATTTTTCAAATTAATTTAAAAATCATAAAAATAAATGTAAATTTAAAAAAAAATTTTTTTTTTAATTTTTTTGTGTTGAGTATTTTCAACAAAGTAATCGAAACGTTGGGATTGTTATTTAAGATGCGGTTTGGTAACCAGATTTTTTTTCGGTGCGTTAAGTACCGAAGAGGAGTCGAAGAGAAATTGACTTTTTGAAGCGGTTAGGTTGTAAACGCGCTCGCTCCGTGCTTTTCGGTACGAAATTTTGATTTACAATTTTACCAAGAAGCGGTGCTGCCTTTACGGCTGTTCGGTCCATTCAAATTAACTTTGACGAAAAAAATAAATAATATAAAGGATTCGTTTCGAATCCTGTCCTCGGTAATAATAATAATCTATTTTGATTTACTGCCTCTCTTTGAAATCGAAATCTAACTGCACTTTACGTGCTTTTATTAGAGTTTTTAAGTTTCTTTCTTTCAGTGCATATATTTTTTGCTGCAAGCCGCGCACTGTTATCTTCAAATTACGCAATAAACTTTCTAACTAAATAGGAATTGCTTGTAGACTAAAATCCCGAGCACGAACAAATGTTTGCCAAGGAAATAAATTCCAGTGACGAATTTGTGGAATGCTTAAGACATTTTACACAATACAACATTAACTGCGTTATATAACTTATTTTGTAAAGTGATGAACTTTTAGACAAAATTTTAATAAATTTATAAAATACAAGAATTTACTTTGACTTCTTACTTTAAAGGAAAACTGCTGTCAATATAATAACATTGACAGCTGTCATATCTATGTAGCCATTGATTTTGTCATAACAAAAAAAATTAATAAATTTATAAAATATAATTATGAGTATTCCCTTTTATTTCTTACTTAAAGATAATCTGTTACTTATTTTGATTACTTATAAATTAATTTATGCTGTAAGTCAAACATGACATAAATGTTTACTTTTGGTTGTCAAACTGATAACATTGACAGCTGTCAATTCAGTGTCAAAGTGTGCTGATATTGATATTGTCATAACAAAAAAAATTACATAATATAATTACTAGAATTCGGTTTTATTTCTTACTTTAAAGGTAACCTATTACTTATTTTGTAAGTTACATTTATTACTTATAAATTAATTAATGCTGTAAGTCAAATATGACATAAATGTTTACTTTTGTTTATCAATCTGAAAAAATTGACATTGACAGCTGTCATATTTACGTTTATTATTTTTTAATTTTAAATATTTTACTTGTACTGTTCGAGATTAAAGTTATTAGGTTTCATGTACTTTTATAAAAGCGTGATTAACTTTTAACGAGTTTCGAAAAGCTCGCGTTTGAATATGTATGCAGTTTGTGCGTTGAATTTCCATGTTTTTATGTTTTGTGAATATTCACCTCGAGTCGTCGGAGTTGGGTGGAGGAGGATGAAATGTGACTTCGTATGTGTGTGTGTGTGTGCGCGTCTCCCCAACCCTAAGAGACTACTAGTTTGTTGTTTGCGCCAACCGTAATCCTGCCGCAAAACTGTTTGCACTCAAATAGTTTATAGTTCTCGCTATATTTACCATCCCCTAACTACAATAGATAAAGACAGATGAATGGATGGATGGAACAGAAGGAACGAAGCGAAAAAGACGCACGTTCGACTGGATTTAGATAATCCACCCTGCACACAGATTGAGGGAATGTTAATTAATGTTGATTTATTGAAAATCCCGGATTAAACAAATAATGCGACTCGACTCGTGCCACTGCTGTTTTCTTAATTTCAATTTAATTAATTTTAACTGGATTTCAGTGCAGATTGATTTCTCCTCTGCATTACATTTATCTATTTCATCCTATTCATTTTCCTATTATTAATAAGATAGTAATTAATATTTATTTACAAAATATATAATCATGGCATATCTAACTCAAAGTTAAGTAGCTTACGATAATTTATAGATTAGGTTAGTTTGAATTAACTAACCTTAATATACATTTGCTAAGGTTAAGTAAACTTTTAGGTTTGATTAAATTTGATAATGTTAGCTTACATTAATTTTACTAAAGTTAGGTTAAGTTACATTGATTATGGCTTGAGATAGCTAAAGTTAGATTTTTTAAGTTTACAATAAGTTGTAGGTTAGGTTTTTATAAGGTTTATTAAAAGTAGCTTAAATTTGCCAAATTTGGTAATTGTAGTTTAAATTAATTAAGGTTAGTTTAATTTATGTTTACTAAGGTTATATAAAATTAACTATAGTAGTGTGGTTAGGTTAGTTTAAAAGTTAGGTCAGATTTAATTTGATAATGTTAGCTTAAATTAACGTTAATAATGTTAGGTTAGGTTAAATTTGTTTTGGTTTGATATAGCTAAAGTTAGGTTAGTTTAACTTTCTTAAGATTACATAAATAAGATTTATTGAGGTTTAATTTGTTAATATTAATTTTGTAACCAATAAATTAAGATTAGATTAGTTTAAATTTTTCTAAGATTAGAATAACTTTAGTAAGTTTCGATTAGATTAACATTGGTGTAGTTAAGTTACATTAAATGAGCTAACCTTAATATACATTTGTTAAGATTAAGTAAAAAAGTAAGGTTAAATAACAAAAAAAGTTAGGTTAGCTGAATGTAATTAAGATCATTTGGAAAGTCTATAATGTAAAGTTTGAAATTAACACTTTTTTTGAATTTTTACCGAAATTACCGGTACTTTTTTTTTTGTCAAAATTTACCGGTAGTGTAGATTTATTTGGAATCTGTTACAATTTCTGGAATTTAAATAAGATTAGGAAAGTTTTTAATATAAATGGAAAACATAAGTTTAAAATTTGTTGAAGATTTTGAATTGTTTTATTTTAATTTATATAAAAAAAAATAAATGTTGTGAATTGAAAGTAGATTGAAGAATTGTTATTGAAGATGATGGCTTTTAACTGGTTTCGTATCCCAAAAATAATGCAGAGAAATAGCATCGATGACAAAGGTAATCTCATCTAGACGCAATCAATCAAACGTCAAGCAGCTGATCCAGTTAGAGGTGAGCTGTCACATCGTGTTTAGGCTGTTTTACTTGTCTCTTTGCCTTCTTCATCCGCAGTTTGTCAAGGTGATCGGAATGGAGAGGAGAGGCGATTCGTGAATGCGATTTTTACCGTCGCCGCAAAATTAATTATCGTTACGTAACCGTCCGTTCGCGGACTGCATACACGTACATCCATACACATGCACACAATTAACGGTAAATGGAAGAGGAATGGTCAATTTGTATGGACGGGGATTGGTCCAGAAGCGACTTCCTTCCCTCCTCGCGCTCTTAAGCTACTTGCACTTTCCATGCAGCGTGAAACCAATCAATTCCGCAATTAATTCGACATTACGTTATTATTAATAATACACCGATGGAAAGCGGAGATGGTGATGATGATGATGATGATGATGATGGAGTTGGTGGAAAGAGGTGACGATGAACTTGAGTTTGTGCGAATTGAATGGGTGGTGGTGGTAACGAGAAAGAGGTTTCGGGAGGATAGGGATGGGTCGAGGGAGGATTCCTGGAGTCCGAGCAAGACGCAGAAAGAAGGTCCAGTGACACCGTTGGATCGGATCATTGAACCTCCAGTTCTGGCCAGAGTGGAGATCGAACGAGATCCGCCGCCGCCGCCGTCGTTCGTTGCAATTCACAAATCATATTGGGTTTTACCAAAAGACATTCTTCCGTTCCTCTCTCTACTTCCCTCCCCATCCCTAACCATATATACATTACAATCCATTTTATTGATTTCTTCACTTGCCTCGCAGATAACGCACACAAGAAGAACCAAAAAAAAAAAATGAAAAGAATGAAGAGGAGGTGAAGAGAAAGAAGGCAGCATGAAATAAAACGTTTGTTCAATCAAGATAATGTTTTGGGCCTCGAACACCTTGCGGGTAGATAAGGTCGCAGCTGCCCCCTTGTTTGGACAAGGCCCCATCCTATCAATCCGATGTCTTCGTTTTATTTTGGCGAAAATACTGCTGAAAGTGGTGGAGGTTGTGAAGAGGTAAAGGGAGAAGACGACGACGAGCAGGAGGAGGAAGAAGAAGTGGACACGCAACCGTCTCAGGAGGCCCCCGGAATGGTCGAGCTTTTATTTTAATTGGAGAAAGGCCTTCTCCACTTCCGGTGACCATCTTCCGCCAGCTGCTTATCCAGTGCAAACAAACAACTAATTCTATTTGCTTTGCTTCAAGTGTGTGTACTCTACACGTGCTGTCGCGGATCGTGCAAAGTACTACATTATATTATCCATGATCATCATCAAGCACAACTATACAACACAATAATTTAAACTGTTACAAAATTAAAACACATTTGCAAAGAAAGTAAATATTTATTAAAAGTATTACTTCACTCTAACGACAATTTCCTTTATATAATATTTACAATATTATATACATTTCCGTTAAAAAAAAATAGATATACCAAAGTCGACAATCAAGGTCACATTTCATCATTTACAATAAGACATCTAAAATATTTTAGTAAAAACCGTTTAACCGATAAATTACCGGTATTTTTTTATAATCAGTTGCGTTGTGTCATTAAAACATTTAGTCATATTTAATGAAAGACACAACAGTTTTGGTTATTTTAAAATCTAAAGCTTCTACGACTAAGTTTATAGGTAGAAATGTAGATATGGATTTATACAGAAATTACCGGTAATTCTTGTGGAATTTACCGGTAAAAAAACCGTAATAAATATAAATTAGAAGTGTAGAATCAATTTATTTATGTAATAGTTGAGAGAAGATTAAAATAACTCTTAAAACTTTAAGAGAGTTCTTGTATGAAATACTTAAAACTGCTGATTCAGACAAGCGCCTGTAACAGGATTTTATTCAGACTAGGTTTTACATTGTTTTCATGCTGGAAGAAAGGAGGTTTATTGCATTTATTCGGTGATCAGTTTTCGCTCAGTTCCGAAACTTTTCCTGCAGTCTTCTCTTCTCTTCTCATCTCTTCAGACAGGCAGAATGCAATTTTCCCCCATTCACGAAATCTCGTTTTCCGGCGATTTTTCTCGACCAGCATGCATTCGCCTTCCCTTTCCTTCCATTTCCCAAAATAAAACGGCCTGGCCCTTATCGCCGCGGATCCATTCCGAAACTTTGTTACCAGTTCATCCAAGGGTCGTTACAACGGTCACACACAATTCAAGCAATCGCAACTTTTAATTGCTCGGCAACAACAAGAAAAGGGGTCTAAAAGAAAATAGAATTGAAAAGATTTTTTTATTATTGTATATCGAAAAGGGCGTTAATCTTTGTTCGCTTTGCATATGGGGATTAGGTCTTCAAAGGGCGATTCCTTCTGTTCTCAGTGGAACAATGCGTTTGTAAGGAGAGAGGAAGATCCGGTGGAGGAATTCTGCATTTTCCGGTAGAAACGAAATCGAACAAAGTAAATAGATTTTTTTTCCTTTGATTCGATGGGTTTTGGAGATACGTAATCTGATTTCTATATATTTTTTCTTCGATTGTTGCGTATAACTGATTCATTATAGCTATTTGCTGAATGGATGGGAAAAACGAGATAAAAAGCCTGTGACCCAATATCAGAACGTAACACACGTGCATTTGCACGTGTTGGAAGCCCTTTTTTATTTATATATATTTTTCTTGCGCAACACAAAGACTCTCCCTTTATTATTATTATTACCATTCTTTTTACTACTAAAGGTTTGTGCGTGTGTACTTTTTTTTTTAAAGAAAAAAATCCCCTCGCTCAAAAACCAAGGTTATTTTTTTACTCTCTCGAACTTCATTGAGCTTTTCAGTGGAGTTTTTCGTCCTTTTCGCCTCTCCTTTGTTCGTACTTCTTCTGCTCAAGTAGATGCGACGCAGGAGAAAAAAAAGGGAACTGGACATAAAGCGAAAACGAGTTTATTTGGGTCACAGTGGTAAAATAAAACTGGAGTACCGAAATGGATATGGAAAATTATGGGGCCCTTCCATCCATCGTTCAACAATCGGAAGAAGATTCGGTTTGTGTACGTGTAGTCAGTCCGGATTTTTTTTATGTTCGTTTATAATTTGAATGAGCGGAACTGGGTTGGGCCATAATTGTTTCGGGGGATCGTCTCCATCAAACCCTGACCCAAAGCAAAAACATCACCAGGACAAGCATTCATCATACTCTATTTTTATTTATTTATTATTGTTGCTGTCTTTTCATTATTGGATTAATTCATTTTGGCGTAAACTCGTTTGGCATTGCATGTCGGAGGCGACAGTTGGTGGATTGGTTCGATGGTGGATGGAGGAGGCATTTTTCTCTCTTTAAAAATAAAGGTGTTCTTCGCGGAACGGCGCGTTTTTCGGTGTAAACCGTGTGTGTAAGATGTAATAAAAGGAGGCGGAAACATGCCCGAAGAGAATAAAAACAAAATGTACAGCAGGAATATGCGAACAGTGTAAATAAACGTCGGTGAAGAGGAGAAAACTCTGCGAGAGGCAGAAGGTCCGATGAGGAGGAGAAAGAGGAGGAGACCCCGAATGCCTTTTCTGCGCTCCGCAATTTCCTTTCAAATAACAAACAACTCGGATGCATTGTGTGTGTGTCTGCGTTTTTATGCATGTGTGTGTGTGTTCCACCACCTTTTGTCGGATCTACCGAAAAAAGGTCGACAAACTTTTACTACCTGCACGGATTCGAACTATTTACCTAAAAATAAAAGTATGGACTATTAAAACTTCTTCTCTAATTCCCAAGTTCCGAATTCTTGCCGCTCAATCCAAATACCTGCGGCTACATTTTTCGAATTTCATTAGTACTATAAATTTTTAGTAGATGGCGTCACCAATAAATACTTAATACATACTTTCATCACAACAAAACTTCAGTATAGTGTACATTCCATTAAGAAAATTAATATTTTAAGTCATTTTTTTATTATAAGAAGATATACAAATTATTACACAAACCAATATCGATTTTATCTAATTCAAACTAAATAGCTGTAGTATGTATTTATGTTACTACATACAGTTTTTGGTAATTAAATTATTCAAATGAATTATTTTTGTGAAAAATATTAGTACTTCAACTGTTTACTAGATGGCGTTTCAAATAAATACAAATTAATTACTATTATTTGTGACAACTTCATTCAAATTTAATAATAGCTTCTTTCACAACTAACAGTGGTACTTTTATAAGTGTTATATGTAATTATTTTAATACAAGTTACTTGTCAAGTATCATGTAGACAAGGAAATTTTTTATTAATTTTGCATTTTCGAAAACTTTTGGTAATTACATTATCAAAGTGAATTAAGTTTTTAAAAATATTAGTTATTTAAAATTTTACTAGATGGCGTTTAAAGTAAATAAAAATTAAGTTCACTTTAAGAATAGCAAAATTAGTAGTAGTATTTCCAAGTATTAAGTGTAATTATATTTACACAAGTTACTAGTCAAGTTTTTCGTAGATAACTCCTGATTAAACAAGTATATTAATACTTGTCAAATATCTAAATTTTCAAAATTGTATATTATTTATTGAATACAGAATTTTATTGTATTGAAAAACCATTTATTCAGTGCAGATGAATCGACCCGAGACGACTAGTGTTGTAAGTTTTAACAATTTAAAGTAATAACAACGTGAAGAAATTGCAGCGTGTAACGGGGACGTACATGTCCTCCGGTCTAAGGGCATGGTTTATTAAAGTGTTTATTACACGCTTTTCGCCCCTTAGTTCAAAGAAAGAACTTGCAAATAAATAAGAAAGTGCTCTCATCATTGTACACGCTCGTTATATTTCGTTATATTCTCGCCAAGCCATCATAACAATCCACGGATGTAAAGTGCAGACTCGAAGGTTACTCATGCAATTTACTTAAACAGAATGTTAATTAACAATCGATATTAAAAAAATTATTTATTATAAATAAATAATTTAGACTACAACGAGCATTGAGATTCCTCATTGTTTGTTGTTATATAAAATTTGTTTATTGCATTTTGATTGTGTTGTTTGGATGATGGAGGAATGCGTATGTAATTTGCAAAACAAAGTGTTAAATTCTTATGGGGAATGCATTATTCGGTGGACGTAAGATGAGTATTTAGACATGGTAAATCACCCACATAATTACAACACACCCAATGGGTAATTGCATCTGAGTCATTCGATATATTGGAAGGCTGTTGAACTAAACTATCGAGTTACACGCGAGTCTCTCTGCATCGTCGGTACACACACACACTCATATACATCTATATTCTACAACGCAGCACAACAAGAGACTGGTATAGTGAGGAGACGAAGAATGGAAAATGAAATTTAAACGGCCGATGGAAACCAAAAACGAAGCAAAAAGAAATTGCGAAAAACTGGATGAAACTTAATTCTTAACCTGCATCCAATACGATTTCTTCTTTTTTTGATCAGTTTTTAAATTAAAAAACACGTAAGGTTTTACTTTCGTTCACTTTGATCCCAGACAGATTCATAAACAACTAAGTTTACTTTTCATCAGCAAAAATCTTATTTTTACAATTTCAGAAATCCAAATTATTAAAAATATCTGCATAACAAAGGAGTTCTACTAGGTCTTATCTAAAACATAAGTAACAATTATTTTTTTATCAATTAATAATCCTTGAAACTACTTCCATTAATAGGAGTTCCTCAAGGCAGCTTACTGGGTCCTACCGGCCACAACAAAATAACAACCTTTACTAAAAAATGTATGTAGTTACAAAGATGATCTTTTTTATAACCAAATATTTGTAGGATTATCAACAAAATATAAAGAAAAACTAACTTAGTAAATTATGAAAATAAAAAATCTAGTGAATACTTCTCAGTGAAAATAATTATTATAAACATTTTTAAATATAACTGTTTTAATGTAATTTACTTAATGAATAGAAATTTAATTGAATTTCTAGAATTTAAAAGGAGTCCCGCAAGGTAGCGTACTAGGTCTTACCCGACAATTACTTTAAAATAATCTTTGTGAAAAATGTTGTAACTTTATCAAAAAATTTATCAAAATAATTATTTGCATAGACAAAAAAATGGTTTAATTATAAATTTCTTATACATATATGTTGATATTATAATTTAAAATAAAAAAAACTACAAAGTTTTTTTGTAGTAGTAATAAATATTTATTTGTATCATAGTTTATACACTTTAATAACAGCTTACAATAATTATTACCATTTTTTATATAATAAAAGTTGTTGTGATTTAAATAGGAATAAAATGGATTTATATGAATGTAGTTCATTTTGTGTATGTGTTATATAACCTGCGGCTCATAGATCCTTAACATGCGAATATACAATAAAACGTTATTGCCACGATCTGTTAGCTACACATGTAGTAATAATATATATTATATAATAACAGAAATTTACATTTCCTACGCACGTGTTAGCAAAATTTATAATAGAAGAAACTTATTTTCGATTAAGATAAATTTATATTATTTCATGCAATTACTTAATACAACATAAATAATAATATTTTTTATTCTATTAAAATTTTCTTGTTATTAAAATAATTTTTGTCTTTTTCTTGAAATGAAAATAATAAGTATTTACTTACGGTTTTCGACTAATTTAAGTCAAAGTTTCCACAATGCTTTTGTGGTTTCATAATTGTTATGAGCAACAGTTTCTCTTAAGCAGTTCCGGATTGACGCTCGAAAGGGTCTTCTCAAAGCGTGCCCTTTCCACAGCGGGTTTCACGTAATCAGCACCCATTTAGTTACTGCAAAGTTTGTGTCTCGTCTTCATGAAATCATCTTTGAATTGTTGAACTTTGCGTGTTTCTTCTTCCACACTTTCAATCCAAAAAAAAATGTTTAAAATAAAAATTAAATAAAATAAGGATATTAAAATTCATTTTCTAAATTTATTTTTAAATGTTAAAATAAAGTTAAAATTAGTTTTTTGATACAAATTAGGATGTTTTAAATAAAAATTAAATAAAATTAGGAATTTATGTTTCGTTTTTATTAAATCGCTGAAGTTTCTGTTTTCTTGTTCCCAGATCAATTTTAAAGCCTCTATTAATATTGTATTATAAAATAAAGTTAGAATTTAATTACAAATTCAATTTTCAAAATTTATTCATATTTTTTATTTATTATAAATTTTCTATATTTGAATTTTATATTTTTGTCAGTTATCACATATTCAGTTTTATCGATATTAAATTACAAATGTTGTAAAACTATTATATAAAAATAGAAATTTGCATTTTTTTATTATTAAATCACAATTTTTTAATTAAATTATTGAAAAATGTATTTAATTTTTTTTTTTTTTTTGTAAAAATTAAATAAATTTACTAATTTGTGTCTAATCTTCATGATCTCATGTTTAAATTTAGATTTGTTACAAAAAGAAATTTGATACAAACCAAAAAAATAATTTAAATAAAATCAGGAATTTTTGTTAAATTATATTTAAATCGCTGAAATTTATGTTTTCTTGTTGCTAGAATATTTTTAAAGCTTTCATCAATATTAAATTATAAAATAAAGTTAGAATTAAATTAAAAACTCTATTTTTTATTTTTTTAAATTTAATTAATTTTTTTGTAAAAATTCTTTTTTTGTAAAAATCAAATATTTTTATGAAATCATGTTTGAATTAAGATTTATTACGTACTAAATATTAAATTCAAGGAGAATATTGGATATTTTTTTAGATTTTGCTGTAAAATAATAATTAGTAATTTTAATATTTTCTACTTATTATTCGACGGTCTTAAAGGACTTTAAATATTTTTCTATTATTAAATTATAGTATTTACAATATATTAGAATGTATTTAGTTTGTGTAGATTTATTGTAAATTTGTTGCAAGTATTAGGTTTTTTTTTTGCGATCGTTAAGGATGTTAATGTTTTGCATATTTATAATAAAATCGATGAATTTTGATATTTTATCAATTTACTAACTGCAGTTATTTATAGGAATTGTACGTGTCTAGCATCCAAGTGTTTACGAGAGTGAGTGCGCGAGTGTGCAAATGATCTTCGCATAGATGAGGAGAGTTTAGCAATTTCCTGCTCTTGAGACGTTTGTGTGTGCATTCGGGAGCAGTTAGTGAAAGGGGAATTTCAACTTGGAAGGATAAATCATCCACGCTAGATGTGGCAGCGATTATTTTAAAGGAGCCTCCGATATATGTATGTGTTATTCATATTTGCATTTAGCTCTAGGACTCGTACATATATAGATATATATATATATACTTGCATCCAAAACGGATCGCATAAATTCACATCCAGAAAACGGCTCTCAACCAAAGTGGAACTAATTTCCACTGGAACGAATTAAACTTGCGATCGTCGTTCAATAATTGAATGAAAATCGTCGAGCACGAAACCCAAACACCAACGAACACGACAAAAGTAAATAAACACATATAAAAAGAGAAAAATATTATAGTTACAACGAGTCTCCTGAAAACTACAACTTTAGCAAAAATGAAACATTAAAAATATAGTTTATTGATATTTTAAATGATTTATTACCAATTTTTCATTATTAAAAATTCATACCGTATTCGTCGAACTGTATTCGTCATATGGTCTGAAGGTAACATTCAAATATTTTTTTCCATAAATCGTCTTTAAATTTGAGGTGCGTCTTATGGTCTGAAATAGAACTTTAATGGAGTAAAATTACTAAGTAAAAATTTCTCTTATATCTGCATTGTTTATGAATATATAAATACTTCGAATAGTGCGGATAATAGATTTTATGATTATCAGAAATATTTGCAACCGGACTAAAAATGTTATAGTACTACGATTCTCCTGAAAACTACAACTTTAGCAAAAATAAAACATTAAAAATATAGTTTATTGATATTTTAAATGATTTGTTACCAATTTTTCATTAATAAAAATTAATACCGCATTTTTCGGACTATAAGATGCACTTTTTTACTTAGAAAAATGGACTCAAATTTTGGGTGCGTCTTATGGTCCCAATTTTTCATTAAAAAAATTCATACCGCATTTTTCGGACTATAAGATGCACTTTTTTACTTAGAAAAATGGACTCAAATTTTGGATGCGTCTTATGGTCCGAAGGTAACATTAAAATGTTTTTTTCAATAAATCGTCTCTTATAGTCCGAAATATTTCATTACATAAAATTCATAAACTTTAATGGAGTAATATTACTAAGTTCAGGTTACTCTTATATTTGTATCATTTATAAATACGGAAATACCTCGAATAGTGCGGATAATAGACTCAGGAATATTTAAAACAGGACTAATCGAGGATTCTAAAACTGCATTTGATGCTGACAATTAATTTTTAGAATTTGATGAAAACGACTGCCTTTTTAAAGAGAGAAGTGCTATTAGTTCAGAAAAATGAAACATTGTTTATTGATATTACAAACATCAATACTCGAATAGTGCGGATAATAGGCTCAGGAATGTTTGAAACCGGACTAATCGAGAACTTTAAAATCGCATTTGATGCTGAAAATCAATTATCATAATTTTATGAAAACTTTTTAACGAGAGAAGTGCTATTACTATTAGTTCAGAAGTCTTCTGAAAAATGCAAATCTAGCAAAAATGAAACATTGTTTATTGATATTACAAACATAAACACTCGAATAGTGCGGTTAATTGGTTCTTTAAAAGTGCATAAATTAAACATAATTTTTGATGATGACAGTAAATTATTAGAATTTAATGAAAATACAAATAATTAAATTTTTCAAGAAGTGTTAATACTTTAAGTTTGGATTAAAGTGTATAAAAAAAAACATAGACACAAGTAAATAAATACACAAATAAAGAGAGAAATGCTATATTTCAGCAAATTTATAACGAATCTTCTGAAAAATACAAATCTAGCAAAAATGAAACATTTTTTATTGATATTATAAACAATTTTTTTGGAGTAAAATATTCATGTTAAAATTTCTCTTAATCTATTATACTTATAGTGCGTATAATTGGTTTCGCATATAGAAATAATAGTAGAAATAATTAAGAATCAAACTACATTAAAATCTTAAAAATCTTATTGAATTGAAAAATATTTTTTTATATTTACAAATAATCAGAAAAAATAATATAAAAATATAATATGTTAAAAGCAAATTATTACAAGTAGATTATATTCAATGATTATAATACATTATGAGAATTTGATGAAAAACTAACAATTTTTTAATAAAATTTTTAAAAAAAATCTCAAATAAAAAAAAACGAGCATTATAGTCAACCAAACTACATCATTTTACTTTCCTTCTTAATTAATTAGAAAAAATACTAATACTTAAAATCTTATTGAATTGAAAAATAGTTTTTCATGTTGATATTGATTAATTTATTAAATTTGTATATTTTACAAATAATTAGAAAAATTAAAATTATTAGAATTGGATGAAAAACTAATAATTTTATTTATATTCATTTCCAAGAAGAGCTCAGACTACTTCATGCTTGACATAAGATTGGCAATAAACTAAGTATTCACAATATATATTTTTTTATACTTTTACCTTATAAATAATTGATTTTTTTTTTGTAAAATTAAAAGAGAAAATAATTAACTAATATAATTATATAATTTATATTTATTATTATAACTATACGTAAAAATATATAAATAAAAAATTTAGTTAAAAAAATATAAACAAATAAAAAATTTGAAAAATGCTTTAATTAATTGATCATAAATAAATGTGTGAGTTGTAAAAAGTGATATTTAAAGTTTAGTTTAGTGACAATAAACAGTACATTTATTATTAAATAATATACATTGTCTGCAAAGCCATTACATTCCATAAAACGCCGAAACAAATCCCCTTTTCCCATCAAAACGCGATACAGAATGACCAAACGAAACTATTGCACTAAAACCGAATAATTTATTGTTGGAATTTCGGCCGTAAATGTATGTTTTTATTATAGCAAAACAATAATTTATGTGTTTTACGAGAAAACATAACTGCGCTGGTTTTGCTAAAGGAAAAAGGAGAAGGATTCGAGCCGAGTCCAGCGAAAATCTCTAAACTTTGATTTCCACATATTTTTCTTTCTCCATTTATTTGTTGCTTTCCAGTTTTATGGACGCGAACTATCGTAAAGCAACAACGCACAGCATCGACATTCGTTATGCAATCTCACTCTAACTGTGCACATTCGTGTCTGCAAAAGCTTAATTTATAGCCGATAGTTTACAACAATATTTCGATTTCCCTGAAAGCATTATCAGTTTCAAATTTTCACCATTAATAAATGATATACCACCTTACAATAACTCACTCATAAATTACGTAATGTAATTATATTAATTAAAGTTAAGTAAAGTTTTTGCGAAAAGATTTTCTATATTAAGTGGTTATAGGCAACTTTACGTGCAGCGACTATACAATTTTGTAAGAGTTGATTGCATAATATTTTGCCTATATCAAATTAATATTTTTTTCTTTTCACAATTAAACTTAAAATTTTCATTAATTATAAATACTACAAATTACGAAAATTTTGATTATTTAACATTAAATTAATTTAAATGATTATGATAACTAAATTTCCTTAAATTAAATATTTTTGTTTAAGGAAGAATAGGTTAGGTTTTTTTTAGGTTAGGTTGGATTATTTTTTCAGTTATATTCTATAGATTGAGTTTGATTAAATAATTTTGAATAACTGTGGAACAGATGTAAATGTAGATTTGAACAGCGTTTTATTTTGAAGTGTGTAAGGATTTAAAGGATAATAAAAGAGCTGTAGTCAGACAACAATACTAGTAAATCAGGGATTAAACACGCTGTGAAGGCTGAAAAATTAGAATGTTATTGTAAACTGGTGTCGGGGAACGGGAGAACATGAAGTGACGTGAATAGCGAAGAATTCAATGGGAGGAATCAACATGTGGAGAGTTCAGACCTGAATCAAGCGAGTCCACTTCCGGAACGCGCGACTTCCGGAAGAGGCCTTCTCTCCATCCACCCTCGTCGTCTCCTCCATCACAACCGACACTTTTTCCTCTCTTTATTTACACTTTTTTTTTTCACGGAATAATAACAATTTATGTATGCATTATATAAAGCTCAGCGAACTTCGGAGGTAACGATGCGAGGGTAATGCTTCTTCCTGGACATTTATTTTTTATGCCTCATTTGGCTTTACATTGTATTGGAAACCCGCAGCGACGAGGAAAGGGTGGAAAATTTGCACCTGTCCCCATTTTAACGGAAAGGAGACGTAAAGAATAAAAAAAGGAAAAATTGTGACGATAATAATAATAAGAATAATTTAGTGTTTTTTTTTTATGTCCGGAAAGCAGAAATTAAGCGATAAATCAAAACTCAATCACGGCGCACGTGTTGAAATCACCCCTGCGAAGAAGTGAAAAAAAAATAATAAGAGAGGAAACGGAAACAAATAAAATGGGTTTCCGGAGTAAAGGGAAGAAGAAAAAAAAATTATTACACTTTACGTAATTGATTTATGTTAATTATTATTTGTTGTTTCGAACATCAATTGTGCGCAGCGCTTTTCGAACTAGGGGATTCCCCTTTTGGTGCAATTAATTCAGTTGAAAATTGATACGTATTAATCGGGCTTAATTAAAAACGCATCGGCATTTAATTGCTCGTCGATTTATTAAATTATATCGGAAAACATTTTCACTGTGTAATTCCGTTTGGACGTTTTATTGTTACGTTTATGGTAATAAAAAATAAATAAATAATGGTACCTGTCGGAAATGTTAAATTGCAATTTGACATGCAATTAATTTATTTAAATAACAGAGGTGAAATTTGAATTGCTTTGCAGATCAAACAGTTTTAATGACAAACCAAAATTTATTTTATGGATTATCTGAAAATGTTGGAGTTCTAATTTATGAAGCTGCTATTTCGATTCTAAATAATGTTTGAAAACTAAAAAAAAATCGGAAACCGTTTTAATTATAAAAATTAATAACTTAATTAAGAAAAAAATTAACAAAATTATTAATTATATTATAAAAAGTCATTTATAATTCATGTATAAAATCGTGTGTAAAAACATTGAAAATACATCAAATATTAAGCATAGAATTCTGTTCGGAAACCGAGGTGTTGTTATCTTTCAGAATTATGCTCATAAACCGAAGCTAAATTATTAATCTTAGAATTTTGTTCGGAAACCGAGGTGATTTATTTTTTTGGAATTATGATCATAAAACGAAACTTTTGAGAGGTTCCATTGTACATAAAGTACTTTTTAGTAAGTAGTATTAGTGACTTTTGGAAAAATTTGCTTAATATTACCAAAACTAATGAATAAAGTTATAAAATTCATTAAAATTACCAATTAGAAAATTAAAAAATACTGAAAAACATAAATTATTAACTTGGAATTTTGTTCGGAAACGGAGGTTTTTTTTTGGTTTCTCATTTAAGTTTGAGAACAGATTTGTTTGGGAGATTGGAATATTGTTCGGAAACCGAGTTGTTTTTTTGAAATTTAAGTTTGAGAACTGAATTGTTTGAGATGTTCCACTGTTCATAAATTTACTTTAAAAATCTTTAAGTCTTTAAATTAATCACTTATGAAATGCGATTGCGTTAAATATATGATGTAACAATTATTATACTTCAATTACCAAAATTATTGTCCATGATTAGAAAATCGATACGTATTATTTGAATCATCCGATTATTAGATGTGTAGACTATTATTAACAAGAGATTATAATTTAATGTGAGTTTACGAACATATCCATATCATTTCCACATTGTACGGACGTGTTAATAATTCAGCATTACGACAGCAATAAAGATTGCAATTGAAAGGCGGTCGGATTGTCTACCAGTTTTGATCTGCATTTTGCAAATTAGAAACAATTGCATCAGGATAATACGGCTCTGATAAACGTACATATACTGCAATAAGTGTACTTCAATTGCACACGTTCCCTGAATTTATATTTAACGATTTCGGTTCTTATCACGTGCCACTGGAGGCGCTCCTATCGGAAATTACAGCAATACCGGAAACTTCGATAATAATAGTTCGAATCTTACTTCGAAAGTCTGACATACATCATAAGTTTACTAAAATAGTTACATGTTATAATTACAATTAGATTTGCTATGACACTTATTTGGCAGCTGTCAATTTTACATTTTTGATGTTAGCATGACAGGTGTCACAATATGACGTGAAATTGACAGTTATCATTTTTATTGACAACTGATACTAATAGTTGGTATATCTTTATCAAAGCTATAAGAAATAAATGATACTTAAATAAGTATTTTTAAATGGAGATTGACAGCTGTCAGTTTTAATGGTAACGAAAAATTAAGTCACAAAATAAGATTTTTATAAAAAATGAAGTTGAGAATTAATATTATCGTTGAGGTGTTTATCAAACGCGTTAAGTGCTGGCAACTTATTACGTAATCAAATCTCAAATGGTCCATACTAATTGCTCTTGGGACTAATTACAGCGGAGAAGTGTGAAGAGAGTGAGTCTCCAGAGGAAGTTTTTCGAAGTTCAAAACTTGTCCACAATACGAAAGCGTCGTGACACGGTGGTAACAAAGCAACCGGCTGCGATTTATTCAAGAGCATGTTAGAAAAATAAGAAGAAATTTGCCTTTGAAACAAATCTATGGAAAGTTTCAACGATAATTACTAAATCTGCTAATGAATCTTGATTTTTTTTGTTGCTGTAACTATTCAATCGGTGGTATTGTTCAAAGTTTTCTTAACATATTCATGGCTTATGTAACTTGTGATCTGTTTAGTTGCGAAGTAGTAAATAATTAGTATTAAAGCATCTTCATGATGCAAAATACACATTTTACGCCACAGGTATTATATGTGACAGCTGTCAAAAATAGTTGTCAAATTTTTACAAATGTTTTTAAATCTTTCTGTTTAGTTGCGAAGTGGTAAATAATTAGTTTATAGCAACAAGGATATTAAAGCATCTTTATGATGCAAAATACAAATTTAACGCACAGGTATAATAATGTGACAGTTGTCAAAAATAGTTTTCAAATTTTATACCACTGGTATAATAATGTGACAGCTGTCAAAAATAGTTGTCAAATTTTTACAAATGTTTTTAAATCTTTCTGTTTAGTTGCAAAGTGGTAAATAATTAGTTTATAGCAACATAGATATTAAAGCATCTTCATGATGAAAAATACAAATTTTACGCCACAGTTATAACAATGTGACAGTTGTCAAAAATAGTTGTCAAGTTTTACACCACAGGTATAATAATGTGACAGCTGTCAAAAATAGTTGTCACATTTATACAAATGTTTTTAAATTATTCGCGGCACATAAACAAAGTTAAAACTTGCGAAACATTTGGCGGGAAATTCAAATTTATAAATTTGCTAAATATATATTTTTATCAGTTTTATTTACATAATGGAAAGAGAAGTTGAATATTATAATTTAAATATATGAAAGTAATTTGTGTATGAAATGTAAGAAGATAATAAATATTGGCTTAGTGAGTAAGATAAGAAGTTAGTAAATGGATTTAGTTGTAGATATGATAAGAAAAAAAATCTTTTTGTTGGAAACTCCGTTGATGGCTGTCATGGAAAATATTGGCACTTTGCGGTGGATGCGCCGGGGCGCCGTAAATAAATAATAAACATTAATTTATTTATTTGTTTGGCGCGGAGTTTGGGATTAGTTTAAAGGGATTATCGTGTGCGGAGCGGGGCGAGTTTTCGACTGAAATAGACAGACTTACGCGAAGTGGAGCAGAGATAGAAATATAAAGAATCATAGGGAGGAGATGAGCAGGGGAGAGAAAGATAAAGAGAGAGAGATGGAAAGGATATCACGTCCTTCTCCATCTTTTGTGCGAGTGTCGCGAGTCGTGGCGACGGCGGCCTACTCGGGATAAAACTTTTCAAATTATCACTCCGTGGAGAAATTGAATTTTCAGGACACCCTCGCTCTCGCTCTCACTCCAACATACATTGCAAAAACCGCGCAAAGTGAATATAATTCTCTATTAAATTTCTCACATAAAGTATTTTCAGTGCAGAAAATAAAATAAACTCCAAATCCAACCCCTCCTACATTCACTCCACTATTTTTCCGTTACGATCTCCTCGCGTTTGATTCCATTTAGTTACTTTCAGCTCAGGCTTTTATTATATTTTAAGAGCCTCAGATCTTCGCTCCCTTCTTCGCAGCCTGACCTTTCCCTCAAACAGGCAAGAAAGGGCCTCCGGCTAAACGCAATCAAATCGCAATCGAAACACAATCAAATTTTCCAGCGCATTTCCAGATAACGAATTCGAAATATATATAGGAGAAACCCATCCCTTCTGATATCTATAGTTTTTTTTCGTTACATAAGCAGAAATTTATATACTTTACCCAAAAGCTAATACAATTAGTATGGAACAGGAAGCTCACACATGGCTCCTTTCCTAAGAAAATACAAATACTTTCACATAGTAATAAAAATTTCAGCAGGATTTCTCTTTTCTTCTTCAATAATCTACTTATGACGATTTACTGACGAACTATGATTCTACTAAGTCAAAATAAGCATAGATTCATGTATAATACATAAGGCGGATAAATTCGCCAAACTTTTTTTTTATAAATAACTAAAAATAAGTGTAATCAAACAAAAACTAAATTCGTTTCCTATTAATAATTTATACATAACTAATTTTTTATATAAAATAATTGCATTAATTGTAAATTAGTTTAGATGTTTATTGATATTGAAAGATGATTATTTTTTATACTTTGCAAAAGATAAAATAGGATTTACTTTAAGCAAAACAAAGAAATTTAAAAAATGTAAAAGCCGAAGTCAAAGCCTTATCAAAATCAAAAATTCATAACATCAACTTATTTTCCTTCTAGAGAAACTTATGATGATTTATTGACGAACTATGATTCTACTGCGTCAAAATAAGCATAGATTAATGTTTAAAAGATAAGGCGGATATATTCGCCATTTTTTTTATATGTAATTAAAAATAAGTGTAATCGAACAAAAAATAATTTTGTTTCCTATTAATAATTGTTACATAACTAATTTTTTATATAAAATTATTGCATTAGTTGTAAATTAGTTTAGATGTTCATTGATATTGGAGGATCTAAGATCATTAATCCTTTTCGTTTCACTAAACTTCTCTAATATAGATCAAAAATCATCTTTCGTCTTGAGTGAGCTTAGATCGTGTTCACTTCACAGATTTCCTTAGATTTCCTTTGTATGCTTATGAACAAGAAAATTAAATGGATACACTAATTTTAATATCAAGATCAATACTAATAATTACATTGAAAATTGTATACTCTTCATTTCTATATGATTATATAGGTACAAGCTCTTAGTTTTCGACGTTTACTTCTGAATTGGTGGACGGCTAATTAAAGAGTAATTTGCAGGAGGACATTAGGACGCAACGATATGTAAGTCCTTGTCCCCAATTAAGTGTATTGTCTGCGGGGGGAGAAAGTACCATCATCCCCCCAGCTTTCCCGGGGGCGGCGGCGGCGGCGGCAGCGTCGGCATCAAGTTGCTGGGCTAATTAATTGCACCATCCTTCCTCCCTTCTTGTTACGTTTTAATTAACAAGTGTATTCTCTCCTCGTATTTAGTTCACGTGATGCGAAATCGCACATGTGTCCTCATCACTTCACTTGCTGTCTATACCCATCAATTCGATTCAGTGACTGAATGATTTTCAAATAATTGATACTCATCAGATTTATTTATCAAAGAAAATACGTAAATATGTAACGAAAACATTAACAGCTGTTGTAATTAATATTACATAACTAGTAATTTCGTATATTATTTGGTGTTGATTCCAAATCAAGCTATTCTCAATAAAATGACAGCTGTCACTTATGACATATGTCAATTAAAGTTTATACAAACAATTCAAACACTCAGGTTATTACATTTTTCAACGCTATTCAAAAAGTGACATATGAATAACTGACAATTAACACATGAATGTAATATTATTATGTAAAGTTCATACGCTTATCTGAAGCGTCATCTATATCATTTACAAATAATTAAAAATTATATAATATATTTACGATTGACATCTGTCAGTTTATACCAACATTATATAATATTGTCAAATTCATGATTATTTCATTCAACGTTCATAAAATGAAATAAAATGAATTTGGTGTAAATTCCGAATCAAGCAATGCTCAATCAAATGACAGCTGTCACTTATGACATATGTCAATTAAGGTATATACAAATAATTATATGTGTTAATAATAATTATTAAATTATTAAAATTTATATAACAAATTTTCTATTGACTCAGGTGTTAACTAAGGTATGTAACATATTGTAAACTTGTTTAATTCTGTAAACTTTTTCAACGCTGTTCAAAAAGCGAAATATAAAAAACTGACATTAATGTAAAATCAATTGACAGCTGTCAATTAAGACATGAATGTAAAGTTCATATGCTTATCAGAAGCGTCATCTATATCATTTACAAATAATTAAAAATTTATATAATATATTTGCGATTGACATCTGTCAGTTTGTAAGAACATTATGTAATATTCTCATGATTATTTCATTCAACGTTGATCAAAAAATGTCAGTTCGTATACAAAGAATTGAAATTCGTATAATACATTTTCTTTGTGGTTTCCAAAATCGAATTTAAAATATTAAAAAAAACAGGTTATGAAGCGGCTGTCACCTGTGACAATTGTCAATTAAGGTGCGCTACATGTTTTATTGTTGTTGCCTTATTTATACTACATTCCCTTCGCACGGCAATCCTTCTTTTTGTTCTTATATCCTTTGGTGTGCTCTTGGGGCTTCGAAGCGACACGTTATCCATCACAGGGTACATACATACGGTGCGGTGAACGCGTTAAGGCCGGTTGAACGCCCCCGCAAAACCGTCCTACGCTGACGCCACCACCGCCGCCCTTCGTCCCTCGCCGCCGCCCCCAACCGAACGGTTACGTGTGTGCAGGGGCGCTTCGCGGGAGGGCGCAAATTTCATACACACATTCTCACTTCCACCAGTTAACTACCAAACACACATGAATAACCACCCCCGACCCAGAAAACTGGAAATAACTCGTTGACGATCAGATCCAAACCCAAAATGGGAATTTGCCCTACAACATTTTTCCACGTTATACAACATAATTGTAACTCAATTTAAATTTACATTTTCCAATTACATTAATTTAATATAGATATTACATAAGATATATTTGTTATGTAAGTTCTTAAAACTACAATTTCTAAAGTTTACTTTACAGAATAAGTGGGGTCATTATCTAAATTTTTATCTTGTATTTAGAAGATTATTCATGTTTGTAATTATGGAAATGTCAAACTTTTGAAGTATTTGACTGACAGTTGACGTTGAAGTTTTGTATTACTGAAGTTGTGTCTATACTGAAAAAAAACGCAATTTTCAGCAATGTTTGAAAAGTGAAAAGCTTATTTGATCCCAACATGAAGGTAAAGTAAGCTTTATTATAACTTCATGATACAACCATGTACAAATAAACACTTTTTTGCTAGTACATCTGAAATGTTTGTGGAAAATTATAGAATAAATACGAAACATGCGAGAGACTCCGAAAACAAACATCACTAATTAATGCTGAGTGCTTTCTCTGCGTGCCGCGAAAATGAATACGAGAGAAACAGAAAAAAGAAAATAAAAAAAAGCAACGAGAGTGAAAGGCAAATGAAATTCATCATAAAAAAAAGTATGAGTAAATAGAAGAGTGGCTTTAACGCGTCGTTAAAAATTCAAAGTGCACCTAGGCATTATTAATGTTACATCAGTTTCGCAATTGTCGGCGTACGTGTCATTAACATCGCGAAACTTTCCCTATTTTTCACTCGGGGAAAACTTTTACGAAAATTCTCGAGAGAATAAAAAATAATAGTTTTTTTTTGGTGTTTCTTCCTTAAAACACCGTTCATTGTTCTTTGAAACAATTTAATGTAGTGTTTTCAGATTTGGCGGGGGAGTTGATTTCGAACGGTCGGAAAACTTGTTTAAAGTCGTTCGCTTTTCCCTGTTTCGTGCTTGTCCTTGTTTTCTCCCCCTTACTTCCTTTCACTTTATGAAAAAAAAACTTTTTTAGCTTCAATAAGAAAGCAAAATTAAATATAGTTGAAATACATTTAGTTTTAGCAAAAATTCTAAATTTATATTAAGAATTTTATATTTTGTCTTCACGTTTTATTTAATTATTCCATAACCGCTTACGCTAATTATAATATTTAATATTGTATTTAAGGACAAAATTATGACCATTCTGATTAATATATTTGTAACTTTGTCAAATTAACCGTTTTCTTATTATGGCTGTCAAAATAGTAAAATAAAATTCTTGCTTGAATTTTTTTTTAAATATTAGATAATTCATAATTACTAAGTTGTAGATATAAATATCTGTTAGTATTATTGTTTTTTTTTAAATAATGAGTTTTATTATTAATTATATAGACTATATCGAAAATAGCAAGAATTTTACATTTTAATAATTTTAGCAGAAAGGGTGATTACGTTTTATTTAATTCCTCGACAACGACATGAGCTAATTAAATTATTTATTGTGTAAATTGAAGATAAAACTGTGGCCTCTCTAACGAGCCTATTTTAATATTTGCTGTTTTCTTGAAATAAATTATTGAAATTTGAGTAAATAAAGTTGTTTCATGTTAGATTAATTATAAAAAAGTATAAAATTTTATTTTTATGTGGATTGTAGATAAATTGTTGAAATATATGAGAAAGGGGTGAGAATGAAAGGTTGAAGAGCATAACAAACATGAGTTAGGAAACAATAATAGAAATCCAAAGTTCAAAGTCTTTGCACCTTGTTGGTCGTTATCGCCGCTTACAATTCTAATGCCGGGCGCGTTTAATTGCTCTATAAATAAGGAATAACAACGTAAGGAATTAGAATAATAGTAGGGAAGAGGATGGTTTTCGGAAAACAAATTGAAGAAGGGAGCAGGCGGCTTTAATGTCTAAACAATTGAATAAATTCGCGTTTTCTTTCCGGCGAAAATTTAATTAAAATTTTTCAATTCCGACACGGTGCGTTTGATGTAATAAACATATGTTTGCCCACCTGGCAAACGATGCCCATTATATAAACAAGCGTTTTGCACGGGAGGGTTTCGGTGGAAAAGAGAAAGGAACCGTGCGTTCATTGGTTGGAGGTGTTCGGATCGGTGAGAGCGGAATGGTTAAAATAAATAAAAGGGCGAAGTAATTAATGAAATGTTATTTTAAATTGTTTTAATTAGAAAGTGCGGCCGGGGATGCAGAGGCATACATATATATATATATATATATTTTATGCGGAATGAGTCGCTGTATTTTATTATTTTCCTCTCCGCACATCTCTAACCCGACAGTCCCTTCATCACCTCACACCCTTCTGAAACCTCCTCTTCCTCGCCGCCGCCGCCGCAGCAGTTGCCGTTGATCCCTTCGGTGAGGAGCGGAAGGAGTGTTCGTGGGTGAGTGAAGGGAAGCGAATTTTGTAATCCTGCGGGATCCCGGCAAGGTGTTAATAAGGATTTGGATCCAGACGAACGGAGGAACGGTTGGGAAGAAGGGGATTCCCCGTTCGCGGCGTTCGTCCGTCGGACAACGAAATGAACTTTTGCCGGACGCCTAATTGGATTTTAATTTGCGCCTCGCAACAAAGTGACAATACGCTTCGGATAAAGGCGTCGTCCGCTTGATTTATTTACCCTCCAGATGTCTGTAAATACGAAACTCGGCCCTGTTATTTGCCCATACTCGTGACCCTTCACCCTTTTCGCACACACGAT
Organism: Nicrophorus investigator; assembly: GCA_963457615.1. Taxonomy (NCBI): domain Eukaryota; kingdom Metazoa; phylum Arthropoda; class Insecta; order Coleoptera; family Silphidae; genus Nicrophorus; species Nicrophorus investigator. The sequence goes on from OY735143.1 coordinate 5,331,691, forward strand.
TTCTTTCACTCTAAACACTCGCATAACTTTATTATATACACAAAAATAATTACAAATTTAATCAATTTTTAATGGAATTATCCTTTAAAAATATAAAATTTTATTTATTTAGTCTAAACCAGTGGTTTTCAAACTTTATTAATATGTGGTGTTATTTTCCAAAAATGGTCATATGTAATGATTGGTGCTGATTTCTAAAAATGTACATTTGTAATGAGCAAAAAAAAATCATTAAAATTACTTCAATTTGCACTCCTTTAAAGATGAAAAATATGATTTATTTAATTTAAACCAATGATTTCTATATGTGGGGGTGTTTTTCAAAAATGTATTTATATGATGATGGGTGCTAATTTCTAAAAATGTACATTTGTAATGAGCGAGGGATTAATTTCCAAAAATGATTTATTTTAATTTGAGCACTCACAGAAATTTGGAACATAATTAGCATATAAATTTTACAAAAAAAAATCGTAATATTTATTTTAATTTGCTTTTCTTTCAATTTGTAAAATTTGATTTATTTAGTCTAAACCAATGGTTTCCAATATTTTTGTTACTACATATTTATATTTCATATGTGGTGGTATTTTCCAAAAATGTACATATGTGATGATTGGTGCTGAATTCCAAAAATGTACATTTTTGATGAGCTAGTGATTAATTTCGAAAATTTTTACTTTGAACACTCACAGCAACTTGGACTATATAACTAGTATAGGAATTTCACAAAAAAATGTAATAATTACTTTAATTTGCTCTCTTTCAAATATGTAAAATTTGATGTATTTAGTCAAAATGAGTAATTTCCAAAAATTTTGTTACAACATTTTCATCTATTATATGTGGTGGTATTTTCCAAAAATGGTCATATGTAATGATTGGTGCTGATTTCCAAAAATGTACATTTGTGATAAGCAAGGGATTAATTTCCAAAAATGATCATATAGGATGAGTGTGGACTGTTTTTCCAAAAATGTTCATATGTGATGAATAAGAAGTAATTTCCAAAAATGGTTTTAAGTAATTATCGATGGAGTGTTTTCCAAAAATATTTATATATGATGATTGGTGCAAATTTCCAAAAATGTACATTCGTCCCTTGCTCATCACGAATGTACATTTTTGGAAATCATCATCATTAATATTTTTCCAAAAATGCTAATATATGATGAACGCGACGGTGATTTACAAAAATGGTCATAAGTGTTTAGTAAGAAGGTAATTTCCAAAAATAATTTTATATATATCATTTTCAGAAAATGTTCATATGTAATGAAGACGAGAGTAAATTCTGAAAATTTCTTTATCAGAGGATCATTTTGGCTTTTTTCAAAAATATTTCAAAATTTGGTTATTCAGAAGGTCTGCATCTAAAACTTACGATTAATAACATTTGTATAATTGTTTTTTTTTTGGTAAGAAATATAAAATTTATATAGAAGATAAAAATATAATATGTTTAAGATACAAATCTTAAATCATAACTACCATTAAGTAAATATGAAATAGCCGGCAATTTCACGTTTTCATGCCGCTAAATTCGTGATTGCGTAATTGCTGAAATATTTAAACCCCGGCGCATCCACCGCACGTAATTCAACATGCATTTGCCTGCACATAAAATTATTAATAAATATAATTATACACCCAATAAACGTAGATTTTATATATTATTTTATATAAAAAAATCATTAATATTTATGTAATATGTTAAAATACATATTAATAATGTAAATTACAATTTTGTTCATATATTTGAAACTATGCAAGTTTTGACTATATAATATTATGTGATTACGTAAGGAGAATAAATATGTAACGCGTGAGAGATTGAAAATCAATTCAGAAAACTCGCCGATTTCGCGTAAACGCTGATCGACGCTGTCAATTAATGCACTATTAAACTGCGCCCTTTCGGCAAAATGAATTACATAATATTCTGTAACACTCAATGGAACTGCCGACCCATTAACCCCACGCTGACAGCTCGCCGGCGGTCATGATTGATCTGGTTCGATAGCTTTGTTTACTTTTTTTTTTGTGTGCGCGAAAAAGTAAGCACTTCAGCTTCGAGTATTGAAAAGGGAAGCGGTTTGAATAGATTTTTCAATAATATCTTTGTTTTTGGTGGTTTGCTGTAACGGTATCGATTAATTGCAGCTATTAGGTTTCATCGTTGCCTGGGAATACAGCTATGATACTTTTTGTTCTTAGGTTGGTGATATTGCGGGTAATGTGTATGTTTTGTGATAGCGGAACGACGTTGCGCGCTCCGCTTTAAATGTGTCTCATTCTCGGGGATTCCCCCCCGTAAGCCGCGTAATGTCTGAAAAGGAGAAACGTAATGGCATGCAAATCCTGGGCACGCGGTCGTTAACAAACGTGCACGGCATGCATACATTACACTAGGATATGAGTATATCACATTACGCCCCTCGCACGTTGCGGTGCATCGCATCCCTCAAACCAACCCCTCAGATTCGATACATTTTCCCACACATTACGTTTAATCAACATCGATTTACTTATTTCGTCGTGCAAAGAACTGCTGTATTCCGATGGGGATCATCTTCTACACGGATTGATCAACTCACCCTCCTTCATTTGTGGCGAAGCTTTGCCATTTCGGGGTTAATCAAATACTAACATTAATATTTCGATACTTCAATAAATTTATATTTCAAGCAACAAGTATTTCAGTACATAATCAAGACTTTTCAGTATCTTTTCGATACACGCATTTAATTTTTCATTTTATAATTACATTTAAGTAAAATATTCTTCAAATAATATTTTAATTATAATAAATTCTAATTTTACCCTTCAAATATGAAAATTTTTATTGTTAAATATTGTTTCTAATATTTTGTAAGTCTTATAAAATTTATAAAATACTTACTTGGCAAGTAATATGTTGAATTATTTAATTATTTACTCCGGCTAAATATGCTTAAGCATAAAAACTAAAAACTAGTTGTAGAAATTGTTATGTAATTTGTGTAAGTCAATAAAAATGTGAAAGGATAAAGTCAATTATAATTTAATTAAAAAAATAATAAAGGTGTGACATTGAATGAATTTAAGCACTTTTTTATTGTTTCTCGTAGTTATTTAGAATAAATTATTTTTATCTTCTCGTCTAGACTCAAGAATGATTTTTTTTACACATTTCTTACTACGTTTTATTCATTCATATATTAATACTCCGCATTTCTGGGAATCGTAAACGATTTTTTTTTGCTGCATTCGTCGAATATAGTAATTTTTTGTCAAATTAATTTTCCATCAATGAATTCTATTCATCTATTTGAATTTATCTACAGGAATATCTATATTTTTGAATAAAAGTAATTAAAATTAACAGTTAGTTTCTTAATTAGTTAAATGCTTTTGTAATTAAGTTTCTAGAAATTTTCGAATAATCAATGTTTGTACTAAAAATAAGTAAAATATGTTTGTGTATTAATATTATATAATATATTTCTTCGATAATAATTATCCGCTAGTAGTTATTTAGAATAAATTATTTTTATCTACTCGTCTAGACTCTAGACGGATTTTTTTACGCATTTTTTACTACGTTTAATTCATTGATACTTCGAATTTTTTTGCTGCATTTTTTTGCAATCGTAGTATTTTTTGTCAAATTAATTTTACATCAATGAATGCAATAATCTCTTTATTTAAATGAATGTAATAAAAAAATAATAATTTCTTAATTAATTAAATACATTAATTTTATTATTGTTGTAAAATCTGAAGCTTAGAAGTTAATTCGTTTGCAAACTTGCGTCATTTTGATTGGATAATTACAGTATTATATATAATTACAAGATTATTACAAAATTACCTTATATGGTTATAAAAATGGAATAACTAGTCACAAAAAGTGGTAAAATTTATTTATTTACATTTTTTTTTCAAATAAAATTTTATATTTAATTAATTATATATTTAATCTCATAATCCTAACTATAAATTAATTTTAAAATAACTTTTAATAAATTTTAATCTCATATAATTTTTTAATAGCACATAATATTGTTTATAAATTTCTATAAAAAAATTATATGAGATTAAAATTTCCCGAGTAAAAAACTTTTTTATATAATATAGGATTTGGATGTTATAAAAATGCAATAACAACATCACGCAGTCACAAAAAATTGCAAAATTTATTTATTTTAATTTTTTTCAAATAAAATTTTATAAAAGTTTATAAAATTATAAATACAAAGTTTACATGAGCATTAAAATTTAAAAGCACCCATAATCCAAACTATAAATTAATTTCAAAATAACTTTTAATAAATTTTAATCTCATATAATTTTTTTATAGAAATGTAGCATATAATATTGTTTATAAATTCCGAGTTTTTTTTATTATAATTTGAAAATTCCCGGGAAATTACGTTCACACTAAAACCGATGTTCGTTTGGAATAGGTGGGAAATAAAAAGTGCTCGTTCTCCTGTGTGGGCGATTTTTTTCTCTAATTATTCTCACTGCTCTCCTACCATTATAATTTAACTTTTTTAATTGAATTAGGGTAAATGAAGACCCCAGCAAATCCAACGGTTTTTTTCTCTACTCTCTTTCCACCTACATCCACGTAGATCGCCCCCCCGATCCGTGGGGGGATCAACGCGAACGTCATTCGCGCAACCCCCTTGATCTCCCCCTAATCCTACAACCTCCGCTCATAGAGTCATTATCATCGTCGCAGCAGCCGTTCCATTTTAATGTCCGTTTAATACCGTCCTCCTTTTTTCTCTCCCTTTCTCTTCCACTCTTTTTCTCTCTATATCTCTCACTCTGTCCTGCACCTGCATCCCCAGTTACGCTTCCACCCGCAGGATATTAATGCAAATGTTTCTTTTTTTATATATTATTTTATTTTCAGTTTTCCCTTTTTATCGGACGCAATTACTGCTTAAATCGTGCCAGAAATAGCTACATTTCGAAATTTACAGTTCTTTACAGATGTTTACGAATATACTTTTATATAATAGGTTCAACGCATGCGCAATTATAGTTGCACTCATACTATACGCAATATGAGTCTTAAGACAAATTGTTTACGCATGCGTAATTTCATTTCTTCATGAAAGTTTCATATTTAATCCATTTTATGATTGCAAAAGCTATGTTAAAGATTATAGTTGGAAAATGTATAAAATATATATCATTTAAGCAGTAGAGCAAAATTCTGAATGAATTATATGATGTCAGATCTGTCGTCAACAAAAACTCGGTTGAAATTTGTTGCAAGCCGGAAAAGGGGGGAAACCCCCCCGGTTAAACCGTGCGATTAATTTAAAACATTTTTTTCTTCTTCAACGTTTTTGGGGTGGTGTTTTGTGTGTGCGTGGGAGGGTTTGGGGTCTTCGGGCCATACAACATTTGTGCGGTCACATAATTTTAGTCAATTACATCTGCCGCAGCGGCGGCTGCGGGGACGGCGGCGTCGAGATGGAATGCCTTTCGCGGTCACCGAATTTCAATGCGTTTTCGACTTTGCGAACTTCCCCAGAAACTTTGAACCATTTACGAAAATAAAAGTACAAGGGAAAGGCAGCATACAAAAATTTAAAGAAAGTGGAAGAATCAGAAGTTTTTTTTTGTATCTATGAACTTAAGTTTAAAACAATTATTTTAATAATATTAAAGGTGTTTAAGAAATAATAGTGAATGAGCAAAAGTAAACTGAAAAAATGTGGAAGAATTAAGAATAAATTTCTGCAGTCAAAATATTTCAGCTTCATATTTTTTTGATATATTTGCAAGTAAGTTTCTACAGATTTGTTGTTGTTCGGTTAGTGACGTTTCTATTAACTTAAGTTGAAAACAATTATTTTAATAATAGTGAAGGTTTTTATGAAATAATAGTGAATGAGCAAAAGTAAACTGAAAAACTGAGGAAGAATTAAGAAGAAATTTCTGCAGTCAAAATATTTCAGCTTCATATTTTTTTGATATATTTGCAAGTATGTTTCTACAGATTTCAGAATATTAAAAATAAGTAAAACAAGTTTGTGTATTGATATTATATAAGATATTTCTTTTTTAATGATCAAAACAGTGAGTGATTATTTTTCATATAAATAGGAAGTGATATTGATGTGTTAATACAAAAATACTGTATTTTCTAGATGACTCTTAATTCTGAAAGAAATGAGTTTGAGCTTATTTTTCACGATCAGTAATGGGTTTTGGAAATAATGATTCAAGAGTAATGCCATGATAAATTACCAGTCGATGTGTATCTCCCTTCTATACACCCTTTAGCAAATTTTAAAGAAAACAATTTCCGAAGGTGCTTTAATCCCGAAAGAACTGTTATTATTTATGGTTCGATACCGAGCGGTTCAAAATATATATTTTTCCCTCTCACTCCTTCTCTCCGTGTCTCTATCTCTTCTCCATTAATCTTACATTCCGTGGAATATTGGTTCGCATCGATTCCTCACCCCCGTTCAGCATTTGGGGAATTGCTGAAATGAGAACGGCTCGGAATCGGCAAAGAGACTTAATTTGCGAGATCAAAGCTCCGATCCACCAACCTGCTTCACACAGGAAGATCGAGATCTCAACGAAAATATAGGTAATCGTATTTATTATTTTTTTAACCATAACCGGAAGTCGTTTGCTAAACGTAAAATCTAACGCTTCGTTTGTTATTAGCAAGTCTTCTTTTGCGAATTTTTATTTTGATGGTGGAAAATGTTTGGAGGAAATGAACAATCGCGTCACACGGTTGGAGGAGTTTGAGCTTTCAGTTGCTTGTATTGCAATAAGTAAAGATATATATATAGGACGTGAGCGTTTATTCCGGTTTCCGGTTCCCCCCCTTTTCGGTAGGGATGATCGTTGGGGGGATCGCACGTGCATATGAGTGTCTTCCTCTATATCTCTCTCTTCCTCAGCAAAGAAGCCAAATTGACGCAAGACGTCAAAGCTGAGGCGGCCGGAGGGATGGTGCAAATCCTTCAGAGAAATTGCCGCCCCCGGAATGACGGGTCGGGGTGGGTTTTGTAAGAAGTTCCTCGAACGGTTCGGGGGGAAGGAAAGATGGTGTAGGCGGCAGCTCACGCTTTTGTTCCGCTATTCGTCTCAGTTAACGGGGGGAGATTTATTTTGGCGCGTCCCCCAATAAATACAAACCCGGACTGCCTTGCGAGTAGTTGGTTGTATATATGAACAACGCCACGGAAAACTGAGGTTGTTTTTTTTTTCTTCTTTTTTTTTCGCATACCACCACCCCCTGCAGCTGGGGTGTAACGGCGAGGCGAAGTGTGTATGAATATATTTATGAATTCAAACGCAATTTGGCGCCCAGCGCGCGGGGGGATGGCCCCAACCCTATATTATCGTCGCCACACCCGATCCATTATTATTATATTCACCGGCACACAACAGATGATTTATGTACTTCGAAACAAACGCCCATAAGGGACGGGAAAAAAAATTGGCGAAGGGGACTTCCGGATCGTGAAAATATTTCACAGGTGTAGTTGCGAACAAGGTGAGAAAAATATCCGGAGAAGAAATGTTCGTCCATTTCACTTGAATTTCAAATTTTATTCACCTACTTATTTATTTAGTTTAGAATGTAGCATTTGAAACTTTTCATATTTGATGACAGATGTTTGACAGTACACGTTTGGTATGCATAAACACCGTAATATTGACTAAAAATAATATTTAAAGATAGGGCGGATATATCCGCCTATCATAATGTTAGTTACAAATAAGTGTTGTTAGCTTACATTGAGATAATTTTCTTAAATAACATTCCCCACAATCATCCTGACCGATCTTCGTCGCAATTAGATTTGTAGGAAACATCCACTGTCCATGATTGGTACTAAAGGTATCGTGCGTTTAATTCCTTTTGCGAGAGAGCGGTGCGGTCGTAAAGTTGAATTATTTAATTGTCGTCCGGACATGTTAAAGGATTTATGGGATCCTTAAAGCACTGCTGACAGTTATCTCTGCGGCTTAAACTAGCTACTCGTATAATCGGTCTTCTCCTCACCGTTAATGCCCAGAAACCTCATCCCATTCCCAAGGAGGATGGGAGTAGCTAGCAGCTCTGGATGGGTCTGTTATTCTCCTCGTACCACCCCAGCCGTTTCCCTAATTGTGGACCTGCCGTCGCGCAATTACTTCCCTCGGATTATGTAATGTACAACAAGTGAATCGAAATTTCGGGTCATCATTCACCAATTAAGCAGCCCGCACCAGACGAGACCTACTTTCAACAAGGCAATTCGCAGTCACGTTTCAAGAGAATATAGGTATTCTTCAGGATTAATTTCAGATTAATTGTACACTTAGTTCATACAATTGTCTAGACTATATGTCGAAAGCAACAATTAATACAGACTTTTAGTAATTACAAGTATGAAATTTCGTAACGCCATAACCATAAAGGTATTGCAATAAAAAATAATCGTTACATTCGAAAAACTAGGACTTTCAGAGAGCATTTAAAAATTTAAAAAAAAAACTACGCAGCACTTGGCAATTATATACTTCGCAATACTTGGCATATTGTAAGAAATGTAAGAAGGAGATTATATTAACTTATATAATTTATAGAAAAAACGATTAACTTAAATAAGTGAATTAGTAATTAAGTGTTGAAAACTTTTATAAAGAACTACTCCATATTTGACAAGTAATGTGTAGTGGATAAATATTAACTAATTTATAAAGAATTTAAAAGTATAAGTAATTCAAAATAATAAAGTTTGAATAGCGCAAGTAATTGTATACTAGGTAATACTTGGGAAGTTACATGTAGTATGTAATAACAAACTTATATATTTTATAGAAAAAAGTATTATGTTAAGTAAGTAAAGGAGTAATTAACTGATATTTTTTTTTATAAGGAATTACTCCATACTTGTCAAGTAATGTGTAGTGCGTTAATATTAACTTATGTATATAGAAATTAAGAGTATATTTAATTCAAAATAGTAAAGTTTGGAAGTAATTATATACTAAGCAATACTTGCCAAGTTACATGTAGTATGTAAGAACAATTAAGTTAAATAAGTAATTAAGTGATTACAACTTTTATAAAGAACTATTCTATACTTGGCAAGTAATGCGTAATGTGTAGCTTCTTTAATATTGTATAAAAAACTTAAGTGTCTATATAATTCAAAATTAAAAAGTTTCTATAGCGCAAGTAATTATATACTACGCAATACTTGCCAAGTTACATGTAGTATGTAATAAGAAGGTTATATTAACTTATATATTTAATAGAAAAAGACGATTAAGTTAAATAAGTAATTAAGTGATTACAATTTTTATAAAGAACTATTCTATACTTGGCAAGTAATGCGTAATGTGCAGCTTCTTTAATATTAAATAATGCATATAGAATTTAAGTGTATATGTAATTCAAAATAATATACCGCAAGTAATTTCATATTACGCAATACTTGGAAAGTTGCACGTAGTATGTAAGAAGAAGCTTATATTAACTTATATATTTTATAAAAAAAAATAATTAAGTTAAATATGTAATTAAATGATTACAAGTTTTATAAAGAACTATTCTATACTTGGCAAGTAATGCGTAATGTGTAGCTACTTTAATATTAAGTAATATTTAAGTATATATATATAATTATAAATAATATTTTTTTAATTATATTCTACTTGTCAAGTTACAAGTATTGTGTAAGAAGAAGGTTAACTTATACAGTTTATAGAAGGTGCGATTGTGTTAATGGCAGTAAAAGTTAAATAATAAAAAGAGTAAGTAAGTGCTGGAAACTTTTATTTTAAGTCTAATTTAAGTTTGAAAGTTAACTGCAAATGAAGGAGACAGTGAGAAGGAGGAGGAGGATTAGATAATTTTGATAATATTAAAAGACAAGAAAAGATAAAAGTAATTCGCTTTTATCTTGCCGTACATTATCTCATTTTTGCGCCCGCATCGGAGTCTGCAAAGGATAATAATATCCAATAGGACCTTTATTTTAATTACAAACTATTTTATTGTTGCAGAGCTCGCGGGGGCGGCGGGGGTGCATTTTAATTAAAATTGGAATTAGCCGCCACTAAAGCCGGCACTAAAAATACGTTATAAGCTCGAACAAAAGCGCAGCCCTTCCGCCCTTCAGCCACGCACTTGATACCCCCCAAACCTCCCCCAAATACAAAGCAAAAAAAATCGCTTTGACGCAGAAATCAATTTTTTTTCCACGTTTGAGTTATATCACATTTTTTTTCTTGTTCCGTGCAAAGAAATAGGACGCGAAAATTATAAACACGAACGAGAATACGTAATGAAATCGTTGACCTTGCTGCAAACGCACAAAAGCGACGACCGTCAAAGTTATCCTCCCCAGTTTGCTGGGAATATTGCGTAAGGAATCTCTCTCGAAGGAAGCCATCAACGGAGTTAAGTGGTCGCTCTTCGGAGAATGTATGATATGGATAAATAAATAAAGAGAATATTATTGTTCTCCTTTCAAACGGTCCTCCCTTTTTCGTTTGGAAACCAATCTTTTGTAGGGCGTAATGATCTTGCGGCCAGCGAGGGCCATTCATACACATCCAGTCGATTATTATGTGGGGTGATCCCTTAAAGTAGTCACTGCTTACACTCTATTTCTCTCTCTCTCTCTCACTCGCATACTTTGCCTCAATAGAAATGATCAGCGTGAAGTGTATTGAAGCTAATGGACAAATCCTGTAAGCCCGAATAAAACGAAACGCCAAAGGGTTTATTTATATTTTAATTTTTTTGCTCCTCTATTCCTTCATCCTTTCTTGCAACACTCTTCGCAGTGAAAACATCGGATAATCTTTATACTATTTATATCTATATCAAAGGTTCATACATCTTTATTTCATAACATTGACATTGATTGATAGATGATTTAGAACATTTTTCAATAATTACAAGAAATATAAAATTTTACAGCAAATGAAAACTTTTATATACATTTTTGGTTTCCAATAATTACAATACGAAGTATTTATTACATAATAAATTATATTTAAAAAGTTACTTAATAATTCTGGGTTTTATCGTGGTTAGATTATGTAGATTAATATAGTTACAAGTTTGAACATTAAGAAAATGTAATTTTAGTCTTAAACTAGTTTTTGAATGTGAACTAAGATAACTTAAATAATGTTATATAAGAATTATATCGAAATTGTATGTGTTTATAAATTGGATGATTTTGTTTACTGTAGGAAGTTGAAACTTTAAGTTAAAATTATGCAACGTAGATGTCGCTTATAAAGTAGGTATTAGGGAAGGATTAAAATAAGATCAGCGGAAGATTTCTATTGGAATCCGGGAAAAGTTTTCGCCGGATTGGAACAATTGATATCCCCGAAATTAAACTCGGAGAGGGCTGCGACGATTAATTTTAAACGGCGCTACTTTCGCGCCAGTTCCGAATCCGGTTTCTCCCTGCGAGGGATGTCATAGTTCGACGATAATTTTTATCTTTATTGGTAACAGTAAAGTTGCGACGTTATCTGGCGTGTAACTTGAATAGTTGGATAAATTGTATTATTAGTGGGACGGAAGTGCGGGTGGTTGAAGGGTGAGGATGGTTTTGGGGGGATGCTCGTCCCCCCAAACGGTGCAAATCAGTTGTAACTTTGTTGTAAAGGTGCGGAATGTTGGTATATATCCGACCCGGGCAATTAAACCCGCGCTTCCGCTCATAATAATATTCCAACCCCCCGACGGTCTTGTCCCGTATAGTGGGGGCGAATTTGCATATTAAATTTGTCGCGCATTTGCCAGAAATCAAAGACACGAAGCGGCGCCGTCGTCGCCGACGCCTCTTAACACTTGCCAATATCATTAATTTAAATACTTCCCTTCTACAACACACAAAAAACTTCATCCGCCCACCTGTACTTACATCATTGTTACCCTAATTAAACAACGCTTCGATGTTAGTTTTTTCTTCAGGTTTTGCTTTATTGATCACACCCATTCATACGCACGGATGAGACTGCAGCAACAAGTATCGACTTTTTGTTGGTGACACATTTAAAACGTTTTTACATGTAACAGCACACAAAATCATACTTGATAAATACTTGCCAAGTATCAAGTACCTTAAAAATTAAAGTAAAAAAAATAGTGTCATAAATGTCATTAATCCAATCACAGCAAAATTGATCTGTCAAATACATGTCACAAATGTCACTTACATGTATATTCTTACTGTATTAATTGTCAATTAATTGTCATTAATCCGATTATACCTAAAGTAAAAAAAAAGGTTTTGTTATTATTGAAACTCTCAATTTTGAATTGTAAATTATATTTTTGTAAAGTAGTCTTCAGCTGAAGTGCATAAAGGTATTGAGAATATGCAGGATTTTTACATCTGAAGGATTTTGAGCAAACAACGAAACCTGTATGTAGTGGAGTGGCTTAAAGCTGGAATTAATTTTGAAACTGCAGTACACAAAATATATTCCCATACTGGTCTAGAGTGCACTTCACCGTGCGGATTATATAATGTTAAATAATAAATAGAAGCAGACACGAAAAGAGCCTCAAATTTAACAGAAGTGCACATCCATACAAATACACAAATAAATACAGTACTATCGATACGTACATTTAGTGAACTCTATTTTAAGGAAAGCTACATCCACATTATATAATTGTTATTTATTTATGTTTCAGTGTCTAAGTTATATAAAATTTCATCATTTCATGATAATATAGGTAAATTTGATAGATATTTATGACCTATGTTAATTATTTTGATGTTTGGTATTTACTACTAAACGATCTGTCACTAAAAATGATCTGTCAAATGATTATGTCACAAAAGTCATTAGTATTAACTTACATGTATATTCTTACTGCGTTAATTGTCAATGTTTGTCATTAATCCGGTGACAGCAAAATTGATCTGTCAAATACATGTCACAAATGTCACAAGTATCAATTTACATGTATATTTTTACGGCGTTAATTGTCAGTTGATTGTCAGTAATACGGTGAAAGTAAAATTGATCTGTCAATTACATGTCACAAATGTCACTAGTATCAATTTACATCTATATTCTTACTGCGTTAATTGTCAGTTGATTGTCATTAATCTGGTCACAGCAAAATTGATCTGTCAAATATATATCGCAAATGTCATTAGTATCAACTTACATGTATATTCTTAATGCGTTAATTGTAAGTTGATTGTTATTAATCTGATGAAAGTAAAATTGATCTGTCAAATACCTGTCAAGTATCTGTCACAAATGTCATAATAGTTACTGCTTTCATAAAAATTGCTGATTTTTGCGTCTTATAATTCGTATAGTGTGGATGTAGGCATTATACTGTTAATAACATGTTTTACATTATGATAATAAAATTTGTGCGAATTGAAATTGATGTAAAATAAAGGATATTGGAAAGCGCGATATTTCTTAATAAGGAAAATAAGATTAGGAGAAAATGAAATTGGTGGTCGGAGGAGATGGATTATTTCTTTTTTTTTTCTTCTTTGCGGCCAAGGCATTATACTGTTAATAACATGTTTTACATTATGATAATAAAATTTGTGCGAATTGAAATTGATGTAAAATAAAGGATATTGGAAAGCGCGATATTTCTTAATAAGGAAAATAAGATTAGGAGAAAATGAAATTGGTGGTCGGAGGAGATGGATTATTTCTTTTTTTTTCCTTCTTTGCGGCCAAGGCGAAATGCTGAATGGCAATTTTGGGACTCCTTTAGGTCGCTCCCCCTTTTCCATTCTAATTAGGCCAATTACAATAAACATTAATAATGCACGGCGGCAAGGTCCAATTATAATAAACCTCGGATGCCTCTGGAATAATGAGTACGCGAGTCGATAATGCGATTACAAAGTAGACTCGTGGGACCCATAATACTTTGCACACAACAAGACCTCCCCACACCCCCCGACCAAACCTCTGAAAACTCGCCGACGAAAGCCGACCCCCCCCAGCTCCAACCTCCTTCTACTCCTTGTTCATAAGCCTTCCCACTTTAAACATAGTCCTTCACATGAAGGATAGCCATCGAGATCCTGTTCAGTTATCGTTTTGCTTGTTTAGGTACAACTACAGTAATCTGATCGTAAATTCACCAGTTGACAGAATATAAATTTTGAAATAAAACAATCAACATTTTCAGTAATACAACTGAAAAATGAATTATCACTATACGTGTATACTATAAGTTTTCAATTTTATTTATTTTAAAACTGTTTTGTAAAAATAACTAATATTACTTGATATTTTCATGAAGTTTATTCAATTATTTTATTTTTCAGTAAAGCAACTGAAAAATGATTAATCATTAATTAATGTGTAGTTTTCTTGAAAAATGTTGAACATAAATAAAATTCAATTTAATAACACCTAGGGTAGTTGGTAAACTTGACTTTTATTGTAATGAAGTAATAACTTTAAAGTTTATTATATTTAGTGTTAAAAGTATATATACATTAGGTATTTATGAAGTTAGTGTTATGAATGTTCTTATTATTATTATCATCTAGTAGCAGTTTAGGTATACGCTTATTCGTTTGTTGTTTGGGGAGGTAAAGTTAGTGGAGACAGTGAAGTGTTTAATGATGTTTATGGAGCGTCCCTGTCGTGGGGCCATAATTTTAAGGGTCTGCCCTCGCTTCCGCTTATGTCATCCATGGGGTCCGGCATCGCCCGTGCTCTCTGCACATGCTTCCGATGGTCTCAGCAACCCCTCCTTCTCGCAGGACCGTCCGCAGGACTGATATCGCGTGTTTCGTCCGTAATGTAAATTTATTCGGTTCTAGTTTCGAAAGTTCTGATTAAATTTGTGGGCGCGACCGAGGGCCCTGCTACGCCGCCTCCTCCACAGCAACCACCCTTCCTTCACCCAACTCACCACCCCCACAATAAACCCCTCCAGAATTCAGCGGCGAATTTATGTGGGAACAACAGACGCAATTTATTGTTACCATTATATGAACACAAATCATCTTACCAACTTGATAACTCCTGAGAATTTTGATTACGGTATAAATTTCTATATCCACACTCACACCTTCGAGATGCTCGAACTTTAAACCGAAGAGGGATTTTCTTTGGCATCCACTAATCACACCTCCACGTCCCGGCCTTATCGAATTTACAAGACAAGTTCGCTGCTCGAATCATCCCTAACTTTACGAATTTTTGTTCAGAATCGTCCACGGATAATGTCGCCATCGTCCCGGAAGTGTGTCTCGCGTTATTATTTTTTTTTCAGATCGAATTTAGCTAACTTTTTCATACTATTTTGTAAGTAATGGGGCCTTTGGCGCTTTGTCGTCCGGTTTCCTTTTGTACGTCTTGCATCCATTCAGTCCAAGTGACTATACGTAACTTTGCTGAATGGAGCAGGATGCATAATGGCCAACCGATGTTTGGACTTCTATGCTTGTTACTTGCCACTTTTTTTTTCCTCATGGTCTGGAAACCTCATTAAACAGCATAATGCACATGGTCCTATTATTACGAGATGCACAGCATTGCACAGATTATTGTAGTTACTTCTCATCTATTAAGGATAACTGCAGGATTGTGAATCCGATATACGCTTTTACGACGTTCGCTCCAATCCTTGAAATATCTTACAACTAAAATATATTATCATAACCTGTTTTTCCCCTTAAAATAATTAAGGATATGTTAGATTAGTTTTTATAACCTATTTTCTCTTTCAAGAAAACTTTATTTTAGGTTAGCTTAAATAAAGTGTTAATTACAGATTCATTCTAGTGGCACTATAAAATGTCAAAAAAAGCAAAAATAGGTCATCCAAAGTAAGGCTATTAGGTTAGGTTTAAGTTGTTATAACCTAAATTTCTTCACAAAAATAGTAAAGGTAGATTAGGTTAAGTTAAGCAAAAATAGGTTATGTTAGTACCTTTTTTTAACAGATGAATTGTTCCTACTTTCATCCAAATTAAAGCTATTATGTTAAGTTTAAGTTGTTATAACTTAATTATCTTCTCACTAAAAGTAAATGTAGATTAGGTTAAGTTTTCATTAATTTATTTTAGGTTAGGTTAAATGAGCAGTTAATTACAGTTTCATTCTAGTGGTACTACAAAATGTCAAAAAGAAGCAAAAGTAGGTTATGTTAGTAACTTTTTTTTAACATATGACTTGTTCCTACTTTCATCCAAAGTAAGGCTATTATGTTAAGTTTAAGTTTTTATAACCTGATTATCTTCTCACCAAAAGTAAATGTAGATTAGGTTAAGTTTTCATAACTTTATTTTAGGTTAGGTTAAATGAGGTGTTAATTACAGTTTCATTCTAATGATAGTACAAAATGTCAATAAAAGCAAAAATAGTTTAGGTTAGTACCTTTTTTTGACAGATGACTTTTTTCTGCTTAGGTTAGGTTTAAGTTGTTATAACCTAATTATCACAAAAAGTAAATGTAGATTAGGTTAAGTTTTCATAATATATTTCCTGAAGTAAATCTGATATATAGTGAAATATAGCCTGAAGCTTTGCGTACACCACTTTTTTTTTCATAAAATACTCCTTTGAATGAAGCACCCTCGTTCTCGCAGGGTTTAAAAACTAAACTGCAGGTAACCGGCAGAAAAAAACTCTTTTATAGAGAAATGAAAGGAATCTGCAGGATCGAAATAAGTACGTTTCAATTAGTTCGTGTGTTCACAGGGTTCCCACTTGTCCCCGCAAATAGCATAGCACTTTGATACGTAATCCCTTGAACATTTAAATGACTTCCCGCAGCGTAAAAACCTGGTGTGTACATACTACATACATATATACACATCGGATTGACAACTTCACGATTCACGACAGGATTTACCATTAATTTGTTTCAATTCGAAGTAGAATTGAAACAAAATTTCTTACTTACACCACCCACGTTTTTTCTTCGTCATTTCCACTTGAGTCTAAGTTTTTTATAGACAAATTTTTATTATATTAATTTATTAACCGGTTTTAATCAACGTAAAATTTTAACTACAAAATAAACTTTCTACAATTAATATTGAAAATAATATATAAAAGTATTTTCATGAATGAAAAGTTGTATAATTTTTTTTTAAATTTCTTCCTGAAATGAAATTAAAGAATCTATGACATTCTACACTTAGCCTTAATGAAATAATGTATAAATATTAGGAAGTTGTTTTTCTTGTATTACTTTCTGAAATTATATGTTTTCAGGTATGGTGTGAACGCACCTTTATAAAAGACACTAGTTTTTGAAATTAGTATTATAATGATTTTAAAATTTGATCTAGTTTTTTTTTTTGTATTAGTTCCTGGATTTTTCTAAAGTTTTTTCTATTTTATACTTTGATGAAATAAAGTGTAGATCTATGTTAGGTTTTTTTTTTAGGTTGAATCGTCGTCAGTCTCTATCCATCTCTATCCCATATAATGGAAACAGAAATTGAAATGGAATTTTGATTGTCCGGATCCGATTGGCGTGGGGTCCATCCTCCGGGGAGTCTGGGACCAGTCGTCACCTCATTTATCGACTGGCCTTCCCCGGAGGACCGCAGCAACTTTCCACTTTGCGTCATCCTTTCCACCCCCGATACAATCTCAAACACAAACACCAACTTGTTATACCGCTTCTGTATCCATCTATCCATCTATCTTTCTCAGTGAAACCGCCCTTTTCATCGTCGCATAATTTCCCACATTCGAAAGGGATCGTCGAAGTAGTTAAGGGTTGCAAAAATTAAAAGGATTTGATTCATCATCGTCGTCAGAGGTTGGTAAATATTTCGTGAGTGTTGTGTCCCCGAAGTCCCCGGGGGCCCTCCGAGGTTATCAGTGCGCTGGGATCCCGGACGATCCTCCCCCGGTCCCGGAGCCGCCGTATATCAACCCCGACCCCGTTCCCAAAATCCCGAGGATAATTCACTTTTACCTTACACCAGACTACACTAAGCCAGACTCCCCGTTGGGGAGCGAGAGGTTCGCACGGATTTCATTTTATTACATGCCTATAAGTCACACACACACACACACACACACACCCTCCCAAATATACATATAAATATAGAACCGCGCAAATACAGAGACACGTGTACGTGTTAAAGGGAATAAGTTATTGGCGTTCCAGCAGCTATCTTAACCCGCTTTTTTTAAACCCATCTTTTGATTGAGTCATCATTTTTTTTATACCATTGAATCTATCATTTTTATTACGACTTTAGTCACTTTACATAATTTACAGAAAATATTATATACTACTAAATTATAACATTTTTATATCGTCTTTACCAGTTATTGAATAACAATTATTTAGGAATATTTCAGTTACATCTGACGCACTTCTAAATATTTTTTTAAATAAAAATAATATTTTAATACAATTTTATAAATCCATCTGAATTTTGAATATAAAGTAGAGTATACAAGAAATAATAATTAAAAGGTTTTAGTTACTGCTGAAATCATAATATAATTTGTTAAATCTTTTTAATTTTTTATTTTAGGAAAAAGCGTAAAATTGATAAAATTTTAAACAATTATCTGAATGACAATAATAAAGGATACTTCCAGAATCTTAATATATTTTTGTAAATCCAACTGTATTTTAAACATAAAGAATCACAACTAATTTAGTTTCTGTTGAAATCTTAATACTACTTAATAAATCTAAGTAATTTTTGCATATCAAGATGCGTACTTATGAAATAATAAAGTATTAGTTTTAGTTCCTGCTGAAATCTTTACTGAAAATCTAATTTTAGATTAAAAAAAAAACGTAAAATGGAATAAATTTTATACTTTTATCTGAATAATAGTAATAAAGGATTCTTCCAGAATCTTAATACATTTTTGTATATCCAACAAAATATTAAACATACAGAATCATAATTTAATTTTCTGTTAAAATTTTAATACAACTTTATAAAACTTAATGTTTTTTTGCATAAAAAGATGCGTATTCACGAATTAATAAAGAATCTAATGTATTAGTTTTAGTTACTGCTGAAATCTTTACTGAAAATCTAATTTTAGAATAGAAAAAAAGCGTAAAATGGAATTAATTTTATATTTTCACCTGAATAATAGTAATAAAGGATTCTTCCAGAATCTTAATACATTTTTGTATATCCAACAGAATATTAAACATACAGAATCATAACTTAAGTTTCTGTTAAAATTTTAATACAACTTTATAAAACTTAATGATTTTTTTGCATAAAAAGATGCGAATTCACGAATTAATAAAGAATCTAATGTATTAGTTTTAGTTACTGCTGAAATCTTTACTGAAAATCTAATTTTAGAATAGAAAAAAAGCGTAAAATGGAATTAATTTTATATTTTCACCTGAATAATAGTAATAAAGGATTCTTCCAGAATCTTAATACATTTTTGTATATCCAACAGAATATTAAACATACAGAATCATAACTTAAGTTTCTGTTGAAATTTTAATACAACTTTATAAAACTTAATGTTTTTTTGCATAAAAAGATGCGTATTCACGAATTTATAAAGAATCTAATGTATTAGTTTTAGTTACTGCTGAAATCTTTACTGAAAATCTAATTTTAGAATAGAAAAAAAGCGTAAAATGGAATTAATTTTATATTTTCACCTGAATAATAGTAATAAAGGATTCTTCCAGAATCTTAATACATTTTTGTATATCCAACAGAATATTAAACATACAGAATCATAACTTAAGTTTCTGTTAAAATTTTAATACAACTTTATAAAACTTAATGTTTTTTTGCATAAAAAGATACGTATTCACGAATTAATAAAGAATCTAATGTATTAGTTTTAGTTATTGCTGAAATATTTACTGAAAATCTAATTTTAGAATAGAAAAAAAAAACGTAAAATGGAATACATTTTATACTTTCACCTGAATAATAGTAATAAAAGATTTTTTCAGAATCTTAATACATTTTTGTATATCCAACAGAATTTTAAACATACAGAATTTTAACTTAAGTTTCTGTTAGAATCTTAATACTAGTTTATAAATCTAAGTGATTTTTTCATATAAAGATGCACACGAGATAATAAAGAAGTGCTGAAATCTTAAGATTTTAGAAAAAAAAAAGCTTTCATCCAAATAATAATTAAGATTCAAATTATTTGATAATTCCAGAATCTTAATAAATAATTAGATTTTTAGCTGGAATCTTAATACGAAACAGTGATTGGGTCATTCTTAATTATTTACTTTTTTCAATCTGAAGATATGTGCTTCATCAGATGACTGCATGCAGCAGCATTCAGTTCCAGGAATGCTTCCAGCATGTGCACATATTGGAAATATGCTGCGCTTAATAAAGTCTAAGATTCTCGAATATCCAGGCCAATATACAATCGGCAACCTGTCCAAAGGTGCAGGATGGAAATAATAAAAAGGACGGTGGGAAAAATAGCGTCTTGTTATATGGAAAGAGGGACGACAACTTGCAATAATGAATTCAGATTTATCGATTCGCATATGGAAATGTAAGAAAGTCGAGTTTAATACACGAAGACGCGGATTGAATCGTAAACTATACGTTTCATTAACTATTTCATCTCCGATTTCGTTTCGATATCCTTCAGTTTTATACAAACTAAACTCAATTTATATAATCGAAAAAGATTTGTATCACATTCAAATCATGAAAGTAAAATTATATTAACAAATCAAAATTATTATTTTCATATTTCTTCAATTTCCTATACTCCCAAAGTTACTTAATAAATTATATTACATAACATATAAAAATTAATTAAAAATTACGTAATTAACATATTTGAAGCAATAATTTATATAGTGCCTAAAAAAGCTTAATTTTTATTATTCTCAATTAACAAAAACTAAATAAAATTGATATATAAAATGTTATAAAACCAGAATTAACTACTGACGACTCATTAAAAACGTTTTTTTTTTCTTTCTGACTTTATTTTTATTTATTTTTTTCGTTGAGATTTTATAGGTTTTAAACGAGATTCTAAAGTACGCAACGTTAATAGTTAATCATCTTGAATGTAATTACGGTTATTGCAATACTTAACAATTGAAGAGGGAAAATAATCGTAAAAAAGCATTTTAAACCCGTTATTTCTTTTATAATTTAATGAAATATTTCTTAATTTTCTAAAGTGCCTGTTTAATTAATTATCTTCTTTGTGGTTAAATAAAGCAGGTAATTATATTTTTTTTTGTTGAAGAAGTATTATAAATTGTATTAAGAGATAAATTTTAATTATATTTAGATTATTTTTTTAATGTAATAATTAAAAAATATTATTTCATAATTTTTATATTTAAAAATTATATATTTTTCTTTAAAAAATGTTAAATTTTTTATATTGAAACATTATTTCTGAAAAACTAAACTAATTTTTCAGACAAAATCAATATTTTTCAGTTAAAAATGGTTTTTATTTCTATAATAAAATATGAATTTTGAAAAAACTACTTTGAAAGACAAAATTGATATTTTAATAGATGAAATATTATTTACAAAAAAAAAACTTATTTGTAAGATGAAATGAATATTTTACTTTTAAATAGAGTTGAAATTTCTATATTCAAACATTATAAATTTTTCTATAAAAAAAAAGTAAAATTTTCTCTACTGAAAGATTATTTCTGAAAAAATAAACTTATTTTTTCAAACAAAATCTATATTTTTCTTTTAAAAATAGTTGTTACTTCTGTATTTAAATATGAATTTTGAAAGAAATTTCTTTGGAAGATAAAATTGATATTGTAATAATTTAAGATCTGTACTGAAATATTATTTATAAAAAAAATATTTGCAAGACAAAATCAATATTTTATTATTAATTAAAGTTTAGATTTGCGTATTTAAATATTTTTGAAAATTAAATATTTTTAAAATAAAATAATAATTTTTCACTGAAATAAAAAAATGAATAAAAACATTATTTTTGAAATAAACTTAATTTTCGTTTCCAGAAATTATAAAAATTTATTTAAATATCGAATTGAATTAGTAATTAAAAACTATAATTAATTAGCAAATATCAAAAAGACAAAATTAATATTTTTTATTGAAATAGTTGTAACTGGACTGAAAAATTATTCATAAAAAAACTTATTTTTTTACGAAAAAAGTTTAGATTTCTGTATTTAAAAAATATAATTATTTTTCCTACAAACTTAATTTTTGTTTTCAACAATTACAAATTTCAATTACAAAAGTTTAATTAATAATATATAACAACTTTTGCATGAATTGTCGAATTAAAATAGTAATTAACAACCTGTAATTAATTAACATATATCAATTAATTACATTGCTTTGTAATATTATGTACAACTGGATAAAAAGCACCGAAAATCACAGAGAAATAAAAACCCGAATGAACTAAAACCAAACCAAAAAAAAAAGTACACAATCTGACTGACTGAACATGAATGCGATTTTGTTGGAATTGCTTTGTAGCATCATTTATTGCATATTTTAAATGAAATGTACGAATAAACACACGTTCGAATTCGAATTTGTGTGTTTGAGAGAGAGAAAAAGAGATAAACAGAAAGAGATGGACAGCGTCGAATTAAAATGCACTAACTGATTGTTGCGTGGATTGCTGTATAATAAATAATGTTGGTATGCTTTCATGTTTCAAACTGCTTTTGCGAAATGCACTGCTTCTAAAAGCCAAAGCGAATGCAGTAAACAGCTCGATTTTATTTCGTTCAGACTTTTGATGCACGTTAGTTTTTTTTTTGATTGTTTGTTTATTTGCGAAAATGTAATAAACCTTGAGGTGAACGTGAATAATTTCGTGATTTTAATGGATTACAGACTGTATTTCAAAGATCGCAACTTTATTTTCGCGCAATAGTTTTATTTTACTTCATAATAAAATTAATGAAATTTACTTAAATAGAACTTTAACTACTACTTAAAAACAATACAAATATTACAATACTAATGGATAATTTGTAAATGTGTTTTAATATTTTTTTCATCGAATTAAGATTTTTGTAGAAATTGATCAAATTCTAAAACCGTTGCAAATAAGTATCTTTCATCAATTTTATCATGTATTTCCTTCATCAATTTTAATAAATTTTAACAGATTTGTTACTAAAATTTGCAAAAAAAAAAACCGTTTTGTTCATTTTTTTAAAAGAAAATTAGGATATTTGTAGAAAATGATCAAAATGATTTTTCTATTTAATAAATTTCTAATATTTTATTCTTCGAATTTTTCGTACTTTGTAACTAGCTTATTAATTAAGTAAATAATGATGTAATAAAATGTATTAAATAAGATGAAATAATTGTGGTTTGTGCGAGGGTTGTTTTGCCCGGCGCATCCACCATATCTGTGCTGCGGACGGGTGATTTAAGCCGTATAATTATATGTAAATTATGATGGGACTGGAATGGATGGGTTCCCGCGTATCGGAAGGGTCCCATTTGCGTGGGCGGACGATTGTTGTTGTTGTTGTTGTGCGTTGAAATTTATAAATTATCTGGCGTGAAGGGCGTATGTAAAAATTGGCGCATAAATCCGGGAACCGGGGGAGACCCGGTGTGATGTATCCGCGACACATGTACGAGGATTTATCATCAACGGAAAAATCGATTGATTTATTGCCGTGGCCATCCCACCGAAATCACAATCGAACACAGAAGATTAGCGAAAACGCACACCAAAAACTGCAAAAAGAAAACTGTTGTAATAATGATAATACCAGTTGCAAACATTTATCTTTCATCTTTTATCAATTTTATCTTGTATTTGATTTATACATTTTAATAAATTTTAACAGATTTGTTATTGAAATTTACAAAGAAAATTTAATTTTTGAACCGTTTTTTTGTTAAGAGAATTATGATTTTTGTAGAAAATAATCAAATTCTAAAATCGTTTTCTTTTCATCTTTTATCATGTATTTGCTTCAAACATTTTAATATTTTTTTATTGTAATTTGCAAGAATTTAATTTTTGAACCGTTTAGTTGATTTTTTTTAAAGAGAATTACGATTTTTGTAGAAAATGATCAAATACTAAAACCGGTTTTTTTTTCATCTTTTATCAATTTTATCAAGTATTTGCTTCATACATTTTAATAAATTTTAACAGATTTGTTATTTAAATTTGCAAAGAAAATTTAATTTTTGAACTGTTTTGTTAATTTTTTTTAAAGAGAATTACGATTTTTGTAGAAAATGATCAAATACTAAAACCAATTTTTTTTCATCTTTTATCAATTTTATCATGTATTTGTTGCTTCATACATTTTAATAGATTTTAACAGATTTGTTATTTAAATTTTCAAAGAAAATTTAATTTTTGAATCGTTTTGTTAATTTTTTTTTTAAAGAGAATTAAGATTTTTGTAGAAAATGATCAAATTCTAAACAAATGTTTTATACATTCTAATAAATTTTAACAGATTTGTTATTGAAATTTGCAAAAAGGAAATTTAATTTTTGAACCGTTTTGTTGCAAAATTTTTCTGTTCAATTTTTAAGAGTTGATTAAAGTATAATAAATTTAATAATAATAAATATTAGCAGTTTCAGACGTTTGACTTTTTTTTAATGATAATGAAAAGATAGAAATTAAATTAATGAGATTTTTTTTTTGGAATTATTAGACGCTGTTGTCAAGGAGGAAATAAAGGAAGCAATCGTGTGGACGATGCGGATGCGTTCGAAGGAAACAGCGAAGATAGGATGAGAGATTTTTAGTGTCGTGGGATAGAAACATCAACGCGCACACATCGGGCGGAGGAAACGGCGGCTTGAGATGGGGTCCATTATATTAGGGATGACATGTGTAGGTTGTAGGGAACGAATATAACTCGGTTATTCCGTCAGTTATTCATGAAGTTTGCATTCATTTCGAGAAAACTGGTGACAAGCGAATCCAAACGCTCTTCGTTCCCAAAAACCCCATCCCCCCAAAACGCCACCCTTAGCACCGGTGGGTGGCGGCGGCGGCGGCGAGGTAAAGTTGATGCATGTCGACGAAAGGTAGTTTTATACACACGTACAATTTTTTCTCTCCCTCCTTGCTGGGTCTATACACTTTTTTTCCCTTTTCATCTTTTTTTTGCCACGACTTCCGGCCGTCCTTCCACCACCCTCCACATACATCTACATACATTGCAGCATTTTTCTCCCCAAGTTTCGCATTTATATATTTACACGAAACGCCATTTATTTTTATTATGATAAATTTGTAAGTGAGCCCTATCAACACCACTCAACAAACGCAGTTTACAACCCCTCGTCCAGGGCCGTTCCGACCCATAGGCAAACAACACTGCAACTTTAGAACAATCCCATGACGAATCATCTCACAGATTAAAATCATGTTAATCAAGGAATATGATTGAAATATAAATTTATTATATTTTACAATTATTAAAACAATTTTGATTTTTGAATGATTTGGGTAAAGTTAACGTAGCAATGACAATGACTTTTGACAGCTATGTCTAAAAAAAGTCTACCAGCGCCTCAATGCTACTTTTGAACTAATATTAGATATGGCGGATATATCCGCCGCTCGTC
The DNA here is from genome assembly GCA_963457615.1 of Nicrophorus investigator. Classification (NCBI taxonomy): domain Eukaryota; kingdom Metazoa; phylum Arthropoda; class Insecta; order Coleoptera; family Silphidae; genus Nicrophorus; species Nicrophorus investigator. The sequence continues at coordinate 5,357,247 of OY735143.1, forward strand.
CGAATAGCGTCCAAATACCTCTTATTATACATTTAGTTTGAAATAATATTATATATGGCGGATATATCCGCCGCTCGTCGAAATAGCTTATACATTTAATTTTTGATTCAGTCTGAAACTAAAACTGTATTTTGGATACTACCAAAAATTTCATTTCGTTTTAATTTTTTGTTGGGAAAAAATAACAGAAATAATCAACTAAAACTAAATATAATTAACTGATAAAATCAAATGGATTATGAGTTAATTATGTTTGTATAAATAGAAAAACGATCATTTTATGGGGCTGTAAAATGTCGAGTTGTTAAAAACACTTTATTGGTTCTTTCGCAGTGCGAGGCTTAATCGCAAACGATAAAATGTTTTTCTTTATAAAAGCATTGTTTGCGGAGATGCCATAAAAAGGAGATTCGATTAATGCCCTTCAGATGACTGCTATAATAAGTAAAATTTATTGTGTGCTTTATGAAACATTCCATTTTTCAAATGTATTACATCAAAACATTTTTTTTTTTTCATATAATCATAAATTTATTTACAGTTTCAGTAAATTATTTATGAAATTATAAATTATTTTTTTCTAAAATTAAGATTTTTTTTTGGTTAAAATAAGCAAATCTTAATCCATTTATTTTATTGTGGACTCCTTAACTAAAATGGATTTTGTGCTGTATTTAGTCAAAGTTGCTGATTATACTTATTACATAACCTTATTGATAAATCAAATGATATCATTTATATTTAACCTTAAATATGACATAATTGAACTAAATGACATCAGGTCATAACCTTAAATATTATATCACAAAAGTTTTAAGGTTATGATAACTTTTGATGACTTTTTGTGAAAAATGATGGACTTTTCAGTACAAAAAAAAAACTGAATACAAGCCTGCAAAGGTCCGTGCCTCGCCCTTCACGCTCGCAGCATCTCCTCAGTCGGACGATATTTTTTTATTATCCCCGGAAATGATATTTTGCATTTTAAATTTTTTGTCCCGCCCTTTTTCCTTTCCGCGCGGCATTCATAATACACACGCGCGCTCACGGGAAATAATCTTTGCGATTTATTCCGGCAATTCGTCACTGTTACCCATACATATTATTTTTTTTTGTTGTTGTTGCAAACACATATTTATGCAAAATAGTCATGAAAACCGAGCTCGTCGAAAAATTTAAATATTACCTTCCTCTCTATGTCGGTCTCATTAAAATTGATTAAAATGTAGAAACGCAAGTGTTTCCCCCGCAATCCCATAAATTAAACCAAAAAAACATATTCGGTCCACTAAATTTCGCAAAATTGCTGCCGATTTATAATATTTTTTTGTTGTATGTTTGCATCCGCATGTATTTTTGCGTTTTTAATGATGTAATATGTTATTCTATTACGCGCAACTGGAAATAACTCCCGTTTTGTGCGGTGATTAAAATTTTGCAGTTATTTGCACAAAAACCGAAATGCAAACAATTAAACTTTGCCTATAATCATTTAGTAAATATACAAAAACAATTTCAATTTGCAATACGTCAGTTTTACTGAATTTATAATTACATCATTTAATGATAGATGGCGTAGTTATTAATTATAAATATAAATTAAATTCAATGCAACAATAATAATTTGAAATATCAACAAAAAAAAAATGAAAATTAAATGGCTTATAGATCTTGGTTTTACAATAATCTTTTCAATTTCAAAATTTTATAGATATATTATGAATCCAATTAAAATTTTTCAATTATTTGCAAAAAAATCTGAAATGCAAACATTTTTAATTTGCAATACGTCAGTTTTACTGAATTTATAATTACATCATCTAACGATAGATGGCGTAGTTAATAATTGTAAATATAAATAAAATTCAATGTAAAAATAATAATTTGAAATATCAACAATCTTTGTTTTAAATAATCTTTTCAGTCTAAAAATTTTATGATTACCTCTGAAAACGAAGTTTCGCTTAACGAAGTAATTTCCTGAAACTCATAAATGAAAACTGAAGAAATTGTTGTTGAAATATAACATAATTTAATGATGTTTGGAAATTAGTGTATTTTGATGACTGAAAGATTTACTTTACTTAAAGAGTTATATAATTATTTTAAATGATTGTAAAACGTATTGTTTATTATATAGAAGGAATTTGATGTTCCACTAGAATGCGGTCTTCATCATGTCGGAACAGTGTATTAGGAAGCGGAAAGTTTTCGGATAGTCCAGGTGCTTGGTAGGAATTCAAGGAATTCGTCCGTCCGATTGTCCTGCATCACGAACACAGTGTTCAGGAATCTCGCATCCCCCTTTTCCATCCTGAACTCGGGCACATCCCCAATCGATTCCTGATTCCATTTGATTTAATTAGGCGCTTTGAGGACCGATTCCCTCCTTCTGAGCGAAACGGGGACTCCTCCAATTCCTCAAGTCAATTTAACCGGCGGCGAATTAGATTTAAAATCAATAATCAATGGGGATATTATTTTCCAAAAGCAAATACATTTAAAGACGCGACCGAAAACAACCCTACACCACAATCCAATAGAAAACCCAATTCCTCTGCACAATCTTATTTAAAATCGAATTAAATTCTTAAAAACCGCAACAGGAATTTAATATTTACTTTATTTATTTTATTTTATAATATGTCACATTTTGTATACAGTTTGAAAGCATTAAAGGCTTTCCGTTTCGGCCTGTTGACGTGAACTGTCGCAGAGTGTTTTCGCGTTTTGCGAAAGTGCCCGTAATTAACGGTTTATAAATTTCCGTTTCGGTTTAGTGGATTAGTTTCGTATAATATTCTGATGGCGGTCGAAGGATTAGCTAATACCTGCCCCGAAAACTTTACCGAATGAATGTTTGATGGCGTTTTGGTGGATGGGAAAGGTTTACACTCGGTCAGCCTAATCTCTGACCTGTCGTTAATTGTTTCCTTGATGGTGGTCAGTGTGTATACACTTCAAAAACAGCTTTGCCTGAAGCCACTTTCATGTTCTGATATTACGTAACTCATTCAGTCTCAAGATTCAATCATACCCTGTTTCATTTTATTCCAAGTAATTTTCACATATTTTTACTACAAAAAAAAACAATTATTTAAAAATATTTTTTTTAGTAATATAATAGTCAAAATCTACTTTCATGTTCCGATATTACGTAACTCACTCAGTCTCAAAGTGTAACCTGTTTCATAATTATATTCTATTTCATTTTATTCGAAATAATTTTCATATTTTTATTTAAAAAAAAAACAACTATTTAAAAATAAAATTTTAATAATTTCATAACTGAAATCCACTTTAATAATTTATTTTACGTAATTTACTCTGTCTTAAGGTACAACTACACTAATTAACTAAGATGAAAACTATTATATATTTTAAATTATTTAAAGTTTTTCCCATTTCTTTTTTGGAATTTTCGTTTTTTCTGATTAATTTATAAAACTTTATCCCTTCATTAATAAAAATGTCTATAATATCTATTAAAAAACGTAAAATTTATTATTTTATTAAAACTTGTTCATAACTGAAATCAACTTTAATAATTTATATTACGTAATTTACTCTCTATTAAGGTACAACTACACTAATTAATTAAGATGAAAACTATTATATATTTTAAATTATTTTTTTCCCATTTCTTTTTTGGACTTTTCGTTTTTTCTGATTAATTTATAAAACTTTATCCCTTCATTAATAAAAATGTCTATAATTTCTATTAAAAAATGTAAAATTTATTATTTTATTAAAACTTGTAATTTATATATTTTTTTCTAACAAAAACTACTTTTTGGAGTACATTTTTAAAACCTATTTTTTGAGAATTTTTATAAATTTTTAAATACTTTTCTAAAAACATTTAATTTAATAATTAAAATTATTGAGATTCTTCCACGTCTAGCGCTAATACATAAATAGTGTTAATAATATTAAGAAAAATAGATTTATTTGTAGAAATTTTACAATAACATTTTTTTACATTGTTTTATATAATTATAATATTAATTTGTACCCATTCTAGTTAAAAACATTATAATTTATTTTATATTTTATTTAAAACTATAACTATATAAAATTTATATTTATTTATAAATGAATTATTATTAAGTTTCTCACAAATATTTTTGCAATTTTGGTTTTTCTGATTAATTGATCAAAATTTTGTATTAATTCTAGTAAATTACTTATTTTATACATAAAACTAATTCATTAAGATGAAAACTATTATATATTTTAAAAATAAATTATTTAAAGTTTTTCCCATTTCTTTTTTGGAATTTTCGTTTTTTCTGATTAATTTATAAATTTTTATCCCTTCATTAATAAAAATGTCTATAATTTCTATTAAAAAAACGTAAAATTTATTATTTTATTTAAATTTGTAATTAATATATTTTTTTTAAACTTATTAAGATGAAATTAATTTTTATTAAGAAAAAAATACTTATTTTTAATTGTGGAAAACTGATTAATTATTAAAACTAAAATTACGAACAACATTATTTTTAATTAATTTATCCAATTTTTTTTTCAGAATTTTTCAAATTAATTTACATAATTTTTACGTCTTCATTCTATGAAAATAAATAATATTTTTTATTTATTTCAAAATTCGTAATTAGGGTTAAAGTGAAGAATTTATAAAATTTTATCAATTAATTAATTAATAACAGTTTGGGTTTGGGATGGAATCAGAAAGTTGTTTCCAAACGAAAATTAATCAGTTTATTAAGGAAAGTTGATTAAATTTAGATGTGAGTTTAATTGCAAATTATATAGTCAAATTCCTTATACAAGTATAATCTATAGACAATGTATATAAGATAATCCAGGTATTTGAATAAATAATTTGATGATCTTACTTAAGAAATATTAGTTGGATTAAGATGTAATTTGAAAATAAGTTTATATATTTTATAATAAGTTTATAAATTTTAATTGTGAGAAATGTTTTTTTTTTAAATTAATTTGTACGTCTTCATTATATTAAAATACGTAATTGAGTTCAAAAATGATAATTAAGGATAGAGTGAAGAATTGATGAAATTTTATCAATTAATTAATAAGTAAGATTTTGGGTTTTGGATGGAATCAGGAAATTGTTTCCAAACGAAAATTAATCAGTTTATTAAGGAGAGTTGATTAAATTTTCGTTTGAAGAACCCTTCTTCAGATATGGATGGGATTATAGTTAAGAACGCGGTGCGTGCGGCTGCGTCTAAACACAGTTCTGAACATTAATTAGTTGGAATTTTTCCCGCTTTCTGCTCCTATGGAGTAATAAGTTAGTTAACGGTGGGGTTTATGAATTAGGGTAAGTTTGGCCCGAAGGCTGCGAACTTATAAACTGGAACACAATGGTTAGTGTTAGGATGGTGCACACAATTAAGGATAACTCATAACCCTCAAGACGGTCTGCGGCAACTTGTAATTAGTTTTAGAAGGAAAACCCCTAATTGGCACCGGCCAACCACTAATTCAAAGACTTTTCCCCAGCTCTCACGCCCGCACGCCTCATTGTCCGAGCAGTTTCTTAATGAACTGCGAGAGGAAAAATAAAAATAAACACTTACGGTTTGTGAAGCACAACGTCCAGAGGCCCGAAACGGTCATCTTGGAGAGTAGATCCCGATCTCCTGTACCGTTGTAAGAAGGATTGTGCATCTTCTCTTCGGTGTGAAGCCACTGGTTGGTGAAGATCGCCAAGAGGATGACCACCAAGGAGACGGTAGCTGCCAGAGGGGTGAGAATCCAGAAGAGCGTGAGGTTATTCTCCAAAGGACCCAATCTTTCGTCCTCGCCGTTGGGCCTGTGCCCGCGGCCCATGGACCTCTGCATAATTCAATCCCGCTGGTTGTTATCATGCACCTCCCCAGCAGCCCACACCACTATCTCATCATCATCTCACTATATTCCAGCACTGATCTCTGCAACAGAATACAATATACAGAATACGCACTAACAATGTCAACGCAACATGTGCTATTATTTAATGCATTGGAAGCAATCACGAGAATGCACATTCGGCATGTAATAAAGGAACATCAGAAGTGTTCCATACCGTTTGAAGTTCGTAATTAAATTTGCATAGTTTCCGTAGCAAATATTATCATCGCTGATAAAATACGCGCTTCCGCAGAAATTCATCGTTATTAAATCATTAATTCTCCCAGAAACCATACCCCGCCATTATTTGACTTCACATTAATTACTCCACTATCTTTGCTTCTAATTGGAACTAACTCATACTAAAATACATTAAATTATCTATTCGTTATATTTTTGTACAATCTAATTAAAGTTACGTAATTTACATTTTATTATTGTAAATTTTACTCCTGAAAAGTTGTGATTAACTTTTAACTCTGCTCATAGTTCACATTAATTACTCCACTATCTTTGATTCAAACTGGAACTAACTCATACCAAAATACATTAAATTATCTATTCGTTATATTTTTGTGCAATATAATTAAAGTTACGTAATTCACATTTTATTGTTGTAAATTTTACTCTTGAAATGTTGTGATTAACTTTTAACTCTGCTCATAGTTCACATTAATTACTCCACTATCTTTGCTTCAAATTGGAACTAACTCATACTAAAATACATTAAATTATCTATTTGTTATATTTTAGTACAATCTAATTAAAGTTACGTAATTTACATTTTATTATTGTAAATTTTACTCCTGAAAAGTTGTGATAAACTTTTAACTCTGCTCATAGTTCACATTAATTACTCCACTATCTTTGATTCAAACTGGAACTAACTCATTTCAAAATTCATTACATTATCTATTCGTTATATTTCTGTACAATTTAATTAAAGTTACGTAATTTACATTTTATTGTTGTAAATTTTACTCTTGAAAAGTTGTGATTAAGTTTCTAGTTCACATTAATTACTCCACTATTTTTGCTTCTAATTGGAACTAATTTATACCAAAATACATTAAATTATTTAAAATTACGTAATTTACATTTTATTGTTGTAAATTTTACTCTTGAAAAGTTGGGATTAAGTTTTAAGTCTGCTCCTAGTTCACATTAATTATTCCACTATCTTTTTTTCGAATTGGAACTAACTCATACTAAAATACATTAAATTATCTATTCGTTAAATTTTAGTACAATCTAATTAAAGTTACGTAATTTACATTTTATTGTTGTAAATTTTATTCCTGAAAAGTTGTGATTAAGTTTCTATTTCACATTATTTACACCACTATCTTTGCTTCAAATTGGAACTAACTCATACTAAAATACATTAAATTATCTATTCGTTATATTTTTGTACAATCTAATTAAAGTTACGTAATTTACATTTTATTATTGTAAATTTTACTCCTGAAAAGTTGTGATTAACTTTTAACTCTGCTCATAGTTCACATTAATTACTCCACTATCTTTGATTCAAACTGGAACTAACTCATACCAAAATACATTAAATTATCTATTTGTTATATTTTTGTACAATTTAATTAAAGTTACTTAATTTAAATTTTATTGTTGTAAATTTTACTTTTGAAAAGTTGTGATTAAGTTTCTATTTCACATTAATTACTCCACTATTTTTGCTTCTAATTGGAACTAACTCATACCAAAATACATTAAATTATCTATTCGTTATATTTTTGTGCAATATAATTAAAGTTACGTAATTCACATTTTATTGTTGTAAATTTTACTCTTGAAATGTTGTGATTAACTTTTAACTCTGCTCATAGTTCACATTAATTACTCCACTATCTTTGCTTCAAATTGGAACTAACTCATACTAAAATACATTAAATTATCTATTTGTTATATTTTAGTACAATCTAATTAAAGTTACGTAATTTACATTTTATTATTGTAAATTTTACTCCTGAAAAGTTGTGATAAACTTTTAACTCTGCTCATAGTTCACATTAATTACTCCACTATCTTTGATTCAAACTGGAACTAACTCATACCAAAATTCATTACATTATCTATTCGTTATATTTTTGTACAATTTAATTAAAGTTACGTAATTTACATTTTATTGTTGTAAATTTTACTCTTGAAAAGTTGTGATTAAGTTTCTAGTTCAAATTAATTACTCCACTATTTTTGCTTCTAATTGGAACTAATTTATACCAAAATACATTAAATTATTTAAAATTACGTAATTTACATTTTATTGTTGTAAATTTTACTCTTGAAAAGTTGGGATTAAGTTTTAAGTCTGCTCCTAGTTCACATTAATTATTCCACTATCTTTTTTTCGAATTGGAACTAACTCATACTAAAATACATTAAATTATCTATTCGTTAAATTTTAGTACAATCTAATTAAAGTTACGTAATTCACATTTTATTGTTGTAAATTTTACTCCTGAAAAGTTGTGATTAAGTTTCTATTTCACAATAATTACTCCACTATCTTTGCTTCAAATTGGAACTAACTCATACTAAAATACATTAAATTATCTATTCGTTATATTTTAGTACAATCTAATTAAAGTTACGTAATTTACATTTTATTGTTGTAAATTTTACTCTTGAAAAGTTGGGATTAAGTTTTAAGTCTGCTCCTAGTTCACATTAATTATTCCACTATTTTTTCTTCGAATTGGAACTAACTCATACTAAAATACATTAAATTATCTATTTGTTATATTTTTGTACAATCTAATTAAAATTTCGTAATTTACATTTTATTGTTGTAAATTTTACTCTTAAAAAGTGGGATTAAGTTTTAAGTCTGCTCCTAGTTCACATTAATTATTCCACTATCTTTTCTTCGAATTGGAACTAACTCATACTAAAATACATTAAATTATCTATTCGTTATATTTTTGAACAATCTAATTAAAGTTACATAATTTACATTTTATTGTAGTAAATTTTATTCCTGAAAAGTTGTGATTAAGTTTCTATTTCACATTAATTACTCCACTATTTTTGCTTCTAATTGGAACTAACTCATACTAAAATACATTAAATTATCTATTCGTTATATTTTAGTACAATCTAATTAAAGTTACGTAATTTACATTTTATTATTGTAAATTTTACTCCTGAAAAGTTGTGATTAACTTTTAACTCTGCTCATAGTTCACATTAATTACTCCACTATCTTTGATTCAAACTGGAACTAACTCATACCAAAATTCATTAAATTATCTATTCGTTATATTTTTGTACAATTTAATTAAAGTTACGTAATTTTCATTTTATTGTTGTAAATTTTACTCTTGAAAAGTTGTGATTAAGTTTCTAGTTCACATTAATTACTCCACTATTTTTGCTTCTAATTGGAACTAATTTATTACAAAATACATTAAATTATCTATTCGTTATATTTTTGTAGAATCTAATTAAAATTACGTAATTTATATTTTATTGTTGTAAATTTTACTCTTGAAAAGTTGGGATTAAGTTTTAAGTCTGCTCCTAGTCTATCTTTGCTTCTAATTGAAACTAACTCATACTAAAATACATTAAATTATCTATTCGTTAAATTTTAGTACAATCTAATTAAAGTTACGTAATTTACATTTTATTGTTGTAAATTTTACTCTTGAAAAGTTATGAGTAAGTTTCTAGTTCACATTAATTACTCCATTTTTGCTTCTAATTGGAACTAACTCATACCAAAATACATTAAATTATCTATTCGTTATATTTTTGTACAATTTAATTAAAGTTACGTAATTTTCATTTTATTGTTGTAAATTTTACTCTTGAAAAGTTGTGATTAAGTATCTAGTTCACATTAATTACTCCACTATTTTTGCTTCTAATTGGAACTAACTCATACTAAAATACATTAAATTATCTATTCGTTATATTTTTGTACAATTTAATTAAAGTAACGTAATTTTCATTTTATTGTTGTAAATTTTACTCTTGAAAAGTTGGGATTAAGTTTTAAGTCTGCTCCTAGTTCACATTAATTATTCCACTATCTTTTCTTCGAATTGGAACTAATTTATACCAAAATACATTAAATTATCTATTCGTTATTTTTTTGTACAATCTAATTAAAATTACGTAATTTACATTTTATTGTTGTAAATTTTATTCCTGAAAAGTTGTGATTAAGTTTCTATTTCACATTAATTACTCCACTATCTTTGCTTCAAATTGGAACTAACTCTTACCAAAATACATTAAATTATCTATTTGTTATATTTATATACAATTTAATTAAAGCTACGTAATTTATATTTTATTGTTGTAAATTTTACTCTTGAAAAGTTGTGATTAAGTTTCTAGTTCACATTAATTACTCCACTATTTTTGTTTCTAATTGGAACTAATTTATACCAAAATACATTAAATTATCTATTTGTTATATTTTTGTACAATTTAATTAAAGTTACGTAATTTTCATTTTATTGTTGTAAATTTTACTCTTGAAAAGTTGGGATTAAGTTTTAAGTCTGCTCATAGTTCACATTAATTACTCCATTATTTTTGCTTCTATTTGGAACTAACTCCTTCCAAAATATATTAAATTATCTATTCGTTATATTTTTGTTCAATATAATTAAAGTTACGTAATTCACATTTTATTGTTGTAAATTTTACTCTTGAAATGTTGGGATTAAGTTTTAAGTCTGCTCCTAGTTAAGATTAATTTAGTGTAGATGTGAGCTAAATTGCAAATTATATAGTCAAAGTCTTTATACAAGAATAACCTATGTAGATAAGATAAGCTTGAATCTTTGAATAAATAATTTGATGATCCTACTTAAGCCATTAGTTAGATTAAGATAGAATCTGAAAATAACTTTTAACTTAAATTTAATCTACTTCTATATAGTTTTTCTATAAGAGAACTAAGGTTTTGTGTATTTAGTGAAGATAAAATCTGTTTTAACTTAATGTTAAATTGTATAATATAAATCGAAATGTTTCTATAAAATTAATTTTGTTGTGTCAATTGGTAAGTGTAGAAAACAAGAATTTGCTTTTAATTTAATGGTCTGTGCGAAATGTATACTTAAATAATTCTTCGCGGGATTAAATATGAGAAGGGGGCGCTCGTTGATTATGAAGATTTATCCAATTGAAAGCCGCTGCCGAGATCCTTATTTTATTTAATTTACCAGCAATAAAAACAAAGGGCGCCGACAGGGGGAGACCCCTTTTTAACAACCACCCATTTCTTTTTCTTTTTTTCTCTTCTTACCACCATCACCGGCACCCTGAAGGAAGGAAGGAAAGAAGCAAAGAAAGAAAGAAAGTCCACCCCATTCTTATTCCAGCGAAAGGTTGGGGTAGGAAAAGTAGGATGGGTTGGGTTTTAAGGCGACGGGCGGAGGAAGAAGAAAACGCTGGGCGTCTAATTAATTCCGCTCTTAATTCCCGATGGAAAATAACTAAGATTTATTGCGCTAATGCGAAGAAGCGTCGGCTCCGGGTGTATAAATAAAATGAAATCTAATTGGCTCACGTCCACAACTTCATATTTATGTTGATTATTATTCCTTCTTTATTCTTTACTTTAACCAAAAATTGTTATTAGTATTTATTTCAGTGGAAGAGGACGAGAGGTGCGGCTATCTGTACGGTTTTCATTAAAACTTCCAATGCTTTCCAACGCCGCTTTTTTTTTTTCATTTGTGAATAAAGGCGTGCACCCTACCGGAACCGGAACTCGCATCCGCTCAGCAGATGAGGAATTTCCATCCGCACTACACCTAACATACGAAGCTTTTATATTTGATAATTGCTTCAAGTACTTTTAGTACTTATAACAACTACAATCTACATTATCTTGAAGTTGGTAGTATTGACATTTGATGACAAGTGACATTGACAGTTGATTACTATTATTAGAAGTATTTTGTCAAGACAATACGTAGACAATACTTTAGACAAAGAAAGTAAGTTTTAAAATTGGAGGTACTTGAAATATTTCCTACAGGTGTACCAACTACATACTATACGATATAACTAATAACTAGTACAGAATTGTAAATTGGAAGTAGAATATTTGCAGAAACATTTATACAAATTTAGTATATTATTTAATTTCATTATGTAGTAACATTTTTAATGTTACATAACATTTGGTATACCTGACTGTTATTTATGTTACAAATACAGTTGTAATTTAAATTTTGAATATCAGTTGGTACACTTGTCTTTAATTCGACAAACAGTGTGGATTCTCATTCTGTAGTAACATTTTTAATGTTACACAACATTTGGTACACCTGACTGTCATTTATGTTTCAAATACTTTGAGAATTCAAATTAAGCAATATTTAACAATCGTAATGTTGATTTTGCACCAGTATTTAAAAACTAATATCTACAACTTAAAGTTGTAATTTTAATTTTGAATATCAGTTGGTACACTTGCCTGAAATTTGTTTGATACATTATAATCGATATTTTCTTTGAACATAGCTTCATTCGTTATCATCTTTCCATCCACTTTTTGATCGTGGCTGTAATTAAACGGTTGGGTTCGATTTTCCCAGCGAGGCTTTTGTCCTCGTCGATGGGCATTGTCTCTTTCGCATAGTAAATGATCCTCCACGTAAGCGGGCCGGTATAAATTCAAATTCAGAGATAAGTTGCACAAGGCCCGGACCTGAAAGCGGCCAATATTGAATATCTGTCAATGCTGTTTCTTCGATTCCTCTATTCATCCATTAAAGATTACTCCTCCATCCTTTTCCTCTCTCACGCAGCGATGTACTTTCTTTGTTTGCCAGGACATTATCTGGATGTATCTATCTATGTTTGCGAACGCTTTTAACTTTGGCATCTATGGACTGGATGTATTTCATATTAATATAACACAATGCTATATACTTATTCGATACTTGATTCATTATCATTGAGCAAACAGTGAAAGACGTTCCTTCTATACACAATCAACTCTTGTAACGTATATTACGATAGCAAGAACATAAATAACACATATATCGGAAAATTACAGTCAATTGCATATAACAAATGGGCGGATATATCCGCCGCGCGTCTACAAAGTATGAAATGAAAAATTAAAGCTTAAATTAAAAATTCAGAATAAACTGTAAATTTTTACGTAATAATGATGAATTTTTCTATGGTATTTTATTTCCATTACATGGGTTTTCGTATTAAAACAATGCGACGGAGCAGTTGATGTGATGCGCCAGGAAATGGATTATCCATTACGTAGATGTATGGAATTTCGTTCGGATTTAATAATAGAAGTTAAGACGTGATAAATCTACGTAGGGTGGAATGTATCAAACTGGGAGGAGGAGATGACGCGTCCCCCCAAATGATTTCCCATCTAGCGGAATTCATCTCCATGCGTATTGCAATAATAGCGGTGATAACTCAACCGCCCTCCGCACAAGCCCAGATCGTTGACGAACATACATACACAAAAAAAAATGGAGCAAAGAAGGAAGAATAAGTAGAAAGAAGTCACTTTCCTCGCCCATCCCCCTATGCATATAAGCATGCAGATTTTTTTTTCCCCCAGTCTTATATTCAACCCCTCTTAGAACTGTGAAATTTTCGCGATTTTCATGGACCGTGCAAAAAGGAAGAAAGAAAAAAAGAAAAGGGGTGGCTGACTTGGTGGTTGGGGATGCGAGGTGAGGGTTTTTCGTCTGAGGGATTTATACTTGTTATTCCGCGGCTGCCGCGGCGCGCGGTTCCCGACTTTCATAGCCAGTTTCTTCTTCCAGCAGGATAAAAAGATATATATAAGGCCCACGATGTTTTAAGGGAGATGTACGCCAAAAGGAGAGGGATGGTGGTGAGGGAGTATACACATATATATTTTAAAGCAGCTGTCCTCGCGGGACCCCAAGATGGTAATAGCCTTCGTCGTCGGGGAGATTCCGAGGAACTTGAATAGTTCTCTCAGACGAGGATGCGAAGTCTACTTCTAAGTTATGGCTAGAGAGTAGGAAATGGGGCGAATGCAAGAGACAGAGAAAGGGAGAATCAATCTGCTGGGGGTATGGAACCGCACCACACCATAAACATCAATTCGACGACTTGATAACCCAATGAAACTGCTCTAATTTTCGAATACATCCTCCTCGACACAAGCCATTACACCCCAAGATTGAGATATCGATTTCCGTTTTGCTACCCCTTTCAATTGCCATACGAAAGAAACCAATAAATACAGTAAAAAAAATATATAAATCTATGTAAAACATATTGTTCAATATTGATTTCAAAATGATAATTTTATTAACCTTTCATCAAAAAAGAATGGGGCGGATATATCCGCCACACGACCAAAAAGTCTTAAATAACAAATTAAAGCTTTAGATTATAGAATAAATTAAATATACACTATAAACTATGTTTTTTTACATAATAAAAGTAATTATTTTAAGCTCAAAATTATCTATTTTTCTCTATTAATAAATTTTTTGTTTAATTATTATATAATTTAGAAAAATGTGTAAATGTTTACTTTAAGAGTTTTTTATTTGTATTTTAACGATGCAACAAAAATTAAAACTGATGCTGCAATTGACTGCAGATGCTGGCATGATTGATATTTCGCTAATTACAATATCGGAACGATAGCAATTAATTTTCATCTCGACGAAATTGAAATTTAGGATCAATAATAAATAGTATTCAATATTTTTACTTTACAACTTTAAAAGTTTACATAATTAATATTTTGAAAAATATAATTTTATATCTAGAATAAATAAAATATAACTTTTAAGTTTGATATTTATATTTTATTAACAATTTTTAAAGAGCAGTTTAAAATAATGCATTTGCTACTTTTACTAATGCACAGTAAAATCTGATTGTATTACCTATAAATTTACAGTTTATTTCTTTATTTAATGCTTTCTATACCTGAAGACGTTTTCAACTGATTAAAATTTTATTCAATTCTCCTAAAAGGTTTCTCATTAAATTTTACGTTTTCGTATAAAAATAGTTCAAAATTAAATAAATATTCGGTTTCAATTAATTGTCTCTATTATTAAATAATTAATTACAGATTTTATAAGGAAATTACAACCCCAACTTTGCGGCGGATATATCCGCCATGTTGGAAAAATACTTTTTAGACAGTTAAATTGTGTCTTTGAAAAGTAAGTTAAAAAGTAAGTATGTTAAATATAAATAAAAAATTAAATGGTTGTAACATTTAAATTATCTGTTCGAATTGGAACGTAATTTTTATGCAAAACGATAAATTGTTGCTCATTGACTGTGGGATTTTCAGGTTTTTCGCATGGAGAATTCAGGATAATGTACAGCGTACAGAGGCATAAATTACGTAATAATGCGCTGCGTGCGGTGCATTTGTATGGAATAAAAACTGGGCAAATCTTGTTTATCGGTACGATTTTTGAATGTACTTTATTGCATTTCATCACCATTCCGGAATGCTTCAAATAATGCACCTGGACGCAGCAACCCCAAAGAAATTCAAAGCATCCCTCTCACACCCATCACATATATATATAAATTAATGTTGTCGATAAATTGATTCGATTTGTCCGGGGGTTGTAATTTCCGGATTTCCGGTTGAAATTTCCTCGGAATTGTACAAGAAAAACTTCGCTTTTGTTCCGGTGATTTGCGAGCGACTTAAAAAGCGCACGGAAAATGGGGGAATTTTAACCCGTCCCCCATGTTTCCCCCCCTTGTCGAACCTGCGAATTACTGCACAAAGTAGTGACACTTTTAACTGTTGGCAGGACCATTCGTTCCGTCCGCGCGATAAAACAAATTAAATTTCTTTTCTCGCCTTCAATTCGATTTTTTCCCCTTTGGACCTCTCTTAGAGTGAGTGTCCCTTTTCGTCCTTGCCCTTTCGCTCCTCGCATCCACGCCTTTGTTGCTGCGAAAGCCAATTCGACGTTATTAAAGATCTCAACTACTTCCAAGGATTCACGACGAGCATAAAACTGATTCCTCTATTTAATGTACTCACTTCTCTTCTAACTTTTGCAGTTAGAAAGAAGCTGCGCTAAGTGACAATCAGTTATCTAGTAGCAATATGGGTTAAAAAGGCATAATAATTTATTTATTTTTAATTAAGTGGAGGTAACTTGCCCCCATGTTGCGGGGGTAATTTAAAGGAGAAAACTTGAAAGGACCGTTCATAAGGAAGGCTTTAACGTCTTTCGGTTTTAATGAAAATCGTGCGAGCAATTTATCCCCGATAGTTTAATTAAGAAGACTCAATCGCAGCGTGTCTCGAGTTTGCATCATAAATAAGTGTAAAAGCTTATTTCCAAGACAGACACAAAATACGACATATTCAATTTATTCAAACATATAAATTTCTATAATTGGAAAATCCAGAATTCATTACATAATTTAAAGTAATTATGAAATAATATGTTAACTTATAATTTTTCAGTTACAAAATAAATCCTAACAATCTTCTAATTATAGAAAACTAGAAAATGACATTAAACGAATTTTTGCTACATTTTTTTTATTAACTAATAATATTTATGAAAAAAATAATATTTATTCCAAAGAAATTGAATACAAAATAATTTTCAGTATATTTTGGTCAAGACACTAATTTTCAGTTTATTCAAATATTTACTACTTACAAATTTGTATAAATAGGAAACCTATAATTAATTAGATAAGTTTAACAATATTTTAATTATTAAAAATTATAAAGTGACAATAAATGTTTTTTTACTAAAAAACTAATAATTATTCCAAAGAAATTGAACATAAACGAACTTTCAGTATTTTCGAACAAAATTTTAATTTTCAGTTAATTCATGAAAAAATGAAAATTAACCAATTTTCAGTATTTTTCTTCAAATACTAATTTTCAATTTATTAAAATATTTACTACATTGAAAAACCGAGAATTAATTTAAAGTAATTATGAAATATTATGTTAACTTATAATTTTTCAGTTACAAAATAAGTATTAACAATATTCTAATTATAGAAAACTATAAAGTAATAATAAACGAATTTTTGCTACATTTCCTTCATTAACTAATAATTTTTAATTAAAAAACTAATAATTATCCCAAAGATATAAAAAATAAACTAATTTTCATTATTTTTTAACAAGGTACTAATTTTCAGTTAATTCATGAAATATTGGAAATTAACGATTCAGTGTTTTCAAACAAAATACTAATTTTCAGTTAATTTATAAAGAAAATGAAAATTAATGACTCAGTATTTTTAAACAAGATACTAACTTTTAGTTAATTCATGAAAAATTAACGATTCAGTGTTTAAAAAAAAATACAAATTTTCAATTAAATAATGAAAAATAGAAAATTAACAATTTAGTATTGTCAAACAAGATACTAATTTTTAGTTAATTCATAAAAAAATTGAAAATTAACAAAATTTTCAGTATTTTCAGTTCTATGTATTTTTATTATTGTTATTTTTTTTTGGTGAGTGCCTCGTTTGATGTTGGTAGGAGTGTAATAAAATAAACTCGGCAGATAAAATGTGGCAACGGCAATTCCCGTCGGGGTCGTACGTTTCCCACACGTAACATGCATTTTTATAATATTTTAATGAATTTTCTCACCGCCAAATGGAATACGCGCCTCGGGAAACTTAATATTTACTTTAATTCAATTTCAGCTGAATGATAGCAATATTTTTATAAATTAAAAAAAAAATTAAAATAATAAATTAGATGGATTTAAAAAAATATATTTTTTTATTTATCCTATTTTTAAATATAGTCTTAATAGTTTAATTATATAACTATAATGATTATCTTGTTAAGTTATTCAATGATCGGGAATTATTAAAAATATCTATAACCAGGCGCATCCACCAAAAACTCTGATGTTACAAAAAACTGCAGTTTACAATTGACATTAATAGTCTTAATAGTTTATTTATATAACTATTATGATTATCTTGTTAAGTTATTTAATGATCGGGAATTATTTAAAAAAAATATTTTTTTTTTCTATAACCAGGCGCATCCACCAAAAAATATAATTTTTAAAAAATTGCAGTTTGCAATTTATAGATATCTTTGATATCTGAGTTGGGATATGATATTTAAAGGTCATTTTATACTCCAGAAAAAAGTCGTATCTTAACATCCCCCTGCAATTCCCACAATAGGGAAGCTCTCTTGAATTTTGCCCATTGTTCACGACACGTTTGCATTATTCCCATTCTCCACCTTTCCTCCAACCCTATCTCTTTACAAAGCTGAATCCTCTTCTCACCACTATTTCAAAAAACAAAGCAGATTGAAATAGAAAACGAGAAAAATAAGTGCAATTAAGTCACTTAACATTTATACCCTTACGTGATAATTGCTTCAACCTTTTTAATAAAGTTCGTCCTTGCGTTTTTCTCTATCACATCCTTTTGATGTCCTGCTACTATATATTGTACTTCCTGCGATCATTTTTTTTTTGTTCTCTCTTCTATATACACTTTTTTTTTTCGTCGCCTCCAGTTCGTATCCTGGCGTATCCTGCGTGTAATTATTTCCATCCGCTTAATCTCCGGGCGGATTCGCAGCCGCCGAACGCGGCGAGCGGAATTATCGAGCTCAAATCGCTCGTTAAAAACGGAACACAATTCAACCTTTGTGTCCATCCACTGCACGATACAGAGCGATTGAGAAAAGAAGATTGCACGAAGGGTGAAAGACGTAAGAAAAATCTGGCACGCAACAAATTTAATAGCTATTCATTTCCTGCATCGCAGCTTCAATTCCCTATTAAATATCACATTTCAATGTAATAACTTTTCTGATATACTTTTTATTAGTGCGATAATAATGTAATTATTAATTAATATCTAATGCAGGCGGGCGGATTTATCCGCCCAACTGTAAATTTTTTCCTTTTTTTTTAATTATTTGAAAATTAACAAAGTTTTAGATGGGAGATAAGTTAATTTATTAATTACATAGAATTAGGAAAGATAATTTGTTTGATTTGTAGGGAGTGTAATCACAACAAGTCGTTAAGGAAGAGGTTGGTAATAAAATGTGTTGGAAAAAATACAGAAGATTTTCTGTGGAGGATTGTTTGTGATCGCAACAGAAGGAAGAACGTTTATGGGATTTGTCGAATGCGTTGTTTCCGCTTTTGCCGTTTTCCGGTGACCAATTTTTCTACGCCTCGTTTTCTGTATGTTCTTCGGCAGTTTTTCAAAACGTTTCCTCTAATATGTAAGTAATCAATGGTGTCCGGTTGGTGGGCGGTTCGGGAGTCTGGATGCCCTCAGGCCATGGACCAGACCGGCGTTGGTAGTGTGGTAGTCGGGACTGGAAGGGATTGCACTTGGCACGAATGGCCGTTTAAATCGGTCGGCGATTACTGACTTTACGAGCGAACGTGCTCCTTTTATTATTATTTTCGGTCATTCCGGATGCGAAGATACGTATCTCTGGCTAAGGGCTGCGGGGGGTTCGGACCGCCACCCCTTTGCACACCCAACGCTCGGGATACCGAGTATAGAGAGAGAGCTGGCTCAGCTCCAACCCCCCGATTCCACGGATTAACTCATACTTTAACTCCACACACATAAAAAAAATATACAGAGGGGACCAATTTTTTTTTTCTCTCTCTTTCCTTTTTATTCTATATTTATCTCTCTTTCCTGCTTTATATGCTTCCATCTTTAACTCTCTCACTTTAACACACATGCAGACATCCGATGGACGTGATTTCAGCCCGAATTAAAAGCACCATTTGTTTAAATCTCACAAAAGATTTACTAATTACACATCCTTAGCTCAAGAAAAAAAATAATATACATAAATTCAAAAAAAAAATAAGCACGATCAGATTATATTTACTCATTGGCGGATATATCCGCCGTATCTATTACATGTTTTCTATTGCTTTATTAAATCATTTTAAACAAATATTTAAAAAAAACATGAATTAATAAAGAGTCTAGCGTATAAAATAAATGACCTGTCGCATCCACCAAGGCGGAATTTCTTTAATATAGTTCACATACCAGTAATCCATGTATATTTATGTCCAATTTTGTTCAATTCAAATAAATAGGATTACTTAATTAAATTTGAATCAATAGAATATAAAATTTACCCAATCTGATCGTATTCAGGGGTCGGCGGATATATCCGCCATATCTATTACATGTTTTCTATTGCTTCGTTGAATTATTTTAAACAAATTTAAAATACTTTTTCTCTTTAGTAAAATGAGTATCAAAATTTAGATTTCTTACAGTTAATTGAAGTTGATAGAAATTATTTTATAAATTTTAATCTTTAACAGAAATTTCTAATAATTTGTAATATATTTTTCCTGAGTTAAATTATTACAAAAAAAATATATAAACTACTGTAATTATTTCAGTATTCAATAGAAATTTCTAAAAATTTAAGAAATAAATTAACCAAATCTGATCATATCAGGGATCGGCGGATATATTCGCCATATCTATTACATGTTTTCTATTGCTTGATTGAATCATTTTAAACAAATATTAAAAAAAAACATGAATTAATAGAGACTAGCGTATAAAATTAATGACCTGGCGCATCCACCAAGGCGGAATTTCTTTAATATAGTTTACATACCAGTAAACTATGTATATTTATGTCCAATTTAATTCAATTGAAATAAATAGAATTAAAATTGAATGAATAGAATACTAAATTAACTAAATTTGTACGTATTCAGGGTTCGGCGGATATATCCGCCATATCTATTACATGTTTTCTATTGCTTGATTGAATCATTTTAAACAAATATTTAATAAATAACATGAATTAATACAGAAAACTGTTTGAATGAAACTTGAAAATATAAATTTGAAGGAATTTTTAATTTCCATCCCTTTGAATTAACGTAACACTTAATGGGAAACGTATCCATGGAAGTGTACATTGGAAATTAAGGTGTGCTTGAACCTTTTGAATCGATGCAGCAGGGAGAAGGCCGCAAACATGGAAATCTCATTTGGGTGCGTTCGTCCTACAGGGTCTTTTTTTCTTCTATTTCACCGCTCATTGTTCAAACAAAAATTCCGTTGGGCGGTGCACGTTTCCGGGCTAATGAGAGCATCAGGTATAAAACCGAGGGGAAGATTAAAAATAAAAGACGTGCTCAAAAAAAAAAATGTAGAGAAATAAAAGTTAGGAAACGGGGGATGAAGTAATAAAGTTTGTTAGCGTTTCTGCTACCTGAATGAAGGGGAAGATGTTGCATCATCTGCGATTTCAATTTAGTAAGACTCGCAAATGGCAACGCAAGACAGAAGAGCGATGTCATGGTGATAAGTAGTCGCGAAGATTTGGTGTTTACTCTAATGGAATGATTGCTTTTTAATTGGCTCAGTTTTGTATACTCTATACTTTGTAAGATGAATTTCTCATAAAACTGTTGTAGTTTAAAGTCTAATATTTACTTGTAAATAAAATAGATTTGAAAAAAAAAATCAGAATTACATGAAATTACCTTTAAATTATTGAAAGTACATTAATAATTACAAATAAGAAAAATTACTACAGTAAAAATTTTAAAATTTCCAAATTTCTCTTTAGTGAAATTTTTATCAAAGATTTTTATCTGTAATAATTATATAAACTATAGAAATTATTTTAGTATTTGAGACATAAGACATTTCTAAAGAAAATAAAAATGATTACATAAAATCTTAAAATTTACATTTATTGTTGTAACTATTGTAATATTTGAGAGTATTTTTTAATATATTTTTAGAACTTTTCTCTTTGCTGAAATTATTTAAAGAAAACCCAAAATTGATATTTCCTATCGTAAAAATTTTAAATTTCCATAAAAATTACTAAGAATTTTTCTCTAGTGAAATGATTATAAAATATATCAAAATTTAGATTTTTTTATAGTTAATATTTTCGCATTTCATAGAAATTATTACATAAAATTTTAATTTTTAATAGACATTTCTAATAATTTGTAACATCTTTTCTCCTCAGAGAAATTATTACAAAAAAATATATAAACTACAGTAATTATTTTAATATTCTATAGAAATTTCTAAAAAATAAGAACTTCAGCAAAATTTTTATAAAATCAAAAAAATCTAAATTTATGTTTACTGTTGTAACAATTGCAATATTTTAGAGTATTTATTAATAATTTTTCAGAGCATTTCTATTCTTTTAAATTATTGTAAAGAAAACTTAAAATTCATATTTGCTACAGTAAAAATTTTAAATTTTCATAGAAATTTATAATAATTTCTCTCGTCAGTCAAATGATTATTAAAGATCTCAAAATTTATATTTATTATAGTTAATATTTCAGCATTTCATAGAAATTACTATATAAAATTTTAATCTTTAACAGAAATTTTTAATAATTTGTAACATCTTTTCTCATCAGTGAAATTATTACAAAAAATTATATAAACTACATCAATTATTATAAAATCATAATTTATAACATATAACATATTACAAACATTATTATATAAATTATTAAAAAGAATCTCAAAATTTACTTTTATAATTATTGCAATATTTGAGAAAAAAATCAAATAATTTTGCAGAAATTTTCTCTTCACCCAAAATTATTATGAATTATCTTTTAATTTTCATTTATTGCAGTGATTTCAGTAAATTTACAGTAAATATTTAATAATTTTTAAGAACTTTAATTTATTGAAAAATTTAGCTTGAGTGAAGTGATTATTTCAGTATTCGATAGAAATATTTGCTTTTTCGTAAGAACTTTTCTCTTCAATGATTACTTTTTTAAATGAAATTTGTAATAATTTTCAGGAAATTTAAATTATTACAGAAGAATCTCATAATTAAGATTTATTGCAGCTTTTGATAAAAAAATTTACATTTTCGTAAAAAAAAATTCTTCAGCGAAATTCTTATAACAATCTTTTTTTTATGTATTTCTTATTCAGTATTATAGAATTATTAAGAACTTAAAATAAATAAATTTAGTATTTTTTCTAATGTTAACACACATTTAATACAAATAGAAATTGCATGTTTTTAAATATGAGAAAACATGAAGTTTACAAGTTACTTTGTATTGAAGTTATCCGTAAATTCCCAATAGAAACTTCCACTAAACAACTAGACGAGACGTGTAAATACAGCAATTGTGAATTAGTTTGTGCGAAGTTGCACGGAGATGGAAAATACAGGAAAATAAAAAGGTAGAAGAAAATGAGAGGAAGAAAGCGATGTTAATTAGTGTTAAGTCGAGTGGCATCCCGCATTGTGGATGAGCATGAATTCGCATTTACCTTTCGGCGGTCGCATTATTATTATTATTTTCATTTTTGTTATTTTCCTCCCCACCCGGAATTAGTGTAATTAAATTCGCGTTTAAATGCTTTAACGTTGGAATTTCAAACTCTAATTACAAAATTAAATAAAAGCGTACTGTGTCATTCATTAGCCTCCAGTTTTTAACCCTCTGTTTCTCTTCCTCTCACACTAAACTCTTCATCTCTATTAGATTTTTTCTATCTATAATTTTCTTCTCCTTTCCTGTCTATAACTCTGACCTCATCGTTCAACGCGTTGCAAGCAAGCTAGTAGTAACTTTTTTAATTGCGTTTTTCAAGTCTGAAAAATTCAATATTTACCCTCGCATAAACAAGAAAAGTTCCGCGGAATTATTATGAGTGTAAAAAAATGATGAAAGAGTTAATTCACACGAGATGCACAAGTAAAAAAGCAGCATTAAAAAAAAAGAGGGAGATTCGGAAGGGAGTGGATATTGAAAAGGATGAAGTAATAATTTTATATAATCTTCTTTTTTTTTTACTTGCTTGCTTTTGGTTCCATCGAGGACGAAGTTCCTTTAATTAATTCGCTGTGTGGACTTCTTCAAGTTGAGTTCATTAATTTTTTGACGGTAAAGATCATGGTGTTCACTTTATCTTTCTGTATTAATAATAAGTCCAGCGGCGGCGGAGAAGTCTTTTAAAAGTCCTTCATTTTCTCAGCTTTTCTTCTTCCGTTTTACGACTCGTAGACTGGTTTTAAATCTAATTGTATATTTCAACAGATTTTTTTTTTATAAATTCTTTTATCAATCAAAGAATTTATAGTTTAGTTCTCTATGTAATATATTCAGTGAAATTGTTATGAAAAAAAATATTTCAATATTTTCTAGAAAGTTTTATAATTTCTAAATCCTTTTTCATTGATTACATTTAATTAAAAACTTAAAATTTTACAGAATTTAATAGAAATTTCTAATAATTTACAATAATTGTTTTAATAACTTATTCTACAAAATTCTTCAAATTTATATTGAATTTAATTGATTATTGAAGAATTACTGATAGAAATTTTCAATATTTTTAATTCAGTAATTATTAAAGCATTTTATACAGATTTATATTTTTTTGTAAGAACTTTTAAAATTAAAAATATATTTACTGCTGTCATTTTTTCAATAATCGTTAGAAATTTCTAATAATTTTAAAAAACTTTTCTACTTAGTGAAGTTAATGTTAAAAATCTCAAAACTACAGAAAATATTTCAGTTCGAGAATAAAAAAATACTACAAGCATTATTGCATTATTTGATATAAATTTGTAAATTTTTAAGAATTTTTCCTGTAGTTTATTAGTAAAAATCATAAAATTTACATTACAAGAGTAATTATTACAGTATTCGACAAAAATTACTAATAATTTAAAACAAACTTTCTTTTCAGTAAACAACAGTAATTATTTCAGAAGTATATAGAAATTTTCAATAACTTGTGAAAACTTTTAGTTCAGTAGAATTATTATAAAAAAATCACAAAATTAATATTTTTTTTATTATTTTTTTATAATTTTGAAAAACTTTTTTACTTAGTGAAGTTAATATAAAAAATCTTAAAACGTTCTTTTACTACCGAAAATATTTCAGTATTGGACAAAAATTTACAATAATTTGAAAAAAAATTACTGTCATTTTTGCATAGAAATTTTTTTTTTAAGAACTTTCCTGTAGTGAAATTATTATTAAAAATCACTAAATTGATATTAAAATAGTAATTATTACATTATTTGACGGAAATTACAAATAATTTAAAATAATTTTTTTTTTTCTGAAATTTTCTTCTCTAGTAGAATTATTATTAAAAATCTCAAAATTTTCGGTTACAATAAAAAATATTTCTACTAATTTTGAATAAATTTATTTTTAGTAAAATTATTATAAAAAAAATCTGTTTTCTTTGAAATTACTTTTCATTTTTAAGAACTTTTCAGTGAAATTTTTATATAAAAATCTTAAAATCTAATAATTTATAAATATTTTTCTTTTCAAAAACCCTAAACTTTTATTATTTTATGATATTTGCTTAAGTTCAGGTTATTAATTTATTTATTAAATCTATAATGTGTGAAATATTAACGGTTTTAATTAAGAATTTATTTATGTCCAAAGTATTTGATGTAGTATGTGAATTAGGTTAAGCTAGGATTTGTATGAAGTATCTGCTGAAAGGGTTGTATGTCATCCAGATATTTCTCGACCTATTTTCTTCCCGTGAGGAATGAAATAAATAAATAAAGACGCAAAGAAGCGAAGCGGTAATAGTGAACGCTGTTCTCGCTTTAAGAGCCGGCACATGTTCGCGAAATTATTTGCTGTTTCAGAGTTGAAAGCATTGTACGAAGTGGCGCGAAGAGAAAAGGCAGAAAGGACTTGCAAAGCATTAGATTTGCAGCACAACAAAGCTTTACCATTTTTTTTTAAGTGTAGATGATGTGAAGAATTGCGGTTGCAAAAAAAGATTAAAATCTAATCAAATCTTCAACCTCTATCACTGTTCTCTTGTTCATCAGCGATGAACCAACCGTTTGCTCCTTTTTAAGAGTGCAGAAGGAGCGATGAAAATCTTTGGTCCTTTTATGCCGTGCCGTGTTTTATGGGTCGAGCTGCCATAAAGTATCTTTGTTACAACACAACTAGCGACTCGCATATAGATAAAGTTTTATACAGAAATATTTATCGCGACATTTAATGCTTCTCCTTCCTTTTTACCGTCTCCATCCACATCTTTTCTTTCTATCTCTCTCACACTCGCACACTCTGAGACTCTCATACACGTAACACCATTTATCTAGACGGACGGACGACGAAACCCGCTGGAGATTCCTGTTATTAACCCTTTGCACTCGTGAATATGTTCTTATGTGATTCCACTCTACTCGGGCTATTATTTCATCTACTTATCTCTCAACTCGGAATTTTTTTTTACATGCGATTTTTTTTAAAATGTGCTAAAATTGCGTAGTAGATACACTTAGTGTAAAACAAAATAAAAATATGGAAAAAAAAATATTGTTTTAGAAAAAAAAAAACAAAAATCACTCAATTTAAAAAAAAAATTTTTGCACAGATGCTTATTCAATTTAAACACAATAATTTATTACTATTATAACATGAAAAATAATTTTTTTTTTGTCATATTTTTATTTACATATTACTTATTATTATATTATTACCATTCGTGTTGAACATTAAGTAAATCTGGTGGCGGTTGACATTTTTTTTTTTTGGATAAAATTTCCCAATGGAAATTTTACCATTTTTTATTGATGATATTTTTATTTTAAATAATAAATCTTGAAGAGCGAGAAACACAAATTAAATAAATTTATACAAAAGTTAAAAAAAATACGTTTTATAATGTTGTTGTGTTCGAAGCAGTCACCAATATGTAGTCCAGGCTTACGGGTGCAAGTGTCACAAATGTACCTAGTGCGAGTACCTAGCACAGTCTTTTTTCTTCTCATCATTTTGGCATAAAATATGTAGTTTACCATTTAGTCGCTCTGCTGTATTTACAGATGATGGTCTGCTCGTCAACAAACTTTAGATGTGTCATTGGTTTTTTGTTTTGGTCACGTTGTGAAATTTTATATAATAAATAAGCATTGACACTGGATAATTCGAGTCCCCAGAAAAATAACTTTCGCCATCATTTTAATGGTTTCCTCAGGAAACAGTATGACGCTGAATAAGTGTCTGCGCGGCACCTCCCATAAAGTTATTGTAATTGACCAATACATTTGGCTTATTTACAACTTGTAAGTTACCTCCACGTACTCTTCTGTTGATAGGCTATGTTCCTGAAATATCCCAGGAACTAAGTTTAGTAACGATCCTTTTATCTTTCCATGCCAATAACATCAAATTACCTGATCTGCATGCAAATGTGTTATCTTCGGCAAATGTTGTTTTTTTGATAGAATCAGGTATAAATTTGTGGTTGATTTGAATAGTACCTGTCAAATTGTCAAATGAACAACAACAAATATGTAACACAATCCTTGTACTTATAGGTAGGTCAGGTCTCAGGTTTTTTTGACATCCTTTGATACAGGTCGAAAACAAGTTATTTTCCCTATGATCATCTGGGAACATGTTAGTGATGTGTGGTTTGAATATTTATTTCAGTTTCTTTAGTCTTATGACTCAGCCCAAGAAAGGCACGTGAAGTGAGCCCAGAAGATCAGCAACGTTAGTCTGCTACTGTCATCTTTGGTATTTTGTGACGGTGACTTGCATCTTTGTCGTAGTCCACTGCGTTCCTGAACAGAGGATTCATGTGTTGCGAAGCAGAAGCGAAGACTTTCTCTGCAACTTTCTTCATGGCTTCTGAGATGGTAGGAATGTTAGCCTCTCGATGAAGCTGCCTGTTACTGATATAGATGGATCCCTGAGGCATACCGGATCTGATGGCGCGAGCCCTTCGTGCCACACTTTGTTGAAGGCTTTTGCTATATCCAAGAAGATTGCGCCGGTATGCATCCTCCAGTTAAATCCTTGGGTAATGTACTCAGCAACACGAAGAACCTGTCCCGTGGTGGAGTGACTTTCTCGGAATCCAAACTACTCGTCCGGTATGATGGGGTTTTGGATTTCGTGTTCCTTGAGTCTGGAGAGAATCACCTTTTCCGCAACCTTGGCGATCCTCGGAAGCAAGCTGATTGGACGGTAATTCTGCGGTATGTGTCTGTCGTACGTGGTATTCGGAAATAGGACTACATCTGCACATTTCCAGATCTCCGGGAAGTATCGAAGACGGAGTAACGCATTAATGACAGCAACAATGTGCATCACCGGTCTGTGCGGAAGGGCTTTGAACATCATATTGGTTACACCGTCCTTGTCTGAGCAAAATTGTATAAACTTATCCGGTGTTAGCATTCGCCATTTCGTAGGCTTGTTAGGGTTGTAAGTTAAAAAACTAATTTTATCCTTGAATACAACAACAGACTCTTCTACTGATATCACTCTTGACGGAACAAAATGTTCTTTGAACTGTTTGTCCAGATGATCTAAATAGTGGCTGACTTTCCGAGTTCGAGCCCTAAGAGTTTGGTCATTTGGATCGTTTTGATGCAACTGGAGCATCCAAAAAAAATCGTTCCCTTCTAAATATGCTACTAAAGAAAGGTATGTTGGCGTTAAACTGTTGTGACTAATACTCTTGGATATTAGATACGGTTATCGTACCTATATTTAGGACAACCCCAACAAATGCAGTAAACTATTCTACCTCTTCTGTGACATGTGACGTCCTGCCATGGTCCGAAATTACTAGTTTGTGTTATATTCTGGTCTTCTTCATTGCTGCTTGAACTTGATGGTAAAGGCATGGTTCTCTGTCTTTTAGTAATTGCAATATCACTACCACTACTAGAGTCACTTTCTTCACTGATATTACCACTATCTAATCATTTTCAGGCGAGTCAATATAAAATTCATCGTCACTAGTTTGCAACTCATTTTCAATTTCATCTTGTAAAAATCTCATGGGCATTTCAAATATTGATTTTACAAAATATAACGAAAAAACACACCGAAGTTTACCCAATCGTGTTAGTTATAAAACTGAGTAATATTCAAAACGCAAAAATGGTGCACATATAATACTGAAGCTTACGATAGCAAGTCTAAAATAAATATCATGTTATCTTTTATTTTTACATAAACATGTACTTAACAAAGCTTTAAGAAAGCAATTTAGCAATATTAGAAATGGGCTTAGGGGATGACAGACCGCCCAACCCGCTATAATGATAAGACATGATATGCCGCCAATACGGCGACATACGAGTGCAACGGTAAAACTCATCTTGCCGCCAATACGGCGACATACGAGCGCAACGGTAAAACGTATCATGCCGCCAATACGGCGACATACGAGTGCAAAGGGTTAAATTTAACTTTGCGAATTGAATATATTTCATCTCTTCGCACCTTGCAAATTCCGCCGGGTGTATAGCTTTATAGCGCATAAATAGCACCTCCTAAATCAAGCATAATCTTCTCAAGGGACGTCCAACAAATCGACTAAAAGTTCTTCATAATGCAATACTTTTCACCTCATAAAAAACACATTATTTTACTCTATAAATAAGTATAGATATTTCAATTTTTGTTACTGAAAATTGCTTTGATTTTTAAAAATCAACAATTTTTTATCACATCTAATATTTCCTATAATATTTTTATTTACTTTTATTAAAATTATTAAATTTATCGATATTCCTTAATAAAGTACATTAGAAAATATAAATTCTACAAAAAATAGTTTTCAAGACAAATTATAGAAGAATTTACTGCAATATTTGCATTATTTCTTCACAAAATTCGATTCATTGAGTAAATTAGATGATTTCAGCAATTTTCATTTTTTTTTCTCACTTAAGTAAAATATTAACATTTCCTGTTATTTTTAGATAATTCTAATGATTTTTTTAAACTTTTCAATATTAGACAAACATTTCTGTTTTCAAGAATTTTTATTTTTTCAGCAAAACGTAAAGTTGGAAAATTTTCATATAATAATTATGTCTGTATTCGATTTAAATTTTTAACAAATAATCAATTCTTTCAGTAAAAGAAGTATTATTTTTAAAATTTTCAAATTTATATTTATTTATGAGATTATTTTAGTTTAAAATTTTCAAGAAAATTCATACATTTCAAAATATCATTTAATTTTAATATATTTTCATTTCTGCTTAGAATATTTCAGTATTTGATAAAAAATTGTAATGATTTTGAAAAACCTTTAAAATATTTCATAAAAAATATTTCAAATATCAAAATTTAGATTTACTTTTGTAAATATTTCAATATTAGATGAATATGTTGAAATATTTCAAAGACAAAACTTTGAAAAGAAAAACTATTTTATTTATTTCAGTATTTCAGCAATTATCTTAATCTTTTATTAATTATCAATAATCTGAATACTTTTTTTAACAGATAAATTATTTCAGTATTTTTTGAATTCATGAAACTACTTTTATTTCATCTTTTCTCTAGTTTTTACTCATTTTATAAAGTTGTTCTGGATAAATTTTTACATATTTTCATAATTATTAAGTAATCCACATAATAGGTCTTTCTGTGTTAGATTAAATTTATGAACAAATTCTAGAAGTTTTAAATTTTCAAAAAAATACTTACATTTAAAAATATCATTTAATTTTAATATATTTTCATTTCTGCTTAGAATATTTCAGTATTTGATAGAAAATTGTAATGATTTTGAAAAACCTTTAAAATATTTCATAAAAAATATTACAAATATCAAAATTTAGATTTACTTTTGTAAATATTTCAATATTAGATGAATATGTTAAAATATTTCAAAGAAAACACCTTGAAAAGAAAAACTATTTTATTTATTTCAGTATTTCAG
The DNA here is from genome assembly GCA_963457615.1 of Nicrophorus investigator. Lineage (NCBI taxonomy): Eukaryota > Metazoa > Arthropoda > Insecta > Coleoptera > Silphidae > Nicrophorus > Nicrophorus investigator. The sequence continues at coordinate 5,387,871 of OY735143.1, forward strand.
CAATTTTCTTAATCTTTTATTAATTATCAAAAATCTGAATATTTTTTTTAACAGATAAATTATTTCAGTATTTTTTGAATTCATGAAACTTTACTTTTATTTCATCTTTTATCTAGTTTTTACTCATTTTATAAAGTTGTTCTGGATAAATTTTTACATATTTTCATAATTATTAAATAATCCACATAATAGGTCTAGATTCAATTTTTGAACAAATTAAAGAAGTTTTAAATTTTCAAAAAAATTATTACATTTAAAAATATCATTTAATTTTAATATATTTTTATTTCTGCTTAGAATATTTCAGTATTTGATAGAAATTTGTAATGATTTTGAAAAACCTTTAAATTCGTCAATTGAAAAATTATATTACAATTATTTTAATAATTGATAGAAATTTTTAGTATTTTATAAAAAAAATAGAAATTTTCAAACATTTTTGTCATTTCTATAAAATAATCAATACGAAATATGTTAATATTTTCATTTTCTGTAAAGATTATTGTAGTATTTTATATAATTAACAAAAAAATATTTCAAATATCAATAATAGATAAATTATTTCAGTATTTTTTGAAAATTTCGAACAATTTTTATAAGCTATAAAGATTCATCAAATTTTGATTTTATTTCATCTTTTCTCTAGTTTTTACTCATTACATACAAATGTTATTGATAAATTTTTACATATTTTCATAATTATTAAATAATCCACTTAATAAATCTGTTAAAATACATTTATTACGTAAGATGTAAAGTCAATATGTTCCATATATTTACCTCGAGCCTCGTTGAACGTCATCGTCTAACCGGATAAGCGTACGAAGATGTAAGGGATCCGCATGTTTACAGTTCACATTATAAACTAGGCAAGTTTGAATTCAATTAGCTAATCTCAACTCCCGGCCCAACTTCATAATTTGGGTATGACATAATTAGTATTGGAACTCGCGGTTTAATTTTCACTCTTCGCGAAGTCCACATTTAAGCCAAGAAAATTATCTTCACCGCTTTAACACATTTCGACAACTTACAACAACTTTTCTATAAAAAAAAAATGTAAAAATCAATACAAATTGAAATTGTATTTATTGCATGAAATAATAATTATGAAAAGGTTTCCAGCTGCGAGGAAAATGTAATAATAATAATGCAATTGGGAATTGTATAATGCAATTATTTGCAGCGAAAATTGTGAGGTGCAAAAAAGAAATGAGCAGAGTAAGTCAGACACACTTGACAATTGATTTCTATGGAACGCGATTCGCGTCTCGATTCATAATGCCTTCTCCTCTCGCTTCTCGTTCTCTCTTTCTTATATACACAAGTTCACAAACGTCTGTCCCTTTTGCTCCCCTTTAGCTTCGCACTTGAATAGATGTCAATATTTGCCACTTGCCTCGGGACGCTCTTTGAAACAGAATAAATATATATATTTATTTTATATACTCGGATTCTTTGGAAAATTTTCAACCTCAAGGTATAAAATTTTATTTGCAACAAAAAAAAATTATAAGGAATGAAACGATGGATAAAAGTAAATAGTTAAAAATTTAAAAAATCTATTCTAATATTTTCAACATCTACATTATTTAGTTACGTTTCAGGAATTTTAAGTTTTTTTTACTAATAAAATTACAAATATTTTCTTTAGTAATTAACTAATCTGAAGATCTTAATTAGCGTAGATTTTAAAAGATAATCTAATAATGATAATTAAACAAAATTTGGTTATGATTTTCAAATTATACTAAAAGCTACAACGTTTCTATATTCATAGTTTTTTTAATTTTTATTATTTTTGCTTAATATACAAAAATTTGCTGAGATTTTTAATTCAAATTCAATTTAATTTCAATATAATTATCAAATTTTACTAAAACATTTTTATAATCATAATTTTAGTAATTTAGTAATACTAATAAATTTACTAATTTATTAATATTTTTAAATGATTCAACTTGTCTCTAGTTGTAAATTCGCTTAGATTTTTAAATTCAACGCAAATTTTTTAAAATTATCACATTGTAATGAAAGTTATAAAGTTTTCATAATCATAATTTTAGTAGTTTTAAAAATTGGGAAACTAATTTAGTAATACTAATAAATTTACTAATTTATCGATAATTTTTATATGATTCAACTGTCTTAATTTTAAAATTCGCTTAGATTATCAAATTCAACGAAAATTTGTTAAAATTATCACATTGTAATGAAAGTTATAAAGTTTTCACAATTTTAGAACTTTTTTAAATTTGTAAAATAATTTAGCAATACTAATAAATTTACTAATTTTTAATATTATTTAAAAATTTACTAATTTTTGGATATTTTGTATAAGATTCAACTCGTCAGAAGTTCTAAAATTGTTTATATTTTCAAATACAACGAAAATTCGCTAAAATTAACAAATTGTTCAAAAAGTTATAGTTTTCTTTATATAGTTGTAATTTATCGATATTTTTTATATGATTCAATTTGTCTGACGTTCTAAAATTATTTATATTTTCAAATTCAATGAAAATTCAATAAAATTATCAAATTGTATAAAAAGTTATAGTTTTCATAATCATAATATTGGAATTTTTTAAATTAAGAAAATAATTTAATAAAACTAATAAATTGACTAAATTATTGATATTTTTTATATGATTCAATTTGTCTGAAGTTCTAAATTCGTTTATATTTTCAAATTCAATGAAAATTCGATAAAATTAACAAAAGTTTTCAGAATCTTAATTATAGGACGTTTTTAATTAAAAAAAAAATAGTAATACTAATTACTTTACTAATTTATTGATATTTTTTATAAGATTTAACTTGTCTGAAGTTTTAAAATTATTTATATTTTCAAATTCAATAAAAATTTGATAAAATTGTCAAATTGTACTAAAAGTTTTAAAGTTTTCATAATTATAATTTTAGTACTTTTTCTAATTTGGAAAATAATTTAGTAATATTAATAAATTTACTAATTTATAAATATTATTTATATGATTCCACTCGTCTGAAGTACAAAATTCGCTTAGATTTTCAAATTCAACGCAAATTTGTTAAAAATCAAATTGTACTAAAAGTTATAAAGTTTTCATAATTATAATTTTAGTACTTTTTCTAATTTTGGAAAATAATTTGGTAATACTAATAAATTTACTAATTTATAAATATTATTTATATGATTCAACTCGTCTGAAGTTGTAAATTCGCTTAGATTTTTAAATTTAACGAAAATTCGATAAAATTATCAAATTCTACTAAAAGTTATAAAGTTTTCATAAACATAATTTTAGAACTTTTTAAAATTTACTAATTTATCGATATTTTGAATAAGATTCAACTAATATGCAATTCTTAATTTGTAATGATGATCAAATTGTACTTTAAAATTTTAATTTTTGAATTATTATAATGTTACTAATGAATTTACTAATTTACCAATAGATTATTTAGGCATAACCTCTTCTAATATAATCAATTCATGTAGAATTAAAAAAAATTCTTCACTAAATCAAAATGGAGATAATAAATATATTATTGTAGTTGTTTTTTTTACATTAAATTCGTCTGAAAAATTTTATTCAGTTACACAAACTTACCTTACGTAATGAAAGAAACTGTCTAGACTAAGTTTTTGTGCTGGTTTCACGTACCTGAAACAAAAAAAGTTATAAGTTTAGGTCCTTCGAATGTGGCAAAGAACGATATTCAAATAAGATATTTTTTGCGTGTCCTTTAAGGATGATTTAATATTTGTAGATTTTTTCGAGATTACTTCGAGAGGTCACGAACTCTCTCGATAATCCTGCAATCCTCTCACTATATACATCTACACCAAATCTATCTATAGATATATAAATGAGCGGAAGATGGGAATCCTGCTGCCCAGTCATCCACTAATCCTGCAGTTATTTTATAACCCCGTGGGCGATAGCTTTATCGTGCGCGCACGAATCCTTCGTCCACTTTTTTTTTTCCACTCCTCTTCCTTTCTCGTCTCTTTATTCTTTCGATTTCGCCGGCCACGAGGAACGAAGAAATAATAGCCTAGGACCAATATAGCCCTACCAGGAATAAGATGGAGCTAGAAGGGATATAAGGGAGAGAAAGGGAGGCAAGATCGGAAAAAAAAAACGAAAAACCCCGTGAGACAACATATTACGACGTTAATTCCGCAGGATCTCGTCCTACCTCCGCCTTATTCGTCGTCCTGCTGCAGGACTTTTATGCTTCCCTACATAAATCACATGATCATTCACAACACGTTCCCCGATAATTTATCATTTAAGCAACTCTAAATTAAGCGTTATTAATTATCTTATTCATAGTTGCACTCTATTCTGTATACACATTTTATATAAATAATTATGAATTTATTTTACAAAAAAATTTCCAAATTAATTAATACAAATTATAATAAAATAAATATTTACTTTCATAACATTTTAAATTATTTTTCGTATAAAACAATGTAAAGTTAAAAAAAAAGATAAAATTTCATTTTTAAAATAATGAAATCTTTAATTAAATTAAATTTATTTTATTTTACAAATAAATTTTTAAATTATTTAAAACAAATTATAATAAAATAAATATTTAGTTTCATAACATTTTAAATTATATTTCGTATAAAACAATGTAAGGTTTTTAAAAAAGAAAGATAAAATTTAATTTTCAAAATTATGAAATGTTCACATTGTTGAAAGATGTGCGTAAAAAAATAAGCCGTAAATCATAATTAAAAAGGTTGTTATACGACACATCATATCTGAATCTTGCTGACTGGTATCACTCACATGCCAGAAATGCCAAGAGTCATGATTTTTTTAGCATACTCATTTATCAAAGAGCTTTCCGAACGTTTCTCTCGTAGCTCAAATTTTGTATGAAATATAATTAGTAATTCCTAATACAAAAATTACAGTACATTTTTATAATTATATTTTTACTAATCTTTGATATATTATTAATTTACTGTAATTTAAATTTATTTATGATAGAAAATTACATAATTATTAGTTTTCTTAATTTTACATAAAATTTTTCTAATTGATTATTTGTGAATCTTTTCTATAGTAGTTTAGTATTTTCGTATTTATTTTCAATTAAAGAAATTTAATTGCTATAAAATTTACTAATGAAAATTACATAAATATTAGTTTTATTTATAATTGGATTTATAATTTTATATAAAATTTTTATAATTGAATCTTTTGTATATTGAAATAACTTCATTATAGTTTGTATTTTAGTCTTTATATTCAATTAAACAAATTTAATATACATAGAATTTATTAATAATTTCTAGATGAAAATTACACAATTATTAGTTTTTCATAATTGGATTTATAATTTTACACATAAATTTATATAATTATATTTTTATGATTATTTTCTATAAGATAAGTTTATAGTAGTTCAGAAATGGCTATTTTGGTATTTACATTCCCTTTTATAATTTTAGTTGGTCAGAAATTTTTTAATAATTTTTAGTAGAAAATTATGTAATCATTAGTTTTTTATAATTTTACATAAAATTTTCGTAATTATATTTTTGTGAATCTTTTCTAAATGATATGTTTATTGAAATAGCTCTCTTCGTATTTAGATTCATTCACAGAATTTCATTTTGTATAAAAATTATTAATGATAATAGAAAATTATTTCATTATTAGTTATCTGTAATTATATTTTTGTGAATCTTTTCTACATGATAAGTTTATAATAATATTGTTTTCTATAAAATTTATTAATAATTTGCAGTAGAAAATTTCAAAATTATTAGTTTTTTACAACTAAGTTTGTAAGTATACAAAAACTTGATCTAATTGTAAATAAATATTTTAGTATTATCATTAAATCGAAGAACTTTATATCTTATAAACTTTATTAATTATTTGTAGTATAAAATTACATATTTAATAGTTTTTTTACAATTAAATTTATAAGTTTCCAAAAAAAAATATTTTTTGAACATTTATAAGTTTTTAACAATTAGATTTATAATTTTACATAATTTTTGTGTAATTGTAATTTTGCGAATATTTTCTACATTATAAGCTTATTGTAGTTTAAAAATAGTTATTTATAATAAAAAATTGCATAATTATAGTTTTTTTGATATATTTTTGTATATAATTCATAATTCATAAATTGTAATTTTAGTGTATCAGTATTTCTGTATAGTTTTGCTTTTAATAGTTTGAAAACGTGTTCTTGAAATTTTTTTGAAAAACTGGAAATTTACATCTGAAAATTTTAATATTTTTGCATATTTTTTTATTCTCTGACAAATTGATAAAAGTTTACATGTGACAATATTAAAATATTACCTTTTCTGCAGGTTTTTTCTGCATGTTTGTAGTAGTTCACAAATTACAATTTTAGTGTTTCAGTATTTCTGTATATATTCACTTTTTATAGTTGAAAATGTGTCCTTGAACATTTTTGGAAAATCTATTATTATTATATAGTATTATTATTTCTGTTAGTGTTTCAGTATTTCTGTATAGTTTCGCATTTGATAGTTTTAAAATGTGACCTTGAATATTTGTTTGAAAATTTGTTCTCCAATTTTATAATTTTAAGTGTTTAATTTTATTTAAAATAAATAATTTGAATAAACTTTCGATTAAACTAAGGATAATTATCCTTTTTTTAAGTTGACAATTAATGTTAATTACAATTCCTCTCAAAGAATTGGAATAGAATCTAACCAAGTGTTAAATTCAATAAAGATTGTAAAAGACTTAATACCACGTAGACAGAAGATATTGCCAGATAAGAAAAGGATGTTCGGTTGTCTATTTTATTTTGTATCTGTAATGCTGTGTGTGTGGGTGCGTGTGAGCGTTAGGGTTAGACATCATACACCACATCAATCATCGGATTAGCCTCCCGAAACCCATCCATCTCCATCCCTATTGTTCCAGCTCCTGGTCCCCGTTTAATTCCACCCCTTCACACTCACACATATATAATATATATAAATTTATATATACATATATACATAGACACCCCCGCAACTCGACGTCGTTCCTCAACGAATTTCTCAAGCCCCCAAAAACAAATTCATTTCAACCCCTCGGCAAACGCTCAACCATACACACACACACACACACCGGCTTTAAACAAATAAGCACAAGATTATCCCGGCTCACTTATTATATCTTCAGCGCCTAACGCGAAATATTGCTTTAACACAAGAAGATAGCGCGAGCAAAAAACCGAATGAGAGAAAGTAAGACAAAACGACGTTAAAAAAAAGGACGAAAACATAGAGTGATTTATATATCTATATATATATATACGGGAGAGAGGCGGAGATTTACTTGGATAATTCGCGCGGATCTGGTGGAAATTCCGCTGGAAACGACTTTCATTAACGTGAATCCGTGAAGAAAACCCCGAGGAAAGTAAATTCGGTTTTCATTTCTCCGCTCCGAATTATATACAAACACTTAAATAATAATAACATACAATCCCTCTTTTTCTTTGCGCCTGATTCTCTTCTTGAGGGTGGATGGAAAAAAGAAAAGTTTGGATCAAATGAAGTTATTGCATAAATGAAAATAAAAATTTCGAATTGCAAATTCGCATTCGAATTTGCATTAAGATGATTTGGAATATTTGCATTTTTTTTTTATGTTGGGTGAGTATATCTCGACACTTACCGAATTATAATGATTTCAGACATTTTAATATTTTTTTTTTTACATTTATAATTAATTGAAAAAATTATATTTTTACATTTTTTATGTAAGAAATTTATAAGATATATTCATTTCTTGTCTAATTTTATGAAAACCGGAACATTTCTGAGTTTTATGAATTTAATTTAATTTACTGAAGTTAATTATTAATTAATAAGAATTGACATGTGTCAATATGGATAGTACTATAAATGAGATTTATGCATTGATATTAATTAATAAAAATTGACAGCTGTCATTCAGTGTTATTGACAGCTGTCAAATAAAATAAAAGATATTACATAAATTTGTGCAAGTTAAATAGACAAATTTCGTTTTGCACAAAAATAATGATTTAGAAAACATGTTAATTTCTTGTACTTTCTATAAGATAATTTTGTATTAAATTAGATTTTTCATTATTATTGATGTTATTGCATAATTACTTAGTTTATACTTGTGATTATCCTAATATTCCTTTGTATTTAATTTACTAATAATAATACTTATTACAAATAAAACTATAGTCGTTTCAATTAGTATATTTTTTGTTTTTATAAAAGAGTTTTACCATTTCAAAGATTTGTGCATTGATATTAATTAATAAACACTGACAGCTGTCAATATAGCTAATGAGCCATATTGACAGCTGTCAATGTCAATATTTGTTAGTATGCCTGATTTAAGAAAAGTAATAAAAACTGCGTTATTATATAAATTTATACAAGTTAAATTGGCGAAAAACGTATTGTGTAATGGTACTAAGTCTCAAGTTACGGATGGTGCGGATGCAGCTATAGACGCATTAAAATAAGAAATATGAAGATTGCTTCGCATCCTAGTTTTGTGAGTTTAATTTAATTTATTGATGTTAATATTGTTATTAATTAATAAGAATTGACGTCTGTCAATAGTGGTACTATAAATCTTATAAACAGTATTATAAATGTTATAAAAAAATTTCTATTTCAGAGATTTATGCATTCATATTAGTTAATAAACATTGACAGCTGTCAATAAACCCAATTGAGTCATATTGACAGCTATCAATGTCAATATTTGTTATTATGCCTGATATACCGTATATAAAAGAGAAATAATAAAAACTGCGTTATTACATTAAATTATTTGTTATTATGCCTCATATACCTGATATATAAAAGGAAATTAACAAAAACTGCGTTATTATATAAATGTGTGTAAGTTAAATTGGCAGACGCAGTTTGATTTATTGATGTTAATATTGTTGTTATTTAATAAGAATTGACGTCTGTCAATAGTGTCAATTTTACCATTTCAGAGAATTATGCATTTATATTAATTAATATCATTAGAGCTAGTACTATTGACAGCTGTCAATGTCAATATTTGTTAGTACATTTGCTTATATACTACCAAATATACTAACAATAATACATTTATAAGATATAAGATGTAAGAAATTTAGAAGACATATTAATTTCTTGTATTTTCTATAAGATAATTTTGTACTAAATTAGATTTTTCTTTGTAAATATTCAATGATCTACCCTTATTAATGGTATTATTGCATAAGTAGGTAGTTTATTCTTGGTTTAATCTAAATATTCTATAGGGATTAATCAACTAAAATTTCAAAGTAATACCGTTGACATTGGTCGTAATTAGGGAAGTTCCTGCGGAATTCTCTCCGCAGTCTACTATTGTGTGTAGGTGTGCGTGCGCGTATATGTTTACGTGTGAATATGTGTGTATACGTATGAATGATCCTGGTTGGGCCATGTGTTTATGTTTGGATGTGTTGGGGTATGTGCGGTTAGTGATTAGGGTCGGCGCGAGGCCGAGCTGATAAAGCAATTAGTATGACAGGACGAGAAGGATGAGGAGTGGCAGGACGAGGATGAGGATGAGGAGTGGTAGGATGAGGATGGCGACATCGATCACGGCCCATGCCGGCCGCTAATCAACGACACATGTCAGGGCTGTTGATGTATGTCGCCAATGTCGTATACTACACCAAGGGGCGCCTGCCTTTGCTTCAACTCTGCATACATCCCTATACTACTACTACACATTTATATCCAGAAATCGGAACATGAAATAGTTAAACGGGTTTCGTAATCATAAAAGGTGTTCCATATTACATCAGAAAATCAAAAAACATTTACAAGATTGTAATATTAAATTATCTAATTTACACTAATTATAAAAAAAATAGACTCAGACATTTTAGAATTACAAATGACTCAAGTTTCATAGATGGCGCTTCTATTGATAAATCCATATGATTTTTAGGAAGTACCAACCTTCAGACGACGCCTGTCAAAATTTCTTGACAATCTGACATTTAGTTCACAAGGTACAGTGGTTTTAGTGGCGCTACTTTTCTAATTTTCAAAACAACAGAAAAATCTGAATATGATAAATTTGTTGATAAAACATTGCTTTTTGAAAATAACTTTCAAGCAATAGATGAAATTCTGATTTTTCCATTGTTCTGAAGATAGAGGCGCCATCTTTATGTCATCCTACGAACTTATTGAGTGATAGGTTTTTTAGACATGTAATATAATGTAATAATTCTCTCTTTGATCATGTATATATAATAGTACAAAGTATTAAAAGTACAGAGATTAAATATGTTTTTCAGTATCAAAAAAGTGAAGCAGATTTTACTGAAATCCTTTATTTCACATAACATTATACATGATGTGCGGTTGTGCATCTGCATGTTGTTGTTGTTGTTTCCTGCTGTAAAAGCGTCGGATAATGACGTTGAAAACGTTGGGTTGGAATGGTTTTAACTTGTGGATTTCGAAATGGGAAGGAATATCAACTACACAAAATAAAACTATAGAAAAAAAAATGAGCGAAACATGAAAATCGGAATTTTTGTATGGTGAATTTTAGTTTCGTTTGTGTGTAGAAACAAAAGTTGCCTTCTAGTTTATCGGCGCTTTTAAAGTTTCATTCATTTGTTGCGGACGTCTATTATATCTCAGTATATGAAAAAAGATAGAGTTTTTACATAACTATGGATCATTGTTACAACACTAAAGACTAAATTAAATATAGATAATTGTTAAAGTAATATTTTCATTTTTTGGTAAATGCGCCGGGTTTATAATCAATTTCGGAGATATTGATCAATAAACATTATTAGCTGTCAATAGAACCAATATTATTGACAGCTGTCTATAGAGCTAATATTATTGACACCTGTCAATAGAGGCTATATTATTGACAGCTGTCAATGTCAATATGAGTTAGTATGTCTGATATATAAAAGTAAAGTAATGAAAACTGTGCTATTACATAGATTTGTGCAAGTTAAATTGGTGGAAAACATAATGAATAATGGTACTTAGATCAATAGCATTAGAAATTTTATGAAAATTTTACAATTTCAGAGATATTGATCAATAAGCATTGACAGCTGTCAATAGAACCAATATTATTAACAACTGTTAATAGAGCCAATATTATTGACAGCTGTCAATAGAAACTATATTATTGACAGCTGTGAATGTCAATATGTGTTAGTATGTCTGATATATAAAAGAAAAGTAAAGAAAAGTTAAATTGGCGGAAAACATATTGAGTAATAGTGCAAATGCAGAACTGAAAAGTAGCAACAAATCTCGTTTAGCAAAAAAAATAAATTACATCTTCAGCGTTCGCACGGACATTCATTTAGTTTTATGTTTTATCCCGGAAAAGCCAAACCCCAAATGCAACTCAACTCGACTCAAATATAACGAACTTTCTTCCGCTTTTGATGACTTTATTAAAGCTCACCTCGCTCGTCCACATCGCACCGCTTGATGGGGGAGGCTCGCACATGCATCTCGAGTTTAATTTTTCATATGTATGTTAATGCACCAAACAAACAAAAAATATACACATAAATTACAAGAAAAAGCAATTCTTTCAGTGAATTAATCTAAATCTGAAATAAATATTATCTAAGGTTTTTGTTATATAAATATTAGTAGTTAATGGGTGGAATAGGGATAGCAGTTTTATTATGCCTTCTATTAAGTGTTCCTCCATCAATTTACCAACTTGGCAAGTGGAATATTCCCTAGATTTATCGCGCGCCGTTTTAATGGCCGCAAGCTTCTCTCCTCTTAAAAAATGTATACGTATATATAATAGGGGAAAAAAAATATGCGGACGGGATTCTACATAAAAAAAGCAAAGGTATGCAAATTTCTGAAATTTAACACGAAAGTAAATAACAACTGTACGCTCTCACTAAATAATGCGCTAAGTGGTAGTGCGCATAATTAAAACCAAAAGTGTTGGCTCATATTTTTTGGTTGTTTGTCCTCCTGTCTCCCAGTTTGATTTGCAGTATGAAACTTGACAGTATTTTGGTAGACGCTGTTATTTAAATGGACGCATTTACAGAAGACTTAAAGTTTTATTTATGATGTACACTAGTGTATACGTAACAAGGAATATTAATGTACCAACTACTATGACTATTACAAGATCACAACTAATACAAATCTGTTAGTTGTGTATTTATTTAATCTGCAAATCCTTAGATTTTTGTTAGCAGAAACTTAACTTAATCAATAATTATATAACAATAATTTTGAACAAAAATCCACAATATGAAACCATATTGTGGATTATTAAAAAAAACAACCATTTCTCAGTTCATCTATTAAGTGTAGATGGCAGTGTTGTCAATTGTCATCTGTCAATTTAAATTAATTTACATGTATGTTTCAAATATATAATTGTGAGCTGTAAATGCATATAATTAAAAAAAATATTTTCGAAATATAAAACAATAATAACATAATTTCTGACAGTTTTTTTTAATAAATTATGTTAATAAATAAAATAAATAAAGTTAATATCAAAAAAAATATCCTTAGTTATTTCATTTTTACCAAATTATGAATAATATCGATCACCCATGCAATTATTGTCCTCTTTGTAAATTGCTTAACTTTTTTAATCAAGTACATAATGTATAAACAAAATTAGTAAGTTTTTGTATAAAGAAGCAATAATTTTAAGGTTACCATGACTACAGACATTTGTTTACAAAACACAAAATTTTACTGTCAAATTATAATGAAACGTCAGTTTGTGTTGTTAAAACTAAAATGTTTTTGTTGGTGTATACTAATACTAATTTTCGTTAGAAATTACAAAATTCAAGATATTATTGTATGCTGTATGTGCTTTAGGTAATTATATAATGTTTAAAATATTGTCCAAAAATGGCTGTAAAAAGATGTGAAAAACACGGTTTTAGGTTAAAGATTTTGAAACATTAGTTAAAGGTACTTTATTTTTTCTTAAAATTACTTGAGTGAATTTATTTTGATATAGTTTTTATAAAATATCATGAAGATGAAAATTTTTATAAAGATAATATTTTCAATTATTAATTAATTGGTATATAATGAAGTTAATTTTAAAATGGCTTTTTGAAGTTTTGGATCAAAATCTTTTGATTTATCATGAAAGTTGTTTGACTTTCTGGGAGAAGTTTCAGTAAATAATTCTGAAATATTGAGAACGAGGCTTTGGAATAAAAGGAATTGCATGCAAATTGCGTTACTCGAAGGCCGGTAATAAATTTAATGGTTATTAATTAAAGGTTGGTCTGACAGGAGAGGTAGTGGTTGTTATGCGGTTTTTGGCGAGGGCGGAAAGACGGGGGTGAGAATGGTATGAGGTGCGTTCAATTATTAATTAAATTTTCGTTTGCTTGCGATTAAATTTGTTCGAATCGGAATCCGTGGGCGAAGCACACACACACATCATTTCAATATTAAATTGATAATGATCACGTGGACGCGTTTTATTGCCGGCCCATATCTATGGTATTATCGTTCCCGTGGGAATGGCGTTGGCGGAGGCGTCGGAATATTGCGGTGGTTTCGTATGAGGGTGGTTCGGAGCGAAGCTCGGAGGAGGGTTTTATACCTCCGGACTATTATCTCCTCTGCAGAATTTCAATAATTGAAGTGCGCACTCCATAAACTGCATTACAGAGAATAGATCAGGCATAATACTGGTCCTGCTACTATTCTAGGTACAAGTGTCCTCCCTCGAGCAAACCGGACACAAAAGTCGCATAAATGAAATTGCTACTCGCCCTCCATCCAACCCAACCGTTACTACCCCCGCATGCAATAAGCATCGAGCATTTGAATTACGCCAACTTTGTATGTAAAATAAGTTCGCTGCAGCGGCGGACTTTTATCCATTTCATCCATTTTATCCCTTTTATCCATTTATGCCCTCTCGCTCTCCGGTTTTTGACATTTCCATAAACCTACAAAGTCTTTACCTCGTTTTCGGCCATCGCATCTTTTTACAATCTTTTTTCGGATTTTACTTCGCGAAACCAATAAATATTTTCTGCGCACCGCAATTTTTAACCCTCCGTTGCCCATCATCTTCTTATACGAATAATTTTCTGCATTAAAGGATGCTTCCGCATCTCCTGAAAAAAGTACAACCCTTAACATATGCATTTCGTTGCAAGTATGTTTTAAATTTTAAAGGCAATACAATTTTGCATGCACCAATAACTACTGCACCTGCTTCAAGTTTTTAATTTAAGATCTTTTACCGCAGAAACTCAACGGAAACTATTATTCACGTGCTTATTGTTCTGAATATTCAAACATCACTGCACAAATTCATCTCATATTTCAGATTTTATATTTTTTTTATTTATTCTCATAATTTTTAACATAATTATTCAATTAATTATTAAGTCGAGTTTGTAAAAAAATATTTTTGGAAACGAAAAATTGTCTGCATCAAAAAAACTATCCTTTTTTATATAGAATAGAAATTTTCAAAATATAATCAAAATATTTTTATTATTTATTTATTATAATTAATTTATATTTAAATATAAGTAATTGTATTAATTATGATTAATAAGATAAAATATACAGATTTCATTAATAGATTAGAAGTCAAATATTTGTAATGGTAATTTCAGGATAATTCCACCAATTTTGCTTTATTTTTAACAGTAAAATTGCACTCAAATAAATATTTTCTGGTTGCTAAATAAAAAGTAGGTAGTTCAAAATTAACTTTTATTAAAAAAAAATAACTTTAAAAGTATTAAATATTAAATTTTCTGTTAATTTATTATTGCGATGAAATAAACATAAAATATGTTTAAAATACAACAAGATTCATTAATAAATATTGATTTTATAAAATTACTGGACATTCATTCACAAAAGCTGGTAAATAAAGATTTTTGCATTCGCAAATTCTATATGGACATAAAATTGTTTTCAAATAATTTTTTGCTGAATCCGTCGGATTTCTAAATAAATATGTAGTTTAAAATTAAATTTTATAAAAAAACAAACTTTAAAAGTACTAAATATTACATTTTCTGTTAAATATATTGTTATGAAATACTTTAAAAATATGTACAAAATATAACAAAATTCATTGATTAATAATGATTTTATAAATTTATTGGACATCTGTTCTTAAAAGTCTAGGTAAATCTTTAAATATTATATTTTTTTAATTTATTCTCGTAATTAATAGATTTTTTAAAATAATTATTCAATAATTAATTTCTGAAATAAAAATAATTATTATATCATATATATGGTGGATGCGCCGGGTTTGTAAAAATATTATCTTATAATATTTTATGTTAATTTTACTTCGGGAAACGAAAAATTCTCTATACATCAAAAAAACTTTTCAAACCCTCTTATATATAAAATTTAAAAAAAAAAACAGTTTTTCAATACTTTGTAAATCTTCAAGATACAAATTTAAGTAATTGTATTAAATAGTCATAAGATGGAATAAACAGATTTTAGTCATAGATTAGAAATCAAATGTTTGTAAGGATAATTGAAGCAATTTTGCTCTATTGTCAATAGTTTTGCATATATGGACGTGAAATTTCAGTCAAATAAATATTTGTTCCAATAAAATTTGGTTTTACAAAAAAAAAATGGACTTTAAATTACTAAATATTATTTTTTTTTTCATAAATTATTATTTCTAAGAAATAAAGTAAAACGATGAACATTGATTAATATTGATTTTATAAACATACTGGACATCCGTTCATAAAAAACCTAAGTAAAAAACCTTAACTAATACTCTTATAAGATTGATGTACTATTTATATTTAAATGTAAATAATTGTATTAAATTTGATCTTTAAATATTTGTTTTTTAATTTATTTTCATAACTAATAGATTTTTTTTAAATAATTATTCAATAAATAATTTTGAAAAAAATATTCTTTATTTTATAAATTTTATGAAACGAAAAATTATATTTGCAAAAAAAAAAATCAACTAAATTTTTCAAAAATCTGTGAAATTTGATGTAAGTAATTTTAATACAATTGATCTTTAAAGTAGAATAAGCAGATTGTAATAATGGATTAGAAGATAAATATTTGTGTTTATTAAATTTGAGACGTTACTGTTCGATAGTTTGTATTTACTGAAGAGTAATTCGAACAAGTCGAGTTTCCGAGTGCAGCGCAGAACTATTCACAAGATATTATATAAAAGTGGCCTGTCTGAAATAACTGCTTTATCCAATTACGGTCAACGGAGAGTCCAAGACTAATGGTCGTGAGTTGTTTCTTCCACTTTTTCGTTGTATTCCCTTTTATATATATTTTTTTTTTCAGTACGTTTCAGCTCTTGCCAAAACATCCTGACGACAGACAATCAGATAAATGAGCGACTTGTCGCCTCCAGCGCAAAACTTGACACATCTCTGATATATAGTCATAAAAAAATCATTTTCAAACAGATTTTTCCTCACGGAAAAATCAATTATTGCGTGTTGAAAGCAAAACCAAAAAATTAAAAAAAAAAAACGAAACAATTCGAAACATTCGTCCCCGTCGGGTAATAAAGTACAAATTGGTTTATTTACGAAGTGCGAAACAGAAACACAAACATTCAACATTGTCCCGTGAAATGTTGACTTTTTTTCAATTGTTTCCAATTCGAACGCCGAAATATCGAACAAAAAAAAATGGTTTAAAGTAACGCTATTCGCGGTCTGCGAAAAATAATAATTGCATTGTGTTTAAGTGCACGGAAAAGCGGAAAACGGGAAATCTTTTTTTTCCCAGGCAGAAACATAAATATGCGTAAGCTCGCAGCGTGTGTGTTCATATGTAGTCTTTGTTTGTTGTTTCGGGAAATTATTGTTTTGCGAAAAATTGGAATTGTCACCGGGAGGCGAAAGGGCTATGGAGAACAGAGAAAGAGAAACAACATAAATATTTGTTTGCTTCTAATGAAAATAAACAAAAATGGCGAATGGCAACAGCCCGAGAGCATAATAAATTGGTTGGGGGAATCCCCCGGTTCGCTCCGGATAATAATGCAAATAAAATTTTCAATTATTCCGGTATTCGGAACGAACTTACGGTGCATTTTCATAATCGAATCAAAACCGATATGAATGATGATCCATTTTTGCTCCGGACGTTTACATTCTTCTGGCACGCTGCGAACCCGAAATATTCGAGTTCGGATCATTATTGAATTAACCCGCATCGAATTTTGCTCTATTTTCAACAGTTTTGCATTCGCGAATCCCATGTGGATCTAAAATTACACTCAAACATATAATTTGCTGGATGCGTCTAGTTACTAAAAAAATAGGTTGTTCAAAATTTAATTTTATCAAAAAAATATTAAATTTTTTGTTCAATTCCTATGAAATAAACTAAAAATATATTTAACATTCAACAAATTGTTTCCAATGAATTCAAGAAATCTACTATTTTAACTAATATTCTTATAAGATCGAATAAGAATAAATATATAAGTAAAATAAAGAAAGGTTTAAGTTAAAAATATTGTTATCTACAAAATAATTTTTTTGAATCATAATTAATAATCTTTTACGTAAACACATTAACTTCTAAGATTAATCATGATTGGGAATATTTAGAAAATCTCAAAGGAAAAATAATTGTGAATAAATTCTCAAATAATAATTTTAAAATTATTTAGTTTCAATGCAACTATTAATAAACAATATTTTTAATTTTCTTAAAGATACAATA
This sequence comes from Nicrophorus investigator, assembly GCA_963457615.1. Lineage (NCBI taxonomy): Eukaryota > Metazoa > Arthropoda > Insecta > Coleoptera > Silphidae > Nicrophorus > Nicrophorus investigator. The sequence continues at coordinate 5,405,614 of OY735143.1, forward strand.
AAATTAATTGATTAATTTTGATTTTATGGAAACAATTAATTTTAAAATTAAATAAATCTTTCTGTATTTTATGGAACTTTATTGTTAAAATTCTTTTTTAAGTAGTGATTTTCTTTGTGCTTTAAATTTACTTCTAAAATCTACAAAAAATAAATTATTTCAACCTTAATTAATAAACTTTTACTTAAACTGATAAACTGCTAAAATAGATCATGATTGGAAATAATTAAAAATTTTAATTATGATTAAAAATATACAAATAGTTATATAATCGATTATTTCAATCTTGACTTTTTGAACTCAGAAAGTAACAACGTAAAATTGGTCCTTATTTAGAAAATCTCAATGGAAAGAAAATTGGAGAAAAATTTGTGAATAAATTTTAAAACAATAATTTCAAAATTATTTAGTTTCACTTAATTTTATTTATTTTTACTTATTAATAAATATGTTTTGTAATAATCTATAAAATATAATAAAATTTATTAATTAATATTGATTTTGTGGAAACAGTTAATTAAATAAATCTTCAAACTATAAAATTTCTGTATTCTATGAAACTTTTCTTCCGTTCATAAAATCCTAGGTAAATCTTACTTTTCAATACTAATACTACATTAACTAATACTCTTATAAGATCAATTAGGAATTAAAGTGTAAGTAAAATAAAGAAAGGTTTAAGTTATAAGAATTGTTAGAGTTCACTTTTAAGTAGTGATTTTATACATTTTTGGACTTCAAAATTCATTCATAAAATCTACAAAATAAACTTTTGCAACCTTATAAATAAACTTTTACTTAAAATGATAAAAAAATACATTTCTTACCGGGTTTTTAATTGTTAAGTAGTGAATTATCAATTTTTTTTTCCGTAAACTAATGGCTAGATTTTCCATTCATTTATGTAAATTGGATGAAAAGTTTATTTATGCATTTAAAAGAAGAATGAGAAAGAATTTCTACAGAACAGAAAAAATAAATAAGAATAAAATAAAATGAGTAAAGTTAATGCATATTGTATAAATAGACGGTTCTCAGTTTAAATTGGCCAGCCGGAGTCGCTTTCTCCATTTAAATGCAGAAAACAGGAAAGGGAGTTGCAGAAGAAGGAAAAAGTAAAGTGCCTAAAGTCGGGACTCGTGGAAACTGCAGGGGCACCGATTTTAAATTGAGTGTACATTATTCATTTAAAAAGGAAAACACAAGTATAAATTAAATTACATTCGTCCTGATTTCTTAATTGAATGGTGAACGGAGCGCAGCAGCAGAACGAGCGCAGAAAGAAACCGAGAACACTTACGTAACGTCGATTTCAGTCGACTTGCATTGACGTATTCTAATATAAGAAGAAAGAAAAAACCATTGAGGACACTTGAAATTTTGCATATCTTAATTAATGTAAAATTGAAAAAAAAGTAAAATATTTGATTAATTTAATTAATTTAAAAAAAAATAAAAAATAATTCTTCTTAATGAAAAATAAATAAAAATGATATTTTCGGTTAAATTAAAAGCATTTTTTTTATACCAAAATAATTAGTTAAAAGTGGTTAAAAATTTTGAAGTTAAAATTTCTTATTAATTAAATAAATTAAAATGTTGTTGGTTTGTGAAGATTTCCATAAGAAAAAACTGAAAAGAGAAATTAATGTAAAATATTTCATAACAATATTTTCATTCATAATTTTAAAAAAATATCAAAAATAATTCTTCTTAACGAAAAATAATTAAAAAAGTATTTTCGGTTTAGTTGAAATATTTTTTTATAGTAAAATAATTTCTTTACAGAAAAAGTAGTTAAAATTTCCTATTAATTAAATAAATTAAAATGTTGTTAGTTTATGAAGATTTGAAGATAATTTCAAAGTAATTCAAAATGTATTTGATGTTAGATTTGAATGAAAAATTGAAGAGAAATAAATATTATTTTGTTAGGGATTATTTGTATTTCCATAAGAAAAAACTTAAGAAATTTTTCATATCTTAATGTAAATCATATAAATCTTCTTAATGAAAAATAAATAAAACTGTTTTTGTATACAAAAATATTATTTTTACATAAAAAAATTTGATAATTAGAAGTGAAAATTTCTTCTTAATTAAACCGTTGTTGGTTTGTGAAGATTTGAAGATAATTCTATAGTAATTCAAAATGTATATGATGTTGGATTTGAATGAAAAGTTTAAGAGAAATAAATATTGTAAATCCTAAATAAGATGGTTTAATTATACTGAAATATTCATGGATTCACAATGTATGTAACGAAAAGGGCGTCGGTTAAAGTTTGGCGGAGGTTTAAGAAGTTTAATCACTTTATGAAGAAGGTGAGAGGATGACGAACCGAATGGATATATTCAGGTTTCAGGCGTCTTTCTCTCTCACTCTCACACTTCCATTCATTTTCGTTCGAAAATAAAAGGTTGAGGGTTTGCAGGAAGGGTGAGAGGCGATAAATCGAGACACTGTATATTTTATATGAGGGGGATGAGTAAATAAAATCGACCGGTCGGGCTTTTTAACGATATTATTATTAAAGCTCCGAGATTTAATGGACTCACCCTCCGAACTTTATGAAACGGAAATTATTTTCAACGTTACGGACCTGATTTTGGACATCCAATTCCTTCACCCTTTATAATAATGATATCACTAACTCTCCATAATAAGCAATAAATTTAAAATTAAATCAAAAAAGAAAGAAATAACAATTTTCTAAATTTTAAAATTATTGGTGGATGCGCCGGGTTAATTATTTTATAAACTTAGTTTTTTCTTTTTTACCCAAACTTTTGTTTGAAGTTCGTGTAAGAAATAAAAATTAAGTAACGCATTATTATTCTTTTTGGCTCTCATCCATAAAATATGTATTTTTTCTTCCATATCTTCCATAGACATTCATTTTCTTTTCATCTTTCTACATTATTTCATATACACGTTTTTTTTTCTCTCTGCGAGAGAGAAAAGAAGCAAACTACGTGCGGAAAATATTGTAGGCGAAGAAAAGGAAGGGGCGCTTCTTACTGGAGTAAGTATTTACATGAAACATTTAACTTGTAATCTCGAAATTCCTCGAGTAAATGGAAACTTTGCGCTCAAATTTCCATAGATAACTTTCAAACGAACGTTGCTCTTCCTCTCATCTTTCTAACAAAAATACGCACATATATACAGAGAATTTAAGCGAATTTGCATGTATAAATTTTTATGAAAAAACAAAAATTTTATTTATAAATTTAAAAAATTATGAAATTTTTACTATTTTATTTTTTTACAACAAAGGATTTCATTATACTTTTGGTATTGTTATTTACTTTTCATATGATTCTTTATACCGTGAGCAAATCTCCAACAATCAGAACTTTATAAAGGGATTTCGTCATGAAACGCTGTAACTGAAAATCGGGTTTACTGACAAGGACTCTCATGCTTTAGGAATATTCACCGCTCTTTTTTAGATTCGACAAACTAACGCAAAAAAAAATAAAGGGACGGATTTCCATGCTGGAGGGTTCATTGTCGCGATCCATGAATATGTAACGAAAATCTCTTCTGATGTTTTCAAAATTATTCATCAAATTGGCAAAAGTATTGGAAATAATATTTCTCAAATATAAACTTAATGCATACATTAAAAATAAGCAAAATTCTAATTAATAGCATTATTTTAGAAAAAAATAATACATTGAAAATTTTATTCTAATAAAATAATAAAACAAAATTGGATATAATTATTTAATTAAATGAAAATGAATTGAATGAAATATTGTAGTTATAATGCATAAACACTTTACGTAATATATGACATAAATATAGTGACAATTGGTAATTATTACAGTTTATTGGAACTGTCAACTGTCATAAAACTTAATACGGAATTTGGATTTTACTAATATTTTTAATATAATTTTGTAGTTATAATGCTGCATATACACTTTACGTAATATGTTATACAAATTTAGTAAAAATTGGTCATTATGAGAGTTAATTAGAATTGTCAACTGTCATAAAATTTAATACGGAATTTGCATTTTACTAATATTTTTAACATAATTTTGTGGTTATAATACTGTATACATACTTTATGTAATATGTGATACAAATCTATTGACAATTTGTCATTATGACAGTTAATTGGAACTGTCAACTGCCGTAAATGGCAATACATCATTTACATTTTACAAATATATTTAATATGATTTCGTATCACTTTACGAAATATGTGACCCAAATGTAATGACAATTGGACATTATAACAGTTTATAGGAACTGTCAACTGTCATAAAACTTAATACGTAATTTGCATTTTAGTAATATTTTTAATATAATTTTGTAGTTATAATATTGCGTATACTTTTTACATTAATATCGGACACAAATCAAGAGTACTAATGGTTATTTTGTTTATTAAATGTAACTATCATAAATTTTTTATTAATATTAATGTAATCCTGTATTTAAATGCTGCATACATATTATACTTAATAGTTGACAGAAATCAAATATATTATTAGTTATTATGATAGTTATATGTAACTGTCAACTGTCATAAAATGTAATTAGAATTTGCATTTTACTAATATTATTCATGACATTTTGTGGTTCTTACAGGTACTATTAATTATTATGACAGCTAAATGGAACTGTCAACTGTCATAAAATTAAGTGAGAATTTGCATTTTACTAATATTATTCATGAAATTTTGTTGTTATTAAATGTACTATTACTTATTATGACAGCTAAATGGAACTGTCAACTATCATATAAAATTAAGTGACAATTTGTATTTTACTAATATTATTCATGAAATTTTGTTAATATTTAATGTACTGTTAGTTATTATGACAGCTAAATGGAACTGTGAACTCTCATAAAATTAAGTAAAAATTTGAATTTTACTAATATTATTCATGAAATTTTCTGGTTATTAAATGTACTGTTAGTTATTATGACAGATACATTGAACTGTCAACTGTCATAAAATTAAGTGAGAATTTGCATTTTACTAATATTATTCATGAAATTTTGTGGTTACTAAATGTACTATTAGTTATTATGACAGTTTATTGAAACTGTCAACTGTCATAAAATTAAGTGAGAATTTGAATTTTACTAATATTATTTATGTAAGTTTGTGGTTACTAAATGTACTGTTAGTTATTATGACAGCTACACTGTCAACTGTTATAAAATAAAGTGAGAATTTGCATATTACTAATATTATTCATAAAATTAACCACTAAATGTATAAAATTAAGTGAGAATTTGTATTTTACCAATATTATCCTTAAAATTTTGTGGTTATTAAATGTACTATTACTTATTATGACAGCTAAATGGAACTGTCAACTGTCATAAAATTAAGTTACACGTAATTGGAGATACTATTATTAGATGAAAAAATAAATTAATTTATAGTTTTTTTGCCTTTAATTATTTATTTTGTTGTAAAATTCTAAAACATGAATATTTAAAAACAAATTGTTCATATGAAAAAATAGGGTTAATAATTTAGAGTTTTGAGTTAGGTATATCGATTTTCGTTTTTGGGGGTGTATAATTTCGATCTAATGTGCGTTTTGTGTGCGAATATGAAGGAAACCGTTAGGAAATATGTATATACATTTATTTAGTGCACGGGGGCGGTTGAATCTTCGCCGGTTTAGCGAACGTAAACGGTAACTACCCCACTATAACCGTGGGTAGGTTTCCTCTCCTTCATCTCTCTCTTTCTCTCATGTTATATTCATGCACACATTTTAAGGCGGTCTCGACGAGAACATCTATTTAACCGCCACTTACCCGAAAACCGTATATACATCAGGACGAAAAGGACGAAGACAAAAAAAATCCTACTCATTTCATCCGATTTGGGGATTCTTCTCTCGGTTCGTTTATTTATTTATTTTTTTTTATTTTTCTTCATTTTCTATCTGTCCCATGTACACACTATTGCGTCTTTTCCCTGCTCATTTTCATTTATCATTCTAATATAATCATTGCTTTTCTACCGAAAGAGACGTTACGCAAACCGGTTAAACATCATTAATTCCGACGGGTTTACTCCTACGACAAACATCATCTGAATATATGCATATATACATCACTTATTCATATTTCAACTAAATGCACAAGAAAACGTAATAAATCTCTTTCTTAATCCGAAATATTTTTACATTATAAATTTATCATATTTATTACTTTATTACTACAAAAAATTGTTATCCATTTTATGTATAAAACTATTTACTTATAAAATCTAAAGGAAAAATTTTGAAATCCCAACTAAAAAAATTGACATAAATTTTTTATCTGAATTTAATTTTTTTTGTATCGTAAAATCAATAAATTCATATATTTTCATATTAACTATATAAATTGTAATTTTGTTATTATAATGCTGCATCTGTCATTGCAATCTGTCATTGTGACAATTAAATGTCAACTGTCAAAAATATTAATTGTAGAAATGTAAAGTTGTGGTTTTTATAATAAATATCTTGAGGGATCAATTTTTGTTGAATGAAATTGTGGATGCGCCGGGTCCACGTAGTTGGATGAGATTAAGTCGAAGGTGAATGGAAACGTTTATATAAGTAACCGAAGAAGCAAAAAAAATAGAAGTATAAGTTAGAGAATGGAGAAACGTACGTGAAACAAAAACAGTAACAAAACAATAATGGGAAATTGAATTGGAAGTTTGTGGTTGCAAAGGTAAATAAGAATCGAGTCAATATCACCAGAAGCGGTGCACTATCCACGTACTTTCTATACCTACATACACGTAGCGCGATATTGAAATATTTCCAATTCCAACGACTTTCCTCGTCCTTTTTTTTTCTGAAACATGTTCGGTATTACGATAGACTTTTATTTCACGATAATTAAACAGTTTCAAAATATAATTTATATTGCTTTTCAATATTACCTGAAGTTTAATTTACGTTTTTATACATATTTTAAAGTTGTAAAAGTAATTTCTAAATTTACATCTTACTAATATTATTAATGTATTTTTAGTTACATTACTGTATATATATACACTTTACGTAATATGTGACGTAAATCAAATATATGTTGTTATGACAGTTAAATTGAGCTGTTAACTTTTATAAAAATTAATTCATAATAAGTTATTTCTGAATTTACGTCTTACTAATATTATTAATGTATTTTTTAGTTACATTACTGTATATATACACTTTACGTAATATGAAACTTAAATTAAATATATTCCTGGTTGTTATGACAATTAAACAAAACTGTCAACTGTCACAAAATTTAAGTCAGATTTTACATTTTGGTAATATTATTAAAGTGTTTTTTTTTATAATAATACTGTTAAATCGAGCTGCCAACTGTTATAAAACTTAATTTATAATTTACTAATATTATTAATGATATTTTATAGTTGTAATACTGTTACACTTTACGTAATATGTGACAGAAACCAAGTGTAGCATTTGTTATTATGCCAATTAAATGGAACTGTCAACTGTCATAAAAAAATATTCCGAACTTATAACTTTTTTTACAATTATTAATGTAATTATGTAATTATAAATGCTGCATTATACAATATATATAATTTGTGACATAAATGTATTTTGACAGTTAAATAAAACTATCAATTATCATAAGAGTTAATTTAGAATTTGATTCGTTAATATAATCCTGCATCGTTTATATAAGTGTTATATGACATAAATGTCAATTAAATGTCAAATTTAAATTGTCATACGAGATATGAATAAGATGTTGGTCATTTTGACAATTAAATGTCAACTGTCAGAAATCTTCATTAAAAATTTGTATTTCGCTAATGTTATTGTTATTGATGTATATTTGCATTACAATTTATATCAATCTTATATAACTACTATTGTTTATTATGTCAATGAAATGGTAATTGTCAGAAATTTTAATTAATAATTTTAATTTTGCTAATATTATTAATGAAATTTTGTGGTTAAAATACTGCATCACACTATATATAATTTTTGACATAAATCAAATGTACCAACTCCAATCAGTCATTGTGACAATTAAATGTCAACTGTCAAAAATATTAATTTTGTTAAAATTGTTATTGTAATTTTGTAGTTATAACACTGCATCCAAACTACAGGTAATATTTGACATAAATCAGATGAATCAATCATGAATAGTCATTTTGACAATTAATGGAACTGTCAGATATAATTACTATTGGTTATTATGACAAACAAATGGTAAAAGTCAAAAATCTTAATTAATAATTTACATTTTGCTAATATTATTAATGTAATATTGTGATTATAATACTGCATCACATTATATGTAATTTTTGACATAAATCAAATGCGATAAAACAATTAAATGTCAACTGTCAAAAATGTTAATTTTAGATATGTATTTTGTCAAAATTGATATTGTAATTTTGTATTTATAATACTGCATCCAAACTCTAGGTGATATTTGACATATAACAAATGAATAGTCATTTTGACAATTAATGAAATTGTCAATACAAAATTTATATTATGTTAATAATTGATCAATATGACAATTAAATTGTTTTAAAATATATCTTAGAATTTACTATTATTAATTTTATAATTAATAATCATTTTGACAGTTAAAATGTCATCTGTCAAAAATTAACTATAATTGAATAATAGACTAAATCCAATATAGTTGAAGTTAACACACAGTAAGAGTTATCTATCCGTTTACTATTTACAACATACGTTGGAAGTAAAGTCAAAATCAATTCTATGGATTACGATCGGTAGGTCAGATTAGTGAAGCCGCAAAGTCGAAACTTGGCTTGAGGCTATTGGAAATCCGTTCTGATCATACATAAACAAAGCAGCAAACACGAAAACGAAATCTAAATGAAAGAAAAACGAAAATAATGAGGGACGCGCTGTTGTTTTTGCTTTGATTCAATTTGCATCGTTTTTGTCGTTACATCATCACCACATAAATGAGCAAAGGGCATTATCGATGTAATATTCGGAGGGGTAATCAATTGCTTGTTGGCAATAATAATGGGTAATGATAAGTTTGTTTTCGTTGGAGGTTGGAGGAATGGGAGAGGATTGCTCGAGGGGTTCTGGATTCAGATGATGGAGAGATTGGGTAATGAGCCGTGGCTCGGCAAACAAGATGAATGTACCGGTCTCGTAGCCTGTCGCTACGCCCACCGTCGATACATTTTACCCAGGATACGCAGGAATCCGCCCTGCCCACCCTTCACCTCATTCCAATTCCCATTATAATAGAGTCGCATTATGTAAACGTTTAACGCTGCAGGACTATATATCCAGGAGCAATTTACATAATAACGTAAACATAGTGAAACTAATCTAAGAAAAAATATATACTGTTAACATTTACATAAATTTATAATTTTAGTATCAAAAAATATTTAAATTCAATATTTCTGATCTTAACATTAATCATACATGATCAGTGGTTTCCAAACTTGCTATGTTATGACATTTCTTCTGAAGCTTTTTACTTTTGTACAAGTTTTATTTTAATTACATAATTTGTTAAACATATAAATTATTTTCAAGCTTCATTACTGGTGTGTACTATCCTTTAATCGACCAGACGCCGATCTCGCCAGAACAGAAGGGAACACACACAAAAAAAAACGGTGCAGTTGCGACGGCGGCATTTTCAATTTTATTACTAATTACGGAGAGCATCGTAACAGAGTTACTACCGTCCAGTAAAACATTTTCCAAAAACCATTACCGAAATTAATGAACATATTTTCGATAATAAATACCGAAATTGCGCCCCGTAATCACGTAATTATTGCGTCCAATGTATAAATTACAATTCATTAACGGGCTGCGCTAATTTCGCGTGCTCCAACGTTTTTCCGCAAGATCAAATGATCATAAACCTAATTCAGTTTGCAGCATCATATTTAATATTCATGCAGTAATATATATATTTTTCAAATTTATTTACTACATGCAATTTTATTATAATTTCTGTTACAGTAGATAAAATCAATGTTTAATTTTATTTTTTTCTGAAATAAAACGAAAAATGTTTTACAACATTAAAAAGTATAATAATTTAGTAAGTTGGTATACGTGGTAAATCAGTTTTTTGACAGCTGTCAAATAATTTTTAGTGTCATCCCACAATAACCAATAAATTACGTAAAATAATAGTTGGTATACCTGAATATATTAAAATAGTAACAATATAAATACAAAATTAATAAATTTTCAGTTTATTAAGTTGCTGTAAAATAAAAGAGTATTAATTAAACCGGATAATCTTGCATAAGCGGAAAGTGTGTGTATGTGTGAGTTTTACCTCAGCTCTGAATGGGTTATTCAACCCAAACACTGCATTTAAGCGCTCTCGGATTAAAGTCGTGCAGGTGCATAACGTAAAATTTAATATGCAAAGTCATTTGCAAATTAATACATTTATATTCATAAATTTCAACAAGAATAATAATTAAGTTTTTTATTGATTTACATTCCCCTTTAAAACCATTATTTTAAGGATTATTTTCAAATAATTCATGTAAAATTGACTGATAATTTGAGTTTCGTTAAATAACTATATTATTTTCATTAGAATTCAGTAAAGAACATAAAAATGACGTTCTTAAATAACGTACATATATCAATTTTATTACTAGACATAAACAAGGCATTTTATTATATCTGTTATGTAGTTTTTATATATGGAATTAATATATTAAAAACTCAAGTTTATGTAACGATTTTATAGGGACAATTTATATAATAAAGATGTAGCTATAAGAAACAGCTTAGCTCTACAATATAAGATAATTTATGAATATGAAAGCTATGGAAAATTGAAACTAAATATTTAAAATTGAGAAAAAAAAACTTAATTTGTGACATTAAACACTGACTAAAACTTACTAAATACAATATTAAGTATAGCATATATACTACTCGTGTAGCATATATAGTATAATACAAATTTTTACATTATTTCTATCTTAATTATTTTTTTTAATTAATATGAAATTCTATAATTGTAATTTTATAAGTTTTCGACGATTTGCGCTGTTTATAATTCGATAAAAAAGCAATAAAAATTAAGAGATTAGGACACGATGAAACACCTGCAGCTGCACGTGTTTAAACAATCCTTATTTGGGCACAAAAATAGTGCGTTTCGCACGTTTTGCTATAAATGTAAGCTAATACAAATTAACGAAACGTCGCGAATCGTCACGAAGAATTATCAGCTGCAGGTGCGACTCTCAAACGTTAGAATAATTTTAATAAATTATTTTAGAAGCAATTTTTTAAACAGAAAATTATTTCTAAATAACATATTTTTATCTATTCATTAAATTCTTTAATTTTGTTTAGATTAGTTTATAAAAAAAAGTATGTTAAATGTTGCTTCAATTAATTTGATTTTTGAATTTATAAATTATGAAATGCATTCATTAAAAATTCTAAAAATCGTATTATTTAATGTTTGAAAAAATTGAATATTGCTAAATGCTATAATATTATTATTAGCTGAACTAATGAAATTTCAACATAAATAAACTTGTAATTATATTTATAAAAATTATAAAATATTTATTATTTCATTCTGATAATAGCTAATTATTTACTGGATTTGATGCAATTTGCGTATTAAAAATAGTATAATACAAATTTTTACATTATTTCTATTTTAATTATTTTTTTTAATTAATATGAAATTCTATAATTGTAATTTTATAATTTTTCGACGATTTGCGCTGATTATAATTCCATAAAAAAGCAATAAAAATTAAGAGATTAGGACACGATGAAACACCTGCAGCTGCACGCGTTTAAACAATCCTTATTTGGGCACAAAAATAGTGCGTTTCGCACGTTTATAAATGTAAGCTAATACAAATTAACGAGACTTCGCGAATCGTCACGAAGAATTATCAGCTGCAGGTGCGACTCTCAAACGTTAGAATAATTTTAATAAATTATTTTAGAAGCAATTTTTCTAAACAGAAAACTATTTCTAGATAATATATTTTCATCTAATCATCAAATTCATTAATTTTGTTTAGATTAGTTTATGAAAAAAGTATGTTAAATGTTGCTTCAATTAATTTGATTTTTGAATTTATAAATTATGAAATGCATTCATTAAAAATTCTAAAAATCGTATTATTTAATGTTTGAAAAAATTGAATATTGCTAAATGCTATAATATTATTATTATTAGCTGAACCAATGAAATTTCAACATAAATAAACTTGTAATTATATTTATAAAAATTATAAAATATTTATTATTTCATTCTGATAATAGCTAATTATTTACTGGATTTGATGCAATTTGCGTATTAAAAATAGTATAATACAAATTTTTACATTATTTCTATCTTAATTATTTTTTTTAATTAATATGAAATTCTATAATTGTAATTTTATAATTTTTCGACGATTTGCGCTGTTTATAATTCGATAAAAAAGCAATAAAAATTAAGAGATTAGGACATGATGAAACACCTGCAGCTGCACGTGTTTAAACAATCCTTATTTGGGCACAAAAATAGTGCGTTTCGCACGTTTTGCTATAAATGTAAGCTAATACAAATTAACGAAACGTCGCGAATCGTCACGAAGAATTATCAACTGCAGGTGCGACTCCCAAACGTTAGAATAATTTTAATAAATTATTTTAGAAGCAATTTTTTAAACAGAAAATTATTTCTAAATAACATATTTTTATCTATTCATTAAATTCTTTAATTTTGTTTAGATTAGTTTATTAGAAAAGTATGTTAAATGTTGCTTCAATTAATTTGATTTTTGAATTTATAAATTATGAAATGCATTCATTAAAAATTCTAAAAATCGTATTATTTAATATTTGAAAAAATTGAATATTGCTAAATGCTATAATATTATTATTAGCTGAACTAATGAAATTTCAACATAAATAAACTTGTAATTATATTTATAAAAATTATAAAATATTTATTATTTCATTCTGATAATCGCTAATTATTTACTGGATTTGATGCAATTTGCGTATTAAAAATAGTATAATACAAATTTTTACATTATTTCTATCTTAATTATTTTTTTTAATTAATATGAAATTCTATAATTGTAATTTTATAAGTTTTCGACGATTTGCGCTGTTGATAATTCGATAAAAAAAGCAATAAAAATTAAGAGATTAGGACACGATGAAACACCTGCAGCTGCAGCTGCACACGTTTAAACAATCCTTATTTGGGCACAAAAATAGTGCGTTTCGCACATTTTGCTATAAATGTAAGCTAATACAAATTAACGAAACGTCGCGAATCGTCACGAAGAATTATTAGCTGCAGGTGCGACTCTCAAACGTTAGAATAATTTTAATAAATTATTTTAGAAGCAATTTTTTAAACAGAAAATTATTTCTAAATAACATATTTTTATCTATTCATTAAATTCTTTAATTTTGTTTAGATTAGTTTATTAGAAAAGTATGTTAAATGTTGCTTCAATTAATTTGATTTTTGAATTTATAAATTATGAAATGCATTCATTAAAAATTCTAAAAATCGTATTATTTAATATTTGAAAAAATTGAATATTGCTAAATGCTATAATATTATTATTAGCTGAACTAATGAAATTTCAACATAAATAAACTTGTAATTATATTTATAAAAATTATAAAATATTTATTATTTCATTCTGATAATAGCTAATTATTTACTGGATTTGATGCAATTTGCGTATTAAAAATAGTATAATACAAATTTTTACATTATTTCTATCTTAATTATTTTTTTTAATTAATATGAAATTCTATAATTGTAATTTTATAAGTTTTCGACGATTTGCGCTGTTGATAATTCGATAAAAAAAGCAATAAAAATTAAGAGATTAGGACACGATGAAACACCTGCAGCTGCAGCTGCACACGTTTAAACAATCCTTATTTGGGCACAAAAATAGTGCGTTTCGCACATTTTGCTATAAATGTAAGCTAATACAAATTAACGAAACGTCGCGAATCGTCACGAAGAATTATCAGCTGCAGGTGCGACTCTCAAACGTTAGAATAATTTTAATAAATTATTTTAGAAGCAATTTTTTAAACAGAAAATTATTTCTAAATAACATATTTTTATCTATTCATTAAATTCTTTAATTTTGTTTAGATTAGTTTATGAAAAAAGTATGTTAAATGTTGCTTCAATTAATTTGATTTTTGAATTTATAAATTATGAAATGCATTCATTAAAAATTCTAAAAATCGTATTATTTAATATTTGAAAAAATTGAATATTGCTAAATGCTATAATATTATTATTAGCTGAACTAATGAAATTTCAACATAAATAAACTTGTAATTATATTTATAAAAATTATAAAATATTTATTATTTCATTCTGATAATAGCTAATTATTTACTGGATTTGATGCAATTTGCGTATTAAAAATAGTATAATACAAATTTTTACATTATTTCTATCTTAACTATTTTTTTTAATTAATATGAAATTCTATAATTGTAATTTTATAAGTTTTCGACGATTTGCGCTGTTGATAATTCGATAAAAAAAGCAATAAAAATTAAGAGATTAGGACACGATGAAACACCTGCAGCTGCACGCGTTTAAACAATCCTTATTTGGGCACAAAAATAGTGCGTTTTGAACATTTTCCTATAAATGTAAGTTAATACAAATTAACGAAACGTCGCGAATCGTCACGAAGAATTATCAGCTGCAGGTGCGACTTTCAAACGTAGGAATAATTTTTATAAATTATTTTAGAAGCAATTTTTCGACACTTTTACAATTACTTGACAAGTCACAAGTAATATAAAAAATAATTGTTTTAAAATTTTAGCAAATTTCAATAAATTTTGTAGCAAAGAATTCAGTACTTTTATATAAAGTATAAATGATATGACATTTTACATGACAAGTACCAAGTAACAAACTTATTAAAATAGCATTATATACGAATTTGACGAAAATTACATTAATAGTAATTATTTGAAAAAATAAATTAAATTGTCGAGTAATTGAGAAATATAATATTTTGCGACTACATTATTATTTATCGGGTAATTTATTTACGCGATGAAAATAAATAAATAAATCATTTGTATTACAAATATGATATATATTAAAAGCCACAATTTTATTATATATAAATCGATGTTTACAATAAATATTTTTAAAATTACAAATGTAAAAAAATACGTGTAAAAAATGTATTTGTACATAAATATTTAAATACGATATATTTAAAAACGTAATTATTTACAGATAAAATAATGAGTAGTTACATAATATGCAAAGTTATTTATTTACTGGAATAATGCACCGAATGCGAAATAACGGCCGATCAATTATGAATTATTTTTTCGAGTTCACACTTAATAAATTTTCATCGAATTTTCCGGACGAACTGCTCCGCGTATTTATTATTTACGGAGCAAACAGTACGCAACTCTCCGTGAATTATTGCGCGCAATCTGAGCGTGTAACGGCATTTCCAAGTGCGGAAAAATGCCGTTGCGTCGACGCTGCAAAAGCAAACATCGTTAATAAATTCAATTACCGACAATAGAGCTTACACGAAATAATTGATGGTTTAATAGAGCGTTTCAAAATAAATAAACGGTCACGTTCATCTATTTTTATTTTCGACATATTTCACTGTTTACCTATTACGTAAACACGTTTGTTTCTGTATTATAGATTGTGTATAAACATCAACAGCAGTGGAGGATCATGTATATGGGCTGTAATTCTGCAGCCCTTTTAGTATAAAATGATTGCTCATTGCTTTTACATTTTTATATTTTTAATTGCAAAGTTATAGTTATTTAGTTTATCTTTTTTTTGAATAAACACAGTTATTTTAAAATAAATAAATTTCATAATTTAAATTTATTTAATTTCAACAGCAGTGGCGGCTTGTGCATTTGGGCTGCAGCCCTTCTAGTATTAAATAATTGTTAGTAATTCTTGATTTCGTTCATTGCTTTTACAATTTTATATATTTAATTGCAAAGTAATAGTAAATTTTTTTAATAAACACAGTTATTTTGATATAAATTTAATTACAGATTTTTATTTTTATTGTAAATTAATTTAATTTAATTAAGAAAGATTTTTATAATAATTCGAAGTTATTAATAATATGTTTGTCTATTATATAAACATGTTTATTTCTTTATAGTAACAATAGTGCAATCTAGTATAAATTACATTTTCACTATAAATCAGCGATTTGTAAATTGTAGAAAACTACTAGAATTTAAATATTAATTCATCTATAAAAAATGTTCATCATGTTTATTATTTATATTTTGGCTCCCCCACTTTGAAAAATGATGTAATTACTACTATTAACTGTTTTTAGTTTTTCTGA
This sequence comes from Nicrophorus investigator, assembly GCA_963457615.1. NCBI lineage: Eukaryota > Metazoa > Arthropoda > Insecta > Coleoptera > Silphidae > Nicrophorus > Nicrophorus investigator. The sequence continues at coordinate 5,422,003 of OY735143.1, forward strand.
AGTTTTTTTTTTGTGTATTTTCAATGATGTTGGAAATGGTAAAGTTACCTTTACAGTGTTGGTTTTTATGATCCTTTAATTGCGAAAATGATGATGTAATTACTGCAACATTTTGTGTTTTTTTTTATATAATTTTCGTTATTACTTTTTGTATATTTTCGTTGACGCTGAGCATGATTTTACGGCATTAATGGGAATGTCGGTGCGCAATTAGCAAGTTGTCGACGCAAATTGTCGGTTGATGCGGAATTTAGTGTGGATGCGCCGGGGATGTCTTTTAGCGGCTTCGCATAAATATTAATTACGCTAAAAGCAAATAATTTAATAACGTTTTCAGCCAGGATCACATTTGCAATCGCCGACCGGACCGCCGCTAATTACGTAAACAGTGAACAGCGGCGTTTCACGCGGATCAAATACGATTGTTTATAATAAAGGGGGACATTTTCCGCTAATTTTGGTCCTCATTTTCGATAGGGGAAACATCACGCTGTTCCGTTTTCAGTTTCCATTCGGACATCACTCTTTCTCTTTCTCTCCCGGTGCGGATCGGATCCATCCATTAATCCATCACATTCATTGCCTCCAACGACTCTCGATCCGCTCCGATCAGAAGGTGTAATTTACAATTTCCACTTCCCACACAACCACACACAAATCTCTATACATATACATGCACAGAAATACTAGCGATTTGGAATTATGTTACGGGAATCGGACACGACTTTCACAAACTTCAGTTTTCTCTCCCTCGACAAATCTATATTAATCTTCTCTCATATTTCACGAAATTGATGGAATCCCACTTTTCCCCGCAAATCTATAAACCAACTAACTAACTAACTTTTCCTAAGTTCATTCAAGGGAAATATAAACCACAATAATCAGAAAATCAGCAGATTATAATGTACCTAAAAGTTGCCTTCTTCAATTTCAAATACAACCAAAATTTTTCTACAAAAACTTAAGACACTAATTTTAATATGGAAATACATATTTCTACAGATTGATTAGAAATATTTTTCAAAATACAGCTAAAAACCAAACTTGAAGAATCTAAGGCACAAGTGTTAAAATAGATATTTCTACAGAATGATTCAATGTATTTTTCAAAATACAGCTAAAAACAAACTAGCAGAATCTAAAATATGGAAAAACATATTTCTACCAATTGTTACTAAATATTTTTCAAAATACAGCTAAAACCAAACTTGAAGAATCTAAGGTAATAGTGTTAATATGGAAATAGATATTTCTACCGATTGATTCGATGTATTTTTGAAAATATAGCTAAAAACAAAACTTGTAGAATCTAAGTTATGGAAAAACATATTTCTACCGATTGATTCTATGTATTTTTCAAAATACAGCTAAAACCAAACTTGAAGAATCTAAGGCACTAGTGTTAATATGGAAATAGATATTTCTACCAATTGATTCGATGTATTTTTTCAAAATACAGTTAAAAACAAAACTTGAAGAAACTAATTTATAGAAAAGCATATTTCTACCAATTGATTCTATGTATTTTTCAAAATACAGCTAAAAACAAACTTGAAGAATCTAAGGCACTAGTGTTAATATGGAAATAGATATTTCTACAGATTGATTCGATGTATTTTTCAAAATACAGCTAAAAAACTTATATAATCTAGGTTATAGAAAAACATATTTCTACCGATTGATTCTATGTACTTTTCAAAATACAACTAAAAACAAACTTGAAGAATCTAAGGCACTAGTATTAATATGGAAATAAATATTTCTACAGATTTATTCGATGTATTTTTCAAAATACAGCTAAAATCAAACATAATGAATCTATGGTATGGAAAAATATATTTCTACCGATTAATTCTATTTATTTTTCAAAATACAGCTATAACCAAACTTGAAGAATCTAAGGCTACTAGTGTTAATATGTAAATAGATATTTCTACCGATTGATTCGATGTATTTTTTAAAATATAGCTAAAAACAAAACTTGTAGAATCTAAGTTATGGAAAAACATATTTCTACCGATTGATTCAATGTATTTTTCAAAATATAGCTAAAACCAAAGTCAAAGAACCTAAGGTACTAGGAAATAAATATTTTTATAAATTGTTTATATTAGGGTTAATATCGAAATAGATTTTTTTGTTGTTGTATTTTTATATTTTATGATAAAGTAATTAAATGGATGACCGTGAAGACACTCGAAAGAAGATACTAAAGAAATATAAAGAGATTTTCAAGAGAGATTTGTAATTACTTTGTAAATGATTTTATAAATTGTGTAACGAGTTTGATGTCCGTCCATTGAAATTAATCGGTTTTCGGGAGCAATTAAACAGACGTCGGTTTTCTTAATAGCGATCATAAATCATACTCTGTTTTATAAATCTCAGTTTAAAATAATTCCAAAAAGGGAAAATGAAGAGCGAGACCTTCTGTCTGCTCGTGCACGAGTTAAAAAGAGATGCGGAGAGACAAGAATGGTGGAAGCGAGGAGGAGCAAAAAAATATGCAGTCGGGGGGAAGCGAGAATGGTTTCGGAAAAGTGGGACGGATGGAAAAGTCGACGGTGCGGTAATGGATGTGAAAATGTGCTACCAATGCTTGAGTAAAATTCGCGATTAATAAAACTGAAACACGAGTCGTTCCCGCCGCAAAGTTTCCGAGCAAAACTTCAGGGTTGGATGATGTTTTTTTGGGGGGTGCTTCGAGATGGCAACAGAAAAAAAAAATCACAAGTTTTTCGCACGATGATTGACTCGCTTTGAACGGATGAGGGTGAGGAATTATTTCCTAATAATAATAAGGCCGAAAAGTCGCTTGTTGCATTTGGGTGGATGTTGTTTGAGGGTAAAAAGCGGGGGTGGAAGGCCGCAAATTAATTAGGTAATTATTTGTGGCGTGCGGCGTTCAGAAATCCCTCGGTCTTAATCCCTTTTGGGGCCGGTCCTACGGACAAACACCCTCAGAAATTGCAGGACATTAATTCGGACCAGGGGTCTACGCGAAAAACGTAAATAAATAAACGGTGGACATGCGACCTGAATTAATCCCTTGATGTAAAAAAATAGCAGGAACGAACCCTGTTTTCAGATAGGATAAGAAATTTAACTCACAGATTAAAAAGGAATTAGAGAAAAAGTTATTAATTTAATTCACAACATTACGACAACATAAATAAATAAGTTTTATGATAAAAAATACATTTTTTTTTCTTTCATTTTTGTAACAATTTAACTTCTTAAAAGAATAGAAAAGTTTATAAATTTTATTTTCGTTTGACTCAAAATAATTTACAATTTTTAGATAAAAATTTAATTATTTAAAAAAATATAGCTGTAAAAATGTTAATTACATTGAAAAATTCTTAGTTTTTTAATTCGTAGTTATGTAATAATTTGGAATTTGAGTAAAACTTTTCAATCTTGTTTGAAGATACAGATTGTTGTGTTTAAATAGTTGTAATTAAAATTTTTTGTGAATAATGTGGGATAGTTTGCAGTGTTCTGACCTTAGCTGCGGCGTCGGAAAAGGGGGATGAAGTCGGGCGAATATTTCAAAGGGCAGCTACGCACATCCTTATCAAGGTTATTAGCGCATTTCATTGCACACAAACGCCTCGGCCCTTTATCAGACCGTCCACCGAAAACTGATAACAAAGTGAACCACAAACTTGGGGGAGCGAACGCCGGGGGTGCGCTTTCGGTTGGATGGGTGGTGTTTCGGTGTCGGGTTTTGTGCAAATTTTGAAGCGTTTCTAGATGAAACGGAATGCCCGTCCGTTCCACCCCATGCAGGAATTTGCACCATCCGACCTCCAATTGATTGACCGATGGTGCGGGATGGCGCATCGGCCCTCATCGATCATATTTATTTATTACCGTTTAACCGGAATTTATGCCGCTCTGCAGCGATGCCAACGGATAACTCCATTTTCGGCTTTTACTTGAATTACACATAAATTTCCTGCAAGGAAAAATATGTGTATAAATAGGAAACGGCAATGTGGGGAGAATGAGGAGCAGCAGGACGTTTGGAAGTGGATCAAATCAAATATTCCGCTGCGAAGCTTTAACTCCATTAAAATTTATACAAGACGTAAAGTTGTATTGCATTCGGGGGAGGAAAACTAGGAAATCGCCGACTTTCAAAGATTTGTCTACGATCCTCCTCGTGAGTTTCTTATTTCCCTTTTCTGTTTGCCTCTTTATTTTTCCTTGCGAAATGGATCCATAGCTGCATCCAAGATGCGGAATGTTTGTAAACAAAGTTATGATTGAAAGACGCGACCTCGTGATATTCAAGTAAAACAACTTCTTTGGCTACAGGTAATTCAATTTGTATTTACCTTCAAAATTATATTACAATTTCAACATTTACTTTTAAAATTACTATACAGAATATTTTTACCATTATTTTCTATAAATCTTAATTATTTACAAATTATAAATAAAATAAACTTTATTGGAAATTAAGTGGAAACACATTTATAAATATATGAGTTCTTGTAACGCGGAGTTCTGTTGGAAACTTTATCCACTTGGAATTAAATTGTGAGCGCTGCAAAGAACATCGTCTTAACAAGCCGTAAAATTTACCAGACCGCAAATCTGTAAATAAGTTTAAATGGACTACAGAAATACAAATACTCTCCAGCATTAATTAACTATATTACTTTATTTTTTTAATTAACAACTTCAATTAATAAAAAATAAATTTAAAAATTAGTACAAAAAAATATCATTATCAATCCTCGATTAGTCCGGTTTCAAATACTAAATCGACTATTAAAGTAGTTGTAATTTTCTAACAATGTAATGAGAATTTAAATATTATTGTTCTATTCTTTATTTTTTCTGAATGGTTAAGATCGTTTTGATTCTGAACAATAGGTAGTAGCAACAGTTCGATCAATGCGATTTTATATCAGTTTATGCATGGGGAATCGCGTGCGGCAGTGAGAGACATGAATTGTAAATATATTGGCATCTTGTTTGTCCCCTTTATTGAAATAATATTCCGTAAATCTTATTTAGAGGACACATAGGGAGGCATTCGAATGAAAAGGAATGGAGATGTGCGATATCGCTTAAATCTGCAGCTTCTTCCAACTATTCACGCAAATTCCAAAATGAGATAAATCTTGCAACAATCGCACTTCCGTATTTTCAAACTCACATTAAGATACAGCAATAACTCATGCAGTCCGGCTTCGATCAATCTAAATATATTATAGACGTTTTAAAAAATTCAAAAAATTAAAAATTATTTTTTTATTTATAATTATTCTGTCTTTTTCTCTTTATATAGACAAGTTTTTGTTTCAAATTTTTTTTTGCTAAATTTACATTAAATTAACACTTGGGCGGATATATCCGCCCTATACTTTACAATCAACAAATATAACAAATTTGTTTATAGACATTTTCTAGGAATGTTTAGTTTTAGTTGGAAATTTATATATTGACGATATTTTTTAGAAGTATATTATTCAGTTCTATCAAAAATAATGATAGTTAAAATATTACATTTTTTAACAGATTCATAAACTTTTTGTATTAAAACTAAATATTCTAATTTTTTTTAAATATACAGATTTTTTTTTTATATAGCCAAGTTTTTTTTTTCATATTTGTTTTTGCTAAATTTACATTAAATTAACCATTTTGGGCGAATATATACGCCTTATAATTTACAATCATCAAAACTTACAAATTTGTATAAAGACGACATTATTTTAGGAATATATTGATTTCCTTTTTAGCAAAAATAATGATAGTTAAAATGTTATATTTTTTTTAAAGATTTATAAACTTCTTGTATTAAAAACTAAAATTGTCCTTGAAATATTTTATTTTTTTTAATATATAAATATTGTTTTTTTTTTCTCTAAATAGCTGTGTTTTCAAATGTATTTTTACTAAATTAACACTTTTGGGCGTATATATCCGCCCTATACTTTACAATCAACAAATCAAGTAAAATTTGAAACTATATTCATTATTTTCCACTATGTAGACTAATTGAATTAGTATCTACATAAAAACTAGTTTCATAAAATATGTTTATTTTTGCTTTCACCTCGATCCTGACTGAATTTGATTGATGTTTCTATATATATATATATAAATGCGCGCCCGGCTTTTAGTATAAAAATAAATTAAACAATTTTTATTTCGTTTTGTTTGTTCGTCAGATTGGCTGCCCTCGCTATTTATTTAGATTCAGTCCGGATATGCAATAGTGCCACCATAATTTATTTTTGTTTTCAATTGTTCTCATCCCTTGCTTGCTACAGTTGTTGTTGTCGTCGTTGTTGTTATTGCATTGTGTTTTTTATCCAAATTGAATCATTTATGTGTATTGGGTTATAGAGATACGAATTTAAAATTTAATTAAACTTTATTTAATTTCGGACGCAAAACTACCCTTTCCGAATTATATGTTTTTTTTTTGTGACAATACAAAAAAATATTTATATATGTAAATGATTTGCATGCGGCAAAAAAAATAATTTATACATTTTTACATGCACAAAATTTTGATATTTTCAATTTCTGTTGATACTGTTGCATGTGGATCGGGTTTTCTGCTGTTTGTAATTAAATCGCTTTGTTTGCCTAACAATAATATATTTTTCATTTTATCTCAATTTCTCTCATACGCTTTTCCATCTATCTCCCTTTTTTTCATCACTTCGACGCTGTTGTGTAACGTGCAGCGAAAGCGCGTTTTCATTAATATCGAAAATCCGTCCATCATTCGCTTTTCCAATTGTCAACCGATGGAATTTCAACATTTTCCACCCTTCTCAGTTTCGCGTATTGAAAATACGTTAAATAAAAATTTTGAAAATTTACTGAAAACATGAGACTTTTTTAGTTTTAGTTATTAGGAATTTAAGTATCAAAACTATGAACTTGTGAAAAAGGGAATTTGTTAAGAATGTAGTGAAGTTGTAGAAAGTATGCAAATTTGGATAAAGGAGAAGAAGAAAAAAAAGGAGGAAGTTGTAAGTGGAAAAGGAATCTGCCGTCTGACAGAAAGGAAATAAAAGGATAACAAGTGAGAGGAGTACGTCGGAGAAGATTTACACTAAGCAGGATAAGCGGCGACAGAAACGAAATAATAACAGGATTAAGAGTTATACATGTAGTTCCAGCACTAATGCCAACTAGTTGTCCAACTCGGCACCGAAGAAAAAAAGAGAAAAAGGTAATTCAGAAGGAAAGAATGATTTACAGCAAGTAACATTTGTTGTCTTGTTTATTTTTATAAATTAGTTTTGTAAAATAATAATAAATAATGTGAAAATTTCAGTTTCATAAAATAATCGAATTAAACTAATTTCTATAATTATTTTGGAATTGAAAAGGAAAACTTAATTAATTTTTATTGTAACCAAAACGTTAAGGATTCTAATTAAATTCACTTAAATTACTATTGCTTCGTTTCGGATTTAATTTTATAGTGAAATTAAACTGAATGAGTACTAATATTGATTGAAAACATTAATGCATTAAAATCCTTTAAAAGGAAGAAAGAAATAGTATAATTATGGTATTTAAATTTTAATTAAACAGGAAAAATATTTTTTTTATTTATAAATATCTTTTTCTATTTATATAGCTAAGTTTTTAGTTCATATTTATTTTTGCTCAATGTACATTAAATTAACCCATTTGGGCGGATAAATCCGCCATATACTTTACAATTATCGAATCTTGCAAATTTGTATATAGACGACATTTTCTATATTTGTATGAATACTATTTGTATGAATACTTTGTGAAATTATTATTGACAGTAAACATATACCAATTATGCAATTGTTTTTGACAGTTCAGGTAAACTACTATGAATGGTATGTAAAATTATTATTGACAGCAAACGTGTGGTAACTATGCAATTGTCGTTGACAGTTCTGCTTTGACAACTGTGTAAACTACTATGAATGCTGTGTGAAATTATTATTGACAGTAAAGGTGTATTAACTATGCAATTGGTTTTGACAGTTCAGGTATGACAACTGTATAAACTACTATAAATGGTGTGTCAAATTATTATTGATAGTAAACGTGTACTAACTATGCAATTGTCGTTGACCATTCAGGTGTGACAACTGTTTAAACTATATATAATTGTTATTGACAGTTTAGGTTCATGATGTTGTTAGGTTGTAAATCATACAAATATGTATGTCTCATAATGAGTATACGACTTTTTAAAATCAAATACTGAATATTCAACATTATAATCTGATTTTTTCAATATAATATTTCAAAGTGAAAAATGTTTAACTTTAGTTACGAAATTTGTGTAAATATAAAATCGGAAAGAGAAAGAGTAATTTAATATTATAAAATATAACACGATGTTAGGTAATAATTTCATTTGATACCGTTGCCTGGAGGAGTTCACAGGAGTCCGTTTCATCTTCAGGAGACCATAAAGAATTTGCATGGAAGAGAGCCTTAGGTGGAAGAGATGCCTTCTCCTTCTACCCAAGCAAATGCTCCTAGACTAAGTGAATAGCCCTCGTGTGAGAACCTCATCAATATTCTATTGGCTTTGGCAAGCGATCGCGACGGAGCCTCAAAAGAAAAGGAAATAAGAATGAACAAACGGACACGTCTAAAAAAAAATGTTATATAATATGATTCCCCCTGCAGCGGACATGTCCGATCGTTATTGCGTCGAAGACCAACACTTTCGTTCATTAACTCGAGCAGAGATTTCATTAAACGTAATAAATAAAATGGATTTGTTACGAAAATAATGAAAAAAAAAATCGATCGATTTCCGTCGATAATTCAAACATTAAATATGCTTTTAATGCGATGCGGAAGTTGGCACGCGTCGGACGATAAATCGCATCGCGTATCAATTTTACCACCGAAACCTATTCGAAAATTTTCCGCGTTGTAATTTGACAATGAACGCGACCGCGAAATTATTAAAATCAAGCCCATCCGAAGTTACGCAATGGCCAGGCGCGACACCTAATGATCGTAAATTTAATCTGCCATTTCCGTTTTGACGCTCTTTTCCGCTCTAAATTGTCAAATTAATGCATTTTAGAGTTACCTAACTATATTGTGCGTAACGTCACATCATCGACCGGCAACGTTACGTCAATTCCTATAATTTGTTTTTATATACATTTATCTATTAACTAAGAAAAATAGGTTAACGTCACGTCATTTTCGAAAACTGTCAATTATAAAATTAATACATTTTCAAGTTATCTACAACGTCTACAACTGGCAATTATAGGTTAACGTCACGTCACTTTCGGAAACTGTAAATTGTAAAATTAATACATTTTCCAGATATCTATTACTATTATCCACTATATTTTACGTAACGTCAACGTCCACTGTTAACGTTACGTCAATTCTTATAGTTTGTATTTGAAAAGCATTCATCTATTAAACCGTACGTCAATGTCAACGTCATCAACTACAGTTAACGTCACGTCATTTTTGGAAACTGTCAATTATAAAATTAATACATTTTCTATTACTGTTATCCATTATATTTTGCGTAACGTCAATGTCCACTGTCAACGTTACGTCAATTCTTATAGTTTGTATTTTAAAGGTATTCATCTATTAAGATATATACTTAACTTCAATGTCAATGTCAACGTCATGAACTACAGTTAACGTCACGTCATTTTTGGAAACTGTCAATTATAAAATTAATACATTTTCCAGTTATCTATTACTGTTATCCATTATATTTTGCGTAACGTCAATGTCCACTGTCAACGTTACGTCAATTCTTATAGTTTGTATTTTAAAGGTATTTATCTATTAAGATATATACTTAACTTCAATGTCAACGTCAACAACTGGCAATTATAGGTTAACGTCACGTCACTTTCGGAAACTGTAAATTGTAAAATTAATACATTTTCCAGATATCTATTATTATTATCCACTATATTTTACGTAACGTCAACGTCCACTGTTAACGTTACGTCAATTCTTATAGTTTGTATTTGAAAAGCATTCATCTATTAAACCGTACGTCAATGTCAACGTCATCAACTACAGTTAACGTCACGTCATTTTTGGAAACTGTCAATTATAAAATTAATACATTTTCTATTACTGTTATCCATTATATTTTGCGTAACGTCAACGTCCACTGTCAACGTTACGTCAATTCTTATAGTTAATATTTTATAAGCATTCATCTCGTAAGATCTATATCCAGCGTCAATGACACGTCAATAAGCAGAAACGTCACATTATATAAATTATGTAACTTATAGTAAATACATGACTAATAACTAATAACCAACAAATTTTGACGTAACGTTTTTGATCTATGACATGATTGTTGTCACTACATATATTCCGAATTGTCTCAGTTAGTTGATTACGCAATTATGTTGGACTCAATACGTAATCAATTACTATGCAGTCTTTAAATACGGTACTTATAAATCATTACGTAATTGGCTCGCAGCGACCCAGTGAAGTTCGCGCGATAGTGCAGGTGATTAGTCCGGAAGAGGACTTAAGTGACGGATCGTTATCTCAATTGTTACCCTCCAGTTAACGTTTCATAGTTAGTACCTTCCGCAGCGGAATAAGAAAGTGTGTCAACAATGTTAGGCGAAAGAAGCGCGTCTTTCCATCAAAAGCGGAATAAAAATAAAAGAAAGAACACTAATTTCCTATTGCACGTCTAACACATCCTCAGCAGCGCTTGTATTTTGTTTCGATGCAAACAAACGCGATTTCAAAGCAAATGAAATCTTGGATGTGTTTTGGTGGATGCGCCGGGTAATCGTAAATTACTCCCCCCAGCTTCCGGTGGGAAGGGTTGGAAAATGGGCGACGAGGGAGAACGAGCGTCGAATGGATTTCCGCACTGAAGACAATTCGGTCTTGGGGATGATACAAAAGAAGAACAACAGAAGAAAAAAAGAAGCAGAAATAGGGAACCTAGACAAATTCTCTATTGAGAATCGAGTTTATTGGACGGACCCGGCCGTAACTGGTTTAACAAATGTTGTTCCGGCAATTCTCGCCTTCCAGATAAAAGGTCCTTTAACGTCCTTTGAAAACCCTTCCCCCAACAAACCTCCTCGAAACAAAGAAACATCTCACTTTTCTTGTATCATCACGTGGTCGGACCGTGGGAAAACGAAAATATAATAACGCCGTAAAACCATCGTCGCAGTAAATCTTTTTATTTTCATTTTATTATTTTTCGTCCTTCCTGGCAAAACCATAAACATTTTCAATCATCGCCCAGCAAATCTAATCATTTCCACATACACGCCTCAAAGGCACAAATTAAATTTTGCAGAACTCAACCTCCATTAGACGACAATCTAATAAACACAAATAATACTTTTATTTATAATTAATTTTCTTATATAAATCAAAAATTATGTGATGTGAACAAAGCAATTAAATAATTTTATTATTGAACTAAATGCACGAAAACAATTATTCTATAATGAAATCGTGCATCGCAATTAATTTAATTACTCGGATATCGACTTGATAATTGTATACACTTTATACGTTAATTAAAACATACGCTTCATCGACGAATCACCGTTGTGTTCGGAATTAATAACACGCGAAATTTCATAGGCTCTAAAATCGACGACAGCGCCAGTTTTACGACAACGCGCTAATGGTTGCGCACATTAGGATGATTCGGTGTAATAAAACTCAACGATCTGCGCAGCCAAATATCGAAATCCTAAAGTAACATTTTGAATTCAAAATAATTTAGTCAATTTTCATTTACAAAAAAAAGGGAAATAAAAATGTTTTATTATTTGAGTTCTCTTTAAAAGCGTGTTGAAGTGAATGGGATGAATAAAATGGGAATAAAACGTCGTCAATTAATTATAAATCGATGCGACTGTTGGATCGGCATTTTAGGAAGGCTCTTGGCGTACTCGAATTTGTATTCAAATTAGCGTTAGGGAGCATCGAATTGCCACCCCACTTTAAAGAGAAAGAACGTAGACGGATTGTCGATGGTGGTGGATCAAATTTAATTTTTGTTTTCAAGTGGATGTTGTTGTATCGATTTGGCCTCTCCTCTTCGACGGCGTTTCGCAGTCTGGGGGGAAAAGGCTTTCCGGTTGAGGGTGGGTCGGGTGTTCGGCCTCGTGACTGTTGGATGGTTGCTTTAGAGAGAGAGAGGGGTGTGTGGGATGGTGGCGGCAGGTCTTTGTGAGTCGCGTCGCAAATTTCGTTACACGAGAAGTTGTCGAAACCGATAAATGTAGTTTAAGTGCTCCCCGATATTGCTAATTATCGGTTCGGTTCGGTATGGAGGGTTAATAAATTTTCGCACTAAGTGGAATGGAGTGCGGCGGGTCGGATGATGGCGGCACGTCAAAGTCGGAGACACCAAAACCAACCAACCCCTTTTTACCACCCCCCATACACACACACAACCATCTCCGTTCCACTCCGAGCACTTTCCGATCCAACGGGACTTTTGTATTTTCGATACCCGGCGCATCCACAGGAGTTGAAGTCAACAAGGCGACTTGATATTGTTTAGAAATTGCCGACGATCTAATTTTGAACCATTCTATTTATCTTCGATGATAATTGACCTTTTCAACTACACTAATTACAGTCGCCCCGTCCTAATTTACAGCCCTTTGTACTCCGCACGCTTTATTTTCAACGAGCGCAAATAGTTCATTTACACACACAGTCCAATTATACAACTTTTTATTACATTTTACTCAAAAAAATATATAACAATAGTTCTACTACAGCGCACTTCATATTATTTATTTTATTGAAATATTTACAATTTTTACAACATTAAAAAAATAACAATTTTACTACTCCATACTTCATATTATTTATTTTACTTAAAAAACCGGATATCAGTAAATATTTCAATTTTTTTTACATTTTACTTATAAAATATTTATAGTTTTACTATTATTACTTTATATTATTTATTTTACTACATTTGCATAGAAAAAATAACAATAGTTTTAATACTCTATAATTTTATTTATTTTACTTAAAAAAATCAGATATTAGTAAATAATTCAATTTTTATTACATTTTACTCAATAAATAACAATAGTTCTACTAATCTGTACTTTGTGTTTTTTGTTTTACTTAAATACCAAAGATATTAATAATTATTTCAATTTTATTACATTTTACTTTATTTTTGCTATTGAAATATTTACAAATTTTTACTATATTTTAATAGAAATAAATTGTTTTACTACTCTGTATTTTATATTATTTGATTTAAATCAGATATTAATGAATAATTCAATTTTTATTACATTTTACTAAAAAAATAACAATAGTTCTACTTCTGCGGACTTTATATTATTTGTTTTACTTCAAAACCAAAAATATTAGTTTTTTTATTTTTATTACAAATATGTTTATGTTTGACTTAAAAACCTATGATCTTAATAAATATTTCAATTTTTATTACATTTTACTCAATTAATAATAATAGTACTTTATATTAGTTGCATTACATAAAAACCTACGATTTCAGTAAATATTTCATTTTTTACTACATTTTCGTATGTTTTATTGAAATATTCCGATATTTACTCTAATTTACTAAAAAAATGCTATAATTCCACAATTCTGTACTGCATAGCAATTACTGTTTAAAAATATTTAATTTATTAAAAAATTTAATTCTATTTTTTGGAGAAATAACTGAACTTTTTTTTATTTTTTTTTAATTGTAAAACAATATATAAATATATTTTTTTAAATTACAAATAAAATAATAATTACTAGGAGTAATTTTCATATAATAATTATTACATAATGTTTATTATCATCTAAAATATAGCTATTTTTATATATTTATTTTTTTCAAAATACAAGACAAGTTCTATTAATAATAACTTGAATACATTTTATAATTACATAAAAATCAGTTTTTTTATTCCACAGTTTTTGATATAATAATTGTAAAATTAATTGTTATAAGAGAAATAACAATTTTTCTTCGCAATTTATGAACAAAAATGTATAGAAATGCATACACAAAATTAATAAAATGTAATTTGTAACAAAAAATACAAAATTAAATAAAATGAAATATTTATGTACACGAATACACAGATTATTTGAAAGCAATCTCCTTAATTAATTTTGAAGAGAATAGTGGAGATCATCGTAAAACGTCCAGATTGGAAGTTAACGAGAGACTGTTTTTATACGAGCCAGTTTTTACGAGTTTTATCCTCGTCCCACCGACCCCTTTTGTTGCGTAAGCCTTTTTCGCTGTTCCCCGTACCGTTGATTATATAATAACGGTCATATTTCCTTTTTTTGTATATACTTTATGGTAGATTTTCGTACCCATCAAATTTGAAGATTATAACAAAAAAAAATAAATAATAATAATTTGATATTTTATTTATCAATAGTGTTTCTATAAAGATAAATTCATGTTTGCTTTAAAATATTATATAATATTAGTTTGGTTTTCGTAACTGAAAAATTTGTTAGTTGCAATATATTTTTAGTATTCCCAAAAGAGTAGTGTTCTTCTTGAATAGTGTAATAAAACTGTTGAATAAATATTGAGTGCCAAATAAATTAACTGATTCCGGGAATTAGTTGTAGATGTCACTGTAAGAGCCGAGGGGATTTCATTTATATAATTGGTGCACGCGGACCGAAGTACAATTATAGCACCGTTTGCAGAGAACTAATGGTTTGTTTAACTTCATCGTCTAATTAAGGAGGTATTTCGATAATTAGACCAATTAAAAAAAAATCGAAATAAAACCTTTCAGAATTTAAACAGAATTATAAATAAAAAAAACTCATGGAAATAATTAGAAAAAAATCGATTTATTTCAGTGATTAGTTATTATTATATAAAAATAATTATTGTTTTAATTATAATTCTGAGTCATGTAGTAATTATCAAAAATGTAAAAAACAAATAAAATAATCTCATTTCTTTACATTTTTTTTTCGTTTTAAAGCATGAAAATGAGAAATATTAGTCATAGATTTGTTATTAATTTAATGGTTTGTCATTGTAATTATAAAATTTAATTATGAAGAAATTATATAAAAAGTGAATCTTCAAGGTCAAACTTCATTGCTCACTTTTGAAAGCACAAAAATGGTAATAACTTGAAAATAATAAAATCTAAATGAAGAATACTTATTTTTCATTGTAATTATAAAGTTTATGAATGATGTAATTATATAAAAAGTGAAGTTACAATGATAAACTTCATTATTCAGTTTTAAAAGCACAAAAATGGTATAAACTAGAAAATAATGAAATTTAAATGAAAAATACTTGTCTTTCATTGTAATTATAAAGTTTATGAATTAAGTAATTATATAAAAAGTTAAGTTTCAATAATATACTTCATTATTCAGTTTTAAAAGCACAAAAATTGTAAAAACTATAAAATAATGAAATATAAATTAAGAATACTTCTTTTTCATTGTAATTATAAAGTTTATAAATGAAGTAATTATATAAAAAGTGTGAAACTTCACGAAAATGCACTTCAATATAATGCACTTTGCAGATGCGACGAGGTGCAATAAAGTTTAATTACAAAATAAAATCAAAGTGAAGGAAATAGGTGAAGATCGTTACCGCATCGTCGACGAAGCTAAATAATAAATTACAAACGTGAAGTTAACACGTCGTAACTCAAATTAGTAACACTAAATATTTACGCGTCGTACGAAGCAATGCGCATTCAATAAATTCAATTTGCTGCACAGAAATTAACACGCAGAAACTAGACTTTATTCATGAATAATCGAATCCCCATCCTGTATTAATTTATGTGTTTGTACACAAAATCCGTTTCATTATAATTCGCTAAGCCAACGTGTAAACATAATTATATCCTCTTACCGAAAACGCGTTGCACATTAAATACAATCTGACCATTTAATTTATTTGTTTCTATTTCATTCTGGTTTTATTTATTAATTTTTTTTATTATTATTATTCGCATCCAATCCAAAAACACGTTGCGTTTTATTCGTGTAAATTGTTAATAAAATTGGTGAATGGAAGCATTTAATTTCGCAAATTGCATTCGATGCGACTGCATCGATGCGCGAATTTCATCAAATCAAAGTCAGCAATTAACTGCAATTCACCGGACTGGAAACGGTTCCAATACAATTAATTTAATGCACCTGCAATATACTTTAAACACTCTTCATTTTCGTGTAAAGTATATGAAGCACGTGGCGTTTGATAAATGAAATGAGGTTTGCTTTGTTCAACATGCGAAAAGCTTGTAAATCAATGATCAAATGTTGCACACCGAAAATTGGTTCGTTCAAAATCACTCTGTTTTATTGACTTTTTTCTATGAAATTGTTTATATAAGTTTGAAATATTCTAAAAATGTTAATTTTAATTATAAAAGTCTTTTTTTTATGATTACGTATAAATAAAATTAATTTATAATTAGCATTGTGACCAGTAAAACTAAATCCTTTTTCCTTAAAGAAGCTTTCCGATTTTACAAGTCAAAGCTTTTCAAGATCCGCTAATTAAAGAAGGAAGGACGTTAAGTAAACTGAAAACTTTGAAATCCTGAAAAACACAAGTAACAAAACAAACCGTGCAGAGAAATCGCTGAAAAGGATCGGTTTTCTGTAAATATTCTGTACATAGTTTTCATCCCCCGCATTTAGACTGCAGCGAAGCAACGGAACGGAGGTTTGAAAGCCGTTTCTGAAAGCAGGTTACAAGGTTACTCGATTATCCGTTACGCTGTCAAAATTGAAAAAAAAAAGGACATGAAGAAGACGCCCGAAGAGGCTGTAAAAAAATGCTTTTAAGACCGAAGGCGGAAAAGCGCTTTGATCCTCGGAATCAATGACCGGATCTTCTCGTATACACCTAATTAGGATGCAGCGTTATTATTATGGTGAGAGTCTATCGTAAAGTTTCCGCTTTTCCGGATCGGCCGTAACCGGCACCTGGATGCAGAGTGGAAAACGGTGTTTTTGCCCGCGATTTTCACTTTCCAAATATGAATTTACGACGTTACCGGAAAATGATAATAATAATACCGGAATTAACGATTTTGGCGCGCGCCCCCAGACCAGCGTCACTTCCGCAGGGAGAACAGAGGCCGGATTAATTTCTCTGGAGCATTTACGTGGAATTTATCACTTTTCCAACTAATCTTAAGAACTATATGTACTGGGTGTTTCTTTAAAGTCTAAAAAACATTAAGTTAAAAAAAAAACATGATTTTCTTCAATCTTCCAAATTTTAAAAATAAATATGTTGATAAAAATAATGTTATAAACGAAATTATTAATTTTATGAAGAAAATTGATAAATTTGTAATCGATACATATTCTTGCAAAGTTACCAAAACTTTACTTTTACCTTAATTGTGTTTCAAATTTTGCAGTTTCATAATGCATCGAAAATTATAATTACAAAAAAAACTAAATATAGATCTATTACACAATGCTTAAGTTTAATACAATAATATTAAATATCTCTTTTATAAAGAAATTTCATTAATTTAAAAAATAAAGTTTATTATTTTTTATTGCTTAAAATATTCTTCTATTATTAAGAAAAAATATTGGCGGTTTTCCTAAAGTCCCCCAAAAATTTGTTTATGTGCCCCCAAATATAATTTGCTTTGGGTACAATAATTATATAATATATTAAATTATACAATAATTTACAATAATATTAAAAATTATTAAATTTTCATTTAAACTAAAATTTCTTTCTTTCTGAAGATTTTGCTTGTAAATTATTTTCAATATCTAATTGCAATTTAAAAATTGAATTAAAATTAACAACATTTTCAATAATTAAAAATATATATTATAAACATTTTCAACAAAAAATAATTCTAAAAAATTTGAAAAATATTTTCCATTTTTTTGAAATGATGCCTGAAAACTAGATTTTAGTTAAAAATGTATATTTATATACCAGAAGGAAGATTTAATATAAAAATTATTGTGAAAGAAATAATTAGCAAAATTTTTCAAAATTAATTTTATTTTTTTAATAACTTATTTAAAATTAATAATACACAAAAAATGCTTAAAATTATTCAAAAACTAATGAATTGTTTATAAAATTTTCATAAAATGATCGTAAAGTCTTCCAATTATTACTTAAATAAATTAAAAGTGAATATTTATATGTAATGAATGAAATTTTGAAAAAATGTGAATATTTGAAACTAAGAATTTAATTAAAATTAAATTTAAGTAAAATTTAGGTGTATTTAAATAATAATAATAGATTTATTTGTTTAGTAAATTAATTGATTTGTCGTTTTAATTGGTAAATTGTAAAAATCTGTGTATAAATTGATGGAGTTTTGTGGAAGCACCGTGTATAAAATGCCACGTTGCAAATTAA
Source organism: Nicrophorus investigator (assembly GCA_963457615.1). NCBI lineage: Eukaryota > Metazoa > Arthropoda > Insecta > Coleoptera > Silphidae > Nicrophorus > Nicrophorus investigator. The sequence goes on from OY735143.1 coordinate 5,440,403, forward strand.
CTTTACTATTTAATGTCTGCCGGAATCTGCTGTTATTGGTCTTTGCTTCCGGTTCCTGGTCCGCAGTTCCTTTCCAGGCGAAAATAATGCAAATCCCTTGGTCCAGAGACCAGAAGAGGATGAGGTACCATTCATCATGAGAGCCCTACCTTCGTCGCTAAACTAATCTTCCCGCAGTGCACACACACGCGAACGCTAATTGCCAGCAATTCTTCTTCAGATTTAACTCTAACATTTTGTTGGTCCGTTTTGTTTCCGTACGCGCTTTTCCACCTTAAATAAATCCCCAGAACGAAATGACCCTAGGGGGAATCAATAATGGTATGTTTTCTCTCTCTCTCAATGTGTGTCTCTCTAACAACATCCACAATATACAGGTTTTGTGTGTAATGGCTTTCGGTTTTACAGCTCGAAAAGCACTTAATCGAGGATCGTTATCGAACACAAATTGACTCTAATTGAAACTGTAATTGTTTTGAAGGGGGTGCTCCGATCCTACAAAAAAAAATACACGGCTACCAACAAAATATATACATATGGAAGATTCATTGGCCCATAACTTGCCCATATACCGTTCCCATTTAACTGTAATAAAATTGTGCGCAGTTTGCAGCGAAAAGACAAAACAAACGAAAAAGAAAAAAGGGAACACGAACACGTTTTAGTGGACGCTGGAAATGCGGATTCAATTAATGTTTATTCAGTGATCCGCGAACAACATGCGACCTCCGAGCGCGGATTACGTAAGTGTTATTGGGTGGGCAGCGGCGGCGGTGGTCAATTCACCTCATAAATGTGAAAACCAATTAATTTCGGAGCTACGTTTGTCCCTTATTTGCTTTTGTACCTACTTTTATTATTTTTATTTCTATTCGTTCGGTCATGTTTGCATGACTACTAGTATGATATAATTGATGACATTTAATTGACATGCTGTTTTGTTATCATATTTTTTTTATTGTTTTTTTACTTGTTTGTTTACCAACACGAAAATTTATTTTCACTGCTAAATCACTAAATCACAAGCAGAAATCGTAAAAATAATCATAAACCACACCACGAAACTTTAATTCTTATCAGTCATACCAACTCAATATTCGATTTACAATTACATAACGTTTTCTAATACATCTTTAATTTTTATAGGTTTCCTATATTGAATATTCGATTTCAGGCTTCTGAATAATAGTTGGTACACCTGACTGTCATGAATCTATGAATTTTTCTTACCAATTACATAAATGAAATTGAATGAATTTTATTGTTATGAATGGAGAATATTATTATATTGTTTTTTTTTATTGGTACACCTGACTGTTATGAATCTATGATATTTTTTGATTGGTTTCAGAATTAATTATGCTGAAATTATGTTTAATTATTAAATCAGATTTATTTTAATTAGTAAAGTTTTAACTCCGATTTAATATTCGGCTTTTTAATAGTTCATTTATTTTATGAATTTTAAAATGAAAAGTTCAGTTTTAAGCAAAATTAAATTTAATTAGGGTTAACTTTTAATTTAATTATTTTGTGTATAATTTAAATAATAAATATATAAAAAAAACTTTAATTATAAAATTAAAAGTTTTATTTAGTAAATATTTTATAATTTAAACTATGGTCATTTACTATAACAATTATTTTACTTTTAAGTTTACATAAGTTAACAAGATTTATTCAGTCCTGATTTTCATTTCATTCTTACCTTTTTCATAAATATGGAAGAAATCCATGAAATCCTTTCTGAAAAAAAGCAATCACGTCTTAATTAGAGATTTGTTAAATGTAACTTTATTTTATATTTTATACTAATTATTGTACAAAAAAAGAATCATTGAAAATTATTTATTTTATTTCAGAAGAAATTACTAATATTTATGTAATGCGCATTTATGATACTAATTATGAAAATAATATTACATCTTTGAAAATAAGTGAAATATTCATTAATTATAAATAAAATTCTAAATATTAATGTAGTGTGTACTAACATTTATGTTATTTTTTATACCAATTTTGACTATTATGAAAATAATGTTAAATCTTTTAAAATTAGTTAATTATCACTCTTTAATAAAATGCAAAAAAACTTTTAAATATTTATGTAGTGTGTACTAACATTTATGTTATTTTTTATAGTAATTATGAAAATAATATTAAATCTTTAAAAATCAGTTAATTATTTCCTTTTAATTAAATGCAAAAAAACTTCTAAATATTTATGTAGTGTGTACTAACCCTTATGTTATTTTTTTATACTAATTTTGACTATTATAAAAATAATGTTAAATCTTTGAAAATCAGTTAATTACTATTTAATAAAATGAAAAAAAAACTAAATATTTATGTAATGTGTATTAATATTACTAATTATGAAAATAATATTAAATCTTTGAAAATCTGTTAATTATCGCCCTAAAATTAAATGCAAAAAAAACTTTTAAATATGTTTATTTATGTTATTTTTAATACTAAAAAATTATATTGAATATTTGAAAATAAGTGAATTATTTATATAATCTGCTCTTAATTCAATGGAAGAAATTTCTAAATATTTTGTAGTATGTAGGAGCTATTACGAAATTATTGTATGAAATGTTACTAATTACATGGGATAAAGAAAAAAAATTAATTGAATCAACCGAAAACAAGCAAATTATATGTAATCACGTCTTAATTAAAGTTTTCGTTGTAGCAGCATTAAGTTCATTAATTATACGTAAATAAGTGCTGGAAATTGCTACGCTTGTTCGAAGGGTGGGATCAATTAAGCGGCGTATTGTCTGAGGGGGTTGTGCGAAGATTAATATCGAAATTGTTCTACGTTAAGAAAATCGAAAATCAATCAATCGTTTGCAGGGCGCGAAAAGTAAATGAGGACGGCACGGAAAGAAGCAAAAAAAAAGTATATATATATAGAGCAAGAGTAAAGTAGAAAGTAAAGAAGAAAAAAGTATAAGGGATGGAAATGGTGGATGAAAAAATCGTCGATGAACGTTGATCGGCTGCGAACTATTAATCACCGAGCCCGAAACTTGTTTTGCATCAGGAATATAATGGGGCTCTGGCTTTTCCTCTCGCACATTTCCCCTCGCCCTTACACAATCACTCCCTACCAATGGAAACACGCATGCAAACATACAACCTTCGCACAAAGCTCTCATTAATATTGCAATATCGGTTTGCTCGCCCAGAATACACACACGTTCGGCAAGGGCACAAACCGCACGCTCTCGCTCGCTCTCTCTACGTGGCCTAGGTACAAAACATACCAAAAAAAAATAATATGGATAGATGGAAAAAGAAACGGGAGCGGCGAGGATTAAGGACCTGCATCGCAATCCGAAATGAATCTCATTTCCAATTCAAAACCAATTTACATCCTTACGAATTCTAATCGCGGCCCTTGCTTCCGAAGGACGAAAACAAGTGGAAAGTATTCGAAGATTAAACAAAAGTTATTTTAATTTAATTAGCTAATTACTCAAACGAATAATTAGCAAACAACATAATTATATAATATATTAATATAACTAATAGAATAATAAATTTAACCTTGAATATCATATTCATATAATTTATTAAAAAAACTTTCTTTGAATGTTTGTTCTACTTAGGCCTTTCTATTTTTCCTTCGTTTTATAGCTTGATCTATTACCTCATATATCAGATGAATGTTGTCCTCATATTTATTCAGTTTTATTTCATTTTTTCATGATTCCTAAATAAATACCACAACTTGTATTAAACTTTGATTTTCAATTACTTTAAACATTTCTTTAAATTGTACTTAATGTATAAATTACTAATAACTAATGTTAATTTATTATGAACTTGCTGATGTAGGAAAATTCTGCACAGATGTGAAACTGCGCAATTGCTTCTAAATCTGAATCAATTATCTGCGACTAATGTGCAGCCGTTTTACGCTCCACGTCTGCACATCCACATACATACTACATGATGAAGACTTTCGGAAAACTTCATTATAACTTTGTAATAACATATAAACTTTCAGGTCTTTATAAAACGATAGGAATCCGAACGAAATTTGTATTGTAACTCGTCGGATGGAAAATCTTTTTATAAAAAACAAAACAATCAGTCTGCTTATAAAATAATTTAAGTTTTACTTGGTTTTTTTATTTTTTTTTTTTCATGTCATTTAGAAAATTTACGAAAATATTTTTTTTTAGAAATTCGGAAATTATAAATTCAAGAAATAAAATTTTTGCTGCACTTTTTTGAACTTTACTCTGTACTTTACTCTGTACTTTACTCTGTACTTTACTCTGTACTTTACTCTGTACTTTACTCTGTACTTTACTCTGTACTTTACTCTGTACTTTACTCTGTACTTTACTCTGTACTTTACTCTGTACTTTACTCTGTACTTTACTCTGTACTTTACTCTGTACTTTACTCTGTACTTTATTCTGTACTTTACTCTGTACTTTACTCTGTACTTTATTTTGTACTTTACTCTGTACTTTACTCTGTACTTTACTCTGTACTTTACTCTGTACTTTACTCTGTACTTTACTCTGTACTTTACTCTGTACTTTACTCTGTACTTTACTCTGTAATTTACTCTTCACTTTACTCTGTAATTTACTCTGTACTTTACTCTGTACTTTACTCTGTACTTTACTCTGTACTTTACTCTGTACTTTACTCTGTACTTTACTCTGTACTTTACTCTGTACTTTACTCTGTACTTTACTCTGTACTTTACTCTGTACTTTACTCTGTACTTTACTCTGTACTTTACTCTGTACTTTACTCTGTACTTTACTCTGTACTTTACTCTGTACTTTACTCTGTACTTTACTCTGTACTTTACTCTGTACTTTACTCTGTACTTTACTCTGTACTTTACTCTGTACTTTACTCTTCACTTTACTCTGTACTTTACTCTGTACTTTACTTTGTACTTTACTCTGTACTTTACTCTGTACTTTACTTTGTACTTTACTCTTCACTTTACTCTGTACTTTACTCTGTACTTTACTCTGTACTTTACTCTGTACTTTACTCTGTACTTTACTCTGTACTTTACTCTGTACTTTACTCTGTACTTTACTCTGTACTTTACTCTGTACTTTACTCTGTACTTTACTCTGTACTTTACTCTGTACTTTACTCTGTACTTTACTCTGTACTTTACTCTGTACTTTACTCTGTACTTTACTCTGTACTTTACTCTGTACTTTACTCTGTACTTTACTCTGTACTTTACTCTGTACTTTACTCTGTAATTTACTCTTCACTTTACTCTGTACTTTACTCTGTAATTTACTCTTCACTTTACTCTGTACTTTACTCTTCACTTTACTCTGTACTTTACTCTGTACTTTACTTTGTACTTTACTCTGTACTTTACTCTATACTTTACTCTGTACTTTACTTTGTACTTTACTCTTCACTTTACTCTGTACTTTACTCTGTACTTTACTCTGTACTTTACTCTGTACTTTACTCTGTACTTTACTCTGTACTTTACTCTGTACTTTACTCTGTACTTTACTCTGTACTTTACTGTGTACTTTACTTTGTACTTTACTCTTCACTTTACTCTGTACTTTACTCTGTACTTTACTCTTCACTTTACTCTGTACTTTACTCTTCACTTTACTCTGTACTTTACTCTGTACTTTACTCTGTACTTTACTCTGTACTTTACTCTATACTTTACTCTGTACTTTACTCTGTACTTTACTCTGTACTTTACTCTGTACTTTACTCTGTACTTTATTCTGTACTTTACTCTGTACTTTACTCTGTACTTTATTCTGTACTTTACTCTGTACTTTACTCTGTACTTTACTCTGTACTTTACTCTGTACTTTACTCTGTACTTTACTCTATACTTTACTCTGTACTTTACTGTACTTAATCTTTTTCTTCTTCGTGGATGAAATAAAGACAAAAATAAGTTGTATTTTCTCAAATTGGATGGCATCATAAGAATGAAAAATAAAATAAATAAAAAATTGGATGCACCGAAATGCAGTTGAGGTGAGTGCACTTGTGGGCATGGCCAAACGGCCAATTATTGTCGGGTTAAGGGAGAGGTCGGATTTGCGCAAATTGCAGATTCCCGTTTATTTTCAAGCGTCGGACGGCTATTTCACATGCTAATAGAGCAATTAATATTTTAATTAATTGATGATGAAAAGGGCGGGCGCGCCGCCATCGGCGATGATCATATCATCATCGAATGCACTCGCTCCAAACATAATTGGATATCCTTATGTAACGAATTTCATTGTGACCTCCGCACAACATTATAACAGTTTCATTATAAATATATTTTTTTAATTAGACATCATGAAAAAAAAATATAATATTATATAATTATATCTAAATAATTATAAGTTAATTCTTTTGAAATTTACTTTGATTGTAGCATTGTGGATAAACAGTTGTTGTTGTTCCATTATTTTCCTTCTCTTTCATTCCGGATGGATTAAGATCGTCCCCCGTTCTCTGCTTTTCCGTTTAGTTCGGATCAAAGAGATCCCGAGGCGAATTGCGGTTTAACCATTATGCATATTCTTTCTGACGAGCATGAAACGTATCGACTTTTCACCCTACATTTAAAAAACTGTCCCTAGCTTCGATTCCTCTTTTCATTCTCGTCCTTCGTTTCCGCTTGAGCGGATTCGTAGATTGCTCTTGGTTATTCGTTGATTACACTGATAAAGGCATTTACTAACGCTGATAACGCGCATAGTTTCGTATGGACTCGAGGTCTATTAATGGCGAAGTTCTCACCATTTACGGTGAACGTATGCCAGTAACGGTCGTACAAGTGATTTAGATAATGGTTATTGTACGCTCTCTTTTATGGACTGCAGTAATAATCCGCCGGAATTCGGGATTATTTTTAAACGCGAAATACAAATTAAAAAACAGTTTGAAACTATTTTATAACGTACATTACGAGAATAATCTTCTCCTCTCAATTTTTTATTAATGGACTAGAAACTAGAAATCTTTTAATTATCATTAATTCCAATAAGCAACTGATATTTCTCTAACTAGTAAGATTATGACATTTAAAATGACACCTAATGACATCAAAATGACATTTAAATATGTCGTTCAAAATGTCATTTTTGACACCTATTGACAGCTATTTCACCTGTCGGGTGTCAAAAATGACAGATAAACAGTTTTAAAGTTTGTTATATTATAAATTCTGCGGATCATATTTTTTACTCAATTTTTTGTTAATAGACTAGACGTTATATAAAACATTCATATTGTGCAGTACCAACTGCTATTAATAATCATTGACTCCAATAAGAAACGGATAATTCTGTAAATAGTAAAATAATGACATCTAAATTGACATCAAAATGACATTTAAAGTGTCATTCAAAATATCACAAAATAGTATTACGACAGAAATATTTTTAACGCGAAATACATATTAAAAATAGTAGGAAAGTTTGTTATATCAACATTATGCGAATCATGTTCTCTACTCAATTTTTTTGTTAATAGACAAAACATTCATATTATGCAGTACTAACTACTATTAGTAATCATTAACTCCAAAAAGAAACAGATAATTTTGTAAATTGTAAAATTATGACATCAAAATTGACACCTGATGACATCAAAATGACATTTAAAATATCATTTTTAATACCTAACAGTTGAAATGAATATTATTATCGTAAAAATTAGTATTTTTGACACTTGAAAATAAAAATTGGATAATGTAAGATTACCCAAATAATACTAATAACATAAGTATGTAGCAATTATTTTAATGTGCATTATTAAAATGACAAGATAAAAATATCTAAAATGACATTTAAATATGACATTCTAAATGTCTGTTTTGACACCTGACTGTCGAAATTATATTACGCGAAATTACCCAAAATCATACAAGTATTATCATTTTTAACACTTCAAAATTAAAACTGTATTATATAAGACTACACAAATTATACTAATAACATAAGTATATAGCAATTACTTTAATGTGCGTTATTAAAATGATAAGACAAAAATATCTATAATGATATTTAATTATGTTATTAAAAATGTCGTTTTTGACACCTGTCAATTGAAATGACAAGATAAAAATATCTAAAATTACATTTAAATATGACATTCAAAATGTCATTTTTGACTCCTGTCAGTTGAAATTATATTACGAGAAACTACCCAAAATCGTACAAGTGTTATCATTTTTGACACTTCAAAATTAAAACTGTATTATATAAGACTACACAAATTATACTAATAACATAAGTATATAGCAATTACTTTATGTGCGTTATTAAAATGACAAGACAAAAATATCTATAATGATATTTAATTATGTTATTAAAAATGTCATTTTTGACACCTGTCACTTGAAATAGTATTACGAGAGAATATTAAAATGACAAGACAGTTATATCTTAAATGACAATTAATTATGTTAATGAAAATGTCATTTTTGACACCTGTCAGTTGAAACAGTATTATGATAGATAACCAATATTATACTAGTATTATCATTTTTTACACTTGAAAATGAAAAGTGTATGATGTTAGACCACCCGAATGAGAAAGATGTATGAGAAAGATGAAAAAGTATAAAATTTTAATCTTTTTATCATAATATACAAATAATTATTTTTTTATACAAAATGTAATTTCATTGTGGAATAATTATTAAACAATACCATAAGTAAATAGCAATTACTTAAATATGCATTATTAAAATAGGATGGTTTCGGAATTAGTAATGCTTCAGGTGTAAGAGGCAACAAATGGGATGAGAAGAGGGTTCAGGGGCGAAACCGAAATGTGCGTGTTCATCCTTTATGTAAATTCGATGTATAGTACATTAAATTAATGGCTTAATATTAATGCTATTTACCGGTGAGGTACTAATCCATTTGCAATTTGCAAAGCAGAGCCATTTAAACCCTTGTTATTTTCATTTTAGTAAATTATTTTTTTAGTAAAGATTTACTAACGACTAAAAGTCAGAATTTTAATCTGAAACCATACGAATATCAATGATGATTATCAGAATCAAAGCTATGAATTAATTCATACATTTTACACCAGATGGAAGCATCGTTGTATTTAAATATTTATGCCATATTTTTTTATATAATTAAATTAAAATATTAAATTAATTATATAAATTTCAATAATCACCCAAGAAAAAAATTTTTTAATAAAAATTTTGAAATGAAAAATAATAACAAGTTTCGAATTGAGATAGTCAAAATACTGTATAGTTAACATCGACGTTAAAGGCTAGAAATCAATAACATCAGTCAAGAAACTCCGACACCGACGTTAATAAATGATTTACTTTCGTACGTGATGGAAAAACTTGGACCACTTAACTAAACAATGTTGCTTTTGTTTCCCCCTTTTTTTTTGTTTTCTGTTTCTTTTTTTTCAGCTTTGTTTATTGTTCGGTCGCGGCAGTTATTGTACAAACTCCACGGGTGAACGCAAATAAAATTGCAATTTATTTTACGGCGCAATCAAATTAAATGGAAATAATGTCGTTTAAATGCATCCGTTTTATGATTACCCCCATTGAAATCAATTTAATTAAAACGCAATTTTCCAATTAAAAGCTCGAAAGGACACAAATAAAACTCCTATATATATATTTATATAAAGTGACTGTTTTCAAAATATATTTAAAAAAAAAAGGTTATAAACGTTACTTTTTGTGTGTTAAAAAAATAAACGTTTTAATTAATTGCTTTTAGTTAAATTTTAAACACATTATCGGGAGCATTCAATATGTTAATTAAATTATACTTTTTAATATCATATCATATCATATCATCATATATTATTTATTTTTAATATTTTTTCCCTTAGCAAATTTAAAGGATTATTATTTTATTTGAATTTATGTAGATTTTTTTTTCTATGCTCACCAAAATTTGCGTCGTTTTATCGTTAAAATATGGATTAACGAAGGGTCAATATTATCATTTATGTATAAATGTTTCAGTTCATTTTTTCTTTCATTTTTATGAAAATAATTTTCATTTTTAATTCTGATTAATGATGTAATTTATAATTATTTTGCAATATCAAATTTATTTACTTTATTGAAATATTTTTCTCAGTAAAATGAAAAAAAAAATATATTAGTTTTATTCAAATTTATATATTTTTTTTAATGAAATTATTTCACGTATTAAAATTTGCATGGTCCTTTCATTTATTTACTGAAAGCAATCAATATTATATAAAATGGAACAAAAATTGTATCATTTCAAAAAACTGAATGAAATAAATGAAATTAATATTTTCCAAATAAGTTACAGTCAAATATTAATATTAAAAACATGATAAAATATTAAATATTTTATGTGGCAAATATTTTTATCTAAATATTAAATTTTTAATTTATTATTTTTTTTACATATTTTGATTAACTTTTGTAAATTAGAATAAAATGAATGAAGAAATAAATATTTGTAACTTATTATGTAAGTGCGATAATCTCATTTAATCAGTACGTAAATGAGTTATTACATCACCTCAAAAAAAAATGATTAAAAAGTCTTTCCCGAATAATGAATTTTCCTTCTGATAATTTCTAATTAGAATTTTCGTGCTCCGCAAACACCCGGAGGAGAGAGAATTCTGCAATTATTCCGTGTATTTGTTTAAGGGCGTATTTCCTTTTTGTGTTCAGTTCTCTTCACAAAATGAAACAAAACTTGTAGAATCTTTGTTTTTCGGCCATCCGCTAAAAAGGAAACCGCGATAATTTCATATAATAAGACCCGGCGCGTGTAATTAATCTCTGGTAAAAAGGTTTGTCTATTAATACAGCGCAAATAGTCAAAAAAGAAAACCTTTGTTCGGTGGAAAACTCATTTGCTGAATTATATAATTGCTAATTTTCCGTTTGCTCGAATGAAAGGATTTATTTTATGATTTTTGATGAAATTTGTAAGAAAAATTGAGATTTTTTTTTAAAACGTTTTGCTGTGATTGGTGATGAGGTGATGGGTCCCTTTCAATGTTATTAATATATTGGGGGCTATTACATGGATCGCTTCGGGGCCATTTCCCGATTGAAAGCCAATTACTAATTAATGTAATTAGGATGGAGTGGGTTGCCGGCAGAGATGCAAAATGATCAATGTAACACACTCGGCTCTTCGTGCAAACCCACCTCCGCTCCGCATCGTCCCTCGCCACCAAAGCTCGACCCAAACCGAAGCCCAATCCGCACCCAACCCAACGCATCCCCTATTCGGGCACGGACAGCGTTTGTAACGTTGTCTACATTATATATTTCACGGCGGCAAATTGTCAGATTGAATGCAATCCAATCTACCGTGAATCTCTGCTAGAACCAACCAATCATTAACTAAGTATGATTGAAAATACGGAATGCCACCGCTAAATGCTATAGAAATTACAATTATCTATTTCAATCGGACGACATTTGTTCATGATATCTCATCATCCAATAATTAATTACCTAATATCAAACATTACGAATATAATATCATCTATATACTACATAAATCCATTTTTTACTACCAAACACTAAAATCTATTTGCTTGTTAATTTTGTATACTTAATTTGATTGAAAATTGGACCAAGTACACTTCCTTGAGGAACATTTGTTATCCAATAATAATTTGCATTTTTTTATCTAACAACCAAAAAAAACTTATTAAGTTTCGATTCAGCTTTAGTTGGTTTAGTGTTAATCAATTTTGATTTACAATAGGACCTAGTACACTTCCTTGAGGAACATTTGTTATCCAATAATATTTGCTTTTTATTTCATAAACCCAATAAAACTTATGAAATTTTTGCTGAGCTATAGTTAGTTTAGTATTAATCAATTTTATTTACAATAGGAAAAAGTACATTTCCTTGAGGAACACCATTTTTAGAATGATAATTTGCCTATGTTTTTCTTAATTACCAATACAACTTTATCATATATAAAATTACCAATTTCTTGCTTAACTTTAATGCTTAACCCAAAGATCTGCATTTTTTTTGGAGCAAAAACACCATTTCAAAGATTTTTATTAAATAATCAACAATTCTAATGCCATAAGAAGTGGAATTCATCTATGAAATAAAATTTTGCATATGAAATAATTTATTGAAAAAATTAAAATTAAAATAAAAACGTACAAATATCAATATTGTAAAATTGAAACACTAAAATATTGTTATTATTTCAAACAATATATATAATATTTTATGAAAAGGGCAATAGCAACTTGAAACGTTATTAATATTTGCAAAATATTATTATTATCATAGCGATCCTCGTGCATTTACCGTCCTGCACACATGGAACACAATGTTTTAATAATTTCCAATTAAAATTCAATTAACCGCCGAGCTCAAATAATTCCTATTTCCGTTTTAAGTTTTATTTACAATCGTTTTCCAATTTTCGAGCGCCAATTTTAATTGCACGCATGGATTCAATTATATATTTTTTTTTTGGATTACTTCTTATATTTCATAATACACATTTCGTTATTTAACAACAACAACAACAACAAACACAAATTGAATATTACATTTTGTTTTATTTTTATTATGAATTAGTTTTGGGTTTAAAATAATTTTAAAAATATAATAATATAAATTTTTAATTATACAAAATTGATTTATAATAAAAGTAAGACAATTCAATTAGAATTTAATATTAAATTTTCAACACAGGAAAACTTTTAGAATTATGTTTAATTTTCTTTAATATACTTGTCTATTTTCTAAAGACTTTTATCAAAAATTAGTATTAATATCTTCTACCTAGATTTATGTTTTTAATAAAAATTAAATACATTTGTTAAAAGTTTCCTGTAAATAATAAACGTATTTTTATTTGCGTTATGAAACTCCATTTATCAACTTAAATTAAGAAAGTTTAAATGAAAATCCTTGTGGCTACAAATAAAAATATACTTAATTTTTATAATTTTGATAAATACATACAGGTGAAAATCATAATTTCATTAACTTATAAGATACTATGTAATATTTGTTAGTAGTTGAACTGCAACTTACTTGTCAAAAGTTGTTCAATTATTTCCGTTTTGACAGCTGTCATTTTGTTGTCCATTAAAAAAAATAACTTGAACCAACTTTGCGTCGCGACCTTTTAGGTTTAGAAACGATGCTATTCATTATATAACAGTGTTTCTCAACCTTTTTGCTGTACAACACAACATATTTGTAGCTGAAAATAGTTTGTTGTAAAAAATATAAAGTGACAGCTGTCATTTCATGATCCATTAAAAACGCTTTGACATAAAGTGACAGCTGTCATTTCATGATCCATTAAAAATGTGACGTTACCTAATATTGTGTAGAGAAACGATTTCCAATAAACATCAATTATTGGTAATCCAAGCGGCGTTTTTTGGAGACCTAGGATTTCGAAGATATTGAATTGAAACATTAACGGACCCAATGTCGGATGGTAGGGAATTAATGGGACTAAAATTAATACCGTCCGGTCCTGGATTAAAGGTCCACGAGAATGCGAGAGCATTTAATAAAGCTCACATTACCGAAATCTATAAATCGTATCCAGTTACGTATTGTGTCCGATATCAAAACGCGTTGCCCGTAATGGAAATCCATTACACTGTAATATTTAATCTTTGCGAAAATACGGAAAACCGAAGATGTGTGGGTTTCGGTAGGAAGGGTCGAAAAGTTTCACTTTCTTCCCTCTTTTTTTCCTTCTTTTCTCCGAAACCCTTCAAGGGCGTGGCGTTTGCGGTTTAATTAAATTAACAATCCCAACACGGAAATGACCACCTGTTCAGTGTTTGTACAGATGCTGTTGTACTTCATCCAATGTTTAGTTTTAGCCGACGTTTAAATGCATTGCAAGATCTACATGTTTTCAGCTCATGTTTTTAGTACTAAATGCTAAACTCCATTCTGCAATTGAAATTAATATGATAATGTAATACTAATTCTGCCTGTTCATAAATTTATCTCAGTATTTTCAACTACTATAAAAGCGTATTTTTTATTTAATTTTTGCACTTGTAAAATATTTTTTACAATTTTTATTCGATTATTTGGATAATATTCTTAGGCAACTATTAACGTATAAAACGTTGCAAAATGTTATATAATTATCAAATTTTGATTTTTTTTTTGTATGAAATATAAGTTTTACAAGAAATTTATTATATTTTATACTATCTTTAATTTCATGAAAACCATGAAACTTTCATGTCCTATTAACGTGTAAAATATTGCCAAATGTTATATAATGATAAAATTTTGATTTATTTATTTTGTATGAAAAGTTCAGTTTTATCTTTAATTTCATAAAACCCATAAAACTCATGTTTTATTGCAATAAAAAATATTATATTATATGATTATTGTCCTATTATGGTATAGAACGTTGTGAAATATTATATAATTATCAAATTTTGATTAATATTTTTGTATGAAAATTGAAATTAACAAGAATTTTATTATTTTTTATATTATCTTTAATTTTATGAAAACCATGAAACTTTCATGTTTCACTACAATAAAAATTATTGTATTATGTGGATATTATCCTATTAACGTATAAAACGTTACGAAATATTATATAATGATAAAATTTTGTTTTATTTATTTTGTATGAAAAGTTCAGTTTTTCAGGAATTTAATTATTTTTTATATTATTATTAATTTCATAAAAAAAACATGAAACTTTGATGTTATACTACAGTAACAAATTTTGTGGATATTATCCTTACGCAACTATTAACGTATAAAATGTTGCAAAATGTTATATAATTATCAAATTTTGATTTATTTATTTTTTGTAAAAAATTCAGTTTAATATCTTTAATTTCATGAAATCCATAAAATTTTCATGTTTTACTACAATAAAAAATCTTATATTATATGGATATTGTCCTACGGTGCGAAATGTTATATAATTATCAAATTTTGATTTATTTATATTGTATGAAAAGTCCAGTTTTACAAGAAGTTAACTATTTTTTATATTATCTTTAATTTCATGAAACTTAAATGATTTACTACATTAATATTAAAGTACAAAACGTTGCGAAATGTTATATAATGATAAAATTTTGATTATTTTTTTGTATGAAAATTTGAGTTTTACAAGAATTTTATTATTTTTA
The DNA here is from genome assembly GCA_963457615.1 of Nicrophorus investigator. Lineage (NCBI taxonomy): Eukaryota > Metazoa > Arthropoda > Insecta > Coleoptera > Silphidae > Nicrophorus > Nicrophorus investigator. Next base: position 5,455,565 of record OY735143.1, read on the forward strand.
TATTATTCATGAACACATAATTTTTTTTATATTTTACTACTATAAAAAATCTTGTATTATGTGGATATTATCTTTACGCAACTATTAACGTATATAAAACTTTGCAAAATCAAATTTTGATTATTTTTTTTATATGAAATTTTGAATATAATTATTTTTTTATATTTTCTTTAATTTTATGAAAACCATAATACTTTCATGGTATTTACACATTATATTAGGAAATTAATCATATATAAAACTTTATAAAAAGATTAAATATTTTTTAAATTATTAATACTTTTTGATTTTTTTTTATATAAATAATTTAATTATTTTTGTAACATAATTTCTGTATTAAAATTCAAGATTTATAAGTTGTTTGAACAGGTAGTTAACAAGAAACATTTAGATTACAAGTTAGCAAGTTACACATGTTTTTGACAAGTATCGAGTAGTAGTATAGTGTGTATCCGCAATCATCCTTCCGCTTTTGTTTAGTTTTAATTAGATTACGTCGCGCGCCACGTTGATTGGGTATGAAGCCCTTCGTGCACATTATTTGTATCCCGATTTGGAATCCGGGAGCTGCTAATTAGGGCCGGATTAAGGGCACGGCGGCTAAATCCAGACCGATTCAATGCAACACCCCGTAATTACCCGCTCCGTGTGTCTCCGTCGCAATCCAACCTCGGCACACACCCCGCCCCCACGGCGACGCCGAATCCGACCATCCCCACCGGCCCGGAAACGGAAACACCGGATTAAAAGATATTAAACCGCCTCTTTTGTAAACATAACTACAGTTTTATCCAATCTCTCAGACTAATTCACTCCATCCTAACGAAAAGACTAAATCAACACCAATTTTCTTAATACAAATTTCATCATATACATTTTTAAATTATTTTATACTCTTAATTATTATTTACGGGATTGCATAAACTAAAAATAAAATGAATACAAATTATTACTTCTTACAAAACTTAAAAATATAAATAATAATAAAATTTCATTATTAGATAATAATTGTTTTTACACAACAGAAATTAATTATCAATTATCATAATTTAAACAAATATAAATTCAAATTTTCATCTAATTTTTAATTGGAAATAATCTATTAATTCGAAATGCAAATATATTACATAATACGGTTAATAATATCGCTCGATGCAAGACCGTATTTATCATGGTATTATTATAATACGTTTTGATTTAATCCCTTCCATCAATACGATTTGTACGAATGTCAAATGTCAAAAATCAATATTATTGCCATTTAATACAGCTACTAATTCAGTACGTTTTATTTAATTGCTCATTAATCACACATTAAAATTACATCATCATTCAATGAATTCACTGTCAGATTTGTGTTTTTTTTTAATATAATAAATATTTTTTAGTGTAAAACAAGTAATTTGTTTTCTTAAAGTTGGTAACTATATCATGCACACGAAGTTATTTTCCCAGAATGTACTTGTTCCTGAAAAAAAGATGGGAATAATAAATTTTATTTTATTGAGTTCACAGAAATATTTATGATTTTTTCTATGTAAAACATTATTTTTACTATTTGCGAGTTTCAAAATTTTATTCGTAATTAAAAGATTAGCACGAAGTACCTGAAATATATGTTCAGGTGTAAACCTTCTTTTACGACTCTGTTCCTGGAAAATCCGAATGGAAACTTACTGCGCATGCCCGAAAAACTTATTTTGTAGTAATAAACTTAGTATAAAAATGCATGTTAAACATTTTCCAAAGTCAGTTTTCAACATTTCTTCGCAAATACATCAACTTTCAACATGCCTCTAGCACACAAACATTTATATAACCTGTGCATGAAAATTATAACATATTTAGGCAGATATAAAATAGTGTTCCGCTCAAGGGAAAAAAATTTAATCAACTTTGCACTTCAACCCTCGTGCTCCAAGGAATTTTGGGAAAACAGGATAATTAGAGAGAAGGATTTCTGGAAGGGTCTATCAAATATGGGAAAGGAGTTATACGAGCCGTTGTCCAGATTTAAAAGGATTGCCGAATTACTCAGGAACTCGAATCAATATTTAGTTCTAGTTTCGTTAGTCTCTGACGCTTTGGAGGATTTGGAAAATTTGTCCCAAATCTGCATTAAGAAAATCGACGAGGAGAAAACTATTGCCGGATTCTGGAAGGTGATACGAGAAAACGATTGCGAATTTGGTAAGATGGTTAGCAGATTTGGAACTATAGAAAAATCTTTTTCTGGTTTTTCCGGCCACATCTACAAAGAAATATAAATCATAATTTTGTTTGTTTCATTCATAAAAAGAAATATTTTATTAATTTAAATGAATGAAGAGTAATTAAAGTATAATATGTAATTTTTCAATTTTGGAAACGTAATACGTTTTAATGTGTGTCTCAATTATGTAATCTATGTGTCTCAATTATGTAACTATGGTAACAGATGTATCACCTTGGTTACATATTTATTATGCTAATCAGTTAATTACATCTAATCCACTTTTATTCAGATATAATTTTTGCTCTTGTAATTTGTAGTTATTAGGAAGAAATATGAAACAGAAGTAAATATGTTTTAATACAGTAATACCTCGACTTACGCATTTTTTTTTCGTATTGCGTAACTTCTGGTATTACTGCATGTCATTTTTTAGTTAAGTTCTTTTATTGAAATTTATATTAAGTTAATCACATTTTTAACTATTTTATGAACTGAATATGTTTTAATACAGTAATACCTTGACTTACGATTTTCTTTTGTATTGCGTAACTTCTGGTATTACTGCATGTCATTTTTTAGTTAAGTTCTTTTATTGAAATTTATATTAAGTTAATCACATTTTTAACTATTTTATGAAGTGAATATGTTTTAATACAGTAATACCTTGACTTACGATTTTTTTTTGTATTGCGTAACTTCAGGTATTAGTGTATGTCATTTTTTAGTTCAATTCTTTTAATGGAATGTGTATTAAGTTAACCAAATTTTTAACTATTGTATGAAGTGAATATGTTTTAATACAGTAAAACCTCGACTTACGCACTTTTTTTGTATTGCGTAACTTTAGGTATTACTGTATATTATTTTTTAATTCAGTTCTTTTATTGAAATATATATGAAATTAACTAAAATTTGAACTATTTTATTCCCTATAATAACCTATAAATAAAATAATTTCTTTAATTGAAATTTTTTATAAAAAAAAAATAATTTTATAAAATTTTATTTCATGGAGGATTTGCAACCCAAATGGATACGTTTATGCATTTATCCTGGAAATTAAGGTTTTTTTATTCGGTGGGGAAATAAAGTAAAAAATAATGAATAAATGATCTTTGCGGTGTCCGCTAAATATTGCGGCTTTTTCATCGGCGCTGGAGGCGTCGGCGTCGTTGTTGTTGTTTAATACCCGGGGATTCCCACCTCCTGGGCGGCGTGGCTTTAATTAAAAAGTTGGATAATGAAATTTTGCCGGTCAGAATGCGAAACGGCGTGTCGGTACAAACAATTACCCTCCGATTGAATGGAATTAATTTGAGGGGAGGCTAAAAACTGCGGTTGTGCATTGGGCGAGAGAAAGAGGGACGACAGGGTTGAAAGTGTGAAATAGAAACGCACACAAAATCGGAACGGAACTGAACGGCACGGACAATGCCAGTTACATACATTCGCACGTTGCACACAGGCTGCTGCGGAAAAATCCCCTAAATCTTTGCTAGATGTGACTGGAACACATTCCCGACACGTATGCTTCAATCCGATATTTTACCGGCCACATTAATAACCCGACCAAGATTTATTTCCGACACACACGAAGATTACCAATCAATATCATTCGAATTAGATACACACACATCCATGTTCTCGACTTTTTACACGATTCAGACTTTAAAAAGATCTCATTCAGCAAATTTTTACTCATAACTCATATAAATCATCATGCAAATAAGACATCGATCAACGTCACAATGATTTTAATCAATATTACAATAATGTCAAATGAATGTCACAATGACAGCCAGATTTTTTTTTAAATTTATATTTCCCGGGAAAAAATATATGCCGGGAACACCATCTTGGGCTATTTGATCAATTAACAAACAAAAATCAAAATTTGGTTAAATTGGTTGGACTAAATTTTTAATCAATTTCGAAATGACAGCTGTCACCAAGTGTCAAAGCGAGGAACTGTAATAAAACTGTTAATAATTGGGTAAAACCGGACTAATCGATTAACAAAAAAAAATCTAATTCAAAATGACTTTTGAAACTCAACAATTGATTAAATTGGTCGGATTACATTTTTAATGAATTTCGAAATGACAGCTGTCACCATGTGTCAAAACGAGGAACTGTAATAAAACTGTTAATAATTGGGTAAAACCCGACTAATCGATTAACAAACAAAAATCTAATTCAAAATGACTTTTGAAACCTAAAATTTTGGTTAAATTTGTCGGACTAAATTTTTAAGGAATTTCAAAATGACAGCTGTCACCATGTGTCAAAGCGAGGAACTGTAATAAAACTGTTAGTAATTGAGTAAAACCGGACTAATCTATTGACAAAAAGAAAGAAAAAAAATCTAATTCCAAACGACTTTTGAAACTCAAAATTTGGTTAAATTGTTCCGACTAAATTTTTAATGAAATTCGAAATGACAGTTGCGTCAAAGCGAGGAACTGTAATAAAACTAAAAATTACAAACAAATATGTATGCAAAAATAATTATAAAAATTGTATTATTTTCAAAATTTTGCTTCGATCTTAAATCAATTTTAATAAAATAATATTATTTAATGTTATTTAAACCTATATGGATTTAAGCCGATGTTTACATAGAGATTAACGGTAACGGTGATAGTGGCAAATAATATCCGATAAGTATTCAACGTGAAACTAGAATTGAAACGTTTCCAAACTGCTTCACGTGCCCTAAGCTTTAAGCCCCCAAATCGATTTGAGAATGAAAACCACTCTAAATTCTTTCCTATTCAAAACTATTGATCAAATTTTACCATTATTTTTAACAATCAATCAATCAGTTTTTATTTATATTTTGAGAGATTTATTAATGTATAGATGAGATTACATAATTAAATTAAATCCAAAACAATTTCATTAGATTCCCTATTGATTCAACTCTGATATTGATGATGATGTAACACTAAATTAGTACATAATGACGTAATTATAATTCACTTATGATATTTCACACAAATTTGTTTATTACAGACTGAAATATTTTAACTTTTTATAAATATTTAATATATTAATTTTTAAAAAATTAAATTTAATTGAAAGTTGACTAAATTCCAATTTAACTGAAAGTTTATATATTTTTAATGAAAAATGTTAAAAATGATTGTATTTAAAATAAAATTTATTGGAAATAAATGTTTACTGCAAAATGTTTTGCATAGAGTATTAATCACATGTTACAAAAGCCTGACGATCTTTCACTCGTTGGACAGTTGGAAATCGCCCACCATATTATTATACAATAATGAATGACAATGTATAACATGTTTGCAGCTTTCAGCTTTTATGTTTAATCTATGTCATTTGATGCGGAATTTCGGTGGTTCACATGACACGTTTCCAAATTCAACAAAAACCCTCCTCATGAACTCCACTAAACTAAAGGTTTATTATACACGCAAAATAATCCTGCAGTTTTAATTTTGTCATCTTTTCAATGATTTATTTTAAAATATGTAATAATTTAATTTATTTTCTAGTTAATTTTTTGATTCCTTGAAATATTTTGTAAATTTGTACAATTTCTTTCTTTATCAATGGATTTGGTGTATAGAGTCACTGAATTAAATTATGTAATAGAAATAAATTGGTTTCAGGAATCCGGTATTAATTATCAATTTCTGTACTAAGTTTGGTTTAATTGCATTTGAACTAGCTTCCTGTATATTTTTTTTCATTTCGGTACTAACGAGAAGAGGGTTATGCTCTCATGAATATTGTATAACTTTATAAAGAGGGTGGGCATCCATAAAGTCCCTAATTATAACGATGATCTGTTGTATTACATTATAGAGTTTCAGTTATCCGAGCTAATTGGGGCGGAAGATACCTCTCCTTTCCGCCCTTCGGATCACCACTCAAAAAAGTAATTGAACCATCAAACCACTTCGATCAAACTCACCCTTTGTTAATTTATGTCAAAATAACAATTCTATTTGCTTCAAATTAGTTGAATAAAATTGAGTTTAAATCTTATGAAAATCCATGTTAATTGATGGTTTTGCACCCCAAAGAAAAAAGAGACTGAATTTGCATTTAAAGTGTATCAAAGTTGTATTTTATTTCTTTGGGAAGTTTTGAAAAGCGGTGCGAAAAGAAGAGTGGTGCATGAGGATGGAAGAAGGAAACAAGCTGATGAAAAGCGAGTAAAAGAATGTTACGTAATGCGGCCAGAATGCGAAATAATAATAATAATAAAACTTTTGGTTCGAAAAAAATAAGACTTTTTCTTTCTTTCTCTATACTTTTTCTCTTTCACCCTTTCTCGTAGTAGTATTGCCTTCGATGGCAGATAGTATTATATGCCAGGGCATATAATAATATATGAACTGGTGTGAGAGAAAGAGAAAAAGAGGTACGGGTGGAAAAAATGAGGGTGAAAGAGAGCGAGATGAAGTATTTCAATAAAGTTTCGCTTCCTGTTGAGGAAGGATAACAAAAAAAGATACACCCACGAGCGGGAGAGAACGAGCAGAAGAAACGTATACTTGCTGGAAACTTTTGGAGCGTAGCTTCTGCCGCTATTGCGGTCTCCGTAACCAACAGTGTTTCTCTATTGTTAACTAATAGTTAAAGCTATATATATCTTTAATTTCATGAAAATTATGCAATTCTTACTCAATTTATCATTAGCATTATTTTATATTAATTCGTTTAGTTATTAAAACAAATTATATCATATTTGTCAAATTTTGACAGATGACTTTCTTCATTTATACAAATCAAAGTTGTAATAGTAAAACGTTATATGTCAAATGTCATATTTGTCAAATTTGACACATGGTTTAAAGAGTTTGATTTAATTTGACATGTATGAAAGAATGTAATTTTTTATGATAATTATTATGACATTTAGTTATTATACTTTTATGATAAATATTTCATACTTAATTCTACAATATAGATTTATGTAATTCATATTAGAAAACACCGAAGTATATTTTAAAATGAAATGACGCATAAATGAAGATTCTCAATGACGTTTGCAATTTGACACATGACGTTTCGTAATTTTGTTTTATTTATATTCAAAGAATGTGTCAAAATATTAGAATTTTAATCATATAAACAAAATTGACATCTTAAATGTGTTGAAACTATGAAAACATGTTAGAAAATATCCATGTACATGAAAAATATGTAAATTCACGGTTGTTCCAAATTGAATTAATCCGAAAATAAAGACTGTTTTACTAATACAATTTTGTTTTTTTGAATAATTAAAAAATGTCATATTTGTCATTTGTCAAAATTGTCAAATTTTAATTACATATCTAATCCATGATATAATTAAATATCTTACCATAATTAAATATATTAATGACGTTTTATATTTGACACATGACGTTTTGCTATTATATTTTTTTATATAATCAAATAATGTCATATTTGTCAAAATTTTAATGACGTATGAAAAATTGACATCTTACAATTAAATGCACTGAAACTATGAAAACATATTGGAAAACACTGAATTATAAGCGTAAAATTATCAACGACGTTTGAGATTTGACATATGACGTTTTGCTATTATACTATTGTTTTATTTTATATAATCAAAAAATATCCTAATTAAACAAATTTTAAATATTTAATGACACCTAAGTTAAAATAAAATCTGACATAAAATAACCAGAAAGTTATTTTAGAATTAAATAAACCATAGATAAATACGTTTGACACTGACGTTTAAAATTTGACATATGACGTTTCATAATTTTGTTTTATATATAGTCGAAGTATATGTCAAAATATTAGAATTTTAATGGCATATGACGTATGAACAAAATTGACATCTTACCTAAATTAAATGTATTGAAACTATGAAAACATTGTAGAAATTGTACATAAATATATGTTTTGTAAATATTATGTAATATGTATTTTATTTATTACAAACGTAAAGTGATTTTAAAATTAAATAAACTATAAAGAAAGACGTTTGATATTTGACACATGACGTTTCGTTTTTGTAATTTTGTTTTTTTTATGTAATCAAAGAATATCATTTGTAAAACGAATTTTGTAATAAAATAGAGAAAATCTGACATCTATAAGTTATTTCAAAATTAAATAAACTAATAAATGACGTTTAAAATTTGACATATGACGTTTCGCTATTGAAATTTTTTTTTGTATAATCACAGAATGTTATAATTGTCAAAATTTGAATTATCTAATTTGACATCTTTTTTTACTATAAATGTGTAGAGACTATTAATATTAATTGACATTTGACATTCAATCAAAAAATGTCAACAATCAATAAAAAGAGGTGTAATAAAATAAACATTTATTAAAACCATGAAAACATGTTTGAAAACTCCGATGCATATTAAAGTATATACTGTTAATGTTATAATTGTCAAAATTTGAATGAACTAATTTGACATCTTGCCTTATTATAAATGTTTCGAGACTATTAAAATTAATTGACATTTGACATTTAATCAAAAAATCAATGAATCAAAGAATCAATGGAAAGTGATGTAATAACATAAAAATTTATTAAAACATGTTGGAAAACTCCGATGCATATGAAAGTATATACTGTGAATGTATTAGAAGCTCACGCGAATTGCATGGAAAAAGGAAAAGCGATGGACTCCGGTGCGGCGAAACGGAGAACGTCGGAACTGTTTCCATCTCGCCTATGTTTCCTCCTCGTTTTTTTTTTCTCTTTCATTTTTTTTTATCCATCTTCGTCCTGTTTCTTTGCCGTTTTGTTTCTCCCAAATGCAAACATGCAGCCGACTTTGTTTTTGCCACCCTCGCCTTCCGCCGCTCACTGATCTATTCAGAAACGTGCATCCCTTAATGGTTTTCATGCCTGATTTCTTATCCGTCGAAGGGTAGGGTGAAGTTACAACAGAGGGGGTTGCGAAACCGAAAACGAAGGAAGCGTCGAAAAAGTGCCATTAGGGAAAAACAAATTCTGAATTCCCGGCCAATCTGATTGTGGAGACCTCAACGTGCCCAGAATTACCACAATAGGACGATATTTCCATTTTGGGTTTTGTCGAATTAAAGCAGCGCATCCGACGCCTTAAGCAATCGCGTAACGCCTTCCAAGTTGCAGTATGCAAATGGTGGATGCGCCGGGTAAACCGCTTTCAAACCTCATTCCTTATTCATCCATTTTCCTTTAACCGCTCGCTTTATTTATTTCAATTGCGAGAAACATCAAAATCCGTAACTAACTTTTAATTAACAATAATTCATTACGCAACAGTTTACTCTATGATTTATTGATTTCATCAACTTATTTTACAAATTTAAATGAAATTAATACTTCATTAATGCATTTCAATACATCAAATATATTAGCATTTATAATTACCATTTCATAACAATCCCCAAACTATTTTCTATCCAACTATAATTAATTAATTAATTTCCAATCAAATATTAAGCATAAAATAATTACAATATCAAAAAAAACTTTATTTTTCATTACATAAATTTATTGATTTAAACTGCGCTTAAAATTTCATTATTATATGCTAGTAAATTTAAATTTTAAAATTTACCAAACAATGCTTTAATTTTCTATAATAAAATTAATTAAATCCAAACAACAAAAGCTCGATAATTTTCTATAGTTAATGTTTGGTTTGGGATTTCGAAAATAAATCAAATATCAAAAATAGCAAAAATCCTCAATCGAGTCCAACGGAAATTTATTTTTTTAATTTAAACATTTCAATTTGTTTTGCAAATCAATGTTCTATATAGAAATATAGAATGAAATAGATGAAAACAACAAAATTGATATACATTTTAAATTGGAATTTTATTTATGCCGAAAATCACGTTTTAATTAAAAACAATTTATAAAATCTATGTTTTTTTTTAAATATTAAATTTTATTTATTTATTATTGCATGTTTTATTTAAAATTATAAAATTTTTGCATATTTTTTTTAATTAAAGATTTATATAACAATAAAAAAAATACATTAAAAGATTCACTTGGAAAAAGATGATTTTAGTATAAAAAATTATTTATTTTTTGTAAAACTACAATAAAATATGCAAATGTGTTAAAGATTTGCAAAATATACAATTTATTAATGAAAGACATTCTGTTTTCTTTCATTTATTTGCATTACAATAAAAAATCGTAGTAAAACGTTAAATTGAAAGAAGATGACATTGGTATACAAAATATAATATATAATATTTTTAAATTATAGAATTTCTCAATGAAAGATGTGTTAAAATTAAGTTTGAATACCTTATTTTATATAGCAATACAAAATTCAATTGGAAAAAGATGACTTTAGTAGAGAAAATTATTTATGTTATGTAAAATTACAATAAAATATTCAAATGTATTAAATATTTACAAAATATAGAATTTGTTAGTGTTAAAATTTTATATTCATTAATTATATTACATTGCAGGGAAAAAAACAGTAAAATCTTACAATGGAAATAAATTACTGTAGTAAAAAATATTATTGAGATATTGTAAAAAAAATATTGACATCTAATTAATAGAGTTTCATAAAATATAGAATTTCTTAATAAAAGAAGTGGTAAAACTATGTGTTTATTCATTATTTTATTTTGCAAAAAAATCCTCTGATATTTTTAAAATATTACTTTAGCATACAAATTTATTTATATTATGTAAAATTACAATTAAATATTCACAAAATATATTATTTGTTAATGAAAAAGTGTTAAAGTTATGTTTTTATACATTCTATTACATTGCAAGAAAAAATCGTAATAAAATCGTACTTTGGAAAGAGATTTCTTTAGTAAACAAAATGATTGAGATTTTCTAAAAAATACAATTAAAAATTCACATTTGTTAGTGATTCATAAATTATAGAATTTCTTACTAAAAGAAGTGTTAAAATTATGTTTTTAATCATTATTTTATATTGCAAGAAAAAAATTCTATAAAATTGGAAAAATTCTATAAAAAAAAAAATTACAATTAAATATTCATATATGTTCAAGATTCACAAAATATATAATTTGTTAATGAAAAAAGTGTTAAAGTTACGTTTTCTTCATTCTATTAGATTATAGAAAAAAAATCATAGTAAAATCTTAAATTGGAAAGAGATTTCTTTAATAAACAAAATTATTAAAATTTTGTAAAAATTACAATTAAATATTCTCATTTCTTAAAGATTCGTAAATTATAGGGTTTCTTACTAAAAGAAGTGTTAAAATTATATTTTTATTGATTATTTTATATTGCAACAAAAAATCCTATGAAATTAGAAATAGATTACTTTATTATACAAAATTATTTATTTTTACGTAGAATTACAATTAAATATTCATATATGTTCAAGATTCACAAAATATATAATTTGTTAATGAACGAAGTGTAAAAATGTTGTTCCCTTTCATTATTTTACATTGCATGAACAAATCTAAGTAAAATCTTATAATTTTTAGTAAACAAAATTATTGAGATTTTGTAAAAATTACATCTGTTAGATATTCATAAATTATAGAGTTTCTTAAGTGTTAAAATTGTGTTTTTATTAATTTATTAATGAAAGAAATGTTAACATTATTTTTTCATTCATTATTTTATATTGCAACAATATTATTAAGTTTTCGAAAAAAAAAATACAATCATATAATTTATTATGAAAGAATTGTTAAAATTTAATTTTTATTCATTCTTTTACATTGAAAAAAAATATTGAAGAATTACTATTAAAATTACAAAAAATTGTCAAAATTTGGAAGATTTAACATTTCGTTACATATTTTTTCGTTTTATTTTATATTTTCAATTTAATTATAATGTTTGATAATATTGCATAATATTTAAACATATATTTTCTAACAATTATTTTTTTCCTATATTTTTTTTTAACTTCAGTTAAAATTTACATTTTTGTAATTAAAAAATTGAAGATACTACGCAAACATGTAGAGAGTTTGTCAAATGCTGTGTATATGAATAATGAACGTTATTAATTAACTTTGTTGTGAGGCGAAGAAGTATTTTGCTGTGCACCTTCTGTACGTGTATCATATTTTCCATTGTAGTTCATAATTAATTCAACGTTTTGCAACTCGCAAAAATATTTTCTACAAAAAACTATATTAAAAATAAAAATTTATTGCAAAAGAAACAAAGAGAACGCTGCTTCATTAAAAACGAATCTCAATTAGTTATCGTGTTTTAATTGGAACAAATAGAAAATGGTACTAAAAAGTGGAAAATAAAAGTATTTTAATTAATGAATAAAACGTATGTAAATAATTTATTTTTATAATTTTTAATACACAAAAAATAATAGATTTGTGGAGAAACAAATATAATTTTTCGTTTTTATCTTGTCGAATATTTCAATTTTTTTTTGTTATTTTAACATATTTTTATGGCCTCGTTCGTTCCAATTTACAAGAGTAAATAATGTTCACTACAATTTGTACGGTTTTTATAATAAAATGAAACACATACATTTTTATAAAAATAAATCTTTCCAACAATTTTAAAATATTTTCAATAAATTTATTACTCACCTAGATGATTTAACTAAAGTTTTCCTTTATTACTGAACCATAGAAATACAAACAAAAAGTCAAACAGAAATCAAAAATAAACTATCACTAAAAATTTTTGCGTTAATTAGTTTTTTTCAGGAATTTATTGCTTAATCACCAGAAATATACGTAATTATTATTTTTGTTGTTCATTTGAAGTTTTGTTCAATTGGAGCACACGAGACACGACCGAGATGAGGATACCAGAGAGGAGCGTCGCGACGCGCGTCTCTCCACCGACTGGAAGCGAGACGAGCGCGTCGCGACGCCACCCTACAACAAATCCGCCCCCCTCGAACACAATGCGCAAGCCCTTCAACTGCATTCTACATACAACAAATACGTGAAACTGATACGCAAGATTCCAAAGCAATTTATGTAATGCATTATATAATACAGTTATATATTACTTAATAACTGATTTCATTATAAATTACCGCAACAAATATTTTCAGTTTCTCATTTTTAATAAACTTTATTAATTAATTAGTAAAATCACGTAATTCTCAAATAATTTATTTTAAAAGTTCTTTTAAATAAACTTTATTAATTAATTACTAAAATCACGTAATTCTCAAATAATTTATTTTAAAAGTTCATTTTTAATAAACTTTATTAATTAATTACTAAATTTCAATTTTTACAAGAAATTACAGTACTATTAAAAAATCACGTAATTCTGAAATAATTTATTTTAAAAGTCTTGTACAGATCATAATCATGTTACTTCTATAATATTCTTCAGACTGTCAAAGCTTAAATTATATGACCAATTTTTTTTGTAATTTTTTTCGTTATAAAATGCATTTTTTCAGGCTATTTTTACACGTTAATCGTTTCCCTTTTTACTAACTGTAATTATTAACTTTCTTTAATCATTTTTAATATAATTAAAAGTACTTTAGTTCAGTTCAATAATATAAAAATTTTGCTATATCGCTTAATTTTTTTGTACTTAAAATTTCTTCGTATTTTTTTAATTTTTTTTTATACAACAAAACCCTAATTTCACATTTTTAATAAACTTTTTTAATCAATTACTAAATTTCAATTTTTACAAGAAATTACAGTACAATTACAAAAATCACGTAATTCTCAAATAATTTCTTTTAAAAGTCTTGTACAGATCAAAATCATGTTACTTCTATAATATTTTTCAGACTGTCAAAGCTGAAATTATATGACCAATTTTTTTTGTAATTTTTTTCATTATAAAATGCATTTTTTCAGGCGATTTTTATACATTAATCGTTTCCCTTTTTACTAACTGTAATCATTAACTTTCTTTAATCATTTTTAATATATGTATATTCAGTTCAATAATATAATTTTTTTTTTTTTTGTATTTAAATTTTCTTCGTATTTTATTTAATTTTTTTTTCAAGATAAATAAATATTTTCATCATTTTCAATTAAATTTGTTACCAGAATAAATATTTTTTTATTGAAACTCGCGTAAATAAAAATATAATTAATGAAATTACAAAATTTGATTATAAAACTTAGTTTTTATTTTCTTCATTAACTTCAATGTTTTCTTCTATGTGCAAGAAGCTTAACAGCTACATAATTAATCAAAAGTGGAAAGAAATCAAATAAAGCAAAAAAAAAAATATAGCAGAGAAGAAATACAAACAGATTGTGTTTTTCATCTATTTTCTCCTCAATTAAGGGACGATAACTAATTAAGATTAATGTTGCCTTGTTATTGCCGGAGAAAACTTTATACCGTCCTCATCTTTCAAGTTCAAGAATAACGAGTCCTTGAAAACATTCATAGTTTTATATAAAAAAAAAAAAATTTAATATATTTTTTTTTTAAATATTAGTAAATAATATTTGTTTTTCATTACTTTTCAGATAATTTAGTGATCATCATATAATATTTATTAATATTTTAACAATTTTAAAATAAATGTGAGTATTGATTTTTGTCTTCTCGTATTTTTTTTTTTTTTGGTTTCTGTCTGTATATTGTAATGTAATGTTAATTGAATGGAATGAATGGAGCGTGTTGAATGCTAGACAGATGCACTAGATATCAATTCGCTGCACAAAGACTAGTTACATGCATTGAAGACCGGGATTGTTGGATGGACCGGACCCCGACTGGCCGAAGCGTGTGTAAAATCCGTACTGACAGGCCCGGCCGATGGTCCGATTCATAACCAAATTTGGGTATTGTTCAAAGAGAGCTCTGCCCACGTCCGTAGGTAATGTGTATGTGCACATCAACAACTAAGAGCTAATGTCCGTTGTTCGCCTTTCCTTTTTACTCCTGCTTAATGCTTGCATATTTATAAGGACTCCAGTGTTGGATTTAGAATATTCATTATTACCTTAATATCAAAATATAGTTTATTAAACTAAGTTTTAGTAATCCTTAAATCAAAAACCTTAGTAGTGACAAAATATTTCAACCAAGAATTTCTACAACATTTAATGACAATTTTAACCTTTTTTTTTGTGGAGGAACGGAAACCTTCAAAACGGACCAAGACTAGAATGGACTCGTGGAACAATTTTAACCTAGTATTGGATATATTACATAATTTTTAGTCTATTGATAAAAACTGTAGATCTTAGTACAAGGTTTGTATTCTTAAACCATCTTAGTGACTAAATGATTAATCTAATTATTATTTCAACAAAATATAAACGCAGAATGATCAATTTTTCATCGATGAAAAATAATGGTTTTAATTTATAAAATGATTTCTACAAAATTTAGTTGGAAGATTGTCTTTTACTTTATATCAAAATATTTTTTAGTTTTAGTAATCATTAAATCAAAAATCTTAGTGACAAAATATTTCAACTTGGAATTTCTACAACATTTAATTACAATTATAAGCCAGTATTGGATATATTACATATTTTTAGTACAATTTAGTACAAAGTATGTATTCTTATACCAACTTAGTGACTAAATAATTAATCCAATTGGAGTTTAGTAATTATAATATTTGATCATTGAAAAGTAATGGTTTTATTTTATTTATAAAATGGTTCAAACGATTAAACTTTCGTCTTAGTACGTTCTACAAAATTTATTAAATTTAGTCTATAATATTTTATGGCAATTTTAAACCAGTATTTGATATATTACATAATTTTTAGTCAATAAATCTTAGTAAATTGTTAGTTTTTATACCTTCTTAATGACTAGGTGATTGCTCTAATTGGAGTTTAGTAATTTTTATTTCAAAATATAAATACAGAATGATTAAACGATTAAAGTTTGGTATTAGTACTTTCTACAAAATTTACTTGTAATATAATCAATCCAGTGTTAAATTTAGCACTTTTCAATTCCTACAAATTTAATTCTGAAGTGTCTTACAGAATTCATATATTTCCTTATAGTTTCTGTACTTATATCAAACTTTACTCATAGGATCAATGTAGTATTAGATCTAATACTGATTATAACTATTTTCTGCAGAATATATATCTTTCTTTGATTCTTACTAACAAGATGGTTTGGATCTTTGGTCATAATTCTTCTATCGAGATTTAATGGCAGGATGAATTCATTATTCGATTTAGTATTGATTTACAAGTCTTTTCTGAAAAATATCCTCTTTCCTTGTAGATTCTTAGTTACAAGATGATTAATACGGTGATCATAATATTTACGAGGCCAGTTTAAAAATTTTCAAAAACTGCTCCGTCAGCAAGAAAAGTTATGGCATCAACTCTTTGGGTTGCAATAAGAATTTTGTTAATAAATTATCTTGAGAAAACAACATCAATTAGATGAAAAAAAATATATAAAAAAGATCAGAATTAGCTTTATTATTGATAAACAACTATTACCTGGAGAAAATTCTCTTTCCTTCTATTTTTTAGTATAAAGATGTTTAATTCATTATACATAATACTTTACAAGCAGGATCAATCCATTTTTAGGTTTAGTAATCATTTTTAACACTTTCCTGCAGAATATTCATCTTTCTAACTTCTAAGTGGAAAGTTGATTAATCCTTTCTTCATCTTACTTACATCAAACTTTACCAGCAGAATCAATAAACTATTAGTTTTAGTATTGCTTACAACTCTTTCCTACAAAATATAAATTATTTATTCCTAATATTTATATCAAACTTTACTAGCAGGATCAATCATAATCACTTACGAGATCAGTTTGAAAAATTGTGAAAAAGTTTTGGCATCAGTTTTTTTGGTATACAACACGAATTATTTCATAGATTATCTTAAAAAAGTTAGAGAATACTATACAAGCTTTACCAATCAATTAAATAGAAAAAAAAATCAATAAAATGGTTTACTTTCAAAACTTTTCAAACTACCCTCGTTTATCAAACTTTACGCAACAATGCAGAATTATGTTTAATATTCATTTATAACTATTTCCTGCAGAAAATACTCTTTCCTTCTAACTTTTTAGTAAAAAGATTATTAATCCATTATACTTATATCAAACTTTACCAATTAGATTTAGTATTGATTACAACTCTTTCCTACAGGATATACATATTTCCATCTAAGTTCTTGGTGACAAGATTCTTTGTTCATAAGACTTATATCAATCTTTACCAGCAGGATTAATCCATAATTAGATTTTGTATTGATACTAATTTTTCCTGTAGAATATACATCTTTCTATCAAAACTTCTTAGTGAAAAGTTGATTAATCCTTTGTTCATAATACTGATATCAAACTTTTTTAACAGGATCAATCCACTGTTAGATTTAATATTGATTTCCAACTATTTCCTGCAAAGTATACATATTTCCTATTAATTTCTTAGTGACTTGAAATTTTACTCATAGAATCAATCCCACAGTCAAAATCTACAACTTTGACTTCTTAGTTATAAGATGGTTCATCCTTTGATCATAATACCACTATCAAACTATACCCGTAGGATCAGTGGAGCGAATTTGGAAAATTCGAAGGATTTCGTTGTTAAGGCCGGGCCCGGGTGGCGCCATCAGTCGGATCAGTCAGCTTTATTATTACTGTTGGGGTTGTTCTGTACCGATAACCTCCCATTGTGAACGCGTCCATGCAACGGAATGTTTAGGGCAATTCCGACGGAAAATATTGGGCTCTGAACCCCCGCATGCATACATAATTATAATTCCCTACTATATGCATACATTACATGCACACACACACACAAATATATATAAATTCATCCCCCATTCCACTTGGCATCCCCGCACGTTTTTGCCGGCCTCATTGCGATGCTTTTCGCGAATTGCTCGCAATTCGATTAAAACTCGGAAAATTTTATTTGGGAAAACATAATGCAAACGCATTTCGTATTTGGTTAAGAACAAATTCGTTTATATCTGTCACGTAATATTTCTTCTGTCTACCTACCAAAAAAACATCTCTGGATAATTCAATTAAATCATGGATTAAATCATGAATTATAACACATCTTAAGTATTTTATAAATTAATATTTTTGTTATTATATGGAGTGTCATAAAAGAAACGTTACAGTTTTGTCACGTAACATTTCTGTCTACCTACCAAAAAAATTCTGGATAATGCAATTAAATCATGGATTTTACTATTTATAACTTCAGTTATATTTAAATTAATAACAAATTTTCTTTTTATATATTTTTCCTAATGGATCCAATCATCCAATAAAATTATATCATCATCTTATAAATTTTATAAGTTAATATTTTTGTTATTATGTGGAGTGTCATAAAAGAAGCGTTACAGTTTTGTAAGATTTGTCACGTAACATTTCTGTCTACCTACCAAAAAAATTCTGGATAATGCAATTAAATCATGGATTTTACTTTTTATAACTTCAGTTATATTTCAAATCAATAATGAATTTTCTTTTTGTACCTTTTTTCTAATGGATCCAAATCATCCAATAAAATTATAACACATCTTAAGTATTTTATAAATTAATATTTTTGTTATTATGTGGAGTGTTATAAAAGAAGCGTTACAGTTTTGTAAGATTTGTCACGTAACATTTCTGTCTACCTACCACAAAAATTCTCGATAATGCAATTAAATCATGGATTTTACTTTTTATAACTTCAGTTATATTTCAAATCAATAATGAATTTTCTTTTTGTACCTTTTTTCTAATGGATCCAAATCATCCAATAAAATTATAACACATCTTAAGTATTTTATAAATTAATATTTTTGTTATTATGTGGAGTGTTATAAAAGAAGCGTTACAGTTTTGTAAGATTTGTCACGTAACATTTCTGTCTACCTACCACAAAAATTCTCGATAATGCAATTAAATCATGGATTTTCCTTTTTATAACTTCAGTTATATTTCAAATCAATAACGAATTTTTTTTGTACCATTTTTCTAATGGATCGAAATCATCCAATAAAATTATAACACATCTTAAGTATTTTATAAATTAATATTTTTGTTATTATGTGGAGTGTCATAAAAGAAGCGTTACAGTTTTGTAAGATTTGTCACGTAACATTTCTGTCTACCTACCAAAAAAATTCTAGATAATGCAATTAAATCATGGATTTTCCTTTTTATAACTTCAGTTATATTTCAAATCAATAACGAATTTTTTTTGTACCATTTTTCTAATGGATCGAAATCATCCAATAAAATTATAACACATCTTAAGTATTTTATAAATTAATATTTTTGTTATTATATGGAGTGTCATAAAAGAAGCGTTATAGTTTTGTAAGATTTCTGTCTACCTACCAAAAAAATTCATGGATCTTTTTATAACTTCAGTTATATTTCAAATCAATAACAAATTTTCTTTTTATACATTTTTCCTAATGGATCCAAATCATCCAATAAAGTTATCTTATAAATTTTATAAGTTAATATTTTTGTGTCATAAAAGAAGTGTTACAATTTTGTCAATACTTCCAATCTAAATATTTTAGCTTAATGGATCGAAATTACCCAATAAAATAGTTATGGTTCTTTTATGAAACCATATAAATATATGCTATTTCATATATTAATATTTTTGATATTATACGAAATGTCATATAAAAAGTTAACACATTTCGAGATTCTTTCTTAGTTCATACATACTTATTGGTTAGTTACTACTTGTTTTGTTAACCTAGTTTAGCTATATTAATCATTAAAATAGTAACGTTTCTTTTATGACAATTTACAATAAATTTGATCTTAAACTAAATAATTTTTTTAATTGAACTTTGGGGAATTTTAAACGTTTAGTTTGGAAGTGGTGTTAACATTATCCAGTTAGTTTTCAGTGAATAAATAATTTTGCAATGGTTAGTTGGAACGAGTGCAGAAAGCTAACTGAAAGTAGGTGCTGTAAAAATAATCCCTGCTTAGGTTAGAGGTAACTTTTAGTAGGCAATAACTTGTCGGAAAATCAGTTGGGAGAGCTAGTTAAGTGTAGGACAAAAAGGCTCTTCCTCGAAGCCGCAGAGTGTAGGATAGATTTATTTTATATTTAAGAGGGGTCCATTCCGTCGAACGGTCCCGCGTGTATTGTAAAAATTGTTAATGCACCGTACGACAAAACCGAGAGACCAGTTAAAGGGTTAAACTTTTATTCGGCCGGAAACGGAAGCGGAAAAGTAACCTGCCGTGGTAGGAGCGAAGGTAGGGAAGTAGAGAGAGGTAAAAAGAGAGAAAAAAAAGTAAAGCCGGAATGAAATACGTGTTTGGCAAGTCTCATCCTCGCCTTGAAAAATCCTGATTGCCTTATAGCAGGTCCTGCATATTCTTCCCCAGCGGATTTTCCTTACCCGAAAGCTCTTCGTATCACGTATGAAGTAACGTGCGGCGGTTGCCCCCCCGGGGCGGGGGCGCAAGCTTTGCTGCCTTCTCCCGCCATCTCCGCCGCCCCTTGCGCCTCGTAAGCCGATCTTGCCGCTACATATGAATACATAGATCTGATTTGAATAAAATATTATATACAGTGCCGTATTTATGCTATTGCTGCTAAAGGTTTCGAGACAAGAAATTTCTAAAAGTAAAATTTATTCACTATATTTTTACAACAAATTCTGCCAAAATATATTAATTTATTTACTACAATTTTTTAAATATTTTTATATAAAAATTGGGATTATTTTGATATATTTTTAGTTTAAATGATTAAATTATAACAAAATAAAACGTTATACAGACTTTTAAGTAAAATTATGGTTTATCTAATATTTTATGTATAAATTAAAAAAAGTTAACTTAACTAGAGTAAAGTAAGAAAATATTGGATAAGATTTATAAAAATTTAATGCAAAGTATTTATTCTAGCAATTAAAATTTAAAAAAAAAAAGAAAATTTATTTGTGGTCCAAAAAAAAACTAAACTTTAATGAAAAAAAATAGAGTTTTATAAAATTATAAGTAAAATTAAGATTTTTATCCAAAATCCTAATGTATACAATCATGAAAACTGAATTTTAACTAAGATTTGTATAGGTAATATAAATTTTATATTTTTTTCAGAAAACATGAAATACTTACAAAAATAAGGGAAAGCAATAAATTCTAATATTAATTTTTGTTATTTTTTTGGAAAGCAATACTAGGAAAAATTAGAGTTTTATAAAATTATAACTAAAATTGTATTGTATAAAAAATAAATTTTAAATGTACAGCTGATACAAATTTTATTTTTATTGCAGGAAATACTTACAAAAATAAGGAAAAGCATAAAGCAATATAATTTTCAGTTTAATTTCGTAAAATTTACAATTTAACGACAAATATAAACAACCTAACTTAATCTTAAGAAAAATGCAAATAATTAATAAAAAACTTTTGTAAAATTTTCGTAATATAAATTTTAATTTAACAAATATTTTTTTCTTTAAAAATGAAACATAAAGCTTTAAAATTTTCTGTTTAATTTCGTAGAATTTGCAACTAAAATAGAGTTTAACGACTATTTTTTAATAACAAATATAAACAACCTAACTTAATCTTAAGAAAAATGCTAATAATTATAAGAAACTTTTCTAAAATTTTCGTAATATAAATTTTAATTTAACAATTTGTTTTCTTTCAAAATGAAACATAAAGCTATGAAATTTTCAGTTTAATTTTGAGAACTAAAATAGAGTTTAATTAAAAAAATAATTAAGCTAAAAATCATCTACAAAAATAAAAAGTATAAAAATTTTGCAAATACGGTCCTGATTGTATCCCTTTCCGTCATCCACCAAAGTCCGAAAGAAGCATCGAGCCGCAGGGGAAAAATGTATATAAGGAAATTGTTGCGGATCCGCTTCTTCCTTCCTTCCTTACTTCTCGCTCTCCCTCGTCCTCCGCCCATCCCTTTTATTTAATAATCTCCTCTTTTTTTTTTCGCGAAAAAAGCACTTAGGACGAAAATATCCCTTTCAGCGAAAAGGTATCGCGTCTTCGCTCCATAAAAGAAGCGAGAAGAGCAGTAATTAAGTTATGAGCAATAAATCGAAATGCATTTTCCATCCTCGAGATTGAAGCGGAAGCGGAAATGCATTTCAATGAAAATTTTAAACCAACAGTTTACCAAGGCAAGTCTGCTCCATTTCCCATTGAATTTTTCAATGCTATTCAAATATATTAATAAATCTAAACTTATATTATTTGAATTCAAATATATTTTATATAAATAATCATTTTCTAAATAAAATATAAAATTAATTATTATTATTATTCCATCAGCTAATGAAATAACAGTAATATAATAAGATTATGCAATTTTTGGAAGTTACTGAATCCTTGAAACGGTAAAATCAAAGCCAAAAGAGATCATTTGGCAAAGAACAACAATTTCATTCACTTCTCTTAATTCGCATAAAAATGTATATAAAAAATATAATTTAAATCAAAAAAAAGTACTGAAAAATTATGGAATTATATAAAAATTAAAATTAATAGACAAAAATGAAGAAATGTTGGAGAAAGTTTTTTGCAAATAAAAAGAGGTTGATTCTAAGGAATCAATAAGGAAGTGTTTGCGTGCGTTGTGGCGCAAAAGGGCGAGTAAGGGTGGAAATGTGCAGGGAGCAACAGGATTGTAAATTTCTTTTTGATTTATGTGGCGAGGAGGTTTAAATAAATACAGCGAGCGCGGGAACAGCGAGAGAAAAAAAAATGGAAAACGGATGAGGCAATATCATCACGGCCCGTGGAAAACTTTTCGCAAAACGACGACGTCCCACTTCCGGATTTCCTTTTTTCCCTCTCGCATGTATTTATTTTCATTCGTTTCTATTTTTCTGGTGAAGGGAAAAGGAAGTGGAGGTCGTGGCAATGATTAAAACGGTTCATTTTCGGTGAGTTCCCGAAGGAGGAAGGGAAAATTGCCCGGTGCACGGCTTTAGTAATACAAATTTGACCCGTCGTCGGACCCCGAACAACATTCGGTGCTAAAGGAAGACGGGAAAAAAGGGACGGGAAACCAGGACGAAAAGGGAGACGGTTATTAGTTGATTCCTGGCGCAACGAATTGCATTTTCCGCAACGCATTTCGCATTTCCCGCTCCACGTTCTGCCTCTCCTTTCCTGTCTTCCACGACTAAATTAACGAATTTATTATATGGACGATCCTCGAGGGTCGCCAGGAACAGGTCACAAATGACCCGGCAAATATTTAATCTATTTTTTTGCGTTACAAATTATTAAAACGTGAAAACATAAAAATAATTATAACTAAAAAATATTTGTAAAACTAAATTCATTCATCAATTAATTATCATACTTAATTTTAATTAGTAATAATTAAAAAAAGTTTTGTACATCAAATTATTTAAATTTTAAATAAATTTAAGAAATTTGATAATTATTGAATAAAAATTAATTGTAATACAAAATTTCCTGTATTTTCATTATTTAAATTAAAAATATTGGTTAATATTAAGAAGAAAATAGAATAATTATGAAAATAGCAATGAGATTTTAGAAAATAAATGGAAAAGTCAAGACCGAAGTTCCGGCATTTCAAGACTTTCTTGCATTTTTCGCTATAAACGTTCCAATCATTTCCAAACACGTTTATCGACACGCCAAAGACTGATTTCCTAAAGTAAATATAACTCTAACTGCGCAATTCATCTACACTCATAAAAACAGATAGATAATCATTAATTTTAGTTTCGTAACATGTCTTCATTCGAGCACGAATCGTAAACAATAATAAAATGCAATTCACGTCACATATTATAATAAATATTTAGAGGATAATAAAATCTTTAAATTTAGTTTGATTATTTGTAACATAACATTATGTAACATTATTTTTATAAGAAAATAATCATCTTTCAATGTAATCAGAAAATACATACATTTATCAGTTCATTAGTTAATCTTTATTTAAATAAAATGTGTTTTAGAAAAACTTGCAAATTTGTTTATGAAAATATATGAAAAAATCAAAAATGTTATGTAATTATGTTCTATTTTTCTTAAAAAAAAAAGAGAAAATCATTTGAAATTTGTATTTTTATATTTTATTTGTTGTTTAAATTATCGTAGTAATTTTATTGCACAAGTTTAAAAATTTATTACAAGAAAACTACAATTACCACAAATTTAATTTTAATATTATTGAAAAGGTCATAGTTTTGTCATTAATTGACATTTTAAATTATGTATTTATTATTCTTGGTTATCGAGTAATTAAAATAAAAGATGTAAAAATCGAAATTAAATATAAACTAAGATATGGCACAAGTTTAACAATTTATTACAAGAAAACTACAAATACCACAAATATAGTTTAAATCTTATTAAAAACATCATAGTTTTGTCATTAATTGGAATTTTAAATGATGCATTTATTATTCGTGGTTATCGAGTAATTAAAATAAACGTGAATATGTAAAAAAAACGAAATTAAATATAAGCTAAGACATTGGACACGTTTAACAATTTATTACAAGAAAACTGCAAATACTACAAATATAGTTTTAGTTTTATTAAAAAGGATATAGTTTTGTAATTAATTGGCATTTTAAATGATGCATTTATTATTCGTGGTTATCGATTAATTAAAATAAACGTGAATATGTAAAAAAAACGAAATTAAATATATTGCACAAGTTTAACAATTTATTACAAGAAAACTACAAATACCACAAATACCGTTATAGTCTTATTGAAAAGCTCATAATTTTATTTTTAATTAACATTTTAAAAAATGTAATTATTATTTGTGGTTATCGAGTAATTAAAATAAACGTGAAGATGTGAAAAAAAAAAAAATTAAATATAAGCTAAGACATGGCACAAGTTTAAAAATTTATTACAAAAAAACTATAGATACCACAAATATAGTTGTAGTCTTATTGAAAAGCTCATAGTTTATTATTTGTGGTTATCGAGTAATTAAAATAAATGCGAAGACGTGAAAAAAAATATCAAAAAATTAACATTATATGACAATTCGTATACAAAATCATAAGTTATTGACAAATTTGTATTAAGAAATTAAAAACTTAACGTTTCTAATATTTATAATAAATATATACTTATTGTAATATTTTTTAAATAAACTTTTAATAGTTAAAGTTAGTTAACTAATTCATGAATTAGCATACACGACGATGAACAGTAATCTCAAGAAAGTATAATGAATTCCATGCTAGTACGACCCTGTACAAATCCACCTGTTTAATAGTTTTCAAGGTAACTTATAGAAAGATAAGTTGCCTATAGTTTGCATCGTTGGTTGCCTTTGTAAAAAGAGACCGATAGTTATGAGATCATCCTCGAAAAACCTTGGACAAGGCCGGCCTCCGGGTGACCTCAGAACGCGCAACGATTATTCCGCAATCCAATTATTAGCAAAAATGGAATGAATGAGTCTCCACCATTATTAGATACAAACAGGACATTATCTAAGATGCAACGAAGTCAAATCTATATAAAATATATGAATTGATTGGAGAGAAAGAGAGGTTTGTTCTTTGGAAGACTAAGTCGTATGGAAAAACCTTGACGGCGTCGATCTATAAATATGGTCTCCAACTTTCGACCCGCGTGACGTAACCACCAATTCCTTCCAATCCAAAGCAAGTGGAATGCCAAAAGGTGGGGAAGCCGCACTCATCAAGCGCAGTTTTGACGCGATTCTCTTCATCAGCGTATGTTTGTTCGCGTGTTTGTTTATGTGTCAGAAGACCCAGATTTCAAGAGGATCAACCCAGATTTGGATACAACTGCGTTAAACGATTTAACAGCATAGGTAATAATAACCAATAACCAAATCAATCAAGAGGATAACATTTAAAGAATAGAGAAAAAAAAAAAGGTTATATAAATCGGTATCGATCTGAATCCTCAATCGCCAGTCAAAAGGTTATCGCGCTTCTCCGGAATACGAAGATTTCTCCCATCCAAGATGCAATTAAGTCTCGTGAAACGAAAAATATATATAAAAGAAAACTTCAGGGAAAACCGTCCAATTTAATATACTCGCTATACCTTGTAGTTCTTAATTTGAATTTCTGAAAGGTCGTCGTCGGAGCAATTAAAAAATGTAGAAGAAAATCTAAGAAAAGGAAGCAGTAAACTAAATGCGTATTCCAAAGGCCACAGCTAAATATTTGTATAGACGGATTAACTCGTACAGTCTATTACACACGAACCGCATTGTTTGAATAATACAGTTCCATATAATTATTATTAATCATTCTTAAATTAACGTTATTAAATTATGTATAGTTAAGCAACGACGTTAAATGAACGTTTATGATTATTAGCGAAACGGACATAAATATGAGAAGACTTAATTAAATTTATAGTTAATGCACACTTATTTTGCTTTGTCTACTATTTCTTTACTGTTATTACTGTTTACTGTTATTCAATCCTTTAATTGCATTTGCGCAGTGCGCAATAATCATTGGTTGAAAATAACAACAATAATTTTAATAATTTAAATGTTTTGCTTATGATTACTGAATTAAAAATTTGTGGAAATATTGCGCATTTTATTTTATCGGTGCATAGAAAGACCTTCAAAATTTCTGGTTTTTATTTTTAGTTAAAAAGAAAATCGTCGTTTATCGCCGTTTATTCTTGAACTGCGAGTCAATAATAATCTGTGAAATGGGAAACGATGAAAACAACTGTAGTTGTGAAAATACTTATTTTATAAAATGTTTGCTGTTTAAATTTATTTAAGTTTATTTTTGTCATTATTTCATTTTGATATGCTTCGGTATATAAGGAAGCTAGCTTTTTTCAGAATACTGAAAATTGTAGATTTCAAAGAATTTCCAAAATAAAATATTTAGATTTTTTTTTAATAAATTTGGAAATTTGATTCTTAAATTTTTATAAATAAATTAAATATAAATATTTTTCTTTGCAGAATTAGGTGAATTTTTTATAGATAATTATGTTACAATTTATTATTAGATGAAAGTAATTAATTGTAAATTTTTAATTTGTTGAAGGATGTTTGTAAATAATTTATTAATTCAGTTTTATACTAGTATTCTGACCTTTATAATATTAAATCAATAGAATATACGAAGTTATTAAAGTAATTATATTATCATGCAAAAAAAAATATGGGTGCGACATAAGAATATAATTATCTACATTAACATTTTTATCAAAAAAATAAGATTTGCTTCAAATTGTTATAATCATCAATGAAATAATAATAATTAATTTGTGATTAATTTATAAAAGAATGCATAAACTTTGTATTTTTTAAGCATTATCAAAAATATTGAGGTTTTCAAATTATTATAACTTTATCAAAAACAAAAATATCAATTTACTTGTAGAATCATTTCTTCATCAAAACTTCATATCTTTCTTGAATCATTAATAAAATAAACTAAGATTTGTTGGAAATTCTAATAATAATCAATTAAATAATAATAATAATTAATTTGTAATTAATTTATAAAACAAAGTCTAGATTTTGTATTTTATTTGTGAATCATTGACAAAATTCTAAAAATCTAAGATTTGCTGCAAATTTTAACATTAATTGATTTCTGATTAATTTATAAAACAAACTTAGATTTACTAAAAAGTAATGAAGTTAACTTTAAATTAGTTGTAACTACATGAAGTCAATGCGTAGTTAAAGTCGCCATCTATATGTATCCTACCAACTTATTGAGTGAAGTGTTATATATGTTGACATATATTTCAATTAAATGATAATTTTACCAAAAATAATTTAATGCAAATTTTATTGATTGATTTGCTAATTGTTTGTTTAACTTTATTAATGAAATGCATTTTAAACGGAAGAAGTGTCCAAATTGGCTTTTGCATTTTATGTAATTGGATGTGAAGAAGAAAATTAGTGCGGATCCGATTTTGGCGCCAAATGAAATGTCAATATGGGAGGTCGTGATTATAGTTGTAGCTATAGGAAGTCAGTGCGTAGTTAGAGGCGCCATCTATATGTATCCTACGAACTTATTGAGTGAAGTTTTATGTATATTGATATAAATTTTACCAAAAATAATTTTGTACAAATTTTATTGATTGATTTGCTAATTGTTTGTTTATGTTTATTGATAAATATGCGTTTTAAACGGAAGAAGTGTCCAAATTGGCTTTTGCATTTTATGTAATTGGATGTGAAGAAGAAAATTAGTGCGGATCCGTTTGTGGCGCCGAATGAAATGTCAATAAGGGAGGTCGTGATTATACTGTGTAATTAGTTGTCGCTATAGGAAGTCAATGCGTAGTTAGAGGCGCCATCTATATGTATCCTACGAACTTATTGAATGAAGTGTTATGTATCTTGACATAAATTTCAATTAAATAATAATTTTATAGAAATTTTATTGATGGATTTTCTAATTGTTTGTTTATCTTTATTGATGAATATGCGTTTTAAACGGAAGAAGTGTCCAAATTGCATTTTATGTAATTGGATGTGAAGAAGAAAATTAGTACGGATCCGATTTTGGCGCCAAATGAAATGTCAATATGGGAGGTCGTGATTATACTGTGTAATTAGTTGTCGCTATAGGAATTCAATGCGTCGTTAGAGGCGCCATCTATATGTATCCTACGAACTTATTGAATGAAGTGTTATGTATCTCGACATAAATTTCAATTAAATAATAATTTTATAGAAATTTTATTGATGGATTTTCTAATTGTTTGTTTATCTTTATTGATGAATATGCGTTTTAAACGGAAGAAGTGTCCAAATTGCATTTTATGTAATTGGATGTGAAGAAGAAAATTAGTGCGGATCCGATTTTGGTGCCGAATGAAATGTCAATAAGGGAGGTCGTGATTATACTGTGTAATTAGTTGTCGCTATAGGAAGTCAATGCGTAGTTAGAGGCGCCATCTATATGTATCCTACGAACTTATTGAATGAAGTGTTATGTATCTCGACATAAATTTCAATTAAATAATAATTTTAAAGAAATTTTATTGATGGATTTTCTAATTGGTGGTTTATCTTTATTGATGAATATGCGTTTTAAACGGAAGAAGTGTCCAAATTGCATTTTATGTAATTGGATGTGAAGAAGAAAATTAGTACGGATCCGATTTTGGCGCCGAATGAAATGTCAATAAGGGAGGTCGTGATTATACTGTGTAATTAGTTGTCGCTACAGGAAGTCAATGCGTAGTTAGAGGCGCCATCTATATGTATCCTACGAACTTATTGAATGAAGTGTTATGTATCTCGACATAAATTTCAATTAAATAATAATTTTATAGAAATTTTATTGATGGATTTTCTAATTGTTTGTTTATCTTTATTGATGAATATGCGTTTTAAACGGAAGAAGTGTCCAAATTGCATTTTATGTAATTGGATGTGAAGAAGAAAATTAGTGCGGATCCGATTTTGGCGCCGAATGAAATGTCAATAAGGGAGGTCGTGATTATACTGTGTAATTAGTTGTCGCTATAGGAAGTCAATGCGTAGTTAGAGGCGCCATCTATATGTATCCTACGAACTTATTCAATGAAGTGTTATGTATCTCGACATAAATTTCAATTAAATAATAATTTTATAGAAATTTTATTGATTGTTTGTTTATCTTTATTGATGAATATGCGTTTTAAACGGAAGAAGTGTCCAAATTGCATTTTATGTAATTGGATGTGAAGAAGAAGATTAGTACGGATCCGATTTTGGCGCCGAATGAAATGTCAATAAGGGAGGTCGTGATTATACTGTGTAATTAGTTGTAGCTACAGGAAGTCAATGCGTATATAAATTAGTGTGCAACGATGGATGTGAAGGCTGCGCTGCGGGGGTGTCAAAGTGTGTTCGAATTAGGTTGCACCTTTTGTACGTGTGCGGTGTGTCGGATGGATAGGCCAGGAGGGTGGTCTTGTTGGTATATGCAGAGAGAGAGAGATGTGGTCTTTGAATTGGTTATATTTGAGGGAGTAAGAGAGAAGTCTGCGGATTGTCGGTGTGATGATGTATGGAAATAGTAATTGAGTTGGAGGCTGCGGGGGTGGATAGACTTAATGTTCACTACAGGTGCTGCTCCGTTGATCACCTGCTATGGATATTAATTACAAATAAGGTTAACTTGGCGGTGTAAAGGTGGGAAGGAAAGGGTGGTGGTTTTGGGGCGAAAGCTGGATGGATATGAAAAGCGTGGTGGTGGTGGTGATGATGCAGAGAGTGTAAGAGTGAGAGAGAGAAAAGGGGTTGAGGGTTGCGGAGCGGGATGATGCGGCTGGGTGGTTGGAAGGACGCAGGATCCTGGCGTCGCGACGCGACCGGAATACGTCCACGTGATGTATGCACCGGGGCCTTCTTCATTTCCCCACCTTGATGGTGCAGACGTTCCTGCGGGGAAATCTTAATAGACAAGGATTTATAGTCAACCATTTCGCACCCATTCAAAGCCGCGAATATGATAATTAATACTTGCTTTCTGCTGCATTGTTCCGGATCCATTCTTCAAAATAAATCCAACATCATCTCTTTCTGTCTCTCTCTCTCTTCATCCAACGCTAATTTCCAATGCGATTTACCATCGTTATTTTATAATTACTCCACTGCAACATCCGACAAACAAAGAGACGACCTAGATGCAATACCGGCTAAAGCGCACCAGCTTCAATTTAATAAACTGCAAACTGTAAAAATTCCATTTCCAGCAACAACAACAAAAACAGGACGTTATTTCATTACAACGAAAACACGTCAATAACTAGTTGAAATAGTTTCAAGTACATTTTTTAAATTTTATTTATTATTTCTAAAGTAACAAAACAAATAAATATATTTGGAACTTTATTAAAATGAAGTTTTTGGCAATTTTCTAAATTTGGATAATTTTTCAATTTATGTTAGAATCTTTTAGAATTGATTTGTTTTTTAAAAGTTTGATTCAAGTTTTTGAATATTTCTTAGTTTAAATTTAATTTTAAAATAAAACTAGAATTGTTTATGAATTAAACATTATTGTTTTTTGCAAGAAACGATTATTTTTTAAATTTTCAATTGATAGAACATTTTAGGATTGATTTCAAAATATTTCTTCCAAATGACAAATTTTGAGTAATGTTTTCATAATTAGTTAATTATTATAAATGATTTTTTGATTTGAAATTACAAATAATAAAACTATTGAATTATTTATAAAAAATATAAATTTGATTCAAATTTTTGAATATTTCTTAGTTCAAATTTAATTTTCAAATAATATTAGAATTGTTTATGAATTAAAAATTAATGTTTTTGACAAATAAACAATTATTTTTTAAATTTTCAATTGATGTTAGAACATTTTAGGATTCATTTTAAAATATTTCTTCCAAATGACAAGTTTTGAGTAATGTTTTCATAATTAGTTAATTATTATAAATTATAAATGATTATGAAATTAAATATAATAAAACTGTTGAATTATTTATTAAAAAAGTTTGATTCAATTTTTTGAATATTTCTTAGTTCAAATTTAATTTTTAAAATAATACTAGAATTGTTTATGAATTAAACATTAATGTTTGTGGTGAGAAATGCTTTTTTTTTAATTTTATTTTGAAATTTTACAAAATAGGTAATTCTCTAGTTCCACTGTAAAATTTCCATTAGAAATTTTAATAATATTATTCAAAAAAAATATATTTTTCAACTTTGATAAGACTTTAATACATTTTTAAATTAATTTTTAACTTAATTCTCTTCTTCACATGCAATTACATAAAATGCAAAAGAATATAATTCGATTGTATAAAAAATGTGTTTTCTTAATAATTTATAAAATTTATAAGATTTTGTTACGTTTTACATTTTTAATTTTTCATTGGTTACACAGATTTTTTTAATGTAATTTTTTACTAAAATCGTGATTAAAAATTCGTCGTTAAAAGAAAATGTACGGAAATTATGAGTTCTTCTTAATGATTAATAAAATTTGCTGATATTTGTATAAATAAGTTTATTTCTTTTGGAAAAAAATATATAATAAGTTTTGATATTATTTTATAATTAAAATTAACTTCATTACTTTTCAATAAATCTAAATTTGTTTTATAAATTCATCACAAATTCATTATTATTAGAATTTGCAGCAAATCTTAGATTTTTTATCAATGATTCAAGAAAGAATTCTGTTCAAGAAATGATTTTACAAGTAAATTGATATTTTTTTCTATAAAGTTACAATAATTTGAATAATTCAATATTTTTGTCAATGATTAACAAGAAAAATACAAAATTTAGGAATTATTTTATAAATTTATTATTATTTCATTAATGGAATTTGCAGCAAATCTTATATTTTTCTAATTTATATTTCTAACAAGAAATCTTGAAAAATGATTGCATATAATAGAACTAAATTTGTTTTTCTTTCTAATTTTCTAATTTTAAATAAATTATTATATAAAATTTTAGAAAATTTGGCATGTTTCGTGAAAAGATTTGTATCTTACAAGGTTTACAAATATTTTAAAATAAACATCCTTTACCCAATTATGTAATATTTTTCAATTACATCTCATGGATCATTAAATTCAATTACGAATGTTTGATTTATTTAAATAAAAAAAGTAAATAACATATTTATATTCACGATATTTTAATTAACGATTAGGTAAAAATATGTTTTTTTTTTTCAAAATGTACATGTTTCATAACTTAATTTTTTTATTTATTTAAAAATTTGTTATAAAATTCCCAATTGGAGAATTGGCAATCTGCATTATAAATTACAACAAATGTATATAATCATTTTCCATCAAGATAAATTTAACCTTCATAAGATGATCATGAATTTTCTTTATTATATGATTGAATAGGAAATTTTTAACATATAAGATTGTAGGAAAATTCTAAATTTTAAATAGAATTATGTGTCATAGTTTTATTTTATCTTAACATGTTTGTTATCATATTTGAACAACGAAATTACGTAAATCATCTTGTTTATAATTACATATTTTCCATGAATAAGTTAATTATAATAATGACAAAATAGTAATTACTATTATATTAATTAACACAGATTAAATCGCAAAACACATATGAAAAATCCATTTTCTTTATTAAATTTTTGATAATAATCCTCGGACGCTGGATGAAGGAAAAATATGCAAATAATGTCGATTTATTGGAATTCTTACCACAAGGCACAACCCCGATTATTTTATTAAAAGATAGCCTTAAGTCATCTGAAGCTTATTTCTTATTTTCCTTTACTAATAACATAAAATATTCAATTTAAAAGAAAAAAAATATTACAACATTTCGAATAACAACACAGAAGATGTTTTTATGCATTAAATTGAAAACTTACTTAATTATTCATGTAAACTGAGTTTCGGTTGGCAAAGTTACGACATTAAAAATATAATTTCATATGAAAATGATGCAATTTCGAGAATTAATTATTTATTATTAGATGAGTCTGGGTGTGAACAGTTTAGAATAGACGTTATTTATTTTCTTAAAACTGTGTATTTTTTTTAGGTTTCGTAATTTTTTATTTATAAATATATAATTGTTACAATAAATATTAGTATTATTAATAATCTTTATAGGAAACATTTGTAGCTAAGGTTTAGTAATCTTCTATTCCACAAAATTACAACAAAAAATGAATTAAAAAATATTTTTTTCTATTTTTATTAACATAAACATTTTTCTTGAATATTTTTAATTATCAAAATTTAAATATTTTTTTTATAATAGATTCTAAATTATTATAAATATAGATTGTCAATTTTGAGAAAAAAAAATTAAAATCTTGAAAATTTCTGTAGAAAAATTTAAAAAAATAATTATAAATTATAAATTTTGAATTAATTAATAGTAATAATCATAAAATTACATAAATATTTAAATTTCTTGTAATATTAAAGAAGTAAAACCATTGATTTTGAATCTGTAGCTAAAACTGTATAAATTTAACGAAAAATCATAAACTAAATTGGTGTGTGTGACGTGATATTCTATTTGGTTTAATAAAGTTAACACCTATTATTGCACCACGGAACGATCGGTGTTAAAATCGCGGTAAATATAATATCGTTGGAAAAGCAATTGGGATGATTGGATTTTTTGTTGTTGTGCACCGAAAATAAAAATGAAAAAAATTACCTATAGAGTGAGAGAAGTAAACTCAATTAAATCACGTCCATACAAAGTGTACGGAATTTATTGTCGGCCCCAATTTTCCTCTCCGCATCTATTTATTCCTCTTTCGCACACTTTTTTTTTTGGTATTATTTCCTGCATGCCCTGTTTGTCAATATTTAGCCAGTGAAAAATTCCTGTAAAGTGATTTGTGGCTTGGGAAACCTCTATTATTCCGTGCCATCAAGAACCTTTTAGAGCCAATTTATTATTCACGGCTCCCCCGCGCCATCCGTTAATTGATAATAAACGGCCGTTATTATACACACACGCCCAGGTCGCTATTTCCGGTTTTAAC